>BNCP01000022.1:0-1200000 GCA_019650235.1 Volvox reticuliferus
AGTATAACATCCCTTTTAAGGTAACATTCATACATATAAGAATCAACATGATGAATGAATGACAACATGACCAAAGCTACAATTGGATACACGATTCTGGCTTTGTTAAGATCCCTAACAACCCCAGACAGTGATCAGCCTCTGTCTATATAAATGCCGCATGAAGCCAAGACAACCATAGCCCAGCCCTTAAGAGCTGCTGAGAACCCTCATGATGCCCGAAATGGAATCAACCCCACCCCACCCCACCCCACCCCACCCCACCCCACCCCACCCCACCACCCCACCCCACCCCACCCCACCCCACCCACCCCATCCCACCCCACCCCACCCCATCCCACCCCACCTATGATAGACAGAGGCTGATCAATAACACAATTCCTTACTTCTTACACCTTGTCAACATGCATGATTCTTACCTGCTGCATTTACACTAAAAATGCCAACAGACTGCTGTTCCAGCATTATTACATGTTAGATGGACATGTTATCCCAACAATTTATAACAGGCCAGAATGTTTGTGGATATTATACCCCTTTTGACTTGATTGAAGATGTTTGTTAAGTATGTTGGGGGGCTTAGATATGGGGTGCTTATGGGTTATGATGGTCCATTATGGGGTTTCCAGCCATTACGGGGTACCAGAGCCCCCATTATGGACCCCAATGGCCGTAATGGGGGTACCCCATAATTGGCCAAATTGCGATTATGTGGGTGAAACTGACCCATTAGGGGGGAAACTGCTGACATAGGGGTACAAAGGACCACAAGTATCCTATGGAACTTGCCTCGACATATCTGTCCAATGACCCCTCAGCCACCACTTGCGATAAGTGGACCCTACTAGGGTACAAAGGACCACAAGCATCCTATCCAACTGCCGTGGCTGCACTGCACTTCCATAGCGATCCAACCAGCAATGCACATGCAATGCTCAAGAAGTCATGTAATTCAAGTGATTGACATGTTGGGCATGGAAAACGGAGCAAGCAATCTTTGTTTGTTTGGGGCTATGAAAGGATATGCATCAGTATATAAGTCTTACCCTGGGTTTACAGCTTTCTTATCAGTTATGATCAGACAATACCCCATCATGAGGAAATCTTGATCATTGTCGAACCTTGCGATCCGGCTGCCAATCTTATAATTGGGAATTTTGAGCATACCTACGCCATAATGGGTATCAGGTATTAAACTATCTTGATGATTTCCTATTCCTGTTGGGGTCTGAGAAAGTCACAGCAGAGCGACACAACTGAATGCACTTCTCCACCTAGGAGTTTGACCAGGCCGGCTTAGGAGTGAACCTGCAAAAATGTCAGCTGGACCCGGCAACATCCCTCAAGTCTCTGGGCTTCATCATGGACTCCGTGAGAATGACGTTTGAGGTGCTCAAGGAGAGGTGGTCACCTTCCAGCAGAAAGTGTCGGAAGTGCCAAAATGGCGGGTATTTGCTCTGTAGGTGTCTTTCAGGGATGGTTGGAGAACACGCCAGACACCTCCAGGGCCATGCTGATAGGCTGTATACATATGTGCATATGCATACACACCCAGGAATGCACAGGCATAGGCGCACAAACAGGCAAGCACACAAACACGCAGGCGCACAAACAGACAAGTGCACAAAAACATCACGATCCAATCGGCGTTGGGCATTCCACTCTCGATTGAATGGCGCCTACCCTCCTCTTACTAGGAGAGATAAGGGATTGGCACACCAGACATGGCTGGTGTCGTGGGATATCACCAAGGGCCATAAAAACAGCCCCAAGCTACCTTCCCACGGGGAGTCCCATGCACACACATACACACAAATGCACAGGCGCACTAACACACAGGCGCACCAGATTTTACATTAATATATCATTCTTACCTGGGGCTGACTGCCTTCTGGTCTCTCAGGATTAAGCAATAGCCCAGCATAAGGAAATCTCTCTTGGACTTGAACCTCAGGATCCGGCTGCCGATCTTCTCATCATCAGCAGGTGCACGGTCATCCTTGGACACATCACTCACACATCATCACACACACCTCCATCATCATGTGTGCAAGCATCAATCATCGTGCATGCATCAATCGTTGTGCATATGCACATGTAAATTAGCGCACACATGCGTTCTGGCATGTTGTCATGTGCGGTGCGCGTGCTTGGCCCATGCGGCGGGCCATTTGTCAGTTGGGGGCGACTGGGGGCGACTGATTGTGACTGGTTGAGACTCGGGTCAACTGGGGTTGACCGGGGTCGATGGGGGCAACGGGGAGAACTGGGGGTGATGGGGGCGACTGGGGGCACGGGGGCAAGGGGGGTGTGACTGGGCTAGTAGCAACCGCCCTGTGAAGTGCACTTTAAAGTAAGTATATAATAATTAATACTTTGCTTAGTTTGTTGACAGCATTATTCATTATGCCCAGCCACTTATGGGACAGCAAAGGCTGTGTTGTCCCCAGCTACCCTGCTTGCTAGTCCAGATGGGCTTGGCATCGGAGCCCTCAGCCCCACACCTGGGCATCCAGCACAGAGGCGACAAACTACCCGCATCTTGAACGCTCGTTCCAGGAAATCTTTCTGACGGTCCGCAGGTGCTTGGTTGGGGGTGGGGTTGCTTGGTATCAGGTGGCCCAGGCTCGGTCATATCATGGTCGATTCCCAATATATTGAAAAGTAGATCACGGAGGTTGTGGGGGCTTGCCGAACTTGCGTTTAGGGGACAAGAGATGCGCTCACGCTCATGCACGAATGAAGTGAAAGAATCGCCACAACGTCCGGCAGACGCAGGCTAATGGACTTGACTCAACTCTACTCCGCTCACTGTGAGTCCTCTGATGCCTGGACCAGTGTGACTGTCTGCTCCCCCGCGCTTTGCACCGGTAGCTCACCTAACCTGATTGAGTGCTTCCACAGAGGGAGTGGGCGAAACATACAGGGCCCGGCCCTGAGAGCCTTTCATGCTGCCTGACGGCGACATCCACTACTCCGTGCGGCGCAGCATCACGAACCCAGGCACGCTCAAGCCTCGCAACTATGGGCCCCTTGGTTCCTATGATAATGACAGACTACGATAACCGAATCCCATGGCGGCAAGGTCACGGCGCCAGTGGCTGCAGCTGGCCACGGCCTCACACTCCGGCTTGTCATCGGCATCGCTGGCGAGCCCCTTGCTCTGCATCCGGCATCGCTGGCGAGCCCCTCGCTCTGCTGCGATGAAGTGCAGCAAAGTGCTCCGGTTATCGATATTCTTGCTAACGTGTGGCTGTTTGCGCGGGCTGTCTCCATCAACCTTGGAAATTCGTCTCCAAGCCCGCTTGCAGACGCTATTTTGCGACAGATGATACAGATAAGAATTCTTCATCGAAGCCCTCGCCATCTTCCTGCAGCGACATGTTGCTGCTGTAGTAGGGAGAGATGACGCTGACGAAAGGCCCTCAGCCGTAGGCAAGGTTCCGAGGCCTTAACTATCGAACATAAATTATTATATCTAATTATAATATAATAAAGAGTGAGAAGGGTACACCCTGAGCATAGATAGTACGGCTGATACATTCCGAAAAATCAGACCCCGAGCCAGGATAAGTATTGGCCGTTGCCTAAGAGTAAAATATATGTACATGAACAGTAGCGAGTGGAAGTTGGAGTCTACTGAAGTAGTAGCCTGAGAGAGGCCGGACTGCATGACCGATATCATTGGCCGTCAGTGGAGGAGGTGGAGGTCGGCAACATGCCAAGGGATGTCTAAACGTTTGTCCGGTGTCGTTTAGCCCCCAAGGAAAGCCGGCAGACAATGGGAACACTCCCGCAATAATCCTGACTAAGCTTATTACGGTTATCTAGGGGATTTCGTAGGGCATACATCTGATATTAATAGATAGGCATGCAGCTGACGTGATTAACAAAGAGTGGATGTACCTGGTCTGCTTGACTCGCTCCTTCTCTTTCTCCGTCCCACGTCCAGGAAAGCGAAAGTAGTTGCCCGCAAAAGACGACAAAGGAAGCACTTATTTAATAGGCAGGGTTACTGATGGGTTACCCCTGCATACGGTTACCCACCCACCCCAGTAGGCCTGCCACCCATGGGTTACCCACTCATTACCCTCCAAACCAATGCCATAGGGGTATATATGCCTAAAGACACGGTGAGCTGACACAAGAGGGATAAATAAATAAATAAATATATCTATGTAATAACAAGCTGTAACAAGCAAGGTTGCTTACAACTAACGGACGACAGATTAACAAGCATATAAATGTCATATGTTATATATGTCATTGTGAGGTCTGTTGGCGGACAGGGACAAAGAGATCCGTGGATAAGGTGGCCAACGAATGATGCGAAGGTTTGCGCGTGCAGTGACTCGTTGACTCGTCCGCCAGCGGGAACACACTAAAGAAGCAAAAATAAGATGATTTACAAAAGTAGAAGGAATAATATTTATGATTATTTAAAGTTATCAAGAAATGGCATGAAGGATTAAAGAACATGAGCTAAGCTTAGCTGTGACTGCTGCTCATTAAGTGACTGCTCGTTCACCTTCTGCCGTACACAAACAGCGCGCGAGTCATTAATAAATGTAGCAGTCAATGTGTCGGCGATTTCGGTAGATATAATTTTGTGCTATTCATTGTACTGTTGTGCAACCCCGTGCGATGAATTTGGTGATGCACCCCTCGCAAACGAGGCCTGTTTCAGAAGCCGACAATTCCTGTAGGCGTCGGTGATTTTTCGTTAACCGTTATTACACTTTTAGAGGCGAAAACGGTACAGAGCGCAACGGAAATCGCGTTTTCGGAGCTAATACGGAAACATAATCCACGTTTACAGCGACACAGTGGTCAGCTTAATAAAGTTTATTATTATTGGCAGCAGCTCGCGAGCAGCTTCTACCTGCCGTCGATTCAGATCGGTTCAGATGCTTGACTTGCGGAGTCCTGCTGTACCTGACGACCATGTTGACGCTTGGTATCGTCACCATGACAGACGTACATGCTTGCCCATCGCTTGACATACGGCGTTTTACCAGGGAATCTGGTAACTAGATAACAGTGCTTCCGATGCTACATGTAGGTGAATAATTCACGCTGAATTGAACGGACGGTGGTAAAAAACTCCGTCTGCAGCAGCTACCATAGTCCGTCTGCTGGTGTAGCGAACTCGCCCGTGCGTACGGTCCGATGCTGTTCGTTAAAGTTAGTTGATTTGAAGCAGCCGAGTGTGCTGCCCGCCACTACTACAGCTGGCAGTCCATTTCACTACTGAAATAAAAATCTCCATATATATTGTCAATGTATTTACATTTGTAATTGTACAATTCTGTATATATTCAACACGCATTTCATTCGTCCTCGCCTCCTTCTCGTCGTCTCCGCTCGGTTCCGGGATTCCTTTGCTTCCCGCCGGCTTCATTCTCTCGAATGTTAACTCGTTGCACGTACGCACATGCGCACGGCTGGTCCCGGCTATTGCGGACTAAAGCGGACTGCTGGTGATTCAAAGTTCCTAGCAGCGCTGCGGTTTCGCATCTTCCTTGCTTGCCAGTACTCATTTACCTGTCTGGCAAAACCTACGCTGCCGTGAACTATTGACTGGCGGCGGCGCGAGGCCCAACAACAATACATCGTCCTGTTGGCTTGGTCATACCGATATACACTGGGTTTTAGACTGCGTATCGTTCTTGCTGGCCAATACATACATATCGAATCCATATGTACGATATTTACCTCCCCCCCACGTCCCAGCGAACTACGTAATACATATTACTGCATCCTGCTGCGCGTCTATGTGTGCGCGGCACGCAGCAAAGTACTTCATCAGCATCTATCCATCAGACAGCCACCTATAATATTAGGTTACGACTAGCCCTCGTTCCAACTAGCCCTCGTTCAGAACGATGGGCTGGCGCG
Organism: Volvox reticuliferus; assembly: GCA_019650235.1. Lineage (NCBI taxonomy): Eukaryota > Viridiplantae > Chlorophyta > Chlorophyceae > Chlamydomonadales > Volvocaceae > Volvox > Volvox reticuliferus. The sequence goes on from BNCP01000022.1 coordinate 5,899, forward strand.
AAAGAGTGATGCTGGTCCTTCTCGTGGCTGCCGCAGCCACAGAAGCGGCGGCCGCCCTGCCGAGAGAAGATACGAAACCCTCCCCGTCAAACTCACGCCCATGTAGGTACCTAAGGGCCCCGTTTGCGTGCATAAGTAGTATCTGCTAGCTGCCTGCTTGTGATGACGGCGAGGTAGGTGTCCGTCAGCATTTCACAGAATTTCGCAGCAGGCAGGCAGGCACGGCTAAGTATTGATTATCGTGAGCTAAGTCGGCAGATTCATATGTTCATTCCACACACGATGCATGCGACAACGAACGCCGATCAACTTTGACTTTATTTCTCATTACGTACTGTGTATGCCGACGACGATCGCACAGTCGCGAGATGTTTGGCAAATATAAACCCTTGCGTGCTGGGCAGTTATATGTTCATGTCGTAGTAGTTGATTGCCGCAAAGGCCTCCCGAGATGTTGACAGGGTGCTTCTTGCGCCTAGTATTGTGATAGTGTATGCCGTACATATACGACTACTACAGTTAAAAATAAGTATACACCACGCATATATATGTGCGTCAACGACTGGCACTTGTCCGACGTATCTATCATTGAACCGTTGGTTCATTCTTTTGCCTCCCGTCTCTTTATGCGTGTTGCGTGTCGGTGTGTGCACACGCAGCTCGTAGCAGCCCAAGCCCGTCGGCCAAGGGGAAGCCACCTCCTCCATCGTCACCCATGCCTCCTTCTCCATTTCCCCCGAGAAGCCCGGCGCAACCTCCACCATCACCTCCATCGCCTCCTCCTCCAAGACCGCCTTCCACATTTGCAGAATACAACGTAGTTGGGGGCATACCCATCTCGCTGAGGTCGATTGAGGAGTTTCCCTGGAGTTTATCACCACTACCATCTATGGACCTGAGAGCAGTGTTTTTGATCCGGGTTCGAGCTACAGACACTATGGTCAATTTCTCAGTGCCAATGTACTCCCAGAAAATGTACTCAAAAGCTTGGGAGCCCATAGACCACTGGGTGACCTTACCGCCGGACATGTTCCATGCGCCAGCAGTGAGTGGATTTGGCGGTAACCGCATAGCCATCTACGTTTTGTCCAGTCTCATCACGGCCATCAAGGAGAGCAATAACGTCGGCGCACAGCGGCAACTGCTGGATAGCCTGGGATGCGATTGGTTTCCGGATACCAAGTGCACCTGCAAATGCTGTGCCGTACATGACAAATGTTTCCATGATAACCATTGTACGGCATTATCATCATGGGCAGCTCTCATTTGCAAATCCCTGCCAGCCCTCTTTAAGAACCCCATCCTGATAATTGGCTCCTACAAATTTCGGCACTTATGTAACAAGATTGGGTCGGAGGAATGTCAGCAGTGCAATATTGACGCCATCACATGTATTGCGGGTAGCTGCCTGGCCAGGATAGACCCCCGACACGGAATCAGTGTTATGATGCTAAGTGCGACAAATTCTACAACTGCCCCAATGAGCCATGTTGCGACTGTCAATCACCCTGCGACAAAAGTCCACCGTCACCACCGTTGCCAGCACCAAAGCCACCAACACCACCATCACCTTTATTGCCTGAACCTCCGAAGCCTCCGCCAGCTCCGAGATCATCACCACCGTCTCCTCCTCTACCATCACCACCGGCACCAAAACCAACACCGGCCCCACCGCCACCGTCGCCGCCACACTCTCCAACACTACGGGGCCCCCACCCCCCTACTCTCCACCCCCCCACCCCCCCACCCCCCCACCACCACCCCCGCACCCACCCCCACCCCCCACCCACCCACCGCCACCCCCCCCACCCCCACCCCACCCCCCCACCCACACCACCCCCCCCCACCCCCCATCTCCACCCCCACCCACCCCCCCCACCACCCGCACACCACCCCCGCCACCCCCTCCCCCCCAACCCCGCCCGCCACCCCCACCACCCCCACCACCACCGCCACCACCATCTCCGCCACCCCCCTCATCTCCACCCCACCACCCCGCCACCCCCCCCCCACCGCACACCACCAACCCCCCTCCCCCACCGCCCACCACCCCACCCCACCACCGCACCCGCCACCCCCCACACACCCCAACGCCACCACCAACACCGCCCCCCCCTCCCCCCCACCCCCCACCACCGCCACCCCCCACCGCCACCACTCTCCCCGCCAAACCCCTCATCCCCACCCCCGCCAACCCCGCCCCCGCCAGCCCCCGCACCAGCTCCGCCACCACCCCACCACCGCCAGTACCATCTCCGCCATCCCCTCATCTCCACCCCCACCCCCCCCACCCCCACCACCGCCACCACTCGCCCCCCAACCCCTCACCCCACCCCCGCCACCCCGCCCCCGCCACCCCACCAGCTCCGCCACCACCCCCCACCCGCCACCATCTCCGCCATCCCCTCTCATCTCCACCCACCACCCCACCCCCCCGCCACCGCCACCACTCGCCCCCTCACACACCCCCCTCATCCCCACCCCCGCACCACCCCCCACCACCCACCAGCTCCGCCCACCCCACCACCGCCAGCCCATCTCCGCCATCCCCCTCATCTCCACCCCACCACCCCCACCCCCGCCACCGCCACCACTCGCCCCGTCACCACCACCCCCTCATCCCCACCCCCGCCACCCCCACCACCGCCAGCACCATCTCCGCCATCCCCCTCATCTCCACCCCACCACCCCACCCCCCCCGCCACCGCCACCACTCGCCCCGTCACCACCACACCCCTCATCCCCACCCCCGCCACCCCCACCCCGCCAGCACCACCCCGCCACCCCCCCCCCACATCACCTACTCCCCCCCCCCACCCCCCCCACAACCTCCCCCTCACCTTCCACCCCCCCCCCCTCCTCCCCCCTCCCCCCCCCACCCTCCCCCAAAATCTCCACCCCCCCCCCACCCCGCCACCACCACCACCGCCAGCACCATCCCGCCATCCCCCCATCTCCACCCCACCACCCCCACCCCCGCCACCGCCACCACTCGCCCCGTCACCACCACCCCCCTCATCCCACCCCCCCACCCCCACCACCGCCAGCCATCTCCGCCACCCCTCATCTCCACCCCCACCATCCCACCCCCGCCACCGCCACCACTCTCGCTCCCCACCACCACCCCCTCATCCCCGCCCCGCCACCCCCCCCCGCCACCCCGCCACCATCCGCTCTCCACCACCCCCACCACCACCGCCAGCACCATCTCCGCCACCCCCCTCATCTCCACCACCGCCACCGCCAACCACCACCGCCACCACTCTCCCCGCCAACCCCTCATCCCCACCCCCGCCAACCCCGCCCCGCCAGCCCCGCAACCAGCTCCGCCACCACCCCCACCACCGCCAGTACCATCTCCGCCATCCCCTCATCTCCACCCCACCACCCCCACCCCCGCCACCGCCACCACTCGCCCCGTCACCACCACCCCCTCATCCCCACCCCCCATCCCCGCCCCCGCCACCACCGCCACCAGCTCCGCCACCACCACCACCACCGCCAGCACCATCTCCGCCATCCCCCTCATCTCCACCCCTACCACCCCCACCCCCGCCACCCCACCACTCGCCCCGTCACCACCACCCCCTCATGCCCCACCCCCCCGCCCACCCCACCCACCGGCCAAGTACCATCTCCGCCATCCCCTCATCTCCACCCCCACCACCCCCACCCCCGCCACCGCACCACTCGCCCCGTCACCACCACCCCCCATCCCCACCCCCGCCACCCCCACCACCGCCAGCACCATCTCCGCCATCCCCCTCATCTCCACCCCCACCACCCCCACCACCCCCCCCGCCACCCCACCACTCGCCCCGTTCACCACCACACCCCATCCCCACCCCGCCCCCCCACCCCCCCACCCCCCACCCCCGCCACCAGCGCCGCCACCACCCCACCACCGCCAGCACCATCTCCGCCATCCCCCTTCTCTCACAACCCCACCACCCCCACCACCGGCCAACCCCCGCCACCGCCACCACTCGCCCCGTCATTACCACCCCCCTCCCCATCCCCGCCACCCCCGCCCCCACCACCGCCACCACTCGCCCCGTCACTTCCACCCCCCTCAGAGCCTGATCCTCCAGGGGAGCCCGATCCTCCAGGGGAGCCTTATCCTCCATGGGCGCCCGATTCTCCAGGGCAGCCTGATCCTCCAGGGGAGCCATATCCTCCATGGGAGCCCGATCCTCCAGGGGAGCCTGATTCTCCCCGGGAGCCCGATCCTCCAGGGAAGCCCGATCCTCCAGGGAACCTTATCCTCTATGGGCTCCCGATCCTCCAGGGGAGCCCGATCCTCCTGGGGAGCCCGATCCTCCAGGGGAGCCTTATCCTCCATGGGAGCCCGATCCTCCAGGGGAGCCCGATCCTCCAGGGGAGCCTTATCCTCCAGGGGAGCCCGATCCTCCAGGGGAGCCCGATCCTCCAGGGAGCCCGATCCTCCAGGGAACCTTATCCTCTATGGGCTCCCGATCCTCCAGGGGAGCCCGATCCTCCTGGGGAGCCCGATCCTCCAGGGGAGCCTTATCCTCCATGGGAGCCCGATCCTCCAGGGGAGCCCGATCCTCCAGGGGAGCCTTATCCTCCATGGGCGCCCGGTTCTCCAGGGCAGCCTGATCCTCCAGGGGAGCCTTTTCCTCCAGGGGAGCCCGATTCTCCAGGGGAGCCCGATCCTCCCGGGGAGCCCGATCCTCCAGGGGATCCTTATCCTCCATGGGCTCATGATCCTCCAGGGGAGCCCGATCCTCCTGGGGAGCCCGATCCTCCAGGGGAGCCCGATCCTCCAGGGGAGCCCGATCCTCCTGGGGAGCCCGATCCTCCCGGGGAGCCCGATCCTCCAGGGGAGCCCGATCCTCCAAGGGAGCCCGATCCTCCCAGGGAGCCCGATCCTCCAGGGGATCCTTATCCTCCATGGGCTCCCGATCCTCCAGGGGAGCCCGATCCTCCAGGGGAGCCCGATCCTCCTGGGGAGCCCGATTCTCCATGGGATCCTTATCCTCCATGGGATCCTTATCCTTCATGGGAGCCCGATCCTCCAGGGGAGCCCGATCCTCCAGGGAAGCTCTATCCTCCAGGGGAGGTCGATCCACCAGGGAAGTTCTATCCTCCAGGGGAGCTTGTTCCTCCAGGGAAGCTCTTTCCTCCAGGGGAGGTCTTTCCTCCTGCTGAGCTCTATCCTCCAGTTGAGCTTTATCCTCCAGGGAAGGTCTATCCTCCAGGGGAGGTCTATCCTCCAGGGAAGCTCTATCTCCAGGGGAGCCCGATCCTCCGGGAGTTGCAGGACCACCGGGAGTTGCAGAACCGCCGGGAGTTGCAGGACCGCCAGGAGTTGCAGGACCGCCTGAGAGAGCAGACAATCTGGACACCCAAGTTCACCCGCTCAATTGGAACGAAAGGGCCTTTTTGATCATTTACAATCCGTTCTTGGTTTTGCATTAGGATGTACGATTATAAACGTACCTACAGAATAATGGAGCGGCTGCACTAAACATAAAGAACATTTGTTGAGGAATTGTTAAGAGCTATGGGGCATCTTATGGTGGTGCATAAGTAAGGTGACGTGGAGAACCCACGTTAGGTGAGGGTGGGGTAGTATATAACGGTAGCATTAGCACATGCTGACAGGCAGGGCCAATAACAGTGCCCCAGATACTCCTGTCTGTCTACGTTTTATAATTCACGAGTTACCCTTAAACAGAATAACATATGAAATATCTTATATAAATATTTATGTACAATACACCATATGCATGTGCAGTGTACCCTGACACGTCGTACCGGCGCCTGATGGTGGATTCGTTGGGGCTTGGGCTGTCGTCAGAAGATGATATAATAGACAATTCCTTATCGACATCCAAGGTCCCGATGTCATTGGAGAGGAGCTGTTTGTGCGAGTGGAGCCCATCACCTCCAGCTTAGATCACTTCGATATTCTGCACGCATGTGGCGTCATGGAGGAGGAGCCACTACAGCCTACGAAACAATATTTAATCCGGAATTAAGCAAGGTAGGTGATGTTAAAATTGGTGCATGCATGCATCCTGGAGATGCTATAAAAAGGAAAGACAGCAAGCAAGATATTAATATCTTGTAACACCCTTTTAATATTGAATACTGTGGACGACTCGCCCTGCAAAAGACTAGCACCAGGGGTCCTGACCGGACCGAGCCACAGTGCAGGGGAGGGGCACGTGGCTTTGTCTGTCTGTCCTGCCATATATATGCCTGTATGTATTTTTACATGTATATATGATGATAGATCCGGAGCAGGCACGGCAGGTCGTTTTAATGCGCACATGTGTATATATAGGGCGAGTCACCCACAGTGTAACCCATACACATATGTATACTATTTGTACATAAAGGGCATTCGTATGCTGCTGCTGCTACTGTACAGCAGCGATCGACTACATACACAAGCCATGGAGATTATTCATTCCCACCGCCCTCACGAATAACTACTACCATTTTGCATGCCACGCACTACGCCACCTTGCCTATCCATCATAGGTTGACGCAGAATATGACACACAACGGCGCGTGCAATCTCTCAGCGATTTGGGCCGAGTTGCTGCGGTCAGATATTGCCATGATGTGCAGGGTTCATCGAAGGTCCTCACGTGGTGGGTATGTGGGTGGGTGGATGCAAGGGGGGAAACCACAACACCAAGCGATGCGTGGATGCACATGCATGCATGTGTAGGGTTCAGAGATAGAGCCAGCAATGCATGCATCGCTTTATCATGTCTTTTTTTGGGGTGTTACACTGTGGGCGAACTCACCCTAACAAGGGCGAGCACCAAGGGGCCTGACCGGACCCAGCCACAGTGCAGGGTGTAGTATCCTGGGGTTATCTACGGGTAGTATCCGAGGTGGCACCTGGTCATCTTTCAATCGAGCCTTGCTGTAGGCGGATATAACAGAGATACAACAAATGGAATCGACGGGTTGAGACTGACCCGTGTAGAAATTCCCCCTCCTGCCAGATGGAGTGGACGGTCAGACTGGTCGGTGGGAGTTCGGGGGCCCCATCACCAGGCCGTGAGGAGTTGAATCCGTTGTAGGTCTTAGGGTGGTGCTTCACTCTGGCCCTCTGGCGCGGGGATGCGCCTGCCTGAAGGGGGATAATTGTAGTATCCTGGGGTATCTACGGGTAGTATCCAAGGTGGCACCTGGTCATCTTTTGATCGAGCCTTTGCTGTAGGCGGATATAACAGAGATACAACACGTGTATGAGTGTGCTCTCCTGTTGACGTGTATGAGTGTGCTTTCTGTGTATGAGTGTGCTCTCCCTGTTGGGCGTCTCTCCTCTGAGGGCTTTTGTGTGTCTTTGTCAGGCTCTTGCTAGGTCGTTTTGTGTTTGAGGAGAGTGGTCCCCTTCTTTGTGCAGTTACTTGCCCCCTGTTTTCTTTTGTTCCCTCCTTGTTTTCGTGGTGCCCCTCAGTGGTCTGTAGTGGCCAGGCTAGAGCCTCTGAGTCTTTTTTGCTCTAGCTGGTCCAAGTGAGAGGGGGAGCACGTGGCAGGACAGGCAGACAAAGCAATGTGCCCCTCTAGAAAGCCTCCCTAGAAAGCCTGGCGCCCCCCTAGAAGCCTCCCGGCCCCAACCCACAGCTGGCCCCTCAAACTCTGCACTGCACAAGAGGGAAAGACCCTCTCTCACTGCCTCCCCAAAACCCTCAGAACCCGGTGCCTGGACACAGGCTCCTCCAGCCATGATACCCTCCACCTCTCCCTGCCCTCCTCAAACACTAGACTGCCTACCCCTTATGTCTGCATGTGTGTACATCGCATGTGCACCTACATGTATACTTACAGTATGCCATGGTGTGTATGTATGGCTGGTGCATATATATTAAGGGGTGTTACACTGTGGGCGACTATATACTGTATTTGGTGTATTGCATGCATCCGTAGATGCATGCACATATCATGCGCTGTGGCTCTGTAGTCGTTGATTGCCACAAAGGCCACTCGAAATGTTGACAGGGTGCTTCTTGCATCTTACATGGTGATAGTGTGTGTCGTACGTCCATGACTACTACAGGCTCGGTCCAGTCAGGGCCCCCCGGTGTTCGTCTTTGCAGGGCGAGTTGCCCACAGTGTAACACCAAGTATATGTATTGGGTGTTACACTGTGGGCGACTCGCCCTACAAGGGTGAGCACCAAGGGGCCTGACCGGACCGAGCCACAGCGCAGGGGAGGGGCACGTGGCTTCGTCTGTCTGTCCTGCCATGTGCTCCCCCTCTCACTTGGACCAGCTAGAGCAAAAAAGACTCAGAGGCTCTAGCCTGGCCACTAACAGACCACTGTTATATATATATATATATAACATAAATGTAAACGCCGAACACAGGCCATTGGTTTTACACGAGGATAATTTTGAAAAAGCTTCGGCGGATTGATGACGGACAAAGTGCTTTATGGATACTGATCCCGATGCCGCAATAACGGGATGCTATTGCTATGGAGGACGAGCATCAGCAGCAGGTGATCATCGCTCCACATTATTGTTATTTATAACTATTCGCGGCGAATACCTGATACCTGATACCTATTGTTATACATATACGATGGCTTATTATTAGTTTATTTTACGTTTTAGATTCTTACACATGTGTATGCGTGTATGTATGTGCGCACGTATATGTATGTGTTAAGAACTAGTACCTTGGGCGAGTCTTCCTAGCAGTTATCGGGACGACGAGCAGGCATACGGTACACCCATGCAGTACCGCGGACGAACCAACATCCAAGCATGCTAGTGCTCGCATCTCGCTTGGCTAACGGTTTCTAGCCATATCATAGAGAACTAGCTTAAGTTGTGGGTTCACTAGGCTGACTTTCCGTGACTTCTGCGAACCCGAGCTGGTCAGACTCGCGTTACTATCGCGAGGCTACTTATGCCCATTTCGGGCCGTCCTTTCCATTCCTTTTGACTATCGAATACAATGTAACGTCGCCAAGCTCTATTATGTTCGATAGTCGACTTCTCAACAATATGTATGGATCTATGATTATAATACAGATATATCCGCGCTCGCTCACCCCTACCTCAACCACAACCCTGCTGCTCTATCTTAAACAAACTACTCAACAGTAACGCCACTTGCCATGCATGGCGATCTTTCTTCAAACAAAATCCGCCATGCCTCGGTCACCTGTCCGTGCCAGCTACATACATATGCACTCATCGCTGGCACTCGATCACGCTCTGTATGTGGCAGGTGTGCCGAACAAGCATGCTCGGCTCTGTCCTCAAAATGCTGGCGGCCAACGTGCATAGCGTATTGCCCATCAAGCTATTTGAGGTCGGAAATATCGTCCTGCTTGATCCTTCAAGGCCGGTAAGCACGTGTAGCTCATCATCATCTCCTGTGCGTGGCCGCAATCCGATTTCATAACGTTAAATACCCTATCTAGCTTAGATTTGTGGCTAGACTTACTCACTAAATGACGTAGATCTATCTATCAGGGTATGGAGTTATCATCGGGGATCATTTCCGCCTGGCTATTGCTTGTACGTATCCTGGTCTATCTACGGGTAGTAGTCGAGATGTCAGCTCCTGCATGCGTGAGGATGATATTTGCTTGCTGTACATATAAAAGTATTTACATATGACATAATAATTGGATATTGTTATGACCATAATGGAATAATGCATCGTATCTATGTTCTCCGAATTCCACGTCATGATAATGTATATCTACTATATATATATGAATAATACTGGATGGATGGATTGGTACATGGCCGCATGGCCGTATGGTATGTAGATAGCAAAGTTAACTAAAGACAGGTAGGCATTCAGCTGTTTAACTGAGAATAATAATCTTATTCAGCTATGTATTTGTAGTGGGGAATTATCCTCCGGTTGGTGCTATGGCAGATTAAGATAATCACGGGGTCGAACGAAGCCCGACTACATACTTAGTACAAATGAAATAAATTTATTCCAGTCTTGTTGTTGTTGTTGTTATTACTATTATTATTATTATCATTATTATTATTAGATAGAACCTTCCACCTGTCGACCGCCGCTATCTATGCATACTTGCAACAAACAAGGCCACATTATGGTCTTGTATTATATAATATCATTTACATCCTTAAAACCGAGAACAGATACGATGGACTCAAACACGTGCTGCTTTCTTCCACTGATTGCCTGTATGCACATGCATCCTATATTATATGCACGCAGCTCGGGGCACGTTACGAATGGCGACTTGTGGCAGTGTACTGTGACTCCGCAAGCGGCATGAATGCCATTCAGGCCTTGCTGGACCGGGTCATGGGCTCCTTGGTGTGGTTACGCGGCGGGTGAGTAATAATAATTACGTGTTGTTTATGCAACCGACATGCCTGAGTACGTAGTCGTTAACTACTGCTGCATGCATGGCATGTTATTTTATATATTATTACTGGGCCCAGCAGTATAAACATCATGTTAAGAGCATCCTTATTCTAATGATTCTGAGCTCATGCAAATGCATAAAATGAAGGACATCGACCCTATGCGTATATATGTATATATATATATATTATAATAATAATAATAATAATAATAATAATAATGAGATGCATGGTTGATGAGGTAGGCTGCTTTGTGCTTGTATCTTCCGATAATGGAGTCGCTCCCTGTTAACAGATAGTCCACCAGCGGACATTAGCAGAGCCTGGCCGTAATACGAGAAAGTATCCGTTTTATAACAGATGGTCAATAAGATTGGTAAAGAAAAGGAAGAAGATAAGCAAACGATTGAAGCGTGCGGCGGTATATAATTATCGTCCGTAGAAGTAACGTCGGTCCGACTAGTCAGTCGATGCAACTGAACGCAAAGTATTGTGACCCTCGTCCGAAAATCATTAGTCGATCCCTTATAGCGTAACCTAAATAGATCCCTATAACGAAGTCTCTCCTTGCATCCACGACAACTAGGCCGTATCTATTTCGGCATGACTAATAACGTTACGTACTGCACAGTTCCCGCACAGATAGACACATACGTACCAGCTAGGACGGCTCGCTTAACTTATCTGTCGCTCATATTCATAACACTCCCTTTATTTTGATGACAAGATAGATGGTGCAATAGAGCCTCACTTTATGAGGGTGAGGATTCCCCCATTAAAGAGAGGGGGAGCACGTGGCAGGACAGACAGACAAAGCCGCGTGCCCCTCCCCTGCACTGTGACTCGGTCCAGTCAGGGCAACCAGTGCTTGTCCTTACAGGGCGAGTCGCCCACAGTGTAACACTCCTTAATGTTTTATGCTCGCCTGGAATCAATCCTGTGCACGTATATACCTGTCTTTACATACTTTGCTTCTAACCACGCACGCCCCCTGCTGCATAATATGTAAAATGTCATTCATATGGTATGGATAAAATGTCATTCATATATTCTGCTGTGATGATCGATCCCTTTGTAACCCTTGCAGAAGAGGCCGCTAGTAGTAGTACCACCGCCCCTCAAATAAAGACGTACCATACAGCTGCCGCGTCTGATGAACCAGCCCTGATTCCAGGCCAACAGGCCGTAATCTTTGTTGATAAAGTACAAGTGGGCGTGTACGGCATCGTGCACCCAGAGGTATGTATCTCTCGGGGTGTTAAAGATCGATCTATTCATCTATCTACCTATCTATCTATATAGATAGGCAAGTAGGTAACTAGCTAGGTAGATAGATTTTACAGCGGTCCTCCTCCTAGCAGATGGCTATGCAGGTACGTATGTATATATGCGTTCCCAGTGGTAACGAAGTAAATGTGTCACATCTTCCTTTGTCGTTTTTTGCGTAATTGTGTAGATATATATGTGCATGCGTGATTTCTTTGTTTCGCAAATGCCCTTCCCAGGTGCTAGCCGAATACGAGGTTCCGTACCCGCGTCAGTGCTGGAGCTTAACCTCGAGCCTTTCATCAAGAAGCAGTCCTGATTACACATACAGTAGTACTTATGTTAATGGATGGAGTGTATATATGTGTGGAAATTTTCTCCGCTGTCCTTGCCTGGAGGTGGTTTCGTTCAGAGAAGCGAAGGGGTTAAGGATTCGCTGTGTTTTTTTTATCGTAACCGTTAAGCTGGCTTGTGTGGTGGCGGTCCTTATCAGCTGTTTCAATCAGTGCGTTTGGATGTTTTTTCTTCTGTGTGCTCGCTCGCTGGCTTCAATTACGCGTTTGTGCTAGTTTATTTGCTCAATGGTGTGTTTGCTATCCTGCAGTGTAAGGTCGATTATTATTTCCGGTGTCCCCACATTCTGCAGCCTGCTGCTCCTCAGGTTTTCTTACCAGCCCTTAGCACTGCCGTAGCAAACTTATCGCACAGGCAGGGGTAGGGTTATTAATAGGTTACCTCTACATAGCCACCCACCCCACTCTATCTGGGTGCTTCTCCGGAGATTATAGATAGCCGGGTGAATGTCTATTGATCTGTGCTAATGCTGCTGCCACCAGGTTACTTGTGTTAGGAGATGTCCTTAGCTGGTGTACGTTGGTGTTTTTAGCTAGCCCATGCTAGTTCCCGCCAATACTGCAGCATTCACTCGATGCAATCTGGCTCGCACCCTTGGCTTATTACTTAGGCTGTTAATTTGCCGGTCCATGCTGCATTAGCTCACTTGCTATGAATTTCTCATCATAATATCATAAGGCTTTGGGCCAAAATTCCGAGTCGCTCCACTCCACCCGCCCTCCACTTATGAATTGCTGCTTCTTTACAGGTTAGTATCGAGCACAATTCAATCCTTATACATCAATTATTATGCGTGTGTTCCAACGCAGTGGCTCCTCGCTTTATTTAATGGGAGCTTAAAACTACCTACTACAGCATACCATTCCCTACAATCAATCGTCCGGTAAAATAAGCAGACGGTGAGATGACTCGTGAACAACGCGGAGACCCTCTAATAGCTTTCCCCACCCTCAGAAACACGACGCACATAAGCACAAACGCACACCAGCATATCCAACCGAGCACATGCATGTGTTGCACGTAGCAGCTTAACTTCACAAGGCATGAAAGTAACCACGTACAACTTGACTAACGGCATGTGTGGCGTTGTGCAAGGTGGCACGTATGCACAGAGAGACCACAGAAGGAGGCGGGTCTGTAGACATGCGTGCGTGCCGCCTATGTCAGGGGTTGATAGACAAATCCATTAATCAGTGCGGCTGTTGGTGACGCGTGACATGCACAGCAGCGGAAACAGCCCTTGCGGCACAAATAAACACTCAACGTCCAGTTATACAGTACACTGACTTGTACGGCCGATACGACAGACAAGCTAATAAGACATTCATGCACGGCTGCTGCGACTGTTAGGTAATACTGACCCAACAATTGGCCAAGAACTGAAGATCAGCATAAAATACCGCTGAAAATCGCTGCACTCAAATGCATCATGATCACTAGCCAGCCAGAAAATCGTCAACTTGTGATGCGCTCTTTTCATGCACAGGAGCAACCAAAAAAGGCCCCTGAAAAAGCACAACGAACAATCGGCCGTGCACTACTGCTGCGCGCAGATAGGGGGCCCTATCTGACAGCGCGCGATGCAATCGAAAGCCATGTAAGCAGGAGCATACTTCTGCCTGCAGAATGGCGAGATAGATCATCGCGGCCGCCCTGAGAACAATCGGTTCCTCATGAAGTTATGATCACCTGGATCATTATCCCCTCAACGAAAATAAATGGATCCATTCTTGTTGTAACCAAGAATCTCCATCCGATTTCTTCCCGTTGCTCTGTTACGAAAAGAGGTCGTCACGGTCCTACATGGTCATATAATTTGGCGAACCATACGACATTCTGTCCACGCCAGCTGTAGAGCAGTTGTCGGTGCGCTACGTTCCGTCTCCCCTTCTCACTTCTTCTTAGCTGCAGCCTTTGCGCTGCGCACGGCAGCCTGTGCCGCTGCCAGCCGGGCAATCGGTACACGGAAAGGTGAGCAGGAGACGTAGTCCAGGCCAACCTGCACGGTAACACGGGCAGCAAGGCAGCATATGTATACTCCACGGCCGAGGGAGGCCCTCCCTCCCTCCCCTCCCTCTATATAGTATAATATATATATATATATATATCCATTAATAGCAGAATTTAATCAGCAGCAACTAGCAGCGTCTCATCGTCTCTCTGCCGGTTCATAACCCGTCAACGTCCAGTCACAATGTCACGATTTCCGTAACCAATAAGCAGACCACACAGTTAACCAACCTTACATCAACCGTACTATCTCTTCCGTAGGTTTGTTACCCATGCCCGAGCTGTCGTTGGTCGTTGGTCATTGTTCCCCTTCACCACCTTACCTCGTGCAAGAAGGCCACAGTCTTGGGCTCTCCACCCTGCTCGCCGCAGATACCAATCTTAAGGTTCGGTCGAGAAGCACGGCCGCGCTCCACTGCGAACTTAATCAGCTCACCCACACCGTCTTGGTCCAGGACCTGTGGATGTATGCCCCCCGTAGGAGACCGGAGATATGCCATTCTTACTGCATGGGAGGTCCGAGTGCTCGCAAGTCCCTGACCGCCCTAGATATCCTAATTGCAGCTTGGATGCGGCATGAGCGAAGTGAATATAGCTTCTAAATGAGGTTATGTACGGTAACCGTACGGCTTGCTGTTTGTTCTTTTGGAATATTTAAACCTGCTGTCAGCTCCTTAGTTCCGGCGATCTGGCTTCACTGTTGGAGCTCCTGTAGCGCTCTCATTTCCCAACCTGCCCAAGTCCCCCATACTACCTAAACAGGCTCGGTCCATTTGGCCCCAGATGGAACCCACTCGGACCGCCGGGTGCAAGAGGTCAATGAGATGGACGCGGTGCCTAGCTCCCTGACAGACCGCCCGGCGCAGGCAGAACCGTGTTCGTAGTGCCCACCGCATGGCCGAGTTTGTTTTTAACTGTAGTCATCAGCTGTCCGGTCATGCCGTTTAGCTTGTGGTGCGAGCGTCGCTGACACTTAATAAGGTTTGCCCTTGGGGCGGGTGTCAAGAGGACCGCGGTTACTAATGCCGTGCTTAGTTGTGCTGTGCTTGTGTGTTGTTTTTCAGGCCGTGCGGTGAATGTGGCCGCGACTAGCGTGTTCTGACCGCGCCTTGTGGCGCTAGATTGCACTTTGGCGCCCGCGCGCTTCAGGCGCTCCGAGAGTTTTTGGCGCCAGCAGTTGTGTAAGGCCCTTGGCAGCTGGTGTTCATCTCCTAATAAGCTTTGAGTCCGCAGTTCGTTTTCCATCTAACAGCAACCCTATCTATGTACTTCCAAAATCTTTGAATATCTTGCGCAAATAAGATTTCGAAACGGGAAAAGCTAATTCCCGAGTTCTAACAATGGTGAACTTTTATCTTTTAAAGCTACCTGAGAATACAGCTGCGACCGTTTGGGGCATCAATAGGAAACGGATGTTATTCGTGCAATGCACCGCTGTGCAAGCCGGTTAATAGATAACGTTGAGATACCGACAGACATGATCGTACTTGAGGAACGGTGTCGTACCATACCTGAAAGGGGTCGTACTGCAGGATGCCCTTGTCCAGGTAGTTCTGAAGGAATTTGCCGATGTCATCTCGCGAATAGCCAAACCTGATGCAGAGAAAATTTGCATATGTCTGTCCAGGTACAAAACATGTTATGGGCAGCGCAACAGCTGTCCTAAAAAGAGAAAGAAGAATTCCAGGGCGGCAGTACGGCCGCGTGTAGCTTTTGTTCTTCATGCATATGTCCAGTCGGAGGTTCGTTCGTTCGCAAACCTACTACTCGCACTCGCAAAATATATACATTGATAATGCTGCCCAACCTTCCACCCCGTTACGAATTCTTACGTCATCTGGGTGAGGTCGTTTGTGCCGAAGGAGAAGAACTCCGCGGTCTTTGCGATGGCCCCGGCCTGGAGCGCCGCACGCGGCACCTCAATCATGGTGCCCACGCGGTACGGCACCCGTACATCCGACTGCTTCATTACCTGCAGAGGCAGGAGCAGGTGCAAGTGCAAGGGTGGGCTAGTTTAACACAACGCGCAGGGGAAAAAGATGTGATGGCGGCCTGGCCTTTGTGCTCATGCCGGTTCTCTTTTCCTCGGCGCACCAGCACCACCAACGCCGGCGCAGGCACGGGAACACACGCCACACTCCCACTCCCACCCCCACCCCCACCCCCACCCCCACACATACAACATGTACACATATGCATACATACCGCAGCTTCTCTTATGTACAGCTACAGCACGAATGCGATAACAAAACAAAGAACAAAAAGCGAAATCAAAGCATGACGGCGACCAAAATAAGAACGTTGCGTCATCCCTTATTTCGTTACCTCCTCTCCGATCCGGCGGATCAGCTGCTCCTGGTTCTTCAGCTCCGCCGCGGTCCCCACCAGCGGCACCATGATGTCGAGCTGCACGGAGCCGCCGCCCCGGAGCACACCCACCGCCGCCTCAAACATGGCGCGGACCTAAGGAGAGGGGAGAGAAGCCCCAAGTACGGACGCGCGGGAGGTACATGGGGGAAGCCGGAGGTCAATAATGAACCAAGACAAACATAAATGAGAGAGACGGATCGCGTCTTCGCCGGAAATAAATCAGAGTTAGACTTAACAACCACTCACATCCCATTACATCACCCCGCTTTACCTGCATTTCCGTGATTTCTGGGTAGGTGATGCCCAGGCGGCAGCCACGGAAACCCAGCATGGGGTTCACTTCCTGTGGTCCAACCAACGAATGCCATCAAGCAGTCAGTTCTGGAAGCGACCTCGATCAACTTAGGGTGCACAAGTAAGACTTCGGGTCCAGCAGGTCCGTGTGGAAGCAGCTGCTCGTGAGCAGCGCGTAAATGACACTTCCAGGCACCGCCCTGTAAGTGCACTTGGTTGAATAATTCCAAATAATTCCACATAATTCCAATGGAATTGAGACTTTTAGAGTGCAACGTAGGATTCGGGGAGCTGTCCGTAAAATAAGGCATGCAGCACATCTGCTGCAGAAAGATAGTAAATTCTGGTAGCATACATCTGAAATGCAAATAGAATTAATCGAATCAACATGTCGATCTTTTCTATCTTTTTGAGCTCGTCAACCGACGGACGGACCGACGGACCGACGGATTGACCGCAGCCAGGGATAATATCAGGTACCTGGAGCTTCTCGATGGTGCCCATCACTTCGTCGATGGTGATGCCGGCATCGCGCGCAAGTGCCTCACAAACCTGCAGTGACACACCCGTTCGGCGCAACACAACCATTAGTACGTCACCGATTAGAGTATAGCTAACACGCCGACAAGTATTCATCATCAACTTCAGCAAGGTCTTGGAAGAAACTGTATTCCATCACACATATTGCGGCGTTGTGATGAACGATTTAAAAACACCAGTAAATCAAAATCAAGTGCGTTGTCGGAAAGAAAGGGCTTAAGTAAATGTACGCCACAAAATAAAGTCAATCAAAATCGATCAAAATGAATATATACATAACCATTTATTTCGATTTAGATTTTATCGTTGTAAAATATATGGTGTATATATACAATATATATTTGTATATATGCAATATTTATATATGTGTGGCGCGCACCTCCGTCATCTCGCCATCCGGCAGGAACTCGTGCAGCGGCGGATCCAGAAGACGGATGGTCACAGGGAGGCCGCTCATCGCACGGAGGATGCCCTGCTCGTAGCCGCAGTAGACGCAGCAATATAGGTATCGGCAGCAGCAGCAGTTGCGGCAGTATATGGGGAGGTGTGCGCCACGAGTCAGGGTGACTGACGAGAGATCAAGCCACCCAAACTACCCTAACCACACACTTTAACATGACCAAACCGAATGACGCTGCTCCGCAACTTTTGGCCACCCAGAAAATTTACCTAACAGAGTTTGACTGCACTCTAGCTTGTGCAGTCCCAAAGCTATTTGGACTGCACACTCAGTCTTGCTGTTCATTTTGAAGCTCTGCAACACGCGCACCTCGAAGTCCTCGCGCTGGAAGGGCAGCAGGTCGGAAAGCGCCTTCAGACGAGCCTCCTGGGTCTGCGCGGGGACGCAAACGTGCATTACAATAACTGCAATGTAATCGATGGATAATCCAGAACCCAACCACTGCTGGGCTCACGATAGGCTTGTGGCGTCATCTCTCTGCACAACCGTCCCTTGCCCGTCCCATCACGTCACCATCCAAATGGTATATGCTCTGCATATAGACACCGTACATACACCAAACACCCTGTCATGCACTCTACACGTCTAGTCAATAGGCTGTAACCAACGCACCTGCGCGACAATCATGCGACGAACGGTCGCGATACGCTCCTCGCTCGCGAAGAACATGTGCTCCGTACGGCACAGGCCGATGCCCTGCAAACCAGATGTACGATAACACCGTATGTTTAGCGTCCAAGGTTTCAGGGCCGGCAGGAAGGCCGTCAGAAGCACTTGCACGCCTGGAAGCGTAATGAGCTAAGATGTTTCCCAGCTTTGAACAGCCATACAGTAGCCATTCAAAAGCAGTCCGTGTGCTCCCTACAACGTTTGTGAGCGTCGTAACGGTTAGCTTAACGTCAGTTGGTTTGTGCATCATATCGCTGGCACTGGTCGAACACCTATTGAAGCTCCACCCTGCTTATCCTATCGCGAACAGTTACGGCAAGACGTCGGAGGGTCACACGCCGTACCTCAGCACCGAACTTGCGAGCCTCCGCGGCGTCCTCTGGCGTGTCGGCGTTCGTAAGCACACCCAGACGGCGGCGCTCGTCCACCCACTTCATGAACCTGCGTTTGAAGATGAAGATGAAAGGGCACGAAACAGAGGGTACACCGAGTCGTTATCAATTTTATAATCCTACCAACTAGATTAACGGACAACAGGGCCAATGTAAGACGACCCCTGGAATCATCTGCGCATTATTCTTCCATTCTTAACCATTAACTATCTCGCTCGATTTGGTAAATCCTGCTTATTGTAGCGGCATTGTTATAAACTGAACAATACTAAAACAAAAAATATAAGATGCAATGGAGTAAGGAGATGTATAATGGCTTAATTAAGCAACACCGTTTTCGTTGCACCTATCAGCTAGCCAGGCAGCTCGATACCTGCTCAGATCGCCAGCCAGCTCCGGCGGCGCCAACGCTGCTTTCCGCAAATGATCTCGCCCGTTGAGCCGTTTAGGGAAATGAAGTCTCCCTGCCTGATCTCTACGCCGTTGATGCGCGCCAGCTTGTTGTGCTCGTCCACCTGTGTTCATGGTTAGTAAAGACGCAACCACATAACCACAACGGCATTAACGTGGGTTGGTATTATAACCGGTAACAACCGCAACGGCACAAAACATGAAACCCGCGTTATCCCCTTTTCCTCTTTCCCTGTGGACCTTTATGCGTAGCCGTCCCTAGCCTCGCCCACCGTACCTGCAGGTCGGGGCAGCCGGTAATGCAGGGCTTGCCCCAGCCGCGCGCCACCACCGCCGCATGGCTCGTCATGCCGCCCAGCTGGCACAGGACGCCCTCCGCACTGTACATACCCTTGACGTCCTCGGGGCTTGTCTCCCTCCGCACCAGCACCACCGGCAGACCGCTGCTCCGCCAGGCCTCAGCATCCTCTGCGGAGAACACCGCCTGGCCGACAGCAGCTCCAGGAGAGGCAGGCAGACCTGCGGCATGATGTCGAGGTGGTGGCGGGAACAGAAGGGTCATTACCTGAGATAACGTGATTTGGAGGTGACAACAGGGAGGTAGGCCTTATGTGCTCTTTCTACATGAAACGAGTAATCTCCTCCTTCCAAGGAAGCGTTTCTGAAAAGCCTAACACTTTCCAAAAGGGCCATCTCTCAAGCCAAGGGCCAACCAGGGACCTCTCAACATAGATCATGCGGGACTCCTCAACGAGACAGACACGGTACGGCAATGCAACCTGAAAATAAACCACATCTTCGGCCCCGGCCTTTCGCCTCGTGTACATAGACTGACGCTTGCCGAAGGGATTTTCACCGACAGTCCACCACCAGCAACTTAACACCATCCACTCATTCGCCCAACCTTCAGAGCCCAGCCCAATCCCCAGCCAGCGAATCCCTCGATCACCTAGTACCCACTCACTTACCCTTGCCGACGACGTCCTTCTTGTAGGCCTCCTCATCGGCGAACTGCGGGTGCAGCAGCTGGTCCAGATGGCCCGGCTCCACCATCATGATGGCAACGTCTGGTTCCACCAGCCCCTCGTCCACCAGCTCCACGGCGATGCGCACGGCGGCAGCGCCGGTGCGCTTGCCGGAGCGGCACTGCAGCATGAACAGCTTGCCCTCCTGCACCGTAAATTCGATATCCTGCGCACAAGGATGGGAGGGGGAATAGTAAGGGGGATAGGGTAGGAGTAAGAGTAGGAGTCGTGAACGTGCAATTCGTTGCGATAGGGTTTGGGCTGGGGAGGGATGACGTGGAGTCCTCCACGAACCACGGGTGGATATATGGACGATACAGACGGCGTTGGGATGGGATGTGATTGTGAATTAGGTACCAAAACATGACCCACCTGCATGTCCTTGTAATGCTTCTCCAGCAGAGCACAGTTGTCCAGCAGCTGCTGGTACGCTCCCGGAAGGGTGCGTGCGAGGGTCTCGATTGGCTCAGGCGTGCGAATGCCAGCCACCACATCCTCACCCTGTCGAGGTTTGACAGGTCATGATGTGGGTCGAAGAATTTATGGAAATGTCAGTGGCTGCGTGCGCACATGAGCAAGGGAGATGTATTATCTAGGGATGCCGGACACCACATACCTCACCCTAGTCAGAGCTCTGAGGTCATGCACTGGTTGAGGCAAAATGCCCGGTGGAGAGAAGGCGCCCGTGTGCAGGAGGGAGGGGCCTTTGGTTGAGAGAATGGTTGGTTGATATACTTCATACAAGTTCTTGTGGACGTGGTGCAAGTAGATTGTGACAGCTTGCCACAAGCGAATTATCAGCAGCGAAAGGAATATGTGTACTTGCCTGTCTGTCTGTCCGTCTGTCTGTCCGTTTACCTATCCATCTATTTATCTATATCTCAGCCACACACGCCCAGTCGTACCTGTGCATTGATCAGGTATTCGCCGTACAGCTTGCGCTCGCCAGTAGAGGGGTTGCGGGTGAAGCATACGCCCGTGCCGCTGGTAGGGCCCATGTTGCCGAACGCCATAGCCTGTAAAAGCAAGCAGCAGAAGAGCTAGTGTGTTTTAGCAACAGTTGCCTTTTGGAGGCTTTGACTTCCCCTCCCCTCCATACTTGCGACAACTGCCACGGCTAATTTACAACTTCTTGTCCTTACCGCATTCCCATGCTCCTTGCCCTCCCTTGTCATATAGTAGCTTTCTACCTGCCTACTTATATATACGAAACCTAGCGTACCAGCACGAGCTAAAAACACCGCCTGTAACCGCCACCACTGACCTGAACGTTGACCGCCGTTCCGGCCAGGCCCGTGATGCCGTTAACGGAACGGTACACGTTGGCGCGCTCGCTCTGCCAGCTGTCGAACACCGCGTAGATGGCCAGACGGAGCTGCTCGTAAGGGTCCTCGGGGAAGACCTGCGGGGATTCAGGGCGGGCCAAACGGCGCGGCAACGATCGAACGAAAAGCTGAAACGTAACCGAACATTGAAAACAGATTTCAAATTCGCACCACCCCAAAATGTAGAAATATTTTGCAACGTTACAAAATACAAAGCTTGCAAACTGGAAAACGGTATGTCGTGAAACTTCCCAACCTCCAAAAACCTTCCGAAAGGTTGATAACTAAAAACGCTAACAGATAGAAATTAGGAAACAAAACCAGCTGAAAGAGACCCTCATCCATGGCAGGATGCTATGGTATGAAGGCCGCAGCACAAGAAACCTCAAAAAAAAACGCGAAGCCGAATTTTCCGGAGGGGCACCATTGGTGCCCTCTGAAACCAATCCATACATGTTACCGATCCACCAAGCTACGAAACGAAACGAGCGCACCAACGCCTAAGATTGCGCCCAGGTACTGCAATGGACGCTTTGCTCCATGGCTTACATGGAAAGCTATATACTTTGCCGAACTTTGTATATTAATTTCCACAACTCCTAATTTAGTTTGTACCTTCCTTAACAAATAAGTTATCGCGGTGTTTTAGGCTTTCCTGGAAGCTGCCCTGCACTATAGAGCTGCAGGCCCGGACTCACCTTGCCCAGCTGCTTGTAAACCTCCTTGTAGCGGCCCACAAGCACCTTGAGGTCGGCGGCCGTGAGAGCTGTATCCTCCGTCACCCTCCGTTCCGCCTGGGGTTGGGAAAAGGGCAAACCCGACGGAACCGTATCGAACTCAGTGCGCCGAAGGGCAAAATGGCAAGAATGCTAGCGGATGTACCGGTGACCTTATTGAGGAAATCCACGGAAAAATGAAGTGGAAGAGGGAAAGGGAGAAAGGTGTAGCAGAAGGGGAAGAATCTAAGTATGAACACGAAAATGCCAGCAACTATACCATAAAGGAGAAAGCACCGGAAGTGGTAACAGGAGGTGCCGTACCTTGAGGTGCTCCAGCTGGTCTTCAAACAGGTGGTGCGGGATGCCCATCACAACATCGCCGTACATATCCAGAAAGCGGCGGTAAGCATCGTATGCAAAGCGTTCGTCACCCGCACGTGCGGCCAGCCCGGCAGCGCAGGTGTCGTTGAGGCCCAGGTTCAAAACCGTGTCCATCATACCGGGCATGGAGACCTGGACGTGGAGGCCGGGGTGAAATGACGACAGCGCAAGTTAAGGTTACTGAATTACATGGATAGGTTATCGTTATTGACTACCTATCTGGTAACCTATCCGATAACTTATATGACCTTAGGGAGGTTGCCTAATAGAGATCTAGGAATCCAGGCATGTATCCAGATAGATATCTACATTAAAAAAACCTAGATAAATAAGCATTAGGGAGAACCGGGAGGAAGGCCGCTCGTTAAAACCCCTTCACAGAGCAGGATGCCGTTACGGCAGGGTAAAAGGCAACTAAATGGAAACCCCAACCCCGCGGCTCATAATCTCTTCTTCTTTTCTTGCAGCAGGGTAGAATGCAACGTTATGCAGCCTCCGCTGGCGCTACCACCCCCTTCGTAATTGCTACTGCTGGAACGAATCATCTTATTCGACCCAGATCAGCACTCACGCTTTCGGCTCGGCATTCGCATCTGCACATCCCATCCAACCCATATCGGCACTCACGGATCTTGATCGCGGCTGATCCGCCCAACTAATCCAACCCAGATCAGCAGTCTTACCGCTGCGCCCGAGCGGACCGACAGCAGTAATGGGGCCTTTGCATCTCCCAACTTGCAGCCCATCTCGTTTTCCACCGTCCGCAGGCCTTGCAGGACCTCCTCCCAGCAGCCATCGGGCAGCTTACGGCCTAACGTTAGAAAAAGGGTTTCAAAAAACCACAAGAGATTTCGACAGTCAATATAATGGACTGCGTTGGGCTAGTGCCGTATGCGTTGACTGGCCCTTCGAAAGTGCCGAAAGACGCGCGCGTTCGGACCTCCGGTTTGTGAGTCAACCCAAGTAAATAAAGCTCAAATCCAATAGTACACGAGGTGGGCTAATATAGCTTGGGGAATGGCCCCGCTGAATTAAAAAGAAACGGATATTAATGAAAACGCTTAAATCGGTTTAGTCAGGAAACATGCAACATACGCCCATTCCAAATCCCAAAGCAGTCATCCTTTACTAGTTCAGTTAAAATGCCATATTTATGTCACGTGAAGGGCGGGGCCAATCTTCTGCGAGTTCCTGTGACGTTTGAGTTTCTATCTTAAATCCCCTCCATGCGTAGATAGGTCCCAGGGCAGGCCTCATCGTAATATAAATGGATGTTTCATATCCAGAAAAGTATGCATCAACGTGAAACGCGACCTTTGGGAGTTCTGTGGTGTCTTGTGCACGCCGAAAGAACGGATAAGGACCAAGGACCTTTGCAACACTCGACTGCGGACCGCTAAGTAAACCGACACAAGCACCTTCGTATCTGTTCGAACCAGAAGGCATTCAGATGCTAGTTTTGTCAACCCCCCTGCCCACCGTTGGTGTGGAAGTCTGCACATGTATCTGTGGTGATAGTCAAGCCGGGCGGCACAGAGAGGCCGATGCGGGACATCTCAGCAAGATTGGCGCCCTTGCCACCCAGCTGTCGGGAGTATGGGGGGAATCGGCGGGCATACGTCAGCCAACGGACACTTGCATGTCCATCGAAAAGAAACCAACCCGCATTGGAATAGCGCACAGCTGCCTTGCACAAAACATCAAGAAAGAAATGTGTGCGCTTTTATTACCATAAGGACTCGCATACATAACATGGATCCGACCGTCCCCGCTCACCAGCTGCTTCATTGACGCATCCCCCTGGCTCATGGTCTTTCCAAAGGTATAGACCCTCTGCATTAACAAACAAGAACAGAACTGAAAGAAACGTGCCGATGGCCGCAGTGAACGTGCAAGCTTATTTCCAACCTGTGTCTTGACGACCGTCGCCGAATCAACTGTCG
The DNA here is from genome assembly GCA_019650235.1 of Volvox reticuliferus. NCBI lineage: Eukaryota > Viridiplantae > Chlorophyta > Chlorophyceae > Chlamydomonadales > Volvocaceae > Volvox > Volvox reticuliferus. Next base: position 30,416 of record BNCP01000022.1, read on the forward strand.
CCGCTGATGAGACAATGCGAGAGGCATTTTGCTTTAACTGCCCGTGCTTAGCCAGAGGTCCAACCGGCAGCGCTCTTTGCTGTTGGTCTGCGCTTCGCGCCGCAGCCGTCTGCCGGCAAGTGCGTCCCTGGACCCGTAGAGGCGGCGCGACTACCTTTCCAGCGCCAATTGGTATCGAAACACAACCAGGTAGGCTACGAAGAACCTGTTTCTGCATTTTCTTCGCTCTACTAAGCTCGAACAGACGCCTCTGTGATATAAGCTCTAAGCAATATAAATATCTACTTATAGAGCTTCTTACAGATGTGTTACTTGTGTCAGTCTAAACTTGTTATTATAACGGTGAATCTATGACATTGCCGTACCTCCAAAGAACCAAATAGCCAGCGCCAAAAAACCTTGCTTTTTGATACTTTCAAACAAGTTTTCCTAACCACGTTTCAGAAGCGCACTGCTTGGTGTTGCCTCTGGTGGTCCGAAACTGGAAAAGGACCCATTTTCGCCCATGCCGGTAATCGAGCCCGTTTCTTCGAATGCCCAAATATTGCGCCGCTGCACAAGGTTAATACATGTTTGCTTGCATATTTGTTATCACGACCTTTCGCATTTTTTGAAGACGAGCGGATAGGAAGAGGAAACGTGCTGTAGACCGTTACCGCAACGACCAGCATATAACGGCCATCCTAACCTCGTAGGTTGCGGCACAAATATAACTACCTCTTGGGGTGCAACGACCAGTCTATCTAGAGGCAAAATGTTATCATAACATGAATCTTTCAATGTACGCTTTGAACTAGATGCGCTTATTTGCATCGGCCTTCAAATCGGCAAGCACCTGTAAGTCACGAAAGGAAAGCAAGAGGGTGTTCTCGTTGCACAGGACCGCAAGCACGGGGCAAGCGTGGAATCCATTCGGCGATGCACTTCAGCACGCCCCTCAATCAAATTGTTCACGACATTGTTACAAGAGCTTGAGTTACCAAATCCAAGCCTTTTTCGAAAGCCTAGGCAAAAAAGCCTAGTTCTGTAACCGCTGGAGCGACGCCGCGCGCTGGGACTTGCTCCACTCCCTACCGTACGACCAAAGTCAACGACTGAAACGGACCTTCTCTTCCTGCTGCCGCCGTATTAAAGTTGCGAGTGCACAACAGTTGCCATGACCGACAGATCAGCCCCCGGTTTGCTGGTACATCGCATACTTCAACATGGCATTACGTGATGATCCTGACTTGCAGAATGTCCCTTGATGCATCTTAACATCCTCATATGCGCCTCCTGACTGTGTCACATTCATGGGACGGAGAATCCTCACCTAAATCATTGTTACCAAAACTGAACGACAAGCCGGCTCACAATCGCCAACATCAATCGCCAACCCAGTACACTTTGACAGTAAACTTTCAATGGTACATTTCGGCACGATGTCACACCCGACGCGGCCATCCAGGGGGAGACGACACTCAAGTTCCCGCACCACACGTGTGGAAAAACACCCGGTTGCGGTGTACCTACCCCACGACCACCGCCAACCAGCCAACGGGGCCCCGTGGCGGTCCGGGGGGCCGCTGCTCATTAAATGCACATGTTTCTGCCAACTGCCATCCCTCTCGGCCACCTCTGCGTATGCTACAGATAAAAGCGGGTAGGTGTTGGAGTCTCCGACTTAAGTTACTGTGGATAATTTTACGACTCTTCCCTCCTCTCGTACTTACTTACCGACAAGCGACACAAGCAAGGTTTCCAGATGCTCCTCACGACCCAAGTACAGAAAATTACAATAAGGACGAGTTGTTACGATTCAACCCCTTCCATAGCATTGCGATAAAACCGGTGATAAAACTATGTGCCATTTTATAACCCTCGCTGCCTACCTGTCCCCATAGCAACCTCCCCAGTCTTGCGCAGCAGCAGCAACTCACGGTGTTTCCATAATAAGTTGCTGACCTGGTAGCTGGTACTGTTACCGCTGCTTAACCATCACAAGCACTCCGGCATAGAACCGGCTCCGCGTATAATAACGAAAAGCGTGCTTTCAAGCATATGCACCGCCCCCGGTTACCGAACCCGATATCAGCCCCGCAACAAGAGGTAGGGAACCCCCGTTAAGTAGCGGCTGGGTAGCCTGAGCATATTATGCTGGTCCAAGTGCATGCACCAAGTGCCAGAAGAGATCCCCATAACGGCTGCAGCAAAGTACATGATGCCCCTCACGCGTCACGTGATGCTCAGACCGTTTAGCAGCTCCAGTTTCCCCAATCGGACAAGACCTTGGTTACTACGCCGCATTGCCTTTCGCTCAGCATCTCCGAAACCATCAGGCCCAAGAATCCAACCTGTGCGGAGCGAGTGGTGCAGTACCAAAAACCAGGAGCTCAGGGTTGGCGAAAGACAGAATGGAATGGAATGGGCGCAACCTGGCATTCTATCCATACTCTTACCTAACAATATCCGAGCCTGGGTACAGCCTCTTAAGGACCCCACCATTTGCCAGCCCGGCTCTTGATGGATTAGATAACCTAATGCGATGGGGAACAATTATTCGCTCCCACACGTGTTCCGTGCCCCAGAACCCGTACGGCGGCTAATGGCAGAGAAAGGCAGATGTACGAACTCACCATGGCCACGCGCCCGTTCAAGCGCTCTGCATTGTAGTTCCACACGTTCGGCAAGTCACCGGACATGGGGGGCGGGTTCTCCTCATCTGGAAACACGTTCTGGACAGGTACACGACCCAGGATAGCTGGCGCCACGGAGGCAGCCAGCACCAGCGCGCCCACGAGCATCGCATTGTACGCGCCCTCTGTGGTAAACAGCTGCCGCACCACGATATCATCGTTTACGACCTCGCCGAAAAGACCAAGGAAGACCCCCAGCATTGCGGCACGACCGTTGATGAGCTCCGCAGCAGCGCTGTCCGCGCGCAGAACCTGGCTTAGCGCCTCGAACGACAGCCCAATGACAGCCGTCGGCACGGGGTTGTTTACATCAACCCGAACCTTGTTATCCGGGCCAAATACTGCAGGGAAACGGAGACCCTTCGCGTAGTCGATGACCACCAGCTCGTCAAGCGATGGCTCGTACGAGATTGTGAGGTTGTAGCCGGAGTCGGTCGTTTTCTGGAGCAGGGAGGAATAGACAGATTCCGTGAATTCAAGCTAATGAAGTACGGCACAGCGGTATTTTTAAGCCAACGTGCCCAGTGCCTCCAGTGACAATAACGAAGCTTCACCTGCAAAGGGATGCCTTGAAGCTCCATAAGCGTCACCTTTGCTAGGTTAACTGATTGCCAAGTGCGTGTATCGATAAATGTGTCCGGTCCAGGTGCAACCAGCTGAGCAGAGGATTGTGGAGGAGCGACTGGGACCAGAGCTGCTGAACCGTTGCCACCAGAACCAGCTGTAACCGCCTTACACCGCACAGAACGTACCCTAAAAGAACTGTCAAGCAGTTGAAGGGGCTGCAAGCCCTTGGCCGATAGCTTAGCCGCGTGCATTGTTATAGTGAACACTACGGGTTAAAATCCTTTCTTGTGGGATAGGTTGGGCACAATACTCGTGAGTCCAAGCTTACACTGCGTTGCAGTAGTCTATTGTTGGCCATTCCTCTCTATTCTGTCCTAACTCTACTATACTGCAGTACGGCATCTGGCAGTGGTCTCGCTTCGTCGATTAGCTTTACTGCGTTTCGTCATCTGAACACGCGCAGATAATACCTTGCAACTAGCCTATTTTGCGTAATATATAATGTCATGACATATGGACATTTCCGTCCGCTTTCATAATGCCGCCCACGCTTGCCACACGAACCTTTAATACGTGTCATCACAATCAAGTAAATGACACTTTTTCGGGGGTGCTCACATGTTCTTTGATGCCTCCTTAGGACTTTCATGCCCGAGAGCTGTAGTCCTGAGATAATATCTACAATCAGACTAACGCTCAATAAGTAGAAAATTCAGTTATTCCATTAGTCGTCATAAAGAAAGTATTTGTCCAATGGTTGCCTCTATGGAGTGTCCTTTTTGTGATAGCGTTAGTCACTGGTGTGAGTCCATGGGAGCTTCGCGAGCACAGAAGAATCCTTGCAATAGTCTTTAAGAACTGTAAGGCACATATCCAAGTAACGCAAGTTTCGATTTTGCCACTAACCCTGTGAACAGCAGTGCGTTTACTACGAGCATGTCAGTCGAGAAGCGTTCTGCGAGTTCTTAATGTTGCAGGAGAGGATCTTCACTCAATATATCAATCTATGAATTAAATTTACTAGTGTACTAAGATGACATGCTCACAAAAGAATAGTGCAGGGAGCAGACCGTACATTGTCACCTTTATAAGAGTGCATATCGTCGTGACAAACCCATAATATAAATTGTCAATTGTCGTTCAAGTGTCGGAAGTTCTGAACGACAGCTTTGTGTAGTACAAGTCACAATAATGATTATGCCAGCTTTTCTTCCTATTATCATAAGCTATTTCGGTAATTATGTAGGAACAGGATGAGTTATGTGATGGTCCATAATGACATATAAGTTGCTATTACAGACGTTTGAGTTAGCAATCTGTGAAATTATGCCCCTTACCAAGTCCTCTCGATTATGAACTTGAAATATGCGGACTCGACAAAGAAATTACAATATTGACTCTCTTGGAGATTAGTAGCTTGTCCTCCAGGGATACACTTACAACGATGTTCGGCGGAGGTGCTGGAGGAGGCAACTTTGGTGCATCAACCCAGCAAGGACAGGGTTCTTCAGGGGCCTTTGGTGGCCGGGGCGGAGGTTTCGGGGGTGCCGCTGGCCGTGGGTTCGGGGGGATAAATGCTGGAGGCGCATTCACCGGCAGGATGCTTTTTGGAGCGCCTTTGCCTTCTGCGGGTCAGGTGCGACGGGGAGCAATATACAAGAGGAGGAGGATCGTGATTTTTTTATTCGCTTCCGTCTGGGGCGCATTATGTGGCTTCTCCGACACCCTAACCTCCTTGCTCCTACTTGGTGCGCAAATTGTGTCAGGGTTCCGCACCTGTGCCGGTTTCTGGAAGTGGAAATGCGGGAGGCCCGCGCGAAACTCGTGGCGGAGCAGCAGGAGGCAAGTGCTCGTGTGTGTATGAGCTTATCAGTAGACGCGCCACCACACAGGGAACTCAGCTTGAACCATGCCCAGGCGGCATAATGCCTTGCCAGCCCCGTGCGTCGGCTGCACAGGACGTCCTGTGTAAATGTAATTACTCAGGGACCAGCTGTAGTTCGCCATCTACAATCGTTCGTCGTAGTCATCTTCTCTTGTTATTGCAGTGCTGGCCGCTGGCCACAAATATGAGTTATATTGAATTTTTTTCTGAAGTAAAAATGGTTTCGAAGGTTGGAGTTTTGGTTATGAGCGCAGTGAATTTATGGCGCCCCGACGGCCGGCTTGGCTATGGGTTATCTTTCAATTCCATGATGCATAACGACCGGCCCAGTTTACTTCTATTGCACAGCACCATAGGGTTCGTGTGCTCCGCGTCTAACAAATCGCACGATGGCTGATGCGATAGCGTAGTGTTATTGTGCACTTTCATGGGCTTTGCGTGGGGTGATCTCTTTCCTGATAAGATGCTCGATTAATATCCACCTGTGCTCACGACCAAGGGAAGTGAGCCGCAGCAATAACCTCTTCCTCAACCGCTGCCCGCGAGCCCACTATTTGACACCTGCTGGTGCCTGTAATGGCCACGGAATGTCCAGACGCTATCGCCTTGTTACCTCACCACCTGTGTTCCAGGTACCGCTGCAGCAGCCAGCGGAGGCCAGCAGCAGCGGGGTCCAGTGATGCCGGGCCGGGGCGTTTATGTGCGCTTGGGTATCCCCGCGCTGCGAGAAGGCGCAAACTTGGATAGCGGCGGTGGGGGAGGAAGTGGCGCGGCTGGTCATGCTGCCGGTGGCGGCCGCGGCCGCGGCGGCGGTCCCCATGGCGTCGCCTCGGGTGGCCGACAGGGTTTCGGTGGATTTGGATATGGTCGGGGTGGCCGTGGCACAGGCCGCGGTGGCGGTCGGACTTGGCAGCAGCAGCAGCAGCATGGAGGCCGGAGGTTTGTCTGGATAGCGGGGACACAGGCGGCAGCTGGTGGTGGCGGCGACATGAGAGGAGAGGAGGTGTACGATGATGACGGCGCCGGTGATGACGGGGCTGCTATGGAATTCGATGGACTTGACGGCGCCGATCCGTATATTGAGGCCCCAGAAGATGCTGGTGGCGGTGGCGGTGATGGGGAGCCAGCAACGACTACAGGACAGCCGGGCGATTGGCGTTCTGGTCGGGCCGTGGCGTTAGGTAATGGCCAGTCGCAGCCGATTGCAGCAGGCCGGGCTGGGCGCGCCCCAGTGCCGTTGTTCAACGAGAAGCGAGCAGCTGGGGGCGATGGCAGTGGCGACGCCGCGACGGATGACGATGATGCGGCTCGGCTGAAACGGCGTCAGCGACGTTTTGGCCAGGTCCGTCGGTGCATTGGAGTGGGACAGGGGCCTAGCCCATTACCCTGGCCAAGCTCTGGCCTTGTTCCTTACCTCATTCCCCCACCTTTTCGACATCCCTCGACCCGGCCTTTCAATATTGCCTCAGTAGGAGGGTGGTGCTGAGGGGGTTAGGTTAGTATAGGGTAGGGTAATGCTGAGGCAGGTCATCACCCGCCTTCTCCTTCCGCTGTACTGTACTGAGCAGTGTTGCTTTGGCTTTGGCTTTGGATCGACTTTGTACCTTACTTTTCTCCTTTCCTATCCGGCTTTGAGGCACGCGCGCGCTCGCATTTGCCTCCATCTGTCCGTTGCGGTCCGCTTATAGACCGCAAACCGAAATTTGCACCGTCTTTAAGATGCGATTCGTGTGGTTCATTAAGAGGCCTCGTGGTTCTGAACCCTTCCGCTAACCTGGATAAGCCGATTTGTTTCTTTGCCTGCACACCCGTGTCCCTGATATTTTTCTCATTTTGTTGGTTTGTTGGTTCATCCTTAACCAGACCGCAGACGTGGCGGGAGCCGCGGCTGCTGGAGGGGCCACGCCAGGTACTGGTTTTGGAGCCGGCGCGCTGGGCTTGGGCAGCGTGACTAGCGGTGACGCTACGCCACCACGAGGAGCAAGCCGCTCTCCAGCCTGCTTCCAAGTTGACACGGAGGCCGAACCAGACATCAGGGGGCACTCGCCGTCGCCATCACCGCCGCCGGGGCCATCTCTTGCGTATCTTGGCGGTGGCGGCGACGGCATGGGTGATGATGACGATGGTGGGTCCACCGTTCGCTCGGTTTGTGTATCTGCCCACAATTTTGAATCTTGCGTGGCCGATTTATTACTATCATTATTAGTTCTATGCTACTGCTACTAAATGTCACCCCATCACATTAGTATGATGTTTTAGCGCGTTGCCTTGGATTCGGCACGACCTATGCTGCCTATGCTGCAGCCACCGGCCGGAGCGGTACCATAAACTGCGATGTCCGGGGGCATACGGAAGATAGCGTCCAGCGTGTCGGAAAAATTCGAAAGCTTGGGCCTCGTTGCCAAATCGTCACCCAAATTCTGCACGTACCCGCCGTCATGATAGGTTCCTGTTGATAGATGCCCCTTGCATTCCTTACTGCAAGCTGCATTCATAGGTTATCTTTTTGCACAAGGAATCATCAAAAAGTCTTTCATTAAAAACATTAATAAATTCAACATGCAAGGAAAACCGCTGCGCGCGCACCGATGATATTTTTGGTTGCCCTCTGTCCCGCCCCCTTTCAGGTGTCGCTGGAGGCGGGGCTGCGTTGGTGGGCACGTGCGAGCTCATGTGTCCCGTGGCAGAGCGAAAGCGGCGGGAGGTGGGTACGCCTGAGCTTGGCTTATCCTGTGCTGTGTATCTTTTAGCCCTGTCTTTATACTACTTGCCATGGCACTACGCCTGCAGCGCGGTGCGGTCTCCTGCTTCGCGTCCCTCCTCCACCATTGTGTATACCCTTGCCTTGTCTGCTGTGCTCCCCGCCTCCAATACTCACGAATTCCTCGGTCCCGCGCTCCTTCTCCATCTTAAGCAGCTGAGTCCCTGTTTCTCTCCAACCACAAAAGTGCTCATCCTGGTAGTTTTATGTCCGGGCTTGGATTCTCGGATCATTTCTTATTCATAACCTTATTCGAATAAAGGAGCTGGCATTTTTCTGTTTCTGTACTTTTCTGTTGGTTGTTTTCTCATTTCTGAGGTTCACTCCTTCGCTACCGCTAATATCTTGCATGCACGACTAACAGGCCACAGGTGAACTCAACATCTTTGAGCGTCTGGACCCGCACAACAGCAAGCTGACAAATGAGAACCTCATCATCAAAAAAGCGGTGAGAGGCCCTGTATCAGGTGGCGAACTCCCTCACCCTTCTCTGTGTCTTGTGGAGAATTACCTTCGCTTTCTAAAGTCGTCTCTTTTTAACCGCTCGCATATGCAGCTATTTCCCGACGATCCATTCTCCTCTTTCGCCAACCCCCCATTCCTTCCTTGTTTTTAATCCTCCCGAACCATGTCCATATCCTCCCGGCAGCGCAAGAACTACAGCGAGGAAGACCGCCGTCCGGAGAATCTGCGGACCTTCAGGGCGCTGGGCCTGACCATGGCGCGCCTACGCTCGCTGATCGCCGCCCCCGACGAGACGGCGCTGGCGGCGGCCATCCAGTGCTCCCCGGAGCAGACGCTCCTCAATGTGCAGGCCTTCCTATGGGACCGGTACCGTGAGGTGAGGGCCGGGGCGCGACTACCGAATGTGTAAAAATGAAAAGATGACATGTATGCATTGGTCTTCACATTGCTATTGCATACATATTGATTTATATCATGTTCATCGATGTACGTGTTTACATCGATTTAAACATATGCATCGAGGTATATTGATATGTGGCAATATTGGGTGTGAACACGCGCGCGCGCGTGTGTGTATTTTGCCCTTCCTAACCTGGGGGTTCTTTATAGTTAAACAGACAGACACGGGAGGCCCCCAAGGAGAACTCGTTGACCAGCAGCTTCTCCAATGGATCCTCGCCACCCCGCGAGGATGGGGGTGGCGAGCATCCACCCCGCCCTAGTGCCTTTTGCTCGCCGTCTCCCAGTGCCTTACGTTCGTATCGTTCTCTTTCCCTTCCCCGCCTCGGACACCGTGCCGGTTTTAAAACGGATAGTAACTTGCGTTTATGAACAGCAGTGCCAGGTGTCGTCTGAATGCGTCTTCTCCCCGCACAGCCCATGGCGTCTACGTGCGCCTCCGTAGACCTGACCGTGGCGCGTGGCCCCCCATCCTGGTCTTGGTCCGCAGGTTTCCTTTTTACACATGCATCAACACTGCTACCACTATTACCACTGCTGCAGGTTCGCAAAGAGATTATCGCACAGCACTTCCACACACGAGCCGAGATGCTGCCCCAGGTAGGGGTTCCCCATCACGGAGGCATGGCTCCATTTCGGTATTATTTGGATTATTGATGATTTGATTTGTATTCAAGTTCTTTATCCTCATGAGGAGGAAGAGGGCAGAGGAGCGAGGACGATGGACGGGTAACCAGGAGATCGGGACCCCCCCAGACAGGGGGGCCAGATCATTTGAGCATTGGTTTGTTACTGTGCTCCTAACATTTGCAGGCATATTTCTGCGCAAGCTGTGTCTGGCTCACAGCTTGATTCCTTTGATAAAAGTTTGCCTCTTAATTGGCGCTCTGTTTTTTGCACAGTGGAAAATTGCAGCTTTGAGTTTCTCTCACATATTCCTTTTTTTAACGTCTTTCATCACCTTAAAAGTTTTTCGTGAATTATTTATTCCTGTATAATTGTCCGCGGTCCTCTTTCCCGTCATGGTCAGGTCCTTGCCTGGAACGAGGAGATCGCAAGGTTCCTCATCATTTCGTCCCACGAACTCTGGGTAAGTCCCCTGCCCCATATCCCCTGCTCGTGGCGCTCGTGGGCTTATGTCACAGGGTCCGTTGGTACCTTAGCCCTGCCCTGCATTGCGTGCGAGTGCCGCTGGGTGGGCGTATCCTTGACTTCCCTTACCACTCTCCCCTCAATCAACATGTCACAATATTGCCACTCGTATGCTTCGCTATGCCACTGATGTGTCCTCAGAAATGGTCTGTCTTCCTTTTTTCGTGTCACTCCCTAATCCGCTCCCACCCTCCCTTGCACCTCCCTCCTTGACCCCCACTCATCCGGGACCTAAATATCGGTTTCAGGGCAACCGTGACTTCGCTGCCCAGTTGAACCAAGAGCAGCTGAAAAAGGTGGGTATAACGCTTGAGGTCGCTCAAGGCCCTGGTATGTGCGGAGATGCCTCCGCATGTGAGGCCGTTCTTCGGCGTTATCTGCACCCAACCTTGCCTTCGCCTTTGACCGAAGTGTTGGCATGTGGTGCCGCGGCCGCCAATCTCCGGTCGTGTGTATATGTGATGAAAGCACTGCGTGTGCTGTCACATGAAAACACACCCACGCATACACACACATATATGTATATTTTGTACACAACCTTCTCCTCTTCGTTACCGAAACGTCCTCATTCATTGTGCTTATGAATGAACGGCACACTGCATTGGCTGGCTATAGCGGCGACCATCAATCTAGATGGGTAAATCTAGATGGGTACAGAGAGAGAGAGAGACTCTTGCTTTACGCATGAATGACTTCTTATACACCTTTGGGTGTGCATCCACTGGCTCCCTCGCTGAGCAGGTGCTGACGGACTTGGTGACCCGCTTTTACACCTCGGCTTCGCGGCTGGGAGTGCCCAAACCCAACTCTGCGGAAATCAAGTGAGCAGACGTAGGGGGTGGCGAAGAGAGGGTGGGGAAGAATGGAGGAAGGGGACCGTGTGGGGTCCCTAGCCAGGCAATGGGTCGGAGCCTGAGGCCGAGCCAGAGCCTTATTATACTGTCCCTTCGCTTTCGGTTTATTTTTCATCTCACCGCTGCATATTCACGCAGACCCGCTTGCATTCCCTGGCTCCCTGGTTTTATATTACGTCTTATGCATTGGGTCACTGTTCTATTCCTGACCGATTCGTTCCTGATCAGGTGCTACCTGCTTATTTTAATGATGGGGGGAACCATCGAGAAGAACGGACGGCGCTTCCGACAACCCGCAGAGGCACAAATGTACCTCCGGCAGTACACCCAGGAGGTACACGCATAAGATGCTGCGTAACCCACGTTGTTATACCTGTCGCATTACAAATAGAGTTGTTTTTCTATACTGGAGTTCTAGTAGTCCCGTTTTCTTATCACGTTACGTTTTTGTATAAAAACAGCGTTGAGAAAACAGAGTCTTGGGGTGGGTGGTTGTGCATACCTAACGGCGGTTAACGGTGGTTTCTCTCCGCAGCGTTTGAAAAGTGGGCGACGCTTTGACTTCATCTGTCATCCTTCATTTCCAAATGTAGCTTTCAAGTTTTGCTGTAATCATACTATTGCCGGTATATTGTTCCTTACGGAATATGCGCCACCTGCGCTGTTCAGCTGCTCCCCTCCACTTCCTGCTCCCTTGCCTCTAACCCAATCCAAACTGTATTCCCTAAACCCCACTCTGCCCGCGTCCACGTTATCATGGGTCAGCACCAAGGTTTATTTTACTCTGCAGATTATCGTTTTACCATCCCGAGGCCCCGCTCTGAAACCACCATACAGGAGCTCGAGTCCCCCTGGACTGATGTATTGTTTGCGGTGATGGCGACGCTGCAGTCGGGCAACGCAATTGCGTTCTTCGACCTGATGGCCCGTGCACCGTACACCCTGGCCTGCATCTGCGCCTCTCATGTCATGCCGATGCGCAGCCTGGCAATGCACATGATGGCGGCCGCAATGGGAGGTAAGATGAGCGCAGCACACGGTGAGATGCACGGAGCAAAGCAAAAGCACAGTCGAATGGAAGGGGTGGAGAGCTGCAGGTCACAGTGCGAAAGATCCTGCAACTCTGTCGGCTAGGGTTCCCGAGGTTGGTTTCTTCGCTGACATCTTTGCTGATGGACGAAGTAACCAACCTTGTGTACGCAGGTCCTCATTTGGACCAACCTGGCGGCCGGCGCAACCCCGATGCGGCGATTCCGCTCTCGGACTTGGCTCGCGTGCTCAAGCTCAGTGAGGTCAACACGAGTAGTTACGCGGAGATGCGGCAGGCGCTGGTGCAGCCAGGAGGGGCAACGGGTGCGATGGGCAGGGGGCAGGGGCAAGTAACATGCGAACGTGGACAAGAAGAATGCTGGTTTCGGGGCAAACAGCTGAGACGCAATTGGCAAGGCAGCGTGGGGCATATTGTGCTTTTGCCTGCCTGCCTGCCTGTCTATCTTTCTATTTATCTATCTATCTGTCTGTTCCTCGGATTACCTACTTCATTCATATTCATCAAGTTGGTTGGATACTTTCTCCCGCCGTCGCCGTTGGCATCCCCTTCCCCTCGTAGGCCAGCGTGATGTGTCATTTCTGTCCTCTCACGTTACGGCACGGGAGCCAAGGGCCAAGGTATAAAAGGAGGGCGCTATAAATTGGCATAAAAAGCAAAGATAGACGTATTCATATTCTTTTAAAATGTTAGCTGTCATTGAAAGCGGAGGAATGCTGTTTACGATACGTCGAATTGAAGCGTCGCGAAAGGTTGGGTGTCAATAGGTGCGCCCTACTGCGGTTTGCGGTCTTCGTTTGCGGCCGTTTTTTTCTGTTCATTGTTCTCATAATCCATTTCCTCCCGCCCCTCTTCCGTGTGCCTCCGTTCCCCTCCGTCTCCTGCTTCCCTCCCCTCCTCACTGCCTGCTTCCCTCCCTCTCCTCCCGGCCATGTGCGTCCTTCCCTCCTGACTCTTTGCCTCTGCTGCCGGTCCCGTTCGCAATCAGCCGCAACACTGGATCTCCTCGAAGCGCGCCCGACAAGGCCGCAGCCAGGACACTGTCAATGCCGCTGAACTGTCACCCGAGCTGCTCAACTACTGCCGGCTGGTGCTGGCGGGCTCCTCGTCCTCGCCAGTGTCGCACCTTCGACCCATGGATCAGCTTGCAACGGCGGCCGGCGGCGGCGGCGGTGGTCTTCGTAGTCCAGTCCAGGGCGCAGCCGCAATTGTTGTGCCGCTGCGGCAGACACCGCTGACAGCGGCGACAGCGGGCGTGAGGCCGCCGCTGCCTACCTCTGCGCCAACGTCGCCGTCTCCTTGGGAATATTCGCCGGAGGTTCAAGGCGGTGCCGGGGCCAAGGCAGGGGGAGCGATGGCAGCGGGCGGCACGGGGCTATATGGTAGCACCGCAGGTGGGAGGTCCCAATCGGGATTCGCGTCGAAGGGCCTGATCGGCCGCAGCAGCTCCAACAAAGCTGGCAGCAGCTCTGCTGCGGTCAATTCCACGAATCCCGGGAATTCTGCATCCCTTTCCTTGCGTGCTTGCGTGGGAGAGTTTGACGTTCTATAAATCCCCCTTCAATGACCCCTGATGCCCCCTCCGTACTTTTGCCCGCCTCAGGTTTGCCAGGCCCGGCGCGCGAGGCCCGCAGGGAGGGCATCAGTCCTGCAAGGGCTGCAAACATTGTCTTTGGGTCGCCCACCCTTTCCGCCGGCGCACCGACGTCCGCCGCCACTGTTGCCTCACCGACGTTCGCTGGTTTCGGAACAGCCGCTGCAGCCGCCGCTACGCCGGCCGTTGTAACGGCGCCGGCAGGTGTCACAGGGGGGTTCAGCATCGCCGGGGCAACGACTGCGCCTCCACCGTTCTCTCAACAGTCAATGCAGCAACAGCAGCAACAGCAACAGCTTCTGTCACTGCAACAGCAGCAACAGCAGCAGCAGGTGCAGAGTGGCTTTGGGGGTGTCTTGCAAACGATTCAGGTAGGTACTCATATTTTCGGGTTCATGGGTATGAAGCCTGAGAGCTTAGGTATGGGAACGCTTGTGGACTGTCCTGTCGTTTCTGCACAATCATATTGTCCTCGTTATCGTTGCCGAGCCCGACTCTTATATTTACCTCAATCGCTCAAATTATTTTCTGGGAAGAATTTAGCTCTTCTTATTGATGCCATCCTTACCCGAGTCGCCGAGCTCGCAGACCCCTTCTCACGTGTTCGCGTTCCCCATTTCCTCTTGGCGACTACTTTTCCCTGGGTGGCAGTACCCTTCCTCGCATCCAAGCCCCAACATGGTGGATGCCGGCTTGCTAGCTCAGGCACAGCGCGCAGCGGAGGTGGAGCGCCAGGCGCGGGAGAGCCTTCGGCACCAGGCAGATCAGGCCATTCGGCAGGAGCACGAAAGAAACCGGTACGCAACTCCTGTCTGACTGTTTGACGAGAGATCAAGAAGCGCTGCGCCCCGAAAGAGGCCACATCCTACAGATCTTTAGATCGTCCACGTTGTAATCGTACACTCATCACAGCTAACCCGTCAACTACTGGCCGCTGACTCGGGGACGCGCCTGATCTCCCGCTGTGCAGGGCCTTGATGATGCAGTTTGAGCAGGTCGCGGCCTCCGCCACCGCCACCCAGGCGGCTCTTCTCGCGGCCCAACAACGGGCGGCGGCGTACGCGCGGGAGGTGCAGTCCCTCCGCTTGGAGAAGCAGGTACTCGGGAAATGGAGAAAATGGACCTCAAATATTGTGTTACACGAACGTTCGTTCGTTAGTTGTAATCACTGTATCCTGCTCATGTGCTCAATTGCTACTGGCTTCATGCGGTGTGCCTCGCGTCATGCTGTGCCGGTACGGATATTTTGGCTGTGCGCTGTTTGTGGCAACGTGTAGTGCCTTGCCATCATAACAAACAGCTGCACATGCCTCACTGGCCCATGCTGTCCCGCTGTGCGGCCATGCCTCTCGCAGGAAGAGGAGATTGAAAAGCAGTGGCGCGATATCACCGTGCGGCGCTGCGTGGGCAAATGGCGCGAGGCGGCGCAGCAGCGCAAGCGCCGTCAGGAGGTTCTGCGTCAGCAGCTAGCGCGAGTGTCAGTTACGTTTAATGGTGCCTGGGCACGAAGCCCGCTGAACCTACTGCGGCGCGGTGGCAGCGGCTCAAGCGGGCGGGAGGAGCTGGAGGCCAAATTAGCGGCAGAGCAGTCGCCGACGGTGAGAACATGACATCGAGTGCCTTCCGTCCTGTTATTCCGAGTTAATCATCGGCAACGAGACTCTGTGTGTGGTTATGTCCGCAGAAGATAGCTTTGTGTGCGTCGAAAACGTGCGGCATGAGCATTAGCAACTATGTGGGTGGTGTGTGCGCGCATGCATATGTTCGTATGCGCTGATATGGTGGATCTGTAGTCCATTACCATATTTCAAGGTACTACCGCGCCTCCGCTGCCTTTTCGCCACTGCTGCCTTTCTGAACACTACATGCCTTGAACTGCTGCCTTTCGACCAAGCAACAGCAAACCTACTCACAACGGCCCTTGTTGCGACCGCTTTCACCCCTGGTTTCTGACTTCTGTCATCGTCCTCCTGATCTTCTCCTTCGTCTGTTGCTGCTACTGCTGCTGTATTGTGAGATTCATCAGGGTCGCAAAAGGCGCTTTGGCTTGTTAGCACCGAACGGCGGGGTACCCACCTCCCGCCAGGCTGCGGCGTCGACGGAAGCCACTGTCTTCAGGGCCCGCAATGGTACCCTCACGCCACACCTGAACCTGGAGGAGGTCATCCTCCCGGGGCTATGTCGTGCGATAGCCAAGAGCCAGGGTAACGGGCCGGCTGCAGCGGGAAATGGAAGTGCCCGCAGTGTTCGCTACGGTAGTTTCCGCAGCGCGGCTGGAGCAGCCAAGCACGGCTTCCGGAGAGTGGAGGAGTGGGAGCTGGGCAACAGGAAGTGGTTGGATCCAGCGTTGCAGCGACATGTGTTTTGGAAGATGCTGCTGGTCAGCGGAGCGCAGGAGATGGAAGCACACTGTATAAGCGGCTTTCAGGTGAGGCTGTGGCGTTGCGGTTCACGCACGGCACACCGCATCACAATATAACACACCGCGCACCGCATAGCACTACATCGCACCATAACACAACACACCTCAACCCAGCACATCGTCCGACAACTCAACGCGCAATTCTGACTTTGTCCCACAGCTGGAAGCCGCCTCATGGATACGCGCCCGCCTATCCTGCGGTCGCGCGGCGGGACCACGTCCAAACCGGCAACTGGAATTGGGCGAGCAATTGACAATCGAAGGGGCGCGCGTCGTCGTCTGTGACCAGGCCTGCAACCTAACGATGTGCGTACAAGACATCCGGGCGACAAGCCTTCCTTCAGGAGGGTCTTCTGCGGCGGCGGGTTCGTTCCGTGGGTTCGGCGGCCGTGACACCCCTGTGGTGTTGGACGCGGCGAAGGTG
Organism: Volvox reticuliferus; assembly: GCA_019650235.1. NCBI lineage: Eukaryota > Viridiplantae > Chlorophyta > Chlorophyceae > Chlamydomonadales > Volvocaceae > Volvox > Volvox reticuliferus. The sequence goes on from BNCP01000022.1 coordinate 46,722, forward strand.
GCAACAGCGCTGGCGGCCACAAGCGGAGTGATGATGTTGGTAGATGGTCGGATGTTTGAGACTGCCCTGGCAGAGGGGTCTTCGCCTCAACGGGCTGCAGTGAAAGCGGCGCAGGACTTAAATGAGAGGTGCGCGGGCATCGGAATATACACGAATACGCAGTGAGACACGCAACAAACGGCGAGGGCAATAAGGGCGAGGGGAGATGAGGCGGAGGCGATGAGGCTGGTGAGGCCAGCATCTTCTTATGCCCTTCGTATGCCCTCCCAATATATGGGATGGTGTTGCTTGTCGTAGCCTGGATTCGCGAGGGGTTCTTTTGTCTCTTTCTCATCCGCCTTAATTACCATCCCAGTCAATTGTTTGGGCTTCCTGCTTCCATCCTTCCTGTTCATGTAGCCTTGCTTTAAGCGCTGTAATATACCTTATACTTTCTTTAATGGAAGGATCATTACGAAACTCTAGCATCCAATATTATCGCCCGTACCGCTGCCATCTCGTCCTTTTTGAGACGAGATATATGGTTATTCCCGCCAAAATCGTGTGCGCGAACACTATGTGTGTGTTGTTGTTTATACCCGTGGATGCAGCTGGGAGCGCCTTCGGAGCGTCCTCAGCAACCTGCCCGACACCCGGTCGACCCAACAGTCGAAAGTTCAGTCGCAGGGGCCAGCACAGTTGCCAGTGGTGATTCTCACCTTAGGAAGCTCTGCTTCGACCACCGCCGTAGGCAACCATCTGGCTTCCGTCGCAGCGATGGCGTGGCCGCCCGCTGTGGCGGCACGGTTGCTGGCATCGCCGCCGTTTGCAGGAAGCACAGCAGCACTTGGCGGCCACGTCAAGGTGCTGTCCTTGGCGGAGGCGCCGGATGAGGCGTTGCGGCTGTCGCTGTCTTTCATGACCGAATCGGCGCCGCTGTACGAACATGTGAGGAAAAAATTAGGTTGGTTTGGAAGAGGTTCAGGGCCCCCCGGACATGCTGGTTGCAGCTTTGCTGAGATAGAAAAAGGAGAAGAGGGATATTGTGATATATAAGATTTTGATTCTGTACGCCCTCTCAGGCTGAGTTTGATAATGAAGATTTTGCTCCTGTGACCGGGTCCGTGTGTGATGGTTTCCTATGCCCAGGTGGTCTGTTTGGACCTTGAGGAACTTGCGCGAGGCGCCGTGGCGGAGGTGGTTTCGGAGCTGGACCAAAGCGGCCCCGCCACCGCTACCGCTGCTGCCACCATCGCCGCCTACAACCATCTTCTGACAGTTTACGAGGCTGCCGTGATGGCGACTGCTGCCTCTCCCTCGGCCCGATGGGGCCTACCTGCGCCGGAGGTAAAGAGCGCTTCCCATCCACCATCCCCAATACGACCGCCGCATGGATGGTCTGCAGGTTTCACATTGCCGTTTGTTTCCACGCAGGTTTCTGTATCGGACTTTGACGCAGCGCCAGCCTGCTGGGCGCCAGAACGCATCAGCGCCGTGGTCTCGGAGCTGCGCTGCCTGCAGTTACCCCCGCCATCACCGGAGCAGTCCAAGCTGCCCGGTGGCTCCGCAGTGTTGCCGCAGTTGCTGGGAAGGGTAGCGACCTGGTCAGTAGCAACAGCCAGGCCCCGGAAGGTCATGATGCTCGCCGCCCTGGCACCGTCATTGCGGCGGCAGCTACGAATGCGAGTTGGTGCGCAGCCGCTGACGCTGACGCTGTCGCTCCCGGCGCCGGCCGATACGGCAGCTCACGGGACGCCAGCGCGGCGGCCGTGGGAGCCGTCAGCAGCGGCGCACTGCACCGGCAATGGGTTAGATCCGGAGCAGCCAGCAGCTCAAGTATTATTGCATACACCAGTGGGGATGAGCGCTAGCGGCAACGGCGCTGGCGCAAGCGCCAAGGGCTCATTGGTAGCACGCGCCGGTCCGGCGTCCTCAGCGACGCCCCCTGGCTATGTAACGCTGATGGCAGACGTAATGGCGACGCCGACGGGGGCTCCCTTAACCTATGGGCCCGCCGGCGCAGGCTGGGAGAGTGGCAGTGCAACGATATCAGTGGTGCGTTCGCCACCGTATGGATTTGGCGGCGAGAAGAACCTTGGGATGGGGAATGAAGGCCCCATGGCGGAGGTTCCGGTCTCCGAAACCAAGCGTATGGCGACGGAAGCGCTGAAGGTAGGCCACGGGATCTGTTTGTTAAGGCTGCCTTAATGGCTTGTAGTGCTAGTAGCAATGACGTCCGCCCCTTCCCCTTGCCGTTGAACGTTGCAGGCTCTACTAGCTGCGCTGGGCTCATAGTTATGTTGATCGAGCTGCCAAGGCGCCAAAGCGACAGCAGCAGCAATAGTAGTACTTGTAGTTATGGTAGTAGCAGAACCTGTTGCAACGACACATTTTGAGCAAATTATTAGGAGCAGCATGACTGTGCCTCGCGAATTTGCAATGCCGCTTCACATATGTGTTCAGCTTACCTTGCTCAATGTCTTTTATAGGAGTTCACTGCGCATGGCCGTGATCATGGACGCGTGCGTGCATGCGCGGAAATTCGGCTTTGGAGGATGTCTGAGGCTGAGGCTGCGGAGACTGTCTCTGTTGGTTTGGGATTTAATGACACATGGGAGCTCGTTGTTCGTTCAAATTGACTCAGCATCTTTGACCGGTTGGTCTCGGAGCTGCTACTTTCCTGCACCATACAAAGGGCGAGCTCTTTAGCCGGCAGACCAAGCCCACATAGATTAACGGGAGTGTTCTTCTAATACCACTGCGTGTGCTAAGTTTTCTTCTCTGCGTTTTGTATGTTCGGATGTCGGCATGGTTTGTGAGGTGGTACCGGATATGGTTGCGGAGGTACCATTGGATGCTAGGACGTTCGATGACGAGGATTATGGAATAGACCGCGAACACGGACGAAACCTGTGTCTGTGCGTTGGGAATTCATAAGCCCCGTTTCCTTTGTTCGTCTCCCTGCAAGGTTGGGTGCGGCTCAATAGAATGTAGCCACCGAAGGCGGCTTGGCTTTCGAGGTTGTGTCAGATGGTCTTAAGTCTTTCTCACTTCACCAGGCTTGCTTGCCTGCAAGTTGGGCTTGCTTGCACGTTGCTAGTACGATCGCGTGAATATTGATTGCATTAGACACAAACAAAGATGGCCGGTCGCCGTACAGGTAAAACACTGATCATCCTACCCTGGGGCAAATTAGTGCCTGATGACATAAAGAAGGCTACCAATCCCTAACATGAAACAGAGGTACTCACGGCGAGAGCATAGTTAGCTGATATGCTAGGCTTAGGTTCCATATGATGCACCTGGTCCAAGTGGTGCCCTGGGAAGACCGAAGACAGTGGCCTACCGTACATGATTGTGCTAGGTCATCATTTTTTACTTACTACGAGGCGATTTCTTTTATAAGGTTTATAAAGTTGCCAACGTCGGGTTAGTATTCGGATTTGTTCAGGGTTATTTGCGATAAGCCCGCCAGATCTTTATTTTCCGTCCCATAAGCTTGCAGACAACTTCAGTTATTTAAGCTATTACAATCGTCAAAAGTCAGATGATTATCTGCTTGGGGCCTGTTTGTGTCCCGCTGCATCTTCTCCTTCCTTTCTTGGTGGGGCTATTACACCAATATGGTTATCTGAAATGGTTCAAAAAAGAGTGGGTGACAATACGATACTGGTCCAGCAAATTAAAGCGGTAAGGCTTTTGCTAATTACTTTTGTAAAGTGTTGTATGGCGTGGTAAATTGAAATGCGCCGTAACGGAAATCCCTATGCCGCCGCTTTACTATATCCAGGAAGAAAACAGATGGTGGAGTTCCTGAGCCTAAACCTGCGAGTGGAGAAACCGGCCCAGGGAATCCTGTAAGGCCGCAGGCCTTGCGCCTTCTCCTAATATACTTGGGTCTTGCGTCGGATTGCTTCTTTGCATTTTAAGCTTGTGCTTACAGTTCGGATATGCCTCTGTGCCCCAATCGAACCCGCACGCTCAGGACGGTTCAACGCCTGCATGTCAACCGTCCGCAACGAATGCCGCTGACATGAAAAGTGATTGAATATGCGCATTCAAAAACCAGAAGGGTAAGACATTGTAAATATTTCATATTTCATATATTTTCTCGAGGGTTCTTCATTCGCACCTCATATCTCTCGCTCTCATAACACGCCAAGCCGCGTTGGAGAATGGCAGACACGCTTGGCCAGCTTTTTTTAACCTTACCACTCTCGGGCATAAGCAAAATCGCCCGCAGAAAATGCCCCATAACATCCCCCGATATACAGCCCAGCTACAATGTGGGACTGCACCACGCAGAGCACCTCATTTTTTTCTGTTACCGTCATTACCGGTACACAACACAACGCCGTTTTAACGCATGCTATTTCTTCCTCACTCCAAATCCCTGCATTCCACGTTACGCCGACTATCGCCAACAATGCTTGATCATGCATAACTGCAGATCTGCAACGCCTTGAAGTCCTGCTTCACCAAGGCAATTCCACGGCCGCAATAGCAACATCCCCACCATCACTGGTCCCGCCCTCCGACCGCCACATACGAATAGGATCCGCCGACGAATCTGCATTGCTCTTCACTCAGCAGACTTAGCGCTCCTTATCCTCCTGCATCCGAAGGTCCCCAATCCGCACAGACGTCTAACCATGTAACGTTCTCTGACCGATGGACCAAACCTTGGAGCCATTTAGATCAGAGGGTGTTACCACACAGCTAAATATTCAGCCCCAATCCGCATTCAACTCAGTAACTGCTAGGACCAAGCCCTCGCTTGCTGACCGCTAGCATCCAGAGCTTTCGGCCCCGTGGTTGACTTCTAGAAATTGCCGTCATATTTAAGAGGTGGGTACATTATGCGACCTGCAGCCAAGGCTGGGAAAACTCTGATCGGCTGGCACGGAAGGCAGGATCCTGTACGGCCTGCTCCAGTTGCTTGTACGACTCCGTCACCGCGGTGTGAGCCGCCACCGCCAGCGCCCGCTGCTGCACCTGTGGCCCAGCCGCAGGTAGGCACCAGAAAGCATTAGCAGAAACATAGACGGCGTGGAGGGACGGGCAACAGTGCAAGGCCTCGGTATTGTGTAATGCTATATAGGTTGACACATGCGCCAGACTTTGTGCACAGGTACACTATAGATGCATAAGTGTACAGCTGTAATCCATACAGACCTGCACCACAAGGCGTAACTCGGGAAAAGAGGGGGCAGCAACCCATGCGTTCCGTAACAAATCATCCCGTAGCGCACACATGCACAGGCAGGCCCCTTTCCGTTCCCTGGAGGTTTGCAAATGCGATGGCGAGAGATCGCCTATTTTGGCCTAATGGTTATCTATGATGGAGACCTCCAAATCCCTGAATCCTTCCCCACACGCTCGCACAGCTGAGCCCCCGCACCTCTTTATCCTCTGAACCGCTGTTAATGGATGCCACGTCCAGCTCCTCGCAGAGGGAGATTCCCACCCCCGTAAAGTTCGTTAGGCGCCGCTCGCCAATGGACTTGTCGACAGTCTTCGGTGGGGGCATCAGTGGGAACGAGTACATGGACATGGGCATGATATGGCCCGGTTGCTTTGCGCGCTGAACTAGGTTGCGCATAAGCTCCACGGCCGCGGGGTCAAATGTATCAGGGGTCCACTTGCCATCGGCGCCCGGGCGGTCGCGACCGCCGCTGGGTGCGATCCAAATGAGGACGCCGCCCTCGTTCAGCTTTCGCTGCATGGAGATGAGCGTTTTGCGGTTGGTCTCCATCTTAGCGGCTTTAAGCTCTGGGACGTCGTCCATGTGCTTTTTCGAATGGACGCAAAATAAGTTGCGGCCCATAGAGAAGGGCTTGCACATGGGATCTGTCACGACGCGGTCTCCGGCGACGTAGATCACATCGGTCGCCAGCTTCGGGTGCGTCGACGCAAGCATATGTGCAAACACTCCTGGGTCTGCCTCGGTCTGGTGGTTGGCAAGCAACACGACGTTGTGCTTCTGTTCGATAAGCTCCTGTACCCGGTCCCAACGCTCGCGATGGCCGAGCACCGAGTTCTGGAAATCAATTAAGGTCCCAACATAACGTTGACCAAAATCATAATAATTATAGGGCTCCGTGATGCGAGTATGAAATGATGGGAATGTATACGGCTGCACCGCCTGCAGAAGAACGTTGTCCAGGATGGATGCCTGCACCTGAGTCACTAGCTTTTCATCTGCGCCAGGCACGCCACTGTTCACAACGGCCTTCTTGTAATTATCATAAAAGTACTCCCAGGCAGGTTCCAAGTACGCTGGCATTTTCCCAGAGGCAACCAGCCCCTTGATAACTGCCTTGAACTGCTGCTCATTGACCAGAGCGCCTAATTTTTCCTGGTGAAATTGAACAGGTACTGTAGTTGGTGCGGACGCAGCGACTGGCGCAGCAACTTTGAGCACAACGGCGCGGCGACCCGTCGAGAAAGGCCGACGGCCATTCGCTACCGTACGCTGCTGAGTCTGCAACATAATTAAAGTTATCAATAATCGGCAGAAACCACTCAATCAGATGTGCGGTCCCGCCTATCTGAAAAATCTACGTCAGCAGACTTCGTATTCCAATAATGCTGTACAAGCAGTGCGGATGTAACGTGGCACGGTCTCAATTTGTAACAGTTACCTACCGGGAAACATTTTGGACATCTTTATGCATGTTTTCCAACATCTATTATGAACAGGCCAAGCGTGGGTAACTTAACCCCCAGGCTTTCACCCAAACTTCCCAAACCACGGATTTTCCACATTTCGCCATGTGGGTAGGAAAATCAACGGACTCGTTTAAGTAGATGGTACGTTGCACCATTATCTCTCTCGCCACATCGACGCACGACATGAGGAACTGTGTGAAGGCAGGTGAGGTGCGAAATTGTCCAATGTTACACTGCAAGATTAAGAATGTTACAACCAGCTAAACCCGCGTCCCAGTCATATAGCATAGCCAGAGCACAATTATTGTCGCTTACACTTGAAGAGGATGCATTATTCCCATCCACTGTCTGTTCCCTTACTGTGAAATACAACACAAGGCAGCCACGGCCTGCCACAATGACGCACCACATCCTTTCGTGGCCAGACCGTGGCACCAAGGATGGATTGCGGGCCAAAGTAGAAGGGGCCCAAAACCGTTAAACATCGCGAAAAAATGAACAGCAGCCTCAACTATCTCTGGGTCAAAGTCATGCATGGTGACAGCTTAGGTATGGGAGATATCCTGGCTTGGCGCCATGCAAGAGCTGACAACAAATCAGGTTACACCCTTCATGTGCAAAACAGATAATTGAAGTATGGGTCGACTTGGGTAATTGGAAGTAACGGTAGGAAACCAGTCCCATGGAAGGCACTGGCCTCAAAACACACGGCATGCAAGCCCTGGAAGATAATAGGGGAGAAAGAAAGGCAAGCACCAGCGGGCATGCCATTCCTCAAGCGAGTCTCTCAAGTGCATTTTAAGGTATCCAGCACTTGAGTTACGCCAAAGGAGATGTGGCTCGGAGGGAATGCCACGCACGATAGAGCTTCCCTTAAAGCTTAATTCTGTACATTAAGATTTTCCGATGCACACCGGGAGCCTCATGCAGCTATGTAGCCAACTGTCCAAATGTCTATGCACGATAGGCCGGTCGACCACCAGCTCCCTAACGACACAAGAATTACCAAATACACAATACACTATAGTTAGTAGAGTATAAGAACTGCGTCATTTCGGCATTGCTGCGACGACTTGTAGTGTTTATCGTACAGCCGCAAGGCCCAAGCAGTCGTTCGCTTATTTGCGTGAGCGCTCACACGAGTCCTTCCTCCTTTCGCTTTAAGCCAGACGGTGTAGCCGGTTAAATTGATCCCGCGACAATGCGTGTGGTCTCCGCTTACCTGCTGGTAGGTTAGGAACTTCGTTGCAATTCAGATACAACAACTCGCACCTAGCTAATACCTGCCATTTTCTTTGCAGGCGGTTCTGGGGGGTAAGGCCAGCCCCACCGCCGATGACATCAACAAGATTCTGAGCTCCGGTAAGGTGGCTGGCGGCTTGTAATGCCTTGGCTGGCGGCTCGGGTTCTTTCGCCCAACATGATTTGGTAACCTAAATGAATATGCTCTTATTTTCAGTCGGTGTTGAGGCCGACGCCGAGAAGGTCAATAAGCTCATTTCGGAGCTGGATGGCAAGGACCTGCAGCAGGCAAGTAATCTGGCTTCTAATTTTTACGGCTATGTTGATGGATGTAGTCATTTGATAACATTGGCTATCACAATGATGTCAGGTCCTCGCCGCCGGCCGCTCCAAGCTCGCGTCCGTGCCGTCGGGCGGTGCTGTGTCCGCCGCGGCTGCCCCGGCTGCTGGTGGCGCTGCCCCGGCTGCCGCGGCCGCTCCAAAGAAGGAAGAGAAGAAGGAGCCCAGCGAGGAGGAGGTGGGCTGGGATTTTGCAGGGTTGCACTGGGGCCTGGTCAATCCGTTCGGTTTGGGGCCCCGGTGGGTGGGAGTAGCGAGCACGCATTAACTGCTGCATGTGAAGACGTTTGACCACATGGTTTTTAGGTAATAGCATGGATGCTGCACTAGGGATGCATAATCCCCTGCAGGGCATCCCTCTGCATTCTTGCGGGCATAGGCTCATCCACATGAAATCCTGTTCTTACTTTGGTTGTCCTCCTGTGTGATTTCTGACTGCGCCTTTCCACAACTCCTTCACTGCTGCCTCACAGGACATGGGCTTCTCGCTGTTCGACTAAACGGAGTAGTCCTTACCTTCCCCGCGGCTTGTTACCTCTCGGTAGTCGTCTGTAAACATTGGCCCGCAGCAGGCCCGTCCCCTTGCATGCGCAAGTGCTGACTCTTTTGGGTGTGGTGCTTATGTACTTGCAGCGCTCCTAGTTCCAAAGACAGCTGTACATCACATGCAGACATACAAGAAGAGGGAACAGAGGCAATCCACCTTATGAAAGTTTTGCACTGCACCGTTTTGTGAAAAACATACTCATCTCTTTACCAGGTATTTGAATTCCATCTTAGTGCAACCGTGTCCTTCCCGTGTCGCTTAGAGAAGATTACCAATCACAATATATGGTCTCCCGGCAGTATGCGGAAGAAATAATCGATGCGATAAAGGATTATCATGTTACATAGTTCTAGAAATTGTTAACGTGAAGTATTGTAGCATTATGTTGTGAAAACTGCTGACACGATGGGGTTGAATAGGTACGCAGAACTACAACCGTCAAGTACTTGTAAAACTGTATATTACTGAGCCAGATCTGGACATCAGCACCGTACCTAGACTGCCTTTCTACGAGCCTGCTCAAGTCACCGTCTAGTCTGCAAACGTCCGTTAAGTCCGCTAACGTCCAAGAGCAAAGCCCTGCCAATCCAGGTGAGAAACAAAGAAACCTCCAAAAGTCCTCAGTGTACATTAAAAATTAGCAACTCCGATACTCGCGGTTATTTCAAAAAGCACAATCCGCTCAGTTCCGGATAGTCAAAAATGACGACTTCCCGTCCTGTAAAAATTACGTAGCTAGCAGCCTGCAACACGAATACCTGAACCCACTGGCTCCACGCCAAATCTTAGTCTCTGAAATCCCCTCGGCAACCTTTCCCTGCAGCTAGACAAGTTCTTATTCTCAGCACAGGTACCTTCCGCCTTCGCCTCCTCGACCATCCCCTTCCTCCTAGCTCCCCTTTCCCACCTTCGGCCTCGCCGATCCTCCCTCGCCGCCTACCATCCGAACCATCCCACCTTCTGGCTCATAAGCACCTTGGTCTTCTCCGCTCCTTTCAGGGCAGCCTCCTCAACCTCCACAACCTCCGCCACCGCATGGCCCACAGCCTTCGAAATGGCACTACCGTACGCACGCTGCATCTCAGCAACGGCCGTAACTAGGTCAGTGTACGCCCTATTGATTGTCACATCGTCCTGCTGCTTCTGCTCTCCCGCATAAAGCTCCCGTACGGCTTCCTGCAAGGATGGACGGTTCATTGTTACAGTAGATCCGAATTAGGATCCAAATAACTTCTGCGATGAAGTCATATTTCACTGGCACTGATAGGTGGGCGTGTCAGCTCACTGGACGTAACGACAAGACCCCGACGGTCGGGGTGCTGGGTCCCCGACCGTTTCAAGACCAGGAAGATAATAAAGGACGAGGAGTAGGACGGAGGACCGGGGTGGAGGACAAGGAAAAGGAAGCCCACGGCCCACATCCCTGTTAGCCCAATTCACCTGGACGGCTGGAAGTGGCTCAGCGCCGTTCTTCTCCAGAGTCTTGCTCACGGACTTCTCCGCGCGCGCCACAGCAGCTGCAATGCAGTAGAAACAGAAAACTCAACGATAGTGCAACTCTGTCAACTATCACCGGAAGAGTGATGAAAATTTAGAGCCTTGCGGTCAGTATCGCCCCCAGAAGGGCGACGCATTTACCAACGGAACAGAAGAGGCGGCGATGAAAGTCAGGATGTTGGGCTTTAGCCGTCATGCATGGTCTCACGATCAATCTACTATCCAAGTCCCTTTTATGATATAAAATCAAATCCCTCGCTTCTTCCCCCAATCTGAAACTTTTTAATTTCTTAGTCGCCATAGACACGCGTGCACATAGCCATGTCGAATCCCACTCTGGCACATAGAGTAACAGCGATGCCGTGTCTTCCAACGACGGAAATGTGACGTGGAGGCCGTAGCCTCACAATCTCGTACCAACCTTCCATCGTCTTGAACTCCTGCTCTAGCCGTTTGTCATCGTTCATCAGAGCTGATAGTGGCGTGTTGCCGGGGTTGGCCTCTGTCCAGTCCAGGGAGGGTTGGACGTTGCGACAGGCTTAAAACTATTTTAGGAATCCAGCAGTAAAATTTTCCCGCCAACGTCAATGTTAATAGCGAGCGGTTATTGTTCACGACTAACGCCTAACAGTCAAATCGGTAGACCAGCCATCACATGCCCTAGTTAGTGCCGCGCTGTACATGAGCCTCACGTACGCAAAAGTAGCAGACGTGCAGATCCGCACTCCCGCAGCACAAATATTTATTTATTTATTTTTGCATCGTCCAATGAAACCCACCTACTGCCGCGAGCAGCTCCTGGCTGTCCTCCAGGAGCTCTACTGCGGTCTCCATCGCCACCAGCGCAGACTGGCCCGAAGATACCACGCCCACCTGAAACGAGGAAAGTCGAAAAAAGAATTGATCCACCACCACCCTGGTCCACCAAATCACATCCGCTTCAGATTTGGAAAACCTGAGCTTGCAAGAGGCGAACGGTTCTGCGTACGAACGAAGCCGTACGAAGCCTACATACCCATGCTGCGAAGGCTGGACCCCGCGGGACCCCTGTTAGCTTGAAACCCAAAGGCATACAAACCTAGTGCGTATCTTCAAATAGTCTATTCAAATCTCTCCTCTGCTTGGGGCTGTTACCTCCGCATACCACCTCGCGGAGGCCAACTTTCCCAAACAACACGCACAGATATACACGAACGCTTTCTTCTCATTCCTAATTACTTTTTAAATCGCCCCGGCACGTGCTCGTTCGGACGTACATATGTGCATGCACATGAACCCTACACAAATACATGCCTGTATTACATACACACGCACGAATGCGATTTGACACCCCACACCCCACACCTTACCTCGCCCGTTGAGTCTGCCGCCAAGGTCTCACTGCGGGCCGCTGCCGCCGCCTGCTCTGCTGCCTGCTTGGCGGCGTCGGCCACGGCCAGTACGGCCGCCTCCCCCCGGGCCGCAAGCTCATCCATCATCTGCTGCCGCCGCCGCAGCTCCGTGGCCAGCTCGTCACGCGCCTCCACCTGATCAGCAACCGCCGGGAGGTCTGTAGGCCGCGGATTCTTCTGACCACGGGCTCGTTGACTTCCGAGTCCCCGTCAAGTCAATGTGCACGGCCAACGGTTACAAATTATTCACCAGTCACCAAGGCTACCCGCCCACCGACCAGAACTCACTTCAGCGCTCATCCCCTTCCGCCGTGCCAGCTCCTCCACCACGCGGTCCTCTCCCGCCAATCGGTCCAAGAAGGCCTCATTGTTGACCAGCGCTGCGATGAATTGCTCGTTCCGGATTAGTGCCGCCACCAAAGTCTGAACCGACCGGTCAAAAAGCGGGGCGAAAAGGACAGCTCTTACCGAGTGATTAAATCCCTTAAAAAACGTCATGCTTTGGTATGTGAAGCGGGCAATCTTAAATGTATACCAGTACATGCTAAACTTTTTTAAAGCTTTAAAATGCTTAGTTTCTAGTACGATAAAATCTGAACCGCGGAAGTGCTCAGGTTTTCCATCCGGGAAAAGTCCTTTCACTTGCAACAAGGCGTTTTACCTTCAAATCGGTGTCGGCATTGACAGCGGGCATCGCCGGAATATTCATGGCGACGATCGGGCTGGCGACTGCGGGCTCGGCGGGTACCTCCTCCGCGGCAACAACAGCCCCAGGCACGGGGTTGGGCTGTGATTCTGTCGCGGCGACTGCCAGTAACTCTGGAGCAGACTCCTCGGATGCTTGGACTTCGGCCACCAGCACTGATGCAGGGGAGGCCGCTGCCTCAGACGCGTCGGTGGATGCAACGGTTGCAGTTTCGGGTGCGACTTCCGCAGTGTCGGTGGTTGTGAGCAGTTCGGGTGCCGACGGGAGCTCTGCAGGGAGTGTTGAGACGGGGCCCGGTGATAGGGGTTGCTACGGCGACCGCAGTGAAGGACTTGCCTCCATGGATACTGGAATTATTAGTAATATCGATAGGTGGCGGTTTAGACACGTCTATTGGGGGAGCGTCGTCTCGCGTGCCTGAAGGAACGAGTAGTGCAAGCCTCGCAACTCAGTGTTTTCTGATGTGGTTAACATGGCTAGGGCCTGCCGTTGTATTATGTTGTGCATCTCACCAATTGAAGAATCAGACGAGAGCTCTGTCAGCGGTTGTGCAGCCTGTAGACCAAGAGGGATATGCATGTGCGTTGGGTAATGTCAGTTCAATCCTCACGGAATGCAACAAAATACGTTTCTAATCAAGCACATTGAGGGTACCTATGTATTACTTATATCGTGCGTTGTAATCGCTCATGGATGCGCGAAGCGAACACCGACAACGAAGGCAACACCCGAAAACCGCCAACCTGCACGGAAAAAAGTCCATCCCGTGGTATTTCTGACCACGCAGAATTAGCTGATATCAGCTGTGTTGCAATTGCTGATATGCAGGTCAACAGATAACGTGTGTCAACCCGCCGCGAGTCCTGATGCCGCGACACTACTGCGGCTTGGACATTTGGGTCGACAGCCATAGCGTTAATTCGATAAACACGTTTCCCTTGATCACATGTCACTAGTGATTTCGGCAGCCTGTGCAAACTTGCTGGGCCTACCATACTGGCACGTCAGAGAAAAGGATCTGGTGCAAAACAAAAAGGCAGCAATTTATCAATTGAATATGATATTACACAGAAACTACAGGAGCTGTTCTCATGTGTATGCCTTACGACCAGTGACTTGTCCAGACCCTACCACCCTGGCCACCATTGATACTGAGCGATGCTCCGGAATCATCCGAAGCACATCCGCATTACCTGAAACTTCCGCTCTGCACATTAAAGATCTTAAAAGCTACATAATTATATGGTCTATAGAATCTCCATTTCCTCTTCGCTATCCAAAAATACCTTGGCGATGGTTGCTACGTCGCGCACCCAAACCAGAGCAATCTGAGAACACCACCAGAACAGCTTTCCAAAATGGTGTAGTAAAGCAACGCCTAACATTGATCTCAGGCAGAAACAATGCCGGGCCAGCACTGAAACTATAATGTATGCAACAGTTGGGGATAGGATACAGACAATAATCTCCGTTACCGGGCTCCCACAAACGGCTCGGTGACCGTGAACACGATGTGGAAACAGCCGGCGGAAAGACACGGGAGTCCATTTTACGCCCGTGGGTTCAGGGAGGTTTCCAAAACCCTTTTAACATTTCGTTACACGTAATAGACACAGTAATTCCAGCTATATGAGCAACTTGATGCTAACCACATGCCTAGAACGCACCGTACGGTCATGCAACGATAACCGTACCATGGAAAAATGGATGGCTGCCTCACCGAAAAAGGCCAGGCATAAATCTCACCGCTCATCAACAGGACGTTGGACCTCACCACTCACGAGACCTAGACCATGCAGACAAAATATAATTGCCTTAAAAGTCCTCAACGCTTGCTGCGCAACCGCATTAGATAAATGGGGTAACGTTGCACCCATACCGAAAAACACTCATAACTGCAATCTGAAGATGCCCAGGCATATCCAGCAAGCTAACAAGATAGACGCATGGACACGCGCCACCGTGCCACTGTACTGTACCTTACTGAACATCTACTGCACTCAACACTCCAGCTCAAGTGGATCTAACATCCAGGATTGTCCAGGCGGTCTTTCTTCGCTGCTGCGGTACTGCACACCTGCCATACTGCACCCAAAAGCAAAATAAAAAAATACCACGGCGCGTGAATGTTGCACCCGGACATGGGGCGCGGTTCCTTGGTTGCCTTGCGGAGGCGAGTCGCTGGAATCTGCAGCGCGAGCTTAATAACACTTCCCGAGGAAACAAGTGCCTCGCACTGGACGCAAACAGATGAGGCACTTAGAACTTCATATTGAGGGGCGGCAGCTGCAGAATCGCAACCTTCATGGAAATCGTGAGCAACGCAGGCAACAGATCCGCCTCCCCTGGGGGATCCGCCGCCCCGGCCACAGGTCCGGACGAGGCCGACGGGCTTAACCGCGGAAGGGGCCCGCCGCGAGCCGTGCCCCCAGCAGCTCCCACCCCTGGCCCCGGCAGCTGTACCAAGAGCACCGGCTTGCGCAACTCGATCCCCTGCGCCATAGTCACGTTAAGAGGCGGTACTACCGATCACCTCAGCTGGGACATCGGACATACGCGGGGACGGGGCCGCAGGGAACGGTGTCCCACATGTTCCTTTTGTAGGATTTGAAGAGATACAGCCATATGCTCAGGCAGAGATCAAAAAGGACCTCCCTGATTAATGGCGAAGGATGGAGGCGAACATCATCCAGACATGCCGAAGGAATGCGTCTTTCTCGCCCCGAGCATGTCCCGAAGAGAGCTCCAGAGCCTTAATGTGTCCTGCCAGCTGCAACTAGCTGTCCGGGGTTCCAAGCGGGCCTCGGCCCCGTCATCCTCGTACGCACCTGGAGGTTTATGATCAGGTTCCTGAAGAAGCTCCGAAGACCCTCCGCCACCACCTGCGTACCGGCATCCACTTGGGCGTCCTCGGCGTCTACTGAGCCAACGCTAGCGGCGCTCAAGACCGCAGCGCCGGCGTCAGTTGCCGCGCTCGAGGCGCCGTACGCCGGCGGCGCCACCGTCAGCGTCTGGACCCTCCCTGCTGGGGAGTCCAGTCGCGTAGAGCCTACAGCGGAGGCGGCCGCGACCGCCGCTGCTGCCGCTGCAACCGGCGCGGCCGCCGCCACCCCTAGTGACTCGTCCATGCTGCCAAGGGATGCGTAACTCCCTGTTGTTGACCGTATTGCCGTCGCCGCTGGTGTGACACGCTTAGCAGATACCGTGAGCTGTTCTAACGTGTTGGAGGCGGCCGCGACGGACGCGACCCCGACGGCAGAAGCGGAGCTGCCACGCAGTTGGTCAGCTGGGCGTTTTGCTGCTTCAGTCGCCTTCGCCGGTGGCGTGCTCATGGTGACAGCGTAACGCTGACCGTCACCGACCCAGACCCCTTCGTAGGTAATGACGCCGCGGCCGGTCTTTGTGTCGAGCCGGACGCTGGCGGTGCTGCGATCGAAGATGAAGGCCTGGCCCTGCACTTTCAGACCCGGGGCCGGATGAGGGCGGGTCCAAAGTCAGGCAGACAGGGGTCCATGTGAATCTCCATGGGACCCTCACGCAAGGAGGGGAGGCATACCATGTTCGCGGGTAACACGTCAAGCCCACTTCTTCAGCATATTTGTCAGTAATCACCGGCCTAAGGGAGGTAGCAAAACGCTTGCTTACGTAATAACGTAATCGGGTGTTAAAGGTCGTAACCTGTGTCGGACCCCGCTCCGTACCTTGACGGCCCTGGCAGCCGCCGCCACCATGATTGGGTGCACCATGAAGTTGGCCAGGTCCAAGCTGGTGAGCGTGAAGGCCACAGAGCCCTGAGTGACGGGATGCCGGTGAGATATCAGTAGCATCAGCTTTGGGCAGCTTTCGGGACACGGGTGGCAGCGTTCCTCACCCCGGACGGGACACGGAAATGATTTAGTTATTAGGCAAATGCCCATAAAAATGTTGGGGCTGCTCCGGGGATCTCCGGAAAACGTTTCCAGTGTGAAGCGCAGCTTTTCCGTGTTTTAGGGCGTAACTAGGTAGAGTTCCGGGGGCCCCCCCTTCGAAAAGAATTTTTAGGTCTCCGGGGAACCCCGGAACAAACAGCTACCCCCTTGAAGAACCCTGACGGGGAGTAGGCAAGTAGCCAATGAAGCTCTAGCAGCCGACCAGGTCAGGATGCGTGAAGGAATGGCTTATCATCCGGCTTATCACAAGACTACGCTGGCCTCTTGAGCACCTCTTCAAGGCCGAGAGCAATACACGACATGCAGATTAGCAAGTAGGTGTGACCACAGTAAACATGGTGCCAAAACAGGCTGCTCTCACCTGTGGTACGTTTTTCAAGGCCACCGTTTGCTGCCATACAAGCTTCTGATAATCCAAGACGAGCTCGCCAACGTCCACCATCAGCTGTTCAGCTGTTAGTTCCAGCGGGGTCCGCCAGTTATAGCCGCGGACGGTCATGCCCCCAAATTTGCCCTCCACCAACCCCCAAGCCGTTGATCTTACATCGACGTGGATGCCAGCGTTCTGCTTAAGCCGCGCAGATAGAGCCAACGTGAAAGCGCGTTCAAGTAATTCTGCCGTCTGCAGTGCAAACATAACAGCGCCGTCGCGTGCAACTCGCAAAACCCTAATTTACTTTGTAACCAGGGGTGACAACCTCCCATGTTCGTAACTCCCAAGGTCATACTAGTTTGGCCAGAACAGATATTTGAGACATAAAATGGCTACACGCGGAGTGAAGATACTCGTAACCATCATGGAGAAGAAATGCATACATGTCTCCAGGAGCTGCCGTTACGGCTTCGCGCCACGACAGCGCATTCTCAGCTCACGCCGAAAGACCCACATCGCTGCTCAAATGCCCGAGGGTCCATCCTGGCTTACCACATCTTTTTGCATTGACGCTGGCCGGGTGTTCCTCAACGCTTTTCTTCCGAAACCCTTGACAGCGGCATGTAAGGCGCCGGGCAGACGGGATGGGTTTCCACATCCCAGGCGCTCCCCACGAATATGCATTAAATATGCGTGTTTAGGCTGGTAAAGAACAGCACCTCGCCCTGATTGCATGTTGGAGGCTTGCCTCGAGCAGTAAAAGCTTGGGCACAGCCGACACCTTAGCTGCAAGAATGATATCGGTGGGTGACGTACCGAGATATCAAACTTCTTGTGTTTTCATTACTAATTAGCTAAACCTTTAGAACGCCAGGTTGGGAGCAGACTTTTGTGTTTCCACTTGTCAATCCATCAGAAAGATTCATATTTACCATAAGTTACAGCGAGACATTCATAGACATGTGCTTGTTGTGTGACATCAATCTTCAAGATTTGGGTTGAAAGCACGGCAAGCCGTAAAAGCACGAATGCCACGAATTGGATCCCCGCGTGCGTATCAATTTAGTTTCATATCCGGCATTCACCCATATACCAAAAACTTACAAACCTAATTCAAACTTCACAGGAAGTTTTTTCTTTCTGTGCGGACCTGAGGTTACAGTACAGAAGTTGAGTAGACGCCATTGGAGGGCCGACCTGTACATTCGTATGATATTGGACAATTACCCTAACTATATTCAGCCTGAGGTTTTGCCTCGTTTCAATCTGCAACAAGGCAGACGTTGTCGCCGAGAGCGCGCAGCTCATGGCGGCATGCAGAAGACGTGGTCTTCCCCGTTCTAGTGCACCTGCATTCCAGGCTTTGTCTTCGACAAGAACAGTACAGATTTCCATCCAGAATTTTCTTTGAAATGATCTAAAACCGCTTTTACGCAGCGTACGAAGGTGTCGTCGCAGCTCCAATGCAGCTCCACGCACGCCCCTGCTATCGCATCTCTTCACTGCTACATCTATTACGCTAACCCTGCCTATCTAGTCGCACTCCGTGATACCAATCACTGGTAGAAGCGGTCCCTTCATTTAACAACCGGTTACTAGAAGTACTGCTCTAACAGCCCAGACGCGCAATAAAGGCCCGTCCAAAACACCGCCGCAAACACTGCCTCCGGCAAAGGTAATGCAGCATACAAAAAGATTAGCATTCCCCAGACGCTCAGCGTGCTGCCAATGTATTGGGGGTGGTGGATATCACCGAACGGCCACACATCGACCCATGGGACGCTGCGTCCCAGCCGGCTGCCGTAATAAACGCCCGTGAAACCGATTGCACGAAAAGTGCCAATGTTGAGCGCCTCCAAGGGGGAGGAGGGGCAGGGTACATCAACTTCAATAACAATATTATGAGGATCGAGGGCGGCGCGGGTGGCCGACCGATAGAATCCGACGGAGGAGAAGCCAGGCTTGGCGGCAGAGAGCGGTGCAGCAGACACGAGCAGACTTAGAAGGATGTTCGTAGCATCTGAGCATACAACTGTCGAATGCTTGGTGTTTGCAAGGAACGCATCCGTGAGATGGAAGTTTGCTGAGGTTCTCATGGCTGGTTTAGCTGAGGCCTGCCCATATAGGACCATTACTACACATCTCGCCTTGCCTAAGACTGGCAGTGGCAGCTACCCTTGCCCATCAATATATCACCTTCAGATTGAACTCTCAGCGTGTTTACTTTTCTAGGGACCATGGCGAATATCAAGAACACGGATGAACACCTATTACGCAACTACTACATGATGGTGCATTATCTTCTGCAATTGGATGCTGTACGGTCTCTCCTGTCTCTCTTCTCTCTGCTTTCGAGCTGCTTGCATTGCCTGAAAGGATGCCAATACGGGAGCCACGTGTGCAACATCCCCTGGCAACAATGTTACGTAAGGTGACCGTTTTTAGGGCGGGTTGCTTTGTGTTGCTCATTGAGGTACGTGTTTTCCCTGTCCCCTTCCCCGTGGTCATTTCCGACACTTCTTAACCCCTTCCTCCTAGCCGCCTGGCTTGTCTCTCCTCGTGCCATGCTCCTGGGCGCCTAGGCCCTTGGACATTTCATTCTCCCTAGACAGAGATGGCCACCCTTACCTGGCCGTACCCCACCATTACGCCCGCCAGCACCACCTGCCATGCCGCCAGCGGCTGGCGCAGACACACGCCCGTAGATTGCGAGGACCATGCCCACAGGAACACAGTGCCGAACTGGATGACTGGATATAAGCGAGATGACAAGAAACGCACGGAGGAGTACCGGGATACGGCGGAGGGAGGGAGCGAGGGAGGCGGGGAGGAAGGAAATAGGGTTACGCGTAACGGGTGCGCCTGAGCGGACTGGCCATACACGACGAGGGTGTCATTTTCTGAAACCCATTTTCCCCTCGCCAAACGCGAATTGTACATAGAATTCATTTCTGCACCTGCCCGTCTTTTAAAGACAGTCCCTATCTTGCTTCATTTAATAATCCAGGTCTTTCCTTCGTTCTTTTCGCATCCTCCCTCACATACGTTTCTTTGCCCTGGGTCTCACCCTTTCCAGCGGCTCCCAGCCACGCGAATACGGGCACGGACCGCTTGCGGAAGATGCGGCGCCACACGTCAGGTGCGAGCCACACGAAGGCGTAAAGCAGGTGTGGCAACGCTAGCACGGCCAGCAATGAGGATGTAGAAGAAAACGCTGGCGATGGCAGCCGCTGGCAAAGCTGATGGTGGAGCCAACCCCAATCGGTATCAACTGCCATAAGGACTCGATGCGATAAATTTTCCACTTTACCCGAGAAGTGATCGATAAATGAATAGTTTTTTGCTATGGACCTTGCCACTGTTTAAGCTTTGTGGGGCCTTTGCTGCGAGGCAAGCGAGGCAGGGCGAGGCACCTTGAGGTTTCGTTTGCTTCGGTTGGTTAGACGAGTGTTAATTAAAGCGCGATTTGGGTTCTCCGCCAATCAGCACAATTTAGCGTGCTTGGAGCGTTGGCATCGGGTTTTTGCGCAACGTGCTGCATTGGCCTGCATCGACAACGCATCGGCCCCCGGTAGGCAACCGGAATTGACTAATCGCTCTGCTATTGACATAGCTTCGGATGCAGCAAGCTCAATTCAATCTGATTTGTACTTTTCAATTATATATCTACCTCATCCTAGAAAACGTTACGCCTTACGGGAACTCGCACCGTCGCACTGTAGGCTTCGACATAAGGTCCAGGTACAGAATTTTAGCCTGCAAAATCATTGCACTGACTTGATATCATATTGATGGAACTCAGTGCTCTGGTCGCTAGTCACCGGCTACTTGCCATCATTTAACTGACCGTGTCCGACAGATGTTCCGAGTTTAGCACGGACTGCCTGGCCAAAGAATTATGTACTGAATTTTGCATTTAAGTTTCCCTAGTAAGGAAAACCAGGATGATTGAGCGACTCGAGCAGCTGGCAGCATCTGATGGGCGCGTGAAGGATGCATTGGCCACCCATGACACCAGCCGCCTCATGGATGCGGTAGAGCGGTCTCTCCTGGCACAGCCCGAGATCTTTGCGGGGACGGTTGCGCAACTTACAAGCGATGACGTGCAGGTTGGTGGTTGCAAGCAAAAGAGCTGCTCTAGCTATGGCTGCGACGTTGCTGCGCACCCTAAGCCCCATCCTGGGCCGCCGCTTCGCTCAATTTAATCCTTGTCTCGTCGCATTTGTCCTAATAATTGGATGACTGACTGTTTTGTTCGCCATCTCCGCTCATGTCCCTCGCCGCGTCAGGGTTGCGCCCCGGAGCAGAGCCGCGCGGAGGCAGCACGGGCCCGCGGCAACGCGCTGTTCCAAGAGGGCCAGTATTCGAAGGCATTGGATCTATACACGGGTGGGCCGGGCTTGGTACCCGCCCATGTGGTATGCGCGCCACAATAGCAAGTGACCGTGCGGCGCCACGTACCCATGTTCCCCCCACCTGCTTCCTTCCTCCCGGCCGTTCCCTCCGAACTCCCCCTAGCCCCTAATTCTTATCTTCAGGGTCCGATGTGGGTCAAACCCAGCGACGGTCATTATAACCTTCCCCAACCCTAGCTTCTCCCTTCTATTTGTACTGCAGAGGCCCTTCAGTACCAGTCCGCACTCAACCCCGCGGGGCGGGTTGCGGCTAGCCGGCTCTACAGCAATAGAGCCGCGGCGCTGCTTCGATTGATGGCCAGAAGCAGCTCGTCCTCACCCATCATGCCGTCCCATGCAGCCTCCACTTCATTATCCACAACTTCTTCTACACCCGCAACAACCTTAACTACCTTATATACGTCAACTGCCGAAGTTTCCTCGTTGGGGTTAAGTCCCCAGTCAGCAAGGGCCATCGCTCGAGCTGCACTAATGGACGCACACTGCGCCGCCCAAGCGGATCCCACCTTTGCCAAAGTAACCATAGGGAGGGAGAGAAGGAGGAGGGGCGGGAGAGAGCCTGATGGGCCGGGGAACAGAAAGGGAGAAACGGGTGGCTGGATGGTTTAGAAGGGGCGGGCGAAGTCATGCTCCTTCACCACATACTTCTCCACCAACTGCTTCTCCATGGCTTATTTCCTTCAGGCCTATTACCGTGCCGCATGTGCCCGGCGAGCGCTGGGGGACCTCCCGGGAGCGATTGCGGAATGTCATAAGGCCCTTGTGGCGGGATCTGCTGGAGAAGCAGCAGGATCGGGGACGGGACCGGGAAGGAGAGCTGGGGGGCAGGACCCCTCTCCACGCCGGGCCGGCGATGGAGGCAGCACCGCAGCCGCATCCGCCGCATCTACCGTACAGGTTGACGAGGCGGCCGCGCTGCTAGCAGAGCTCCATCTTGAGATGGGTCGGGGGCATGAAGGATGCCGGTTTGAGGGCGACGCGGAAAGGGGAGGAAAGGCGGCGGCGTTACAGAGAGGCAGCGGAAGCGATGGTGGTGATGCCGGCAGTAGTGCCGTACGTGTGGCTGGCATTGAAGAAGGCGCTAGCAAAGGAAGGGCGGAAAGGGGAGGCGTTCGGAAGTTGCCGCCTACTAGTGCGACCGACCCACGGGTCATTGAAGGATTTACACCTGATTTCGGACGTCATCACATTGTATCCCCAAAATCATCGACGCTACCGCCCGCAACGGACGTGTTGTACGACTGGCCACTGGCGGCGGTGCTTTGTAAACGCTGGCGACGGCGCGGTGGTGCTGGTGGCGGCGGCGGCAGCGCCCCAAGCTCGGTGTTGCGGTGCTGGCGATGTACGGCGGCTTTACAGGCTGAGGCCGGCGCGGTGCCGTACCCATGTGCTTACTGCCCGATGGCGCTGTACTGCAGTCCGTATTGCAGGTACGGAGATACCAATTTACCGAGGAGCGCATCTTTAGGTTTTGCACATCGCCTTCATTCATACAAACTTCCTTCCAGCACCCATCACCTTCCTCGCGCTCCGCTGCCACTACCCGGTTTGCGTTTCGGTAGGGACCATGACCTCTTTCACGTCCCTGGCGGCTGCGAATGCGGCCTTCCCTGGAGTCACCTACTGCCCGAGGATGTCCTGCTGTCCTGCCGGCTTGTCAGGAGGGCAGAAGCGGAGGAGCTGCAGCAGCAGCAGCAACAGCAGCAGCTGGATGGGAGACCGGCAGCGGTTGTGGCGGCGGCGCCCGCGGCACCTGCGGCAACAACAGCAGCGCTGGTCCCGGAGGTACCGCCAGACGGGTTGGCTAAGTCGTCATCGTCGGGGGCGGCGGCATTTCCCTCATCGCCGCCGGTGGAGTCTACCCCATGGGACCCGCACCTGACCCGTGGGTCGTTATCGACACGGGAGGTGCTCAACGGGCTGCTGGCACACTGCGACAGGTGCAGCGTTTATGGTGTCTTCAGCTTTACATCTTGATGTATTTGTGTGGGGGGAGAGGACCATGCGGTTGGGGTTAGTGAGGTACGCGCATGCCGTACTGCACGGAGAGAAACGTGGAGAAGAGATAGGGAGGCGGGAATAAAGCACCTTCAAGTTTAGACCGTTACACGGAGGATTTACTCCATGGACCACTTCAGTTGAGAACAGAATGCAATTATATTTATAACTTTTCAATCCACAAGAGTCAAGAGAATGAACCCGAACAGTGATGGATGCTGTTAAGCAACCGACCAGGTCACTACGATACGCAAACCGCTGAAACAGTACGTACGGTCATGCGGTACGCACGATAAGTGTAACCAGAACAATGCTAAATTTGCCGTAAATACCGCATGATTTTGATCCCAGCTGCATATTTATTTTTGTACTTTTTTGTTTCTCCGGTTATTAGCCATTAGCGATGATGCGTTTTGAGCTGCAGCACGACATGGGATTCTCCTCTTTCCCTTCATGCTGATTTTGTGCATCATCCCCCTCCTTGCGCCCCTTCCTTGACCCCCTCTTTTGAGCCTCTTCACTTGTCTTCTCTCCATAACCGTAGCCTGGATTCCGCTACCCTCGTCCGTACTGCCGTACTGGCTACCGTCGCCGCCGCCGCCTATCGCTCTGCATGTCACGTGGCGTTACGACGCTGGCAAAAGCAGCGGCTGATGTATGAAGGACTTCCAATGGCCGAGCAATGTCATAAACGCAAGCAGGAGAAGCAGCAGCAGCAGCAAGCGAAGGAGGATCAGCAAGAGGAGGGGGAGGAGGTAAAAAACGGTGGACTAGGTTGGGACAGATTTCTGCCGGCGGAAGATGCGGAGGCACGGCGAGTGCAGCAGCTGCGGCAGCTGAGCGGTGCCGTGCCAGTGGCGGGGCTGCAACCGCCGGAGGTGTCAGCGCTGGCGGTATTCCTGACGTTGTGTCGTGTGCGGGTCAACGGTGTGGCTGTACGACCTGATGTGATGACGTCATCGGCCGACAGACTGGCTCTGGCGCTGTACCCTCTTGCCGCATTACTGAACCACAGCTGTGTGCCGAACGTGGGGCTTAGGTAGGCGTCAGGAGTGGGCGGCTGTGGCAGCCATATGTGAAGATCCTAATCGAAGACCGAATCAGTTATTCAAAGATGGATGGAAGGAGCTGAAAAGCTGACATCCATGAAGTTTTATCATGGTCGGGCTGTCGAGCGCTGGGCCTTTCTTGTTAGTTGTAATGGTTAAAATTCGTTGGGGGATAAAAGCGACAAATAATGAAATGATGGTCAAACCTACGTCAAGAATCAGATCATCAATATATAATGCTTCATGGTAAATGTAGTATTAGGTATAGACTCGGTAAAAATGAGATTTTATGCACCGTTGGCCTTTCCGTTACCCGAATGACCGCCCTGTCTGCCTGCCTGCTTGCCTGCCGCTCGGACTTCCCCTCCAGGTTCCACGGGCTACAGCAAGTGGCAAGAACCAGCCTTCCAGTGTCCCCAGGACAACCCCTTACAATCAGCTACGGGCCGCAGCGGGGAAAGGCACCACGTAGCGAGCGCATCGCGGCGTTAAAGGTGCGGTAGTGGTCGTATGAAAGACCAATAATCAGCCCTGGCAAATATTCCGAATACGCGCAAGGAATGCCGAAAATGCAAACGAACGGTTGGGGTTTTAGGGTTTTGGTGGCAAGGGGCAACGATGCCATTGCCAGGCATCTATGAATACGTAGCCGTTCCAATTATATGCCTGGCTTCTATCCTCCTATTGGACGGGGGGCTCCCTGGAGAGTCAAACCTGCCTGACTTAATGCCGATATAGTTGAAGCCCCCTCCGACCGCAGGCACAGTATGCTTTCACATGCAAGTGCGAGGCGTGCGCCGTCAGTGAGCCGTGGGTCGCAGAAGCGGTGGCGGCGCTGGAGGCCGCATTGTGGGGCCTAAAATGTCCGACCTGCAGCAGCCAGGCCAGCGATCAGGAACCGCAGGGCGACCAGGCTTTGGAGGCAGAAGAGGATAGAGCAAGGCGACATGACAGGTGGAAGTTGCCAGCCGCCGTGCTCCCTACCGACCCACGGGTCATTGCGCTGTGTGGCGGCGGCGTCCCCGAACATTCTGGGGTGGAGAGGGCTACTGGCTGTAACAATACCGCTGCCAAAGGGGAGTGCACGCGTTGCGGGCGGCGCCTGACGCCGCTCGAGGTAGCAGCAGCGGCGGAAATAATGGCGGCGGCGGAGGAACTAGCAGAGCAAGTGGCGACGGCGCTTGGTGAGGAGGGGGAAGATGCTAGTGGCGGCAACGGCTGGGGGACCCAGAGAAACCCATTGGTGCGGCAGCCGGCGGTGACGCTGCTGGCGGCCTGGCGGAAGCTTCAACGCGCGGCGGAGCAGCGCCGCCGAGTGCTCCCCGATACTAATCGGCTGATGGGTAGTATGATGCGACGATTAGCATCCCTGGCAGCTAGGATTCTCCGTGCGGCAGCGGAGGAGGAGGTTGCAGAGGCTGAGGTACAGAAAAAGCGTGCGGGGGACGGGGCAGGGCCTGGCACGGCGATGAAGAAATATGCCGCAGCAACGGCGGCGTCGGCGGCTGCACCGCCGTCACTGGGGTCCAGTGGTGCACGACGGCGGCCGTCGGGTGACGAGCTAAGAGCGCTGGCTCATGGCGCGGTACGGTATGAAATGTACAGCCTGCGGGCGCTGCAGCGAGTGTACGGCTGCTGTAGCACGGAGGTGCTGTACGAATTGGAACTGCTTGTGGAGTTATTACGAGAGGTGGCGTCGCCGCCACTTCTGATGAGGGCGCAATGTCCTGACACGGCAGGCGCGGCGGCGGCGGCCCAGCAGCACTATCCTGCTCCCATTGTCCTATTTGACAACGAGCGCTGCGGGAGCTGCGGCTTGGCTGGCGGAGCCCACGAGGCTACTTTACATTCCCGCTTCTCGGACCTGCTAACAGCAGCGCTCCGCTGGTCGCAACGGGACGAGCACCCCTCGGCTAATTGCCCACCGGCGCCAGGGCATTCAGCGGCCGCGTCTGCGTGTGCCGCCGGCGGCAGCCCCGTCAGATCTCGGAATAATATTGGCGGCGCCGCTGGTGAACGGGAGCAAGAGGAGTTGGAGAGGCTGCGGGACGTTGCGCATGACCTGTGCCGCTGCCTTCACTGGCACCTCTTAGGACAGGAGCTCGTGAGCAGTCGTGTTGCTGGCCATTGAAGCCGAGTATTGCTGCCTCCGCTGGCAGCTTGAAAGAAAGTTGCACTGGTCTCCCGTATCGCACTCTGGAATCGTCTCAGTGCTCGATACGTTTGTCACTAAGTTGATCCGATCCCTTGATAAGCAAGCATACATGTACAGCCTTACAATGGGGAAGGGGCCTCCACTTTTCAGTCATACATGAGCTCAATGGGGCCCTCCACCTCAGCGTCAGCGACAGCAAAGGATTACATGCAAATACCTGGGGCCAGCTCGGGCGAGCAAACCAAAACATCGTCATTCCGAAATAATGTTAGTCCTCATTACGAAAGCGAATGGGGTTTTCGGCCAGCCAGGCTAGGCGGCAGAAGCCAACCCAGTGTCACCCACCTCATAGTTATGGTGCCGGAGGGCGGTCCAAAACTGCTCCGGAGGTCAGGTTAGATATACACTTGACAAACATATGGCTGTTGACAGCTTCTCCGATTAACTCCTTTTCCTCACGGGCTGCCGTATGGAAACCGTGACGGCACAGTGGTTCGGTGCAAGGAACCAAAACCTGGACCTGGCTGGTGTGTCACGCCACCCGGATCTCTCCCTTTCCTCGCCCCCACAGCCACAGCCGCTTAAGATCTCATAATAAGGGGTCTCGCTAGTGCCTAGAGCCTCGCCCTGGGACTGCTCACCCTGGGACACGAGCAATCGCATCAACTAACCTCCTGGTGGTAGCCGGCTTCCCTGTAACTGTGTCCATCGGTTCGCTAATGCTTCAGAGCGGCCTTTTGCCGCTGTCTTTTGAGCCGTCGCGGTAGTCTTCCCCCTTTCACGTCCCAACCCTTGTCCTGGCACTATATACATATCCGGACAGTACCGACGTGTGCGAGCAATCAACCGATCTTTGAGTCTTGTCTCACCGTTACCCATCCCTTCCAAACTTCCGAGCAACGCCCACCACCTTTCTACCGAGTCGCCACCCAGGCATTCCCATGCCCCGCCATCCCGGTCCATCGTCTTTAGGTCCATGGTTCCCAATCTCCGCAGTTTCGTTCCCCTCACGCAAAAGGCGTCGAGGCTGGGACCCATTCCATGTACATATGCGCTGCCACGTTGTTATCCAATTGGCGTTGAACCACGTCAGTGTTGGATGGGCGCCAACGGAGGGGCCCTGACAGCACTCAGGTCTAGTTGTGAATCTGCCTCCTCGTCCACCTCTCCTACCACCGCCCTGCGCAGCAGCACGGGAGACATGCAGATATACGGAGGAGTTCACTGCTTCTCGGCTGTCCTGGAAAACTCGGCTGCAGGGTGATTTTAGTGACGGTTGTCACGGTGGTTTCATCCGCAAATGGGAACACGGCTGTAAAGATGAACGATGGTTAGGCGGCAGCTGTGTAAGCGCATCACCTTAAGTCTACAGTGCAATAATGGTTATGAGCGCAACAGCGCTACGGCTTTCTAAAACGACTGGACATTGGGTCGGTAAGATAAAGGCATTCTGCAACCCTTAAATGATATGGCTGCCCCTGCTTGCCAGCACACGCCAGTAAGCATGCCCACAAAGAAGATTCAAGCAGAGCCGCTCGCTAGGAATATTTGCGGTACGAAGACAGGGCAACAATATGTTCTCAGGGGCCAGGCAGTGACCCGCAACCCAATTGGATATTAGCTCCGGAATCAGGCAAACCTTACGCGCTCAAATCCGGACGACAATTCACTCACACATTGTCACCACGGATGCAATACACTCCGGGATTCTGAATAATTTGGACGCCGGACTGCGAAACGGGACGAAAGTGTAAAAGAGCGAAGCATAGTCAAGCGAACACGGGGGCCTCTGGAGGCCAGGAGCTGTCAGAAGCGTGGGGTAGCACAGGTATTGGAGCCCATGAGGATTGCAAGTTGGCGTGGTCTAACATCACTTCATCCGTCCAAGCCGCTTATTGTTTGTGACAGTAAAGAGGCGCTAGAAGACATGCATCGTGGCATGCGTGCTGATGGTTTGCAATGGCTAACATGCGGTCATGGATTGTTGGCAAAGAAGGCTTGGCATCGTGACGTGCTGGTTTTCAATTTTTCCCTTGGACCCCCACTGTCCCCCGTTCAACTCGTGAGCTCACTCTCGTAGAGTAAACCCGCTCTTGGCATTCCTGGAGTAGGAGATTGGTCGCTTGATCATATCCTCGCAGGATGCCCTGCACACAGTACATAGCTCTGAGACCGGCCGTACACACGCGTGGACAGAGAGCAGCGGTCGGCATACGCACCACGTAATGCTTCCCGTCATTAGTGATGACGGAAATTTGAGCTGCGGATAGAAGCAAGGCACCAAGGCTTAGTTCACGCGCCAGATCGCCCGGTTGAAGTGACTTTGTTGTAACATACAGACTTACTGCCCACTAATGGTGCAAGTCCAGCTTCCCCGGATGCCATTTGCTAAGTATCTAATTTACAGCACACAACGTGAAATGGCTAAGTGGCCGCAGAGCAGCGGCGGGCTCACGTCCAAATCATCATAATATTAGATGCCAGATGTATCGTATTATTAACTGGAAGCAAAAGAAATTTTGGATTGACGAATATCTTGCGGTCTCTTTCGGATCGGTTGACCTTTGTTGTCAGGATTTAAGCAGATGAAGAAGGACCGCAAGCATACGAAACTGTGCATCCTATGACGAAGTCAATCAAACGTAGGATTATCATGCCGAGGCTGAAACAATTCAGCAATGGTACGAACATTCCGTTCCGCCTGCCCTTATCGTAACTGGCTGGCCATCGGAAGACGCCCGAATTATAATCTTGCATTTGTAAAGCTAATATTAGGATTAGCTCTTTTTCTCTCTGGACAACTTCAGCCGCCGTCTGTCTTCTTCACCTTTCGTGAGTCCGGAATGGCTCACGCTGTTGCTAATGCCGTGAGCCGCAAGGCTTTCTTAATTGCAGTATCAAAGCAGCGGGTGGTTCCGAAATGTCTGCCACGCACCGCCACGACACCTTGCGCTCGCACTACTTCGCGCGACCTAGCACGTGGACAAGAGCGGCGCGTATCCTCGCGTCGCAGCGTGATCTCTCATGCTAAGGCAAGTGCTCAAGGAGGCTAATATCCGAAGGAATTTTCGGAACAAACATGTC
The DNA here is from genome assembly GCA_019650235.1 of Volvox reticuliferus. NCBI lineage: Eukaryota > Viridiplantae > Chlorophyta > Chlorophyceae > Chlamydomonadales > Volvocaceae > Volvox > Volvox reticuliferus. The sequence continues at coordinate 76,098 of BNCP01000022.1, forward strand.
AACGTTACGGTGCCGATGTCTCACACAGCGGAACCCATGTCCTTAAAACCCGACATCCCGGCCCCCACCCTTGATGTCAGGTTCAAAAGATCTCTGGAGAGGAACTCGAGGTGGCAATTGCTGGGCGAGACACGACTTTGATCGTTGACTTCTTCGCGGTGAGCACCCAAAGGCGTTAATAGCATCCCCTCTTGCCATTCCAGTAAACGGTTAGAAAGTCCGTAGGTGCACTTGCTGCAGCGGTGGAGTTACCCATGCAATGGGCTTTCTTTATTGGCGCTTCCAGACGCCACTTGTTTACACGATACCCTTTGCGCTTAAGTGTTAATTACGCAGTTGCCCCAGACATTTATCATTTTTAAGGCAGCACTTCTCCTTGGAAAACATAATCGTTTTCTCCTATAACGATTACGACGCCTGGGATTCTCGACGGAGAAAACCTCGCTTGTTTTGTATGTGCGTCCGTCCTTCATCCAGCAGTTTGATCTTTGACGTTTCATGTAAAACAATAATTTATTCCTATGCCCTTTTTCTTAGCCGCGAATAGGCTTCTTACGTTCCTAAACCCTGACGTTTTTGGTGTGTTTCGAACGGCAGACCTGGTGCGGACCTTGCCTCCTCCTCGCCCGTGAGCTTGAGCAGGTAACAACAGGGACTCCGTGCAAATACCAATAGCATCTACCTTGCATAGAGCCGTTGCGTTTCCTTCCATAACTCACTGTCAGTGGCATTAGGGTGGCGCAACAGGCATCTGGGTTCGGTCACAGTCAACGGAACTAATTTGGGTTGAGGCTGAGGGATGCAGCGTGTCAGCAAAGGAAGGATTCGTCCGTTGTGAGCGCCGCGGTGAGCAATGCCGCACATGCTTTGCCGTACTATTGCCAGGTCGCGGAGCAGCTCGACGGGAAGGTCCGAGTGGTCAAGCTGGATGTGGATGAGAACCCCGAGCTCAGCAACCTTCTGAAGGTATTCATGCTTTATGAGTTGGGCTCTTGGGAATTTGGGTTTGCCTCCTAACCTTTGATTTTTTTCCTGGGTTCAGGGATATCAAGTAATATCACTCAATACACCATGTTAGCATGCCGTATTACAAATATCGGCCACAATATCTAATATGTCGATATCTATCGGGTGACTCCATTCTGTTTACTTTCTGATTATTAACTTTATTTAATCGGCTTTTCGCTTGAGCGCTTGCCAATATAGTGGACCGAAGAGCTTCTGGCTCTTTGCTTACATCTGATTCAAACTTCTTTCTCCCCGTGACCTACAACCCGTACCCACAGATTCAAGGCCTTCCTACCCTGGTCATCATCCCTAAGGATAATGGCAAGCCCGCGCTGCGGACCGAGGGCCTTCTGCCAGCCGCACAGATCATGGAGATCATCTCGCAGCTTGAGAGCGGCACTCTTCAGGCCCAGCCACAACAGCAGTGAGTAGTAATTCAGCGGCGGCCTCTTTTGGCTACAGTTCTGGGGGCCCTATTGGCGGGGTGCTTGATGGCGACCCAGCCTGCTGCTCCTGCTGGTGCCGAGAACCGGAGGGCAGGGTTCGCAAGCTCCGGTTGTGGCACTCCCGGAAACGGGGAAGAAGGGGACAACCCATTTCTTAAGGCTACAGCTGGGAGTGATAGTGGCGGCATCAACCAATGTGATTGGGTCCCGAGGTGCAGCCTGAGCGTCCTTCCGCGGATGGCTAAAGGACGCTGGTGTGGTCTGGGCATTGTACACTGACAAGGACACAGGTCTAATATGAGGATAGCATGGCGATCTAGGGGCTGTTATCTTTGCTGCTTGACCAGCAGCCCCGCACCTCCAGACTGTTAATATGGACTCTAGCGGCCGCAGCCGCATTACAGGCATCAAGTGGGAGATCAGAGCAACCTAGCACAACCCTCCCATGTCCCGATGGGCAGAAGGCTACCCATGTGTCACCACAGGTAGCATCAGCAGGTAGATACAACAGGACCTGCTCGAGTATCGCTCCTGGAGCGTGGCAACGAACTTGGGGCAGGGGCAATCGGCCACTGCAGAAGCGACGCCACAACTGAAGCGCCATGCCGGCGTCGTTTCCTTGTCTGTGGTGAATGACCTGCGCAAAGCCTGTGGCATCATAAATGAATTCGATTCCCGCCCCCACATGGATAGCGGACACGTGAACCAACTGGGTTACCAATGCCAGCAGTCGCAGCAGTAGTAGCAGCATGAAAGGTGTAATAGCCCAGGTCTCCAGTGGGTTCTTGTTAGAGTATGGTTTTTGTGTGAAGTTGCCAAGATCTCTGCGCGGCATTCGGGGTCAGATGCGTGAGTCCCGCAGATAACAGAGCGGGTTAGCAGGGGTGGTAGTGGTGGTGGTGGTGCGCTTATTGGTTCTTATGCCCTGCTGCGGTGTAAGTTGGGTTCCTCGGTCCTTGAGGTGATATTAGGAAGAAAGGGCGCCGAAGGAGCCTTGGCAACGCGAGCGGGGGTGGTTGGGTGCTGCGGCTGCGATGCATACAAGTGTGCCTGCCTGCCGGTATGTCCATCTGACTGGCTGGCCCCCTGTCCGTCTGGCTGTCTCTCTGCGTGTATGCTTGTCTTGGCACAGAAGTGAACGGGGCAGTGGCGGTGAGTTCAGGCGACGCTCTCGGGATGTTATAACGCAGCGACTATTGGGCGGTCCATCGTCGTAGGGCTTTCAACGTTGCCGTGTCGTCAAATGCACATCGCTTTCCTCTTGCCGAAACACAGCCCATGTGACTACGTTTCTTGTGGACATCCAGTTACGCACGGCTGCTTGCCATTCGCTACACGGTACTACTAGATGCCTCGCATTACGTAATGCTGGTCATGAGTACGTAGATGCAATGCAGCTGTAGGCAGCACAGCAGCTGGCTCGGCATGGGCACTGCATGAAAATACCTATTTCTGCATTACGTTGGAGCTTTTGAGCTTTTTGGTTCGTTAAGGCAAGTTGGTGGTGTTACGTGCGTTTTGGTTTGTGTTTGTTTGGGTTAATGCTGCAGGGAAAGATAGCCCTTCGCGTCGGAGCTAAAAGCCCATCTGGAAGTGCGACATAGCATATCTTGGAACGGGAGCCACGTGTTGTTCAAAATTGATCTAAGTTTACCCTCAACACTGTACACGTATGCACATATCTCCATCATAACCTGGCTGGCTCGTCCCTTCATTGATTGCCATCATTTATATCGTCCTGTAAGAGCACCGTTACAACGGAACATGGATTAGGTAATAGGTAAGATATTGATCTTGCATATGTGACCCATCCCCAAGGAAAAATTGAAATGGGGCTAGGGGCATGGTCTGCTCCAGCGGACCTGTGCATAACATCTTTAGTTCTGCGGTGGAAATGATCGCACATGGACAGGCCGGGACTTTAAATACCGACATATGCTTGGACAAGTGGTCCACCAAATGTTGCCACCAGGCATCATCACCGTCACCGCCGCACTGTTTCGCAATTTACAAATCCTAGAGCAGCCTGACTTGAATGGCGCGGTGGGTTCCATACAGTGCCGTACAAAGTACGATGGCACTTCGTCCGGACACGAGGACCAACGTGTTTAGCAACTGACCGGTGATGAAGCTACCCTTAGCTGCCAAAGGGCGAACTTTGCAACTGTCGGGAGACTGACAGCTTGCGGTCCGAATCCGCGCACGAAATATATTATGAAGCATGCGCACGATATGCCAACGCGGATCTCGTAAATACTAATTTCCAAAACAGGAACACGAAGATCAGTGCAACCGATCGACTGGTGAACTTCAGCACCGCAAATTAAACCGGATCAAACTGCCCACTAAACCTGACCTAGGACTGCTTTAGGCCTCAGCCCCTCAAGCGGCCTGCTCAATAATCGGGAGCCTTTCAACAGCAGCGTAGGAGCCGCGCCAACCGCCAACAAAAGCACAGTGGCGCTGTGGCATTACCTATTTACCTACCTATCAAGCAGCCTAACCGACTAACTACTCTAACGCTGCGAGATCGGACCCATGGGGCTGTCAGTGCAACGGGACCCGGCCTAACAGTGGCTGCTGGCCACTCCTACAATCTACACTCCATGGGAAACATTTTGATCACCGTCTTGCTTCGCCGCTTCATATCTAGACTGGCCTGCCTATGTGAAAGGGCCGCAAATATATCCGGCCATGTACGGTGGACAGTCCCGAACGCAGCCAAATGCAACGCATAAATCGCAAAGTCTCTTTGCAGCGAAAAGTCGCTAGGCAGGCACCGCATATCGGCAGTGCAGGTGCGCGGCAGCAGCAAATCCATCGAACAAATCGCAAAATTTCTAACTACATCTACAACGTCTAGGCGAACTACATCGTCGTTTCATAACTGATTTCGCTCTACTCGAAAACATAAGTTAAAAACATATTATCTAATGACCTATATGCAACAGCTCATTTAGCGCTATGGTGTAATCAACGCTTTCCTATGTGCCTGTCTATTTGTCCGGACCCCATCTTCCCCTTGCCTGTGACACTACAGAACCACGCCCACCTTATGCCACCCCATCACCATCTGCATCCAATATCATTTCCCTGATATTTCGGTAAGGGTTGTAAGGCCCCAGCGGGTGCGGTCAGTACCTGTAGCCGTTCTGGCTCCATTATATCACACTACCCTAACCCAACAAGGTGCAACTCGTTCTTTCTCTTCATCTGTTTGGGCATATGCGGCCTTTACGCATATGTCGCCTCTGTCACGGCCCTGCCACCAAACTCTGTCCTGCAATTCCAATCATCGATTAGGACGCGATGAAAGCTACTCAATACAAACGCCGTGCCCTGACTAATTGTCGACACTTGCACTAGCCCCAAGACAATCCAGCCATGCCATATCCAGCGGCAGCCATGCCAAAGCCAGCAGCAGCAGCAGCACAGTCTTCGCCCCACCAACTACTCAGATCCCTTTCACATAACGCATGCGGCAATGGCTGCTGCTGCAGCATCTAACGGAGCCGAAGCCTCTCCGTTGCTGCGCTGGCGGTTGCGGGCTTCTCATCGGGAGCAGCTCCTCCCGCAGTGACCACTACTGCCGCACCCCACACAGCCATGGCCGTGCCCAACTGAGGCTCCTCTGCATCTTTCTCCCATTCTCCCTCCTCCTCCGCCTCCCCCCCGCACCACTCCCCTTCCTCCTCGCCCTCCTGCCATGCTTCCTCCCATTTCCATTCGCCTTGTTGTTCTTCTTCCTTCTCTTCCTCCAGTACCCCGCACCATTCCCCCTCCTCGTACTCCTCGCCCTCCTCCGCTTCATCCACCGCTCCGCACCACTCGCCCTCTTCCAGTTCCTCGTGCTGATCCTCCTCCGCCCTCCCAGCCATCGAACCAACCCCCTCGGACTCCCTAACGGATTCAGAAGACTCACCCGCCTCCACCACTTCTACGCTCCTGCCCTGTTCCGTCTCCTCAGCACTTCCCAACCATTCTTCGTTCTCCCTCCCCAAATCCTCTTCCACATCCTCCAGCCCCTCCCAACGCGTTGAGTGCGTGCCCACAGATGCGATCCCCACGGACGCACACCCTCCGGACATCCCCAAGCCCCACTCCATCTCAGTTGGGTCTGGCATATGCGGTAGCGGCTGCTGCTGCTGACCGGCGGTGCTGACACTGTCATCAAACTCAACTTCAAACGGCTCCGCCGTCCTCCGCCGCGTCACATTAATCCGTGGGTTGCTCAGCGGAAACCCAAACTCAGCACAATTGGTAGCGCTCAGGTTACAGCTACCGGTGCTCCGGAACCGCTGTTGATGATACACTGCCGCGGCCGCCACCGCTGTCGGGGCCTCAAGAGCCACCGCCACCGTAGGCTGCTGTATACCGGTTTGCCACCCGGGAAGTTTTTTCTGCCCAGGCGGTGGAAGCCGCCTCAGCCTCTGGGCATCGGAGGGCCGAGGCACAGGCCCCAAGCCCACGACATGCTGCCGCAAGCTCTCAGAACCCTTCCAGGGCGGCTGCACTCCATCCTTCATCCCAGCAACAACGATATTCCCAGCCGCCCTTTGGCCGGCATCCGGTGCAGATGCCTCCGCCGCCATCACCGCCGCCATGCCCAACGGGCTTTCACCCATTGCCAGGGGTGAGCTACTGTATGAATGGCAGGTTTTGTCCCCTCCATCTCGCGCCAAAACCGCGCCACGCTCGACCTCAAGTCGTCGTAGTCCATAGCCACAAAGTGATCGTACGTGGATCAGAGAGATGTCCGTATCAGGACACACACGGACGCCGGCGCTGATCTCCTCCGGTGCACCCACAGGCGGCACGGCAGCGCCGACGGAGGTCCACGACATTGCTGGTGAATCCACTGCCATCATGCCCGGCGCCGCCAGCAGTGGCAGCTGCATTGATGGCAGCGGGTCCTGCATATACGGCAACGGTTCCAGGGGCAGCGGCTGTAGCGGCACTGGCGCTGAAAAGTCCATCGATGACGGTCTCGGCTGCAGAGGCGACGGCAGGTTATCAAGCGCAAGCAATGATTCCAGTGCTGGTGGCGACGCCACCGCTGCAGTGATAGCGGTCGATGACTGCGATGAAAGTGTTGATGCGTGCTGGTCCAGAAGCGATGGCGGCTGCAGACCTTCCGACAGCTGTAATGGCTGAAGTTGACCACCTCCCTCCTCGTCCGTATCCTCTGTTTCCTCATAGTACTGAACTATGTCTTTCATGCACGTGATTTCACTCCTGATGGGATTGCGGCCAACATTGGCTGGCGGTGGTGCTGCTGTTGATGTCACAGCGGATCCTGCTGACGTATTCTCGATATGGAAAGGCAATGGTGAGGGTGGAGAGGTCCTGCACCCGGACGGCGAAGTCATGGGTGCAGGTGATGCAAACGGCGTCACTGCTGCTAATAATGCTGAGATGGAGGCCACTAGGGAAGGTGCGGGAAGCTGCTGCTGCTGCTCTTTTGAAAAGGGACAACTATGGAGGGGCAAAACCAATGACTGATGTAGTGAGGGGACTGCCGCAGATTCCACCGATGTGTCTAGCTGCCTCATTGTAGAACCCGCCGCCAGCAGTGGCGGCGTAGTTTTGGCACTAGCTGGTGGTGATGCTGACGACTCCACTGCCACCGGCGTGGATGACTGAGCCGGTCGCATGTGAAGCTCAAACCCGACGACTGCAGATTGCGACATGTGCGGTTCTGCCGCCAGCTCTAATACCCCCAATGGTTGTGACTCCCATCGCACATGGAACTCCCCCTCCACCCTGTAAGCCGCTGATGGCGGTGGCAAAACTAGGTTTGCAGTCCTGTTTCCACAAGTGCTTGTGTCGCCGGGGCTCACTGACCCATGGGTCAAACGCACCACTGCCTCATCTCCTGCCGGTACGGTGGTGATAGGGCTTCCAGACCCAGCTGGGGCTTTGGCGGAACTTACTGACCCACGGGTCGCATCTTTGATTCCACTGTCCTCAGTGTCATGCCATTCCAGTACTGAAATGGTGATGACAGGACTCACAGATACAGCTGGGGCTTCGGCGGGACTCACTGACCCACGGGTCGACCGTTTGGCTGCATCTCCACTAGCATCATCCTCTGTCGGAGCCTTGGTGGTGATGACAGGACTCCCAGATACAGCTGGGGCTTCAGCGGGACTCACTGACCCACAACTCAACTGTTTGGCTTTATCAGCATCAGCATCATACCCTGTCGGAGCCTTGATAGTGATAATGGCACTTCCAGGCCCGTCGCAGGGACTCACTGACCCACGGATCGGCTGTTCGGCTTTATCAGCATCAGCATCAGCATCAGCATCAGATTCTATCGGAGCCTGGACGGTGATAATGGCACTCCCAGGCCCGTCGCAGGGACTCACTGACCCACGGATTGGCTGTTCAGCTTCATCATCAGCAGCATCATACCCTGTCGGAGCCTGGATGGTGATGACGGCGCTCCCAGGCCCGTGGGCGGGACTCACTGACCCATGGGTCGACTGTTTGGCTGCATGTCCACCGGCATCATACTCTATCGGAGCCTGGACGGTGATAATGGCACTCCCAGGCCCGTCGCAGGAACTCACTGACCCACGGATCGGCTGTTCGGCTTTATCAGCATCAGCATCAGCATCAGATTCTATCGGAGCCTGGACGGTGATAATGGCACTCCCAGGCCCGTCGCAGGGACTCACTGACCCACGGATTGGCTGTTCGGCTTTATCAGCATCAGCATCATACCCTGTCGGAGCCTGGATGGTGATGACGGCGCTCCCAGGCCCGTGGGCGGGACTCACTGACCCACGGGTCGGCTGTTTGGCTGCATCTCCACCGGCATCATCCTCTGTCGGAGCCTTGGTGGTGATGACAGGACTCCCAGATACAGCTGGGGCTTCAGCGGGACTCACTGACCCACAACTCAACTGTTCGGCTTTATCAGCATCAGCATCATACCCTGTCGGAGCCTGGATGGTGATAATGGCACTTCCAGGCCCGTCGCAGGGACTCACTGACCCACGGATCGGCTGTTCGGCTGCATCTCCACCGGCATCATATTCTGTTGAAGCCGGGCCGGCGAGAGAAATGCTCCGGGATCTAGCCGCGCACGGCGCCACCACGTCATCTGACGCCACCACCGGCTCCCTTGCCAGCTGCTCATGTGGCGACATCGTCGCCTCCTCTCCCGGTACTGCACTCACATTTGCTGGTGGTCCCGATCTTAACTTCGAGGCGGTATCAGCACGCATCTCAGGCTCTTTTGGTGATTGCTGGGGCTTTGGAAGCTGGGGTCGGGTTTCTGCCTCGCCTTCTGGTTGCACTGGCGATTGTGATGACCGTTGTGGTGGCACAGGCTGTTGAGCGGGCAGAACTGATCTGGGACCGGTACGGCATTCATCGGATTCTTGTTCGAATGCCAGCTCCAACCGCCGTCGAGGTGGCAAGGGGATACGACAGGTCAGCGGCGGGGACTGCTCATTTGATGGCTGGGACTGCGGCGGCTGGTCCAACGGTGCTGCAGGCCCTAGATCCACACCATGTACGGATGATGATGACGTGGCAGTAGATTGCACCTCCGTGACCAAGGGAGCGGGGGCTGTGGTTGCCATTCTTGAAGGCCTTGATGTAGTCACTGCACCTGTTGTCGTGGCTTGGAACGTTTCATTTATGTCCAGCTTCACCGCCTCCGCTGCAGCCACTCTTGCATCTGGTGCCGTCGCAGCCTGCACCATAGCCGCCTCCGCCTCCACAGCCGCTTTCACCAACGCCTCCGCCTTTACCTCTGCCTCCATTTCTGCAGTTGCCTTCACCTCCGCCTTCATCACCACTTCGGCCTTCGCCGCTTCCGCCTGAGCCGCAGCTTCAGTCCCACGAGCTGCCTCCGGTTTCTTGAAGCCTTCTTTTGACACATCTTCGTCTGCCGGTGCCTCCGTTTTCCCGTCCACAACGGCATGAGCCGTCACCACAGCACCCGACTTAACCTGGACTGCAGCCAAAAGGGTCTGTGCTGCTGCTGATGCCGCTGTCGTTGCCGTCACTGTTGCATGCGCCCCGGCATCGGCTATAATGCCCGTCAATCTGGAGTCCATCTGCTCCGAAACATCTTGTAGGGTACGTGTCGCACGCGTTACAGCCGGTTCTGAATCCTCGCGGACCCCAGTGCAGACAGGGCTCGAAGATGCTACAGCCCTGATGGAAGGCGATCTCGTCCTGCTAGATGTCCGTGCTACAGCCGATGTCGGTGACGCCGCCAGCCCCGCCTTGAACGACGCCGCAACTGCCTTCAATGATGTCCGCTTGAGCGGTGAAAGTACCGCCGCTACAGGTGCGGCGTCTGGAGCCGTGGGCTGCTCATGGATCTGGCGGCAAGGCCCCGCTATTGTTGTCACTTCCGCTACCGCCACCGCAGCAGCAACAGCAGTAGCAGTCGTGTCAGCAGTCACCATCGCGCCCTTTGCAGCGTCGTTCGTAGCTACTGCGGCGTCGCCACCGGCGCCGCCGCTGCTGCCGCCTGTGTGCTTCCGGCCCAGTGCCAGTGCCCCGGCATCGTCCATGGCCTCCGCCGACATCCGCAGAGCCGCTGCAGCCCTGCGGAATGCGAGTTGGTGCGTCTGAGGCCGTCCGGCAGGCGCATCTGCCACCGGCGCCGCTGGCACTCCCACGTCCCCTTGAGCAGATTTCTGATCGTTCCACGCTGGCAGCGCGGCGTTTCTAAGTGATAACGCTCCGAGTAAGCCGCGGGACGGTGCAGCCGATGGTTGCTGCTGTTGCGACTTGGATTGCTGTGGCTCCATTGCCGCCGTGGCTGCAGCGAGGCTAGGCAACGCCGTCGGTGATATGGTTTCCCGCCGTCGCGGCGGCACGATGGCCGTGGGCCCCGCCGCCGCTACTACCTCCGATGCGGTTTCAGATACCTCCAGCGGCTCGTCCTCCGATGCCATCATCGCCCCCGACACCCTTGGCTGTCCAGCTGCGGTCGTCCCCGTGCCCCCCGTCACAGCCACCATTGGCGCTGCGTCTGGCAGTGCCGTCGCCGTCGCTGCAGCAGCCACCTTTGTCTCTAAAGCCGCCGTTGATGCCATCGCCGCCACCTTTGGCTTTTCCCCTGCCGTCGCTGCGGCTGCCGCCTCCCTGGGCTGTGCCTGCACCGTCGTTGTCTCCACAAGCGACCCCCTCGCCTGTGCTCCTGCCAATACGTCACCAGCTACCGCCACCGCCGCTACCTGTGCCGTTGCCGCTTGTGGAACAGGCTCTGCAAGTGCAGGTACTATCACCGACACCGGTGCTTGTGGCGCTCTGACCTCCTGCGGTATCGAAACCCTGTGTCCAAACCTTCCACAGGAGTCCTCCTTGCAATGATCGTTCGGTAAAGCGGTAGCAGTCGTGGTAGCGACCGCAGGCTGAGGCAGTGCTCCTGCTGCTGGATCCGGTGACCGAGAACGCGCCGCTGCTGTTTCTGCTACTGTCGCTGTTTCTGCCGCATCTGTTGCAACTGCGACGACGGACGTTCCTTTAAGTGGCTTCATTTTAGAAGCCGCGGCCGTCGCCTCCGCTGCCAATAGCGGAGCGGTGGCAGCAGGAGTAGCAATAATGGCGGCAGTAGCGTCAGCTGGAGAAGCAGCGGCAGCAGGGGGTGTGGCAGCTGCTGAACCTGTAGTCGGCGTCCGTTCCTCAAGCAGCTCAGCCGGGGCACTTTGGGGAATTGCTGTCGCCACTACCTTGGGCTGCATCATGGCTGTCTGCATTGGAGTAGCCAGCTCTCCTTTCGAAGCTGACCCTTCAATTCCCCCTCGCACCGCCGATGCCATCCCCGGCATTGGCGGCGCTGCCACAGCCGCTGCGGCAGCTGACGTTGGTGTATTGGCACGCTTCAGCTCTTCCAGGCGATGCTGCAGCTCCAGGAGGGGCAGAGGTGAGCTGGGTGCAGCCGATGCCGTCACGATGCAAGGACGCTTGCCCTCCTTAGCAGCGCCGCCGGCACGATGTGCAGCAAAGGCCGAAACAAGAGAGCTGCTACCGCTAGCGGCCACAGCAGCAGCATTGGTACTTCCAGATGCCGCCGGCTGTGCCTGCTGCTGCAGCAGCTGGCGCTGGTGAATCAGAGCACGGGGCAGCAGGCGCCGCAGGACATTCTCCGCAGTCCGGAACCTAACATATGGCATGAGCACGTGATTGGACAAAATCATTGTGGACACATAGTACGAACATTTGATATGAGTACATGGTACAAACAGGTGCCATGGCAGGGTAGTACACCGAGACACCGGAACAACGATTAGGGGCGATGCAGTAGCAACATGTAGTGCGAAGATGGCGACGACAATCCGTACATTCCTGTTGCAGTACACAATAACAGAATATCGCAGTTTCCAAGAATTCAAAACTCAAACCCAGCTGCCCAAACTTCGTCAACTGCCTACATCCACACCAAATCAATCATGCATGGAGACAAAACCAACTAAAACTCCGAACCGAATCAAACAACGTTCCCCCTCACAGCATTAGGTCTACCTGTTGTTGCGCAGCAGTAGGTCCAGGTAGTACGTCGCGGTTGCCTGTGTGGCGGGATGGGCTGGTCCCAGCTTCTCGTCCCTCAGCGCCAGGAGACTCACCAACAGCGGTTCCGCCACATGCCACAGCCCCAACCCAGCACCCGCGACGTACGCAAGGAAGGCCTGCGCATCTAAAGCCGGCTCCGAATCCACGCCGTAGAGCTGCAAATAATGCATGGTGAAGGGCAGCGCAGCGGGGAGAAGAGGGTGCAAGTAAAAAGGGTTCTTAGCCCTAAAGCCCAACACATCCCATTGATAGGTGAGCGTATGCGTGTGTGCTGTGTGTGTGCGGTCGCGGGCGCCGCAGCGTTACTGATGCCGCTTAGTTCTGAAAGGTTCTGAATCAAACGAAATGGAGCAAAAAGAGCGAAAGAGCAAAAAAGCGGTGCAATGATAACAGAAAATGATAAGACGGCTTCCAAAGTTTCTAACGACTTAGGACCCCCGACGATCTAAAGCATTGCAGTCTTTTGACGTCTGTCGAGTTTTGGGCGTGAAGGCCTTACAGCTCTTCGTAATAAACCTCAGTACTCAGTTCAGAACTGTTACTAAACGATGCGACACACAAACACCCCCCCTTAAGAGATCACCTTCTCCACAGCCTTCCCCCCCCTTTGCGTTTGCATCCCATGTTCCACTTACAAGCTTACCTCCTGCCGGGCATTCAGCGCGATTTTGCCCCACTCCCATACTTGGTCCCATGGATCGCTCGTCATGCACGGAATCCCCGTCGTCTCCGCCGGCGGCTGCGTGACATCTGACGCTGGACTCTGGCTGCTCCTGGAAATGGCCGCAAGCACCGCCGCAATGTGGCCTGTGCTGTTGCCAGAAGCGCCCCCTGATGACGCAGTGGCGGCGGTGTGGCTCGGCGCCATACATGGGCTGCCATACACCAGCGTCAATGCCGTGGCGCACACTGCTGCCAGGAGCGCCGACTCGGCTTGCCGTGGAACCGTTCGATGCGGCTTTGGGGAAGCGGCGGCGCCCGACGCTGCAACTGCTGTCCAAGACGATGTTGCATCGGAGGTTGTGCCGCGGCCCTCACCAGCATTGGCACCGGCGAGTGGCAGCCAACACACCATGGCACCCGCCAGCATCATAGCCTCACGCAGGCACCGCCTCTGGTCGTTGTGCCTCGTACCGCCGTCTGTATGTAATAGCAGTGACTGCGACGGTGCCGCGGCAGCCAGCAGCTGTAGTCGTACCAGGACAACCGCCACCTCTGCCAGGGCCATCAGCTGGGCCGGCGGTGGAGCCGCAGCCGCTATTCCACCCGCAGCAACAATGCCTTGTGAGTTGGCGAGCGCATCGCAAACGACACGGAGCTCCGCTGCGACCCGTGGGACGGCTTCTGCAGCGGCCATCGCGACCCTTGGACATGGTTTCGGAGCCAGTGACGGCAATGGCATCATTCGTCGTTGCTGCCCCCGTGAGTCCCGATTCTCAGATGATGCCACCACGTCGCCTATCCCTGGAGCCAATGAGTCCGTTGCCTCCTCATTTTCGGCGGCTCCAAAATCACCACAGATCCCGGAATCGCGCGTGGAACGGCGCGGTGGATGGGCCAGGACGTACCAGGGGATGGGGTAGGGAGTGACCCATGGGTCGGTGGGGGCTGGCTTGGGCCGACTGCCTGGTGTCGCTTCGCTAATTGCGTAGGGGATGAGCGCCGCCAAGCGTACGGCACAGCGACCGCGGGCAGCCGTGAGTGCGGCTCGTAGCAACAAAATCTCGGCAGGAGGAGCGGGGCCTTGGGCCTGTTGGCGAATGGATTGGGAAGGCAAGAAGGAATTGGAAACAACGAACGCACACTCTGCGAAACAAACACGGTGTATTTGCATTCACGTGTGTACTTGCATACGTGTCAACGGGAAATAACAAAATCAAGAAGAACAGAGCAAGAGATCCCTAAGAGCGAAAGGTGAAGCAAAATAAAAATGAAAAGCTGACACCCTGTCTGTCAGATCAAAGCTTGACTTCTACACCTTCGGAGAGGCACAAATATCTCCTTGCCTTTTACCGGATTTTTCAGAAATTAATTTAGTCAAGGCATTTCTTAACAGTAGTTTCAGACATGCTAAAAGCTATAGACTGAGCGCACTTGCTCGTACTGTCTGACGGATACAGTGTAGATCCTCCTGCCGTACGGATCTTCCGCCAAAGAATCGCCCCATCGCGAGGCATCGCCCCTATGCATAAGCTACCATCCCATTCGGCTTATAACTCACCTCTGTACGGCACATTTCTAGCGCTTCGTCGTACAGTCGTGTTGCGCCATACAATTGCCCACGGACCTCCCGTACAGCACCCTGCAGTGCAAACGCTTCCGCCAGCAGCCCCATCATACACTCCCGCTGCCGATGATCCGCGGCGATGCCGTCGCCACTGCTCAGCCTTGCGCGAAGGAGTGTCTCCGCCGCCGCCGCCGCCGCCGAAGCGGCGGGGCCATTAGTGGCGGCAAGCGCCAACACGCCCCGCAGTAGCTGGGAACGAGCCGCTAGCGTTGCTGCCGCCCCCGCTAGGAAATTCCCACGTTTTGTCGCTCCATTGGATAAGACGTTGCCCTCAAGCCTCGTCAAGGTAATTACCTGACACAGCAGCTGATCGATTTGTTCAATTACATCGCCAGGCTTTAACGCCACTGCCGCTGGTGGAGCCAGCGGTGCTGCCGCCTTCGCGATGAAGGGGCCCGGCAGTGCCGCCAGCAGCACGGCTGTATTGCTCGGCAGCGGTGGCAATACCTGATCTTGTGCCATACGGAGGAGGGCGGTCGCGCGGTCCAGCTGCGGGGACATCTCTTGGAGGTATGCGGTTCCGGAGCCCGCAAGAAGTGAGTTAGCCTGGTTCAGATTCTTCGTCTGCAGCTGCTGAGGCGGATCCGGCTCTGTCTGGGGGCATTGCGGTTGCTGTTGCAATTGTTGATTCAGCTGCTCCCGTACTACATCTTGAAGCTCCAGGGAGGAAGTTTCCGTTACGACACCGTCAGGAGGCGTGGGCGGCAGCGGCTTGCCAAATGGCGCAATGGCTGTTACCGTACAGCCAACCAAATCGTCCGCCGCCATCGGCTTTGTTTCGATATCCGATACCTCTTTCCGCTGCGCGGGATGTGAGACTATTGCCACCGCCGGCGGTGGCGGCCGCGGGGGCACATGCCGTACAACAGCCGCTTCTGCATGGCCTTCCTCTTCCGCCTTCTGACGCATGCTAGCGGGGCAGTCCTCAACGGGCTTTGGCTTGAGCATTGACTTCGGCGGCAGCGCCGGTGTCGCCGCCGCCACCTCAAGCACGGCGGCTGCAGCACGATCGCCCGTCTCCGCATTTCCGACGCGACTGCTCGCGATACCGTCTGACGAACAGGCGATGCTGCCGTTGTCGTCACCGCCGCCCATATGCCTAGGTGAATCCACCGGTGCACCGGACCTGACTGTCAGGAATGCCGCTCTCTCCGTCTCTGCCACTAAAGAGTCTCCCAGGGATGGTGTGGCCCTGGTCGCGGGGAGCTTCAGGTATTTGACAGGTGAGGATGTGGCGGCGCTGCCGCTGCCGGCGTCACTGGCGGCCCGCTGCAGCGCTCTATCACGCTGACCACCGCGGGTATCGCCGGGGCTACTGCGTCTGGTCGGCGGCCTCCTGGCGGTCAATATCTCTGGTGGCGGCATAAAATGGCCGACGGCAGTCTCCGCTTTCACGGCCGCCGTCTCCACAGTAGCTTCAGTAGCCGTAGCATCACTGGTGCTGCCAGCCGTTGTCGTTTCATCTGATATGGCAGCATCGTTCGGTGTTGTCTGGGCCGATGATTGCGATGGAGACGGCGCCACCGCGGGCGCCATGTTGCTCTGCACGGACTGGCGGCTGTACTTGAGCAACCACGCGCCACACTGAGACAGCCGAGCGGCAAGCTCCGCCGCGGCGGCAGCAGACGCGGCGCCGCCGCCACCTGTGACGACAGCAGCTGTCCAGCCGCTGAGAGCCTCCGCAAGGTGTGCCAGCGGCGCTGCCAGCACGCAGGGCTGGGTAGCGTGGTGCCGCCGGCATCTTCCGCTCGACACGGCCGCCAGCAACGCCTCCGATAGCTGGCGCAGCGTGGCGGCGGCGCTGGCGCCGCCGTCGCTATAGCCGTCAACCTCCTCCACAGCTGCTGACGACCCCGTCGTCGCCGCCGCCACCGTCACGATATACGGCACTGCCGAAACCAGCAGTGCCACGGCTTCCACTTGTACGCGAAGACTGGAGAGCTCAGATGGCGATACGGCCTGACCCCGTCGGTCCGCCAACGTGGCCGGTCCTGTTGCGCCACGATTGCCATCGCCACCGCCGTGGCTGTAGCAGCAGTAGCAACAGTCCGAAGGCGCGGCAGCAGCGCGTAGCCGTATGGCCAGGTCCGCAGCCAGCAACTGTAGTGCTGACCGACATTGACCAGAAGCTGCAACAGCACGGACGTGGGGGTGCTGTTCCTCCGCTGCCGGCGCCGCCACCTCATCGTGGTTAACCGCCGCCGTCACCACCTCTGGCAGCGCTGTGCATGGGGGCAGTGCGGCCGCATTCAGAGGCCCTGGAGCCTCATTGACCGTTATAAGATCCTCATCAGACGCGCCGGCAGTAGCAGCATCGGCGGGCATGTTCGCTACGCAAACTGCCGGCACTGCCAGGATGCGATCTTCCCAGAATACACCGCCGGGCTCCGCCAGGGGGTCCTCCCCCCCGACACGCGGTGTCGGCACGGTGGCGGTGGACCTGCCGCTGCCCCTGCTGGTCGACACTGCCGCCGCCAGCAGTAGCGCCGCCTCCAGGGAGCCGTCGCTGCGGCTAGTATCCTGGGCGGGAACGGCTGCGCCGCCGCCGCCTGTACTGCCATCCTGACTGCGATGCCGATTTCCATGCATTGCCGGTTGTGGCGCCGCCGCAGCTACACTGACTGTAGTAGCTCCTCTGCTGCTACAGGCAGGGCTGTCGAAAGCACCGTCATCGACAGCTGGGCCTAGACTGGATCTCCAATTAATTACGACGCCGCCGCCGGCGCTCCTGCAACTGCGATCTGTGCTACAGCCATCGCGGCTGGTGGCACCGCCACTGTTCCTGCTGCCTTGATCGCCTGCGCCACGGCGGCCAGATTCAGCGCCGCTACCGTCAGTGCGGATTTGGCGAGTCGTACGTACGGAGGCCCGCTGCCGCTGCACTGCGGCGGCGACAAGCGCTGCCAGCGACGGGGCCCAGCCGTCGTCCCTAGGGTGTCCATCTTCGCAACGCGCGGCAGCGGACCCATCCGCCACATCGACGTTCTCTTCCGCTGGCTCATCCGTTGCCGTACTGTGGTTCACATTGGCGGCAACGGCCATGGCTTGATCAGGACTTTCATCGCCACCAGCTGCGTGGGCGCCCTGAGAATTGTCTTCGTCGAGCGCTGGGCCCATCCGGCCAGAAACTGGCTCAGGTTCAATTGCAGCTAGGGTCGCCGCCGCTGCCAGAAACGCGGGTTCGAAAGGATTAGTCAGAGGCGCGGCAGCTTCTGACGGTTGCTGTTCCAGCAGCCGCTGTTGCTGCATTGATTGGGGCGGGGTAAGTAATTTAAAGTCCTCCAGTAACGATGGGAGTGGCAATGGTAGCGGCAGCACGGGGTCACCACTGGCACACGGCCGGCTACTGCCACTGCTATAGCTAGTATTGCCGCTGTCCGCAGAACTCGCATTTGCCTGGCGCGGCCCGGGCCACCGCGGCGGCAGCGGCGGCGCCGTATCCGAGGTGGATCCACAACGGTATCCCTGACGGCGCAACTCTGTAGCGTAGCTGGTGCAGAAACTGTCAGTGCGGCCAGCGGCCGTTGCGCCGCCGCCGCCGCTGCTGCCGTACAACGGGTTAGCGCAATGCCTTCGCCAGGTGCAGTCCAGGGAGGGTGATCTTATCTCTAGCACGCCAGGGGAGGGGGCGTGTCCCGAGATTCCTACTTGCGTTCCGTCAACCGGCAGTCCGTTGCTTGATTCCAGCTCACTGTTGGACTGATGCAATGGCAATTCAAAGGCGGGGTTGTCGCAACAGACAGCATCCGAAAGGAGATTTTCATGATGACTGTTGCCAATTAGGTCGCAAACCCGCGCCACACTGCCTAAATGTGACTCGGCGCTATTGTCTTCTGGTTCATGTGCGTGGGCAGGGAGCTCCGATTCGAGACGTGAAACAGGCGTCAGTGGCTTAAGCGCATACCGAGAGCTTATGGAGCTGGTCCGTTGGATACGCTTCACGGCGGCGGCAGCTGCGGCGTCAAGGCTTGGGCCTCTCCAGCTGATAGTGGTAGCAGTGCCAGCACCGCCATCGCTCATGAACGGCCGTTCGTTGCGCGCTGGCACGACGGAGTCATCTAAGCTCCCCGATCTACTGTTGAGAGAGTTATAGTCATGGCTAGTGGCATCCAAGGCGCCTAGCCCTTGGAAAACCTGTCGCCATCCTCGCGCCAATAATGGGTCCTCGGAAGACGTTGCTTGGCGGCCTTGTTCCCGGTTTTGAGGACTCGAAGGCAAACTTCCGGACGAACAGGGACTTGAAGCTGAATCCTGTAGTTTGCGAGCGCACAGGTCGGTGTCCTCCTCTCGGTTCATGACACTGAGGGCACCAAAGCCGAAGGCTATGAAGAAGCTATGCAACGTTGCGGCGAAGTCTGTATGGTAGACGAATATCTGGAGAAGAAATTGTGAATGAGCTACCAGTGCGGCAAATTACGCGGCGGTGTTGACCGTCACCGAGGCGTTGACGCTGATGAGCTTTTCAAAAGCATGTTGCACTCAAACACTTTGCATTGAGTGACATTCATAACCACGCTCATAGCGAGCAGCAAAATCGTTCTCCATTATCGGTTCAGCTGTTGAAGGCTCAACGAAAACACGGATTGCTTACAGTTATCGCTCAATTGGCTGAACACATTGTGTATCTATTTTGAAACTCTACCTCGCATTGAATCGCGAGGTGCCCGGTCTTGTGATTTTTTTAACTGGTCGTGAAGTTGGTGTACCAGGACCGGTAGTTCATTGGATCCGCAGCAGATCCACCAATAAGCCAGGTCCATATGTTTTCTTCTATGCATTCAATTTCCTTCTCGGTGATGTTTCCAGCTCGTGGTCCATTAGCCTCTTGGCTCCATTACGCCGTACAAGCTCGTGAAGCTTGCATCATCAAGCATCAAACGAACAGTTCCATTTTCACACGAACGTTTGGAAGTCTGCCATTTTGGCTGCTGTAAGAGCTTGCGTTATATAGGCCCCTTAGTTAAGCCAGGTGCTGCGAGCCCACGCAGCGGTATCTAATGCGGAAAGCATTAATTCTCTGTGCCAGCATCATTCTTCACCATTTGTACGCTGTCATCCGTTTCGGTGATGCCATTGCATGATA
Organism: Volvox reticuliferus; assembly: GCA_019650235.1. Lineage (NCBI taxonomy): Eukaryota > Viridiplantae > Chlorophyta > Chlorophyceae > Chlamydomonadales > Volvocaceae > Volvox > Volvox reticuliferus. The sequence continues at coordinate 95,467 of BNCP01000022.1, forward strand.
TCTTTCGGCTTTTTGCGAATGAAGTCTGCAGTAACGTAGGCTAAGGGCTCCTGCCGTGCGATAATCGATTCCGGGGGCGGTTTTGGACATGTACGCCGAGCATGACCGAGCCTGGCCGCGTCATGACATCCGACATTATATTGATGGCATATTACCAGCCTGAAAAATAAACCGTCCTTGAGAGAATGTACTCTGCACGAACGGCCCTACCGCAGGGCCCACCCCCGGCTAAAGAAAATTGCCAGAAAATTAACGGCCTTCACTATTCATTGACAGTGACTTAACGGCTGGTAATGTCTTGCCCACAGAAATTCCACCATACCACGCAGCACTTACTAGAAAGAATATCATATAACGTACAATGGAATCAGTTTGGGTCAACCGCAAAGCCTCTAAAGTCCACGGAAGGCACATATTGTCCCTGTGATGGAAATGTCGGCACCTTGCTCGTGGCCTCGACACCCAGACAATCGGGAAGGGAGGGCTTCTCTGGCAGATTAAGTCTTAATGACACGCAAAGTCATAAAACACGCTCGCGCTACGTACAACATGAACTAAATGTGAAGAAGTCTCGGCGGCGAAAGCAGAGGCCAATCTGAGATACTCTAATCCTGAACATTCAAACATATTCCTGGACACGGGCAATCCTCCGCTGCAAACGAAGTGGATGGGAATGCCTAAGAAGCAGAAGTAGAAACAATAACAGATATACAACCTCGAAAATGAACGGGCATCGCCTAGCATTGCTCGCCTTCAACAATCGGGAAGGTGTACGGTGTAGGCCCCGGCTGGATCAATCCATGCCATACCTACGTCATGCTCTGCACGTCACGACCAAGCGCAATGGACATGTCCTTCAGCAAAGACGCAGACGCAGATGAGACACACGAAACCGCCGCGTTCGTTGCCCTTGGGATTAGGTTGCTACGGGCCTTCCGCAACCCTTCCATGCCCGGCCGTCCCTACCCCGGACACCCCATGCCCTCGAAGATCACAGTAACAAGACGCCTATGCCTTGGGTTGCCCGAGCGCTTTCAAGCATAACAAAAACCTACGAGCTAGGACGGTATTACCAGCCTTTGTGCAAAAAAGATGTCGTTTATCAGAAATGAGACTTTGCCATAGTCAAAGAGCGTGAAATACACATGCTGACAACCAGAGGCCCGTAACAATGATATAAACGTCGGGTATTGTACGGGTATTGAGTCTTGAGGCGCAGTGAATATGCTGAAGCGTCATTCTCCTGGGACCTACCTTTTCTCCTGCATCATCCGTTAGGACACATTGCGACCGTTCCAAGCTGCTTGCACTGAATGTGCAACATACCATTGTAATGCAATCGCGTTGAACCCCGTGGCTGAGTCATCGCACGCAAACTCCTGTACCAAACCACAAACCGTACGCCACCTCCATATGTTTCTCTGACTGAATACTTAAAATATAAAGACTTGAACTCTGATCGGGTCCACCTTTCTTACCAAATCCGACTACACTACTAAGGACCTAAATGCGGAAACCCGCTCCAGACAGCCCGCATGTCTGATGAATATGACTAAGCCACGTTCCAAATATCACCGAGTGTGGTGGCGCCAGTGCTCACAACCCCTCCACTTGCTGGCGCGTCGACGCCAACGGTCGTCGTTACGCTCTCCATCGTCAACGAACCACCAGTCTGTTGTCCATAAGCGGGAAGTTGAGCCGCCGCATTATATCCCAATGTCGCCACCTGTTGCGCCGGCGCCGCGGCAGCAACAGTTACCGGCTGCATTGGCATCGTTGCTTGGTTTACTGCCGAGGTGCAAATTGGTGGCCACAGTGTAGCCGCGCTCGAGGCGCCAAAGGGCTCCTGTATACCTGGCAAGCCAGCAGCAGTCTGCGTCGTCATCAGACGTGTCGCGTCCACCGTCACTGGTGCTTTCGCTCTTTGCTGTGGTTGCTCCAGCTGGCGCCGCTCCTGCTGTGGCAGTCGATCTTGTGCTACTGGCTGCTGCCGCTGTTGCGATTGGTCGAGCTGGGGCTCGGAGTGCTGTCGTTGCATCAGCTGCCGTTGCTGAACCAGGAAGGTCATCTGTTGTATTTGCTGTGAAAGTTGCTGCATTTGCAACATTTGCCATTGCTGTTGGGCTCCCAGCAGTGTCACAGCGCCCAGGGTCCCTACTGCTGCGGTGTTCGTAGTGACTGCGACTGCTGCTACGGCCGCTGGGGCGACTTCGGGGCCTCCTGCCACCGTTGCTCCACCCAAAGGGGCCCTGGCCTGCCAACCCGCAGCCACTGTCTGCGGTCCGCTGCTGGCGGCCACGGCTAATGTATGGCTTAGCTCGTGTAAGGTGCTGGATTGGCCCGCAGCAACATCCGCCGCCGCAGATGCTGGTACAGACAGCTGTGCCGCATCATTAGCCTCGTCAGCCGCCCCTGCTGACACTGGCTGTAGCTGGGATTGCAGCACTGATTTGAGTCCCGGCTGCAAAGACAACTGCGCCCGCCAGTACTGCAGTAGGCTTATTAAGAACTGCAGGTGGGTATTCCCTACGCACCCCTCCATTAACGCGCGCTCCACCACCGCCGGCAGCGCCATGCCACTGCTACGCAGCTCCGCTGCAGCAGCGGATGCGACCAGACCCACAGGAAGCTCCACATCCCGGTCCACCATCCCAGACAGTCCCTCCTGCGGTAAGTTCTGTGGCAGTGACAACCAGTAGGATTTAAGGATTGGTTAGTATGGGTAAGAATGATTGGGATCGCCGGCGTTTAATCTCTTCCGTTCACTCTCTTGCTGAGCGTATTATACATAGTTCGCATTGCGGCGCGGTCAGGATAGGGGTTACATCACAGTCATCCAGAGAAGGACATGGACGGAAGATAAATACACTTCACGTTACAGGAACAGCCAGTACGGCTTGCAGATTACTCGGCCTGCCGAACGTGGGTAAATACAGAACTTGTATATAGATATAAATTCAAAGACTGATGCACCAGAACTTAGCCCCGAACTTAGCCCCAGAACTTGCCATCACAACCACGCCCGCATGAAGCAATGAGAGGGCCCAAATATGCAAGCATCCTTTCCTTTTATTTTCAACCACCCATTAATGCCTTTGTATCTCGGCTTTGCCTCCTATAAGCATTGGGCTATGCACTTGGGCCGCCTATTTGCAGCAAAAGTAGGTCGTCGGATCTTACCTGCATGCTGAAGGTCTGCGACAGCTGCAGCCCCTGGTAAATAAACGTTATGAGGTATTTCGGAGAATCGCTAGAGAAGGTCGGTGCGAGCGTACAGCACCGCATCCGGACCTTTACCTGTTGCTGGGGCTGCGACGCGGCTGCTGGCCCTGACGCGACTCGTAAGCCCTTCACCAGGGCCAGGGCAAAGAGGCGCAGAATGATATCTCTGTTGCCCATCGGTAGCGGGCCTAGCTGCTTCGCGAACTCCACCATTAATCCCATGCCGTTATGTTGCTGCGGCTGTGCGTGCACGGCCTGCTGCTGGTGCTGTTGAATTTGCGGCTGCTGCATCGCCGGCTGTTGCTGCACCCCAGCTCGCTCCTGTACCACCGGCTGCTGCGGCTGTCGCCGCTGCTGCTGCCCCCGTCGCTGCAGTTGCCCCCGTCGCTGCTGCTGCCCTTGCAGCTGTTGTTGCTGCAATAGCCGTCGTTGCTCCTGTGGCTGCGTCACCATCCGCTGCTGGACCGTCTGCAGGCGCCGACGCGACCGACGCGCGTGTTGCGGGCTAGGCTGCTGCAGCTGGGGCGGCAGCAGTGGCTGTGTCCGCACCGCTGCGCCAGCTCGCCACGGTGCTTCAACCTCGGTGGCCCCGCGGTCACCTTCCTCGCCATCTTCGGACTCTGCTGCATCCTGCTCCCGCTCTTTCTGCAGCTGTCTATGTGCCTCTAAGATCTCGTCCCAGCATGCCAGTAGGCGGGCTACGTCGGAGTCTCCGACACCCGCCGTGACTGCCTCGGCTGGCCAGGCACAAGTGAAGACCCCGACGATTGCCTTCTGTGCCATTGGGGAAAGCAAGGTGGAAGGGTTGTGTGAGTGCGATGACGCGACGGGCAGTCTCCGCTACCATGCCCCACATCCTGAACTGCTGCTCCCCACCTACAACTCTACCAAACATGTGCCCGCGGACCATTAGGCAATAAACCTTGCTTTCATCTTGCGAGCTCACATAACACTACAACCATCCGTCTGCAGGTTGACGGCAGACGATAGACAAGAAGCACCCAACAGCGTACCAGGATACCTATCATAACACCTATCACGCACCTCGACCAGCTTGGAAATTCCGCCAGGCTGATCATGCGCGTCACCCACTTTCAAGAGGACATGCATTCGGCACAGCACCTCCCAGAACTCCGCCTGGCGAGCATCAAGTTTAGAGGTGAGACGATGACGGGATGGTAACCGACTCAGATGGGTTATAAGAGGCGGAAACAGCAACATTAGGGGCTAGGTGGAGGCATTTGCATATGACAATGGTGGGCAGGCGAGAGACCCAGCTCGAGCTTGACATAATGCGCAAGAAGGTAGCGTTTTGAGGAATAAAATCGGTGGGACTAGTGTTCAGCGACAATCAAGCAGCGTCAAAGGATCAATTAGCAGTGCTTCATGCGGCCCACTGCACCGGACTTGAAGCCGGGGCCTGGGAACCGCCAGGAAGCGCGGATCTGAAGCCAAGGCACGTTCAGGCCACATTGCATCAAGCTGTTGGTGGGATGCCCCCATAAGTGATTACGACGTCATCCGGGTAGGCAGCCAGCAAAGTCACTCGAGGACGTGCACTATCTGTCATTTATACAGAAGCATGAAGCAACCGATATTTCATCAGGTACCTCACTGAATGCTACAGGGCGCGAGTTCCATCTTCACTGGAGGTCTCTCTCACGCTCACCGAGCCCTTCTCTCCTCTTTTACTTCTCACCGTCCGGAACACTGTGCGTGACGCCCAGTAAAGCCCCAACAACCGGTCCAACGCGCAAGAAAAATATTCCGTGCCAGGTCGCTGCTGTTGCCGCTGGTTCTGCACAGAGGGCCCCGCCTGCGTGCCCTGCTCGTTCCCTTTTGGTGATGGGGGGAGAGGTGCAGCAGCAGCTGCAGCCACCGCAGCTCCCATCTGTGGCTGTACCCATGTACACGACTCCGGAATAGGGTTGATGCTTCCTGGCCCGGCGCCACGGATCTGATGGAGCTGGGGTTCGTCCTCGGCCTCCATATCAGCTCGTGCCATGTACCAGCCGACAGCGAACAAGGCAAAGACCCGAACCGCTGCTATGTGCGCGCGCACGGCGCAGATACTGTTGCCTGAGGCACCCCTGGCCACACTTGAAGGAAGGACGGAGGAAGTAGAAGTGGCGGCCGTACCAGAGGTTCTGGAGCAGCCGTTTGTGGATGAGCTGCTAAGCGTGTTCGACATGAACATCAGGCGCGCGAGCAGACGCACCGGAACCTGTCGATGGACGGCGGAGCATGGTGCGGTGTCCCTCTCATATCATCCGAGACCTGTCATTATTCAGATACAACCCCTTATTCCCAGGTATGACTACTTCTCTCATGACTAGCAATACATTCGGGGCTACTAACATCCCGTGTGTTGCAATCAATCATTAGTCCTCGAGTCTCCCTAATTCGGTCAGGTCTAAAGCTACGAGCTTTGTAATCTCTTGTTTTCCATGCACATTTGTTGCCCCCGGGGTGTTGTGTCCACCACGCAGGCCCTGTGATCCTCGATCATGCGACAAATACACTATCTCCCTTGCCCACCAGGTTCTCGCACCTCGGAAAGCTGCTCTATTGTCATTTTTTCCAGTACCGGCACCAGGTCATCGAGAAGTCCGAATTCCTGCAGGGAGCGCAGCAGCATGGGGTCCATGGCGAGGGCACGCTCGCGAATGGATCGTGCCGCCTCCAAAGAAGCCGTAGTCTCAGATGAAGCTTGGGCGGCTGAACCCATTGCCATGGGAGCTTCTGGCTTCGTGTCGGAGTTGGCGAGGCAAGGCTCAGTAAGACCCCCGCCATTACCTTCCACGCTCAGGGTAGCAGTACCAGCACCATCGCCATCCCCGCTGCCATCACCATGCGTGCATACGACGGTGATGGCATCAGCACCGACACTGGCACCAAGAGTATGCGCACCTATATTAAGCCCACTGCCGCTGCCGCTCCCATCATGGACAGCGTACTGGGCAACAGCACCACCCTGCTCGTTCAACAGTAGGTTCGCATCACCTCTTGACATGGCCGCCGACACAGCAACTCCACCCACGGCACATGCAGCAGCAGCAACAACACCACTATCACCGCGTTCACCACGGTGAGAAGAGGTGCACCCTAGGTCGTCGTGGGCTCCCGCATGCGGCTGAAACGCAGCTACCAGGGCAACCCCTGCCTCCACGTGAGCCGTCGTGCCAGTTGTGCTGATCCCAGTTGTCAAGGCCTCCAAGCCACCGGGGCTCTGTGAGCGACTGCCACTTGCTGGTAGGATCGGCTCCACGTCCATTTCCCCTAGCGGAGAGCATGTAGGAGACACAGATATGCCGTCGGGCAATCCTGCAGCTGCAGCAGCCCTGGTGTCTATACCTGCCTGTTCATGGTCCGTGTCCTGAAGCAGTCTTTGTGCTCCACCAGCCTCCAATAACCTCGCCTCCAAACTAGGTTGTCCACCGTTCCTTGATGCCATTCTGGCATCCTGAAGCATGGATGTTGACATCTCTAAGCTTGACTGGTTTGCTGGCTCAACCTCCGGCAAATGTGTTGCTGTGGCCGCTGCTTCTGGTTCTGTTGCGTCCATATGAGCTGTCCCATCACCGGTATTGAAAGGCCTAGCCACTGCTGTCGTATCCTTCTGAACTGACGGCTGCAGCGGAAGCCCAAGCGCCTCACGGAGTGACCCAGCGTTCAGCAGCCGCTGCAGCAGGGCCGCGCCAGCATCGGCCTGGCACGAACCAGGCGGCAATACCGCAACCTGGCACAAGCCGCTGCACAGCCATACCCCCAGTGCCACAATTGCACTCCAGCCACAGACATCTCCGTGTGTGCTGCCGGTGCAGGCAGTTGGTGCAGCTCTGCAGCCGCTGCCGCGTAAGGTAAGGACGAGCCCAACTTCCTTCAGCCCAGCTGCGCCCGGGATGGTGCAGCTATGCAGGTGTACCTGTACCTCCAACTCCAGCTGTTCATCACTGGCTGCTGATTCGCCATTGCCGCCGCGACCAGCGATTGTCGCGCTAGACGGGCATGGAAAATGGTAGCGCACCCCGTATGTCGTACACATCTGCACGGCGCCGTGGCCCCTCCTTCCATATGCAATGGCCATATCTCCCCTTCTTGCTGAGCTGAGCGCACCAAAACCACCAGCGCTGAGGAGTGGCATATGTGACCTGCTCCCTGGATTCAAAAAGGAGGACATGCGGCCACCAACAGCAACAAGCTGCTCGCCATCGCCCCCACAAGCCGGCTGCTCACCGTCTCCACCAACAGCAGCAGGTTTCTCGCCGTCATCAGCAGCACTGCCGCTGCTCGCCCGCATCTGCAAACAGTAGGGATGGTGAAGCTCATCCGGGAGGTGCACAATCATGTGGCGATCTGGCGTCCCGGTCGTGCGTGGTTGCAGCTCCGGACCCAATACATACAGCTCGCCGTTATTCATGATGCCACCGCCGGCTCCTGCTTCTCCCCCACTGTTTCTGGTGCCCCGATTGCCGAGTTTGGTTTCATGCAACCTCCGCAAGGCGACTTCCAATGACCGGAATTGCTGTGCTGGCATGATGCGGTTGTCCGGATTTGCCTTATGGCAGAGCAGGACCTGCAGCCGCATCTGCTTCGGCTCTACAGCACTAGGGGCAGTGGCTGAAGCTTGGCCAGCAGGAAATGAAACCCTATGCGTCAGGCGATTGGCTACGTCCTGGATGTTGCGGAGGAGCTTCTGTGGCCATGTGTGGCCTGAAGATAGCGATGCGGTAACGCCATCTCCAGTGGTGGTTGCACCAGCGCAAGCAGTAGCAGGCCAAATGTCAACCGCTGGCATCATCACTGGGGGCGGCAGTAGGAGCTGTGGGCACGCAGGTTGACTGAGACAGACCGGAACAACCACAGGGTCCCTGAAATCTTGCTGGTCGGTAATTGTAGTAACCACCGGTGCAGGTTGTGGTTGGTGCTGCTGCTCCTGCCCCTGACCTGTCAAACGCGTTTCTTGACTTATGTGCAATCGTGGCACATGTTGCATAAGCTCCTGCAAAGCACCTGACGACGACTCTATTCCAGCCTGTTGCAGCGGATGGGGCTCCGGATGGAGCTCAACGCCGTGCGTTGAGTCTATGGCTCCTGATGCACCTTCAACTACCATTTGGGCATCTGAGCCAACACCACCCTGTCCGGCTACCTGCTGCAGCTCATTCCGCTGATGCTGCTCCCTCAACAATCCTGCCGGATCTGACCGATTTACTGCTTCAGTGATTTGATGCAAACCTGACTCCCTGGCTCCCAACACATCGGGGGACTGCCGCTCACTGGCCGTTTCACTGTTTCCCTCTGCGAATGAATACCAGAGGTGCAGTGCTGCGGGAGGCAGAGGAGCTGCTTGAGTCGAACGGAGGCGCCGTAAGGTCACCAGTTCCCGCACGTGACGCTCTTTAGGGGGATGAGAATCCGGACCTTCATCATCGTGGGCTACCCGCTGCGAGTCGTCAACCTGGGCCAATACCGCTTCCTGCTGATGTTGTAGTTGGCTCGTCGTCTCTACCTGCAGCTCTGTTCCCTGCTCTGCATCCTGTTGTTGTTCTTGTTGTCGTCGGGAAGACTGAAACCTGCACATCAAACGCGGCTCGGCCCCTGGCGGCCTCTGCTGGTTCTGTGCTTGGAGGCCCTTCTGCGTCTCTGTGCGCCCGACTCTGGCTCCCTCCTCCAATGCGGCACTCGGGTGCGTCTCCACTCCGGGAACCCCTCCCTCGTGCCCTTCGGCTCCATGCATTACCGTATCTTGTATTATCCCAGTTTCCCTTGCAGTGCTGGCCGTGTCATTGCCATCACTGTCACCTTGGCCATTCTCCTCCGCAGTCCGGTAGCTGGAAGAGTCTTTATCATCGTCCGTCGGTAATTCGTATTCGTCCCGCACAGACGACACCGCGGCTGCTGCTGCGACGCTAGTGCCAGCAAGTTTGCTAAGATGAGGGCGTGGCGACAGCACGTCAGTGACTCGTTGCGTGACCGGGCGCCTACTCCGAAGCCCTGGTGACTGTGGAGAACCCAAAACGTCAGGAAATGTCTGCGGCAGTAGCTGTGGTGCCGGCTCTGTTACTTCATGCAGCTTCGGGCTTACACGCGGCCCTTCCCCGGTTACTTCCACAGCCGCATCACGTCCCGTCGAGCAGCTGGTTTCAGAGTTGCTGCTATTGGCGCCCATAACCGTCAGCAGATGTCGCAGCCGTGTCCCAACCTCATTGCGCCTATTGTTATGATTATGCTCATCCTCCAGGTCGCCGTCGCTACTGCAGTAGCCACGCCCAGCAAAGCCACATCTGGAAGGTTCTCCACCGCCATGCACGAGTATACTTTGGCCGCTTCCATTGCCATCAACGCCAAGGCCAGCACCGTGGGACCTGTCGACTTTGTTGGCGATTGCCAAAGTCAGTTCAGCCTGATACGGGCCTGACGCGAGAGCCAGCCCTCGCACCACGCTGGCGCTCGGGACGGTGGGGACCCTGGTGGCGTTCGATAATCTGCGCTCCTCATCACCATCAGGACTGCCATCGTCTGGGGCAAGGGGGGGCCCCTTTTTGTATCCATCAGCAGCTGGCGCCTGCAGTTCCATGGCAGGCAGCATGGCTTGCGACCCTGGCAATCCTGTGCCAGCCGCTATGGGCACTGGCGCCGCCGATGCCGCAAGATCTGCCGTTCCCTGTGGCTCAGCGCCAGGCGAAGCAGCGTTCAAAGCACTTGCAAGCCTGAGAGCTTCAGCATTTGCAGGACATGAAGTCTTGGCATGGGAGCTTCGAGCTGCGTTCCATCCCATACCGGCCTCACCAAGTGCAGCGTCCGCGTCCGAGGCAGCCCTACCCGCCGACCCCGGGTTCAAGCCCATGCTGACCGCATCCCGCTGGGAGAAAACCAGCTCCAGCTGCTGCGACTCGCTGACCAGCGGATTAAGCTTTTGCACGTCCGGTTGAGGGGTGGAAACCACGCAACTCACACAGTTGCCAACTCGCAGCACATCCCCAAGAGGCGCAGGCCCCGGGCGCAAACCATCACCGTGTTGATGCTGATCCTGCTGCCGTTCTGCCTCGCCAAGCTGTGGTGGCTGCATTCGACCCTGCGGTTCTGACTCTAACGGCAGTACGAAGCCTGATTGTGTAGTCCCAGCAGCTGCGGCGCAACCCATGTAGCAAGCAGGCACATCTGCTGCCCCGAAACGACCCACGTCATCTCTAGACTGGTTGTTGCTTTGTTCGGCAAAAGTCAGAGCACTGGTCAAGCCTGCGGCACGCATGATATCATTTGGCTGTGGCGGCGGAGGCATAAACGGTGCTTTGTCCGCGTGACCGGGGGCCTGAGCGTCAATGGACTGGTGTACAGGGACCGAGAGGCCCATTCCCGCGCCATTGGCGACATGTTCGGTGCTCCCCGCGTCACCTGCATCGCGCGCTGCTGGCGAAGTGGGTCGCAGACCTCTCCCCTGCGCAAGCAAGAGTGCGAGATCGATGGTGTTCATCGACTGATCCTCACTCGCAACCAACGGCTGCTGCGGACCCTGAGGTGCCTGTCTCAGTAGCTGTTGCTGTGGCTTGTTAGAAGTACCCTGGCGCTGCTGCACAAGCGGGGGCGGTGGCAAGCATGGCTGCTGCTCCAGCTGCGGCTTCTGCGCAGGAGGCGTCGAAATAGGTGCAATGGACGTGTGCGGGAATTTCGGCCGCTTTTGGCCGCCACCCTGAGCCAATGTGTGTTGCAACTGCGATGCGTCCTGTGCGTCATGCGGCTTCTCGGCGCGCTGTCGCTTTGGCAGCCTCGATGGCACGATTTGGTCACGCCGCAACGCCTCCCCTTCGACAGCAGCGGCGATGTGCGGGTCCTCCAGGATGCCCTCGCACCGGTCAGGCGAACAGGGTCTGGGCACCACTGGATTAACCTTAAAATGCCCCGGGTCTGTTTGCCCTAACGAGGATATTAACGTTTGGGGATGTACAGGTTGCGGCTGCGTCTCTCGCGGCTGCACCTGCCTTTGCTGGTCCTGCCTGCAGTGCAAGTGTCCTGCTATCGCAGACTCCTCCAGAAGCTCCTGCTTAATGAGTGGCAGTGGCTGCGGCGTTTGGGGTGACTTCCGCCGCAGCTGTTCCTTCTGTGGCGCGGGCTCGTTACAGGGGAACACCGCTGTCGACGGGGCATGGTGCTTCTTCCGCGACATGTGCTCCGTCCATTGCAATGCCTTGGACTGCGCGCGTGTACGTCGCTTCTTATTACCGCCATTGCTCCGGTGTCCCTCCGGACTAGGTTGCGGGGACGCGCTGCCCCCAGCTCCAAGTAACGCCAACCGCTGAGCGAGCTGCAATGGCACGCAATCGGGATTAGAAGCTTCCAGTCCTGCCGCATGTCCAACGTCCGTTGCGGAAGGTGAGGTTCCTTGCTGCACCCAGCCAGTCGGTGGGGCATCACCAGCCGGCGCAGCCGGACCAGCCGTGCCGCCTGCCGACCCCTCGGCCGCCAGGCTCCGTGACGGCAGCGTGCACACACGGTCTGTGGCGTCGGGACCATTTCCGTAGCCACTGGGAGAATCCGGTCCGAAGTGCAGTAACGTGATGCCCAGTAGCACCTCGCCAAAAGTCGCATCCTGCCGCGTGTTGGTGGGCCCATGGATCCAAGGGTCCCACTCCACCTGTCCGACGGGCAGGCGCGATCCAGCCGGATGGGGCAGGGCAGGTAAGTGCGCCAGAACAAAGGCAAGATCAGGTGTAAACGAGGCAAATTGATATTTGCAAAGCACCAAGAAGCAGTTCTTAAGCAAACTTAAAGCGAACAATTCCGCACAGCGCATTGACACATTTTGACCAGTTCACAGCCCGGCCTAGGGGCGGCTTCCATCGCTGTGGCGTCAAACGTGCTTCTCCCTAATTCAACACCCAGCATGCCGACAGCCAAACGTGCAAATCCAACATCAACCCTGAAGGAGCGAGGCCTAAATGCGCATCTGCTAAACCATTGAACACCTTCTCGCTCTCAATGTGACCGCTACCCGATAAAGCCCAACCACCAGAAATAAAATTCCTAACGCCAGCCATAGCCATCCCACCTGTAGCACCGGGCTTTCCTGGCTGCTCCTCAGTACTGTTCCCGAGTACCAGCGTCCCGCCGGTAACTCCTCATGATAAAACACATGGAGCCGCATGCCCTCCAACCAGCACTTAGGCCGATGAGCATCCTGACATGCCTCGTCTAACCCGGCAAGATCACCCTCCCCGATCCAGGTGTGACACATGGCGGTTCCGCTGGTGGCAAGATGGTCCCGACCCGGCTGCAAGTCGGTGTGGTCCCTCGCCCCGATGTGCAGCTCCCGCTGTCGCTGGGGACCAATGTGTGCGTCCTGTGACCCAGCTGCGGCTGCCGCCGCCCGCTCCTCCGCCTTGCGAAGGCATAGCAGATAGCTCCACAAGGTCTGCTTCAACAGGAGAGGATTAAGGCATGCACATCAGACTGACCGAAAGCACGGCAATTAAGTTTGCGCTAATCTGAGACGTACAGCACTCGTGCACGCATGTGCAGATACCCGAACCATAGCATCATCTAGCGTAATTGACCGGCAACCCGTAACATTACCCGGCGTATGATCCCATAACCCGCAACTGGAGTAAAATGCGGCTGCTCATGCCCCGGCGAAGCCACATGCAGATAAGGTGATGACTGGAGGAACCTCAGACAGCTCCAAATGTCGCAGCCCGCACTACAAGTGACGCCGTGAAAGGATTCGGGATATCCCCGCCTCAACTACCACCACCGCCATCGCTGCAACCGGCCCACAGCCACAACGGAAGGAAAGCTGCCTTTAGCAAGACATGCACACCGTTCCCGTGAGAGAAGCAGCAACGCGCTATGTCCCTTAACCATGCTGCACCAAACCTTGTTGGCCTCCAAATTACAAGGCGCTTGGTTGGACGGCCCCGCACAATCTGCCTGCGGCTCTGAGACCACGTGCACGATGTTGAACAAGAGGCGCCGATAGTTGTCCGGCTTTTTGGTTATGTCAATGCCAGTGATCCGCGTATCAGTGCAATGCTCATGCCATTGGGGGAGGTTAAAGAGCCTGCCTTGAAACAAGCTGTTCTCCGTCCCGGCGTGCCGCTGCTGCCGAACGCCGCGAGAAGAGGAAGCTGCTTCTTCCGCAGCATTTAGCTTCAAACACCACTCGCAGGTGCAGCATACGACGATGTTGTGCGCTTGGGCATCGTGGGCTGCAAAGCACGCACAGCGTGAACAGACCCGCCAACACACATAAATCACACGAAGGCCCCTCATCCACGTACCTCCAACAACCCGGGATCGCTTTGGCGGCTGTCCACACACTAACCAAATGGTTGGCAGTGTCGCCGAAAACTTTGCCAGGTTGGGGCATATCGTCTGCGGGAAATTACTCCGAGCTTTACCTCGAAACATTCGAAACTACCAATCTTGCATATTAGGAAAAGGATGGTAGACATACATCGGCTGGAAAGCCAGCAGCCGTGACTCAAGCTCAGAACCTTGTTTACACCCCCAGATATTCGCACCTTCGCAGACTTTGACCTTGCCTTATCTGTATTACGCTTCCGTGGAACTATGTAATATACAGCCTGCTCCTGTAATGTAAGTTCGTCATTGTCATGACTTTGATTGTGCAGGAATTTTTTTCCAGGGATATCATCCTCCAAAGCTTCATACTGCTTCTGCATTTCATGCCATCTGCCACCTGGCTTCTAACAAAGGTTGACTACGGCAGACGAAAGTGTGCTTCCGTCTTGTACAAGCTTAAGCTTAACAATGTCGCTAGAGAGTCGTTGTTACAAATGATATTCCATTAATAACACTATGGCCGTACATACCATAACACCGCGATTTAAGTGAACCGTACGGCAAATTCGCCGTAAATGGTTTTGGCTTAAATTCTGATGAAGCCAAAGGCGATTGGGGGATTCATATTTACGTAGGCTTATGATCATCCTACTTAGTATTAGGATCACCAAGGGATAAGTCTGCACCCGCAGCCGTCTGCCGCGTGGCTCTATTGTTTGGGCTGTGAGGGGTGTTGACATCTCGCAGCACCCACGGAATATCTAATATACACGTACTCTTGCAACTATCACGACTGAGCTACACGATGCTTCAAAAGAAGACACTTTCCCGGGCAATCACGCACAAGGCTTCCGGCATCATGAGCATACCAACAAGGCGGAACGCCATGTTTGTTCGTTATGTAAGTTTACCGATTGGATACAAACGGGTTATAAAGGTCGTGCTGCTGCTGCTGAATATAATTATATGATGCAGGTCCCGGCGGTCTGCGCCTTGGGCTCTGATAATAAAGCTCAATTTGGCAATGAGCAGCCTTTCTCTGCGGCAACATCGAGCGTCTTTTCGCCGTTGATTAGCTCACAAAATGATGCGGTAGTGTCGGCCCCTCTCGTCAATCCCAACAGCGACCGCGACTTGCGAACGGAGGCCACTGCTGGCGGCGGTGATGGGGCCTCCATTGGAGGAGGCAATGGTGGGGGGGGCGGCGACAATGGTGGCAGAGGGCGGGGCGATGGCGAAGGTGATGACCGAGTCCTCACCCTCAGCGAGGTAACGGAGGTCAATCTGGATGAAGCAACGGGTTGCATCGATGCAATTAACTCTCTTAAAAGGAGGTAAATGTATTACGGTTCGGCTTGCCGGTAACGGCCTGTCGCTACCGTTCGAACAGTTGCTTCAATTACAGCGATTTGAATCCGTCGGCATCCTTCTTAGCATGCAACGTCATGTTGTTCTGCTAAGTAAAGATGTCGCCCTGGCCGTACGTCTGGCATATGCGAGGTGGTCTGGAGGGTTTTGACATCATCTGGTGGGTCTCACTCGCTTCACATCACCCATCACCACGCCACATTTTTTTGCCCTAGGTGGAGGCTTTTGCAGCAGAGAAGAAGATGCGGCTTCCCGCAGATATGCTGGAGGTCGCGAAGAAGTACGGCTTGCGTTTGTCAGTGCTCAATGCGTTTGTAGCGGCTCAGGTGAGTCTGTCTTTAGTGGAAGGTGCAGAAATCCCGTAAGCTCAAGAATATTAAGTGAGGTCATATGGGTTAGCGGTGGCCCACATTCTACGCTGCACTGCCCTGTGGTGACTGCAAGACGAACCCCCTGTTGCTAAAACCCTGGGGGTGCTGGTTGTAATTGCATATTGTACGGCTCCTGCTTACCGAGCCTTGCAGGGCCTCCTCTTAAGCGGCCTGCTTTGCCGTACAATGCCATACTTTCGCGACCGCATTCTGGCGGACCCGCTTTTCCTATTTAAGGTTGGCGCGGAGGTCCTCATCGATTCAGGTGCGCCATGGTATGCCTCTAGTTGCCTGCCTTCCTGCCCCAAAAAATTACAAACTCATGGTTAAGATGACCCAATAGACGCTGTAAGTGCAGCTTTTTTAGCTGGAGCACAGCAAAAGCTAGATAGTACAAAATTCATATTTGCAGATTTTAAATTTGGTGTACCTAGTATGTACCTGTAATGCTATAGATTTTTCATTATAAGTAACTTTTCCATCTTCTATAACTAAGAAGGACCTTTCTTAGAGGTGATATATGAATTTTTTTAGTTACCTTGCGTTTTCTGATGTATGTGAAGTCGAACTGCACGAATTTACAAAAACGAAATTCTCTGTTCCAAAAATGAGGTCCAAAGCTTACCAACCTCCATTGGTGAGCTCCGGAGGGCATGGTCAGTTGAATCGTCGCCCCAAGCTGCAGCTCAAATTTGCCACCGTGTTTTTTTCAATTTCGTTGTGCTCGGAGTTAAAGGAGCTTATAGGTAAAAAAAGGCACATTCGCCTATCCTCCCCTAAGGAATAGATTGGAGAGACAGCGGGCCCGGTCACAGTGAATGACCCTAGGAACGACTTCCTGCGCAACTTTGTGCCGGCTGCAGGGTGCGCAACTGTAGCGGAAGTCCGCAAGCGCGGCAAGAAGTTTTGGTCGGAGTTTGAGTTTTACCTATCCGACTTGCTGGTACGTTCAGAAGGGATGCGAAATTCGGGAATGGGAATTAGTGCGGCTGACGGTGATGGAAGAATGTAAATGCTATGAACCCAATAACCTATCACGGTTAAAAGGACGGATATCGATAAAGTGATGGACCCGCGCACAAGAACCCACTGCTATCGAACACCATGCCCTGCTTCGATTCGCTGGCTGGCTATGTCGGTCGTTGCAGGTGGGCCTTGTGCTGGACGTGGTGCTGGTGTCGCTGATGGCACCGGCGGCCGTGTTGGGTGGAGTGAGTCGGGCTGCCATGACCAATTGTGAGTTCACACAGGCGGAAAGCGGTTGAGACGCATTGGGGAAGCGGAGGCGGCCAATAGAGAAAGGAGCGTAAGGGACCGATGGGACAGGACGAACCTCACGAATCAAATGGATGACATAAGTCAGAATTTGAACTGAGGTGTAAGACATGTCTGGGCTTGAACCATACCAGAGTGGGGATTGCATATGGTCATCATGGATGTGTGAGCCCGTGCGTGAGTCGGCCCGCAGCGTCCCCCCAGCTGCTTGCCTGTGCGTTCCCGTGGCAACATCCGCTTCTCCGTCCCGGTTCTGTGTATATATACAGCTCCCTTGAAAAAATGGCTGGCGACAATCCCCTCCGCCGTGTTTGAGGCCTCCGTGCCCGGCGTCAAGACGTATAGCCTGGCACAGCGGGTGGCCTGTCTGGGCGTTAAGTTCCTGGAGTACAGCTTGGCGGGTATCTGCTGTGGACTTATTGGGCAAGGACTGGCCAACTCGCTCATGACTCTCAGGTGCAGAGGAGGGGTTAGTGGCCGGGTTTAACATCCTTTTCAGAAAGAATTATCATGAATATTGGGAAGTTGTGAAAGAGAGGTAGGGAGTTGTGGAAAGGGGGTTCGACCCCAACGCCGCAACCAAATGCCATTTCACCTTCCTCGTGTCTCAGGCGCCAAATGCACGGCACTAAGGAGGAGGATGTGCCAGTGCCACCGCTGTTCAAGACCGCGCTGGTGTGGGGCTTATTCATGGGCGTGTCGTCCAACACCCGTTACCAGGTGGGGTTCTGGACTAATGCAATTCTATGGTTGAGTTTTGACGATCCAGGGTCTTCCTTGCTTTTGCGGAACAGGGCGCCGGTTATTTTATTTCCCTTAGCATATCTACACTGACGCTCCGCCCCTTCCGGTTCTATATCTTCATGCGCTTCTTGTTGCGTTGTTCACGGGCTTAAACGGCGCTTTTATCCTCTGATATGGATTATCATATCCTTTCTTCTGATCCTATCCGTTGGTTCTATCCGATCCCATCCTTTAGTTACTCACCGCTCGATAAAATCTTCCGGTAAAGCCCCTTGAGCCGCAGTTCCGCTGTTCTAAAATTTGCCTTTTTAACATTTTGTGAACTGACATCCATGATTCAAGGTCTCGAGTCTGCATTGATTTTTTCCTCCGGATGGGGGCTATTTCTCCCATGTCAACGTGCGGCGCAATTCCTGTGATGTCATCCATCCGTCTTACGCGGATTTGTCTCTGCAGTTCGTTTTCCCACTAAGACCCATCTCCTCCCGTCCGTTACCGCTATGGGCCCCCCATTCATCGCACAGATTGTCTTTGGTTTGGAGCGATTGGTGGACATGACGATCGCGCGCAGCGTTCCACAGGTAGCGTACGGCACTACCGTTGCAATCCGTTTCGTCAACAACGTCGTCGGTGGGGAGAACTTCATCGACATGGCGCGATGGGCGGGAGTGCAGTAATCAAGCAGCGTAGTGCGGGTAGCTTAACCTCCCCGCCACGCGGCGTAGCTTTGTCCTCGTTCTGATCGTTCGTTTACCAACCACCGTCTGTTTTTCTCGCGTAGATGAACGTTCGGATGCGTGCGCATTCAGGTATTGGCGGCTAGAGTTTTGCGATCTGGTAATTGCAAACCGAGCTTTTGGTCGATAGCAGCGTAATGCTCGTGAACCTATTTGTGAAGAAAATCAAGGGCCGCTTTGGGGCTATTACTGCAATTGGAATCTCGTACACGCGTTGCAGGTAGATCACAAGATTTAGATCTGTAATCGTGGTGTAGCGTGGTAGTTAGCAGCACCTGCACCTGCACCGGCAGTGGTTATAAGGGGGGCCATTGGATTGAAACGGCTGGGCTAGACTCCCTGGGTGCCTCTTTTCCAATTGGGCAGCAGCATGAGGGACGGTGGGAGAGGAGCGCTGTTCGTAAGGTGACACTCTTTGTGCTCGGCTACCAAAATTGAGTAATTGTCCATTTCTCTAACTTGAATTCTGTTTGAGAAGATGAAGATATTTTATCGTTGTCAAGCCGCCGTCCTCGTGTTCAGGAGGATGTGAAGAGGAGCGCTACAGAATCGGCAGTCTCAGCTGCGGAGCCCGTGCGTATAAACGTTTGTGCGGCTCCACGATTTGGTTCCATGCTACACCGTACGATTTGATAATTTGAAATGAAGTGTGTTCGGTTGGATTGATTGTGCAACGAGGGGCAGTACCAGCAGATTGAGGATGGCAATTTTATGCTGGTCAGTCCGTGTGGCTTGACAAATGCGAAACTGATGCTTGCGGGAGAGGAAGGAAACTGACAATGAGTTCGGCAGGGAAGCGTTTCGGCATCTGACGGTATACCTTGTCAATGCTGGTGGACCGGTGTCAGGATCGTTGAAATATTACTGTTGTCCAAAGGTACACATCCTCTGGAGAAATCTGCGTGTCGAATGTTCTTGCCGGAACCCAACGTATTCCACATTTTAAGCTGCTTTGCGCGCAAAGGGGAAAATGGAATTTGCATGTCGGCTTAGCACGTGTTGGAGGTTACAAACTATTACGCAACCTCGACTAACTTGAGCGTAGTCACAGGACTTGAGCAAAGGTGCTTGCAACCTTCGGACCCTTGATAATCATTTAAAAACACATACTTACTTTGTCTTGAGTTACTCACGTGAAATTACCTGTATTGGCCTCCTAGAAATCTGCATGCGGTGTCTGTAGTTAACTGGCACGTCAGGGTGTTACAAAGCAGGGTGGCCAGCCATTGACTTATACATGCTGCCTGTGGAAGGGCGCTGCAAGTCCAGTGTGTACTGCATACCCAATGGTCAACATGCGTAATCCTGCTGGATGGCATGGTCACCTGCCATGACGGCTCTTCAAGGGCATGTCAGACACATCGGGTGACCAGGTTTGAACGCCTGTCAAACAGGAAATTACTGGGGTCACACCATTCGGGCCTATGTGACTGGGATACGTCCCTCAAGTTCACTTTGGAACCACATTGCGAAGCAGTCGCGAGACAAAGCCATCAAGGTCGGATAACGTGCGCCTGTCGACCCCTATTCGATGTAGCACCATGACGTTGGCCTGATGTTGTATGCCCTGATGACGACCGAAGCAGCCTTTTCTGAAGAACCTCAACAGTCACTGGGCCCAGAACAGCCCGATAACCATATGAGTGCAAATGCAATGGTAGAATCCGAAGTTTTTGCGTATGCGAGGTTCAAAAACCCAAGATCAGTGCATCTGAACATGCCAGCCCCGAGCTCATCCGTGCTCTCCGCTGCCTGTGCCCGCCAACCGGAAACCCTTTCCGCACCTCTAGCCAACATGACACTAGCAGCCGTCGGCGGCCTCTGCCAATAGCAGAGCAGCTACAGCCGGCCACAGCCCAGTTATCATGCACCGGAGGACAGTGGCATGATACGCTCGACCACCCCTTGTTGCGGGCAAAGCTCCACGGCTAGTTTCCATGTAAAATGATTGCCAGTGGAGGCACACTCACGGATCCATTCGTGACGCTTTCAGACCGGAAGGCTATTTAGCCCCGACAAAGCCACAAACGCCATCACGTAAAAGGCACAGCAAATCGAGGTTGCGTCCGGAATGCAGGAATACTAACCCATGAACACGTATCAAGCATACAAACAATCTGTTACAAACAATCAGTCACAAAAGGTAACCCTCCCGATCCAGGCAGGCATCCTACGCTTACACGCTTGGCGACTGACCGTCCACCCGCCGTACTTAGGACGGGGGTGGATATAGCAGCGCTTGCCTCTTAACCTTCTTACAGTACTCTGCTTTCTGCTGTGTAAAGAGAACGAAAGCATCCGACTGTGCTGGGCTGTTCGCGTTCGGCGTATCCAGCAGCTCCTGTGCAGGGGATAAGGCACCGTTGAAGTCGGCTGTTCAGACGTTATTGTAAGTCCTCAAAAACCTCACCTGGATGCCTAACAACAGCTGTTTGATGGTAATTGATGGACGCCAGCCCTCGTCCTGCGGCATATTACCAACCCAACCCCAAAGGGTGAAAAAGGGTGAAGGTCTTAAATTGTAAGGAAAAATCCAACGGATCCCATAAGCTGCCCCCACCTCATTTAGGATGCTTAAGCAAACCGTTCCCGAGGGGTAGATGTTCGGATGGAAGAAGCCTGCTGGGAACTTGCACTGCAAGGGTTCGAGAATGTTGTACAGATCGTTTTTTTTGAGAAAACGACCAAAATATTCACGTCACCCAAAACATGCAAATATAGTAAAAATTCCACCTTTGGGGGCTTCGTAGGGTAGTCCTCTGAAAACTCCATCGTCAAGGGGAAGAACCCGCCTTCCCAATCAGTGCCTTGTTTCCCCGGAATATGGCATTTCCATTTCATTAAGTTAATGCTCCTGCATTCACTCCAGCTTCCTAGGTGAAGCAGACCCGAAAGCAGAGGAGTATACTTCAACAGAATGAATCAACGCACCCGTCCTCAGCAGTCTCTGGTCGTGCGTAGAATCCAAACGGCTTATCCCTGCGCCATGCTTTCCGTTCTTCTTGCAGACGGCTGCGCGCCACACCGGACATCGTGCTTGAGATGCTGTATGCCGCGCTTTACAACGGCTGAACACGTTATGCTCGCTCAACTATACAAAGGAATTTCTGTTACTACGTACGCGTATTACGACAGCCGTTCAGGGGATGTTTAAGCTGGTGTAAATTTCTAGGAAGCCAGGACGATTGCACTGATAGACTGTGGGAAATACTAGTAGGAAAGATCGTCTCTAGTATATTTTGCTAAAACCTTAGTTCGAACGTGATGTGCGTGGACGCTTATCACGCGGAGTGCGCTGTGTGCGATGCATGATGCAAAAGTACTATACCGGAAATGGTTAAATCTCTAAGTTGAAGCAGCTCATATTTCTTCAATCCCAGCCCTCAGTATAGCAATCCTCGCCATATCATCTTCCGCCATTTGTTGTGTAAGTTCGCTTTATTGTAATAGCTCATTGGAATAGGAACTCTTGAACGGATCCGCCGCCGTAACATATTTGGCGATACTTCACATGTATATGTCAATGATTGGCTATTGCTGACGAGCTCTTTTTTCTCAGGGTTGAGTTGAGCTTTAAGCGGCATCAGGGCTTTCACGTAGAAGAAAATGTGGGGTAGCCTTTGGAGTAGCTCAACAACAGCGGAGGATTATACAGACGCGGACGCATTCTGGTATTTAGATCCCAATCCTGAACAACGAGCAGCAATGATGGAGCTGCGGTCACGCCTTCAACAAGACAGCTTGACTATGGAGGGCCACGATGATGACTATACATTGTTACGCTTCCTTATGGCACGGGAATTTAATGTAGATAAGGTGGGACCGCGTGGTCTCCATTTCTCTTGTGTGACATACAATGCCTTGTCTTCGTTACTAGGTTCGTATGCTCAATAAGTGACTTGGCATGTGATACTCCTAGTAACTAAAAATATTTTACCTGGATTCATTCCACCGCGAAGGCACTGGCCATGTACCGTGACATGCGTGCATGGCGCCTCGAAAACCACGTCGACGGGCTCTACGAGTCAGATCCGACCGGGTCTGCTTACCCACAAAAAGAAGAACTATTGAAGGTGCGTTGTACGGCCTCGAATTCGGCAGGCTTGAGAGTTGGGACGCAGATTAAGAAGCAGTAGTTGCACCTTCACCGGAATGGCTCGCTGTGGCATGTCCAATATCTTGCAACTGCTGTGCGTTTTGTATTGCAAAGGACATGATGTGCAGCTGTAGTAACGTTAGGCGAGCCCCTTTCTAAGCCACCTTACGGCATGCCCATCAGCCCGTCATATTTGCCCCGTCTATGCTAAACCTTGTGAACAGGTGTATCCGCATTTCTACTTCAACACCGGTGAGCTAAGGGAACTGTAGGAAGTCAAGCCACGGGTGCCATAGCATACATGCGTGTCGTATCAGCATATCAACTCCTATTGTACCAGGCCTGTTTCGGCAACACAGCGCACAACCACTGCCAGCGTTCATGCATTGTCATTCCATAGGGTTGGGTGCCAGAGGGCGTGCTTAGCATGCAGGCGCCCAGAACTAAGGACGCTGATGGCTGGCTGTAAGCGACCGTGTACAGTTCATGCGAGGGTGCGCATCTTGTCCTATCTGCTGTCGTGATGCTGACAACTTGACACACCATGGGGTGCGACGGACGGCGCTCGGAGACGGCTTCTGTGGGGCACTTAGGTCTGGTTGTGGCATCGGATTTTGCGCTACACAGACAAGTTTGGGAGGCCTGTTTACATCGAGCTGTTGGGGCGCACCGACGCGACTGCCCTGTTCGCTACTATTAACGTGGACGACCTGATCCGCTACCACATATGGACTTGGGAGCGCTACCTGCGCTGCTACCTCCCAGCCTGCTCAGCGGCAGCCGGCCGGCATATCTGCACCACAACCGTCATTATCGACCTGGCGGGTCTTTCTCTGATGAACTTCAATAGTGCGACCCAGAAGCTCCTCACTACGTTCTCCAAAATCGATCAGGTCCGCCGGCTGAAGCAATTGGAGCGGATTGCGAGGTTGACGGCGAGGAAGACGGGCTGAAACAGCGGACTCGCGGGGATCACAACCTGTTTGCGTTGCATTACGTCCAATAGCCAAGGAAGGGCTCCTGTGCGCAAGTGCGTTGTGTCATTTGCGTCCTAAGCGCAACGCCCTGGTATGCTTCCCTGCTGCGGTCCTACGCAGGACTATTATCCTGAGCACCTGGGCACCATGTTCGTAATAAATACGCCGCTTATCTTTCGTGGCATCTGGGCAGCTGTGCAACCGCTGCTGCAGGAGCGCACCCGCAAAAAGATTGTCATCCTGGGCTCTGATTACCTGTCCACGCTGACCCAGATGGTGCCCCTGGAGCGCCTGCCGGATATTTTCGGGGGCAAGATGCCGCTGGAACCGTACAAATCGATGGGACCATGGCGGCAGCAGCAGCTGGACGCCGAACCGGTGCAAATGGCGCAGCAAGAAGGGGAGGAGTCAGCCGCTTGTGCCGATGCGCGGGTGCAGGTCAGCGCGGGCAGCTTGACCGCAGGAGGCCAGGACAAGTCGAGCGCTAAGGCGTCGGAAGAATTGATTCGGGGCGAGGCGTTAGCAGCAGCAACGGTGCCTGCGTTGCCTGTGTTAGTATGAGTACATGTGCTTGGACTTGTTGGGGAAAGGAAAAGATGTACGTTGGCGGCGTTTTTGTTGAGAGGTTGTGGCTGCGCGTCTAAAACTCACTTATGTTTATGTTTGTGCACAAACTCAAGGCGGATGATGTGTCTGTGAATGCGAATAGTTGGGATGTGCATAGACAGCATAACCCATTTCCTCCGGAAGGTTTCCTGGTCCCCATGCATGATGCCCTGGAGTGCTGCGAGAATTGTTCAGTAGCAACACTACGGTTAGACGGGCCACTGCCACATGCAGCACATGGCAGTCTTTCACGTCATGGCCAGTACAGCGGCGACACATAGGAAGGCTAGACAAAGTAGCTAGCCTTCACCGACATCGTTTTTGATACCAGTGTTTTGGGGCGCAGCAGACGGCTGGAGGTCGACCGGTACTGTCGGGCTGCCGATTGGTTTTTCTATAATTGAATACCTTTTTGATTGTCTCGGACGTCTCCAATGGGGAGTTTTCTTATTTGCTTTAATGGATGCTTGTCTTTCATGTCTCTGGTGCTGGGCGGCATTGCATTTGGGCTAACCTGTGCTGTACCAATACGGGATGGGTGGCTGCTGTGGGACCGCCATTAGTTTAGCTTTTAAATAGGGCACCAGTATTTCCTAGCAAGTATTTGGACTTTTCCTGTCCTGCCGATTTTTTATAGGCGATGAATTTCTCTTTAATCCAGCAACGGTGCCGAAATAACCCCATCCCTCCAAGCCCCCTACGCCGAACCTGCCCCACCACCATACTGGAGCTTCTGCCCATTTGAGCAGCATCTCGGCAAAGTGGATTCAAAACCAAACATTATTTCATTCGACAACGTCGGATGCAGTAATGAGCATTCTCAGACAGATGCCTTGACGCTTTTGACCGGCTTAAAGAAACCCATGACGGCGAGGACCTGAACCAAACCGACGAGGATGAGAGCGCCCATCTGTGGCATCGATTCGACCCATGAAAGATGGATCAAACGGATGGCAGTGAGGGCGAGCAGCGGTTGGGACCGTATCAGCAAAGATAAAAACGGACTGGCGGGTCCACGAAGGGCCAGGCGGCCAATTTACCGCGGTCGCTAGTCTACCCTATCCTCTTTCGTGAATAATGGGGAATTGTGATGGCTGGGATGCAAATCCGTGAGTAATTGCCATTGCAATATCCTTTCGTAAGCTAAACCAATCGGAGAGAAGCTGAACATAGGTAGCTCACCTCCAGGCCAGTGTACAGCAGAGTGCGCCGACGGTTGCTCTCCTGCAAGCACACGCAAGAGTCAGACCCAGAAACGCAGGAGTCAGCAGCGGATGTAGCTTCTTCACACATTCGAGCATCCGACCGCAACAGGCCGCACACCCGACCGAGTCTGGGCTCGACTGACTTTTCGATACAAACACAATAACCTCCTGTCGCGCCTTCGGAAGGTAGGAAGCCATAGCTATGTGGGCTAACAATCAAGGTTACGTCGTCATGTTCTCTTTATGCCGTTCTCGCCAAGCTATCAAATACCCAGCCCTCTCGTCCTCTTCCCCGTAAGGAAATCCCCGCGCAATCCTTTCGTCCATCTGCAGTACTGGTATAACACTGCTGCTGGGAGGCAGCCTCCTCCAAGCTCACTTCCACAAAACCCCATCTCACCATAGTCTGTTGATGGCGTTCCAGTTTGCGGTGCAAGTATTTTTGGCTGCCCTGAATAACCTGCATGAATTCCGACATGCCGTAAATCGTACGCCGTACATCCTCCATGTGGTCCTGACTCGCCACCTCCTTGCTCCTTCAGACGTAGCAGGAAGGAAAGGGGAGTCAGAAGGTGCTTCTCCATTTTACAAATGACGAGGAAAGTGGTCACTGGAGATATTAGAATGTGCAACTGATTGCACCATACTACATTTGGACACACATGTCTGCGCATAACCCCGGCCAAAGCCCTCCATTCCCTCCCTTTCCCCATGGCTCCATCCCACCTATCGTCCTGGGTACCCTTAGGAATGTTGATGGGTCCAGCGCCCCTCCGCAGGTGCGCCAGAGTGAAGTACACGAGGTCCACGATCGCATCGGTGCGTGACTCCCATGGATTGTAAAAGCTTTATGCATAGGGCAGGAAGAGGGTTGAGCGATTAGAAATAAGGAGGTTCCAGCATGAAAGGAATCCAATTCAAAGGACGGGAGGACACGAAAGCGCATTCTAATTCACCATTACCTTGCGCCTAAGAGGCCCAGCTGCCTTGTCATTGCTCTGCTCACACCCCTGGGTCTCTTGGGTCCCACATCCCACATGCCGTAAGACGTCCTCCTAAATTGAAGCGCGTTGCTTTCTCCGTCCCTACTCATCACCGGCGACGGAAGATGACCCCGACTATCATTGCTCATAACTTCCTTTCCCCCTTGCCTCTCCAAACACATAATCACAGGAACGTTACATGCGTAGCGAACTCACCAGACCCTGTAAGCCCCCGGCCCACGGGCTCCCACGTTGAAGTGGGTTTCGGAGTACACGTGCTGCTGCTGCCAGAGCTGGTCTCCAGTAGGGCCGAGCACCTAACCGCGAAGGAGTGCCCGGGGGGACCGAGGTATGACGGTCGGTTCAAGGCAACTAGGCAGGTAATATTAAGGGGATATGTCACGCCTGGGATCCCTTTGCGCTGAAATGCGTAATAGGACCATGAGCGAGCCCCTGGCGAATATAGAACAGGCGGGGCACTTAATGGGACGGATTTGTCGATATGATGCAGAGATACAGCCAGAGATTTTAGCCATGCACCATGCTAACCATGGGCTGCACTGTACGTCCATATACTAGGCAAATCAACAATCCCAGGGAGAGAGAGCGGAGGGATTCGCCGTTTTAGCGAGTGCGGGTCGCTAAGGCGTGCCCGAGTGCCTGCTGCCTGCGCGGCTAACCAACAGCAGAGCCCCGTGATGCCACCTGTGCCATCCACGTGGAGTTAAATCCTTTGGGTGTGAAACACTTAAATGTAAGATGCAATGGGGAGTATTACCTTCAGCTTGCCTATCTCTCACCCAAGCACATACCCGAATGGTGACAAAGGGGACGTAGTACTGACTGTTACCGCTCACTAGCACACGTCCGTCTATCCGAGGTCCTCCAGGTACCTAGATGAGCAAAGAATTGAGCTTACGGGTGAGCGGAGGAACCTTAAACTAATAGGATCGGGATCAACCTCTGTAAAAAGTCGCCAGCACGAAAATCCAGCTGGTCAGTATATTGTGTCCACTATAACAACTTACTCATGTTCCTGATCTAACGCGATACCCTGCTCTTAAAACGCTCACCGAGAAGTGGTCCGCTTCGACCGTCTCGCCCATACATTCAGTACGCCCAGGTGGGATTGTAACCTTTACAGCAGCTACATGGTACATAAGCACCAATGAAATAGCAAGGAGATGCACCAAGTTGGTTTGCAACATTTGCAAAGATACAAAAGGTCCTTGTTTATTATGTTTATATCACTCACAAACAGGTTTTTACCCACGCATACATAATTAATATCATTTACTGAACATGTCACATACAATACACCGAGGTAGTTGCGATAGGCGTGGGTACCAGCCTTGACCGACCCTGAACAACCGACTGATGCCGGGAGGCCCCGGCGTCCCACTCTACGACTTTCACATTGTTTTCTTGTTCTATTTATGATTCTCGATGCATATCTACATATTACTGTTAAATATCATGTTTGCAATGGCTTGCGCGTATCGCATGAAGCTCGGGAAAAACAGACTCTACACCACATCCCTGACGTCCAGGCATCCAACAGTCACGATAGCTCACGAAGAAACCTCCTGGATCTTAAATGCATCACACATTCGTACTAGCTTACATAGCAGACGGAGCGTCGCCACGTTAGCGGTAGGCGCCAAAGAACCCTAGCTTACCGTTACTCACGGTCCCATGATCCCACGAACGACGTCCATCCTACTTTCCACCAACATTCCATAACATATCCTGCGATGCAGAACTCCCCTGAATCTAGCCCTGAAAATGCTCGTCCCGGACCTTCGGAAGTGGTACGGAACCTAGCTCGCCGGTACTACATCGTTCAGAACCCCGCTCTGGCAAACCAGCTTTACTCAAAGGCAGTCCAGGTACCCGACGTGCTACATGTGAAAATGCGCAATGGTCAAAGGGTTTGGGGCGGACTGGTCGAGGGGCACGAGGGTTTTGGGGCGGGCTTGTCATGACATGCTGCGTGACGCGCAGCATGCGGCCCCCTACGGCCAACTATTCAACTATTCACCAACCGTGCATCCCTAGAATGCCAAAGCCATCCCTCTAAGTTATGCATGCCGATTCTAGATGCTCGTTATGTTCTAAGTTATGGTTATGCAAATTGTGCGTCAGGGCAGCGGAAGTGGCGGTTGCTCATAGTTATGCTTACGTGCGCGTTGCGTGCATCACGCGATGTGGACGTCACGTGATGTGTCGTGGCAGGCGGAACGCCGAGCCATGTGGTGACGGCCCAGAAGCGTACTCGGGAGGTCAGGACACCGTATCATCCACATCCACATGATAAGAACACCATACTGCAAGACTTGGGACTCATTAAAGGTGGTGTCCATCTGACCCGCGTATGCCCGTGCAGGAGTTCACGGAGAGCGCCGTACTAGCGTACGAATGCGGTCACAATGAGGCAGACGTAGACGAGCAGCTCGGCCAATTATCAGAAGACGACCTACGGCAGCTTAAGGTGAGCACTGAGCTGACACATGTATTATTATTTGCCGTAACAGGCGGTTATTCCGTAGGGGGTTGTACGATTAGGTAACATGATTGCATGCTTTGCCAGTTGGCCTTGCAGTCCTTCCCCTGCCATGTCTTGGCGGCAGATGGCCACGGTCCCGTTCCGTTCTATTTTGTTCTGTTCTGCTCTCCTCTGCTCTGCTCTGTTGCTCGTCTCCTCAATACATTCAGGCAACCCTCGTATTACCGCCCGCACGCCAGGACTTCGACGCCGCGGAGTGCTTGGCGATGGTTTGCCTGGTCTGGATAACCCTGATGCTCTCACCGCAATCCCTCAAGCGATGGGCTACGAGTAAGAAGGCAGCTGCGTGCGGCCCAACGTCTTGTTCACTGAGTCTGCTTCATTGGATCTTAGTTCCTTAAACATAAGTTGTAAACCACGTCCCTTCAGACGTACGGCAGGCACAATCGGCCCCAGTTGCCCATGTCTGTCTGTATGCCTGTCTGCCTGTCTGCGCATCTATCTGTCTGTTTGACTGCCAACTTGCACCTCTGCATGCCTGTCCGTCTGCCTATCTGTCTGCCTACCTGCCTGTCCCCCCCTTCCCTCCCTCCCTTCCTGGACGGGCGTCTGGCGTTTTCCCGCCCACCTCAACTCAGCTGCTGCCGTGTCCGAATGCACTCTCACTCAGTGGCGCGGCTTCGTGGCCATGATCGTCAACGGATACTTCGAGCGCCGCATGGCGTGGTTTCCACTGGACCGGCTGCAGTTGGAGCTATCGGCGGTGCAGGTGGGGAGGTGCCGGTCATCCACACATCCCGGCAAGAAGCTGTCATCCACACATCCATCCGCTTTCCCCCCGCCCTGGCCGGGAGGCATCCGCCGCTTCCTGACCAGCGCTCCAAAGTTCATTCGCCATAAGGCCCTGCTTATGTGGGACGAGATCACGACGCGTTACGATTGCCCACTTTGGATCCGTCTGCTGTGATCGATTTCATGCAGGGATGCACGAACTCCTTTATCTTTAGCCAGCATTCTAATCCGTCTCTCCCTATGCACGCGAGGCTCGGCTGCTCCTCAGCAATTCAAATAACACTTATGCTTAATATCAGCTGCCAGCAAGTATTAAGCATCCGTGGGTGGTCCTGTGCCGCATGCGCCCGTTGTTCATCCTGCAAACCCTCCTGATCCTTGAATCGAATCGAACGAAGACGATACTAGAGAACTTACCGCCTGTCTGTCCCTTCCGGCTCCCCGCGCCCTCCTCCAAAGGGTCGCTCGCTGCCACCAGAGCTCGTGGCGGAGAGAGCCCGCGTGGTCTACACGACCTTGGAACAGGTACGCTGACCTACAGCCTGCCTTGTTGCCTAAGATGAAGTTGACGTATTGCGGGGCGTAACAGGTCTGCCGTTAAAGTGCGTCCGCCTCGTCTGGTCTCTCTCAACCACATCGCCAACTTCAGTTCCATCTTTTTAGCTGTATTGTAGTACTCGCTGTACGGTATCCCATCATATGTTAGTGTCAATCTTCTTCGTACCTTTGTTGTCATCCTAAAAGGGGGGGTTAGAAGGGTGGTGCAGTGCGGTGTGATTGCCGCCGCCGCCAGCACCACCACCACTAACGTTCATGGCTACTCCTCCCCAACGAATGACGCCCGGACTTCTCGCGGCCTCACAGGTATACCCGCAGTTTGCAAAGGACTAAATAACGTGATGGTGATGGTGATAGTACCGGTGGTGGTGGTGGTGATGATGGTGATGGTGGTGGGGATAAACCCGTTGTGTTTCACAGCTAGTTCTAAAACACTGCGGAGCACAGCGGGGGACAGTCGTCGGGCTTCTCCGTGTTATCTTTTTAGCACGCTCGTGTTACCCCACCCCAATCTTATGCGATTTCGTGGGTGGCATAGTATAAGCCTCGGATCGTGCGTTTCTCTGCCGTACGGATAGTTCGGGCATCTAACCTTACGATGCAGTTGGAGAGGCAGCTGGGGTGCTCTCGGCGCTGGTTCCCAGTGCGTGCGAATATCTCCATACGAATACGAATACGTGCTAATCAATTTAGTGGTTGGCTGTCTTTCATAGATATTGTTCATGGAGGGTAATCCAGCGGCGCTTAGGGTTTATATTGAGGTTGAGGTGCTGCTGGCAATCAGGTTTGCGTTCAGAGCGTAAGTTATCTTGCATGACGGTAATGCAATTGGTCTTGGCCTGTCTTGGTTGGTTTTGCCGTCAATTTCGTAACAATCTGTGGATTTGGCGATATGTATGCCGCCGATAATGTATTCTGCGACTTCTATTTGAAAACTTGATTCACCGTGGCGTCGCATTTTCCACCAGCCTGTCGCAGGCCAGCCATTAGAAGCTACTGTGAAGTACCCGCGCAGTTTATCGCGCCGTAGTGCTTTTATACGGCCTCAATACGGCTCACTGGCGGGCTGGACCAGACGCAACGGCATGTATGGGTGGCTGGGATGAGGTGACATGGAGCGAGGGGTAGCACGAGATGACGTTTTTGGGCGATAACAACAAATGTATGGCATGTATGTCAGACGCTCAGAACACGGACGGGTCAAAGGATACCGTTGCTACAGGTAGCCGCCGTGACATGCTATTCTGTACTATGTTGTGGTGTGCTGTGCGCACTTGTATTAGTTGCATAATGTTTGAAGATGGTGGAGGATTGTGGTAGCGCTCCCTGGCCGGTGGATGCGGAACTTTCCAAGGGCCTCTAGCCCAGAAGAAGTGTGTCGTCGCTGCGGCACCTGGGTGTGAATGTGAAAGGAGGAATATGTTCGGAGGGGCACGTCCTGAGTCCTGATGCGGCGCACGTTAGGGAAATTCCAAATCTCTTGACGTATGGGAAGGAAAGGGCAGGCAGGGCAGGCAGCAAGAAACGGGGCTCTTCCTTGTTCAGCGCTTCCTTTTCCGTATCCCGAACGCGTCTCCTTGAAATTGGAACCGGTGACCTGCGGCATTAAGCACTGATGGCCGCTGGTGAGAGGCGCCAATGAAATGTAGGTATTCAGGTGGTCACTATGCACGCATTAGGTGGAGCAGCTTCGACGGCTATCAAACAAAAAAGGGGTAGGGGTCCGATCACGCAGGATCGGGTCCGCGAGGGGGAAGCTTCAATATCGAAGGGTGTTAAAATCGATGGAATGTAGAATATTCAATGAGCCGGCGACAGGTTTACTACATCCGCACTTTTTCAATAAGATGTATGAAGTTTGATTCGCTGTACTAAATCCCAATCTCAAGGAAGGCTCCATCCGGCCATATCCGGTCACTATGCTGGTTAGGCCCTCTAGCTTGTATGTATTCACAGAGAGCAGCGACCTATTGTGTCATGCGTTGACGATTTGGGGTAGAAATAGAGGTAGGGTTCAGGGCGGCTAAGGGCCTTGGGTAAGCTAGCATGCGGGAATAGGTGTGATCAAGCTTTCAGTATTTAAATGCCTATATGGAGTCCATTTCCACAGGCGATTTACGCGCGCGGGTAGGAATGGATAACTTCCATCGGACGTTCCCTGCAGCTTAGGACCTCGTGGAACATCGTACTGGGAGCATACATGACATCGCTGGAAGGAAAGCAGTGTGGGCGAAGTTTTTAGGGGAGCTTTGCGAGGGGAGGATGCGGCGTACTGGACCGTACTGGAGAGACGTACACATTCTATCGGCAACTGACACGTCGAATGAACAGATAGCTCGATTACAGCTTGACATTTGAACCATAGACGCAGCTTATGAGCCAAATAACCGCTGAAAGCGCCACTGAAACCTGATGCAGGTTAAGTTGTATACCTCTGAGCGCCAAGACCTATTCGCAAGATAAAAATTTCATGCCTTGAATTCTTGACATATTCGATAATACAGAAAGGATGAAACGGCACTTTGACACACAACGGCTGGATTGGTGTGGGTAGGCTGTGTCGGCGTAAGCCCGTGAGTTGCCAACCTAAGTCCCTTGCTGTAGAATGGCAGTCATCGCCCCTTTCCTTCAGAGGCAGCTATATGATGAGGCGGTCACTGAGATGGTGAGTCGTTCGCACGAGGTGCCATCCTCGTGCCTTTCTTCATTAAGGTACTTGTTCTCTTATTCATGTTGTTTCGGGTTTGCTATGGAGTTATTGCATCCAAGTATGACTATGAGAGGGTCGCCATGTACCACATAACTCGCCGGCGTGCGGGTTGTTCTTTCACTCTGTTGCACGCCATGTTGAATAACATCATCTATGTTGCTTGAATCACTCAAGACTTATCAAATAACCCTTCGAGGCAACTGAATATCTTCTTGTCGCAGGCCGACGAGCTGCGGCATAAGGTGAACCTTTTGGAAAGCACCGATAGCGACATATCGGACAATGATGCAAAGGGAACTGGCCGACGGCAATGGGATCTACCTAAGGCAAGCAATACCCTCCCACCGTGTTTCCCGGCCTGCATGAACACCTCAATACTACGAGCTGCATCCATGCCTTGAAAGCTAGCTCCCGTACATCACCAATCCGAACAAGTACCGTCTTAAGTCATAGTTTTCATTCGTGTGTGTAGTTACTGCTACCATCATTGGTCCGGCCCCAGGCGACCTCTGGATCATTAGGGTGGCCCGGACGGCACTATTGACATCAGTAGCACTGTTCCCCTCTCCCCTTTTGAAGACACCTTTATTTTCGCGCGCGTATCTTCCTCGGTTGATGGCTAGCTCTATTCCAGACGCCACTCGGGCTCCTTAGCGTGCGGACTCCAGTGGCCGCGTTGCTGCCGGGCTTGTCATTTCACGTGGCGAATGGGAGTCCACGAGGCCGTTGTGCTAGCTGGGGCATAGTGTTGCGGGGCGGACGCGATTTACAGAAGAGCAGTTCCATAACTTACTCAGCTGTACTTTCTGGCCACACCAGCCACATATCCTCATTCCATCCTACTGGCCCGGCAGTCTTGTGGACGCTTATACCCCCCCACCCGCCAAACCGCAACTCGCAATTCGCAACTTTACGTAGAGCCCTCCTTCGTCCCATCCACGATTAAGAACTCATTCATCTACTTATCCGTCTAACAAACACACGTCTATCTAATCCCTCGCCGCAAAGCTATTCCAACCGAAGTCCGCACACTTACAACCTATTCACCTATCCATGACATCCATCACACAACGCAGGTTGCGACTGGCGCCGGCGCGGGCGGGGAGGATGAAGTGCTGGTGCCAAAGCGAAGCAGCGCGGAGGTCCTACGGCGCCGCAAACGGTCAGGTGCGGTCCTCGGGTTGGCTTAGGGTTTTAGCAGACCTGCGCGTGTCATTCGCGATTTGGGTCAACGGAAAGGCGGTCAACGCACACAAAGGGTGGCGCCAAGCTACCAACCGGAGAGATGTACGGTCTGCCATGCAGGCGCACTTACGGGCCCGGACAAGGTCAGCAACTGGCTCTTGGGCTCTAAGGATTGGAGTCGTCAATTTCTTCGGTCCAATGGGGGTGAGAGAAGGGGGAAGCTTGGAAAGGGCTGCTGCGTGACGGCTGACCACTGAATCGTGGCGTGGCGAAATGAGCGTGTCTCAGGAATCGTAACTGAGGCCGCTGGAGGGCCGCCAAGGGCAGTGATAAATTTTGGCTTTTTCGGGTCAGTACTCATCACGGGTCGGTGTGTTTCGTGCCATGCAAAATCGTGTGCGTTGGCAAAGGGGGAGAGAGGGCCCCGGGTTTACACGAGCTCATCCGCGGCCAGTTTGTGGAGGGTTCTGTTTTTCTGAAAGGCCTGGAGCTGCGCTGCATATCCCGGCCACATCCCGGCCACATCCCGGCCACATCCGGGCCACATCCCGGCCAGCTGCGCTTCGCTAGTCGCCCAGATGGCTGATGGCAGTTGGATGGCTCGATGACTCGTTGATCGAGCCGGGCCGCAAGCCACCCAGCCAGGGCCAAGATGCCGGGGCCCGCACGCTGTAGCTGGCTGTCGCAAACTGCCCAAGAGGGTGAGCGGCCGCGGGAGAGGTCCAGCCAGCGATTACGGGCTGGCGGCTTCCGTAGACCTGTGGTACGGTAACTGGCAGCAGCTGGCACCGTGGCGGCGTGCAGCGTGGCGGCCGGCGAGTGGGACAGCTACAGCCAGTAGATGGGGGCGAAGAGGGGACTTGAGACGGCTGTAGCTGCGGATGACTTAAAGAATTTTTTTCTTTATCTCATTATGCCTGTGGCCTGTCTATCTATCTATCTATCTATCTATCTATCTGTTTGTCTGTCTGTTTGTCTGTCTGTCTGTTTGTCTGTCTATCTGTCTGTCTGTCTGTCTGTCTTCCTCCTCGTGGACTGGTTGATTGGCTGGCTCAGATAACATGAGCCTGTCCACATCATTCATCATCTTATCATCATGGTTGGATATCTGGGTGCCTGCCGGCGGGGATTCCTGCTTGCTCTGCCCCGCCGCCTCCCATCAGGCGTCAACTCCCCGATACTACGCAAGAGCCGCCATTACGGCTCCGTCTCGGGCGTGCTTGGATTCCAAGTTAGCTACAGCGGCGGCCCGACGCGCCACGTTGTGCCGTACGAGGAATTCAACAACTGGTGGCTCCGATTCAACCTAAGGGGTCGGCTGGAGGACGCCTTCCCAGTGTTAGCCCCCAACACACGCGGTCGTACGTCATGGGACATCTTCGTACTAACGCTCGTATTGTACAGCGCCGTGACTGTACCGCTCGCATTTTCGTACGGCCTACCGAGTTCTTTTGTTTTGGATGCAGTGGATTGGATACTGACTGCAGTTTACGTAATTGACATTGGCATCAATTTTCGAACAGCTTATCACGACGACGATGGCAATCTGGTACGACAGCCAGGGAGGGTTGGGGAGCATCCCGGCAGGTGTGAGTGTGGATTCGTCTGTTGGCTGTCGGTCCAACTTGTGGGGCCTTCAGGCTTGGGCAGAGATGGGGAAAATCTTTGTTGCGATTTGTTGCGGTTCGGTTGCGGCTTGTTGAGGGTCTGGGCTGTGAAAGCTGCGGGCAGGGCTGTTATTAAAAAACGAAAGCTGCACAAACATCAAGAGAAAAGGGAACTTGTGGACGGTGATATGGCCGTGGGCTGCTGCTCAAAGACTGAATTAAAAAAAGGAAGCCAGGCTAGCTGTCTTAATTTGAACTAATGTCATACACAAGCATGGCGTGCATTTTCAATTAATTAATTAATTTAATTACCTCATCATTTATTGATTTATTGATTTATTGATTATTGATTTATTGATTTACTGATTTATTGATTTACTGATTTATTGATTTATTGATTTATTGATTTACTGATTTACTGATTTACTGATTTACTGATTTACTGATTCACGAAGTCCAGAAGCTGTGACCAAGGGCCCGGGCTTTTCCGCCTCGTTGTCCAACTTTAGCGGGGCATCCAACTTAACTCACCCGAACCCCGAGCGTGGGGCCGCCGAAATCCTCAAACCCCAGCTACCCATCCTCCCACGGCCCGGCCCGGTCACAAAAGGTGCGTGACTCCTGGCCCGTGGCGCACCGCTACCTGGCTACGTGGTTCCCCATCGACTTCCTGGCGACAGTGCCCTTCGACTACATCGGAAAGGCGGCGGGTCTGGGCGGCAGCGACTCGCAGCTGATGATTCTGGCGGTCCTCAAGACGCCACGTCTGCTGCGGCTTGTCAAGTGAGACGTGTCAATGCGCAGCCTTGCGCACCACCATGCCATTCTCATGCAGTATTTCCCCCCCCCCCTGCTGTACTGTCATGACACGGACAGCACGGACTCGTACTTCCGTCCACTGGTTTTGCACACACGGAGAGCCTCATCCCTTTCCACGGACGCCCCATCCAGCCTATCCATGCGGTGCAGTCCCCACCCCACCCCAACCCAATCCAACCCAACCCAACCCCAAAGCCAGGAAAACCCACATCCGGTAGATGTGCACTTCCCCCCGGCATCTGGATCTCTGCCTCCATAACCCGCTCCGAAACGCACGGCCCTGCTCCAAAGTCTGAATCCTCTGCCACGCCAGCATCTGACCCCCTGCCGCTCAAAACCCGTCGTTAGCTCCCCCGTCCCACCACGCAAACTGGAGTCGAGGTCGCTGCCTTCCTCACCGGAGTGACTGGCCCCATCCCACAGGCTCATGCGGTTACTGGATCGAATACGTAATGCCAACCTGTTCAAGGTATTGCAGCTCATCCTTCTCATGATGATGGTGGGTCCCGTCGAGCGTTTCCAAATATACTGAAGTTGATTTTTTGATCCAGTCAACGGAATTTTAAACATGCCCGTACTGTTTGGCGCCTCCGAAAGCGGTAATGGACTATCATTATTAGTAATGAGACCGTCATGTACGACGTTGCCACGTGGCAAAGCTTTGAAACCAACCAACCAACCAACCAACTAACCAATTAACCGCCATGGATAACAGATTGCGCACTGGTTGGCGTGCATATGGTACGTAATCGCCCGCTACGCTCATGGCCACAACGATTGGGGATTCGACACCCTCAACGACGAAAACAGATTGACATGGTACGGTGTACGGGTTTTGTTTTGGCTTTCTGGGGATATACGACACGGGATAACCTAGGTGCGTGGTGTGTATGTGGGTTGCGCGGGTCTTGTTGATCCGGCCACGCCTTGGCCTCATCAACCGCGCCTCCTCATCCCTTCCCGAACCCAACGAACCAACTAACCCAACCAAACCGGCCAACTAAATGTCTACCATTTCTGCGCACACTTACCCGCACGTACTGACCCAGGCAAGTACAAAGGTGAGTCCGCCTGCGTCTCACGGCCAACCATTCAACCAACAATTCGGCATTCATCAGATTACGTAGATACGCACCATTAGCTGTACATACACACACACATACATACACACACACATACACAAACACAACGATGGGCCCTCCTATCTTTCCCCCCACCCCCCAGGTACCTGTCCGCCTTCTACTATTCGTTCCTCCTGCTGATTGGTGATAACATCCAGGCTCAGAACAACTACGAGCGGCTGTTCTTCATCCTGGCCTTGGTGGCGGGCGCGTGCTTCTACTCGGCTGTTGTGGGAAACATGGCGCTGCTGGTTGCCAACATGAACACCGTGGCGGTGCGCTTCAGGTCCGCTAGTGTTAGGGCTTAGGGGTCAAGGGTCAAGGGTCAAGGGTCAAGGGTCAAGGGTCAAGGGTCAAGGGTCAAGGGTCAAGGGTCAAGGGTCAAGGGTCAAGGGTCAAGGGTCAAGGGTCAAGGGTCAAGGGTCAAGGGTCAAGGGTCAAGGGTCAAGGTCAGGGTCAAGGGTCAAGGGTCAGGTCAAGGGTGAGCAAAAGAGCTCCGTTTGGGAGGCATGTGCTGCCGACTCCGAGTCGAGTCCGAGTCGGATGGGTGACAACGGGTTACGATCATCACACAGGGGGTCATAATAATTTGTCCCCTCATACACACACACACACAGCATTTCCCTTCCCTGACCTCTCTGTATTTCCCTGCTTCGCCCCTCTTTCCTTTCCTGCCCGGTCCTGCGCTGCCGTACGCCATCTATCCGCAGGTCCGCTGATGCGGAGGCCCCAATCCAGAATCCGCGATCCGCTATACGCAATCCATGATCCAGAATCCGCAAATCCGCAATTCAGAATCCGCGATCCACCCTCCGCAGGCAAAAGCTGGACATGACCCAGGACGCGCTGAGGTACATGCGGGTACCCGAGGTGCAACGTGAGCGAGTGCAGGTAGGCTGCATGTGCCGCTGTGGTAACCGGTGGTGGGCAGGACGGGAGTATGGTTATATCATAATCGGTGTGTTAAAGGGGGACGCCGCCAGGCCCACGGCCCTGTACCGGTACCTGCATCGCCGCATCCTCACGTCCTGTTCACGTCTGTCCGCTGCTTATGGAGTACCCTTCCTTGCGTGATCTGACGCTTCCCTTCGACACCTCCCTTCCTTCCATACCCCTCGCCTTTCGTTTCATGCGACTTTCCCCCTCATTTCCCCCCCGCCCCCCCCCACACATTTACACATACACACATACGTACATTCGGTTCCATTTCTTTTTGCGTGATAAGAAACAAACGATACTGAATCGCAATGCCGCAGGCGTTCTACGATTTCATCACGCAGTTCAGCCATCCCGGTTCGGAGGGCTTAGGGTTTTTGTCCGAGCTGACCAAGGTAGGTGCGGAAGCAGTCTGACCGTGTGTGGCCACGTGCTGCCTGAGCGCATCACGCAACGCCAAGCATCAGCTTTGTAATCAATGGTGATTCACGCTGTGTGGCCACTGCGATGTGCGGCTCATCATCACGAGCATCGGATCTCTGGCCTTGTTTCTGGCCAAGCTTGTAACTCTCTCCTCTCTCTCTCTCCATATATATAATAAATAATATAATTTGTATTGTTATGTAACATTATATAATGACATAATATAATATCATAATCATATTACATTAATATTAATATCACATATACTTGTTTTCGTGGTGCTCCTCAGTGCTCTGTTAGTGGCCAGACTAGAGCCTCTGAGTCTTTCTTTGCTCTAGCTGGTCCGAGTGAGAGGGGGAGCACGTGGCAAAACAGACAGACAAAGCCACGCGCCCCTCCCCTGCGCTGTGGCTCGGTCCGGTCAGGGCCCCCGGTGCTCGCCCTTGTAGGGCGAGTCGCCCACAGTGTAACACCCCATACATATATAATTAATATACATCATATAAAATATCATAATCATATTACATTACATTCTATTATATATTATATATGTATAACATCTAACATACATATACGCGGTCAGGACCCCCGGTGCGCGTCTTTGCAGGGCGAGTCGCCCACAGCGCTGTGTAACACCCCTTAATACACGCGGTTGTATATCGTATGTATTATACACCGCGTATATTCTCTCTGGGTGTGTCTATGATAGATATAATAGGTATACGTACAGCTCACACAGCTGTGCTGTCATATTATTGCCCCCCCCTCCTCAAGGGTATCAACGAAGACCTGCACATATTCCTTCACAGCGGCACCTTGAAGCGAATATACTTATTTAAGGTATGTTGCCGTACAAATGTACGAGACGTGAACAGCAAAAGCATGATGACCATCCCCCAAAGGAAAACGGCCGAAGCTCTTAGACGATGTTATTCTACCCCTAAGTCCAATATATCGCATTCAGTTTTGCACGTGTAAGTCACGTTCCCCCTCTGGCAGTCTCTGGGTGGTTGAGTTCATCTTCGATTGTCGTACAGGATTGCGAGCCCGCATTCATCCGATCTCTCGCCATGCGGATGAAGATTGTGACTTTTATCCCCGGGGAGGTTATTTTCCGCCAGGTGGGTGCCAGAGAGAAAGTGTGTGTATTTGCTTGTGCTTGTGCATGCGGAGGGGGTTTGCATGCGAGGGTGAGTGCATGCGCGTGCATGTGGTCCATGAGTAACTGGGCCTGACACAGGCCAGGGACAGCTATATCCTGCCTTGCACTGATCTAATCCATCAGGAAGGCCATCAGAAGCTGTCCCCACAATAATTGGAGAGTGAGAGGCGTCAGGTGGCCCACCTTTAACCCCTCGCCCTCGCCCTCGCCCTCGCCCTCGCCCTCGCCCTCGCCCTCGCCCTCGCCCTCGCCCTCGCCCTCGCCCTCGCCCTCGCCCTCGCCCTCGCCCTCGCCCTCGCCCTCGCCCTCGCCCTCGCCCTCGCCCTCGCCCTCGCCCTCGCCCTCGCCCTCGCCCTCGCCCTCGCCCTCGCCCTCGCCCTCGCCCTCGCCCTCGCCCTCGCCCTCGCCCTCGCCCTCGCCCTCGCCCTCGCCCTCGCCCTCACCCAGGGTGATCTGGGTCATGAGATGTACATAATTCGGGCAGGATGCGTCGCAGTGGTCAGCAAGAACAGTGAGGTGATGAGTTTGTTGCAGGTATGTACTACAGGTCGTACAGTACTACACAGTTATGTATCGTACAGCCACTAGCAAAGAGCCGCACAGATACGGTCTTTGAAGCAGGTACCACGACCACCATCTCTGAGCAGACGTGGTGGAGGAATCCGCGTCACCCGGCAGACATGCGAATATTATATGTGGTGCTCTACAATTTGTACATCACCACATAGACCGTGTAGTGTGTGGTGGCCAGCAGCACAGCACCAAGCCGCCGGCCCCGGCTTTACGTTGCCGCTTTCTGACGGCTTGTGTGTTTTAGTCGTGCATCCTCAGGCCTGCCCATAACCAAACGGCAGGCT
Source organism: Volvox reticuliferus (assembly GCA_019650235.1). Lineage (NCBI taxonomy): Eukaryota > Viridiplantae > Chlorophyta > Chlorophyceae > Chlamydomonadales > Volvocaceae > Volvox > Volvox reticuliferus. The sequence continues at coordinate 136,029 of BNCP01000022.1, forward strand.
TACAGCACGTACTATGAGGGATGCTAACTTCTTCACCTGGAGGTGGCCCCGCTTCTGACACTGATATAGCTCACAGCCAGCCGCAATCGCAAATACGATTTTGCCATTGCAGAGCCTCCAATAACGGTCGCGCTTTCCTTTGTTTTGAGCAATCCCACAGGCAGGAGACTTCTTCGGCGAAATTGCGCTGTTGACGCAGGTATGTCGTACAGTGACCTACAGCGCAGCCTGTTTGCCATGCAGTCGCATATTGGGTATTGTTAGTGAAGGCATGTGTGGTTTCGGAGGTGGACAAGCACATGGCTGCATGGGCGCATCATGTACGGGAGGCGGCTGCGTTCGTGCATCACCGTACTCCGCAACCCGCGCCGCACCGTGTACGCCTCTCATCCGTGATTTCCCCATCATCTACTCCCCCACCAAGCCAAGCCCCCCCACACATACACATACACATACACATACACATACACATACGCCACGTCCCCGACCCCGCAGTCCCGCCGCACCGCCAAATGCATCGCCCTCAGCAATTGCGATCTCGCCATCCTGAACTCCTTCGACATCAAGGTAAGAGATTCCCACCGCCGCGTGGGCTTCCATTTAGGCCTGACGCGGGGGGTGGGATCATAAGAGGTGGTTCAGGCAATCGGGACTTCAACCTGGTGCAGGTTCGTGCGTGGACGAATGAGTCCGTCCGTCCGTCGGTCAGCCAGTCAGTCAGTCAGTGGCATCCAGTGTCTATGCCATGATATGCTGTGCTAAGTTTTGTACGGCGATACTATGCCGTGGGTTTCTATGTGCAAGAGCTCGTAAGGCAAGGCCCATCTAGATATATCAGGAGAAACTCCTTACGTGGCCTGCAGGCCACCGAAGTTGAAAGACATGATTGTGACAGTAGCTTAGTAGCCCGTAATGCGACGGGCCATGAGAATACGGGTACGGGTAAGCGGGAACCCTACAATTCTTAGAAGATCGTACTGGTGTATTCGATGTAGTAGTGGGGTGTATTTGTTGGTGGATATATTGGCCAAATCCAGCGGACCCCAGCCAAGGCCTGCCACCCGCCACAGGTCTTGATGAAGGAGTTTCCGAAGAGCGCCCATAGCCTTCAAGAAGCGGCTCGTGACAGGCTGCGGCAGTTGCAGATTGCCGGCCGCGCCGGCAAGGGTTCAAGTGCTGACGACGACGAGGGTGACGGGGATGAAGACCCGGACCGGCGACGGGAGAGGGAGGAGGTGCGACGGCAGCGGAGGTTGTTCATCACCCGGTTCACGACAGGTACGGCATCAACTGACGCGTGTACGGCCTGTTGTCCACAGGAAGGCGAGGGCGTCGAAACACGTGATCGCTTATCCGTCACCTTCGTCTCACTGTATATAATCCGGAGCCCGTTAGCTACCCGTCTGTCTGTCTGTCTGTCTGTCTGTCTTTTTGTCTGTTCGCCGCCTGGTTGTATGTCTGTCTGTGCGCACACCACGGCACATTGAGCCCTGTTATGCAAAACGATGCATTGAATGAGTAGTGAGATCTAAGACGCCCGTGGTTTGTTGTACGGCAGGAAGAGGTGTGTCTTCCCATCAAATGTCGCCGCTACCCGGCGATGGCCATGACGGAAGCGGCGGCTCCATTGAAGGGACGCCGCAGATGTCTCCGTTACTTATGGCGGCAGGGCTTCGTCGGGACCAAGCCGCCTGCGCAGCGGCGGCGCCTGCTGCCTCATCAGGCAGCGGCGTGACAGCGGAGAAGCGCGCTGGTGGCAGCGCCGCAACGACGGAGCCGCCCGACGGACTTGATGGCAACCTGGCGCCTGCCAGCTGCATCAGCAGCAGCCGAAATAGCTATGCCAGTTTAGCAACCGAGGACTCGGCACGGGAGTTTGTATCCCGCCGCCATACGAACAGTGTGACCGGCGCGTCCGCGTCGGCGTCGGCATCGAACAGCCGCCGCACTTCAGGCGCCGGCGTGACGTCGGATGCGGCCGTCGCTAGGGCATCAGGCGCAGTACTCTCTCGCACCGCAGCGAATGTGGACGGTAGCTCAGAACCTCGGGGAGTCGCCACTGTTGCTGGAGTGTGTGACGGTGCTGGCGGCGGCGGCGGCGGCGGCGGCCAGGACCGCTGCAGAGATGGCGAGCCGGCGGTAGCGGCGGCGGCGGCGGCGGCGGCACCTATGCGCGCCGCGACGTTGCAGATCCACTCGCCGACGAACAGATTCCGAAGTCGGTGCTCGACGGCTGAGGGCGTCCTACAAAACAATCCTAAAGAAGGAGGCGGCGGCGGCGGTGATGGCGGCGGCGTTACGTCCACTTCCAACCCCTCGCAAGTGGCCGCGGTGGCGGCGGTGCCCCCGTCACCACATGTACGGAACCAAAGATCGTCGTCGTCTTCCTGGTCGGCGCTGTTCACTCGACGGCGGGGCCCCCGGCCGGGCGCTCCAGGGATGTCTCCCCGGCGGCCGCGATCACGTTCTTCTACATCTTGGGAAGGCGCGGCAACCAGTGCGGAAGGGCAACTAACGGTCTTAACCGTCGGAAATGGATCAACGGAATCACCATCGCCAGCCGCAGGAGCTTCGGCGGCAATCCCCTCCAACACGTCCGATGGCACTTATCTGGACGCCACGACACGGTTCGACGCCGTCGAGCGATTTCATCCGCCAGGGCCGGTGTCACCCGTTGTACTGCCCACCGCCGCGTCGTCGGTTGCTGCATCTGATGCCGTACCAACGGCAAAGAAATTTAGAGCCAGCGTCCTGCTGTTTGGCCGGTCTATAAGAGCGGGACCCGTGGCGGAGGCGGTTGAGCAGAGCGCGCCTCCGTACATAAAACATGCCGCCATGTCGCACCCTAAGCTGCGTCCAGCAGCGGCGCCGGACAGCAGAAACGAATCCGCGTCAGGTGCGGCCCCTGAGGGGTGTACGACAACGACGGGATCCCGTGAGCCGCGCATACTTCAGCCGATGGGCAACAGCCGTCGTACATCGGCGGCGAGCCCCGTTGAAGCACGGCCGCTAGTTTTGTCCCCAGTGATCTCAGCGGCTTCGGGCCGGCGGGAGCGTCGATCGAGCCTGGTCCTGCCGCATTCCGCTACAGGTACGGTAGATTTTGCCGCCGCCGTGGCTGCAGCCATCGGAATTGCATCGCCACTTGTGGATAACAGTGGCGGCGGCGGCGGCGGTGGCAGAGAAATGGGTCACGGCCGCGGCCGGGCGCCGTCGGGGGCGTTCGCAAACGCGCTGGCGGCGACAGCCGCCAGCGTCGCTTGCAATGGCGCGGCTACCGGTGCTGTCCGAGGCGGACCCACACCAGACACCTCGGCGCAGGGCAGTCGAGCAGGACAAGGCCCCCAAACCGGCCCCGACGTTGAGGCGCAACCCATGCCGCCGATACACCAACACAGCGCTAGCAACCTCTGTGTCCCTCTGCGGACCGGACACGCGCCGCCGCCACTTGACGGCGCCGCCACCGCCTCCGCGATGCTCATCGAAACTACGCCCCTGCGCGCTCCCGAGGGCGCTGCGCTGCCCTTGTCGTACCATCCCAACGCGCAAGGTCCTTCCTTCATGATGCGGTCCGCAGCTGCTCGGCGCGCCGATGCGATGTATTCACCGCTGGAGAGTCCTTTTTCTCTGCGGGCTATGGCAGTGGAGGGGTACGGGGGCGGCATGCAATCACCGCCATTTGGGATGTCGCCGTCACCGACGATGACGAACTTGGCCGGCGCAGCGAATGGGAAGATGCAGGTGGAAAGGTACGGTCCAGTACTTGGGCGTCGTCACCCGGCGGCACGCTTTTGTTAACCTCAGCAGCGCTTTTGATGCCAAAGGAGTTCGTTGTGTGGCTTACCTATCCGTTGCCGGTTTCTTCCACACCGGTGCACCGGTTGGGCGTTTTCAGGGTCCGGGAGCATCAGCAAGCCGTGATCGGTCAACGGAGCACTCGCCCCGCGTGACAAACAAGCCTGGCAACGTGGCAAGATTGCAACATACCTCTTTCGCTTTTGTGCTTACTGATCCTGTATATTGGCAATCAGTTATTGATTATTGGTAAATAGTTGTTGGTTATTGGTTATTCGTTATCGCCACCTTCACATCTTACTTCCTCCGCTGTCCCTCACCTGTGTGTCATTCACCTGTTTTTCACCCTAGGCCAATAGGCCTGGAAGACGGCGACGGGTTTTCTTACAGCCCGTTGGAAGGCACCATTCGCAGCCTTAGGGCGCTGGGCAGTACGGAGCTGCTGCAGCTGGCGCCTCCCGGCTACGAGGAGGCGTCCGCGGAAGGCATCGGCGACTTTAACGGCGCAGCTGGCCGTCGCAGTAGTGAGTTGCGGCTATCAGTATAATAACCTTTGAGGCTCTGCGGCAAAAGCGTAATTTGCGGAGCATCATGTGATTCCGCCACGTCATGGCTTTGCCATGCTAGCTAGCCCCTGACGTCCAACAGAGGACTTCTCTAGATTTCTTGATTGGTCTATTCCTTTACAATTATCTGTATGTGATAAGCGTGATACTCTTATGTACGGCATTCCATCTCGCGGGCATCGTACGAAATAAAATTGAAGTCGAAAAACCGAAATAAAACGCACATAATGTGTTTTTATCTATTATAAATGTGTACCGAATACAGGCGGCAGCGGCACGGGGCCCTACGCCAGCGCCGACCGCCTGATACGCTCGAAACAGATTCGCAGCGTTCGAAGGAGCCTCCAGAGCGGCGGGGGAACACCGCCTGAGGCCTCCATCACCCACGCAGCATCACCGGAAGAACTGGAAGCCGCCGCCGCCCGGCGTGATGATGATAGCAGTGCTGCCGCCGCCGCCGCCGCCAGCGAAGATGGTGGCGGTGACGATGGCCTTATGCCCGTGACGGAATGGATTTCCGCCGCACGGGCGTCGACTGCAAAAGCCCGACGACAACGCCGGCAGTCGTCGGTCGGTTTCTACACGCCACTCCCGCAGCCGCAGCTGCGTGCCGCCCTGCCTGGGGCGGTGTACGGGCAGGCGCAGCTCGCAAGTGGCGGCGCCGCAGCTGGCGCCGCTGCTGGTGTGCATGCGCGGGTCGCGAACCAGTTGGCGGAGCTGCAACGTGCGGAGGCGGAGCACATCCAGTGCGTACACATGCCGTACCTGCCGCTGCGAGCCGCGAGCCGCCGTAGTCATCTTCTTTATAAGCTTGTGCTTGTGCTTTTGCGTGTGCGTGTGCGTGTGCTTGCCCATGCCCCACCCCAGCATTGTCATTTTAGTCTGGCAAATGTGCAACTAAGTCTCGGACCCAATCAGCCAGCCGGTCCTGCCGTACCGATCGCCGTACCTACATATTAATCCTTAGGGTTTACCTACCGCGGACACCGCACCAAGACGTGGCAACTGAAAAATGTATTTTCGTGTAGCACTGATTTTAGTGATGAGCTAACAGATTAACGGACATCATGAGTGATGGCCAATAATAAATTACCGGATGACGTACTAATTGTCGTACATCCAATCACCGAAAACCTTCCAGGCGTGAAGCTGAATTAGCACGGCGCGAATCGGACCTTGAGCATCGCGAGGCCGAGTTGGCATTGAGGCACGCCGAAGCGGTTGCGGCGCTGGCGGAGGCCACCCAACGGCGGGAGGAGGCGGCGGCGGCGATGAGCCGTACCCGGTCCGTACACGTCATGGTGGTGACGCTGGCGAGCGCATGTGCGGACCTCGCCTTCAAGGTTCGACGACCGACTCCCCTTCGGCCGATTTTACTTGAATGAGGATTAGTCCAGGGATGCGTCATTTTTTAGTGTATCCATATCTAAGGATCATCAGTGATAGATACCTTACCGCCTTATGTGCGCCGCTGAAGGAGGGGTTCAAACCCGGTCCATAGCGCTGCATTGCTGCAGGCGAAAGACATAACGTAGGTTTTATGGTCGTGATCCGGGCAGCCCTCCCCTGGAGCCCGAGCTTTTGCCGCGGCTTCCAACTGCGGCGTGAGAGCATGCATGGAATCAAAAGCAGGCAAATTGTACGACACAATGGAATCGTAATTTGATAGTTACGCTATAGGTGGCACCCAGCATGAGTCCAAACCAGCGAGTTTTTGTTCATGTTTTTGTTTTACTTGTTCGTTTCTTGTTTTTTCAAATTAATACTTTACCGATGTAGCAATTGCTAAAAAGGGTTGCAGTTTTCCTTGCTGTCGTTTTTTCGTTCCAGGTGGAGCAGCTGGACGCTCGCTTGGACGACGCAACCGCAGCTGTGGGGCGCATCGAGGCTCAGCATGGGCACGGCCGGCCCCACGGGAATGAGTTCTTGGGGCTGGCACAGTCGTCGTTACCCGCGCCGCCAGCCCGGGACATGCGGCCGGCGGTGTTAGAGAGAAACGCGAGTATAGACAAGCGCTTCGCAGCGTTGGAGCGCACGAAGGCACTCAGCAGCCAAGTGTCGGGCGGAGGCGTACTTGGTGGCGGTGGCGGCAGTTTCCGGCACGGCAATGCGATGCTGTACGGCACGGGCGAGATCGCGACTGGCAGCGGCGACGTATCGGTATCTGGTGGGTAATGCTGCTTGAGCCCACTTGGCATTACAACAGCTACAGCCGACATAACCACAATACCGACATAACCACCATATACTCCTGCTCTCTTGCTTCTCTCCTCTCATCCTCCTCTTATTTCGCATGACTCGTTAAATGGGCCCCCAGGCGGCCCCCCCACATAGATCCTTAACCTCACAGAGAGAGAGAGAGAGAGAGATTTTCCTGCCGGTCCCCGGTTCGGCAACAGGTCGGCGGCTAGCAGCCCATGCCTCCAGCATCAGTGGCGTCGAGAGCAAAGAGGCCGCCGCTACCGCCGGCGGTAAGAACCGGCACTCCTCCACCTTGCGGGCGGACATCTTCACCGCGGCCACCCCGTCGCCGCCACCGGGCCCCGGCAGTCGGATGGCGATGTCCTTTAGCGTGGCACCCGGGCCTGCGGGATTGCCCTCCTTGCCCTCCGCCGTTGCCCAAGTCTGTATGGCTGAGTCCTTCACTGCAGGCATGCAGGTGACCGTGCCGGCCGCCGCTCGAAAGGCTCGCCCGGAAACCCTGCTAAGGGCACAGCAGACGTCATCCCTTGCGCCAGCGACGGCGCCAGCTATCTCAGCGCCGGCGTCCGCTGCACCGGGTGTTATCCACCCGGAAGTGATCCAGCAGCCCGTTGCCGTGAAGTCTTCGGAAATTGAGGAGCAGTGAGCCCAAGGCTCCGAAACCGAGGAACTTACCCTCCTCCGTCTTAGGGGTTTCTTAAGGCTTAGTACCAAGCACTATCTAGCACTCTTTGGCACTGGCATCACAAACACAAACACAAACACGTGTCGCTTTTAGACGACCACCTGATGGTGGGTTCCCAGTGCAGACGTCGTGCTTATATATATATATATATGTGTGTGTGTGTGTGTGTGTGTGTGTGTGTGTGTGTGTGCCGTATCGCTTAGTAACGTACTCGGTGTCGGTCACGGCACATACGCGGCTTACGGCAATTGTACAAGATGATGGATCTAAGTGCAAAGTGCTCTTTGCCTTTGGAGCGAATGAACCAAAGTAATCGTCGCAGCGGCTCACCCGGCTCCACGGCAAGCCTTAGGGAGGCTGGATGTGGCCTGTGGGACAGTGCATCGGGATGTGACCTCAAGCGAAAGGGAATAACACACAAGGCGAGACGAAACGCGCTCCTCCTCCTCCCCCCCGCCGGTTTTGAAGATGTGCTTGGTCGTGTTCGTGATAATGATAATAATGATGATGTTGATAGAAACCAGGTATAGCGCATTGGCTAGTTATTTTGAATAACTGCATGTGACGCATATAAACAGTCTGCCGGCGGCCTCCAGGTTTTGGAGTCCCATTGTGGTGGACTCCAGCTGCTGATATTGGCAGGCCTGGTGCCCCTTCAGACCCGGACGTTTAGCTTTGTGTCAATATGTTGTGGGGTGTTCTGCCGGACAGGCTGCGATGGTGGGCCATCAAAGTACTGACCGGCAATGTTATGCTCCTGGTAGTGATGGTGGTGATGGTGGTGGTGGTGCTGTTGGTGGCGGTGGCGGTAGTGGTGGCGGTAGTGGTGGCGGTAGTGGTGGCGGTAGTGGTAGTGGTAGTGGATGTAAGGGTACTCAGCTAGCTCTGGAAGCGGTCGCCATGGTCTTGTTAATAAGTGCACGGAATCTTGCTTTATGTGGCATCGATGGTGGCCACCATAGTGGTGGTGGTAGTGATGGTGATGATATATAGTCGTGACGGTGATTATGATTATGCTCATGATGCTCATGATGATGGTGGTGGTGGTGGATGCTGCAACAAATAGCCGCACCACGAAAAGCATATTTCATCAGGCACCGGCAAAGCTATCCGTTGTGACGCGGCATGGGGCTGCTCGTATAGAGAGCCATCCGGCAGCATGAACGAGTTGGCGGAAAGGCCATCGGGTTCGCCTGGTGGTTGCTGGAAGAGGGCGCGCCGTGCATGAAACCCGGGATGTAGGCAGCCCTTGACCAGGAGCTGGAAGGGCTGGCCAGGCCTCTGTGCGATTACGCTGCCTGCTGCTGCTGCTGCTTCTGTCGGTGTTGCTGCGATTTGCTGCAGCTACGCACGGTCGGCGTGCCAGGTATGCCAGCCTGCGTGTTGGATCGACGTTGTGCGGCCGGGAGCGTGCGCGCGTGTGTGTGTTTATAAAACAAATGCAGGTCCGGCATTGCACCTGCTGTCCTCGTGCTTATGCTGCAAGTGTTTAGGATACAAATAAAGCGTCATACGGCTTGTTGAGCAAAGTAGTCGAAGTGGTCCGTCCATGCGCGTGTACATGTGCGTATGCGTGTATGTGTATGTGTATGGATCGCGTCTCGTCCGAATGCATGTGTGCATGCATCTGTATGTGCCTGTGGGTGCATGTGGGTTTATGTCCGGCATACTGTCACACGTGTGTCCTTTCTTGTGCGTTGCCGTTCTGACCTCCAGCGGTGTGGCGTTCGTCCACGGCGTGTAAATGGACCTTAGTCCATAAAACGAAACCCGTCTTTCGAACATGCTGTTGACAGGCCGGCATATTTCGTGAGCCCCTTATGGCATCTTCATGGTGGTTTAAGCCGAGCTGCGGGCTGAGGTCCGCCTCCGCGATTGCTGCATTGAATCTGGCACCATTAAATGTGTATTTGTTGATGCTTGGTTGTAGCTGCTGCTAATCCTTCCCTGTGCGCTGCTGGGCGCGTGGGGACGGAGGGGGGGCTTCGACAAAACTTATAGCCGTAGTTATCTAATCTGTTCTTGGATAGAATAGGCTATACCATTAAATAAAAACTCTGGGGCTGTGCAGGCACATGATATGGGTCCCAGTGGGCCGTCGCGCATTCGCCTTTTTATGCACCTGACGGTCAAACGACGCTCGCATTGATGCGCCATCTCCCGTGATGCAGCTCTCCGGGAACAGTGGTGATGGTGGTAATAACGATGGCGACGGCTTCACTAGCGGATTTCACGCTTGGCCGAAACACGGTCGGGCGGCCCTGACAAGCAAACGCCTGGTAGCTTCTCTCGCGATAGCGCTCTCATCAGACGCAGGTGTTCAAATCGGTGCGGAAATGCTAGAACTGGGTAGAGCAGGGGAGTTCAGTAAAATTTTCTATAGTTTGTTCCGCCACACATAAGACGATATGAACTTGTGATACTGATAAGCTGCCAATGTGGCTTTAGGATTGGACGAGATATGCGAAGCAAAAGGCATGGGCGGAAGTGTGGGAAATGATTTTGTTCGCAGCGTCATCTTTGAGTCGCAGGGTGCACGAGCGTTCGGAAAGCTGCCGAAGCTGTCGCCGGTCGGCCTAGGGAGGACGGCAGGCCTGCATCTATTTGGCCGCCATTAGGGTTGATCCGCAGTCTTTCGACTCATCTTGCCAATCCTTTCCAATGGATCGGAGAACGTAGGGATCCAAATTGAATCCCAAAGATGATTGCGGCAGCATTTAAAGATGGGTTTTAAAAAATTGTTCGCGCGGCGCCAATGGTACGCATCTGTTCGTTTGTACTGGCATTGACATCGTCTCTAATACGGTCGTGCTCACAAGCCCGGCCTGGGATACCGATATAGGGGGTCCCGCCCACCGGTACCACCGTCAGCGTGTTGCTGTGGCGTTGGTTGGCCTAACACATAACCCGGAACAGCTTGCGATGTTTTTCCCATGTCAAGAATGCACTATGTCCTGCTTAAGAGGCCTTCTCGGATGAAATGATGGTTGGTGAAATTGTTGGACGTCTGAAACGGTATTCGCCATAAAGGATTGTAAAAGAAACATCATCTCTCAGGAGACGTTGATTTCTCAATATCTTGCACCCTCGGTTTTCAACTCAGATTGACAGTTTCACAGCCAGATTCAGACATCTCCTCCCAGGTGAAACCAGGTGTCGCTAAAACGGTTCGTAACGGAGGGTAACGGCTCCCTCGTGCAACGTTCGTAAGCTCTTCATCTTGACACCTTCCAGCAGAAATAAATGAAATTTGGTGACGTCTTATCACTATCTAGGTAAATTTGCACATTCTTGTGCAGGCATGGGTTCCAGACTACCGAGAGACGACCAGATGTCAAAAGGAAAAACTTCTTTCGACGGGGGAACCGTGGGAACTCAATATCGTTCCTCAAGTTTCAAGCTATGCCCAATAATCTCATGCATGTAGCTCTTATCCATCCTATTGTGAATGGGCTTCGGTACAATAGCGGGGAAGGTTGCGCTGTTCGGCAAAAGACGCCGTGCCCCTCCCTATGGCACCAGTAGGGAGGTACCACCCCTTCTGGCCCAGGAAGTACTCCTTGCATATGCAGAGTTACTGATGGGTATACCCCTGCACACGGTTACCTACGCACCCTAGTAGGGCTGCCGCCCACGTTACCCTCCCTAACAAAATACCACAGGGCCTACGAAGGCCGGTAGCTGTTTCATTAAGTTGGCGCGCGAATGCGAAGTGCGTTGAGGAGCTCTCCAAGGTCAGGAGACGTGCACATCCGGACACAAAACACATCCGGACAGACGGAGGTCACCCACCGGCATGCCTGACGTCCAGCATCACCATGTGCCTCGAGGATCACTCGGGGGTCATGCTATGCCAGCCGGCCAGCGACCGCCATCCGCTGTCCCAAGAATTTACCCTGCCGGAATTATTACTTGTCTGCTTTGCAACTCGAAAAGTAGTTCATAAACAAACCTCAAAATCCTAGCATGCCCGCAACCTCTCTCATTTATCACGTCAGGTGATCCTTCCGTATGCCGGCAGTTCGTCAGCTTCTTCTATCCGTACAGTCAACAGATTGCGTTGTAGGACTGGTAATGTATTCGTCCATCAGCGTTTGAAAGAGGGGCTGTGGCTTGCAGGACAGGCCCACGCGCATATAGAAGCCGCCAACCCTGTTTGTGTTGTTGCACGAGAAATCGGCGTGGATTTGCAACCCTGCGATTTTGGATCAATGCGACGGTTAATCCAGTTCCTTACGCACAACTGTCAGATCTAATGGTCAGTCCGAACGGAGTCATTAACAAAATCCAGACGCACTCTCGCGCCCTGTCCCCTAGGTGCCCGGGTACTGCTAAATGCCGACGGCGTATCTGGAGCCATCGCAGACGCGCACGTCCACAGATAATTGGCTTGTGCGTCTGTCCTGTTTACCCGTATGTACCTGTACCTGTACCTGTACCGCAACATCCGTACGCTTGACACTCACTGAGGCTCTGAGGGACTTGCGATTTGACATGGGAGATGGGACCACACGGCAGACGGCGTTCAAAGTAGGTTAATGCTCGATCTGTCCCACAACATAAGCGCCTAAACACCTCATAAACACCTCACGTTCGCATTGCTTGGGTCGCAGATAACGTATTCGCGATGAATGGGCAACTCGATGCGCTTCATTAGGTCTGCCGCCTTGCCCGGGAATTTGAGCTGTTGGCAAGAATTGTAGTAGCATGGTAGTGATTAAGATTCCTGATCTGTTCTTAACTCGTGAGCACCTTTGTTTGCTTAGGGGCGGTACAACAGGATTAGCTCATTCCCTCAATACATCGGTCCATCTCTTCCGTGTGCGGTCGCGCACCAAGTTCCCACACAAGTGCTATTGCGCGCGAGGTGCAGGTCCCGGAACTGATGCGCGTTTCAATGTGCGTCCTGAAGCATCACACGCTGGCTGTGTCAGCGCATGCAGTGTTTGAATCCACCATGCAACACTGTTGTCGGGTCGCACCATGTTTTGTATCATCAGGGACGGAGAACGGTGTTCTTGGGCCAAATGGAACGCATATTGCAAATTTACACATTCGCACATGTTTTAGTAAAGGGGGCAGTCTCTCGTAGTCACGAATCGTCCTGACCACGAACACCATTCTTTTTATCATAACAGCACCCATGCATGCTTAAATCGACTATGTACGAATACATGTCCGGGCTGGTTAGCAAGCTGTCTCTCTGCATTTCAGCCCTGTCACCTTCCATTGCCGTGCTTCAGAAGACCCATCATCGGATTCATGGCGCCCATTCCGTGTGACCTGGACGTCTGCCTCTTTCAGACATTTAACGCAAGATCGCATGTCCACGCTCGAAGACATTTATAAAAAAATAAGAAATGCCGCAGCAGACCTGCCCGGACATAATGAATACGAATTCCACCTGGGGAACAGCACTCGAGTTTCCCAGTGTCGTCAGTTTCACGCGTGCAGCATTCATGCCCCTCCTAGTGCATGGAGATTTCATGCCGCCTGTTATGCAAACGGCCCACCAGATTCCACGATGTATGTAAGTAATTCCCCCACGATGTATGTAAGCCCCCAGGGAAACGAATAAAGGTGGGCGGAATAAGATGCCATGCTCCTTTCCGTGCAACCTATACATGCACTGCGCCCGCGTATGTCACGTTGAAGGACTTCCGCACAAACGCTACATCAGACCCTGGCTTGTAAGCCCCTGGTCCTGGCGTGAAGGTCGCCGAGGCCCCAAAGCGCTCTGCCTGTGAGCTGAAACCGGTCTTGGGCGGGGGTATGGTGGTCGGTTTAAAGGCTTGCGGGTCGGCCGAGGGGTAGCGGCCTGGTCCTGGCGTAATCTTGGATGGGAGCTCCATACCTGGCAACATACGGGTGGCGGCAGCGGTAACGTGCGCGGCGGGGGTGCACAACCAGCATTCACATTATCAGTGCAACTTCGTTCACATAGGAAGTTACGACGAACAACATGGTAGTACGACCAAAACTGCCCATCAAGTCACAGCATTATAAGAAATTGTAAGCAAAGATAACTTCATGTTTAGTTCGGAGCATGCCCGCGTACAACCCCGTATAAATTAAACTCTGATTGCGAATACTCACTGACGCGGTTAGAATCGGTCCCGAAGGGCGTGATCTTGGCGGGCGTGTTGTTGTACCTCGGTCTGCCCGCAGGCCTCTCCGGATTATAACTCCCAGGACCCAGACGGGTCGGGTCGCCCCTACAATGGCAATGGCGTTAGGCGGGTAAGTACGTGAACAGATGTCCCCTGGGTAAATATCACACGACCGTCTGCCATTCCTGTAGGACGCACAGCCCTCAAGCCACAGCCCGAAGCATCTCCGCACCCTGGTATCGCCTTCAGTGTTCAAAGCCTCAATAACCAAAGGGCGAACTAGCCTGCCTTTTGGGTGCTTAGCAAGAAAGATGCATGCCGACGGAACGAGAATGGACGAAAGCTCTTGTTAGGTCAGTTAAAACGGTATCCACACGAGCTGCCCGGTGGTCATGCAGCTGCCCGGATCTGCCGCTCTCTACCCCGTCAAACCCAATCGAAATCGTTGCAATGGAAATTGAGATGCTGATACCTCCTAGTGCCCTCCTGCAGTAAATCGACTCACTTCAGCGGGTTTGTCCCGTCGAAGTCGGACAGGTCCGGCACTGCGGGAGGCGCGGTGACTGGTCGGAAACGGCCGGTACGGGACGCGAAGTTGGAGCTCCCAGAGCGGGCTGCAAGAAGATTGAAACCGGGCAACAGGCCAATCCTAAGCATGGGGTTCCAAAATTTACGCTTTGCGTTCTGGCTGTCATGCATCAAGCCAATGTAAAATAGGGCTTGTGATGAGGTTCGCATAACTGCATTAAGTGAATGACTCGCACTAAACATGCAACTTGCAGCCGTTCCACCACAAGTAATTTCAGACATGTAGCCTCTGCATCCCCCTTTTTCGACAATCCCAAGCATTTTCAAAATCCTCATCACCGCAAAAGTTCCCCAAAGGATCAAAGGCAACCATATCAATCCCACGCGCATGCAAATGACATATACACATCACAACTCGACGTGTTGGCCCACCTGTTTTTCCCGACGGATTGAGCTTTGGATCGTAGTTGCCTGGCCCCGGATTGCCTCCATCCAATGCCTCTCCGCTGGCCAGCACCCCAGGCACTACCAGGCGCACAGGCGACGAAGCACCCTTATTATAAGAAAACCGTCCAGTGGAGGCGCCAAAGGCGCCTGTAGGCCGCGAAATCGTCATTTTTTTGAAGACGTCGAACTCCAAGGATGTCACGGCGTCTGGGTGGTAATCGCCTGTGGGCGAATTCCGAGTAGGAACAAGAGCAGCTGGGCTGAGGAGGCACAGAAGGTAATGCCCACGCAGGCGTGACAGTGAATTCGTGACAGAGACAGTGCCACACGTGCACTTCGGTTTACGCCGCATTCGAACTTCTGGACGTTGCTAGAACATACAAGAGCCCCTTCATAGAGGGAGATCCAAGATACCGAAACCTGCAACTTGATATGCACTGGCATCACCAGCACACAAATGCCTGCCGACCCCAAGAAGGATCGCCATTACCCAGACGGGTAACAGATCAGTCCGTCCAATGGCGGCATGCTTAACCACAATGATCTTAATGTCCTTGAGCGTCTCTGGTTTTGAACGCCAGCGTGCTTATGCCCACAAACGCACGTACCTGGCCCAGGCACCGCGTTGTCCGCTGACCCGAATCGAAGAGATGTGGACTTAAAGGGCGTCGCGGCACCTATCACGGCACCTATTGTGGAGGCAGCTGCCGACGCATCACCATCCGCTGCTAACGACTTCGGCCTGCGCACTCGTGGATCCTCATACGCCCCCGGCCCCGGATTCCTGCACAACGGCAATCATGTGCCCACAAAAACCTCAAGGGGAAGATTGCCTCATGGACCAGGTCAAACCGATAGCTCTGAGCATTCCAATTGCGTAATCACAACGTTCACCTCGGACAACCAAACGAACGCCAACAGACAGGTCCGCTTCTCCTGGTACGGGAGCAGTGGATATATGTTGCTGGGCATGGGGACCGGCCCGGTAATTTCGTCGCTCGCTTTCATTAAACGTCGGCCCCTCTATACTGAAGCCCCTCCTGCCCCATCCCCTTACAAATTATTCCTAGGCAGACCTCCAGAAACCCTTCTTATTAGGCTGCCTATCCCCTCCTCACCGCCAGTAAGTGGGGGCAGACTTTGCCTTGGTGGGGTCCACCTCCCAGATGCCCCTTGGCCCCGTCGTCCCGAAACCGGGGGACAAGGAGCGCAGGGCACCACCGGAGAGACCACTTGAAGGAGCCGCTGTTGGGGTGGCGAGGTTGTTATAGTCGCCCGGGCCAGGTGATGGCTCTGGCAGCTGCATACAGGAAGTTTCAAGCGAAATCATTTCGTCATCGACCATGAACCGCAGCAGCCCGAGTAAACATGTCTGTCCTTAAAACAACTAAGTAAGTTGAAGGTAACTCAATCCATTTCCGCACCTCACCTTTTGCAGTGGCCGATGGGCCTTGCTCACAAAGCTGCTCGTGCCAGTAGCGCCCCCGAACACGACCTCCACGCCTCCGATGGTGACCAGCAATCCCGCGCCGTGTCGTCGGGGCCCACTGTCTGCCAAGTTGTATGTGCCCACCCCAGGCGTCGTGGGGCCGTACTGTAACGGCGGGCAGAAAAACTCATTTTCAGTGCAGACGCACACGGGTGCTGAACCGATATGAATGCCTTGTGGTCTAGGTACGATTGCAGAAGTAGCTTATTGACTGTTCTGTCAAATTCAACAATTTTGCGCTACGCGGCAGATGCCCACCCATTGGTCACCATGGGCTGCCTTAACCCGCCATTTTATCTCTGCATCGCAGTGACCTGCCTTAATCTCACGTTGTGCCCTCCAAGTGGGCATGCGGAGCCCAGCTGCCTAACAGCAGGGAAAGGCTATATCATGCAACCAGCGGCCACAAACCCTGGTACCCATGCCGCGCAGCTGGTTTACTCCTATGCAGGTTTTCTAAAAACAACGAATGTCCACTGTACGAACCGCAAACGATGAATTAACAAAACCCCATTCTATTTACATAAAGGAAACGTCTAGATCCGGATGCACCCTCTCAAGGATGGGCCCTTACCCGAGGCAGGTGCCTCATACACGGTGCGCTACGCACCTGGTACACGCGTCCACTCTTACTGTTGCTCCACATAGTGCCCGTCGGCCGTGCAAAGGGGCCACCACCACCCAGCTCATAGGAGCCTGGTCCCACCGTGTCTCGACCAACACCCGAGTAAGCCTTCTCTGGCGCGGACTGCAGAAAGAGCCACCGCAGAGGTCGCCACGGGCACGGAGGTTGCGGCAATGCCGTAAATACACAGCATCCCAACGACAAAGCACACACACAAACACATATTGCACGCTACATGCGCCCAACTTCAGAGTCATTGAGAAGAGTGCTACTGAAATCACTACAAACTGGTGTCGCCTCTGCCAAATTGGTCTTGCGTACAACACATCCCTGGACGCCTGGCAAGCCGCACGGTATGTGTCGTATGGTAGGCGCCTCACTTGCCGCGACTACGTCCCCCCACGTCCCGCCATTCTAGACCTTATGTTGGTAGGATGGCAACCCCCCATTGCACCAGAGAGACCTCAGCATCAAGCTTGGAAAAACCACCCCATTCCACGTACTATGTCAGGCAAAAAGGACCCACCTGCAAAACAAGCGTGCCGTCCGACTCCTCTTCGTACCCGTAGCTCTCGCCACGGCCTGGCACGGAAGGCGCCGTGGGCCGCCGATGTAGCAGCTGTGATACTCGGGCAGCAGCTTTGTTGCCCGGTGCTCTGTAGCGATGACCGCCTTTTACCCATTTGTTTTCGATGTCATACGTTCCCGGTCTGCGTGCACATGTTGCAGGAAAGGCAACTAAATATATGGCAAGCGAGCGGCAAGGGCTTGAGAAGGTTTGGAATTTAACATCGGTTGAAACATAGGGTTCCGAAAGTGGACCGTTGACAGCGCACACTGATTCTGCGGTAGCACCCAGCGCCATTGTCGTTAGCTCCATACGTCCGTCTTGGGAAGCTTACATTTCACTATGACCTCCGTGATGTATATGACCCGCGGGAACGACCTCCGTCATATACATCATGGAGGTCGTTCCCGCGGGTAAGTGGCCTTAGGGGCATCATGGCTGGGCCGATAAAAAGCAAATGAAGCCGGTTTTAAAGATCCTCGTGTTCAAACTCCATTATTGACATATGACACATCCCTCACAATGACGTGTGAAAACGCATTGCCAAATTAGTACTCTCGTAGCCCCTGGGGAAAACGGGTGGTCACCATGATGTTGTCATGGCCCGGAACACGTGGGCGAAATGACATGAACTCGCGTATTGGTCTCTATTTCCTTGAGCCGCCACAATTTTTTTACACATGCGCTCCTGCTTGCTCACCCTGGCACGGTTATTCGGGCGCGGCTATCCGGGTCCGTGGGAAGCCGGGGCACCCCACTAACGAATGGTGAGGCAGGGCCACCAACACCATTGCCGCCCGGGCCACTGCCTTGGACGCCGTATGCTCCCGGCCCCGGCGTAACCGCAGAGGTCGCGAGGTTCTCAGCCAACACTCTGCGTGTGCGGGCGCGTATGCATGGATGTCCGGACCCAGGAAGGTCATGAGGTAACCGTGTAAGTCCGAAGGTAAAGGCCAGGTGTTCTGTACCTGGGCAAAAAGCTCGGACACAAAAATATATACATTACTACATGATTGGGGACAACATTCAGAACTCACCGTTCGGCGGAGGTGTGGAACGGGACTGGCGCCGGGTTGGCGTCGGAGTTGCGAATGACTTCGTATGCACCAGGTCCGACAGCCTGCAAATCAAACCCCATATTGTTTGGCTGCGACTGCTCAGACACGTTAAGCGGTGGCAGCATCCTTACCGGCTGCGTCCCCACAAGGTTTCGCAATGGAGACCGCTCTGCCCGTGAAACAAATCCACCTGATGAAATTGGGAAGGCTTGAGACATTGTAACCAATAAAAAAGGTTAACAAGCTATCTGTCCTTTTGCCCCAAACGTATAATCCCTTGTCGTGTTAATGAGTCTTGTTTCCCTGTTAGTTTGCTCGTAAGGTTTAATTACATTCTGACGATAAACAATGCGGTCTAGCTTGACAGGGCTTGAAAGTTCTAAGTTCCCGTACCCCGTATTTTACGTTGTACGCAGGAATACTTTACATAGATTTCTTTCAACATCCGGTTATTCACGTTTACCACCTTTTGGTTTTGCTGCTCGTCCTCGCGGTCCTATGAGCTTCCTGGTTCGTCCGGGCATTTCGAGCTCTTTATGAATGAATGTAAACTATCATCCATAGCTTTAACTTTGCCGGATACTTAGTACTTTATAGCTACTTCCGTTGATTGCGGTATGATTTAACGAGAAAGGGGCTGCGACAATCCTGGTTTTAAAGTATTTCAGGAGTACACAATATGCCTTACCAGGGTCGCTTACAGTTGAAGGCCGTTTATTATGACCATACCAGGATGGACATCAACAGCTCTCGCACTAAACCCCTCGATGCAGGAGCGAGCTATGCTGGTAATACTTTACTTCACCGCGACAGTGAGCCGAATGCACCGCACATTAAATTTTAAGTCAGCGAGCACAAAAAAATAGACGTAAAGTTGTACCGTTTCGCTGTGTCCCGGGGTTCCGATTAAGCTGCCTTTTCTCACAGATCGGCCGCCCCTTCTAGCGATGCTGTCTTATGCATTTATGAGGCGGAAGCGGATTTCCAGGCACAAAATCAACTAGAGATGACAGTGGTCGTGGCATGTTGGCAGATGTGCCGTTCTAAGCGCGTAAGCAGGGGTACTCAAGGACGTGCAGCTTGCATGCCGTATCCGGGGACTGCCATCCAGCATCTTTAACTTCTGCTGTTAGTCGGTGTTATGGGCACAGATCATGCGAGTATAACTCATCTCGCCTTGTTAGTCCAAAACGGTTCAAACCCATCCACACAGTTCTCAGTTCTCCATCCCTCGTTCATAACACATACATAAACATATGGTCCGAAAAATAAGGCAGGCAGGCACTTTTCGTAAACCCAAATTACCGTAGATGGCTCTACGGACGCCCATCCTATAACGGCGCCAAGGAACACAAGCCCCCTGAAACCCATAATAGGTAGACGCCTGTAGATGTGGCACGGTTTGCAGTGGCCCACGCGCCCATAATACACGGTGGAAATATCAGCAACAGACCCGACAGGGCCAAAGCATAATTACTTAACAGGGATTACTACTTATCTGAACTTGCTACTACCGTGGACAGACCTGCACACACTATTCTACAACATTAAATAAACTCACCCCATAGCGATGACGGCCGGCATGAGGCAGGGAAATACGGCAAAGGGGCATAAAGACTCTCGGCCTGAGCTGGCCTACGTGAGGCGGACTGTACAGAACCATTGCCTGGGGCCACCTGCCCCCCAGGTCCGGCAGGTCCCTTGAAGGATTGCAGAGCATGCAGCACTTCCTGTAGTTCCTGGGGTGTGAACATGTACGAACTGAGCCACAAGCCCACGTACCCGGGCCTTGGCTACTTGACTGTTTGTGATTATCCCAAGCTCCCCACGTTCCCAAAGAAACGGGAAATTTGCCAGCAGCATCGCATTACACGATGGAATGCACGTTCGTGGGTTCCCAAAAAAGGGTGGGTACGGCTAAACCAGTCAAGCCATTGCAGCAAGAGTTTACGCTCAGCAGTAGCTTCCTTAGACAAGCACAGGTGTGTGTCCTTGGCGTGTTGGAGTTCAATGTCCTTGCCCGTGGCACGAGTGAACAGGCGTGATGAATGGTACAGAGACGAGCTGGAGGGGAGCTGGCCCTTGATGTAACCAAGATGCCAAGGCCTGACCTTCCATTTAGCAAATGCAAACCGGATGCAATCCAGCAGAGGGGTCTTGCACGCGTGTCTGGAACAATGAATGCACCATTAACCACTTCAATAAGCATGCCAAGGTAGCGCAAACATTGCTGGGGCTCGCCCAGCATTGATTCCTCACGGTTTACGCAGAGGCCCAGGCATTCCAGCATGTCTAGCACCGCGGTTCACTGGGTAATAAGGGCCTTCTTGCTCTTGTGGCGAGGAATTCCTCGTTAATGTAACCTGAGCAACGACAGCCTTTCCTGTGCCACGTGCGCGTCATCTCGCGCATAACTTGGTGAACACCCAGCAAGCAAGCGCATGGCCATAGGGGAGCTGTGTGGACTGTTGGTTTTTGCCCTCAAACGAGTTCTGGGCCGGGCCGGTGTGCCACAAAAAGGAAAGGTCTTGCAGAACCCAGATGAGAACCAGCGTATTGATCACGGTGGCCGCCCACACAGCCACATCACCCTGCAGCCGTCCCCGCACGGCTAAGCTAGTTCTGACCTTAGGGCTTATCAGGTCTTCTGCGGCAAAGGTCCTGGCTCCTCTTGTCTACTTCTTTCGTGATCGTGACTCTGGCGTCCTGTCTGGTGCTGCCTCTAAATGCAGTGGCCATCACCTGGCGGGACGCGCGTACCTCATCTGGATGCGTTGTCCGATGCTTGCGAAGCTCTGGGTGGTGGTTTCTGCTGCGGCTTGAGGTCATGGGCGGATTCGGTAGAGTTGGAGCTGTTGGGTTTCGGCACGTCTGGGGTGGGAGTGGGTGCACTGCAAGCTGCTGAATGGGGGCCAACCATGAAGGGAACATTAGGCACATTGCGGTTTGGTATGCTGGGTTGGTCACGTTAATGATGGTGACTGCGGCCAAGGCACCTTGAGGTCAACATCCGAAAGCATGGTAAAAACCAACTTGGCCTTTGAGTTATCCGCGAGGGTGGAGGGTAAATGAGCCAGTCATTGAAGGAAGCAAGAAGGCTGCGAGCCAGGCATCAGAGGTGCACCATTCTGAATAAACACTATCATCAATCGTGGCTTGTGACACCGGGGATTGTCGGCTTAGACATTCAGCATCTCCAGCATTCTTTCACGGGACGAGGTATCTGCAGTCACCGCTGCATAGGCTGCAAGGAAAGGCGTAACGGCCGAAAAGCTAAGGTGCAGATACATACAGTGGTGGCATTGACTGCGCATTGATGCAGCCGTTGATTTAGTGGTCGATTCGTGTTACAGCTCATTATCATCACCCCTATTCGGGCAAATCCAAGCTATGTATACCTGTGACAGGGATATGGCGCCATGGAGGCCGAGCAGGTACGGCTGTATGGCCCCTGCCTGTGACATCCAGTCATCCGCAGTCCGCATCCACTTACACAGTTCAGCCACATGCAAAGACTGGTTCGAGGTTTACATAGCCCATACCGTCCGCATCGTGCATAGGGCACAAATACTGCCGAGTTATGTGACATTTACTTGCTGGAAGCACCGCTACAATACCCGTAAGCCTCCATGCCCCATGCCCTGTCCCGCCGTTTCAGCCATGCGCACCACATTGTTGTGAACCATCTCCTCATCTGGCTGAAAAACGTTTTGGTCGGAAGTTCTGCATGGATGATGTTCCTTTCCTTCTTCTGATTTGTAGTAATCGCTTCCCCATTTACTAAGTGTCCTTGCCGTTACAGAATTGCAATGGGAAATTAAAAGAATAGGTAGGCAGTAGAACAGTGATAACAATAAACGCCATGCCACGCCACATGTTACGACCTTCAATGATGTAAACATTATGTATTTTCTGGAGGCTTCTTTGTGACCACCGGGGCAGCCCCAGCGATGGCAGGCAGCGCCCACGAGGATCTTGACCATCCCAATCGCTGACATGGAATAATCGTTGGCGATGACGTGTCTGGCAGGCTTGGCACAATAGGGGTTTTAACAACATCGGCTTGAATTTCGGTGCCAGCTTCGGGCCTGCAAAACAGCCATCGAAACAATATGTAGGCTTCAAGCCCCAGTGTGTCAAGACTTTCTGTGGAACGAGTTATGACTTAGGGTGCTACCATTCATGCGTGCAAGAGGGAAGTTGATCAACTTAACCGGGTATACGGACCCGCCTTTGGTTAAGACGGACGCCATGAAGAGCCACGCCTTTGCCGAACGATGGGGGTACGCAGCGTGTGGTCTATAAATGGCTTACACGTGCTGGCTGCAATTAAGTCTGCATGGCGTTAGGTAGGAGCGGTCACATAAGCCTGGTGTAATACACCACCGCAGCGTGCCTAGATATCTTGAAGATTATTCTGCAAATTTAAATCATATCAATCGACCGAAAGAGATCATACACATTAAGAGACCTAATTTCAAGGCCTGAAGATGGAAACACCGTCGCCTATCGTATTCCGTACGGGGACACCTGTAGGCTGTAGCAGCAACGATTTTGTTATGTTTCCATAATTCGGGAGTGTAGTCTGCATATATTTCTATATACCTGACGCACAACCTTTAGATATCTTGCGTCCGTCGAACGTCTACAGAAGTACAGGTCGTCCACGGTAACCTTGTTTCTTCCATCTCTAGCAAACGCAAACGAAATGGACGTCGGGGAGGTTGTTTACAGGCCTTTGAAAGACTTCGCTAAGAACAGCGCACGGTTGGTTAAGCGCTGCACCAAGCCAGATCGGAAAGGTCAGGCATTCAGAGGTCGCATCGCACGGTTTGGCCTTAAATTTTCTTAAGTGGATTCCTCTGTTGAATCAGAGTTCATGAAGGTTTGCTCAAGGACTGCAGTTGGCTTCATCGTGATGGGTTTCATTGGCTTCTTTGTCAAGCTCCTTTTCATCGTAAGCGTTTCTGATTGCTTTCCATTGCCCTAGGTAAGAATATTGTTTGGACTTATAGCTGACAATCGTCTCCTGTTCTCATCCTGTGCCTTCCACAGCCTATCAACCAAGTTATAATGTCGTCATGAGGAGGGGGCCCTTGACTGATTGCCTGGGTATCTTTAGACGTTATCGGCTTAGCTGCATTGGTGGTGAAGTCTTGGTGCCCTGGTGCGATGCTGGGTAAGGAATAGCGAGGCGTGAAGGGGGAAACGATTCAGCGGGGCTTCAGCGGGGCACCCCGCAAGCTTCAGCGGGGCACCCTCATGTCCTTGTACGCTTAGGCTTGTGGAATATCAAGAGTTCACGGCAAGCCTGCAATTCGCGAGCTTAGCATGCGTGAAGCTGCAAGCAAGGGTGTGGGCATCAGGAAGGAACATAATATCAGCTACTGTTTGGCCAAGCAAGGATGCGATTTATATAGCCCGAGTGCAGGTGTTATGCTTGTACCAGCCTGTACCCTTATTCAGGGCGCATAGGCTCAGAACTTCAGATAAGCGGTTTTAACGGTACATTCGCTAGTTACTGGTTTCAGAGCATCCTATGTAAAATAGGAGCCACATCGTGTGTTTGGCCGAACATACATGCATGGGCTTCGTTATGCACAAAGGAAATATCCCTTTGCACCAAGAAAGGTCTCTTAGATCTTGCAGACTTGAACGTCAACATTCACTCCATGTGTGGTGAGGGATTTTTGTGTTAGGGAGTGCGCATATTATCGCATATATGTGGCATAAATGCGGAAGGCGTGTTACGTCGTTCATTTCTGGGCAGCTTGCCATCATTCTAGCTGCTTTGCTTACACAGATCAATTTGTTTGTGTGGGCACTTCAGGTGTGACAGCTGCAGTGATGCTGGGAAGGATTTACGTCGAGGCATTTATACTGGTCCGATAGCATACAGGGGGTCCAGGGGTTTATATTAACCGACATGCGTGCACGTAAAATTCGCTTGCTATATTAGGACACTGCACCACATCGAACCAGGCGATTCCCTAACAAAACACACTCGAATGCTGAAGGACGGTCGAAGGATAAAAATTCTCAGAAAAAACATACATTGTGTGTCGTTCTAACCAGCTGTCCGGACTCAAATCACCCAAACCAGCAGTCCGGAGCGCTCCACAAAAACAAAGGCCTATGCGCTCTGCCATACAGAAGCGTTGCGCCATGACGGTGACTGTTCCTCGGTCTTGTGGCTATCTGTACTCCTGAGATAGGGCGAGCAATCTACTTTGCCTGTACAGCAAGTGACCGACCTAATGGTTATGGTCACCTGTAGCAATAACATCCTAACAACATCGGATTTTGTGCATCAGCATTCCACCAAATACGCCCCAACTTTACTCCTTAATGTCGCCACATTTGTCGTAGGGCCGCATCTACGGGCCAGCCGTACGTCTGCGTGCCTCTTCCTACGCTCATCAGAGCTCACGATTATATGTGCAGGCATTATGTACTGTTATCACATCTATGTACAAGGACTATTATTGAAGTGGAGGCCCCAAGGCCTTAAGGATGCGGTGTTGCTTCCAATATGTTTCGAACCCATCCTGAGGGTTGCTGTCGTCCGCATATCGTTCCGATACAAAGCAGCTGTACCAGCATCTCATCATCAGTGCGCATATTGCGGCCTTGGCATGACATGCCACTAACTGTCCATGAAGTGGTATCCGGCTGCGATTCTGTCTTCTTAGTTCTTGAGCGTGACATAGGAAAACAAGTAATCCACGACCGCTTCTGTAGCGTCAGGAGCCATGTCCTCGGGCCATGGCATCTAACCTTAAACGTTCATCCTGCAGAAAGAGGTTTCGCTGCATGTGACCGCAGCTGAAAGGGTACACAAGGTCCGCCAGTGCTCTTGCCGGGCCGCCATTAGCCTACCATGCAGCCTCAGTGCACGTACTTAACGCCCCGGTTATCCGCAGGGCTCCTGAAGGCGGGTGCAGGCAGACAAGCAGAAGCTGTTGAGAATGAGCGACACACGGTGATATACCAGGGCAATGAAAAAGAAGTAATACGGCCGGGGGCGGGGCGCTTTCCTTTCTAACAGGAGCATAGCAGTTTATTTCTTTCTGCAAAGATGAGAACATCGATGCCCAGGCCAGTCCCCAAGTCACGGACATGTGACAGTAATCGGGATCGGCATAAGACATGATAGAAATCGATGGGGTCCACTGGTTATTACCAATGGGGCCTCCGTCAGTCGCGCTGGGTTAAGTGCGCAATCAGGATACGCGAGGTGCACAAGTACGGCTGCTGACCTGTCGCACAGCCCAGCGAGCCCGCCAGCAGCCATTTTATTAACGTTGGTCGGTCCGCCGTTCTTGTAAACACCCGTGTAAAGCTTCTTATCGTCATGATACTGTATGGGTCAGCCGAAGAAGTTATGAGGAGGGGGTTACAGCGCTTTGTAAGGCAGGCCACCTTGGGTTACAGATGGGGACAGGAAGGTAAGCTGCAATTTACTAATATTTTGCACATGTTGGTGGGCCATAGTGCTACAGCGTGTCGACATCGACGAAGGCAATAACTGCGTGTGCAACTAGCCGTAGCCAGTGCTAGCAAATTGGTGGCGTGTGTGATACGGTAAGCACCTTGACGGCTTGCGCCTGTGTGGCGTTGGAGGTGGGACTAGCTGCAGCAATCTTCTGCTCCAGTTCGGCCCGCGAAACGCCTTTCTTCTGGGCGAAGTGGTCCAGCGCAGCACAGAACTGAAGCAGCGGCAAAGGTTACAATGGGTCCATGAACAAAGCCGATTTCATCAAAACAGGTTCTGCTGTCAAAAGCGCACAATTGACATCTCGGGCATACATGCTTGTCTTTAGGCGCTGCATCTCGTTCTCACCTGGGCAAAATTGATCGTTCGGTCCGTCTTGGCCTTGACCTGCGCGGTACAATTTGAAATATTGTCATGTTGCAAAGGAAATCATACAGGAAATCTTAGAGGCCCTAACACCGCGCTCGGCCCAGAAACCGCGAACGCGAACCTTCCCGTGCCCATCAATAAGCCTGAACGGTTTATGCTCACCTTCATGAAGGTAATGTCCACCTCAGTACTTGTAATGCACTTTGCGTCCATAATTTTTGAGTCCTTAATACATTTGCTGCGATTAAAGGGAAGAACCGTGTTCGGCAGGATTACCCAGACGGACTTCTTGACGACAACATCCTGTCTGGGCAAATTGTTGCGCACCTGAAGTTCTTGTTGTCCATGTCCTGTCTTATCTGTACAGTATGAAATGTTGACGGTGAGGGCTAAAGAAAGAAAGTGTTCTAACATGTCGGACATGCACAGGGCGGCATAATAGCCTACCTCTTGTCCTTTGCCGTAGGATGCAAAGGCAATAAAAGCCTGCTTGAGCGCGTCGGACATGATTGGAATTACAAACTCAAACAGAAGCCAGCCGGTTGCGGGAGGTTTGTATGATTTACAGAGAAAGGACGGACAATAGGAGTGTCCGGAGTTATGTTTTATATATAGATAAGCTTCAGATATTGATGTTAAGCCGTGATCTGGGACATATATAGTCACTCAAATTCGACGTAGTACAGGTGGCGGTTGGAAGTGCATCGGAACATGGTGGCCTACGTTAGGCTACGTTGCCGCCGAAAACCGAGTTTCGGATGCAACAAAACATTTATGTTTTAAAAACATTTTCATACAGCTAGCTCGCTTCCATTTGCGTCGACATACACCTTCACCTAGATGGTTTATGTTGCCGGACAAAATCTTACGCGATAGGGGGTCGAATAGTTAAAAAACGTACTGGCTTTCGATTATATGGAGAACAGGATGTTAGGTTTCCTTGTACTTCCCTTCTACACGTCACACACTCACACCTCCGGCTCACACTTCATATGATCCTAACGATCATGGCCCTCGCCGCGCCATTGATCAGATTTCTAACGTGTATGCCAATATCCACGGATAAACTGTTTTCACTTCCTTGCAAAGAAACCTACCTGTACTTCGGAAAGCCGAAGGGCTGGCAACTGGAAAGTCACTGGAACGCCCAAAGCTTAAATACGCCGCCACCAAGGACAGCAAACCCCATGATTGGCCAGTCCAATTTACCAGCAATGAAAGCTTCCACGCATTCAAACGATGTCACCCTAGCCAACCCTGCATGCCCAAACCTTAATGGGCGACGTCGTATAACGAAACCTGCATAACCCGGCGGCATCCTTTCCCCAAAGAAAGCTTGACAACTAAGGTACGTATGCACAATCCAAGTTAATTTCTCCAAGCAACATCAGTAAGGGAAATACCCTTTATTACGGCACTTAAACGCCATCCCTTGTGCTTGTTGCTCAATGACATCCCAGCGCCGCCCCAACGCCGCTCACACTGTCGCTTGCGCGAGTCGCGGCCTGTTGCTGTTGCCGCTGCTGCAGGCGCACCATTGCTATATGCACGCGCGACATCGTATCCGACAGCATCGCGCCGGTCTCCAGTAGCAGGGCAACATCCATGCCCTCTAATGCCGCGTGCATCGTCATGAGGCTTCGTCGCAGTTCCACCACCGCCTCTGCAGCACCCGAAGAACCAGGCCCTGCCTGCCTTGTAGGGACTGCCGCGCTCTTATCCCCCCTTTCACGCCGCATCCCCACCAGCTCCCCTGCCTGTGTTGTGCCACCAGCGCCCCTCCCTCCGGAGATGGTTTCGGGCGCCTTGGCCTCAGGTTGCATCTGCATCTCCATCGGCCCGTTCGCCTGGACCCCGCATGGCTGCCTTCCTTGTGACTGCCGATGAACTGCGTCAGTCGCAACTGGAGCCACAACGTCCCTGGGTTCGGCTGCTATCCCTCTCAATTCCCCGCCCTGGTGGTTTTCAAAAGCTGCAACATTGGGGCTCGCCACCCTTGTATCCAGCACAGGAGCAGCAGGAGCAGCAGGAGCAGCCACAGAAGCAGAAATGGCAGCGACAGTAACAGCACAAGCAGCGGGAGGAAAAATAGCTGTGCTGGAACCGGCGCCGTTGCCACCCTCACCGTCCTCCGTGGCGTCCCTCTCATTGGACGGCGTTCGGCTGCGCAGCCGCCGCAGCGGTAGCCCCGCCGGTCGAACGCCCTCGTCAGGGTTTCCGTCCATACGGGTGAGCTCTGATGCCCGGGCACCAGTACCCCTGCGCTGCTTAGTAGAGATTTCACTGGGTGCAACGCAGCCGGTGGTTGTGGTGTTGCTGCCGCCGGCCGCGAGGTCGGATGCTGCACACGGGGCTTTGCCGGGTGTATTGGCATCTACCGCCAACCCTTGCCGGAGCGTCCGCCGGCCTTCAGCACCTGGCTGCTGCTCTTGTTGCTGCGTTGACTCCACAAGCAACTCATCCACTCCGTCAACCGTCGCCACGCGGACGGGTGCACCTACGGTCACGGGTGTCATTGCCGGGATAGGAACAGACGCAGTTTCGTTCGGCTGCGTCAGCGAAGCAGCCGCCGCTGCAGCTCGTCCGGCTTGCTGTTGCTTTTGCTGTTGCTTTTGCTGGTGTGGCAAGAGTTGTGAGATTGGGGCGGGATGAGGTGCATGGGGTTGGGCCAGGACCCATCGGGGATGATCGCTGACCCCTTGCAGGCGCTGGCGCCGTGCACCATGTCCTGCAGTCGCGCCACATGTAATATCATAGCTTTCAGCCAGGTCTAGCTGTGAGGCACCGTCCAAGAGGGGGGCTTCGTCCTCAGCACGAGCCGCACCCGGATCCACGTCTACATCACATACAGGCGTCGCAGCCGCAGCCGCGGATGCCGATGCCAAGCGGGAAATCCCATCATCCCCAGTAGACGCCTTCGCCACAGCACATACATCTCCACCTCCACTGGCCACAACTTCTGGGATCACACCATTCCCGCCGCCACCTCCTCTTTTGTCGCGGTTGGGCATGGTGGCGATACCGGGCAGGTTGCTTACGCAGCCTGCAGACCCCGTGCATGCCTCTCCGGCAGCAGTGAGTTGATATATGTTGCCACTGTTGCTGCGGTCGGCACCAGCGTCGGCACCCTCATGATCACACACGCTTGTCCCTGTTCCAGTGACGGGGGCAGCGGCGGTGTCCATCATTCGGGATTCGCCCGCTCTGACCACATCCGCATTATCCGTGCCCTGCAGGCGTTCATGTTCGCAATGCAGAATGTGAGGGTCTAAGGAATCCGGCACCATCTCTACGTCCTCTGTCGCAGCCTCGGCACTGCCCGAGGATGCCTTATCCACCTCCATCACTTCGCCGCCCGCAGCCGACGTTTCACTCTCAGCCCGTTGCCCGTGCTGCTTCTTTTTCTGTACCGCCTGCTGCTGCGGGAGCGATGGCGGCGGCGGTGGCGGCGTAGGCGTAGGTGATGACTGCTGCCCCGATGATGGTGGCGCCAACGGTTCGTTGCGGGTCATTATCATAGCTGCACTCAGAGCTGATGACCGCCGCTGCCGGAGATGTGAGGGAGGCAGCTGATCCAACGCAGGATCCGGCACCGGTGAAGGGCATCGGGGTGATGGTGGCTCCGGTGCACGGCCAAGGGGCTGCTGGTCGAGGACCCCGCCCAGTTTGGGAGACGTCGACGCTGGTTTTGCAGCCCCATGCGATAACAAACATGGCAGGACTTCCTGTGCCGGGTCGGGGACTGATGAAGGCAGTCCGTTGCCGGAATGAACCGGAGCATATGAACCATCATTGGGTTGTTGCAGGAGGGCCACGCGAAGGGCCGCCTGAGGAGCAGCGGAACCATCAGCCACGTGGTCGGCCATGACGGCAGCTGCAACAGCCCCGCCGTTGGCCAGTGGCCGCGTGCGGTCAGCCAGCGGCAGCGCCGATGACTGCCCACTCCGTTGCGCGGCAGAGGATTGAGGTCCAGCGCCTGGAGGTCGGGAACTGACAACATCCCACGGATGAGGTACCGGGCCGCCGCCATTGCCGCTGTTGCCACCGTTGGCGCCCCCACAGCCGCCGTGGTTGCCGCCACTGCCGTCGCCGCTAACATGCGGCCCGTTGCCACAATTGCCATTGCCTCCC
Source organism: Volvox reticuliferus (assembly GCA_019650235.1). Taxonomy (NCBI): domain Eukaryota; kingdom Viridiplantae; phylum Chlorophyta; class Chlorophyceae; order Chlamydomonadales; family Volvocaceae; genus Volvox; species Volvox reticuliferus. The sequence continues at coordinate 166,097 of BNCP01000022.1, forward strand.
TCAGCCCCTCCACGATCTGCAACGATGATCATATCATCATCCGAACTCCAATCCTGGCTCTCGCTGCCCATTCCGATGAGCCCCACGGGTCCGGTCTGCGAGCCATCAAGCGCTGTGTAGGTAGTGAGCCCTGTGCACCGCCGTCGCCGCTTTGATGCACGGCGGTTTGGCACAGCGGCGCCAGCGGCGGCAGTTTGCCCGGCCGGCGACGGCGATGGCGCGATGCGGACGTATTCCGTCTGCGATTCCTTGAAGGAGCGCTTACCGTTGCCGCCACTACTTCTGATATCGCTGCGGCGGCCAGCAGGGGGAACTCTGGCGCTTACTTCCCGGTCTTGCATCCCGACATTCGCGCTTGTGGGGGCTGATGGCCGCTGGTTTAGTTGCCTTTGCGGCAATTGTGACACCGGCGACGCCATCGGCGTCAAATGCTGTTGTAGCTGTAGTGCATATGTGCGATTCGGCAACGCCGTCGTCTGTAGCTGGCTATCAGGAAGCAAGAACGCGCCATCCCACGCTAACCCATCAATGGCCAGCTGCACGGATTGCGGCAGCACCAGCGGGGTAAGGTTGCCGACAGTGACTGGTGCAGCGTGCGCCGTCATTCCCGCAGCAGCTGTAGGGAAAGCGGCATTTCCGAGCAGCAGCTGCTGCAGCCCACTGACTGCCAGCGCCACCGTCGCTGTGGAACAAGATCCAGGCGACGGAGGCGTGGACTCCCGCGGATTGCGGTACGCTGTCCTCGCGATGGCGAGCTGTTGCTTTCGCAGCATTAGCTGGCGAAGGTGGTAAGCTACCCGGTTGTGGAGTCGAGGCATACGGTCTGCCAGCAGTGATTCTAAAGCCATCACCGTTGCCTGAGACAGCACCGAGGCTTCCGCCTCCGCGGCCGCTGGCACCGCTCCCGCCGCGGCCACCGAACCGCCTTTGCTGCTCGGTTGTGCCCCATCCCCCGCCGCCGGTTGTGTCAGGTGGTTTGACCTACATGCCGGACGCAGAAATACCGGCGCAGGTTAAAGTTCCGATGAACCCACTCATAGGAACCCACGAGGAGGGGTTGCCCAGCAAAGCCAAAACATATTCTCTGTCCCGCACTTCCGGGTCCTCCCCCTTCCAGTGCTGTCCCACATGCTCCTGCCCACACTCGTTTCCTGTCCCCACTCTTCCCCTACGAAGAGTTGCGCACTCTGCAGCATTCCCTCTCAGTGGTAACCTCCCCTCCCCATATTTCACTTTCTTCCGCCTTTCTCAGTTCCCCTTCTCACACGAAAGGGGCAGAACCTGGACTAAGGACTGGCTAAGGACTTGTTGATTCAGCATCCACGTGCCCACACTCTTTTTATACCTGAGGCATACCACCAGTAACGGAGCTAGAGTAGCTAGCTGCGCCGTCACGTCATAACCGCGCCGCCGCAGCTGGCATAAGAGCCCCACCACCGCCGTCACCGCGGTTGCCGCGTGCACTACACCGAACTCGCCGGTCGTGACGCCGCCGCTGTTGTCGCTTACCACGCTGGGAATGTCTGCGGCGGTGCCGGCAGCAGGGACCACAGCGGCAACGGCGCCGTCGCCATGCTGACGTGGCACGTGTGGCAACAGATCTCTTGCAACCGTGACGAGCGGGGCTTGAAGCGCCTGCAAAGCAACATTGGCGGCAGTCGCAGTACCGACGGAGGCGGCAACCGCAGCGTCCACCCCTGCTGCTCCACGCACCGCTGGCGGCGGCGCTGCGAGCGCCAGTAGGACATCCGGTATGGCATCAAGGGCCTCCGCCAGTGCCTCCGCAGCACCGCTTTGGAGCTGATATTGCTGATGCTGTGTTGTCGGTGCTATCGGTGGTCTCTGCAGAGCCGCTGCGCTTTGCAGAGCATCCGGACACAAACCCAAGTTCCGAGTCGGGTTTACATTCTGCTCAGTATTGCTCATGCTGAGAGCATCGGTGCCGCCCAAACCTGCTGCGCGCTCCGAACCTGCTATCCTTGAAGGTCGTCTACTTTGCAACAGCGCTGACACAGCGGCTGAAGCCAAGGCTGCCAGTAGCTCTGGACCCAGCGCGGGGGCTGTAATGGCCGCAGCTTCTGCAGCGACCATAGAACAGGACAATGATGGAGACATACCACCTGGCGTCGATGCGTTGGCGGCAATCAGGGAAGCTGCAGCTGATGCAGTTGCGCCAACAGGGTCCACGCCGCCGCGGGCACCCCGGGGTGTCAGGGCGGCGGCGGCGGCGGTCGCGGCCGTCCCGCGGCCAGGTGTGCGGGGTAACGGGGTTGGCAATGCGTGTCGTGGCGTTGTGGGCGCAAGCGTTCCGTTCACGGGTGTTGCATAGTCGCCGCCACCGCCGCCGCTGAAGCTGGTAGGGTCGGACTGCGTCCGGGATCGCCAGCCATCTTGTGCGGCGGCAGTCGTGCTGGAGGCGGCGGCAGTGATCGACGAAAACGCATCGTTCATTGCAGCAATGTGGCGTGCCAGCGCAGCGCCGGTGATCCCGAGAAAACGCCAGGCCGGCGCGTCCGCGGGGATTGCCACCGCTGCCGCCTCCACCGCCATGTCGTTGTGTCCCCGGAGCAGCTCCAGGAACCTTGTCGCAATGCCATGTACGGCAATCACGACGGCATCGGGTCTGTTGGAAACAATCAACCATTGGACAAATGAGGGGGATGCGAGACCAAGTGATTTACAGCATAGGCGAACGACTGCCGTGATGGATAAAAATCATCTTATCTTTTCCTGTGGATCCTTTTGGCCATATTTCTATATGTCTGGCATGCTTGTCGTTCCCCAAACTTGCCGTGACGGCTTTTTATCAGTTGGTCAAAGGGTCAGCTTGTAAAGCCTGTTACGAAATCATGCACATGGTTGCGAAATACGTGCATATTACGTTGCGCTTGCTTCTTTGCTCAGGACAATCGGCTTCACACCGTATGCTTATGCCATCAGGGCGGGAAACGCCTCTTGACGTTCGAACCTCCTGAAACATGCTGAAGCACGGGATGAGACCCACCGCACATTGCGGACACAGTGGAATGCTTACTGGCCACCTACCTGCCAGTACCGCGACCCGCCGACGCAATACCATACAACGAGCGTCGGCTGTGCTGCAGCAACGCGGACAACAATCCCTCCCACGCCTTGGCCATGCGCCTGCCGTCTCCGAAAACACCCGTGTCTGCTGCGCCGGCCGCCACCGCTTTCTCCGCCGTCCCGGGCAAGAGTACGGCTTCCAACGGCGCTATGAGCAGTTGCGCCATTGCGTCAGCAGCTTCTCGCCGCCGCCGGTTCGCACCTTGACCCCCCTCCTCCGGAACCAGCGGCCCCATCACCAGCGGCCCCGCGCCGCCGCCGGCGCCCGTCATGGCTGCCTCCTTTGTTGGCAGCTCCGTGAGGAGGCCCGCAACCGTTTCCCAGAGTACCCAGGCATATGGGCACGGCAGCCGGTGTTTGCAGCTAGGGTCAATCGTAGCTGCTTCTTGACAGCCAGCCCTATCGTGGTCTTCGCCTCGAGCGTCCTGTTGCTGCGCCGCGGCTGGCTGTAGAGGACTCAGCGGGGAGCGGGGTACCCGCGTAAGAGGCGATGGAGACTGACCCCGGGATCTGCTGCCGCTACGGATGCGCAGATGCAGCCGCAAAGCGGGACAGCACAAGGCCGCAAGGCACTGCACTGCCGTGCCCCCACAGCCGCCTCCGGGCTCTCCAGCGCTGCAGGTGTACATGTTCCGCAGTAGCAAGCCTCGCAGATGGCTGCGCCAATCGCCCCACCATTCCGGAAAGGCGCTCGTAGTGGCGGCGACGTCGGGGGATCCGGCCTGCGGCGCTAATGTTGTCGCCAAAGGGTCCAGAGCACGGCTGACAGCGAGCCACGCCGTGACCGTTTCCACCAACACCGCTGAGCTGCTGCTGTTGCATCCTTTGGATCGCAAGCCGATAGCACCGTCGCCGCTGTCGGGGGGTCCAAGTATGGCAGGTAGCGTGTACGGCACCAGCAGCCGCATCAGGAGTCTTGTTAACTGTGGTCCGGCGTGGCGACAGAGGAGCCGCCGCAGGGCCTCCCGCTGTTCCAGAAGCTGCAATGGCTGCTGCTGCTGCTGCTGCCGTTGCTGCTGCGGCGTCTGCGCTGGTGCCATTGGCTGTAGCGCTGTGTCGGCGATGTCAGGAATGGGATTGAGAAGGCCGGGTACAGTGAAACAAAACTGAAGCCACATTATCCAGGCCTTGTTGCCGCCGCCATCATCACCGTCCCCACTTCCAGTCCTGCTGCTGCCGAAACTGGTGGCGGCTACTGTCTGCTCGTCCTTGCACGATGACAATGAAGCGGCCAGGAGCAGGAACAGCACCCGCTCGGCAGCGTCGCCCCAGGCATGCCAGGCGCTTTCCACCGGTGCCGAATCCGACGCGGCCGCGGCCATGGCTGATGGCTCCGCCTCCCATCCTTGAGGACCTGGTGGTGATCCCCTTGCCAAAGGCTGGCAACCAGATGCGTCAGAAGGCAGCGTCGACGGATAGGCAGCGTTGCGCATGGCCTCCGCCGCCGTCAGCTCCACCGCACACCTGAACATGCGCTTCAGCAGCGCTGCCCAATACTCCGCCGTGGCACAGATGGCCGTCCCCGCCATCGCCGCCGCCGATACGGCTGCTGAAGCTGCCGCCGCTACGGGCGCAGCTGTAGGTGCAGTTGCCTCGGTGCCAGGCGAGGGTTCCTTGCCGGACGGCGTGTTACCGCTGCCGCCGCCGCCGCTACCCGACGGCAATGCGTGCAGGAGGGTCTGTGCCAACAGCCCCACGCTCGCGGTGCATGTTGTGTCTATCAGGTTGACAAGCACCTGCCAAATACAAAGACGTCAGCGACACCATGGCAATAATTGCGCCAGCGATACAGATACGTTCATACGTTCGCAGCTCATCACAAGACCCTCACACTCCGCTAGCCCATAGCCGCTCAGCATTTGAACCTGTGCCGCCCTCCCACCTCAGCACCCAACCATGAAGCAGTGTTCCCTTAGCATCTCTTTTTTCCCCTTTGCCCTCCTCCTCCTTTTCATCCAAGCATGTGTGTTCCTGCAGTTCAATCGCACCAATTCAATCTCCGCGATCTTGTGCGACGTAAGCCGGACCCCGGATCCCCCAGCAGTAGCAGCAGCAGCAGCAGCCGCCTTGGGTGTCAACGGCCCCGTAGCCAGCTGAAGCAACACCGCCTTTGCGACTGGCGCCACTGCCCAGGACCAAACGTCGGGCAGCGTGGCTCCTGCAGGCCGCCGCCGCGATGGTCGTCGTGGCTGGCCTGGGGCCTGGTGGCCCCGACCAGAGCCCGTGGTGTGGAACGGGACCGGCAGCCGCAACTCCACTGCGTCCTCAAGTGCCGCAACGGCGGTGGCCACCGGCCCCGCGACGCCGCCTCCGCACAGGGTGGCGTCTTGGCCGTATGATCGTGTGAGTAGCTGGACCAGGTACTGCCAACAGAGTAGCGCAGCTTGGAGGACCTCTGGACGCCTTCGTATGGAGAGCCAGGAGAGGAGAAGAAGGTGCGAAAAAGGAGCCGCGAAAGAGTAAATGAGCGTAATTGATATCTATCTATATTTTACACACTGGCATCCATCTATCTATCTATCGCATCCGGAGACATTCCCGTGCTCCGACTGGAGACACTCCGGTCCCCTAACTATACCGACCGCTGCGATATTGGCTCCGCAACCTTAAGTTTATGTAGTTTCCTACTATGGTGTGCCACATCTTCCGGGAGGGAAGCCTTCCGCCCCGAACACCAGATCTCCGTCCTCTCCCGCCTCTCTCCCTCACCCCCCTCGTTCATCCATCCCGGTCCGGAACCTACTTATCGTGTTTGGCGGTGTGCTCAATTGGGGCGAATATGAGACGCAGTCGGCTGAGGCTGCGGGATCCACCCCCGCCACCACTGCTGCACCAGACGCGCTGGGGTGGCGGCGGAGGCGGCACCTCCCCAATCTCCCGGAATGCGTCGAACAGATCCCTCCAGGCGGCGAAGGCAGCGCAGGGCAGCTGAGTGTTGGACGTGCACGTGAAGCACGGCCGCACCGTCTGGGTAAATTAACCGCAACGGACACACCGTTACATAATAACATGCATTAGGCGTCGCGTCTCGCAGTGTGTTCGCCATTAGTAATAGGCAAATACACATACTCCTCGACGTGGTAAAGAACATGAATCAAGAAATCATGATGTACACTATTGTAATTGTCGTATTATGAACCAATGCGAAGTCTATTTTTGAAGGGCATATTTAGGAGGCGAAACCCATAAAGAGACTCAATTAAACCCATTTTCAAGGGAGGATGCCCTCTGTCCAGGTCCATTGCCGAAGTCCTCCTATAAGCTCCCCCGTTCCCCTCCGTCTCGTTAGGCTGTATGGGTGGTGGTAAATACCATGCAAGTTCCTCAGCGTAAGCAGTAGAGGTTTATATATTTTGTGCATGCGAAGGGCGATGGCCCCTCCCCTGACACCCAGCTCAGCAGCTCCCCGCTCACGTCTAGCATCTTCTGCCCTAGGCCGTTCACCCGCACGAAGGAGGGGCCCAACACCAACACCGCAGCCCCCCAGGTAACCACCGCAGCCACGGCCGCCTCCACAGCCGCGCCGGGGGGCTCCGTTCCTCGAGGCAGGGTCGTCACTCGACCAATCTGAAGGGGAGGTCCATTGGCGGAGAGGGCCGGATAACGGTGGAGAGAGAATGAAAGCAGGGGACAAAGGCATCACGTTTCATCAGACTTCGTGAGCCCAAGGAATGGTCAGGAAGGGCACGTCGCCGTCCAACGACCCATGTAGATGCACCCACCATCTGCATCATCTCGGGTAACATGGACGATGTCAGCCGTGAGGCCAGCTGCCGCCCCACCAGGTCCGCCTCTGCAGCCGCAGCCGCCACGGCCTTATCCTCCACGGAGGTCCGCACGTCAGCAACACAGCCGCCGCTTGTCGTATCACGGCTGGTCACGGCGGCGGCGATGTGGTGCCCTCCCTGGACCATTTCGCCCCGACGGTATGCCCCCAGCGCCGCCCCCAGCTCACGTGTCAGCCTTACGGCTCCCTCACGGATTTGCCGGTAGGCTGCGGCCTTGGGCCGCTTCACACGATAACGAACCGGAGTGATGGGAATAGGGGGTTGGGCAGATGCACAGAAGATGATGAAGAAAACAGGAACGGAAAGCGATGAGGAAGCGTCGCGGGTATTCAAATATTGCCCACGACCTAAACTCCGTGGATCCAAAATAGAAACGGTTTTGTGCCTTCGGGGCGGAAGTGGATCCCATGCCTGAAGCCAGAATGAAGCAGATCCACCATCTTAGGATCCGGACTAAACGTGTTAAGACAACTTGTTCCAGGGATGCCATACTGCACTTTTGTTATTTTTACTACACTTCTAGAAGAGGGCTGATTCGTCTTAACGCAGCTCAAGCTCGTTGTGGTCCTCGGCACGTCCAGGGATCCTACCCGCAGAAAAACTCTCCTTTCCCCACCCCCTACGGTGTCAATTATGCTCTTTCTCTTTTCCTCTCACCACCTCCTTGCCGCCTTCGAAACCCGTTGCCAGCATCAGCTGCCACCCCGCCGGCGCCCAGCTACCAGCCTGGCGGGTAGCCTCTTCAGGCAACTGAACCAGCAGTCGCTGCACTGCGAGAAGCGCTTGCAGAGATATCATCGGGCTAGCAGCCCACGAGTGGCCAGATGGCGGGGCCGGGGTTCGGCAGGAAGGCAGGAATGGGATGATAACATTAAGAATGTCCTAATGAATAGGCAAAGAATTGGGGCAGGGGCAGGGGCAGGGGCAGGGGCAGGGGCAGGGGCAGGGGCAGGGGCAGGGGCAGGGGCAGGGGCAGGGGCAGGGGCAGGGGCAGGGGCAGGGGCAGGGGCAGGGGCAGGGGCAGGGGCAGGGGCAGGGGCAGGGGCAGGGGCAGGGGCAGGGGCAGGGGCAGGGGCAGGGGCAGGGGCAGGGGCAGGGGCAGGGGCAGGGGCAGGAGGGGCAGCAGAATGCGTTGTGATGCTTGAGAGAATGCGGGAGGCGAAGGCAGAGGGGAGGAAATCCAACAAGGAACCCGAGGAAGGTGATGTAAGAAAAGTAATAAGGCACATGCTGAGAAGCTAAAAGGAAAGAACCAACGGTTGAGATTTGAGAGAGCTGAGCACGGGAGGAAACTGGGATATATAAAGGCAGAGCGTGCCGTCCACGAAGGCACACCTCCATCTAATGCCGAAATTCATCTCGCCCTCGCCCACCTCTGCCAGGGGTTATCCAGCGGCAGACACACCTCCAGGGCCGCCAACAGTGACGCTCCATGGCCACTCAGGCGGCCAGGGGGCAGCTGCTGGGTCTGTACCACCCATATTGCTAGTTTGCATCGCTCCTGCGGCCGGGGATCGGGGATGCGGGAGATTGGGAGCTGCAGGAATATAATGGACTTTGCTTACGGTGCACAGCAGGCAAGGGAATGAGAGCTCCCCCAAAGGCCAAGGAAAGAACATCTGGTGCATACGTAAGCTGCACATGATGTGTGCCATGAGAGGAAGACCATACCGGGGTTATCATAGGGCCACATTTTCCAGTCGATTACGTGTGCAACATACAACGTGTCACTGAAAGGCCGTCGTACAACTGTAATGTACCGACCAAATTTCGAATTTTGGGGGGGGTTCTTCCCTTCCGTTCTGTGCCATAGCATCTGTGCAGTATGTGCAGACCTCCACGTCAACCCAATGGTCATACGTCCATACATACATGGTGCTTTAGTCTCCCACGCCATGGTGCTACCGACTGCACCATGCAGCGTGCACCTTTCCTTCCGGCAGGGTGGACCCGCAGATTCTAAAAGCCATCATCCCCCGCTGACATAACCCACAACCCACCTTGCTAGCACCTCGCCCCATGCCTTCCTTCACCACCTGCAGCAGCTTCTGGCAGTATACGTCTGGACAACAGGAAAATGTGAGGATGTGTTCGTGAATTAGTGCATGGATGGACGCAGAGCGAGGTAAGCTAGAGGTCCAAAGGCACGAGGACAGCACAGGTGGAATTCCACGGCAGCGGCAGCGGAGGTTTGCAGCGAGGTCAAAGCCATCAGCTGGTCCCGGTCACCCCTGCCGGAATCTACGGCCGCCGAGTCGAGGGCCTGACCCCGGTCTCCTTGCCCACCTGAGAGTAGCCGTGCCGTGGACGGCGCCTGCAGCAGCAGCCCCACCAGCTTCAGCGCCGTGAGGTTACTGCGGACATGGGTTAAGGGGAGCAAGTGAAAGGGTGAAGGGCAGCGCGACATAAGCAACGCTAAATGTTTCTGCCGACCGGCGTGGGCGTGCTTCTAGACGATTTGGACGATTTCAGCAACGGCGCTTACCGGGTGATCCTCTTATTCGCCTTCGGGACCTACCTCTTACCCAAACAGCGAATTGAAGATATTTATGGCGGCTGACGCCACGGGGCGCCGATGGGGGTGCACTTGACGCAGGAACGCCTTATCCATACTCCTAATGCTCCTAATAAGGCCTGGTGCTGCGCCCAGCAACAGCCAGTCGTAGTAACGGCGCGCATGTCCATAACAGGCAGGGTATCAGCACACCCAGGTATTGCAGTTCTCATCGACTTTCTCCGAAACCGAGGAAAGGACCGCCCAGCCCAGTCGGGCGCGGGGCTTTCAGCACCTGTTCTTGCACGCAGCATCCCCATAACACGGCTCGGCCCCCAAAGGAATTATTCCAAAGCCTTCCCCTTCCTATCAGGACCTTTTTGGTGGCGGATTCTCCGCCGCCTAGCACCCGACTCACATACTCCCTGAAGCCGCCTGAATATCCTCCAACATCAATTCCCAGTCCAGCTGCATTGGAAGCGATCCCAGAAGCTCCTCCGCAGACAGGGATGACAACACGGCAGCGGCGGCTGCCACACCAGCAGTGGGACCCTGCCCCTCCCCTGCATGGCAAAGCTGGCCCTTCTGTTGCCTTTGCCCCGGTGGTTTTACGAGCGCATCCAGGTAAAGGGAGTAGACTGCCAGGCGACTGGGCTCGTCCAAGGAGGAAAGCGGTGGAAACAGTTTTCCGGCTAGGGGCCGATCCAGATCGGGACCTGTAGAGCTCCGCTTGCTGCTGGGGGCGGTGCCGTCTGCACCCTGGCTACCGGGTGCCCGGCCCAGCGGGCTCGTCGCGGGCTGCGGTGAAGGCGGGACGGAACTGCGGCAAGGAGTGCTAGCTGCCTGCACATCGAAAAAAAAGGAAGAAAGGAGGGTAACACACAAGCATGAGTGATGATCTATTGCTCCGAAAAATGAAGGCGTTGGGGCCATCTTCAGGCAGAACGCGACACAGAGTGAAGGAATGGAAAGTCCCCGGGGTAAACCCCCCAAAAACTTGCCTCGAGAATCATCATTTCAGCTGTATGACATCGGCCATGTTAGATTATGGAGGTAACCGGTATCTTGGAAATGCGCAATATCAACCGACAGTTCCGTATGCCGAATAGTCCTTCTTCCAAGGTGAATGAAAGATTTTTATGCAAGTTTTAGATGATCTTGATGAATATCAAACAAATCCAAATTTCAATTGGACCTGGAGACGTGCAAGCAACTTGTACAAACTGGAAGCCCATGCGCAAAATTGCACGCACTCTTCGCACTCGGGATGCGATTGTGTGAATATGTGATGATATTTCTGTGGAGAAGCCTATAAATGATTATTTGTTTCAGTCTTGCAACTTCAGAAATGCGAACGTGTGCTGCGGTCATGCTGTGCGCGTACGGAGACGGAAATAGAAAGCCAAATGATTGACTGAATTGCGCTCAAAACTTCTGACGTAGTGCTAAATGGATGGTAAACCTATCTGATTTGGGCTTACTCATATTGTCCTCTGAGCCGCCTCCTTAATAATTAAGGATCTGCATCAAAGCCATGTACGTGTTGCATAATCCAACAAGAGTCAGCCGGCCGTACCAGGGATCGAACGGTTGCGGAGGTACCACTTGCATCGAGCGTCTAGCGGGTGCGTCGACGCTGCACTGCCCAACCACCAGCACAGCTCGCGCATTTTCCAGTGGCAAGTCAGTGATTATGGCATTGGCAGCGGCGGCCGCGCCGGCGTCTTCAGTTGTGCCAGTGGACACGACGCTCAACCCGCTCGTCGCGTCCGTGAAGCCTTCAAAGACTATGGCACTCACAGACCTTGCCACCTCAATGAAAGAAGCTGGCATCGACGTAAGAAGATCCCTAAATGGGCCTCACCTGCAACATATCTCCACTGATGTACTCAATTACCTTGCCTCACCCGTCCTCACACATCGCCCTTTTACGAGCCGCACCGGGTGCTGGCAAATCCCTTTTGAACGATACTCCCCCTCGTTGCAGCTGCTTATAATTTTCCCGTGCGAACGCGACCGCCGCACATGACGTCCTTTGTTGATACAAACAATCCATTCGCCGACACACGGGCACGTCCTGATCGCATATGTGCGATGTCCTGATCAGATTATAATACGTCCGCCAAGCTGATGCCTCACGAAACCTGCACCGAAGCGTCCCCATATGCACACCCGACGGACACATACACACACACACACACACACACACACACGCAGTGGGCACCCATCTCGACGTTCCCTCACCCCGACGTTGTACGTCGGGGCGCAATCAGTTGTCCCCCGAACTTCACCCGAACTCCCAAACAGCGCCGGGCGGTTCGCGCTATACCTGGGACCCCGGGCTGTCCTTATGATCCCGACGCACAAACGCAGCTCCTGTAGACGTACGCATAGTTACTGTCTTCCCAACTGGGGGCATCTAAATCCCTGATAACCACCTCCCAATACCCGTCCCATGGCCCACTCTGTTCCATGGCCCACTCCACGGTGCACTCTTTCGCTGACCTGCTCCATGGCGTACACCGCAGGTCATTGGCCTTGCGGCTGGAGAGCCCGACTTCGACACCCCAACCCCGATTGTGGAGGCCGGTGTGGCCGCACTGCGGGCTGGATACACCCGATACACCCCCAACACGGGGACGACCGCCCTGCGAAAGGCCATTTGCAAGAAGCTCCAGGGTGGGGCCCGGGATGGGGGCGGGAGCGGGGCTGGGGGATGTAACGGCAGCCGCGCAAATGGTTGGTGGCCTGGGGAGTAGAGCGCTCGAGCATTGGTCACGAATCGGAAGGAGCCCTCGGTAGGGGGATGCCGGTGCATTGGGATGAAAGATGGGACGGAAGGAGGCTGACCCGGCTAGCGGGAGCTATTGTGAGACACGGCCACCTCCGGTGGGGCCCAGATTGGCACAGGTCAACTTCCCTCTTTGACGCTCACCTGCCGAGTAATTCGACCCCTCGCGCTGCTGCTACTGCTATTGCTGCTACTGCTATTGCTGCTACTGCTGCTGCAACGCAACAGACGACAACGGGCTAAGCTACAGCCCGGACGAGATAGTTGTCAGCAATGGCGCCAAGCAGTCCATCTGGCAGGCAGTGCTGGCTACAGTGTCACCCGGGGACGAGGTGAGAATGTACAGAAGGCGTTCGTCTCCTGCAATATATACAAGACATATGACGTTATAGATGTATATGTATACATCTTAGATGCATGTACACGTATCCAATCTGTCGTGCGGTGCGCTGTGCCGCACTCTTGTGTTGGCGATACTGTGCTCCGGGCCTCCATTGCGGCGTGGCGCATCGCACCACCGCGATACAGAGGTGAAGTAAAGCGAGGGTTTGCAATTGGAACACAGAGCCATTGCCGCATCCTCGCGCCAGGGTACGATAAATTCCCTATGACCTTCCTTACCCGGACCAACCACTCGTCCATCCCCATTGGCCTGCCGTTGAACCGCCGCTCCCCCCTCGCTTCTGCATCAATATTCATTCGTCTGACTGTATATTATATTTTCCAAGAACCCCTTTGTGACCCAGCTTCGCTCCGTAAGCCTCCCTTCCTTCGCATCCCGAACCCCTCTACGCTCAAAACGGCGCTCTAGGTAATCATCCCGGCGCCATACTGGGTATCATACACTGAGATGGTGCGCCTTGCTGGCGCGACGCCGGTGGTGGTCCCCACCACCCCGGAGGAAGGTTTCCTTATGAGCCCTGAAAAGCTAGCGGCGGCACTGACGCCGCGTAGCCGCCTGCTCATCCTCTGCACGCCCTCCAATCCCACGGGTGCTGTCTATCCTAAGTGAGTCGCGCTTTCAGCATCCAAATAAGGCCCACTGGACTCCTGTCTGTACGGGCTGATACCCACCTTAATTCAAAACTCCATGCGTTGCCGTGCTCCGGGGCCCACATCCCAACCTCCGCACCTGGAACGAGAAAAGTACCGAAGAGAGAAACGTACAACAACGATTGCCCAATTCTTCACATTGCATTGCGGTTGCCAGGACCAATCAGTTTAGAGTGCATTCCTCCCGGTTTTGTTTAGCCTTCCCTCTTTTCTTTTAGACTGCCTCGCTCTTCCTTTGCGATGATGTCTGAGTTCATGTCACATTCCCCGAAACCGCGTATCACTGTCCAGCTGTTCCTCGAGGTCAGCTCGTACTTCGTAATTTGTCACTTAGATCTGCCCCCCTCAAACGGGGGGATAACTAATCGCTTCAGGGAACATCTTGAGGCACTGGCACGCGTGGTGGGCGCCCACCCTCGGCTGCTCGTACTGTCGGACGAGATCTACGAGTACATCACCTACGCACCCGCCAAGCACGTATCCTTTGGCGCGCTGCCCAGCATGTGGGACCGGACCCTAACCGTTAACGGTTTCTCCAAGGTACCGTATGCACCTGGGTCTGGGCCCTATTTTAACCACGGCACGTACAGGAGGCGGGCTCTGGGATGTAACCCTCATGAAACCACGACGCCGGTACACGCCAACAAAACCTAATCCGGCCGGGAATACTTCAGCCGCTCACAACAAGCTCGTTTCCGCCTCACACCTCTGCTTGCCTGTCGCATTCTCAAATTGACCTGAAGGCTGTCTCCCGACCCGCTGCTCGCAACCTGCTGCTGGTCAACCTGCAATTGCATTCCCCATGGCTCCTCTGCCGGGTCCGTGGTTCCTCCTCCCGGCCCCGCTGGGCCCTCAGGCCTACGCCATGACCGGCTGGCGACTTGGCTACCTGGCTGCCCCCCGCCACTACGCCAAGGCCGCCGCTATCATTCAGTCCCAGTCTACCAGCGGCGCCTCCTCAATCAGCCAGCAGGCAGCCCTGGCAGCGTTAGCGCTGGGGCCCGGGGGCGGCGAGCCGGTGCAGGAGATGGTCCGCGCTTTCCAGGAACGCCGGGTAGGTGGATTCAAGTGGCATGAAGTGCGGGTGGGGGTTGAATATCGGAGTTGTGGAGAGGAGTTATACAACGGCAACGAGCAGAGGGAGGCGCAGGGCTGGGTTGGGTGGGGAAGGGCAGCAAAAGGGCAGCCCCAATCGGGTCCTGGGGACGTCTGGCCGCATCGCGGGCGAAAAGGGATGGAGCTGTTTGGAGACCGCTCTTGGTGTTTCGGCTGATCCTGGCAATCCTGGGGTGGGTGCACATAACACGATAACGGCAGTGGCGCCAACCACCTCTTCCCCACTCTCCCTTGCGGAAAACTCTATGCAATGTCCCCGCTATTGTGTCTCGTTTACAGTGCGTTTTCCAGTACCATCACCTCTACCATCACCATCACCACTAGCACAATCATAACTACAACACCATTATCGTACTGATTGCCCTGGCCACTCCCTCAGGACTACGTGTGCGCGCGCTTGCGTTCCATCCCCGGTGTAAACCTGGCGGAGCCAAGCGGAGCCTTCTATGTGCTGCCAGAGATGAGCGCGTTCTTCGGACCAGGGGCCGAGGCGGAGGGCTTTGGACCGGTGCCCGACTCGGACACGTTCTGCCGCTACCTCATAGAGAAGGCCAACGTGAGCGTGTTGCGACCGAGCATTGCTGATCTGGGGTTCAGTAGATTGGGATGCAACAATCTCTAATTGAATTTTGCCGGCATATTGTGCTTCACGCTTAATAATCCGGGTAGTGATCACGCTTTCTACGTATTTAAGATACTGGTCTCTCCCTCTAGATCAAAACTGCGAAGACTTTGCTTGGCGCGGGGCTGAGGTGGGGTAGGACCAGAGGGAAGCAAGGAATGGACCGCATCGCGTGACTAGGGCCCTCAGGTATTGGAGGATTGGGTATGCGCCGATTTGGGCAATCCCGTGCTATACTGTACAGTACATCCTGCTAAAGTACCGCTTCCGTACTTGTGGTCCACCAGGTTGCTGTTGTACCCGGGGATGCATTCGGCGCTGACAGTTGCATCCGAATCTCTTACGCAGCATCCTTGGAGACGCTGGGTAAGGCGCTCGACCGGATCGCGAATTCCCTGGATCCCAAGGTATACAAGCGCCGTACAGGATCCACCTGAGAACTTGACGACAACGTCCCGGTGCATGTCCTGCTGTGGGCAAGCATCTGGAGCGTCTGTCTGTCCCAACACTCGGGATCTGATGAACGAAATATGGCGTCCAGGAGGATGTAAGAACGCGCATTATAACCTTTGTATGCCCTCCGTGTGAGGCTGCACGCTTCGGTTTTACTATCACCGACTGCTGCTGGTAAGGTTTATTATTGTCGAGTATGCTGCTATCGCTGCTGCTTTTGGTCGCGGCTGCAGCTGCTGGCTGTTGATAGATGGCGTTCATAGGGTTGTGACAGACGCAGCATAGTCCACACCTTGTACAAGTGGCGCGTCTTAGACGATCCTCGTAGTGAAGGGAGCGAGAGGGAGAAACGTGTGGATAGAAGCCACGGCAATAAAGGCGGCAAGTGGACTAAACATTTAGGTTCAGATCAGAGCTGTATGAGGATGTACGGGCCCAGAACAGGCTAAGACCTAGACCTATCCAAGGCATCATAAAGGCCAAAGGCCACTTATTGGTCTGCCCTGTTGAAGATGTGGGACGCGACCGGCACATATGTTAGCTGTTTATGCCGGCACTAATATACAAGCCTCACGGAACGCGGCGTATAACCTACTACGTTGCAGCCGGCAAGACCGAACGAACAGAGACGCAACCAACCAAACCATCGGACCGGCATTTCCTCTCCTCCCGGATATATTTGCACACGCTTTCCCCTCCTAAACCTACCGGCGCACGGACGGATCATAATTGCGGACCCTTCTAATGAACTAACGAAGAATCTCACGTGGGCATAGACTACGTCCGGATTAAGAGCGTTGCGACAACGCAATTAACAAACTGCGGCAGTGCCTATCCACACCGTTGCGGGCTATCGCAAGGTCGAGACTTCCCAATCCCAAAGCTACGGAGCGCCATCCAACATCCTTGGGCACCCCCGCCTTGGCAGGAAACCGGAGTCCGTCCAATGCGGGAAACTCCGCGACAAGAAGGCTTCAGTCGCCAACGCCGTGTTCACTCACATCATGTAACCTCTTGTTGTGGTGCTATAACCTTTCTCACACGTTCCCACCTGCTGTGGCCTTGAGACCGTTACGTGGCTTGCATACAATCGTATAATCATTGTTGATAAATCAACAGCCGTGATGCGTACGCCTACGGAGTCTACGGAAGCACGTAAATACAATTGAATCAAGCGATTACCGTTCACGGTTATTTAAAACGAACGAAGGGTTGACCTTCTTCCAGGTGGCGTCTTTGACCCAACCTGCCACAACAATGCACAGCACAACATTTTCCATGCCGCAGCGGTATGATTCACCGTCGCTCGGTCTCCGGGCACCAGGTCAATGGACGGGGGCCATATGCTGTATTTCTTTCACGCATGGAAACGACGCGCGCATATCCAAATAGACGTTTCGGCACCACATGGCCCAGTGTAGCTGAATTTAAGAAGCATGCTAAGTATGATTCTTATGTGTTTGCTCCTATCAACGCAGCTAAGGCATATATACAAATACGCAACTGTGTGACGTAGCCGGGTCTTACCGCGGCTCACAATTCAAAATAGAAATGCGGTGCAGAGACTCCAAAGGACCGCGCGCGCATGGCTAGGACAGCTGTGGGACCCAAGGACGTGGTGGCAATGTTTGCACCAAAGTACGGCAGAATGGAAGCATGCCAGACAGTCACCCACAGCACAGCTCTCCATGGAGTTGAGGCCCCTGCCAGGTCACACAATCTACAACAGCACCTGCAATACGACTTCTTATGGCGACAACGCAACACGAATCGAAGATCTGAAGTGTGAGCCATGAAGCACTGTGCGGGAACTGAACGGATCATGACGACAATACAACTTCACAATGAGCTTCAGCTACGGGCAATACGTAACGACGCAATGAAGGCCACCCGCGGGCAAGTAACCCCGCTGGGCCCTATGCTTTCACAACTCGCTAGAGCAGCGAGAACAACCTGCTACCTTCCCCTAACCTGCGTCACATCACATCACATCACATCACATGAATTAACTATGTTTTATTATAAATTATAAAACTTGTGTATTCAAAGTTTTATAATAAATAATGAAACATGTTAATTCATCAAAAGACCACTCTTGCGTAGCAAGATTGCAGGCAGTGGCTGGTAGCAGAGCTCCATTCTTTTAGGTCGTACTTATTCCAACCATCAACCATACATGACGGTCACGAATGGCGGTCTGCCGTCATTCCTGCGGGGAGCCATTTAACGACGCTTGGGCACCTACCCCTCAATAACCCCTTAACTCCACCGTGCTCACCACACCGGGCCACTGGTATGCACCAGGCGCGCAATCCATCCCTCTTCAGGAGCAACGTAATGTCCGCCAGGTGCGCTGGCAATGCGGGTGAGACATATTTCAAACCCTAATAGTGTATGTAAGCGGGAGTGTACAAGGCACCCAATTACGCAAGCCTTCAAATGGCAACCTCAGCCTTCCAAATGCACGGTGTTTTAGGACATCCAGGACGCCATCGATATCGGCCGTGATAAGGACACGGCCGTGAGGATGACTGGGGAGGGCAGGGGCCCGCCCGCCTATGATTGAACCTAAGACCCCCGGAGCATGGCCCGCGCAGAAAATTGCGGAACAATGGCCGCACGCGGGAGGGGGTAAGACGATGATTCCACACGAGCAGCAGGGACGACTTGAACATGTACACGCGCACGTAGCATACAGTGGTGCGATCTATCGCTGCTATGGCAGCTTGGAACCTGCGCCAGCGCTAGCTGAAGGCGCCGGTGTTGGGGTGCACAAAACAATTCTAGAATTGCAGGGAAGATTTCCTTCTTCTTCACAAGTGAAATCGCTAAGGCATAATGCACATCAACTCAAATGGAGGATACTTTCCCAGCTGCACTGGCAATCTGTAGGAACAATGAGGTATCGATGTGCGTGCCAATGTGAGCGCGGCTCGCATACAGGAGCGGGAGGTGCACACGATGCCGCGTCCTCTACGCACACGCGCACACACGGATCCACACAAACCAAACTCATTCACGTTGGCTCTCCAGACAGAAATCCCCGGCATTGGTCCTTATCCATTGCGACATCCACCTTCTTGAAAGATGCCCTTGCCATTCTCGTCGCCGCGATTCCAGCCGGGGACCTCCTCCAATG
Source organism: Volvox reticuliferus (assembly GCA_019650235.1). Taxonomy (NCBI): domain Eukaryota; kingdom Viridiplantae; phylum Chlorophyta; class Chlorophyceae; order Chlamydomonadales; family Volvocaceae; genus Volvox; species Volvox reticuliferus. The sequence goes on from BNCP01000022.1 coordinate 184,637, forward strand.
TACGTGTTTTGGCATTGGCCCGATGCCGCAATGCGCGTCCTTGAGTTCAAAAGCAAGGAAGCCTTGAGAGTTGCACTACCGTACTCCTATCTCCGTAATGATGATAACAAGGCCTTGGAAGGCGTACACTGCAACGACATGCGCACATACATTCAAGTGCCAACGCGGTGCAGCGTAGCATCACAAGACAATCGACGCACCATACCACCATCGATCAACAAAATGACCTCAAGCCGTCGTGAACTAAGCAACACCACCAACCATGACCACGCATAAGCCACACCCCTGCCATGCCCCTCCCTTATACGGAAGGAAATCAGAGAAAGCGCCCGACAGGGACGTGCCGCACGCGACATATGAATGTACGGATGCACATGGAGTCCCAATGCGTGTAGTTCTCATCACCTTAGTTGCTAGCTGAAAATGCGGCTTTAAGGGTTACGATGGCCGGCCCCAGCGACAGACTTCTATGACATTAGCAGGGACTAGAACCGAACAAGAAATATCAGTATACATTTAATTTATGATAACGGCATTACCTTGAATTATGATATTCACGTACCAAGCAAGTTTCCAAAGCTCGTTAGATCACACAGGGCAGCGGGGAGGAGCAACTGGTCCTAGCAGGGAATAGCACCAGATAGCGGCCACTAGCGAAGCCCCGAATGAGCCTCGCAGGCACCTCCAACCGTATTCACCACTAAATTTATGATAACAAGAGCAACGGATGACATACATGCAATAGGACACGAAAACATGGTTTGTGCATCGATAATTGCCATTGCCCCCTTCTTTTGTAAGGAAGCTCGTCGGCAGCGGGTCGTGTCGCGACACGGATGCGGCGAGCCTGTCCACTGCTGTTCGCTGCTCCCTAGGAGCGGCTGCAATCGCAAGCAATCCGCGGCCCTTGCCAGCGTAACTGCTGCCGCTAAGAACTTCATTGGATTGCTGTGGCCTCCGGAGTCGACAGACCCATCCGCTGCACAGTCGCCAGAAGCTTTGCGGCACGGCCCGCCGTCCTGCTGGCGCCGCCGATGTTGTAAACAATGCCTCCGCTCCGAACGCCACTGCCGGTGTCGCTGCTACCATCAACGTGCATCGCATCCGATCTGAGGGCACCGCGCGGGCCACTGGTTAAAAGCGGCGCCGACGTCACCGGGATGAGTCCACTGGCAGAGCCGCCAGTCGCAATGGATCCACCGCTCTTCTGGATGTGCAATCTGCTGGGCCCCGGCGACGCGAGCAGCGGCGTGCTGGGCCGAGTCTCCAAGGCGGGACTAATCATGGAGCGGCTCGCACGTCGGGAGTTATCATTAAGGGGCATGTTGCGCAGTGCTGCAGATGATGGCGGCGCCACCGGTACGAGCTGCTGTTGCTGCTGCCGCTGCATCGAGGTGGCGGGGCTCAAGCTCACCTCCGAGGCCGATATGGAGACCCGATGGTCGCCGCCACCGCCGCCGCAACGGTGCCGAGCCGCAGCCAGCGGTGACTCCGCCGCGGCAGCGTTGGGCAGACCCCCGCTGTTAGAAACAGTTCCAGCGGCGACTGCTGCCGCAGTGCGGGTGACGTGAAAGCAACGCTCGCTTTCGGCGCCGACTGTCCGAGATGAGCTGGAAATGTAGTCCCCCGCCCTGGGACTGGCCAGACCTTGGCGGCTGTTGACTGGGGACATGGGCCGGGAAGAGCCCTCGGCCGTCATCAGAAGGAGGGAGCCGCTCGGCAGGGTGGCGTGGGAGAACCTTTGGGCGGAGAGGGGTTCGAAAGGAGGGACTTAGGAAGCACGAAGACAGTATAAATAAAGATGCAAATATACGACTAGCATGAGCGCAAAAGCCAAGGCTGTGTTGTGTAGTCGAATGGGAGAGTACAGAGTAGATAATTAGAAGTAAATACAAGAAGGCAAACTTGCAGGTTGAGGTCGCCCATCTGCGAGTGGCCGTCAAGCGAAGTCAAAAAGTGAAATCGAACGAGACTTCTCCCCGAACTAGACTTGCAGCACTCAAGCTAAGCCGTTCACGCACTTGCGGCTGAAGGACTTGTTGGGCACGTAGTCCAGCCGACGCGCCATCAGCCCGCCGACGCCGACGCCATCGAGCTCGTCGTCGTCCAGCCGACCACAGTAACTACCGCCACCAGCGGTCAGCCGCTGCTTCACCGACGGCTGAGCAAGAAGCAGGTTGCCGCGGGATGGCTATGCGGAGGACATGGATGAGACAGTGGCAAGAACGGGGAGATTGTAGGCAGCAGCAGGGAAAGGCAGAGGCTTGAGTATGAGGGGGAAAATACCATTATGATTGCCACGAAACCAGTAGGCGGGCTCAGGCACGTGGAGACCACGGGAATTATTGGAAGGTTGCTATGCGAGTGCGCCACGCTATGTACACCATGCACCCCCGTCTCAGCAAGGTGGTGGTGGCGGTAATACCCCGCTGCGCCCTCCACACAACTTTCCAAGCCAAATGCGCCACGGCATCAGCGGTATGCGCAACAGTCATTTGTCACTATGACTATCTGAGTGCGAACAACAACCGGGTGCTGTGTGCGATATGCCGTTCTGCCTCGCCTGCAGCTTGATGGTCGGAACGTAGTCCAGCACCATGGGGACCGGTCGGACGGCCGCCTCCGCGTTATTCGCTGCCTGCTCAGATCGCTGGCGGATTATGGAACTGTCCATGAGGTTGTGCCGCACAGGGCGGGCGCCTTGCAGCGGTGACGCTGAAGCAAACCTATGGCAAAGGTGCGCGCGAAGGTTACAAACCCCAATACACCGTCCAATCCGCTTCGCTTTCCCTTCCACACCCCCTCTGCCACCAGGCCCACCCCCAACCCGACAGCCTGTCCCAATCCCATTCCTTCCGTCCCAGCCCGTACCGTTTTTATACCACAGCAAGGTATCAGGGCCCCTCATAACCAAACCCTTGTGGGTCCCTCCTAGCTGCCTGAACCCCTTCTCTGCAGAACGCAACGCAGGTCATCATAATTGCGCAGACCCCGTCCTCCCACCATCCGTACTGAATGAGCCTTACTGGAGCCGTCCTATTCCTGTCTTCGCATCCCGTTGATGCCCTTACCTAGCTTCCTCCAAGTAGTATCCTAGGTCGCTGTTGCGGTTCGACGCCATGGTAGCAGCTGTCGACGGCCGTGACTCCAGGGACCTCTGCTGCGTGTATGATGTCACGCTGTGATGGTACCCCGTTGCAGACGCTGGGCCCTGCCGCAGGCCAATGCTCTTGGCGTCAGCAGTCCCACAGATCAAGTTGGGTAGCGGTAGGCTGGTAAGCTCGTCTGTCTCGGGCTGTACCTCTGTGTTGCCGCCACCGTTGGCGTCGCCGCCGGCACCGTCCACAGCTGTGCCGCCGCCACCCTCACCCGCAGTCGCCTTGGGAGCGCCCTGGATCCTGGAGATGGAGATAGTGCGGATGCAACTGCCCTGTCCATCATCCCGACGTGGTGTTGCGCAGTACTGCTCCAGCAGGTGCCAGGGAGGGCGGCAAGAAAAGGGCCTTGAGACTTGACTGAGGACTGAAGCATTCGGGATCCCCTAACATCTGCCCGCCATAACTCACTCATCCAACTACATGTCGCCTGCATACAAGTTCGCAACTTCCACAGCGAATTCCTCACAGGCGGCTTTAGGCGGCTTGCAGTGCCCAGCTTAAGCATTCCTACTGTTCTATTTGGATTCGCATTCACTCGCCCACACATCGGATCTAAAGGGATGCGTCAAAAGTGTGCCGTACACGCCACCCTGCGCGCAACTCAAGGCCCAGGTGAAAACCGAACGCGGAATCCATGTCGCACCTCCCGCTTGGAGAGGGCCTCTTCGCCAACAACAAGAGGCAACCACCATCACCACCGCTGAGACGGCCCAGGTTGATATCCATCTCACCTCGCTCCGCCGACAACTCTCGCGGTCACCAGTTGTCATAAATGAATCTCCCAGCCCGGTGCCGTCCTGCAAATCTGGCCCTGTAGCCACTGCTGTCTCTGCTCCTGCCGCCACCGTGGGGGCAGCTTTCACCATAAGTCCAGAACCAATACCATTGTCCACTGGCACCACCTCCCCTCCCTCTGTAGAATCCATGCTTCTGCGCCAGCCGCTTCCGTTCATTTCCCCATCCATATCCAATCCGCCAATCCCGCCGCTGCCACTGGCCCCGCTGCCAGATATGCGGTCCCCAGCAGACAGGCTGCTGCCGTGTCCGTCGAAAGGGCTGAAAGCGCCGGCAGCAGTGTCAGCCACGACACCAGGCCTTTTAGCCGAGGATGCCCAAGCCGAGCCAACGCCTCCCTTAAAACTTTTCTGCATAATGCTCAGCTGCTTCAGAGCCTCCGCCCGGGAAAGCTCAAAGGAGTCTTGGAAGGGTCCAACTTGTGCCGGCGCATACCGCTGGGCTGTCTCCTGTAGGGTTGGGAACAGGGCGAGGAGCTGGTGTAGGTGGTGAATTGTAGGTGTTTTTATGAAGATTGAGTTCACGTAAGTTGTACAACCGTGACGGGCACCGCTGCCCAAATGGGCGGTCGGCAGGGAGGGAGACGAAAGTCGGACAAGGAACCAAAGCCGTGTCACAGGCCAGTCGCGCGCCAGGTCATCGACCTGGCGTACTCGCCCACGGCCCCTGTATCGTTGCATGTTTGCAGACATTCCTTCCTTAAGGCGGCTTGCCGACGGTGCAATCTGTTATCGAAGAAGAATTGTCTGCTTTTAATACGAAGGCATGCCCTAACTGCAGACATGTTTGCACATTCTGCCCATGGATAATACTAGCCTCGACTAACACAGCACTTCTCCCTTCGCACGTGTGCGCTTGCTTCGCACCATGGCAGCATGACCCGCAACCGGTGGGCGGTCTCCGAGGTCAGGACGCGATTCGGCAGCTGGCAAAATTGCGAGTCCAAGGTTTGCTGCACGAGCTGAACCGCGCCTATCCTCAAGCCCCAGGCGGCTTGCCAGTCGCGTGGCAATGTTCACCGTTGCCTCGGGCTGGATCTCCGTTTGTGCATGGAAAGCACTTGTTATCATGTCTGCTGTGCTCCTCTTGCCATTTTCAGGTGTGGCCACCATGTATCGTCGAGAAATTGAGGGTCCGTTCGGTACTATGTAAACTCCTGCTCCTTCATTCTCCTTTCCTTCTCCACGTGGTCTGCTAGCACACGTCCCCATTTATAACTTAACACGAGGCACACGCAGGTCACTCGCAATAGCGGAAGGTGTCGGCCTGACCAAAATACGAGAAATGAAGACAACTCAAGGCCGACAAACGATTTCCCGTCAACTTAAGGTAGGACTTAACTATGAAAGCTGGCTATATGGGTGTGCACGAGTTAGCTCTTAAGCCATATATGCGGTGCTTCGTCCACGTTTCTGCGATTCTGCACCAATCTTCGAGGTTAATAATGCCTTAAAACGGCTTTAGATAAACCCTATACACGATTAACACGACGACAACATTCTACCTATTTCGTCCCGTTGTCGACCGTATGCGGCTGTACTGGCTGCTCACTCTTTTAGTACAGAACGCGAAAAGCATTTTGCCTTATGCTTGCAGGATGGGCCCCAAAAATCTATCTATGGCTAAACTAAATGTCGGCACTACCTAGTGGATAGATGAGCAAACTCCATATGCATCTTCTTGTCCAACTGCGTGGGTTTGGCTCGGACGGTGATAAACTTGGCTTGAAGATGTGTAGGCGTATTCCCTGGATGTGTATGCCGCAGCATGATTTTAGTTACATTCAGGCAGTGAGCACATCCCTGCGTCGTTTCCTGGCTTGGTGCGTGGGCGTTAAGAAATGAACCGACCTAACGGTTAGTTTTTCTTAACGGTCGCCCGAGGGAGCAACGTTCGTGCCGTGTTTGTAAAAACCGTAGTTTTCTTCGCTACGCTTCAGAAAACTAATCAGTTATGTGGAAATGAAAACCATGTGCGGACGGAATGCCCCGATTACGTCGAGACGCGCCAATTTTGCGATTTTGAGGGCAGGTCAAAGCTCTACGATGCTTCAAATAATGTCGATGGAAGACCAACTAGGCGTTTCCCGGATTATTCATAGCATCCGTTCAAGACGCTTGTCAAATGTGGGCAGGACGAAGGCTTTAAAGACTTAATTTTTCTAGCCATTATTCAGTTATAACATTTTTTCCATTTTGGGGTTTGTGTGTTTACCTGGCCAATTTTTTTCGCGCAACCTTGCGGCCCGTGTGCCTCATGGCCCGTCTGGGCCGTACGAGCTCTAACGAGGTTGTAATCAATCAAGCAAGCAAACGGTATGATTGATTGGTGCTCATCTTACTAAGCATTCCTAGTTTGCGAGACCCCATACCATATGGAGAAGCGTTCTCATTGACGCCGCGCCGTTCCTTTCCGTTTTGGCCGTCACACGCGTTCGCTGGCTTAATCCCCAACAAAGTAAATTGAAAGCGTGTAATTTCAGACGTATTTAGTTAAGCTTTTGCCTAACGATCCAAAAGAAGTTTTAATGAAATCAGAAAGCTTCTACTTAAGAGGTTTGCCGAGCGGCGCTACGCGTGGGCTCTTCGGACTCGATAGGTGCATGATAAGATGTGCAGAGCGTCCTATACGTATCCTCAATCGCGCTAAGCTGTGGTCCTTCCAAGGCCCCACCACTTACTGTCCTGGCCTCAATTAATTCCTACTCTCCGAGAGTGCGATGCTTTGGGGCATGCGGCGGCATGAAGCGTGCGAACGGATAGAATCTTACCATGTGTTGCCTGCTGCTGGCCGACATGGCTGATAAATATACCCGATACATCAGTAGGCTACCTGAGATTCGGTAGGGATGGGAGACGGTGAAGCATTACCGAAGCAATAGTGCCAGGGACATCGCACTCAACCAAGCAATTATGCACGTGTTCATCTGCATCCAGGCAGGGACATCTGGCAAACGAGTAAAGACTAATAAGGGATTTGCTTATGTTGCGTCCTGCGGCCCTGTCCAGGCCAATTGTGACGGCCTAAACCTGCCAAGGCATTAGAAGTTCATGGACATGGCGCATTTCGTACCTGTAGCAGGGTATCTGTACCATGTCTGGTACCTGGTATGCCTCTAACCGGCTGCGACATTTAACCGTCCAGCCAATCCGTCTCCCTCACTGCGCGTTGATATTGCCGAGTGGCATCTGGAAGGATTTATATAATGCAGAACCCCGAAAATTCCTGCGATTCCGTATGACGAAAGAGCCCCCATCCCTTCGGCGTATTTAGATATGGGATGCCCGGCAATATTAAGCTGCATATAAGCACCAATTATAACTGGCCTTACGGGTCTACACATGAACCTCATTCATACCCAGGTAACAACAACATCAAGCAAGACAACGAAAGCTTTCCGGAGTGTACCATATATGTATCTATCATATATATGTACCATTGCTCTCTTGCCAGTCCTGCCTTTCGCACTTTCGGGTACGTAGCTGTATCTCAAATGAGGGGAATCCACGGGTAACTGACTACCCTAGCGTGAGTCCGCTCACATCCTGACTTCCATCTAACGTCGCCAGGTGTGTGCTCCCAAAGTAATACTTTCCAAGTATAAGCTTATAAGTTTCTGAATTACGAGCGATATGGCCATGTGGCGAATGATGGATGGATATTTAAGCAGCCCCTCGCACAATTGTTGCAGGGTCCGCGGCCCGATATAGTGTCCGTACAGTAGTACTCGCAAAGTCAGGGCGGCAAAATGGCCGTGAAGAGCCATGCCTGAGCACCTCTAAACGCGGGTCAACGCAAGCCAAGATGGATGCAATAGCATAAATGGCTGCATAGCAAGAGGGATGTGACGAACTTTGAAGCGTAAGACTGTCGGCGCTCTGGCAGACCAGCAGCGCCAAACGACGCTATCGGAAGGTGGACAGGCATTTTTAGGCAGAAGTGCAAAGGATTTAAAATACACAAGAAAACGCAAATAGTCAATAATTAAAAAATAACGTGCAAGTGCACTGTACAATATAGTTTTCAACGGAATGGAAACCCTGTCTGCACACAACACAATTCCCGCTGTCGCGCTGTTATCCAAAATATGTCCCGAACCGAGCCCCGAGCAACAACGGCAGTTTTTTAAGAGTCATCATGCTTGCTTGGCTCTGGGCGTATGTTTTGGTAGGCAGGCGTGGAGGCCCGCACTAGCAGTGCGGCTCTTGTATGACCTGCAACTTGTTGTCGCGGTCACCAAGGGGGGGATTAAGCATGATAATATGAGAGATTCGTGCATTTATGCGGCAAACCATTTAAATATGCTGCTGTAACCAATAATTGGCACACTGCGGTGAAGGCTGCTGCCAACCACGTTTGTGCCTACCACCATACCACAGCCTCAGCACATCCACGACATTTGCAACTGCATCCATCAACAAGCTGGCCCCAATACTGGCCGTGCCAGCAGGTCTGCTGGCGCCAGGCCAAACAAACGTGCCCTCATCAGCTTCCGGGCTCCCTAGAGCCGTCGCTGTTGAACCCCCCGCTCCAAAGTTCGTGTTGGCCGCTCCCACATGCGCCGCCGCTTGAGATAGGGGCGGGATCCCAACCCCAAGTCCTGCCATGCGTTCGGCCATGACGGTACCCCTCTCATGGTTGAGCTCTGCACAGTCTGCACCCCACTTCTCCAGCCCGGGTTCAAAACTATCACCTGACACATGCACAAGGGCACAAGGGCATTTGCACAGGGGCCTGTTGCTGTGCATAATTAAAACCGTAAGCTTTCTCTCCCTATAGCATTCCTTGGGAGGGTAATGGATGGGTAACCCATGGGTGGCAGGCCTACTGGGATGGGTGGGTAACCGTATGGAGGGGTAACCCATCAGTAACCCTGCCTCCGGTGTCTTCTTTTGCAAGTTTTTGCTAGCTTTTCCTTCTTATATTTGGGTTTTACTTTATTTGCATTAGTGACATTAGTGACTGGGGGCAACAGGGGGCAACTGGGGGCGGCTGGTGGTCTAGTGGAGTGGGCAACTGGGGGCATCACTGGCGGACTACGACAGGGGCCAACTGGGGGCGACGGAGGGCGACGGAACAATGAGTAACCAACTGTACCCCCATTCGCCCCTGTCACCCCATCGCAACCAGCCACCTCCCGTCGCCCCCAGTCGCCCCCGTCACCCCGTCGCCCCGTCACAACCTGCTACCCGCAGTCAGCCCCAGTCGCCCACTTTCACCCCTGTCGCCCCGTCGCAACCAGCTGCACCCAGTCGCCCCCATCCAGCCCCAGTCGCACCCAGTCGCCCCAAGTCACACTCATCCGCCTCCATCCAGCCCCAGTTGCCCCCATCACCCCGTCGCCGCCGTCACCCTGCCGCCCCCATCCGCCCCCAGTAGCAACCAGCCACCCCGCACTGTCGCTGGGCTAGTCCTTCTAGCCCTGCACAAACTTCTTGCGCCGTGGCCACCACTCTCTTGATGCTCACCACTACCGGGTATTTACTAGCTTGGGAGTTCTTCTGCCGTGAATGATGAGAAGCCGTTCATGGCAAAGTACTTCACCCACAGCTCATCAAGATACCAAGCCCACATTGCTGCTCCCTCTGCTGATTCCGGCAGCTGCATTTCCTAGTATGCGGCCACCGCCACCACGGGTGGTTTCGCCAATGGTGTGGCCACCAGCCACCCGTGTCTGTGTGGGACAATCTCAAGACACAGCCGCGCATTTTGCTGCCCATACGCATGCCCGATTACCACCATCCTGCATGCGCCAAGATGCCGCTATTACACACCTTTCACTTCACATTTCCGTCTTCATTCCCTGATGTCTTGCAAATTACATTGCCACGTTTGATGCGCTGAGGCTATATGCAAGCCTTCAGAACCACGCTTAGACACACACAAATAAACAAGTGGACACGACTCTTAAATGCAGGCTTCATGTGCTCCATTAGACTTGGCTTTGATCTAGCATGATCTTTCCTCTGGTTTTCTATTGAGATACCACCTTATGAATTGTGTGCTGGATCAACACCTGCTTCTTTACGACCTACGACCTTGCCATGGTTAGCCTTTCTTTATTATGTCTTTGAATATGCATGGTTATTATACATACTTCGAAAAGCGCGCCTCTGCCGTTTTGTGCAGTGACTGCCGTGCTCGTGTCATGCATTCATTTCGTTCTTCATTTGAATTAACCGTACTTGCTTGCCACTGCGCCTCCTTATTACTAGGGCCGCCTGAATGTAAGCCACCCTTCTTGCCACTGGTGCCTGCCAACCATCATCATTTCACCAAATATACCTCAACCTCTATTAGTGAGCATATACATTACTACCCATCGCGGCCAGCTGCTTCACTGGACCACCTGGTTGCATATTTGGATATTACAGGAAACGAATTACCAGAAAAGTCAACTAGAGAAATCCGTACACGTCCTTATGACATTGAAAGACCGAGCAGCTATCTTTGTTTCCTTTAAACGCAGTTGGCTAATTAGGAAAATGATTACTCTTTCGTACCTCACTGATAGGAATGCCATTGCGCGTCCTCTTAAGCCGGCGTATCATCAGCCCTTACGGAGGCTTGTGCGTCCATCCTTGTCAACTATCAGGGCATGTCTTTCTGAAACTTCTCGTCCAACTCTGTTAACTGACCCGGAAACAGAGGCGGAGATGCACACGGTCAATGTGATGATCAACCAGTTTCCCGCGCCATCGGCTGGTGCGTTTCTACCGGACAAGCGTTCTTTTCGTGAAGAGCACAGGATTCGGGGCTATGAAGTAAGCCCTGACCAGCGGGCCACCGTGGTCACCATGGCGAACTTACTGCAGGTGAGTTTGTTGGACATAGTAACAGCGTCAGTCATTGATGGTGACATAGGCGCTTGGTGTATGTGCAGGAAGCGGCGGGTAACCACGCTGTGGGTATGTGGGGACGAACAGATGAAGGCTTCGCTAACTTGCCCAGCATGAAGAACGTTCTCTTCGTTATGACGAGGTTGCAAGTGCGGATGTACCAGTACCCGAAATGGTGGGCACGATGACGGAAGCGTTTACTTCTAACGCTTGCGCGCGCTAGGTTGACGCGTGCGTTAAACCCTAGAGACCTGGACTCACGCTTACCTTGTTTTCCCACGTGGTTGCCTAACATTGTTTACTTATTTCGGGTTGTCCATGGAATTGTCATCAGTTTTATGTGGGTTCAGTGAATGTCAGGTGAATGCTGCTTTGCCCATCGCCGCTTGGCACAGTCAGGGCATAAGCTGTGCCATAATCTTTTAGTGTGTACCCGTTGCTCACCCGCACAGGGGCGATATTGTGGGAATTGAAACATACTTCACGGAGGAAGGGCGCCTGGCGTTCCGCCGCGACTGGAAGGTGACCGACATCGCCACTGGCACAATGATAGGGGCAGCGACGAGGTGCGTTTTTGATGCGAGCCTGGTTGTATTGGTATTAAGTGCATGGGGCTTGTTGTATTGCTTGGTACATCAGGTTCACTGTGCTAATGAGTGTTTTCCCTGTTTCTTGCCCGTGTGTAGCACCTGGGTAACCATCAACATGGATACTCGCCGCCTCGCAAAGCTGCCTGATACGCTTCGGAAGCGGTTCCTCAGGTTTGGACCGGCAAGCAGCACGTAAGTATAGATGTGTGTACGGGGGCGCGTGGAAGTTCGTACAGTTATGGACCTGCTTTGGGCACGATCCGAATCGTTGACCTGTTGGTAACCTATTTTCTTTTTGCATTGAAGGTTGTTAATTTACCTTGACGGTTTAATGTGCACTTCCTTGTGCACGTCTGCCTAACCTTGCACATGTCTGAGATAGGCACGTGCTTCCACCTGAAGAGACGAAGAAGAAGCTGCCTGACATGGATATGCCGGGTCAGGTGAGAGTGCTGGGGCCGTGCTAGTGTGGCGCAGTGGCTCTAGACCGTTATGGGCGGGGTTGTCCTGATTTCATAATCCGAGCATAGCTGATGTATTGTAGCTTTGTGCGGGCCTTTCAATAGCCCATTCTTCACTGCAAGCAGGCGTTAAACAGGATAACGTCGGAATCACGTTACAGTCGGGAGTAGGTCATTACATTTGTCTTGCTGCTTGGGTCATTTCCCTACGATGTGCAGGTTCAGGGGCCCCAGCAGGTGGCGCGGCGCAGCGATATGGACATGAATGGTCACATCAACAACGTGACTTACATCGCCTGGGCGCTGGAGAGCGTCCCGGAGGACGTCTACCACACGCACCACTTGAGCGAGGTATTGTAGTGTGTGTGTGTGTGTTGTACTGTTTCTTGTCCACAGAGCTAGGGCACTCAGAAGGGGCACCTGATGGGTGGATGTTTCCTTGGCGAACGGAAGGCAGGCGTATTTAGTGGCGGCAATTCGTTTGCTGCAATGTGTACCCTCTAAGAAGTAAAGGTTTGATGGAGCTGACCGTCGTATTAATGTCCGAAAATTCGCCTGATTTTGCCCACGCCTCGGCAGTAGTGGCCGACGTGAGGGGCCTGACAGTCCCTTCTTCTCGTTATTGTACAGATAGAGATGGATTTCAAGGCGGAGTGCAAGGCAGGTAACACGGTGGAGGCGCATTGCAACTTCATCGTGAACGACCATTTCGGAAATGGTGGAGGCAATGGGAGCCCGCCGCTGCAACTGCAGTTGCTGCACCTCCTCCAGAAGTGTGACGTGGATGCCGGATGCACCGAGTTAGTCCGGGCACGTACCACTTGGCAGCCGCTGCAACCCCAGTAGCTGCATGGCAGGTCTCTATGGAAAGGAACGCGGTATGTTACGTTTTTGTTTTCATTCGCTGAAGCAAAGTGCATCTGTGAGGCTACGCCAAGCTGTACGATACTTTACCTTATTCTGTAGTGAGCTACAATCGAAGGATTTTAGAAAGATAAAGAATTCCAGCTCTTGCCCTCATGGGCGTTGCATATCGCTGATAGAAAGTTGGGCTTTTCATGCCCGATATTGGGGAATAGTGGCTCCCTCCAAAGGTTAATATTGTGCCGTAGTTCGCATCAGGTTGCGTAATCGCATAAGTGATGAAGTGGCATCGTTGCTGCAAGGGGTTGAAAGATGGAAGAATTGTCGCACATTGCTCTGCGGTTGTTATTGCAGCTTTTGCGGTGTCACACTGGTAATGAGCGTTTCACGGTTGCAGCAGATGCCACGAGTGCGTGTTCTCACGACAACGGGCACGCGCGCAGAGTGCATGTACCGAGATTCCAGGAGCGGGTTGAGCGCGAGTGATGAGAAGGAAATGAGTAATGAGTAATGTACCAAATTCACTGTAATAGCGGGAGGGCGTTTGTTCGAGTGGCAGGTGCTAAATCCTCTTTTTGAGTTTATAGCAGGGTGCAGTTGACGATGTCGGCTACGCGGGGGGGGGCCCTTATCAGTGGCCGGGATGGTGCAATCATTGCACCTTCAGACACCGTTCATTAAGTGTGTGGTCTGCTGTAATGAAGGTATACTCGTGTGTGGAAACGCGACGCTACTTTTCGTCAAGTGTGGGCTATCCGTGCAGAGTGGACCCTGGTGGACATGCCTGGGAGGAAAGCTCGGGGAGCAGGAAGACACGGAGGGGTCAAAGCTCCAATAAGATTTAAGCGAAGGCCCTGGCGAGGGTGATACGGATGTCCGCTTCATATTGCAGCCATCGCTTAAGTATTAACATGAGTGGCCGACCTCGCCCAGGTGCAAATAGCAAACCTATCCCCCTGTACCCCCCTGTTGCCACCGCCTCTTATGTGGTGCATCTTTCCGTTGCTGATGCAGCTGTATTCTTGTAACACTTGCACTTGCGACTGCAGCTGCCCATGCAGCCTCGGCAGTGCATGGTGTTTCCGTATTCCAATTGTTTCCTGACCTCTAACCACTTGTCTGCTTGTTCACTTCCATTTCCTCTCTGCACATCACACAAGCACGAGCAAAATACCTCATTCCGCCATCTCTCCCGAACCTGTATTTTTGTTCGGCAGATGACTTGCTCCGTTTTCCAGTCAAACACGTGGGGATTCCGCCATGTTAAATGTGTTACAGCAAGATTACAACAGCCTACAATCCAGCCATCGGCCACAGCTACCGTACGGCTTAATACCGTCCTTCTCGATAATCAATTTATCCTGCATGAGTCTAGCGCCTGCTTTTGCTCGACCTCGCTCTGCATTACCATTTTTCGCTCAAATACTCCACAATCGCCGTTCGAGAGCCGCATAATACAGCTTTAATGTCACGACAAATTTATTACGCCGACAGCTGGCCCGACCCAGCATCTTGCTGTCCTGAACGCGGGGACTGCGCACACCCTAATCAGCAGCTGCGACCAGCCTCTTTATGTAAGAGAGGGATATGACGGGACATCTATAAGATAAAATCACCTCTTCACAACCCAACTTCCTAGCAGAACTTACAGGACCCATGAGATGCGTTTTCGGTCCAACAATTAATGAAGATCTAACGGTGAAGGACAGCCTCGTCCAGTTCTATGTCATGCGGCGGCTCCTCGGTTGTGCAGTTGCTGTCGTATGTACAACACTGCACCGTGGCGTGCGCTGAATGCCAAGGCCATCCACCAACCATAACCGCACTAGAATGAAACGCAACTGCAAACAAACCAACAAACGCGTAAGCATTCGGCGCATGGGCCACGGGGCGCCGCCAACACGCCAGTATGGGCGTTCGCTGCATTGGGACACTCCCGGCTTACGATCCCGGCTCCAATAGGTGCAATGGGCTGCACTTCGGCAGGCACGGCCCTGCAAACTGCAAGTCCAATTCTCACAGAAATGCCAGCCGGATGCTAACACCCAGTCCAGCTACAGCTGATGTCATCATACCTGCCCATGTAAGTCTGTGCAAACGGGCACGCGGTACCCCAGGCGCTCGACTTCATTCCCATAAATAGAATCCCAGCGTTGCGGCCCTACGCAAGCGCGAACAATCTAAGCCTTACACATTTTAAGCCAGAAAGATAGCGACCTTAAAGCGCACCGATCACAGCACCCGCTCATGCAAAAACGCAACCGGAAGTACAGGCCACTGTAGTGAGGGTTACGGCCCAGTGTGCTGCACCGCAACAGGGCTCCTTATTCAAGCAAGCAAGGGCGGATCGCCGCCTCTACGTCGTGCGCCCAACCCACATCAGAAAACGCCAACTTCCTTGCTTGGGACACAATTAGACTGCTATATCAGTCCGCCTGCAACCAACGCGAGAGTGTCAACACGTTGGGCAGCTGACAATATTGCCATGGCAGCCCACATGCTCAACGCGCATTCACTTCAAATTCCTTTGTCCGGTAGACAGCGTTGCAGAGCCCACGTTGCCCTTCCCATTCTTCCTACTGCCTTTACGCCGCATTAGGATTGGCAGGCGCACCATTCAACAAAATGTGCTACGTAGACTTTGCTTGCCTGTAAGGCCAGCACCACTCCACACTCAATCGGCCACCAGATCGAGGTTTTTGAAGCCACGGCTCCCTATCTGTAGCACTCACAACGACATACACTCATCCACATACCGCCGTACCTCTCAAGACCTCCACTCCCAATCTTCACTAGATGTACAGATTAAATCGCCAAGAGGTCTAAAGGTCACAACAACATTTATTTCCCCACTCGGGCCTGTGCAACGCGGACTTTCATACAGAATCTATCTTTACCCGCTATCCTTGTGCGGGGATCTCTGGCGCCTCGCGCGCATTACCAACACGGCCGCTGGCCAGGAGCTTCTCCAGCCGTTCATTCGAGTCCGACGGTCTCAGCGTGGAATGCCTCAGCTGGCCTTTGCTCAAGCTAGTCTCCAGAAGTTTAGCCCCAGATTTCGGTGAACAGCACTCGCCCTGATGCAACCCGTTTTCAGTGCTAGAGCCCGAAGGCCCCGAAACTGCAGTGTTCAGCAGGCCACCAACGCTGCTCCCTCGACCCATGCGCAGCGCTAAGAGCGCGGTGCACGTATTATCATCCAAGCTCGGACGCAAGCCGGCAAGGCCGAATTCCTACACATATCACGTTGCGACGGCGAATTTGTGTTAAACAAGCCAACAACCAGACCTGATGCAACTCAGTACAAATTGCAAGCTCCTGAGAGCGCGTCAGAAACCGATGGGATACCCTCAAACATACCAAACATACCAGCACGCCCAAGGAAACCCACCTCAGTGCGGACAGCCAGTTGGTCTCGTTTTGCCGAGCGCTCGTCAATAGCCCTCCTTTGTTGCCTCGCTCCTGACAGCTGCGGCTCCACAATAACATCCGAACCCTGTAAAATTATGCCCTCAGGCATCTGGATTGAAATTGCCAAGCCTGGAGTACGTGCCGGTTGACAACGACGCACACACCTCTTCTTCCTCCAGCGTTGGGCTGTCAAATCTCTCGATCTTTTCAGGCTTGTTACGCTGCTGTTGTTTTGAGGTACTGCTGCACTGCCCCATGGTACCAGACCGTAAGGGAAGTCCCTTTGTGAGAGCCGCGCTGAAAGTGAAGAAAAAGCCGGCACCGGGGCAGCTCACGCTGTTCGTAACCTAGAAATCACGCAACGAGAGCCCCGTAGTGCAATAATTGACGCAAGTCGACACGTCTAATGCCCCTGCAGAGGATTCTCTGTAGGAAAGCCAGAAAACCTCAACTTACAGGTAATAAGCTTCAATCCGTATTACTATGCACGGACGAAGCTTATATAATCGTTATGTCCTCGATAATCCGAATTTGTACTGACCAATCGTACCGGCATTCCAATTTTGCTCTCCGCTTCATTAGCATAATCGATGCTTTGAGGAGAACTTGAACTGTGTCGCATTTTTTTCCTGCTGCTAAATCACGCGCGGCAAGAACATTTGCGGGCACGGCTGTCCTGAAAGGCATGGGAACCAGTTTATATCAGAACAGAGGATACATGTGCGAAGGTCCAGATGCTTATAAATTTACTGTCCTGACGGGACTGGAAATTACTAATGGCAACTCCCATATACGGGGTACAGCAAAACTCAGGGAAAAGCCAAATCCACACCTTAGCAGAACTCTGATGAGCTCGCACGGCAATGTACTTGTAGGCTGGGTAGCAAGGCAGCCGAACCGTCCGTCGCCGACTTAACCCCAAGCTGTCTGTCCGTTGCAACCCGCTCCCAAGTTTCTACCCTTTCCCCCATGCCTGCCTGCCTGCCCTGAAAAGTTCAGCTTTCCCCTTGTTCCCCTCTGCAAGTTGTATGCAACCGGGGTCAGTACTCCTGGTGTGGAAGGTGCACATCTCTCGGCGAGCCTGTGATTGGAACAACGCGGGTCGCCAATCCATGGTGTGGGTGAGCACTGTCTGAACGCAGGCCACGGCGTGGAAGATCTTCACTGCAATGTTATTCCCAGTCCTTCGATCAAGGGACGGACGGTCAAAGGGAAGGCACCTTGACCTCCTGCCTTACTAGGAATACACCAATACCATTGCAACACTTGCCATCACATTTCACACCCTGATCTAACACAGCCATCTATGATTTGACGTAACATTACCAAGTACTGAATATGATGTCGCATTGCACTATCTTAGTCGCGCCTTTCATCTCGCTCCCGGGCTTTATGATAAACATCGTACCACGCCCTGCCCCAGCTACTGCGTTGGACTTCAAAATGGTTATGAAACGTCCTTGCCCCTCGATCCTCGAACGCCCATCTGCGACATATTTGCCTTGATCGCCGAAGGATGCCATATCATCTTGGCAATCAATCAACCAGGCTCATCTCAGGTTTGGCAACAGTGATGTTTACTTGTATAAAAATTGGAAAACGCATATGGGTGAAAATATTGGACATATGAAGCTCGACCCATGCTGCATGATATCACAGTAATGGAACGGACGTATGCGCCAACCTACCCAACCTACCCAACCTATCACTGGTATCTGGTCCCCTGGATGAGCCCTGCAGCACCTGTCATATCTGCACCAACTCCTTCTCGGTGATCCTAGTCTCGTTGTTTGGCTCATTCCTTCTCATGCACTCACTCCTCATGCCGTGCACATATTACCTTTAGACGCAAATTGTAGCCTGCAAGCAACCCTGCTGCCAGCGATGTAACAGTGTCAATTTTAATGGGCGAAGCGCTGAACGCCTCGCTGTTGATACAGCATGTGCTGCTGGGTGCATCCGGAGACGCCCGAAAATGTGGGTCTCACGATGCGGCTCTCACGCAACATAGCTTTCTCCATTCGGTAAGTACCCGGACGGAACACCCTGATGATGATGATTTCCGCACAGCGTGGCGAAGTATCGCACATCCTTCCCACGGCCGCCCTTGCCGGGAAGCGCCCACAAAATCTCAGGACCTTGCTGCCATGCACATGCCCTGTACACCACATCGGCAGCACCGGGGACGAACGAGGCCAACACCGTCATAAGATTGGTCGAGAGGTCTGACGGGGAATATGCTGGAATGATGACGTTTGCATCCGCGTCCTCGGCGTAGGAAACGCCTCCACTGGCGGCAGGCTGCTCCCGCCGTTGCCATCTGCAAGGATGCCGCTGGGCAGCCGGGATTCTAGGACCGCGGATCCACGGCCGGCCAGTACCGACGTCGACGCCGACGCCGACGCCGATGCCGGCCCTTCCGCCGAGATTGCGCCCTGTGGCCGTCCCTGAAGCCGGTAGGTTGGATCCCCGTAGCTATCGGCCAAGCACCCGGGGACGGCAGCCGAGTTTTCAAACCCCGCTGCCACACTCTTGTTAGTATCCCTTCCTTCGCCAGGCATGTAACATGCGGCGGCCGCCGATGTAGGAGAAACAGGTACTACGAGTTGCAGCTCCCCCGCCGCTGATACCGCAACACTGCCGTCCTTAGCGGCGTCCGCCACCCCTGGCCCCGCAGCGGCTGCCTCCGCGGCCGCTGCAGCTTTCTCTTTTTGCTCATTTCGTTCTACCTGATACGGGAAAAAGCGGAGAGCGAAGAGGGTGGTCTGGTTAATGCACAGCCTCAGTTATTACAGTATCATGATATATGCGTTCTATGTATCAGCATCTATGTTATCATAGATACATATGCTATCACTCACTCCACAGCGTTTCTCCCAGCTTCGTTGCCTTCCACACCCAAGCGACAGGATGTTTTACTGCTGCCGGATCACGTGATACCTTTATTAATTAGGAACAGACATCCTGCGCCCACCGCTTTTAGTTGCACACGAACGGGATTTGAGCCCTAAATAAGCAATGACAAAAAACACAAATACGCAGCCTAAGCCGAGCTAAGCACTGCGTCGCACACACTCAACCTTAAATCCGCCCCTTTCATAACCCGAGGCCCCACCCGTGCGGAGACACACTCTGCCTTTTCTCCCCGCTATGTTTCCAAATTTTGCAATGTTCCACCGCACGATACGACGCGATGTTCCGTGCCACTTATCGGCATGCAGCCCAACCGGCCCCCACCGCTCACCACCGCAGACAGCCACTTCGCCAGAGCCGCGCCGATAAAGATCTGACAAAGCTGGCCCACTATGGCCGGCAGTGACAGCAGCCCCTGTTGCGCCGCGTCCTTCGTCATGAAGGTGATGGTGGTGACCGCCACGGGAGCGCTCTTCTGGCTGGACATAATCACAACTGCGATGGCCTCTCGCAACGGCGCGCGGAGCACAAACCTGCGGTTTGTCCAAGGCGGGCCTCCGGGTGAGCAATGAGGTGCGCGGGAAAAGGCCCAAGACGGATGCCAACCCACGCCGCGACGAGAAATGTGGATGATATGGTGATCCGATTTGGGTGAGGCGGCACGTGTTTCCACTCCCCATTCCTTCCAGACGCCGAACAATATAAAAGGCGCACAACTAGCGCACAATGCCTGCCAATGGCCACAAAACAGTGCAGCCGCACCATCGCTGGCAAGCCCATAACCGGCATTGCACGTGTGCAAGAGAGCATGCCCTCGCTCACCACACCACAAGGTAGTTCCCTAGCAGGTACGCCAGGTGCATGGCCACCGCCAGACCCATCATTGCAAACACGGGTCCAGGACGTTGAGCCAGCAGCAGATCGCGCGCCGCTGACAATGTCTGCCACACCACGAACGCCAGGGCGGTCGTAGAGGTCAGCGACAGCAGCACCCGGTGATTTTTGACAAACTTCTCTGCGGCAGGCCATACCTCCCGCACGCACTGCAGTACAACAGCAGGGCAGTGGCGCAGTGGGGTTGGTTGCCATGTAACGGTTAAGCCTTCGCTAACGCATGCAGCGCTTCGTCACCTTTAGGTGTCTGTCAGCCCGATGCGCGGTTACGTTATTGGAGGGGATGGGAACCGTGGCAGGACGAAGCTTGGCTGTCAGCCCCTAACCTGGTAGCCCAGGATTGCAGAATCGCAATGCTGCTGACGGAATAACTTGGCGGCCCGTGGCAGGATGTTCAGGAGACTATCGTGCCGCAATAGACGGTTTCAAAGGGACGACAGGACGACGGAAACCAGGTATAGAAGACGACATATCCACACAAACTGCATCGTGGTGCCTGCCCCAGCATTAATGGAGACAGGAATAAGGCAGGACGGAGATTACTGCAGTCACGTTCAGGTGGAACGCAATCGGGCTCCATCCGCATCAGCATTTCGTTTTCTTACTTTTCCGATGATGAACGGCACCAGCACCGTAATCGCCAGCTTGATCAAAAGGTCAGTAACCTGCAAGTAACAGGCGAGGCGCACATCTCCAGTCAGGAAATCGACCAGCCGAGAAATCGGGCGCCCATACCCAGGGGCTCGGGCCCCACCCCCGCCTAAGGCCTGCATCCCCATTGTAGGTATCACCATAGCGGGTAAATAAGTCCCGGCAATAGTTGGGGCAGTCCCCTATCATCAACCGACCGACAGAGACGAAACAGCCAGACCTTGCCTGGACATTCATATTGAGCGCCGCAGGACTGTCCGCCCCCCCACCCTCGGCCGCTGCCGCCTTGCCGTGCGGTAGCAGTAACCGCAACTCCGGCGGCATTGTGAACACTGCCAGGGCATTGGTTCCCACCGTCAGCAGCAGGGCCATGGCGCGGTTGCCACCGCATGCCTCAGTCAACGCCACGCCCACGCCCAGAGTGGTCGGAGCCACGGTGAAGATGGCTAGCCCTAAGGCGGCCAGCGATGGATCGGAAGTTAGACGCCCGGGCATCATGGCTTAATTTACTGCATGTGCGGCTAAGCTGGTATGCCACTGTGGTTTTCCGTGTGGTGATGTGTATGGTGCGGTGCGGGCGAGCACGGGTCGGTGCTGTAAAACCGGCTGCTGGTGCGCGGAAGGAATAGTTTTGCAGCGCACGGAATGAGTGAAGGGTTCAAGCGCAACTTCCCCAAGGCTGCCGGCCGTTGCTCGCGTATGACACCGCACGCCTCAAGACTTCGACGTAAAAGCCTCTGCGCAGCTTAACCTCGTGGTGTGCGTTCGGAACAGCAAAACGATTCCCGGCAGCTCAAGTTCTCACAGTGGTCGATTTGCCTACCACGCTGGGCAAGAAAGTGCTAATGATACCTGCTGCCAAAGCTGCCATTCCAAGTTTCCCCGAACTGCTTGCCTGCCCGTTTGAAATGGAGGAGGTTTGTATCTTCAGTTTCGCGTAAACCCCCAGAGTCATGACCCCTCGTATCACTAAGTCCAAATCGTATCCCATACGAAGCTGACCAAACCAAACCAGCTGGGCTGCGCACCCGTTGCAAACTCCCAGGGGTTGAGCGGTGCCACGCGAAGCGCAAAACCGAGGCATGGAGTGATAATTAAAATCGCCGCGAAGCCGTACACGAGCACTGGCAGATTCCGGAGCGCCAATGCGCGTTTCACCTCCGACGTGTTAAGCTGTAGCCCCGTTATTAAAAACACGAGAACCATTGCTGCCACCTGTGGGTGGATAACCGAGTTGGTCTTTGGTACGGGGAGTTTGGAGGGTGACTGAGACCTGTCCCGGGAAACCATGTTGGCATACCTGACATATTCGCACGTTGCCCAAAATAGAGACGTTTGCAAGGAAACGCCCAGGTACAGGCCACGCTAAGGCGAGGCCAAGGGCGACCAGGAACGCTATGGGCAAATAATTCTTGATAATGAAAGCCCTGCATTTTCCCATTCCGCAATCCTCATATTTATCGTTCCAATGGTCTACTTTTGCCAAGATGCGACGTATTCCTCACTTAGTCGTATCCCAGCGCGCCACCCAGCGGGACTTCGTGGTTTCTTGTTTTCCAGATTCCATGATAACTTATTAATATATTGGTTGGTGTTCCGGACTAGAAACACTCAAACGAGCAAAATTATGTTATTGGTATTTCGTCTTGCGTAATGGGACAAAGAGGTGCAGCATAGCTCAGACCTCGCATTGGGTCGCACTTCATTTTACTTTAGGTTTCGGCACTCGCCGTGGTAGTTGCGCTCGGGACCAACGGCAAGGCATGGCCTCAAGGCCTCACGTTTTTCCGATACCAAATGTTCAGACAGCTTTCAATTTTCGGGGTTCTGTACAGGACGCATGTTGTAACGATCATAAAATATTAACCTGATAGGGACAGTGATGCCAGAACTTTTGTACAGGCACCTGTTGGGCCGTATGGGCCTTACATGTACCTGACTTGGCAAAAAACCAGAGATGGCTACCCTGCTGCCCTGGCCCAGCAAAAGGATTGACCAATGGTCCGGCCGGAGCAAACAAGGTAGGCGGCCAGAGGCCATACCTTACAACCGAACGAACGTTTGCCCGCAAGTGGATTTCAAGCCTAGCCCCGCCACACACCCCACACACGACGACCTCGCGCAACTACCTTCGCCGTAGACTACTCGTTTAATAATCTACGCGATGTGTAACCGTAAACTTCAATGGATCGTATCGGGTGTGCAATACGTCGTATGTGAAGTTCATAGCAGCTTCGCATCCGTACTTATGATATGCTCTGTATAAAACCATTCTCTCCAATACTGACTACGAATACCGCACTGAATATGTTTGATGCGGTATATGATCAGTGTTAGGTTTTGGCTTGTCTAGGGACTAGTGTGCTTGAATTCGGGATGCAAATGGCTGAGCACAATGGAAATGCGTCAGGAGCCCTGGATGGTTGGGATGGATGGCGTAGGATCAGCGATTATTCTCTGGGTTAGAGTCTGGGAAACTTCTCATCACAAGTTCTGGTACCAACTTACCGGTTCAAGGGCATTGTCGATGTTAGCCGTAACGCAGTGAGGACGTGCCGAATTTTTCACCGCTTCCACCGTACGCCACACTTTCATGTCCCAAGTACCTGCCCAAGTACCTGCCCAAGTGCATGCTCCCGGTGACTCTCCAGTGCTATGAACTAGTGAGCAGCACTGAATCGCGTTCGGTTCGGCCCCCAAAACCCAAAACCCAAGCTCTGAAACTCTCGAACCCTGCATGGTGACGTTGGGGGATTTGGTGTAGCGGACAGACTCTGGATGCATGTCAGTCACTGTTGGCAATCCCCCCTGCTGACCCTGTCGGTGTTGTTCCCAACGGACTGGGACCGAGGCAGAGGGGAAAGGGGCCATGCTCTATAATGGGGGAACGGTTTGAGAAATGGTTTTCCCGACACGTAAGACGGTAGGCGTTGGGTGATATATGACACGCTGCGTAGGGACAAAGGCGCGGAAATTTGGGATGCGATGGATGGCCACATTGGAAACGCGGTGAGGCTCTGGATGCATATAGATTAACACCGTGGAGGGATAAGAGTCAGGGAGAGCCTCAGATGATTTATCTGTTCCCAAAGCACCGATACAAGGCGAGGTAGCGATGTTAGCCGTTACGGAATGAACGCCGTCAAACCCGCCTATTGCCGCCTTAAAATAAACCCACACTGCAAATACCTGCCCCGAATAAATCGGACCAATAGCAAAACAGGTGCGATCGCTACTACGCGCAACAAGGAATCGACGTCGAAATTTGGCGCACAGCACTAACTGTGTCGATGATAGAAGGTGGTCGAATCGTCCTCTTCTCATCGTGCAGACTTTACTTTTATTCGTGACAACGAGAGAACGGATCATTGCCCCAATAATGGGCCAAACAGACCAAGCCCTAGACCAGTGGCGGAACCCGTGGACTTCAGTGGACGTCAGTCAATAAAACAGTTCCCTTAGCTCCATACCGTGTAACAGCTAACTCCGCTATCAACCTATTTGGGGCTCCCGCAGAATAGATTTTCTCCAAGGACTTGACCAAACGACAAAGCCCGGCAGACCGCGTCACGTCGCCGTAATAGCCACCACTGGAATTCGTGTTCATGTCGTGGCAGCTGGCTGACGCGGGATTGGGTGAGTTGAAGGGCTGGGTGGCACGAAGTGGACTCACTCGTTGTAGCAGATTAAAGTCGCCAGGACATAATTACTCGCTCCGCCGGAATAGGGCGTCACGTCGCATCGCCATATTACACCACATGTGTTTCCCACCACCAGTCACACACAACCACCCCACATATGCAGTGTCAAGGACAACCGTAATCGGTTAGTTACGGCCCCGACCCCGCTCCAGCAGACACTATGCTTCAAGATCACTCATATGCATTCATTAAGCGGCAAAGCATGGCTTAAATGATACAGTTCTCCCTTTCTCCCCGACTGCCTGTAAGAACAATAATGCTCAATCGTCAACGCGCCGCCACCACCAGTCTCTTATGCTGTCGCACTGCTGCCGCTGATCCATCGTCCTTTTGAGACAACGCAGCGGAAACTTGCTCCTCCACGTCGTCGGCCATCGCGGTTGTCCCACCTGCCATCACCCTTGCCGCCCCACGGCTCCACGCCGCTATACCTCTTTGATACTCCGTCATCACAGCTGTAATCGTAGCCCTGCGCTGCTGCTGCCCACGGGTTCCCGCCGCTGCACCCGTTGCCAGCTGGTACACAGATGCAATGTGCTCCAGATCCGGCCGCAGCACCGGATAATCGTCCAGGCAGCAGCTGAAGTTTTCATAGTCGCTGTGGCTGGTGTGCCCCGCGCAGTTCAAAATAGTTATAGAAGCCTCGGTCCCGTCCATAGCTCTTGTCGGCCTGACCAGCAGCTCGCGGTAACTGCCGTTGTGGACCTGCACAACAACAGACGAGATTGTGACGGTGCAGGTCCACAATGGAAGTGCGCAGGGTCAGAGGAACGCAGTTATTCCAGCAGCCATTGCCAATACAGCCAGTGGGTGCGAAGGAGGTACAGCGATTAGCAAATCCTCGCCCCAAGCCCACGGAGGGTTTATGCGCCACTTAATGGCGCGAGCACAGAAGCCCACTAACATTCTAACTCCCTTCCCCATCACCTGTCTCAATATCCCTCCAATTCCCCCCTCACCAGGCAGCCGGCGTAGTTAACTTCATTATGCAGCGCCCGCTCCGCTACCACTGCGTCAATCTCCCCATCGCATACACGGTACCTGGGTGTACGATATCACGCGCGAGTATGGTGATACAAGTCCACATGGTTTTTTATTCGGGCGATCAAGCTCCAAACAGACGCCTAAATCCCGGAATTCCAAAGGTTAGCTCAGGAAGGACGCGTCTTGAGTGCACGGCTCCTCCACCCCACGTAAAACACTATCTGTTTCCTAACTTACCGGTAAAACAGCTCAAACCCACGCGCCTGCAGCCGCCGCCAAAGCCCCGCCTTGCGAGGTTCGCATCTGACTCGGCCCTCCATTGACGCCCCTCCGGCGGCGTCGCGGCTGCTAGTGCCCGAAGCCACTGCCCCGGCTTCCTTCTTGGCCGCTGCTTGCAGCTCTCTGCGTGTGGGCGGCCGCACGGCTTTGTCCGCCACTGCCAGGGACTCGTGGGGCCCCATTAGCACACGGCTGGTACTTGCATATTTATTGAAGCGTGATCGGAGGGTCTCTCGGCTGCGTCCGCCACCTGGTGGCGTCTCAGGGTTGGAGGGGCCCGGCACACGTAAGCTCACGACTGTGTTGTATGCAGAAAAGGCAAGGCACAACGCAGAGAGTCCAATTTACTTTCGACAGCTTACCATCCCCCAGGCCTATTTGCCCCTAGTAGGGCCAAATAGGTCTTACCATAAGTAGGCTTCCTTCGGAGTTACAGAACCCGGTGTTCTTTCTCCGTACTTTTCTCTTTCTCCATAATCGTCGTATTGCCCTTCCAAGTCAAATAAAGACCATGTCAACGTACGATTCCCCACCTGCCACATGTGCGCACCCAACGCACCAGCACCCACTCCCTTGCTCCGGTCCGTCCACCCTGGTACAGATACTCACCCGCCTTGCCCAGGTAAAAGGCCAACACCCGAGTGTCCCCCGGCGCCCGTGCACCCCATTCATAGATGCCGGGCCGGGCAGGTGGCCGGGCACCATCCAACACTGCTTTTACCGGCTGCACCAGGGCCCATGAGCTGAAGCCTGCGAACAACCTGGCGGACATCAAAACACAGCAGCGAGAAGGGGCATGGAAATCGCTTTTATAACAAATTGATGGGGGGAAACCGACGTGATTTTTCCTGAGAGGTTCCTGCCGGTCTTAAGCAGTAGCCCTGTTGTTACACTTGTCAAGCGCATAGGTTGGTATTACATATGCGGATCTCGCCTCCCCTCTCCTGCGCACCCGGACTCACGGGTCATCATCCTGCAGATCTCGCTCCCGAAGCCGCCGCCGGTCCACTGCCGTCGTCGCCATGCTCGTTGAGCTTATCTTATGACGCTGTTTCCGCGATTGCTGCGGGGGAGGCAGCTGCCGCGACACGGGGCCCACGGCCGCCGACGCAGTGAAGGGCGGGACAACCGCTAAACCGGCACCATTAACGGCAGAGGTGGCGCGCAACGCTGACAAGGAATTATGCGAGGATATCCCCGCTCCAACTACCTCTTCGTCTTCCGGCAGAACTAACGGCATAGCACAGACGGTCTTGGCAGTTGGCAAACCAACCCCTTGCTGGTGACCACGGCCCTGCCCTGCCACCTCGCCACCAGCACCGCCATCGCCAACGGCAGAGCTGCTAGCTTGTAGCGGAGGTTTCAAGAATCTGTCCAAGGTAGTTTGACTGGACCCGCTGCGTTTGGCCTGCGCGTGGTGCTGTGATGAACCTGTGGCGATGGCGGCGGCAGTCACCGAAGAAGACGGGCAAGCATTACAACTGCTACCGCTGCTCCTTGTCGCCGTCGCTGCCGGTGCTGCTGAGCCTGACTGCTGCTGCTGTCGCCGTCGTTGACACTGTGAGAATCCTTGCGGCAGGTCTGGCAAACCCACCGGACTTGGCTGACTCTGCCAGATTTCCTGCCCATCCCCATCGGTTCGCGTCACCACGTCCTCGCCAATTATCTTATTCACGTCTTCTTGTACTTCTTTCATGGCTGGCTTCAACTCGATGCAGCTTTTAGCTTCGCGGCCGATACCTGTCACCGGTGGCTCAGATTGCAAGCCAGCCCGAGCACTAGCCTGGGTTTCTACCGCAGCCTCCCCTGCCGCTGTCAGCGGCTGGATGCACGCCGCCACTGCTGCAACCAAATCTCCAGATGGTATCCCATGGTCGCCGCCACCACCAGTCTCACCGCCAGCAGTGGTGGTCCAAACACAGCCATAGGCGTTGCCCCTGTCGGTGACGGGACTGGCAGTGTCAGCGCCGTCGTTCGGCTTATCCCTGATCACGGAGGCTTTGCAATTGCGTCGTCGTCGGTCCGGCATGATGGTACTGTGGCTGCTCCATACAATAACCACGTCGTCATCATCATCGAAAACGTCGCCAACTCCGGCGCTGCTGGTGCACCCTTTCGCCACTGCATCGCCATCCGCCATTGCTGCTACCAGGGGCTGCAGCGTGTCATCCTTCCTGATGTCCTTGCTGAAGCCAACCCGGTATCTACTGCCAGCGCTGTCATCCTTACAGCTTTGGGTGTCACGTGTATGTCCGCCACCAGTCTTCATTCCCTTGATGTCATTGTCGCTGTCACAGAGGTCGATAACAGCCGGGTCGTTAGGGCACGAAGGCGAGCTGCGTCCACCGCTGCGAATGCTGCTGTCCACCGTAGGCCGAGGTGGGCCTGAAGGTTGTTGCAGGGGCAGCAGAATCTGCGCTCCATTCTGCTGCCGCAGCAGGTCCCGTTCCCGCTGCCGCCGCCTCTGCCTGCTGCTATGCCGGAAGCCTGGCTTAGCCATCACAGCCTCAGGGGATGCGGACCCCACTGAAGGCACTAAGCCGCCTGCCGTGAAATGGAAGTGAACCCCCGATTCAGATGTCGCATCATGCTCTGGCGGCCAGGCATCGACGACGACAGACGGAACCCCAGCTATGTCAACAGCCACATCTGCGGCCACGTAGCTATCGCCAACGGCTACATCGCCCGCTAGACCAGGGCAGCCGATATCCGCGGTGGATGCCGTGCTGTAGCTGCACTTGTTGGGGCTAGAATGGTTTGGGCTGTAGAAGCTCGAGATTGTGGATGCGAGGGGACACGAGATCGTGCCAAACACAGCTGTAACTGAAGGCGCGGCAGCCGCAACGTCAGTTAAAGCAGCAGCCTCAGGGTTGGCGCAAGGGAACGATACCCCATGGAACATTTTGCCTCCGCTTATACCGTCTTGGACCGGCGATGCTGATTCCTTACTCCCATCCGCTTCACGGTAAGGCATCACTCCCGAGACCGCCCCGTCCTCCATAAATGTGTTCGGGATGCTACCCTCCACGTTCAACAGGACGCATTCAATATCGCCGATCGTTTTCTCTGTGGCTTTCTGGTACTGGCATTCCGCAGAACGATCAGCAGCAGCAGCGACATTGCAGGTGTCAACGCCCCCGGGTGACCTTTTAGTCGCGTTGCTACAGCTGTCGTCAGTTGTGATGGCGCTGGTACCTGCCGATGCCATTCCGTGACTTCTGTCCTCTGCCTGCAAGCATGGCTCCTCCAACGCTTCCTGCCCCCGGGTGGCACTCTCCAAGTTTTGGTTTGCGTGGCAGTCTTTGCCAGCTTCGGTGTAGGCACTGACATGGCTCGTGCCCACGTCACCAGTGCATTCTCCAGCTCCATCTTTGGCATGCCCGGCCTCGCCTTCAGGGCCGCCACGCCCTGTATTCGAGGCAGCGGGTTGCCCAGCCGCCACAGAGGGACCCCAGAGGACGGCCTTAAACGACTCCATCACGCGCCGCAGCAGCGAGGGAGCAGATTTGGGACCCAAAGCTGCCCGTGGGGCCGTTGGAAACTCTGGGGCCTCCGTAGGCAAAACCATTCTCGTCAGTGTATCACCAGAAAGGTCAGCAGCAGTATCAGTGGTGCTGGAGACGGACAGCGGTAGATCACAGGACCGGATGGCACATTGTTCCGAATCCTGGTTCGGAATCGTGTCCCACTTGGCGTCTCGCCCCTCGCCCCTCAGGGCCTCTGCTGTCGCTGACTCCTCCGGGGAAACCTCCGCACTACTTCCATCCTTCGCTTTGTTAGCAGTATCCGCCGTAGCATTCATTTCAAAGCTTGGCAAACCAACTGGATTCCGAGCACCGACACCACCGCAGCTGCCCAGTGACTCCATCATGTCCGCTGTGGTTGCCTTATCACTACCTGTTGCTGCAGTCCGAAGGCCATCGCTGCCCGCCGCCGAAGTAATTCGGCCAGAGCGCGTTCGTCGCTGCCGCCTCCGCCGCGTGTGGTGGACATCCTGAACGCTAGGTAACGGGTGTGTTCTACGCTTTTCCTTGTCATGACCTGCGCCACGTTTGGCTTCTCCAGCCGCTGCATCTTGTGCTTCCACGAACAGCTGCAGGTCCAAAGCAGCCAACCCACTGTTGCCCATTTGGTTAGCCGCAGGCACCGCGGCAACAGTTGCCGACGCTCTTGCAGCGCCCTTCACTTCACCGGATGCGGCTGCCACGCCCAGCGGTGACGTAGATACCACAATGGTGGCCGAAGTTGCAGTCCGTGTCCTCGCAGCAGCTGCGGACTCGTCAAGCGTCGTTGTGCTGGTGACGTTATGATGCACATGACTGGGAGAGGGAGATGTCACAGCTGTATTGCAGGGGGCATCGGCGGGTGCTGCCGAACAATCGAGACTCGTTCCGGACATTACTGTGACAGCAGCTGCTGTTCCGTTGCTCGCCACGCAGGGCTGGATGCAGCCCATTTGCTGGTTGGTAAGCGGTGAACCCGAGCGATGGCCGAGCGGGAGCAGTTCTGCATCGCACTTAGGATTGTGAGCCGTTGCACAGAACAGTTGCTGTGGCAAGGCAGCGGGCTGTGACCCTGTCGATGTGACGTGCTTCCGACCCGTTTTTCGGACCTGCATTGTGTTTGCGGGCGGGGGAACGCGCGGATGCCAGATGAATGGCCGCTATGTCAAGGTAACCAACGACGAAACATGTCGAGCCCGAGGTACGTGGTAAGTGAACGGAGCGGATGGCGAAAAGCGAAATCCTTAGGTTAAGAACGACGTTGACAAGAAGCATACAGCTTAGGTGTTCCAAAGTGTTTGTGAGATGTTGCATTTTGGCGCTTGCCTTAGACTGTTTGCCACTTACTGCTGGCGGTGGCAGAAGTTCCTCGGACACGGTGTACGTTCCATCCTTGTAAGCCTTCCACAAGTTAGACATGACCAAATTGGACAGGCCGCGGCACTTGTGCACAGACTGGAACTCATTCCATGTCAGTGTAGATTTTCCGTCTGGCGGGGCACCGCCTGTGCCCTGGCCTCTCCGCTTTTGTCTGGTCATTGGTCTTGGTTCTACACGTACTACCCCAAATTATTATCGTATTGACATTGATGACTTTATTTGGCAATCATGATGCCATGTCCTAAAGTCGTCTGTTCGCATCCGTCAAGTTAGTCAGGTCCATACAGCTGCTGGCGCTTATTCGTTCTTTAAATAATACATCAGGAACAAAAAATATACAGTTCATAATCGTGCAGTCTGCGAATGTGTGACGCTGACTAGGTAATTGTGCGACGCTGACTGCGGTAGTAATGTCGCATTATTCAAGCATGCTGGATCCAGAATTTCGATGGATTAGGAGCAAGCCGCGAAGTCCACGACATTAGTACTTCATCATATTTTACTTCTAGTCAATCTTCCGATTGCAGGAGGCTGAGGATCCTTCAGCTACATGGCCCTGCCCAAGCCATGGGCACCCCGCACCTTTGAAGGTCCCTTTGTACCATCTCCAAAGGCTCCCCAAGGGGAGGCGGCCCTGATACAAATGGACCTTCCTAAGGAGAGCAGCCTCCAGGGCTTGTAGATGTTCCCGTGCTTCGTTTCCTTGGTTGCGGAAAGCCTTCGCGCAGCCTTCCGTAACTAACCCCGATTTTCGCATTGATCTCGCCGATCATGCAATTGCACGTAAAACAGAACACACGATATGGCCCCAGCATCTCTCAACAAAGGCCTTTGATGTCCGCAGCTACGTGAGCTGTTCAATTCCATAGGCAATCGACAAGAAGAAGCTCGTGTCCTGTAACGAATGCTGAATCCTATATCGCACCCTACGGGACACTAGAAACTAATGGGAATGCTTTCGGAGCCAGGTACCGCCCTCTCCGTCGCTCATAACACTGCCTCCAACCTCCTCCAACCGCGTCACTCGCCCTGGTCAGCGAACTCGCCCTCCCTCCCAAGCACATCCAGCAAACCTGCCTCGACTGCCCGCCAACCGCTCGCCCGACCGAGGCCCCGGACTGCATCTATGGGCTGTTGCCCGCCAGCCGCCGGTCCCGCATTCGATCTAGCCGTCTCCGTTTCCATCTCCGCCAGCGCAGCACGTGCTGCTCGCAGCCAAGCCTCGACCATGGCTGGAGAAACCGACGGACCCTGCCAGCACGTTTTGACCCACGGATCCTGAACCTGGCCTGCGTTTTCATGCTGACGTAGACCCAAGATACCGTGCATTCCAGCCGTCCGTGATGCGAACGCGGAGGACGAAGGGCCCATAACGGCATGGAGTCGCTGCGCAGCGGAGGGTGGAAACGGGGCGGGGCCGGGTAAACAAGGACCAGCAGCAGATACGAAATCACGGATGACCATACACCTGGAAGGCCACGTTCGGCGGTACCGGTGGAGGTCGTGAGGTTAACACTGGCTCAGGTGCGCTAGAACAATAAAATACTAAACACGTAGCTTATCCACGTATAGACTGGGATCCAGCAGTGATAATGCGGGCAGGAGGACGCAGATATGGCATCCGGGTTACCAGGCGACATTATGGGAGGAAAAGTAGCGCTTGCAGACTTGCAGGGGCCGTATTCCATAATGCCATACTACTGAAAGGACCAATCTGCTTTGTTGATGCTGAGTGGTACCACTCGCTTTTTTCCTCGGACCATCTCAGGAAAGACAGGGTATTCATACCCAGAAACCCACCCCCTCTACGTAAACAGAAGGGCCCCGGGGGCCGTCCATACCTGGCATGCGCACAGCCACCGCTGTTCCTGCTCTTCCAGCCCCCGGTCGTCGCCTCCTTTAATACCGCCACAACCGCTGCTGCTGCCGGCGCGCTTGGATTTGCGCACGGATTCCTGCTGGCATTCCGCCAACAGCGCTCCCTGGCACACAGCATGCGCTAGCAATGTTACGCGACATGCCGCCGGTGCCGCCAACGCCTCCGGACCAGCGCCATGGCTTGCGATCGCTAATGGCGCCGCTGCCGCGACGATCTCGTACAGAGCTTCCGACACGGCAGCGCCACCGCCCTCCGGGTTAAGATGGTGCCCCGCCGCCACCAGGGAGGTCAACCACAAAAGGCATGCACGCGCTACGGCCGCCGCGGCTCGGCACAAGGCAGCTTGCGACCCGTGGCTTCCGGGGTGAAAGGCCGTTACCTGTGGTCCTTGCTGTGCACCACGGACCTGATGCACTGTCCGCGTCAGCGCCAGCGCTGTTGAGATTGCCGTACATGCCAGGCGCTGGACGGTGCCGGTGCGCGCCACGGCCGCCGTTGAGGTTGGAGGACCATCTGGACCGCTACACGGAATGGATGTCCCCCATGGCGTAATACCTGCGACCGCCGCTGCTGCCGCTACGGCAGTGGATGCAGGCGGTAATGGTGTGGGAAATGACGATCGCAGGACAGCCTGAGGAGTTTTTTGCGTCAACAGAGCGGCCCATATCAGGACATCATGACAATTCAGGGGCAAAACGACAAATGCAGACGAGGTGAGCAATATGGAATGTGTATGCGTGCAGCAGCATTCATGCCTTCCCATTTGAACATCCACCGAAAAGAAGAGAGCTATCCGCGCCGTGCATCGTGCCACACCTCCAACCACGTCCGCAAACGGTGTCGCGTCGGACCCTCGACAGCATCGCCGCCGCCACCGCTGGTGATGACACCGTATAGCTGAAGCATCACCTCTGGCGTTGCGGCACAACGCCACAGCGGCTGCGCTCGCCATGGCGGCAGCGCCGCGGCCATTGCAACGACCAGGCCACAAGTCCGTGTCGCCATCTCACCGCTGCGGCACGACACCGCCGCCGTTGCCATCATTCCAATAGCCTGTGCGTACTGAGATAGAGCAGCGTCGCCGTCCTGCCGTCGCAGGCACACCCGACGGCGGATGAGGTCCAGCAACGTCTCCAAGGCCAGCTCCGTCACGGCCGGCAGTGCCGTCTGTCCTGTCGGCTTGCACAAGGTCGGGAGCTGTCGTGAAAAGGCGGCACCGCCACCGGCGGACAGGCCGCACTCCTGCATTCGAGACGCCGCCAGGTAGCCCAGCCATGGAGCGAAACCTACGAGGCGATTTAGGGTGACTTCGTTAATGTAGTTGCGATTTGAATTCGCAAGTTGCGAAGGACTGCCACATCTTCAGAAGGACCTGCCAACCGGGCGCTCCCAATCCATGAACGGACATAAACGCGCACGCTCCTCGTGTTTCTTTCTCTCTCCGCGAACCTCACCCGCATGTAGCATTAGATGACGACCTAGGGAAGGCAGCCGTGAGAGCGACAGCACCGCCTCGAGCGCCAAAGAGGGCCCCGCAGCTGCGGCCTCGTTGCCAGCAACCTCGCCGCTGGTGGCAGCAGCAATACCGCTGGTACTAGCAGCTTTGGCTGCTGCGGCCGTGGTTGCGGTTGCGGCAAAGCTATCGAGCGCCGCCGCTCGTGAGCCGAACAGTGCCTGGCATATCTCCGGAACGAACTTGCGACGGCAGATAGACGCGTCCAGGGGACCCTGTAGCAGACCCCGATGTGGGGGAAAAGTAGCGCGGAGAGCTTCATTGTCTCTGAATTGCGGATTGAATACAGCCTACAGGGAACGGCGTCGAACGCCCAGCAACTATGATAAGCACTGGCGTATGGTACCGCCATATGGTACACCGCCCGGAGGGCGGGATTGAGTTAGCTATTTAGACAAATACCACCGCCTTTAACGGTGAAAGGAGTTTCCCCTCTGTGATGTTGTATAGGGCTGCATGGGGTATTGCAGGAAAGGGTCATCGTCCAAAGAGCAGATCCCGGAGCTCCGCACAAGATATCCACTTCACCGTCAACAAACTTGAGCGTTCATAACGGACCGCGTGGCAGCATGCATGGTAACAAACTAGCCCATCCTCCCGCAGACTTACCAGGGCCCCCCATCGCAGCAATTGCAGCGCCCAGGCCTGCTCGTGGCGTTGGCCGGGGGAGCCCGCGGCCAGCACTCTGCATGAACATCGGTATATGGAGGCACAGGGTGAGCGAGAGCTGCGCAAAGTCCACTTAGCGGTTCGTGTACTTTCGTGTTCCATGTCCAGGTTTAGTGATCAGTGAAAGGCTTGAGCCAGATGCCAGCGTCACCGCCAGAGTTCGCAAACACAAGGTCCTATCTAAACCTTTATATCGCGCAAACCATATACGGAAAGTGAAGAACCGCATGGAGGGCACACTCATAATCCCGCGTGAAATCCTACCTGTTGAACAGCGGTGGCGTCGTGAGGTCCAGGGAGGGCCTCCGGCCTACCAGCCGGGTAACAGGCTTGAACATGGGGGCCTGCAGAAGTGCAGTACAGGAATCGTCACAAGGTGACCGTCCGGGCACAGCAGCGCACCTCCCCAGACGTCGATTCAATGCAGATAGGTCAGGGGGCCAGAGAGAATAGGGCATAGGATGCAAGAAGTATAGCAAAGCACAAGAAATAAATGTATCTATATGCACACTCTGTACAGCTCTCTCACACAGATGTGCATGCGCTGCGGACAAGCTACTTGTCGCCGACCTGGCATCCCCAAAGGGAAAGTGCGGTCCGAAGATTAGGCACTTAGGTATATCGGTAGCATGCGTCGCGTCTTATGGGGTGACAGACGATAGGCCAACCGGACCGACCCAAGGGCCATTGTGAGGGCACACCTGCGGCTGCATCAGCACCACGGCCGCCTCCGCTGCGAAGAGGGCGCTGATATGTGGCAATCGCTGCAACGGAGCCGTCACGGCATTGCGCACATGGGCCAGAAGGGCCTTGCATAGCGCAACGTCAGCGACGCAAAGCAGAATCAACGGGCAATATTTCCGCAGATGGGGCCACAACACGAGGTAGCATCCGCGCAGTTTTAAATTGTCACGTCCATGGGTGACGATTGGGGGTGAAGACCGGGACCGGAGAAGGAGGCAGGGATATCCGGACAGGAAACAGCGTTAGTTCAGGAGAAATGCAGGACACGAATGCGCAGGTTTAAAGCGAGAGACCGATCTGGCCAAAAGTGTTTCGACCCTCATGGCAGAACCTAAATCCACGGACATTTGCCCAAATCCAAGAACTACAAATTGTACATGAACCTTGGGGTCAAAAGTACGCAACCTCCACGAAAGACCTGACACGGTCGCGAACCCCTCGGGGCCGCGTCTGTACCTGCAGTTGGTGCCTTCGCCGGAAGTCAGCCGCCGCCCGGAGAGGGCCCTGTGAACCCTTAGCTGCTGAAGCTGATGCAGGGCCATGATCATGGTGGCCTTTTAACTTCATTGGAGCCTCGGACGCTGGTAAGAACGACCCCAGCGCCGCCGGCCCACCCGCTTTAACTCCTGCCGCCGCGCCGCCGCTTTGCGCAGCAGCCACTGCCGCTGATGCTAGCGCATCCAGTTGCGCCGTCGCCAGCGCCAGACTCTCGTAGGCCAGCGTCCTCAGGCCCACGTCATCAATGGCCAGGCAGCGCAGGCACAGCGGCAGCAGACCCCAACCTGCCAGATCTTGTACGGTGATGGCACCTTCGCGAAGGCAGCACACTGTGAACGGAAGCAGCCACGCGGGGTCAGCGGAGGCGAAGGCGACGGTGCTACATCCGCCACCACCGCCTCGCAACGGCCCAAACGCACTGCCGTGGGCCGCCGCAACCATAGGGGCCACAGCAGCGGAAGGGCTGACCCATGGATCATCCTCATCTGCTGCGAGCGTGCGGCCAGCTGGGAAACGAACGCAAGCGAGCGCAATTGCCCGTGGGTCGGAGGGCTGGTGTTCCGCGACGGCGCGAGCCCGCAGGGCCCGGCTATCAACGGCATCTGCCGCTGAAGCAGCAGTCGTTCCGGCTGCGTCAGCGGCCGCGACGACCTCGTAGACGTGGCAGGCGGCTGCGCCCCAAAGGTAACCCGACTGCGCGAGGGGGCCGCTGCTGAGGCGCCTCGTGACGGGGTCGACAGTCCGAAGGTCTGCATGGCCGGGTGAAGAGTTCAACACGGACTTGGGTTCATGACATTCAAAACCCATTACTGTTTACCATAATAATGGCAATGATACGGGATCAACGGGGAAAAGGCACAACGGGGAATACTTCGCACGGACACACCAAGCAGTCCGCCTGCCTCTGCAAGGTTGCGGACTCCTCCCAACTTACCGTCAGAGGCAGACGCGCCGGACTCATTCCGCAGCAGCAGCAGCTCGTCCAGGCGCAGCAGCACCCGCAGTATGGCGCGATCAGACTCCCTTAAAGTGGCTCCGTAAGCGCACTGCAGCAGCTGCAGCAGCGCGGACAGCACCGCGCGCTCTGCGGCGCCGTGGCCAAAGGGCCTTGCTGCGCCGTCGCCGCAGTCGCCGCCGACGTTCATATTGTCGCCAGCGTCGTCGTTGGTGACGCGACAGCTGTATTGATTATATACGTCGTACGCGAGGCGCAGGTCGAGTAGCGTCTCAAGCAAGGTAGCAAACTCCGTACGCAACGCTTCGTCCCCTCCTGAAGCATCAATGACAGGTTCCGCCGAGCCGTCCCCGTCGTTATCTCGAGGCCCCGGCGGCATGCACGTTCCAACGCTAATGAGATCACCCACTGACAGCAGGGACACGAGCGGCAGCGGCAAGCGTCCCACGACGGGTGGCAACGCCGCAGTTACCGCTGTGGCCGTTGAGGGCGCAAATACAGTCAGTAATGCTGGGCTGGTAATAAACGATTCGAGCATCGTGCCGGCTGCCACTGCCGCAGCTGCATTTGGCACTATGCCGTACGGCAATTGCAAGAAGCCGCCGTCGCCGCCACCCGGTACGCCACTCTTATCGTCCAATCTTCCCTTCTCTTCCTCGCCATCCGTCACCTCTTCCGCAGATCCCATCTCCACGTCGCTGTCGCGATTACCGATATTGAATTCCTCCGCTTCCGTGTCTGATTCATCCCCGCTGCTGGTGCTGGTGCTGTCCCGGCTACGGCCGTTGCTCCTGCCATCGCCGTTTGACAAGCAGTCTTCACTATCACTCTCCTCTCCGCTGCTGGAGGACAGAATTCCTCGTCTCGCCTCTGCTGCCTCCTCATCCTCTTCCATCACATCTTCTGCAGCCGCATCGCTCTTCCCTTCATCTGATTCCGCCCCATCATCCTTATCACCATTGAGATCGTCCTCGAGCGCCTCGTCAGCACTGTCGCTGTCGCCGGCGCCGGCGCCCACTGCCTTGGTCATACTGCGTCGTCTCTTGATTACATGCCCTGCATGGAGCTCCTCTCTATCTTCGTCATCGGTCGCACTGCCCTCACTGCCACTGCTTTCACTGCTGCTGCTGCTGCTGCCGTTGCCGCCATCGCTTTCTACGTCTCCAGCTGTGTGATCCTCCCTTGCATCCGCTGCGGCACCGCCCTCGCCGCCGCTTAAAGCTTGCGGTAGCAACGCGGCAAGCAGCCGCCGCAAACAGCGCAGCGCCGCCGGGTCGCCTGCAGCGTGCACAGCGGTGGCGATTGCAAGGGGCTGAACCATACGACATAACGCCGCGAAGGCAGATCCACCTCGGGCATCGTCCGGCATGTCCGCGAGCAGATCGCCCACACAGCCATCAAGGCAGGAGCAGGCGGTCGCCAGTAAGTGCCTGGCAGGGGTGTGGGACATCCCAGGGGAGACTTGGGCGCATAAACGTAAGGATATTGGGACGTCCCTGGATTCCTCGGACGCGGTGTAAGCTTTGGAAACCTGAACCCTAAGGGGCAGCCCAGGGATGGCAGCTCTCGTAGGGACAAAGTGAAATAGGAGAATGAACCGACGGCCTTGACTTTTATATGTTATACTTCACCCGCACGCGCATTGTGGCCTATGTATCGCCCTCTATTGCCTTTCCTGCGCGCGCCCACTCCCTACCTGTGGGCAGCGCTGCCGCCCCTTGACGGCAATACGCCCATGCCGTACAGAGCCGCCAACGTCGCAGCCGCAGCACTCAATACCAGACTTATGGCCGCCAATTCAGTCTCAGACAACGCTGTGACGGCTCCACCGGCGCCGCCACCACTGATGTTGGCACTGCTGGCGCCGCCACGGCGCAGGCCATCCCACAGCAGCACCTCCGCCAGCGTCAGCTGCTCCACCGCGTTTGCGAGCGGCGGCCGAACCTCCCGGTTAGTAATGTTCTTGCCGTCGCCATCGTCTTCCTTATCCCCATCCAGGCTGAGAGGCACCCCTGCGGGCACGGGTCCAAAAGCACCTCCTTTGCACGCCCGTTTCGGCTTCGTCCAAAGGCAGTGGCGGCGGCGGTGTCCAGGGAAAGCTGATGCCGAGGTAAAACGAAACAGAGGTGTGTCGCTACGGCATCAAGAAATGCTAAGCAGACGCGAGAACGTTAGCGTAGCACCTTGCAACGGCCATGGGGACATGCACGTTGTAGCACCCAGGGCCACAGCGCGCACATCGGTGCGGATGCTTCATAGACTATTAGAAGCATTATTCGAAGCCCGCGCCGGCCCGAGTGACGACGGGGTTTTGCAGTGTCCCGTATCACCTCGTCGGGGGGGGGGTTGCAGGACCCGTGAGGCCCTCATACACCACCTGAGGGAGGTGCAACCGCGAGGCAGCCAGGCCCGAGGAGGCGCGCAAGCAAAACTCCCTCCACCTAACTGTGGCCGTTACCCGTTTTGGGCCTGGGAGCAAAGTATAACTCGTAGAGAAAACCTATGACTTATATTGCTGAAGCCTAAACACCTAAACCGAGGCATCCCTCAAAATATCTCCAATGGTTTTCCAAATTGCGCTGGAGAGCCACAGCGCGGCGCCAACATACCCGGAGGCGGTAATATTTTCGTGAGAGAGTGCAATAGCGATCTCGCCGCGCCGCTCTGATCCTTCTTCTCCTTGTCCGGCTGATGTTGATGTTGTTGTCGCCCACCGCCAACACTTTCGCGGCGGCCACAACCGCGGCTGCCAGGGAACCGCAGCAGCCTGGCCAGTACAGGTACAGCATACGACCGAAGCAGTGCCACGGCATCGGCTGGCAGCCCGCCGTCAGCTGCCACCGCTGCTGCCTCCGTCTTCGCCGTCAGGTGTATGGTATCGCCCTTTCTCCGCCCGACTTTTGCCGCAGTTGCGGCGGCTACGGCAGCCGGGGTTGCCGTCACCTTCTTCGCCTTCCGAGTACAGTACGCGAACAGCGGCTCTCGGAAGGTGCGAATCACGGCTTCAGATGCGGGTGCGGGTTCATCCCCCGTCACGGAGGTGCTGGCGCTAGTCATCACTTCCGCCAGGCGTGTATACACGTCCGCTGCCGGCAACAGCCGCGCCAGCGCCAGCCGCCGACCGACGCCAGGCCTCTGCTGCTCCGCCGCCGTCACCACCTCGGGAAGCACCGCTGTGAAACGGACGTGGAGGACTGGTGGCCCCAGCTCTAACGCTGCCGCAGCGGCGTCGGCCGCTGCCGCGCTGTACGGTGCAAGCCGTACACAAGCCTCAAGCCCCGGTTCTGTCACGCTTAAGGCTAGAAAATGCCCCACGGGTCCCAGGAGACCGCTGCGTAACGCTGCCGCTGCCAGCTCAGCTGCCCGTCTGATGTCGCCGCCGTCGCCACCGCCGCCATTGGTGGCGTTCACTAGGGAGACAAGCTCCGACTGGACCATTGCAAATACCTCTCGCACCCGAACGCCTGCGCCGTCGATCGGATCGGTCGTCTCCCTCACGCTGCCTCCGCCTGTGCCTCCGCCGTCTGCGCCTGTGTCTCCACCGCCGCGGCCGATAACCCTTATTTCAAAACCTCCAAGGATCTGCCCGGGGTTCGCAAGCAGAGCCCCTGCCAACGCCAATCCCGCCTCAAGTAGCGGCTGCCGCCGAGCTGCCGTCGATGCCGTAGCGGCTGCCGCCTGGCCCACCACTAACGTGCCATTTGCATTCGCCTTTGCCTTTCGCTTCAAGGGTGCAGGCTCAGTGATGTCGGGTGCAGCAGAAAGTGCAACTGCCGCTGCCAGCAGCTCCTGTACCAGGGGCAGTAGCTGTCCTGCGGAGGCGCAGTGCGCTAGCGGCAGCAATAACGCCACGGCGCCGAAGGCATCTACCTCACCGCCATCACCGACGCCGCGGCGGCGACCGGGGCCCTTCTGCGTGAGCAATTTTCTTAGGCCGGCAGCGGCTGCGCGGATGTGCCGCGCGCACGCTGCACGCACAGCTGCAGTGCCGGTGGCAGTGGCGGCCGCAGCATTGGGTGTGCTGCATGCGGGCTCCTGGCCTGGCGGACCTGGCGGCGCCGTCGCTGTCAGCTTTCTCCACAAATCCACCACGAGGCTCACCGCGAGCTTCCGAGGTGCCCCTGTGATGGCGGAGCCGATAGGGTTATCGTGCTGAGTCGCTTGGTGCCCAAGATGGTGCATACCGTGAAAATGCTTATCCTGCTGCTGCTGCCTTGACAGTGGCAGGGGCGTCTCCGTTGCCAGCAAGGCCGTAAGAGCGGAGCTCCCCAAAACGCGAGTCAAAGTGCCGTACGCTGCCCATCTGTCCGTGTATGTATGCAAAGGCCGTTGCACCGTGTCAGGCGACGACGACATGTGCGCAGAAGTGGCGTGCAGGAGTCGCCGTACCATGTTGAAAGCAATGGCGGGGTCGCCGCCGCTGGACAGCAAGGATGGGAT
Source organism: Volvox reticuliferus (assembly GCA_019650235.1). Classification (NCBI taxonomy): domain Eukaryota; kingdom Viridiplantae; phylum Chlorophyta; class Chlorophyceae; order Chlamydomonadales; family Volvocaceae; genus Volvox; species Volvox reticuliferus. The sequence continues at coordinate 225,758 of BNCP01000022.1, forward strand.
CCAAAAGGGAACGCTGCCGCCCGCAGCAATCAGGGCCCATGGCGGAGAAGCTGCATCGCTGCGAGTCCCGAACCGTCCCCCGATGTGGCCCTCGACGCTGCCGTCGTCCGTTTCCAGTACACCCTCCCTTCCCCGCTGTTGCCGCCGCCGTCCGAATGCCGCCTGCAACAGGAGAACTGCCGGCAGCTGGCTATCCCAGGCAGTGCTTGTCGCACTACCGCAGCCGCCGGCTACAATGTCCAAAGCGACCATCCCGGGCAGCATCTCCTTATTCCCTCGTTCCTCCTCCTTCTCCTCCTCATCCACCCAATGTTTTTTTTTCCTTGTCAGACCTGCACAGTCTCCGTCATGTACGCCTCCCTGATCCTCTGAAATATGCGAGAGCACATCCGCAGGCCCCAGGCAGCATGACGCCAGAAGCTTGGGCAGGACGAAAGCCCATAACGCTGCGAGGAGTACCTCCCGAGGTCCCGGAGTCGCCGTCGCCACATCACCGACTCGCGGGCCGGCTTTGCCACTTAAATCCCCAAGGTCATCGTCATCAACTGTCGTAACGGGCGTCTTCTTTAGCGCAAGCCGCAGCAGCTTTACGGTATGCCCCACCGCCTCTGCCGACTCAACACAATGCCGGGTGAACAGCTGTGAGGCAAAGGTAGCCGCATCCGCCAGCGCCGCGCAAGCAGCTGCCGGCAGCATTGTCCCACAGCTACCGCTATTATGACTGCCGTCACTGGCTTCCTTTCCCTTTTTTGAGCAGCTCTTTTTAAGAGCTTTCGCTGCGACCTTGATGCATGTTTGCAGCTTCTTAGATAAAGCCTTCGCCGCAGTCATAGAATCGGACGCGTCGCTGGCATCGCCATCCAGTGACACGGCGCCCGTCAGTTCAAACCTCAGGTTCCCTAGTCCCCATGGCGTCGGCACAGCCGCACCCTCCCTGGGTGCATCATCGCGCCGCATCTCTTCCCCTCGTCCTGCCGCTTCAGCCGCTGCCGACGACTTGCGCCGCCGCTTCAGCTGCGGCTCTTGCTCCGGCTGCCCTGGAGGGAAATCTGGATCTGTGGATGCGAGAGGACCTGAGTTCGCCCCTGTCCAAGGCCCTGCATTGTGCGCTGCCGAAAGAAAGGCACTGCGGTCACGACTGCTCTTCAACGCCCAGTCGTAGAAAGACCGCAACCGCTGGCCTTCTAGAGGCAAGCTGATCGCCGTCTAATGTGAGATTCCGAAGGCGAGAGGACGAGAGCAAAGGAGCCGAGGCAGCGACATGAGGTACGGAAATGGAACGTTTCCGGCGAAATAAAATCAAATTTGATGAGCTTTGGACGGGGAAGGGTGAGCGGGAAACACAGCAGATGACGGAGTGATGGCAAGAAACTGCAAGCGCCGCATGAAAAAAAAAACAGGTGCCATTCCACAGAATAACATAGCAAAGAACGGCTTGCTGATCTGGCGTACGAGGCATAAGATAGGTGTACTCACCACCCTAGCTGCAGAGGATACTCCGCAGCCACGACTGTCGCCCCCGCCTCCTGAAGCCCCCCCAGATGCAGCTGCAACGTTGTCCGCAAGAACCGCACGCTCCAGCAAATGGACCATGACCCAGGGGTCATCGAGCTGCTGTGTCAACAACTGCAGCGCGCCTGTGAGGGTCCCGACAAATTGTTAGACTGGCTAATTCATAAAGGCGGAAAATCGCTTTACTGAAAGCGGGACGATCGGGAAGAAGACCTATGCGGCCATGGAGGCAGGTGAAAGTCAACATCTCACAACACGTCCATATTTCGGAGTGTGGTTCAGGAAACTCTCGATCAGACATCCTCAACTACAGTAGAGATCATAATCCACCCTTCTCTTCCTTCCCACAATTCGCAGCCCTGTGCCCTCCCTCACCCGTCACGTAGCCGCACACAGCTGCGCGTTCCACCTCGCCACCAGATCGCCGCGAGCGCAGCAGCCGCAGACAGTTGCGCAGCGCCAGGGCCGGCAGAGGGCTCAACCCCACCACTTGGCATTTCCCCTCTGGAAGCCATGCTCGCACCAGCTCGTATCCATCCTGCAGCAGCAATGGAAATATCGGAAGGCGACGGCGACGTTGTTGCCACAACAGCAGAAAACATCAGTCCACCCTATATGCCAGTGCGGTGCACGGTGGATCATTGGCCTCGACGTTACCCCCGTCATTACCCACGCTTCGTTCGCCAAACCGGTCCAACCCTACAAAAATGAGGCGGCCTAAAGAAGTCCAGGTACGCAGGACCCCCTGCAAATCTCTTAAGGGCATCCCACCAGGTACACATCATACACATCGTCATCAGCCACTCAGCCACTCGCCTGGGGTCTCCGACTCGCGGCCACCACTAAGTCAGCAAGAAAGGTAAGCACTGCATCATAGCTGCGATCCGGGGAGGCGTCACCTGCCTCCGTACCTGCGGCGGGCATCGTTCATCGGGGACACGGCGAGCATGTGGAACGAACACGCTGCCGGAATGGCCAGGTGGAGTTGCCCCAGCTTCGAGTCAAAATGGCCAGCATGCATACACACGCATGCATGCATTTTTCCTCTGTTCACTCCCAACCGCACATCATGTTGCCTAAATGTCCTGAAGCCCACCATCCCCGGCGTCCCACCTATCGCCAGCCTCACCTCCATCTCCGTGGGCCACGTGCATGGACGGCACTGGCCGTGATGGCAGCATCCACAGCCAGATCCGCAGCTCCAGATCGTCTAATCCCCAACACGGCACGTTGGAGGCACCAGCGAAGAGTCCTCCGGGACCGCCGTTGGCTGGCGCTGCTGCCCCTAATGCTGAGGCCGGCGTAGTTGCTAAGCCGAGTGTCAGGGGCCTCAGAAGGTTGACCAATAGCTCCCCTGTGGTGGCACCAAATTCGCAATGCTGTCTATGTCCAGGATAAAAATGAAAGATTAGGCTGTGCCGCGCAACATAATAATTTATTGCAGCGTGCGGAAGGGGGAGCCTGGGATCGTTGAGTGGCAAACAATTGACTAGTGAGGATGGTTCAGTGCTGCAGCACGAAACAGATTGCTCCACCAATTGCTATCTCTACGTCTACCTCTATCTCTGCCTCCATCTCCGCCTCTGCCTCCACAGTCCTTTTCCCAACTCCCTTCCGTTAAAGGTGTCAGATCATTCTCCACAAGGAGTGCCAAACAGGTATGAGCCATGGGTTAAGGTCAGCACGGCCCACTTACCCGCGGAACGTCGCACAACAGGGGACATTGCTCGAGTCAGAAGCCGCAGCAGTGGCAGCACCAGCGCGGTGCTTAGCGGTGCGGCGATAGCCGCAAAGGTGCCGGGAGTGGTGATAACGCGGGTACTTGGAACCGGCGTTAGTAGCGATGGTCCCGACGCTGTCTCTTGCGCAGCGGCTAGGACCCCTACCAACGCAGCCTGGTGCTGAGCATCTAGCGCCAGCACATCCTACAGGATGATGGCGGAAGGTCATGCAAAAGCAGTTGCCCTCAATATGGTATTGGTGTACATGAAATCCGCACGAGAGACGAGATGACGTGCCAGAGACCTGCGAGTAATTCTCCAGAAGCAATGTCCCTGACTTGCAGCGACCATATGGGAAGGGCCATAAATGCCTGATATAAGGCCCTTCAACGTAGGGTACCAGGTTTACTAATGGAAAGTGGAGACTTTCGATGTAAGCCCGGCGATAAACAATCACCGACGCGGACATTTCCCACCCCCGACCCACCGGAGGAACTAGCCGGACGGCATCGAAGTGCGCATCCACTGCCGCGTCCGGCAGTAGCCTGCAGTAGCAAGCAATCACGTCGAGCAGCCGGACCAGCACTGCCAGCCGAACACGTGATGGCTCCGCGGCTGTTGCGACGCCAAATACCGCTGCCGTCAGCACTCCTGCCTTTTTGTCCTTGCCTCCGCTGCTGTCCTTGCCTGCTGGTTCCACTGCCCTTTCCTCCTCCTCCTCCTCCTCCTGTTCCTCCTCCTGTTCCTGCTCCTCGCCATCCTGGTTGTCTTGCTCATCCATCTTGAGGTCCCCGTTCTCATCGACGTCCTGAATCTTTGCAGCCCCGCCGTCTTTTGCCCTGCCACTGGCTGTACCACGAAAGCTACTAGCAGCTGCTTTTTCAGGCCGAGAAGATCCGTCCGGCCCCGCCTCAGCCATTACACAATCCTTTTTCTCAAGATAGGAGTGCAGGGCCAGGATGGTCTGGAGGTCAGGGAGACGGGCGCGCACGGCGCCACACAGCCGACGGTGGAACTGTGCCCATGTCAAATTGCCTGCCATTGCGGCGGCAGCCGCAATCAGGGGCTCCACATTGCGCATCATCGCTGCCAGGGCGTCAAGCGTGAGTGCCTGAACCACGGATCTGTTGTGCTGCACGCCACGAGACAGTACTGCCTGCGCGGCAAAATCACCACAAAAGCCGTGAACCAACCGCGCAAGTAGTTGATCGTGTATGGAGGTTGAGACAGCGGGCACCTCAGGAAGAACACCGCGTTCAAGGAGCGTGGGAATCGTATGCTGGGACATTAACAGCGGGACGCAAGGACACGCGCACACATACGATCAACGCGATAGCTGACGTGACACAGCGCACCTTTGATAGAGCTGCAGGCATGCAGCAGCGCAAGTGCGCGCGGACCGCCGCCGATTCAACTGGCGGCGGCGCCACCGTCGCATTGCCGTTGCCGGTCGCCACCATCGCCAGGCGGTCCAGTAACGGTGAAGGTGCAACGACAGCAGCAGTTGTAAGGCGGGTGGCCAGAGTCATGGCAGCCACCCAGCGGCTAGTTGGCTGCAAGGAGTTGTGAACCGGCAGTGGAAGGCATATGGCGGTCAGGATACCATTAACATGCGCGAGCAACTCAACCCCAGTCAGCTACTGTGATGACGGCAATAGGTTGCGCAGGACGCGCCACCTTCTGTTGGTGCCATTCAACAGCAATATAATCGAAACCCCAGTTCCATCTCCCAGGACTGATAAGCTCTGGGAGATACCCTTTCTCAATGCGCTCAATGACGCACCACTGGCTGAAGATCATATGGCAATGAGCTAGCGAACTCCGCAGCCAACCAAGGGCAGCGATTCGCCACCTCGTTCAACAGCCTGGCATGTCGCACGTGATCCAGAGGCCGCAGGCGGGACATCATTCGCAACACTCGCTTCACACCGGGGCCATACTGTGGGGCACCCGTGGGGCTTTGGACGCTCGGCCCATCGGTTACAAGGCCGTTTGCAGGGTCCGTGCACAGCATCACCAAGACCTCAAGCGCCGCCTCCGCAGCAGTTGCCACCGCATCCCCCTCCGCCACCGCTGGGGTTATCGCTGGCGCGTCGCTCGATGCTGCCACCTCTGCTAGCTGGGCCAGTGCCGAATCACCGAAGGGCTCTGCTCTGAGCCGCGGCGGCAGAGCCGCCGCCGCGGAGGCGGCAGCACTGTTGCTACCACCGGGCCTCACCGGTGCCAATACACGACGACTTAGCAGCAACAATGTCTCAAGCACGTGCCGCGGTGGGTCTGCTGCCACATGGTGCAGCAGAGCCCCTGTCAGGGCACGTAGCGGCAACAGGCGGGCCAGGGTGGCGTGGTCCGCATTTTCCAAAAGCGCACGACAAAGCCGTACGAACATGGCCCGTCGCGGACGCGACAGCACATTGGGTTTGTCCCAGGCAGCGTCATCTCTGCTTGATCTCTGCTTTTGCTTCTGCTGGGTTGCTCCTGCTTCGGACGCCGGCCGCTCCCTGCAGCGATAGCGGCAGCGTGTTAAGATGGCGGCAAGTGGATTGGCACAGACTTGGGATCTAAAAAAGAGACGCAGGGTGCATAGCTGACGCGACTGTAGCACACACGAAATAGAGACAACAGCGGTCCCCATCCGTGTAGGGTGTCGCCGCCGAAAACCATGCTTCTATCACCGCCACATACGCCCTTGACGCAATCTTTATGCAGCGATCTGTATAGACGTACTTGGGCGGACGACTAATCCGTGCGAGGGCTGGCAGTGACCAGTCGAAAGCCGCCGCCAAGTCACGAGCTGCTAACCCACTGTGCGCCGCTATTGCAGCCAGCAATTGTAGCGCCGTGTTGGAGAGCAGCTGTTGATCTGAACCCAGAAGATGGTAAAGGGATTTAAGGCGCCGGCCAAGTGCCTGAGTAATCAGCAGTTGTTGAGCAGTGCCGACGAGGGACAGGTCCGATGCCAGCGGCGTCGCCAAAACTACAGCGTTGCTGCCGTTGTTGCGGTCGCGACCGTGATCAGAGGTAGATGGGGATCGTGCTGGCTGTTTCCCTTGCTCTGGCGGCGGCTTTGCTGCAAGAAAATCTGCGATAAGGAGTAGCAGCTGCGAAAAGACCCGTGGGTCTTTGACAGTAGTTTGTGCCTCCCATATGTTGCAGAGCTCCGTGCATGTTGGAGAAACCCGCAAGTACGACAGCAGGTGCTGCCAACCTTTGCGGCCAGGTTGGCGGATGGCCTCGTGCAGTGACTTGAGGCCTGTTATGGCACAGCCAGGCAGCGGATACAAAGGGCAACAACGCAAGAGCCGAGATAAAAGAGTTAATAAAATTTCAGACAAAGTATCTCTCATTCCGTATTGCTCCAAATTTCATTCCCGTTGAGTCACTATCTCCGCAAGTAGACCAGGATGTTGGCGCTTACGAAGTCCGAAAAACAACACTAGCAACGATATCGATACTGACCTGATAAATTCACATCAAGCTCCCTCGTTACACGTAAAGCTTCAATCGCCTTGGCAAGATTGAAAGCATCATTCGCCGCCGTAGCCATGGCGGCAATGTCCGCAAGTAAAGCCCTGCCAGTTCTTATATGTTGTCTGGGGTTTGGAGTTTAAAGACGTCTTCTTAGCGACCTCAATTATAATATGAATTTTTTATAAAAGCGTACCGTGCTTGCAACTTTGTTTTTACTAAAGGATAGCCACCGGTTTGCATCTACCGCGCATTTATCAGCACTGCATACATACAGCAAAAGACGCTGTGATGAAGACTCTGTGGAGATTTTGTCCAGCATTCGTAAGTGGGTAAGTTAACGGTTGTAAAACCGCCGGCTGGGTGCGACGTCGGATAGTCGGATTTGTTGCCTGGATACTGTTGGAAGTATCCAAAATATGCAATCCAAAATACGCACACATTTCCTGAGAGTCTTATGCCGGAAGAGATGCATATGTTTACTTCAACTTGACCGAACCACCGAAACTTTTTTTATGGTTGCTTGCCGCAACTAATGGAAATGAGAGAACCATACCTCAGCAGCTGTAAATTACAACTGTACACGCAACAACGAATGCGGTGCACATCGTCATCGCCATGTGCTCAAGCCACATCTCCACTTTAGATAGAAAACATTCCCATCCCACCCGCTTAATGCAGCCTAAACCAAACATTTCAGCTTTTGCATCGCTAGCGTATTACACACAGGAACATGTTGCAGCGAAAGAGGTGGGGTCCATCGCTCATTCACCACGGCCCTCCACGGCCGGCCAGAAATCACTTGTCAAAAGGTGCAAACTGCAATAAGATGCTGAACAGCGTGCCAACAGCCCAACTTAACCCGTGGATTCATGGCTGGGGGATCAAGGTTTTAAGCGCCACCAGGCCAACCAAACACAGCAAGGGCTGAGAATGCCCAGGAAATGACTAGATACATAGGGAGCCGTCGCCCCGGCCATCCACCAGGAGAAGCGATGATAACTGCAATGAGACAGACACATGTCGTTCTGCCAACAGCTTGCGCCATGGACAAGATCCTCCGTGCAGGCTGCATCTTTTGAGCTCTAACAAAAAAAGGACATGCCATGTCAAAAGCATTGACGTTCTTAACAACGAACTACCATACCTTCCACGCTCCACACTTCCCTTTTATAAAAAAATTCGGAATGCGTGCGCGTCCAGTCCCAGTGTCCGACCTGACCCCCTCGCAATGGAAATAGAGCAAAATTTCTCTAGCCGCTCTCCTGCCAGGAAAATCTCGCCTGCCAATGTGGACAGCTCCATGCACGAGCCACTCAAAACAAGGACGTCTTTGCGGCTGACTAGTTGTTCTGGGAATTGGTTGTGGGCTCCCAGCCGATCGGCCGACACGTAGGACATGGCACTCTCCAGACTGGCACAAGCCACCAGCCTGCAATTCCGTGACTACAAAATTCTTCCCCCACCGCTCTTCTACCTCCCTGCAAGACCACCGAGCGACCACGCGGGTGCTAAGCATTATTAAACAGGACCCCAGCCATGCCGCATAGGACCTCAACACGTTGGCTGCAAAAGAGCCCTTTTTTTATCACACCTGGTCATGTACTCAACAGAACGCTCGAGTGAACAAACATGACAGGAACTGCACCGCACACGTACCGTACTTGTACACCGCCAGATAGTGACTGGCAGAACCCATCCCCGCAATCTCCAGGTCTGCTTCACCAGGTCAGCAGCCACATTAGCCGCCTTCGCCTGTGCCGAGACAAGGCCCAAATGCTGACCCCTTACAGGCGTCCGATCCCGCGGGTTAGGTAGTGCGCTCCTTATGCATGCCCCGACCCGACCCGGTAGTCCTCGTGCATCAACCGTTGCTCCTGCTCCTGCCACGCGCCCACCGTTGCCTCCAACAGCGACTGAGGCAGGACCACCACCGCATCCCGGCCCCGGACAAGACCGTGCAACCCGGTTCGGCTCCGAAAACCTCCTGTGTCGCAGTGCTTTGCCCTTTCCGAATATCGTAATCCTTCTGCATGATGCTGTCCGGGGTGACGCCGCCCGTGCAGGAAGTCAACAAGGGCTTCTGCTGCATGTCGCTCCAATGGCGGCGCTGCGCGATAGGCATTCAGCATCACCGTGGGGATCTCCTCTTGGTTCACGGCGTCCTGTTGCAGTCCCCTCCGCTTGTCCACACCTGCAGATGCAGCGAGCGCTGACACGCTTGATTCAGCTGCTCGCCTCTGCCCGAGCCGACGTAGCATAAGGCCTGACAGCAGTTTGCGTCCCTCCGAAGACTCAGCCGGCATATCCGGGTCCAAGCCGACAGGCCCGGTCGCGTCGGGCTGCCCTGGCAGGGTTTGTGATCCATGTGGCCAACGCGCGGCTGCGAGCTGTAGCACTTGTTCAGGGATACGCAACCGCCGGCGTCGGGGGGTGACGACACTTCGGCGGCTGCGGCTAACAGCACTGAGAGCCTCCTTCAGCGATGGCGCCTGTGTTCCGGGTCGACGCCAGGGGTGCTTCCGAGGTTGTGGTCCCAAGCCTAGCGGACCGTGCTGCTGCTGCTCCCCATCCTGTTGATGCAACGGACGCAATTGCCTACCTGCGATGCCACCAAACGCCTCCTCAACTTCAGCCGACTGCGCCATCGCCCGTGCCAGATCCTGAACTTCCTCGGGGCTAGCCTGCCGGCCCAATACGAAATGGGCCAGCTGCTCCAGATCCAGAGCAGCGTAGTCAGATGCTTCTGGGGGTAATCCAGTGGTGCCGCTGCCGGAACTTTGCGGCGTGAGCGCTGGGCCTGTGCGCCCGGTCCAAGGTGTACGGCTGACGGTGTTCGTGCCATTTCCGGGATCAATGTCAGCAACGGAGCCGGTGCCAGGAGCGGCGCTTGCTGCAGTACCGGCACTGGCTCCGTTGTGTCGAATGTTCCGGTATGCAGGAATGGCAACTACGTCATCGGCATTGCTACTGCCACCTGCACCGGCCGACGCAGCCGGGCCCTGACCTGCAACAGCCTCTTTTGGCGTCGACAAAGGCGCGGACGGCGCTGTGGAACTGGGCAGGGCGGCGGAAGCCTCTGCATTCGCAGCCGTAATTGTCTCAACGCCACTTCCCGACACACTCGGTAACCGTCTGCTCAGCCGCATGCGCCCACGGGGTCGCCGCACCATACGAGATGGACCCAAATTCCGCACGTGCCCCCCCCCAGCCTCAGTGCCCTCACCCGAGCTCTCCTCCCCGTCTTTTCCCGTATCCGACGCAACTGGATTCCCTGCCGTCGACGTGCAATTGCTATCCCCGGGCGCTTCATCTTCAGCTCCTCTCCGCATTCTCGTGCTGGCCACAAAGCCGTCAACATCCAAAGACGCTGCTGGAAGCGGGGATGAGGGGATGAACGGTGCCTCCCGCTGTGGAAATCCCGTGTTTTGCGTGCTGTGAGGCAGCGACTCTGTCTCTGCTGCTGCCAAAGCAGAAGCTGATATCTCTTCTTCCTTTCCTACAGTCCTCCCCATTCCAGGGCCCTCACCGACGCCATCACCCGCCGCATCTGCTGCTGCTGCTGAAGCAGAAACTTTGCTGACAGATGCACTAGTACCTGGGCGCCTCGGGGGCCGCATCAGGTGGTCCGTGGGAACAGCCCCCGCTGCAGCTGCTGCACCCACCCCGCTACCCGGCGGAAGTGCTGGATGTGCCCATAAACTGTCAGCTGCTCGTCGCTCCGCCTGCTGCCAGTCCGCCTCCAGGCCCTGCACGTTACCAACTTCGTCATTATCCATGTCAACCCGCCCGCTGCTTGTGCACTCCTCGCCAGCGGCCTGGATCCCCGGCTCCTGATCTTTTTGTCCCTGCCATAAGCTATTGTCCTGTGTAGTTTTACTCCAAAGGGCCTCCAGACGCTGCATGTTGCGTATGTACTCGGCATCAGCTGCAACAGTCCCCATAGGTGTTGGGCGAATTGAGGAACCAATAGTAAATGAATGTGCCTCCAGGAGTCAGGAAACACCGACACTCATTCGCAGCCGCGCCTATGCTTTATTTTTTATAGCTACTGCCAGGATCACTAAGTCCCCGAAAGGCAAGGCCCAACAGACGCTTGCTTCCCAAGGGCAGGAATGCCGTCGTATCCCGTTGATCATAACTTTTGACAGGTTGTCGCGGGAGGCTGACACGACAATACAATGTCAGACACCTGTCAGACGCTTTCGCCTACCTGAAAGAGACTCCAATAGTGCCTTGCGCCGAGCGATGGTGTCACTTACATCGTGCCCGACCCGCACAGAGGCCGTCCAGCCCATGGGCCCAGGTGACAGCTGCATATCTATTGTATTTGCTGTATCCCAGTCCAGCTCCCCATCCTCATCATCTGCATTTCCACCGCTCTCCAGGTCATTATCGTCGCTACCAGTGCGCGGGACCCCTGCGTCGACCACGCGCACGAAGACGCCCGGTAGGACCTCCCGAAACTGCCCTCGGCTTCCGCCGGTGACGAGGGCACGGAATGTCAGGCCATCCGCGATCCCCTCCTCCTGCTCCTCCTCTTTGTACCCTGCCGATTTTGTATTATCGTCCTTATCTTCGTCATCATCACTGTCCTCCGCAAGCATTGAAAGGATGGCAGCCAGGTCCTCCTCCTCCTCACCCTCCCCGCCATTGTTATCGCCCTCCTTTTCGCTATTGCTATCAAGGATTCCGACGGCCTGTACTGGCAAACACGCAAGCATGCCAGCGGGGTGGTGAGCCAGTGGACTTCTATGGCCACAAGGGCCGCGACAAAGAGGATAATCGCAGACATGTGCGCCCGCCGCTGCGCACCTTTAGGACCTGCATCAGTCCCTCCGGCAGAGCCTCTTGCCCCTCAACTTGCAGCTCCACCGTCTGGGTGCCGCCGCCACCTTGCCCATTGTCACTGTCCTGGCTTTCTGGCTGGTACAAAACATCACTGCGGTGATTGCATGACAAACAGCCGAGGGCAAGACGGCAAAAATGGGGCCAGGCAGGCAATCGTGACGACCAGGCAAGCATAATGCTATGAAGCAATGGGACACTGGTTTCACCTGGAGAAACCGTAAACACCCGGTCGAAACGTTGAAGCCCCGCAAACCATGTTCATCTCCTATTCGCCTCGCGCCTTAATGCAGCCCGATGCATGTATAAGCCCCTGAAGGTCCCCACACCACCGTCCCGCTCACATTCCAAGATTTGCGCCCACGTTGTTTCGGATGAGGATGAGGTTTGGCGTTGCCACAACAACGCTGAGGTGGTCGATGGTGTTAAAGCCCTGGATGAGCCAATCATACTTGTATGGCGTGCGTTCACTCCGGCGGCGTACGACATGCATGGATGTGCCCTGCACACACGCAGGTGGGGTTTGCACTGGAATGATAAAAAGGTACTGAGAGCAGGCTAGAATGCTAAGGTACTGAAAGGAGACTAGAGCGCTGCCGAATGGGAACCGGGCGATCGCTTGGCCGCGAACCGGCATGCTGAAAGATCACATATTGGAAGCCCCTGGCGGTGCTGGCATACGGAAAGCTAAAATTGCCTGCCGATGCCCGCAAACCCAGTCTAGACCTGTCCTCCATGAATCAGTGAACCTGACCCTTCCCTGTATTCCCCATCCCCAACAGACCCGGCTCCGCCTTCCCTTCCCTCCCGTTTATAGCCCCATCCTGCTCGGACTTATCCAGGAACCGACCGACCTTGCGCCATGCCATCAGCCGCATCATCGCCTTCTGCCGGGACATCACCTCATCCGGCAAATCCTTGTCATAAAAATCCCCCCCTTGCAATGCCTCCACCTTCCCGCCAGTAACTGTGGGCCCCTCCGCTTGTCCAGCGTGTTGCTGCTCCGCCGAGCCAAACAGCAGCTCCAGCACACCTCCACGCGCCCACTGACCCAACCCAGCGACCTGCACCTCCTGCGCTAGACCAGGTTTCCCAGGACCCGGATTGCTGTGCGGTTCTCGGTAATCCGAACAACTACGCAGCCTCTCCTGCTGCTGCAGCTGCTGCTGAATAGCTGTCGCCAATTCCGCCGGCAGCGGCACGTTCGTGATGATGGGCTGGCCGCCAGGAAACTATATGCCAATTAAATCAAAAGGACGAGGACATTTCGGGTGTGAGCCAGAGAAGACACCTTGCCAGGTACGTTCAATCCTGGTGCCATCAGAGAGGGCAGAGTGTGGCTCCAAGCTCGGGCAGACTGCATCGCTGATCATAAATTGTGTAAAAACCGGAGAGACGTATGAGATTGACGATTTAACTGCCGTTGGGGAGCACAGCGGCTAACGATTCGCAGAAGCACAGCTCTGCCGTGCGGGTGACAAGTACATGCTTGCACTGTTGCTTCAACTGCTGTTTTTACGCCTCTTAACGCGGTAAGAAGCCATCCACACCCACCTCCCGCACTAGCCCAGCCCTGAGCCCATCTGGTACCCCCATCAAGTGGACGTAGGGTGCAGCAGCAGCCTGCAGAAGGCTTCGCAGCTGCAGGCGGCGAGACGAAGTCAACAGGCTCGGGACTTATTAAAACGTAGCTTGCAAATCATTGAAGAAGAAAGGATACGAAGGGAGAGATATAAGATATTGCTAGGGAAACGCCATTGTGAGGCAGCATGATGGGATGCATGATGCTTGAACATATGCGGACTCAAGATTATGCATGGCATGCATGGCACAAGCCCCGGATAGTTGTCTAGCAGCCGCAAGCGGCAAGCCCTTCCTTCAAGCCCTTCCTGTCCAAGCACCTGTTCTGCGATAGCATCCGTAGTTACGGCCTCATTTATAGTTAAAAGGTAGACCAGACGATCATGCTTTGGGTCCAGCAGCACAACTAGCGCTGGACTAAGGCGCTGAAACGTCGGCGGTAAAGCAAGACTGGCGTCCTGCTTCCCCACCAAGCGACGTGCGTTGGAACTTATAGCCGACTGCTGAGATTGCTGGAACATGGAAAGTTCGTGTAAGGGTCGGAACAAACGCACACAAGAGATTCGTGTGGAGCGGCAAAGGGCGCAGTGTACCTGTTTTAACGGCTTGATCCTTATAGAATCCAATAGACTTCTAAATGTCCATCGCGCTGATGCTGCAACCTGAAGCGCCAATAATCGCCGCGGTGGACAAGGACATCCGCTCTGAAAGATGTTATTTTTTCCAATAGATCTATAGTTCCTCGTCTGTAGCATTTTAAGCTTTGAGCTTACGGAAAAGTCCCTATTATCATGGCTGGCCTAATCTCTCACAGGAGATACGTTTCTGCATGAAAGCGCCGCATTGCAATGGTATTCTCAAGGACAACATACTAACGTAAAAAATTGTTTCATTGTCACTTGAATGACCGCTCGTTGGAGGGATGATCCATGAGCCAAGGATGGTGTACGACAGTACCTTGACATCTTGAGAACTCCGCATCGCCTTCAACACAATGTCACTGGGCGGAGGAATCCCTCGGCTGAGGAACAGATACCACATCGGTATGTAAATATAGCAAACACGGCATGTTACCTTGCAACTACCCCCAAACAATCGCTCTCATCGCGCTAGGTCCCCAGGGGTTATCGCGGGAACCCGCGACAACGTCGACACATCGTCATGAACGTGCCCCTATAGGCACGTCACATTTCGCCTTCTTGGCACTGAAGCTTATGAACATGGTCATGAACGTGCCCTTACAGGTACGTCACACTGCGTCACATTTCGCCTTTTCGCCATTGTGAAACGAATATCGGTCGGCAAATGTAGGCAGTATTGAAGGATGGATGCTGCAGTCATAAGTATCCATCCAAGACAGGACTCAAACGAGATTAGGATATGGTTGTTGAACACAATCCCGATGTCACCCGTTTCGGTTTTGTGATATAGTGGTCCATGCTCCACTGGAACTCCACACACGTTTTCTAACCGTATTGAATCTGTACAGCATCTGTGTGAACACCATGCTCCCAATCCATCCAGGCAGGACCGCTGCCTTGGGAAGGTTATAATGCTATTGGAGGAGAGTCCGGAAGATTCCCTCAGGACGCTGCAGCCCATGTTTGTCCGGCAGCATGATCTGGTTCCATGGCTGGCGATAGCCCTGTGCCGGGATGTCCGTCCATTACCTGGTGTTGGGTTCCTTTGTTGTGGTGAGTTGTGGTGGTTCCTGGGTTTGAAGGTGCATATGGTAGTGTCAGTATACTGATTGATAATTCAAGCCCTACCCAGCTCGGTAACCTTCTGCTTGATGAACCACATTCCCGGGGCTGTAATGACATGTTGACGGCATGGTGGGATTACCGGCGCCTAGGTCCAACCCATAATGCATCGTAGGTTTCCGATCTGTTCAGGAAGTATGCGAAGGCCATCGTAGCCAGCAGGGGCTCAAGGGTTCAGCCGGCTTGATTAACTAATAAGTCGCCTTTACCGTGGCATGCGTGCTCACGTCGACCACTATTGAGCCTGTGATGCTGCCATGCATGGGGCCTGCTTTGCCCATAATGACAAGGGAAGCATGACCGCAGGTGCCATGCATGGCAGTTAAGACGAGGTGGGCTGCCAGACCCGCACGATGGTTATACCTAAGTGCTCCTCAGCGCGCTTTACGCGTGGGATCTGTACTGCCACGTTTTAGGTCGTGACTGATCGTAACAACAGCCTTCCAGGCCACCAGTGCCTCATTAACCCTAAACACCCTCCAAAGAGGAAAAGGTTTTCCGCAGTTAGTTGTCCACTAAAGGAAATGGCGCCTTCGAATTGGTTTTGGACCTTGGACCTAGGATCGCTTGCTGGAAATGACACATACGACCTTCCGAGAAGCTCCGGAATATACCGCAGTCCAATGCAAACAAATGAACGCTGCAAAACTTCGGGTGAGTCGGTCTTTGGGCATTCCAGACTCCTTATTGAAGTCGGCTTCAATTCCACTGAGAGCTGCTGGGGTCTTCTTAACACACTCCTCCACGACTGCACCTCCGCCATCGCCCTGCAACCCTTAGTGCACTCAAGCGAACGATTGCGTCTCCACCGTTCCCCAGGGACTCGAACACCCAGGAGTAATGGGAAGTCCCGAAACAGATGTAAGAAACAAGGGACACTGAAGGACAACAAAGGCACTTAATAGCAAGGATGATTCACATTTGCTGGACATCTGGTGAGGCGATGGCCGACACCGACGCGGGCCGCAAAGAGTACGCAAGTGGAAGTGGTTTAATCCAAAGGCTGCTTGAAAACTCTCGTGGCACGCATACAGGTGATAGTATGGCAAATTGCTGCAAATTACTCCGGTAATGCAGAGAAGACCTATGCATAGTCAATTGATATTAACTATGCAACAGGGTCAACGAAGAACGGAATCTCCGTACAGTCTCTCCTCCTGAAGATGGCCCTCAGTGCTCCAGATGCGTCGGAAACGGTTTCTGTTGAAGCCTTCTGCCGCTAAAACCGCCCGAATACCATTATGTCACACCTGCCACAGACAATACATGTCCCGTCTAACAATGAACTGATTTATGCCTGCAAGCGTGGTGCCTTCGATCGCGATGTCCCTCGATATATCAACTAGGCAAACCACGATATGATAAGACCAGTAAGCGCGAGGATGCATCTAATTAATGGTACGCTAAGCAACAATTGTTGTGAAAGTGTCAAGGGAGTAATCAGATGATGTTGATTACAAACTCGTACAAGCTCGTAAGGCCCGGATGAGCCATGAGGCCATGTAGAAAGCGGTTGAACGAAACAAGTTGGAACGGAATAACATCAAAAACTAGGACCCAAACGAGTTCCAATCAAACAACTGGTCAGGAAGAAATATCCAAAAGCAAAGGGTAAGGGTTTACAGATTCGACGCGCGCCTTAACAGATGTCACGAATAATTCGGTGAAGGCGTACTTGGTCCTTCATTGACATTATTTGAAGTGTCGTAAGGCTCTTAACCACCAATAACTAACAAAATCGGCGCGCGCTTCAGCCTAACCGGAACATTCCATCAGCACAGTGATCCGAAGTACAAATCCGAAGTAACCTGCTGTGTACGGCATCGTCCATCCCACCTACCCATGAAACGCTAAAGCCAAAGCTAGATTAGGTCAGGATTCCATCCGTGCTTAATTGATCTTTGCAGAAACGTTTCTACGTATTTTGGCTTGGAATCGTACAGATTGGATACAGGAAAACGAGCGCCATTGGCAAAGAAGTGCTAACTCCAGGCACTTATTAATTAGGGCAACAGACAATTTATTCTTTTAGCTGCAAAACCTCTCGAGGTCCGTCCCAAGTGACTCAGACGCCAAATTCGACATGAATCCGCAAGGATTTCTTCCAACAAAGCCATTGCCTATATTTTTCGTCAATATGGGTCAAGGAGTAGCAAACTTTGTTCGGTTCACGACAGGTGCGCCTTGAGACGGAACCTGACAGCAAACTTGTTAGAGCTGCTTGCCACGCCCATCTAAGGCACCAAGAAATATAAAGAAGCATAGCGGGGGCCTTTACTGCGACCTTTAACCATGGCGCATTCCTTGGTTTGACTTTACCCCGTGGTTCATCCCTTGGTTTCCCCAGGCATGGATATCCCGTACCAGGAAGGGCTTATGCTGATAGTCAGCACTATAGTTATGGCGGTATCCATAGTTTTGTGGATTATCATTGACGTCGGAAACCGTGCTGATAAAACTGGTAGGTATTGAGCGTGGGAGGGAAGGATTTGTAGGCCCTGGGCTCTGTTGCAACGCATCCCGAGTGACACATAGGATGTGGACTGCTGACAGATCCCTGCAAATCCCAGGATATGCGCAAAAGTATAGGTGGCGCGTGCCTTGCCAGATCCCTCTTTGGGAAAACCGGATCGGAATGCAGTTGCGTGTAGCTGAATATTTCAACGAAATGCTTCCGGAATAAAAATATTTATTCCTCCTAACCTTCGTGCATGATGGCATGATCTACAGCCCACATGGCGGTGCTCGAGGCTCGATCGGTACCGGCCAACCGGCAAGCTCAAGCAAGGCGTTCCATGGAAGTTGAGCGGATGCATGAACTCGCGAGAAATGCAGGAGCTATGAACGCTGGCAGCGAAGCTGGTGAACTCGCCGGCGTGGGCGTCAGCGGTGCATATCTGGAGAAATTATACCGACGAGATGCGTCACTTATGCATGGCAGTGGGCTGAGGAAGAAAATGACGTGAAGCTACATGCTAAACGGCCCGTAACCTTATATCCCGACCGGCCTAATACTTCAGGAAGCGGGATGCTTTGTCAAATCCATATGCAGGATCGTCCGCCGTACACGGGGCCTGGCGCCCTGCCGATAGCGCAATCCTAAGGTGTTGAGCAATATAGTGCATTGCATCGAATGTGGTTCTGGGGCATAAGATCCGGCTTAGAAATCTTAATACATCGTACTCTTGGGTGCCTTCATGGTGTCTACATCATTTATAATTTTAAAAAGGGCTACACGGTGATGTGCCTTGCGCAGAAGCACTGGGCCCTCTTAGTACCCGACACGGAATGGTGGCACGCGACGGTGTGCGTATAAGTTCATGTCACCGATGAGAACTTCTCCGGCAGGCTCCCCCCCATGAAAAGCCATATGCAATTGCACAAAGTTCGTAGCCCTTCCTGGCGCATCTTCCGCTGTTGTATATGTAAAGATAATGTAAGTGTGGGAGTGCAACCTGAGTGCAACAGCAGAAGCCCTATGAGCCCTATGGTTAAAAGGCGCTGGGGAATTTCTTCTATCTGCATGCTCTGAATGTGATGATGGTGACGGTGATCAGATTTTCCTCTAGTTAGCAGCATTTGGACCACCTTGCTCTTCCGGTCCCATATGGTCATTTTTACTTTAAAGATAATGTTATGCGGGGGGGTTAAAAAGTGATCTCCATGCGGCACATTGTTGTATATGCATTGTGTTTCGATGCATAAACACGCCATTGCGGCATCGTGAGACGGACGCCGCGGGCCAGATGCGGGATGTAATCAAGTGACTTACCGTAATACAGCTCTGCTTTATGTGTCTGGGATCTGTTCCATAGCCTTGAGCCTGTATGTGTACAGAAGATGCGCTCGAGGGGTCGGAATTAAAAGTACTGCTGTATTACCCACGCTTGGACATAACGGCATGTGAAAATCCTAGTGATCCTGGTCGACAAAAAAGGGGCGCCGTCGTGCGCCCATCGTGCCATATATTTGCTACGCGTGCGTGGTGAGACGTGATGCAGCTACCTTGGATGTGGCTTGTTCGTACTTAAGAGTGTCAAAGATGCCTCTGGTATGGTCCAAGGCCAAAGGTGGCTTCCTTACACGCATCCTAATCACGAGTCTCGTGGCTTGCATTCCTATCGCGTTGTTAACATTTTTTCGCACGCTGACGGATGAATGCCCATGAACGGATGGGCAGTAAGGGGCACTATCATCAGCCGCAGCTGGGTACGTTTCTTGGCCTTGTAGCAACACGTGATTTCCATATTTGGTTGCAACCTGTTGATTCTTATCACGCAATGTCGGTCTTGAAACGGCGTTTCTGGAAGCCTGGGGGCTCGTCTTGACTGCCTTGTCAGCCAGGTGCGTTGCCCCTCAATAGCCCGTTACCGAGTTACCGAGAGCAGCTACCATGGCAGCATCTTATTTTAGTTCCCAACCCTCGAATTACGTGACCTCCAACCCTTCAGCGCTGCAATACCGCTCAAATTTCCGAGATGGTTCTGAAGGCATTCAGGGTTTCATGCATGTTGAAGCTGAGGGACCGGGTGGATTCGCTTAGCCCAAGGTATGCCGTGCCTATGATTCGAGGAGTTTCGAGGATGAACCATTGCTCTCCCATGACTGAAAGACTGGGACGGACTCCATTGTTATGACGGATGCATCCTAACCATATCTCGGCACTCTCATATTCAAACTTCAGATGGCAGGAAACGGCCAATACAGCAGCTCGGAGGGTTTTTGCAGGTGCGGCCAGTCAGATTTTGGTGGAAAGATGCACAGTAGGCAATACCTGCATTATTGCCAGGGCATTGATCTCATGGCGTCCCATGGCGAGATTCGGGTTCACACAACGCGACTTGATGACGGAGGGAACGATGCACGCTGTGTACGACGCCGAAGCGAGGTAGATTTGCGCTCAGAAACAATCGCGCCTACATACTTCCATGCAAAGGACCCGATTAGCGACAACGCAGACCACACCCACCTGGCCTTTATCCACCTCAGCAGATCAGTGGCGCCTTAGTAGGGAGTGGCAATCGGACCGTTTGCATCCTGAAGATTTTAAAACTATTTTTGCGACTCAGTCAAGTCGTGATTATTATTAGAGTCCCTGCTTGGGCAGAAACGTTGCATCATCCGTACGCGCAAAGTCAACTCGCATGGAAAACCTTTGTAAGTCCGCCCATCCCGCGGAATTTGCAAATAACGAGTACTGATGTTGCGATTATTAAGTTACTGAGCGTTCCCAGGCGCTGAAATATCGTGTTTACGGCGCTGCGAACATGGGGCAATCATCAGCATGCCATGAAAGGACGTTACAGCCATGCTTATTTTTCGTTGATCCAGCTTTGTAATCTCATCAGGTGCCAATGAGCGTACTCACAACATCGTCGAACCAACAATACTCGGGCCAGCAACAGTCAAGGGCATGGGATGCAATGCCTGCTCCAAGGTTTCAAACAATAAAATTTCTAGGCAGAGGGGGCCAGGGCTTTGTGCAGTTGGCATATGATAACTTGCACAAAGAAAGTGTAGCTATCAAGTGAGTTGGTTTCTTATAGTAAAACCATATGATATTTTTAATTTAATGAATGGAAATTGATGTGCTGTATGTTTTCATCGGTTGATCACTTTTCCGCGCGGCATTCATAGGCATATGCCTTGGGTTTTAGAAGCACCATGGTTCATGTGCGCAGGTTGCCGATGGTAAAACTGGATATTAACGCGTTGCAAAACACCTGTCCACTTCCGGCACATTCATCCTTTGGAACTGCAACTTGCACTGAGCTTTGCTCATACGATCATCTGCAATAATTTCAACTTCCGTCCCCGTTGGCACAGGTACATTGACCGTGGCTGGAGCCGTGGGTTTTATAAGTATGTGCTACGCGAAACCCTTAACCACCAGCAGTTGTCCCTTTGCAAGCACCCGCACATCGTGGAGTTTCATGAGGTCTTCTTAACACCGTCGTACCTGGCGGTAGTCATGGAATACGTGAACGGGACTAATCTGCAGCACTACCTAGAGGTATGATTAAAGAGTCCAACGTGTAAAGTAAACAATATTAATAAATACGTGATGCTCCCTCTGTTGGGCTCGCGGCCGGGAATAACTGCGGACGATGCTCGTGGACATAGCTAATAAGCTGGTCGCATGAACTCACCTGCAGGGTGCGGGGGGCAAGCTACCAGAGGATGTGGCCCGCTTTATCTTCCAGCAATTGGTGATTGCTGTAGATTTTTGCCATAAAAAAGGAAAGGTTAATCGTGACATCAAGCTGGCAAACATTCTCCTTCAGGTTGGTGGAGTCGGGTATAGAGCTATAATCCGGAGCCGGGATCTGGGAATAAGTGCATCCGTGATTCCGTTAGACGGTCCATGGGAGCGGCAGACGCATATGCTGATTGGCAACACGGTCGCAATGGGTTCTTGACAAGTTTAAGCCAAAAATACCGCGGCAGGAGGACGCATGAATACGTGTTGAGTCGCGCAGAACGCAAGATACCCAGTTGCGAAAACAAACCAATCCGTCAGGTTGCCACCACAGCAGCCTTACACAGTACGCGTGTTGCAATTCCAAGGTGCATGCTGTGGGCTGACATCCGGTGTTGCCTTGACTTCTGCCTTGATTCGTCATCAAGCTGGAAAACATGCTGCTACATGGCTGCAGGTTGGTGTTGTTGGCTTGTCCTAAAGCCAGGAACACTATGGGTAGTTGGTTAAAAATGCGAGCATTAGGGTTGATGGAGGGTAAGCAGCCTGGGATTCATTTTTCTTGAATGCGCCACAGGGCCCCTAGTTTAATCCTTTTAATCTTTTAATGCCATTTTCATCCCGCCCATGCTGGGTTCGCTGTGTTTTATATGATTTCATAAACTGTGCATTGCTCTTGCACCCACCAGGAGGGACACCTTCCCCTGGTCAAGCTGTGTGATTTCGGCTTCTCCAAGGATAAGTTTGATGACTCGGAGCCACAGACACAGATCGGCACAGCGCTCTTCACGGCACCTGAAATTTTCACCAATGTACCCGGTCAGGTGCGGATAACATCAAGCAATGATCGCTGTAGTTGGAATCTGAACACGCATGCAAGGTAGTGCTCGGGGCTTAGCTGAAAAGGTAGACTGAGGAAGTTTACGGCCTGACCTGGCCTAGCTCCACCGTTCGGCACTGCAAAGTCGTTCACGTTTCCAGGCCAGGATACACATGCGTGCATGGTTGCGATAGGGGCCATGCCGAAATCTCGCCCAGGGCTGCATAGTTGGTCTGTGCTACACCTCCCATTGTTGCCAGTTATTGATTAGGTGGCCGTTTCAGGATCGTACAACATCGGGCCTGGAAGATTCTTATCACGCTCATGATGCGTACGTATGGGCTCTGATCCTCTTGCTTGCGATTCGGTGGATTGAGGTCCCGCCTTTCGTCCTTGTCAACGCTCGGATATGTCGCGGGTCAGGTCTACGACGCCGAGGCCGCAGACGTGTGGTCGTGTGGCGTGGTCCTCTTCGTCATGCTTTTCGGGTGCCACCCGTTCTTGTCACTGGAGGACACGCAACAGCGAAAGCACGCGCAGGTGGGTGCCGAACGCAGGTATTGCACACAAAATGTGGTCGGCTGGAATTGTCGGTCACAGCTCCGTTGTCAGCAGCTAGCCTGGCTGGGTGTAAGGCTCTCCTCATAGCATCGTGTCTTGCGCCTCACAACAGCGCGTAATGCTACCCACGCGTGGACAACCACACAGGTCATCAAACTCATCGAGAACGCCGTGCGTGGTAACGTGCAGGTGAGGGGCCGGGGTGCCTGGAGGGCAAAATTACGGGATGCTGGCGTTCTCCGCCATCTTGGAGCCCGGGAGAGGCGGAATATGAGTTTAGAAACCCTCATCTTTATGGCGCTTGCTCACAAATGGGGTTGCCCGGAGGGCACATTGGCATGGCTGCCCTCGTGTCATAAGTCTCTGTGTCGTATTGCCACAAGGGTCGTTGTATTTTTAGCAATTAAGTTTCTAAGTCTCTACGGGTCATTTCTCATTGCGGACCGTGTGCCTGGACCCACTGACGCAGCTCCTTTCTTCCGCCATTTTACCTCATACCTCGTTGGCTATCTGGGCATTTGCATTTACCGTTGGACCCCATGAAGGTTCCCACCGGCGCTGAGGAGCTGTATTCCCAGGCCCTTGACCTGGTGCGCCACATCCTGGTATCCGCGCCCAGCCAGCGTTGCAAGCTGCCGGCTATCATGGCGCACCCTTGGTTCCAGGATAAGCTACCGCCAGGTGCACTGCTGCTAAACGCGGCTTATCTGTCAATGGAGCACCCTGTCAGTAAGTGATACCGCGGTGGCGGTGTGCGTGGTGGCAGTTGGGTAGTCGTGGCATGATTGTTGCATCGTGGGTGTTGCTTTCCGTGGATGAACAGATAGAGCGGCGTTAACTCCAGATGGTTTATGCGGCATCGGCGTTTCTCAAGTGCCCGCGCAATACGGTGCGCTGCGGATCTGCCGTGAACACGTGGATGCAGCAATATATGTACATGCATATGTGTAGATGCTTGGATGCTAGATCCCCTCACAAAAGAGTTTGCAAATCTGGGAGCGTAGCGTAGGCACCCGGTCTGCCCTTGCCACGAAACCTGATTACTATGTGCACCGCACTTAGTACGGTCCGCCTACATGTAGGAATGGTGCTTTGGCTAAGGGCGTTCAACGCCCTGTGGGTTCTTGCAACCCGCATCTTTTGCAGGTGAGCTTCGGCAGACGCCTGAGGAGGTGCATTCCATTATCACTGCTGCTCTATCTGTTTGTGGGCAGGACGAGAAATCCGACTGTCACTCGTCCTCACCAGCGGCGGACATGGCGGCAGTATCGGGTCTGCCTGCCTGGCAGCCGCACCAGCACCAGCAGCTACAGGCGCAGCACCAGGCACCACCTCAGCTGCAGCTGCAGCAGCCGCAGCCGCAAGCCACATCAGGACAGCCACTGTCGCCCATGGGCAGCAGCACTGCGAATCCTCTGGGCCCACAACAGGGCTTAATGCACCATCACCACCAGCACTTTCAGGGCTCGTCATCGGTGCTGCTGCAATCGCCGGGGCACCCGCATGCCGCGCCCTCTGCAGCTCAGATACATATGCAGGTGCCAGCACAGGGCCAGCACCCACAAGCGGGGCCCTCCCGCCATTCCCAGCTCGCACAGCACGGGCAACACGCGTCGATGCCCCATTCAACATCCCATGTGCAACATTCCTTGGTAAAGCCGCAGCAGCCCAATTCGACGCTTCTTACGTCGATAGACGTCGGCGGTCAGCAGCAGCGCTCGGGCAGCGCCCCAACTTCATGTTCCTCTCACGCTTCAGGGGCTGTGATCGGGTCCGTGATTGGGCCAGCACAGCCCATGCAGGCGGCTGCTGTTATCGTTACACCGCAGCATCCTGTCTCGTCGGAGCAGGCAGCAGCGAGGTTACATCCCCATCCATCGCAGGCGGTGTCGAACCCGACGGCTCAGCAGCCTGAAGCACCACCAAGTAGTCCCATGCTGGTCAGCATGGAGGGGTCCCTAGGGAAAAATAGTCATGGGGGGCCACTGGCGAACACGCCGGGGGCAACGGCAGGGATTGGTGGGGCAGCCTTGCCGCAGCATGCGGCGGTGTGCACTGCGGGCATGGCCGTGGGTGGCTGCGTGTTGTACGATAGCAGCCTACTTTACAACCTGGACCTGCAGACCGAGGACTAAAGGCAAGCACGAGGGCTCCCTGTTTGATACGGAGCTTCGCTAGGCAGGCGAGGAATGGAGTATGCGGGATGGTTGACAGGAATTGGCTGCACCTGCAGTACAGCGGACCTTAAAAGGATCGTTCTGCCAATGCCAAAGGAGTACCAAGATGCTGCAGGGAACTACGAAATTCACTCCAATTGTCGTGCCTGTCTCATGAAAAACTCGCGCAATTAGGTTCGCTGAGTATCGAACGTAATCCTCAGCCCTCCAAGACCAGGCGCCGATGTGCTGCAGAATTCTGAATATTCAAGTCTTAAAAGTAATCGGGTTCCATGAGTATGAGTTTCTGTCTTTGCATTCTTAGGGGCACTTGCCGGCACATGGTGCTGGAGACAAACCCTGGGAATCGGGACCTGCATGTCAGTCTCTGAAGCTCCAGAACATCGCGATAACTCATGAAAACCTTCCATTACGCAACTGTTTTTGAAAGGACCGTCATCCTAGACACACGCAGAAAAACCGGCATGTTGACATTCTTCTTTTTGCTACGTTCCTGTGCCAGACGGCTGTGATCTCTCTGCCCCTTTAATATCATTCCCAGGGCCGTTGCTACAATGTCGAGCACGTCTCGTCGTTCTTTTATGTATTACATGTTACACCTTACACAGTTGCTTCCCAGGTAAGGTGTCCAGCCAACCAAAGAATAAGCTGCTTGGAGCCAACCCTTTGGGGAACTTATATGTACAACGTTACACAAGCAAAATACAGTGGAAGTGTCTCAGCACACTCAACCGCATCGTTTCGATCGTTTGAGGGTGGTGCCAATCCAGCTCGTACACCCAACCCGGACGTCCATGCAAATCCATAGCGTCTGTCGACAAATTTACCAACCGAAAATTTGTGGTGCATTAATATGTTGGCGGGAATTCACGCACGACGGCTCATCACTGCTTAGCATATGAGATGTTCATGGAATTTGCAGGTGTGATCTTGAAGCCCTGCAGACCTTGCATTGCCGTCGTGGATTGCATGTCGTTCTCAAATCTGCACGCAAGAATGGTGCACGGATGAGGAAATTTAAGATAATTGCTTGAATTGGTTTCATGTTGAACATGCTGAGGGATAAAACTGAGCTCACCCTTTCTCTACAGAGCGTTTAAAACGCCACGAAAACGGTTCACACCGTTAGCAGATGATGACAAAGGCTGGCACGAAATCACACGTACACCGAATATATTATGCCCCTCAGCAAGGTCCACCAAGCGGCTAAGGAAAGCTAACGAATACAGCAAGCCAAGGCGAGATTTCGCCAGCACAAAAGTGGACGGCAACATAGTATCCAGAGCCCAGTAAACGCAAACATTCGTAAAGCGGACAGATATCCCAGACGAACCAAGCCATGACATGAGCAACTTACTCGACGAAGGCGATTCCTGGCCGCGCCTCTACCATGCGCACCTCCCGGAAGCCCGGGAATTGCTGGAATAGCATGCCCAGCATGGCCTCGTTTGAGTTCTCAGGCAAGTTCTGGACGAAGAGGATCTTGTTGGGCGCATTCGACAGGCCACTGCCACCGCCGCCGCCCTGCGCCTGCACATTTCCAATGGACCGCTGTGCCAATGAAGCCAAAGCTTGTAATATATCTCACAGGATGAAGGAAATCAATCATGAGCACTCACATTCGACCTACCGGCCTGACGTACTAAGACCCTCGAGTAAACGCCAATATTAGCACTGACAATTGCAAGTCGGCTTGGTGCCTACGGGTGCCCTGTTCACTCACCGATCCAGGCCCTGCAGACGCCGCCGACTTGGTCCCAGTGGGCCGCTTAAGCATGGCCTCTGCATAGCATGCATCGACATCACGGTTGATGAGGTAATCGGAATCGGTACCGTGCAGTTGGTACCAGCCCTAGCCGTCGCCAGGTACAAGCCAGCACCAGTAATCCAAGGCCACTAAGGCATAATGAAGGAGGGGATCAGGTGCGCCCCAGCAAGGCAGCCAGCTGATGGGGTTCCCGTTAATCACGGCATATCAAAGTTCGAGGGGTTGTACGACGTGAAATCCCTTTTTGAGGCATTGGGGGTGCTCTACAAGATTATTGAGGTGTTAGTGGTACACCTACACCCTATTCAAAATCCTTAAAATCATAGCGAGTGCATGCGTGGGTATCCTTGACTTCAGGTGCAAACGCAACATAAATCGAGACGCACAATCCAAGGACCTAATGGGCATCAAGCCAGCTTCATGGTTAAATCCCGTACATTCTAAATCCCATACTGGCACCAATACATCGCCAGCATCTTTCCATCTGCTGCACCAGGGCGCTTCTCCTCCTAGCGTCACCATACCTATGTTGACCAATGGTGGCGCTAGGTGCCTGACCTCCATTTCCGTCACTTTCACTGCCACACCACCTCTTACCGCGTGCAGCAGCATTCTTTTGCGCACGTTGCTTCTTGTCTGGCTTGTACGTTCCGTCCACTTTGGCCACCGCATCTGACTTGCCCTTGGCATATGTTATCCGCTGCACAAATTTCGGGGCGGCGGTGTTGCAAATCCATGAAGTGCAATTAAGGGGTTGCTTACGTACCCCCTACTCCCACACATACACCCTACTCGCAGACTCACGATTGACTTGTCAAAGAATGGGAAACCTTGCATGGTCCGCAGGGCATTCGTTGCTGCCGCAGTATCTGTGAAAACCACCCACGCCTGCCCTCGAAGACGGTAAGTCTTCATCGTCACCACGTCCATGATCCTCCCAAATTGCGAAAACATAGCGTATAGGCATTTCTTGAGCTCTGCATCCAGAAACCGAACAGTTTCATGAGTTGATCCTTACAAGCAAGTCGCTTTGATACGCTGAGACACGATACGTTGGAGGCCGCCATTGCGGGCAAGTAAACTAGCACGAACCTTCCTTGCTCAGCTTTTCATATAGGTTGTTAACGTAGATCGTCTGATTTGGTGGAATGTCCATGTCAAACGAGAGTTGTAAACGTTAAGGAGACCAAAGTTGTAACAAGACCAACAGCTCGTTAGCTGAAGCGTTGCAACCTTATGATAGAGTACTTTATCGACGGACTCCTTTTTATGAATTGGGGCGAACTGACGCAAGTTGAGAACACTGATATTTCCTCCCTGCGCACCCACCAAACAACCTGTCCTATCTATAGCATAGGCGATCGATTACGAAGGAAGTCTATCCGCCAGTTCGTCCAGTCATTGATTGCCGAATGACTTAACGCCGTACATTTGTACGGTTGATTTATAGTGGTACTTAGTGTGTTCGACGCATTATCGTGTCATATTCGGATCGCTCTGAAGCGGAGCGTTCTGCATAATATTACGGTTTTTATCGTGTACCTTTCATCGTTGATCTTGGCCATTTGATCTGGTTGTGCGTTTTGCCAAACGTTGGCACACCATGCCCACATACAAGTATCTCCACGAGCGAGAGCCGGCAAGGCAGGCAACAGCTGATAAGCCATCAGCGAGCCCAGTCTATGGCAGCGTGTATGCGAAGGATGGATTTCCGACTGTCGATTTCAGCACGCTGTTCGAGTTGTTCGAACGGTCGTGCAAGAAATACCCATTTAATTCGTGTCTTGGTGAGTAGCCGTGTGCATCTGTCGGCGGATCCCGTTCAGTTTTAGAACGAAAGAGTCTGGCTTGCAGGCAAGCGCGAGAAGGACGAGAAGGGCGAGGCGGGCCCGTATACCTTTAAAACGTACTCGGAAGTGCATAAGGAAGTGGTGCAAGTAGCATCGGGTCTTCGTGCATTGGGAATTGAGCCTGGCCAGCGCATAGGCGTGTTTGGTGCCAACTGCCCAGAATGGATGATCGCAATGCAGGTGGGATACGCCTGGGTTATATGCCTATTCAGTTTGTTTTCAATTGGCATGCCAGTTATCTTTCGGCGTTGAACAGACAGCTTGCGCAGTGTGGAAGTCAGGTGGACCATTGAAATCTAACCTACAATTATTCTCCATTTGCCGTTCATGTGGATTCGATACATTGCACAAAACCACATTGATCTGATTGCATACTTGCTTGTGGAATGATTTGAGGTATTTGTTGTTCGACACTCTTGAACCTCGTCCTCTGCGCTGCGCTTGACTGCTTTGGGGTAGTTTTTTTAGCGTTTATTAAGCAACAAGCATTCCCCAATTCAGCGCCGCGTTGCGGTTGCTACCGGTAACCGCACACGTTTGTTTGTATGTGAGGCCTACAGGCGTGCAACCGCATGTCCTTGAATTGCGTCCCCCTCTACGACTCCCTCGGTGAGAATGCTGTTGAATACATCATCAACCACAGCATGTCGGTGGCCGCATTCTGCTCCACTGAGAAGCTGCCGGCTCTGGTAAAGGCTCTTCCGGCAACCAAGGAGACACTCAGAGTGGTAGTCTATTGGGGCCCCGGCAATGAGTCTGCTGCTCAGGTGCGTTTCGGATTGCCAGATCCTTGTGACTTACCTGGCGGCACAACCACTGGAAATACTTAACCTACCCTTAAGTGCCATCAATTTGTTACAATCATTTATCTTCCCACTACTATGCGCTCATAATTATGAGCACCACAGGGGGCATCCGTTAGCTGAACCATTAATTACTTGCTCGCCCTGATGCAGGCTGCCACTGATATGGGCTACAAAGTGTTCTCGTTCAGCGAGCTTATTGGGCTTGGCGCGAAAAACCCTGCGGAGCCGGTGCCGCCTAAGCCAGCGGATCTATGCACCATCATGTATACGTCTGGTGTGTAGGCCAGGTTTTGCCAACAGCGCAGAACCCTATCCTTGGTGTAGGCGCCCAATACTTTCAGGGCTGTATGTTAGCCAACTAGGCCAAGAGACGCTTAAGCAGGGCCCGACCCAGTTGGGGAGTTCCTTGGGCAGTCCAATACTACGTAGAATTAGTTACATGAGGCCGACCCAAATGGGGATCTGGGTCGGGCCCTCAGGACCCAGAATGTGTGTGTAGTGCTGGATTGTCAGCGGGCGAGTGTTTGGGGGCATCATTGGGTCTAGCCGGGGTGTCTAACCGTAGAGATTGTCCGGGCAGCCGGCAAGGCCAGCCCTGAAAGATGCGTGCTTCAACAAGAACAAGATTTTCCCAGAACCCTAATACGCAGTCCAGCGTGGTATACGACCTTGCAGGCACCACTGGCGCTCCCAAGGGAGTGATGCTGACACATTCTGCCGTGGTAGCGGCGGTCAACGCAGCGGACTCGTACTGCAAGTTCAACAATATGGACATGAACGACAAAGACCGATTGCTTTCGTACCTGCCTCTTGCGCACATCTTCGACCGGTAGGTCGAACGCATGCATTCGGATAGGATGCACAACAGGATGGACGGACGGATTTATGCGCATCTGCTCATTTCCTCTTCAGGCACATTCATACTGTATTTTTGTGATTTTGAAAGCCCATTGTGCGGTTAATTGCAGCCTTCTTTCTCCCAGCCCGGTTTAAGCTTTTGCCTTTTGCTGCACCTGCACAGGGTTAATGAAGAATGGTTCTTGTCCCTTGGCGGAGCTATTGGCTACTGGCAGGTATTGCTGTTCTGCCACATCATTTGTTATTAAGCAACTGCATGTTGCACAAACGCTCCGATGCGATTTGTCCTTTACGTTGGGGCCTTGGATTGCCGGAATCAATATTCGTCACCCTAGGGGTAGAAGCCCCAAAGACGTGCTTCGCGGTCAGTCTATCAGCCGCATGTTGAAGGAATTTCGTGCGGGATTCACGCGCATCACGGAGCCATGGATACCGTGGCTCCATGTTGGTCAAAGGGCCCAAGCGCGCAAGGCTTCCCATGCACCACCTGGCTTGTGGGGTTTTAGCGTCGG
Organism: Volvox reticuliferus; assembly: GCA_019650235.1. Taxonomy (NCBI): domain Eukaryota; kingdom Viridiplantae; phylum Chlorophyta; class Chlorophyceae; order Chlamydomonadales; family Volvocaceae; genus Volvox; species Volvox reticuliferus. The sequence continues at coordinate 256,202 of BNCP01000022.1, forward strand.
CGTTTTTGTACCTGCCAGAGAGGAAGAAAGGCGCTTAATTGTCTATGGACAGCAGCACAGATGTTCCATACCTAATGCTCCTTGCTCTTGCGTTCAATCCAAATGTGCCGTACCACGCGCATCCCTGGTCTGCCGCAGGGTGACGTGCTGAAACTCGTCGATGATGTTGCAGCGCTGCAGCCTTCTTTATTCATCGGCGTGCCACGTGTGTTTGACCGCATCTACATGCGCATCATGTCACAGGTTTGAAAATGTAGATGGTATTTGGAGCAATTTGGGATTCTATTGGGTTGAACGGCTAACGTGTCTAGGACTACACACTAATTCCACTTGCGTTGGCGTTTGGTGACCCACTACTCCACCGACAACCTCGTGCACCGCAGATCAACGCCGCCAGCTTGTTGAAGCGCTCCCTCTTCAACTGGGGCTTCAGCCGCAAGCTGTATTTCCTGCGCCAAGGCTACAGCCACACTAAGGTAAGTGTATCTATAGGCAGCATTGCGCACCGAATGCGGCATGTATACCTGCCTGCGGCGAACATATTTTAACCTGGCCGTTTGCCGTGCTGTACCTGCCCTTCATGCATATAATCGGGGGGTAAACTCTCGGATGTCCGAGCAGGTGAAGCGGGCCATGGCAGCCTGCATTATGCTCTTTGTGCATTCAGCCTGCTGATATGGTCATCACGCAGTTGGGCCCATGTGCTCTCTTTTTGGTGTATCGCTGCAAGGCAATTGACCCGCAATCCTGTTTTGTTGCGCACTTCTATTGCAGGCGGCGCCCTTTTTTGATAAGCTCGTCTTCAGCAAGATCGCAGCGCGCTTTGGCGGCAAGGTAGGTACCCAAGCCTTGGGCCTGGTACAGGCTTTGTATAACACAGAAGTTTTCAGGGTGTGCTCCCGAGGGTGTGGCATTTGAACTGTTAAAATGGACGTGGTTGCACGGCAGTGCAGCAGTAATTAACAGGTGCTCACGAACGGAAATGTCTGTGTGCTTGCGTACGTGTGTCTCCTATCGGTCGGTCAGGTGTTTGGGTGGGTAAGGCCTGTCTTCAGTTATGTTGTATTCCGCGTCTTTAGCCTGTGGGCCCATAGCCTTCGCTCAGACTGTATCGACAGCCTGTGCCGTGCATAACATCTGCATCATCATCTGGGCCACCTCCGTACACGTCTCGAAGCTGTCTCACTCGTCCTTTGCTTTTCGTTTCAACCCAATGCAGGTTAAGGCTGTCCTCAGCGGCGGCGCACCGCTGGCTCCGCACGTGGAGGATTTCCTCCGTGTTATCATGTGTGCCCCCGTGATGCAGGGGTACGGTCTTACGGAGACTAGCGCCTCGTCATTTGTCGCCAACGCGGATGTCATTGTAAGCTGTTTCGAAGCCATGTGCGCGTCATGCTACCAGGAGCAAAACGAGTCACAGTTGCATATCGAGGTCTTGAGGCTATGCCTATGGCTGCAGTTATCAGAGGACTCGCACCTCATGACACTTCAGCCACTCACGACTACCTACCTACCGATATCTGTCTTAGTCGGACCGCGCCCGTGAAACCCCGTCTCTGAGCCCGCACATCCATTGATCGATGTTGGTTTTGCTAGATTTTATTACATGGCTCGGTTTGCAAAGGACGCTGCCGTACACGACGCCACACCTCAGGAGCACGCTGGCACTGTGGGCCCGCCTACACCGATGACAGAGTTCCGGCTGGAGTCCGTCCCAGACATGAAGTGCGACGCGCTGGACCCAAAGCTGCCCAAGGGCGAGGTCAGTGCCGAAAATATGGACGAGTATGTGAAGTATGTGACCGAGCATATGAAGCCAGAAAGTCGTCAAAGGGATTGGATGGGGCATTCATTCGGTGGATTGCTCCTTGGCCCCTCATGGACTGCGGTGCATGAGCATAATAGACTGCTGGCACCTTTGACCTGTGCACGCAGCGCCGGATAGTGATCAGTTCGTGTGCAGTTCACCTTCATGCAGCCAATTGGCGCTGCTTTCGGCAGGTGTCTTCATACGATTTATTTCGGATCTCAGCATCATGAAATCGCCCTATTGTTCCGGACAGTGGCGAAAGCGTCACACGATGCCGAGGGTGCATGAATGGATTAGCGTTGCGCGCTGTGAAGTTTGTGAAGTTACTTTGTGCTTTGTCTACAGTCTTGAGGCTGGAAGCCGTACGCAAGGGTTTGCCATGCTCTTACCATATGCTGTTTAAATCACCATGTTGCGTACGAGCTTTGGGTCTCTGACAGCTGCTACATCCACCTCCCCCGTGCCGTTAATCTTTTCAGGTTCTCATCCGCGGCGCTGCAAACTTTACTGGCTATTATAAGGCCCAGGATAAGACGGATGAGGTATTAGAGAGCGATGGCTGGTTCCATACTGGTGCGTTTCCGATGCTTGCAGTGCGGAGTCGTGGGGCCACCCAGGCGCCCGATGGGAGGCTGGGTAATTCTTGACCAAGTTGCAGCATTCCCTGTGGATTAGTTCTCCGGCACCTGCGGGCCCATTGCTGCGCTTCTTGTTGCTGCCGTACACCTCGCACGTGCACCTCAGCGCTTGCCTGTTGTTGACCATGACATACGATTGTCGTGTACGGCCTTCATAGTACTCTGTCCGTGAATATAACATAGAGCGCTTATGGCGGACCCGAGCTGAAGAACATCGTTAATTATTGGGCAGCGTTGTGGCATCGGTATTACCGTTATCTTATGAACAGGGGACATCGCCGTGCTTACGTCGACGGGGGCTATCAAGATTGTGGACCGCAAGAAGAACATCTTCAAGCTAAGCCAGGGAGAGTACGTGGCGGTGGAGGCGCTCGAGTCAACCTACAAAAAGGCAAACGTGGTCGAGCAGGTGAGTTTGCGTGTGCACGGCATTTCCGATGAGTAATTGGATCCGTTGGCGTACAGCACAGATATAAGGATGTCTTTTTGACAGTGAAATGAAGGGAGAATGGCACAAACCTCGGACTGGACCAGAATGCGGGACAACGAAGTAACCCGAGATGCAACACCCGTGCCAAGCAAAGGGATCCCATGTCCATCTTTACCGTTGCATCTTGCGCTGCAGGGCGGGATGGAAGGATAGTACTTCGGCTCTGCAGACGCGCTTCAAAATTTGTGCTCTCGGCGCGGCGACCTGTGTTGTCTCGCATGCTTGCACACGGATGCCTTTTTGTTCTAGGTACCACTCCTGTTATCTGGGACTGCCAAACTTTCCTTGTTAGGCGATATTCCTACTCCATTCCTTACATACTCATGCTTGACATACCCCGATCGGAATCGTTTTTGCGGTCGTGAATCATGCAATTTATCATTTCATTTTGGTGATCCACAGGTGTGGATTTACGGCAATAGTTTCGAGAGCTGTCTCGTTGCCGTTGTGGTGCCGGTCAAGGAAGCTATTACGGCCTGGGCGAAGGAGGCGGGCGTGCCTGGCGAGTACGACAAGGGGCTGCTTGAGGATCCACGGGTCATGGAATACGTCCTCGCGGTAGGTGGGGCTGGCACCGAATCTGGAAGTGTTTGCGTGAAGCATCATATGTCAATGTTACATAGCGCATTACGTGTTTGCTGGCATGCTTTTGGGCAAGGCATCCACGGCCTGTGCATACCTGCGAGCATTAAACTTCACACGCGTTCAGCTCGTTCACGACGTGCTGATGCATTCGATATTGCGTGTGCAGGAACTGGCCCGTGTAGGCAAGGAGGACAAGCTCAAGAGCTATGAAATTGTCAAGGCAGTTCACCTGGATCATATTCAGTTCAGCATTGAGGATGATCTAATTACGCCCAGTTTCAAGCTACGTAGGCCGCAGCTGCAGGTACGACTAGCCGGCTGGCAAGAACCCCTCAATAATAGCTGGGCACTGGATGCAATGGGATTCCAGTGCTGAAAAGGATGGCTTCAACTCCAACGCTATGCAAATCCGAAGATAGGCCATTGGCATTTGTGCGACACGTACATCCTTGTGGTCTTTTAAAATCTGCACACACTTGCACTCTCCCACACGCAGGCCAAATACCAGGCTCAGATCGACGCCATGTACACGGCCATAAAAAAAAGGGAGGCGGTAAGCCAATTAAATGCGCGACTGCCCATCTGCATGTGATAGTGACTTGAAATTAGGGTCGGATGCCGTTCGGCATGTTCCTTACGGCTGTCCATTTAATTGACATTGCATGAACCACATTGCTCTTGGCCATTCGTGATTCGTTGAGCCTTTGTTGTTCTCAGCACCTTCATGCCTCAATGCATGGACCAACAGGAAAAGCCGCGCGAGTAAGCATATGGAACGAGATCCTCACACGGCCTTTCACGTGGGGGTGACTGGGAGCGCCGATTCTCTCGATGCCATACCGGCCTACGTGTAGCGCGAGCTTTGGGTCGAAATTGCGAAGAGTATTTAAATTGCCTAAACTGCTGGGGCGATAATGAACTCATCATGTGAAGTTTGCGTCGTTTCTCCAAGCTGTGGCCTATCACAGCATGAACGTGTCCACTGTGACCTGTGTTTGTCGGCTGCGGAGATGAAACTAGATTGTAATCGTGTATAATGGTGTGCCAGATCGTATCGAATGTGTTCGCACAGACTCGGATGTACTTACACGTTTATAGGCATATGCACACTCGATAAACGTTTGGGAAGGGTAAACCAGCCTCGGATGCTCTGGTTGGAGGACAGCAGCGGCTGCAAGTATTAAGGTCTTATTTGCAAGGTTTGTGGCGTATTTCCATTTCCGACAACAGTGAGATATTCCACGCAGATTGGATGGAATTACATCCCCCGGATGAATGTTACTACTACTTATCTGTAATAACTGTCAAAACAAGATGTAAACAGGGTAATTATGCGTCAATAGAGTACTGAATGGAAACCCAAGTCGTGTACGATGACGCAAGGCGCCGCAGCACCGCTGCCCAATCCCATCCTGCATCAGTGTTTTCCGCACAAGTTAGCAAAGTGTGGAACATTATTTTCATCACATCCCTTAATAACCGTGGAATACCTCGACGACCCATCCGCAATCTTTCCGGTACAAAAGCAACACAGTACTTGCGACGGACTACCGTCACAACGCATCAGTCACAACGCATCTTTATGTGTCAGCACAGCATGACCCGAAAGACTGCGCATAGTCCACTCACAGACTATAGTAGATGCCGGAGCCAAACGTCCCTTAGTAGGTGCCACGCCAGGTACCCGGCAATCTATAATTCTTGCCACACCGCCAACAAACCAATAAACGGCTTTCAACAGGTTCTAAGCGCCAACAGCTGGTTGCCGCATACAAGACCCCGGGCAGACAGCTACACGCAGCGGCACATGTGGGAAAGCAGCAAGTCGCTGTTTGACTTGACATGCACACGTCATAACATTTGAGGCTGAAAGCTCGGCTGACAGAGCCGCCTTCATAAGACATTACCCCACACACCCACAACCACATCCCTCCAGGCATCAGGGGATCAGACGCTAGCCGCCGCCCGACTCAGGAGCGCCCACGCTCCTCGGGGAAAGGCTTATTTGTATGGCACAAGCACCAACAGGGCCTTCGACCCCTGGCCTCTGCCAGCACGCGATGTATTTGTAAAACAGTTTCCAGGAACCGTCCAGGCCGCCCGGTTTACACCTAATTTTCCCGAGCCCGCAATTACATATCGCATCAGGTTCGAATGAAATGGTACCACCTCCCACTTCATTTCGTTATGCGCCGCCCTATATGAACTTCCTGCAGCGCACCCAGCCCCCACGGATGGCTCAGCAATTCGAAACACCAGACATTGCTCGCTCGAGCCCGCCCAGCCAACGGGACCTTACCATTGGCACCCACCAACTATCCAAGAACCCTACGGTTTCCTCATCAAAGAAATTTTAAGGGCGCCGTAATATTTCTGGCACAAGTGTCTGCTCAACAGCGAACCACAGTCTCATCATCATATGCGAAACAGTGCTCTCGAAAGACGCTTTCATTCAAGAGGCCGTGCCTTGTCGTCCATACACAGTGGTTGCCATGTCAAAAGCCATGCTGCTTGCACATACCCACGTTGCGCACAAACGCCAACCGCAACGGATCTTATGAGCCATCTGAGAGTTACAGTTACTCGGACTGCAGGCCCGCCTGAGACGGCGAGTGGCTGGCCGGGCTGCCGACCGCATTCATGCCGGTGGATTCACGAGTCGCCTGTGATGCACATGCCGGAACGGGATATTAAATCAGGGTCGACCCGGAAGTGCCCAAACCCTACCAGCGGGATCTCAGAATGTCCATCGAGAGTGCGTGCAGAGTTTGCGGTGTCGTGAACTGAAGTGTCCTACTCAACACACGTTGCACTAATTACGTCAAGGACGTCTCGACTATTTACCTAAGCCTACCCAGAACGTCAACCTTTTGACTGGCCCCAGCCTGATAGCTTAACTCCTGTTTCAGGTGTTCATATAAATCCCTCCTCGCTCGCACGCACCTGCAGCAACTCCCGCAGCATGACTTCCATGTCCTCTAACTCCTTAACGATCTCCCCAAAGGAAGGGCGATCCGCGGGGTTGTGCGCGATGCAGCGTTTGCCCAAGTATTCAAGATGCGGAAAGCAGTCGGGCGGCCATTGTGGCCGGAGGCCCTACAGAGCACGGGTTTCAGGGAGTGAATAACGACATGGAGTCCAGGTTGGCCATGTCGGCTTTCGCTAAGCACGTTGAGCTCAGTTTGGCACATGTTGACACAATGATGATCCCCAATGCCCCCTCAGTGGCATGTTACGACCGACACGCAAGCATCGCCCGACTGGCGCAAACCTAAGGTTGCACACTCTAAGTTCAATGTTGCACAGGGACGACTTCAAAGGCAGGAGACCTACCTGCGAGACCGACTGGATGACCTCCCCTTGCGTCATGTTCTCGTACGGCTTCTTGCCGGTCACCATCTCCCACCTGTCCGCGGAAACGCATCATCGACACGGGAGGTTTTGATTGCTATGCATATAACCCGGCAAATAATTGAATGTAAGCATCCATCGTGCAGAAGATCCCGTCAAGGATGCAGGTATAACCGTATGACGAATACAGGCGCAGTTTACCCAAGTTAATAGCTTGCAATCCTCGCTGCTTTATCAATTTTAGTCCTTCTCTCGCACGTAATATGCATGTTTGCTTTAATACGCATCAGGTGCACTACATGTTTGCCTTACCCGAGTCGCAAGCAATCACCGAGTGTACGACAACATCATGCTCCGACCCACCACGCACCCCATTTGCCCTACAGGTGTCCTTGTCTACGTTAGATCATTGGCGAGGCACTAATTTATATGCATTTATTGCTGCTGGCCTCGCGATGCGCAATGGTGCGCAAGGCTTAGTCCGCCCGGGTGGCCAATCCAGAACCGTCTGGCAGCAACTACAACACAGAACCTAACCAGCTTTCGCCCGTGGTGTTTGGCAACACAGCCATGCTTACAGCAGCATTCCAAAGGCGAAGACGTCGGTAGCCTTCGACATAGTACCCGAGAAATGCTCAGGAGCCATGTAGCGCAGTGTCTGCAGCGGACATATTTGTCGAGCCATGAGGGTACAGAGGTTAATGCCCCGATTCTAAAAAATGGTTAAAGGTCAAACAGGGCCATGACCTCCTTTGGACCATTGGATAGAGAATTTCCAAAGTAACAGCAACCCCCAGACAACCTCTTTAAGACATTTCCTCACCCCCCATGTATTCGTTGCGATGGGCCCATGCGCCACGTGCGAGAGGCCGAAGTCCGCCAGCTTGGCGATAAAGCCTCGCCGGTCCACACGGGCCGACGTCAGCAGCACATTGCCGGGCTTCAGGTCGCCTGACCGCCAGAAGAATGCGTGGATTGGGTATCACCAAGCGTGTTCAGCGGGCAAGAACTTCCATGAGAAGCCGATTTGGAACAGCTACAACTTGGGTGTCGGGATTAGCTGAACCCGAGCATTGAAGCCAGACAGTCGTTCAGTTCGCTTGCACCCTTACCTGAATGCTTAAGCAAATGGACGGACCGACTGTTTATCGCGGGGTTAGCCAAGGAACCGTGAAGAGTAAAGGAAGCCGCGCGCATGGGTGCATCTACCTTCTCAATCTAACCCATACCCTCGGAAACAATGCCCTTATACGTTACGACCCTAAACCCTGCTTGGTTATGAAGCTGCGAAAGCACAAAAGTCACCCGGAACGCCCGCCGTTACACTGACACCGGCAAACAGCTTCCCCAGCTATGGCTCAACCGACATACTAACCATGAAGGACGTTACTGCTGTGAAGGTGCTGCATGCCCAGGGCGATTTCACGGGCCGTACGAAACAGGGCGCGGGCTGCAATGCGCTTGTTCCAACGGGGGCTTTCCCTGAAGACCTGCCGCTTGTAGATCGCCTCCTGCAAGGTGCCCTGTTTGCAGCATTACAGGGGCGGGAACGGTACGCTGACTGGGCCAGTGACAAGCCGCAACACAATGAAGGTGCAGGTTCCAGGTTGAGAGACATGCATTAAAAGACGCCGAACAACGTGCCCTAAGTAGGAGCCTGCCACGCAAATGCTCCCAGCAGGGAAATCCTCTGCCTTAAATCCTTTGCCTTATCTTCCCATTCACCGTTCACGCTGTGGAAGAGATATTTGCTCAAAACAGTCATCCACATGACCATTTCTTATTCCCCCTGACAGAACAGTTTCCCCCTCATCTGCTTCCTGATAAGCCCACATTGTGTAAAGCGAACCACTTACAAGATCATGCTCGTGCGCATTCACTTGCTGCTGAGCATTATCAGTACAAATCGGGAATGCCCTTTAACTCAACACGTCGACAAGGAGGATGAGTCCATGCGGAAGCCAAGGGCCTATATATTTGGCCTGGTTGGCCGTTAATGTGCACTATTAGAAAGACTCACCCTGTCTGCATACTCCATAATAACCACTGCTACGTATTGGCCAGGTTTGACCTGCAGCTGCAACAGGATGTTGGAAACCGAGATCGTGCCGCCACCCGCTTTGTGCCGTGGGTCACCAAATCTGCAATTTGTTGATGAAAACAGGTGAGTACATCGGTGCAAATTACTTTAACGACTAACGGAGGCCAGGCCACTGCATGGTGGAATTCTTCACGAGCACCGGCACATGAAACGTTTAATCTAGTACCACCCACCCGTCGCCGCTGACAAAGCGCATGCTGTCACCGCTTAGCCGGCGCGCATCGTCCGACGCCGAACCGTGAATAGCATGGAGCGAGTCATCATCCATGAGTGCGCACCGCGTAGTGTACGTCTGTGTAAGTTGTACAGCCGGCAGGGCACAGTCCTTAAGATGAGAGGTGGGACCGCGACCGATGCACCATACGGCTATGGACACCAACCCGGGCATTGTGGTGGTGGGGTTTAAGCATCATCTACGCTGAGTTGCAGCTTCCTTGCCAAAGGTGACGAGCAACAAAAGAGGTACGGCTTTGACCCAACGTCGTTAATTAACCGTTGTCCAGGCACATGCGCCCATCCTCACCTGGATGACATTCGGATGGGAGAGCAGCTGCCCAAGCAGGGACTCGCGAAGGGTCACGCTGTTCGAGTTCAGACTGTCCGACACGACAAACTTTATGGCAACTTTAGCACCTTGCCACAGTCCTGCGACAACAGAAAATTCCACTTGTAAGAAAGTCAAAATACAATAAATAAGATGGCACTGCAACGCACCCTTGAAAACTGCGGCGAAGGAGCCGTTCCCGATAAAGGCCAAGTCCTTTATGTCCCCTACCAGCTCCTCAGGTCGGCAAAGCTGTATATTGGATTGGCAAAGTGTTTGCTCGCTGGTTAGCTTTAAGCTGTGCGTATAGCAGCCTGGCTGCGGAAGGGGGACTGGAACACGGCCAGGCTTCCCGTCTTCGGGCGCGGGGTCTGTCTCCCCCTCTTCAGTTGACTCCTCAACAGGCTCTGAAGATGGAACTTGGTCGGCCGCTTGAGCTGGAATGCTAGTCCCGCTGCCGGCGCCTGGAGCGGGTGCGGCAGCCTTGTCCTCCGATGCTTCCTGCAACCAGCAGTATGTACGTGCACAGCACTTCGCAAAAACTTTTGGAGGCATTGCAATATTTCATGACCATGCCCATCTTAAATTTTTCAGCTCCGCTGTCCCGGTTCACACCTGGGTGCTTCTTGTAAAGCTGGAGTTGCTCAACTTCTTACTTATCGAGCCTGTAAGAGCACCGCTGCCCCCGGCACCAAGTACGCTGACTTCTGCTGTCTCCGGTTGCTTGGCCGACGGTTGTGGCAAAGAAACAGGTTCTGGTTCATTTGCTTTTGCAACAGTGCGAGCCCCTGAAGCCGAATGCTTCGGGGCCCCTCCACCGAAACATGAAAATAGAGGCATCTTCAAGGACGATGCAGAATGCCACTGCGTGAGTCAGGCTAGCCACCACTTTCCATTTCGTGAAACTGAACGGCAGAAAGGACAAGGTGCGCCCAAAGCACGTTTCATGTGTTATTAATGAAGAATTTTAAGACCAACATCAAATTTGCTCGGGAACGAAAGGCAAGTGTGTCATATACATGTTCGTACAACCCACCGGAGCCAGATGACGAGGACTAAACAGGATGCTGCCTGCCCATTTCCTGTGAAGTTAAATCCTTTCCAAGCTAAATTTGGCACGTGCAGTGCGCGCCATAAGCAAACGCTATCCCAGCTATCATTAACTCAGCAGGCGTTTTATTGTTAAGTGGTTACTATATCGAATCCTAGACTTCATTTCAGCAGGTCCTGAAAAGAAACGGTTGCCGTCGTACGCTATGGCGATGTCTCCGTTAAAGTTACCAGGACAAGATGTGTCAAAATGTTACTAGCAACATGTACTGGCCAGCAATGCGTAATGCGAATGTACAAAAATAGTACGGTTGAAGTATTCGTACGCTTTTCCGGTAAAGGCGTTCCGGGAGACAGGAGCGTCATTAGAACTTCAGGCCTAAAGTGACCGAATTCCCAAACACCCTTTGTCCCCCGACCGCCCCACCCAAATAATCCGGAAACTGCCGCCCACATGCCAGACACTCCTTTACCGGATTCCTTCCAACTCCTGCGTGCTGGCCCACCCTGGCGCGGGGAATGCAATCGCAGAAAGCAGTAATGCCCTCACAGGGCCACATCGCGCAAGAGTTCGCACACATCTGCACTGAGCTGCCATTGCAGGCGCGCACACCACGTTAAGACTGCAGCCATCTGATCCTGAGTGAGCCTTGGTGCTAAGCGCACAATCCTATCCTCCGCAGCCCTACGAAAACGGGCGCCTGGACGAAAGCCCATCGCAGCAAACGAACGCACAATAGTCAGCAGCTCCGAGTCGGATGCGGACTGCATGTCCATCGTTGCACGCCGGGTCAGCTGCCGCATCACATCTGGGTTAGGCCGGCTGGAGGTGCTGGCAAGTGCCCACAGCGCAACACACACATTTCGTGCCCCGGTTCTTTCCCTTGCCAGCAGGCATCTTGCTTCATCAGTCCCGCCTGTCTCAAGCTCAGCACCAGCGCGGCCGCTCAAGCGGTGGTGACTACCTGCCCCCGGGCCCGCCTTCGCTTGCTCTTTCAAGGCCTCCGGAAACAGCACCGTCCCAGCCTCAGCTGCTGCATCGGGCACCATCGTTTCACACTCCGATGCCTTAAGCGCGAGCCAGCCTGCAACCTGATCTGACACTTGGCAGCGCAACCGGGCCAGTGACCACAGGATGATACGCGCACAGCGGCCGTCGAGATCCCCCACTTCCCTCGTCACGCGATCGCCGCCGACAGGATGCGGCCAGAGGGTCACCTCCTCAGCTGCAACTGGATCCGCTATTTTCCTATCCCCTGCGCTTGCATTTACATTTGCAGCTGCGCGCATCACGACGGACTCCACCACCCTAGCCGTCCAGCCTGCGATCACTGCATCGGGCTTCAAACCCATGCGAGCCATGGCTTGAAGCGCCGTCCCTAATGCCGCCGGTTCCAGTGTGCCGCCCGCCGCATGCATCTCCAGCTGACCCAGGGCTGCGGCAGTCCAGGCCACAGGCACGCGTACTTGCCACGCCTCTACGCACCATAATATGCTTGCCAGCGCACGCCCCGTCGCCTGGATTCGAGTCTGACTCCGTGGCGACAAGCTTTCTGCGCCACCAGAGGCCACGGCTTCCATCGCCGCTGACGACCGTTGCTGTGGTGAGGAGCTCCCCGGCAGCATAGCCTGGGTAGTGAACTTCAGCACAGCTTCCAACCACTGGTCTAGCGGCTGTAGCTGTATCCTGGCAGATGCCATGGCTATAGCCACCAGCTCCTCGGTGCGCATGGCAGGCAGGGCGACCAGCGCAGCAGGCCAGAACTGCGGCTCCCAGTCAGGTGGCGGCTGCAGGCCCAGCGCCGCCGTCGCCCAGCAGGTGTTCGCCAACTGCTGCGCGTTGTAAGTACTCAAATGGCGTGAGGAAGCCTGAAGCAGCTTCCGCCCCGTTGCCTGCAAAGCGTTTCGCGCTTCCGCGAGAACCCCTTCCTGGTTGGCGTCCGGGCTTCCAGAGAATGGTTGGAATAGCGCAGCGGCTCCTGGTGATTTTGAGCCTCCAGTCCCCGGTGCCAGTGGCTGCAGCGGCTGGAGGCGCATATGCAGGCGAGCTAAAGCCCACATGCCATTGGCAACATCCTGCCCGTCGCACTCTCGAGCCGCAGAGCCCAGGGCGGACGCAAGCGGCAGGAGAGCGTGCGCCTTTGATACAGAGTCCGCTGTAAAGCCGATCTTCGCAAGGGCCCACAGCGTGTTGCAGAGGCCCTAGGAAAAATTGCAATTTCAAGGTATTATGGCCCAGGATATCGCACTTAGTCGGCGCCCTGGCACGCACACATGCAATCGTGTGCTCAGGGAGGACAGCGCTTAGCAGAACAAGTGCGTTAGGTAAGGGAAGGCTTCTTTGGAGCCGTATTATACAAAGCTACTGTAAGAAAGTTATTGGCAAGTTGTATGTGGTATGTGGCAAGTTGGTGTTGTAGAGCAAGGGCGATGTTGCCTCTATGCACGGTCGCCACGCGCGGCTGTCGCCCGTGACTCAATCCGCACCTGCGTCGTGAAGGCAGATACCTTGAGCGCTGCGGCCTGCAGTGCGGTCATGACCCATCGGTCGCCAGGGTCGCAACCCAGGCGCGCAAGGGCCCACAGCATGTTGGCGATGTGCTGTGGGTCCGCCCTCAAGAGCTGTCTGGCAGATACATCCAGCCAGGCTCGCAGCCAGCGCTGCGGCGGCGAGATGCCCAAGAATGCTACCGCGTACAATGAATTTGATAGCGCCTGTTGGGGTTTAGGGACAGCGATCGCAGTGGCGCCGCCAAGGTAGAGCCCAACCTTCAACGGAGAGGTCGCCCGTCATCATTTAGAAGCCACACAATCAGGCGGTCAAGCCCAGCTGCCGAAGTATCTCACCGCACCATACCCTCTGCTCTTCCACATCGCCACCACACGGCCCAGCCCCATCGGAGCACGTGCATCAAACGCATCAACCTATCGGCGATTAACACGACGCACCTGCGGCCCAAAACTTGACAGCTTCGGCAAGCTGGCATCCAGCAGGACCTCCATCAGCCGCTGTGCCAGGGCCCTCCCCCGCAAAACCACCTCCGCATCTCCTGTCGTCGCAGACACTGCTTCAGCTGCCGTCGTTTCCGCCGTTTCAACAGCACATGTGCCATCGCTGTGGCTGCTGCTCTCCCTGTCGCTATTGCCACCGCAGGGGGCCTCCAGAACTTCTGGCAGACTTGTCGCCAGACGTGCTACAGTGTACAACATGTTGGAAAGGTGCTGCGGCTCCATGAAGGGTGCTGCGTCGACCACGAGCGCCAGAAGTGCACGCAGCGCCGCCCATGACCGGTGCTGCAGCGTTGGCGATGCGTTTGATCCAACCACCCAATCCGGCCTGGTCGCACCATCCTGGGGCAGTCCTTGCGAGCCGAACCCAGCAATTGGTAAACGGTTTCCGCTTATATCTGACAGAGCACGTCCAGGAAGTGGCGAAGCTGCTTCCTCGGTAGCGCAGGATTGGCGCCGCGGCCACAACTGCATCACGAGCCGCGCCGCACTCCAGGCCGCGTTCGCCACCACACGAGCCGGAAGCGGCGGCGGTGATGGTGATGGTGCCGTCGCTACTGCAGCCAAATCAGCAACCCTAGTCTGGCCTCCACTGATGGCTACCCGGTCCGGGCTCACCAATTTCCTGCGGCTGGTGCCAGGGCCAAGGCCGCGGTGGCCGTTGCTGTCTGCCGTATGGTTTTCCGCCAGTGTGTCTTTCGCCAGCGCCGATGATGCATGACCTATCGGTGCGCCACCACCACGGCAGGCGAGGGCCTCCAGCAGCTCCACACATAGCTCTTCGGGCGAGGCTGCAGGACGTGCTTGCACCGGACCCCGGGTGTCATGGGCCGATGCCGCAATCGGTCCTGTGTCCAAGATCCCAGACCCCACAGCCACATGCTGGTGCAGCAGCTCACTGACACGCCTGTTCCCGGCAGGTTCCGCGTCCGGTGACAGCAAGGGCCTTGGTGCCGATAATGAAACTGGTTGACCTACATCTGCCAATGGCGAGTCAGGCGGAGGCGGTCCGATGCTAATCCAGGGCGCGGCGAAGGGAGCCTGGGGCGCAAATAATGTGCGGCTCTGCGAACGCAGCGGTGTTGTTATGAGCGGTTGAGGTGGTCCAATGCGGCTGACGGAAGGATGGCCTGGGGCCGGGGCGCTTGCAGGCGGGGGAAATGCGTACACGTCCCCTCTGCTAGGGACCAAGCTGGATGTAGCTGGCGGCGACCCAATGGGTATAGATGGGCCCTGAAGGACCTCCGGCAATCGTTGCCGCGCTTGATGCTGGTGCTGCCGCGTCAGGCCTGTGGCGACGGCCAGGTTCATCTTAGCTAACCGGTTAAGTGCTGCTGAGAGATGTATTTCGTTGAGGGCACTCGCACCGCCGCACTGGTAGGTTATGGTCGCCAGATCTGCCCACGTCTGCGCCCGGGTGATGAGCTGGGTAATTTGCCGTGCAGTCGAGCCATCTGCCGCGCCAAACGGCGGAGCCACTTGTCGGACAGTGGCTGTGCTGACTGACCTGGAATAGGTTGCTCTGTTAGGTGGGCAAACAGCGGTGACCTGCCATGAGGGCTTGACGGCCGGTGGGGCTGTGTCGATTGCAATACCCTCCTGCTCCCTGGCCTGACTTCCTGAAGCTTTTCCATCTGGAGTTAAACAATCCCTCAGTAAGCTGCTATGAGCACTGCGTCGAGTTGCTGCGAAGCCTCTCCACCGCTTGCTGATATGTGGATACGGCTCCTTGCTGCAGCGGCAACCGCCAGGCTGGGCGTAATTTATAGCTCCTGGAAACCTATCCACGAGGATCCTGATGCACGGAAAACACTCTGCGCCGCGATTGGCGCAAATAAGCGAAGTCCTAAGTGCACGAGCTTTTGACGATGCAGCATATTGGCTCAAACATTCCCGGACCATACCAGCACTAAGCTAAATAGCGAAAGAAAATAGTAAAGCTAACAACTATTCATGGTGGAAATTCGCGAAACATCCAACAACGACTGCCGCCGAGCAAGCGTTGTGGTCCGACCTTCACATTCTCTACTAAACCATGTTGATACTTTTATATCATAAATACCTTATATGTCAATCGCGATGTATCACCCATAGGTATATAATGCAATTCGCTGTCTAGGCCCTTCGCGCTGCGCCAACTACCGGTCGTACCGGTCGTCCACGATGCTGCTGGAAGGCACTGAGCCCTGGAACAAACCTGTTCGAGAGCGTTTCCGGTGTCTGTGACCTATTTGTAATATTTCAAATCATCCAGCTCACGTTCTGGGCCGGGGCCAGAACTCTGACCGGGACCCTTCGGGAAAGGCAATGAATACTGTCCAGGAAACGGATAAATCTCTTTCTTATGTTATATATTTTAAACCTCATCTTTTGCCCGTTATGTTTAGCCAATCCTGTCAGAGCATGTTATATGCTACTGATAGAAAATCCCTTGCACCCCATCGCGATGCAATGCTCCGATGGAGCATCACGCACATGGCACATGCGCCAATGCTGAAGAGCATATGTCAAAGGAGTTCTGAAAAGGCAGCACCTGATAGATGTCAAGGCGGGCCGGGACGGCGTCTAAGCAGGTAATCTTCCGGCTCACGTCTGAAAATGGTTTAGCTCGGCGGACTTCCGGCTGAAATTTATCTCCAACAAATGCGCGATTCGTATGCAGGTTCCTCACAGGAGGAACGCAACTACGGTCCCTATGCGAGAAACCCCCTAGCAGATAGCCTAGCAGCCGATGCTGATAGGCTATCAAGGCCCTATCAGCATCGGCCGCTAGGGGGCCAACTGCCTGCTAGGCCTGCTAAGCTATGATAGGGACCTGCTAAGCACCTGCTAACATCCTGCTAGGTCTGAGTTGCTAGCCTAGCCGGATACCTAGGCCTGCTAGGTATCAGATCAAGACTAAATATTTCCCGCCAAAAATATTTAGACTTCCCTGCCGAACTTATTGCTTCTGCCCGATGAACACCCTATATATGTGATCAAATCCTCATCATTCAGCTAATTTTGTTATAATTTATAGCGTTAAGTTAACGATCCTTATGAGAATTTCGAATGATAAGTTGTGGGGATCCTATCTCTAAAGCGCGACCCACCATCGGGCAGAAGCACCGGTGGTCCCCCACGACAGTTCCCTTTCGCTCCTTCTTCATTGTTCTCCAAATTTCTTATGTATCCTCAAAAGGATTGAAATTTTTTCGCTGGACGTTTCTCTCAAACAAAGCACTGAACACGCCTGGATGTCATGATACAAGCAGACATGATAGAAAGCAATCGGCGTGTGACCATCGTAAACATTGTTCCTACTCGGCGGCTCCACATTCCTTGCACATCGTGGAAAGTATTACAGTTCTGCACTCTGCATCAAATCCTGAAGATGTGCCACAGCTTACAACTGGCGTTACCTCAGTACCGGGTTTTTGTCTGGAAAGGACCAAAGAAGGTTAATCTTAGCGGGATCACGTGGGGAACTAAGTGCGCACTGCACAATAATGTAGATGGGCTATACACTCCTAACCGCCAAAACCCGGACTGCTAAAGTTGTTGTAAATTGCAACCTTCAAAGTGCTTCAAGCAACTGGTGCCCCTCACCAATAAGGAAACCCGAAAGCTGACTGCTCAACATCGACTGTTCAATGCAGGCATAACCCGCCGTCGACTTCCGCATCTGACAACCGCGATTTTCTGCTGCCACAAGCTGCCGCTGCAACTATCGGCCGCTATAACCACCGCCCATTCATTTAGATACGCTGCCATGCCCGTTCACCTCCCCTATGCGCACAGCTGCTTCGGCACTCCCGACTGCGGCCCCTCTGACTGCTCCTGCGCGGCATCCAGTTGCGGCGGTGGTGGCACCTCATTGCCCGTCCTGGCCCCAGCCATGCTGGCCGCCACTCCGCCAGCCAGGGCCATTGGCATCAAGACTGGCCCTGTCCTGGCCCCAGCCATGCTGGCCGCCACTCCGCCAGCCAGGGCCATTGGCATCAAGACTGGCCCTGCCGCTATCGCACCCGCCGGCACCATCGGTACCGCCGCAGCCGCCGCTGTTATCTTCGGCACTGCCGTCGCAGCTACCTTTTGCCCCAACCGCATCGCCAATGCCGTATTCACACCCTGCCCGAAGTGGTGCACCAACGCCGCCGTCAGCCCCTTACCCATCTCCTTCACAAGCTGTGCCAGCGCCACTGGGCCCAGCGTGGCGACCAAGTCCGCAAGAAATACGGTGCCCAGCGCCTCTGCTACCTCCGCCACCCGCGCCGCTCCCATAAGGGCCACAATTTCCGCCACAATCGACATACCTATGCTACGTAGCAGCCCTGCCGCCAGCTCAATGTCCATGGCGACCACTAGATCTGCCGTACGCTATGTCCGTTGCAATGGCCCCGCCGAATATGCGCACGAGCTCAGCCGTAGAGGCAGCACCAGTGGCGGCCACAAGCTCAGCCGTGGTGGCGGAGCCCAGTGCCGAAATCAGCTCCGCCACGGCCTCGGAGCCCATAGCGCTCGCCAATGCCGCTGTGAAGGAAGCTCCCATAGCGGTGACAAGGTCGGCAGTGGCCTTGATGGTCATGGCCTGGGCAGTGGCAAGATCGCAATGCCAGGTCAATTTTCCCGATATTTAAAGAAAGAGAGCGTGTGTTGCTGCTTTCTGCTTCTGCTTTAGGGGACGCTCCAAGCTGACTGTGATAAGTTGTAAATCAGGTAGCTTCCCGGCTTCATTAGCTACTCTTCCCATCTTACCAGTCCACGACCGGCTCCCTCCCCTCCCTTTACCTGGAAACAGGTAAAAGCCCCAAATCACATGGACATACGTACTGTGCCTGTACGAGCAAACGCTCTTAATTTGGATCTACCTAGGATTAATGCCTACGTCAGGGGCTCCGAAGCTGCACGAGCACTTCGTAGCACTCAACTGCACCGGCGCTCAATGAGGTCCTGGTCCTTGGGTCAATCAATCAATTACTGCTTCTGATCCCTAGTCCCTCACCTGCACTAGTGCTGCCACTGACTGAGGCCCGATCGCCGCCACCAGGCGCGCAGTGAATTCATGGCCCATGGCTACAACGAGCTCGGCAGTGGGCACCACACCCAGGGCAGCAGTGATGTTTGCCTGGATAGCAGGTGGGTTGCAGTCATATAAAGACGTAATGACGTCCCCAATCAAACGGACGCGGCCTTAGCCGCATGAAGCAAGGAATGGTGAAAGGATATAAGGATCAAGGCGCATGGTGCATGGTGCATGGTGAGACCTGGGCAAATACCGGCCACAACACTCAGTCACGATAAGTGCACGTTAGCTTGTCTCCCGCGGATGGGCCTGAGTAAGAAGCGAAGCGCCGATGGGCTCGAGTGGCTCGCGCTCAGGCCGCTGAAGAACGCTCCGATGCTGCCAGGCTTCGCAGCACCTCTGTGATGTTGGTACGACAGGGCAGGATACCCCGTGCGTCTCGATGTGTACCATGAGCCGTATCTTGTGTTCATCTTCCCGATTCCTTCTCCCGCACCCCGGCCGTGGGTTTGCAACTTACGCGTGACGAACAGAGCACGCGATCGTGAGGTTTGGTATCTGGACGGTGTTTTTCGCGGCACATGTTCATGTCTATTTTTGACCCGACCCAAACCTTGTTGCGCACCGTCAGCTGCGGTCCAAGGGCCCCCACTAGCGCGGCTGTCAGCTCTGCCCCGAGCCCGGGGCTCACAGCTAACAGGCGGCTGGTGCGCTCTGAGCCCAGGGTCGTCAAAATGTCTGCAGCGGTCGGTGCGCGGGAGGGGTGGGTAAAATCAGAAGCTAATATTACAGGGCATAATCACAAAGATGCATGCCTGCGTAGATACGACCGGCACGGTCTTCAAATATACCTAGGCCCGGCCACCTACGTAAGACGGCTGAAGATCTAGTTGGTTAGATTGTTGGCAAACCGACCAATCCAAAGGTCGAATCCACTCGTAGCTTACTTCCGCAAAATTGAGATGCATTCCAAAACTGCATCATCGACGATCGCGCCACGGGATAAAGGGGGGCTTAGCGCACCTCTTATCTCGTGGCCATGAACCGAGTGTGCCCCTTCACTGAGTGTGCCCAATCCCCATCATGAGAATACTCGAGCCCCCAAGGCATGCACCTAACCCCCTAAGCTCCTTCCCTGTTTCGATTATCGCAGTTTCTCCGCGTCCTGCTCGTGTTGGCCGCTTTTGCGAAGGCTTCCCCGCGTCCTGCACCGTACCCACCTGCAGTCAACGAGGCTCCAAATTCTGCCACCATGTCGCCCACGAGCTGGAGACCCATGCCGCGCACCAGCGCCGCCGTCAGCCCCAATCCCATATAGCCAGCCAGGTCACCCACCAGGCGCCCACCCAGCTCCGAAACCAGGGTAGCCGTATAAGCAGCGCCAAGCTCCGAAACCAGCTTGCTTGCGAAATCCGCACCCATTTGCTTCACAAGCGTCGCGGTGGCCTGAAGGTGTGGGGTAAACTTGCCATCGAAGTTGGGAATAGTGACGGTGTTGTACGATGCCCGTTACGCGAAGGGCTTGTGATTATGTGACAGGTACGGCAGCATAAACATCAGCATGATACAAAGGATGAGAATGGCGGAGGCGGACTATCTGCCCATGGAGAGCAAGGGACACGGGACGACGACCAAGGAACCCTCGGAGCGGCCAGCCGGTTATTGAGTTGAGCCGTCTGCGACTGGAGATCCCTTCGGCTTCGAGATACGGCCGGAATGCGAAGGCTCCCACCGTTCACCGCCAGTTATTGGCGATCTCTTCCGGGGGGCAATGTATCGAGGTTTAAAGCTCCTTTAAATTGGCTTCTCTGAACAGATGAATCCAATAATAAGTACGACCCGTTCACGCTTACCTCAGGCCCCAAGCCCCGCACCACCCCGGCCGATAACTCAGGACCCATCCGCCGGACGAGCTCCGCAGTGTTGTCGGGGCCCATCGCCGCCGCAGCCGCCGCTGCTATGCTGGAGGGCAGCGGCAGCAACTCCCAGACCAGGCGGGACGTAAACTCCGCTCCAAACGCGGCCACCAGCTCCGAAACCAGCGATACGCCCATCTCCTGAAGCAGCTCGCCAACCTTCGCATTGCCTGCATGGACCAGAAAAATGACAATCTGCCACACCCTATCCGAAACCCGCAAGGCAAGTAACTCCGTATGAACATTCTCCTCACGACCTGACAAAAAAGAAGTTGAGCTTGAGAATCAAACTCGGCTTGCGATTCTTGATACCTTGCGTGCGGACATATAACCGTTATAGTTGTTAGTTTGGCACTCACCCAGTCCGCCTACGATAGCAGCCGCCTTCTCCGGCCCGATCTCCGAAGGCAAGTCTGCAGTGGTTTCAGAGCCTAATGCACCGACTAGCCCCGCAGTAGTTTCCGAGCCCAGCTTTGACCCCATGTCAGCCGCCGTGCCGGGGCCCATGTATCCGACGATGGCCGCTGTGTGGCGGGGCCCAAGCAGCTCAACCGTCTGTTTGGGTTTACGTAGGGCGGGAGGTTTGAGGTAGCTAATAGGCATACATGCTTTCGTCTTAAGCGGCGCAATGGCTCGTACCAGAGCAATGATGAATCCTTCTGTACCCGCTACACGGAAGCTGGCTGCTCAGATGCCGCGCAATCAATTAAATCCGCCAGCATTTTAATAAGGATTAAGTACTGGAGCGCAGCCGCGAGCAAAACTTCCGACGAAAACTCAGAAGGTGGTCTGGCATGCAACGAGGGAACCTTATTCTGCGCGCTCCTGGCCACCCCGGAAAGCCTTTGGGTGTCCGCCCGCCTATACCAGACCGCTTTACCCAGAGCGCAAATGTAAAGCCCACATCCAGACATCCTACAGCTTCCCCATGGCGCACTTGTGCAGTGGCCTCCGGTCCAATGATTCGATCCACGATTACCGCCAGGTTCGCGGCGCCCAGCGCCGCCGCCACGCGTGCTGATAGAGCAGGGCCCATCGTCCTTGCCGCTGCGGCTGCCAGGCGCGCTCTCATGTGCTGGCGCACCGTCGCCGCGGCCGTACCATTATTGGCAGCAGCGCTGTTGCCGTCTTTAAGGCGGCCGCTGTCGTCCCTGCCGCCAGGCGATGAGCCCACGCTACTGTTACCTGCGCCGTGGGTATTAACGTGATGCGCATCGCTTGTGCTAACACCTTCACTCCCGGCGCCACTATTGGTACTGGCATCAGCTACTGCCGCAGCGACCGGCAGTGCAGCGGCGCTGGATGATCTTGGTCCCTCGGCAACGGAGGCCCCAGAGCCAAATGCGCCAGCAGCAGCGCCGCCATCCTGGAGAGTGTCCACCTCCGCCAGCATGGGCTCGTAACTGCCGCTCCCTTCCACGCCGCTGCCGCCCTCCCGCAACACAGGATCCACCCCCGAGCTGCCCCTCCGCTGCTGCTTCTGCCACGCCTGCCGCCGCAGGCGTGCCAGACCGGAGCGCAGTCCCAACATGGTCACATTGCCACCATGTAAACTGCTTCTGGTCTTGTCGGCGGCAGCTCCAAAACCAGGAACACAAGAATACGCCATGGGGTTGGGACTGGACCCTGAATAGTCAAAGTCCGAGTCACGGGGGCCTCCTGAGAAGTCAGAAAGCGAAAGGTGGCTAGGGTGGTGTTGTAGCGTGTCGGGCGTAAACAGCGCCCGCGCGATCTGAAGCTGGGCCTGCTCACGCGAAGGTGGCCCGGGTGGCAGCTGCGGCCGCTGAAGGTCGTGAATCCCAGATCCGCCAGTAGGAACCCAGCCGGCCAGGCTGCCAGTCTCACTGCGGGCACGCGGTGGCAGCGGCAGCTGCGGCGGCGGTAGATGCATCCGTGACAACGGCAGCGGCGGAAGCGGCGGCAGAAGCAGCGGCAATGACGGCTTGCGACGTGTCTCCTGTTGCACTGGCTGAGTCGGCTGTGGAGGCAACGGAGAAGTTCGCTGGTGCTGCCGGTAGCGAAGCTCCGCTCCGGCTTCTCCACTACACGCGTCATGGTCATGGTCCTTGTCTTGCTGGTGGAGCAAGTGCTCGGCAGCAGGACCGGCGGCAATGGCATCTAGTGGAGCGGCGTAAGGAGAAGTGAGAGCGGGATTTCCGGTAGCGATGGCCCCGTCGCCCGCTGTTCCCTCCCGGATTCTGGGTGACCTCATTTCGCCACGGTCACTGCTACCGCCACCGTCGTTGCTGCCGCTGTGGCTGCCACTGCTGTCGCTTTCACCCTCAGGAACGATGTCCTCACGGGCGTCAAATGTAACACTGATAGCGGAGGCACCGCCGGGGCCCGCACCTGCACTGTGGCCTATCCGGCCAGAGCTGCCCGCCGTCCTCAGCGGCACGAAAGCCAGCCCGCCGCCGCTTTCACTGCTACCGCCGGTACCCCGGCCCGGCAGTAGTAAACCCATGCTGTCGTTCGGTATGGGCGTCAGTGAACGTCGCGGCCGTGCGTGGCTGGCGACCGGTTGCTCTGGTAGCGACTGAATCTCCTTCGTTGTACCTCCAGGCGTAGCTGCTGCCGGGTGTTCGGCGGGCCGGCCATTTTCTGTGCTCGCATCGTCGCGTGCAACTGCGCGTAAATTCAGGTTTTTCCATCAGGAGCTTTTATCACGCAATAACGAGGCACGAGAAATCCCATAAAACGAAGAAGAATGTGACAGGGAAGGAGCTCAGCTCGGCAGCGGCCCTTCCGTCGTTATCCAAATTAATGCGCAAAATGACCCAGCATTAGCTTTCATGCCCTCGTCGATATGCGTAGGGCTGCAGATGCCGCAATGGGGCGACAAAGGGTCAATCTATCGCTGACTGTCGGAGGGTCCCTTCTCCCACCCCTGCCCATTCCCAAACGTGGACGTAACATTTCTCGGCAGACCACGCACCTCCGCCAACGGTCTGAGGCGCCAGCACCGGCCCTGGACCCCCCGGCGGCGGGGGTGCGGCACCATGCAGCCGTACAGACCACAGGCCGCCCAAATTTTCTTCGAGGGCGCTGCTGGCCCCGCCTAAGCCTGCCTCTGCGCGAAACCCAGCGCCACTGGACTCGGGAGCGGCTTCCTCCTGTCGCGCCGCTACAGCTTCTGACTCGGAGGCGGCCGCCGATGGTTCCAACATTACCAGCTGCTGTTCCTGCTCTACTGTGGCCGCAACTGGACCAGTGGGCGCCGGCGCCGCGCATGTGCTGGCAGCCTACAGATGACAAGGGCGCGCCACACATTGGTGTGAGGGGAAGGGAGCGAACCAATACCCGAATTTGTCTTCCACGCACGCAAGCGGAAGTTGAGACCACGATCCCGAAGCCCAGTTATTGGAATGTAGGAGTTGCGATGAATCCACGTGGGGGATAAGAAGCACAAACCTGGAAGGCTGCTCACGGCATGGCCCCTAACTACAAACCGGAACTGTTGTGGTGCACACAAAAAATAGATGTCAAATCCATTTAATGATCCCCCACGCAGCGGCCGCTCCCGCCATCGCTAAGCCCCGTAAAACCAGGATTCCGTATGGCTCGCGATAATCGAACTCGGTTAAATCTGGCACGCTTATGCTCAAATTACTTACCATGGCGAAGGCGCACGCAACCCAGATGTCCACCACTCAACGACGCACCTTCCCAGGGCCAGCGTTTTCCAGCTTACGTCGCCTCGGCGGCCGAGCTCTGGGCCAGCACGCGTTGAAGAGCGCTGACAATCCACCACAGGATCTGTTGCCAATCCTTTCGCCGCCGAATCCCTTTTCCGGGGCGTCAGCCTGCATGGTACCCTGGGGAACCTGGCCTGGCTTTTCGCCAGAACCTTGCGAGCGTTGCAAATACATACAAGGACAATATCTTTGTCTCGTCGTTGAAATTCTCTGAAGAAGAGCTTGATGGTTTCGTTATCGTGACCCAGTTATTGTAATATGGAAATGTGGGAAAGCGAACCGCGCTACAGAACCTTACGCCGAATCCTATCCGATTCCGACAAGGTGGTGACGCCGCCGCCTTTCTGTACGAAATCAGGGTTATCTCATTTCAGCATCATTAAGGTTTCGCAGATCCACAGGATAATTTGTCCCTTATATCGTCTTAAGTGTCCATCGACCCTGCAAATCTGAGAGGACATAGCCCCTTAAAGCCTGGAGAGCCTATGGCCACTGGCATGGCCGTCGCTGTGGTGACAATTGTGCTTGGTTTTCTCATAGCTCTGTACTTGGCGATCCCTCTGTCAAGCCGCAGACACAGGCGCAGAGCTGGCAATGCACCTCCTGGTGGAACTACGCAGAGTGACCCATGGGTCACCCAGCACGCGGCGCGTGCTTTAAAAACCGACGAGGGCCAAGCTGCCGAGCCCAATAGTACTTCAATAATTCAAGGCAGCCCAGCACCGCCTGCTCACGGACCGCCAACCGAAAGTTTCCTGCCCTCGGAACGTGCCATCGCGGACGACGATAGTGACGATCAAATCGAAAATTCGGATGGCGTGACCTCGCCTTTCGATTCAACCGCAGCAACAGCCACTGCGGTACCAGAAGACGCTCGCGACGATCATGATGATGGCAGCTCAAACGGTAATGGCGCCCCACAGCACTGCCGGCGCTGGATGCCGGCCGCGCAGCCGCAATGCCTTCCGTCCTCATCTATGGAGCACGACAGTTGCAGCAGCAGCAGCAGCCACAGTGTTGAGACCTGGCAACAAGCGGCCCGTGGAATGGACAACACGCCGCCCGTGCGCTCTGACCTAGACAGCGCGATGCGAAATGCCGCGCCTTTCAATGTTGACGTTGCCGAGGAATGGTCAACGGGGCTGGAGACAGATCCTACGGCCACTAGCGTTGCTTGGGGCGGTAACAACGCGCTGATGGACTGGCGCACGGCCACGCAGGGCTGCGCCCGAGACACGTTGGTGACCAGTGGGACGCTGGCTATCGGCAGTGATGGCCCGTGTAGCAGCTGCATGGTACAGTCTTTTCCGACTGACGAATGGCCGCTGTCGCCGGCGTCCATGGCGGGAGCTCGCGCGGCCGCCAGCCGCAGCGGGAGTGGGAGTGTCAGCCGGTATATCCAGGACGGCGGTGGTAGTGGAGTTGCCGCTGTTGACAGGACGATGATTGGGCGGCCGGAGCAGCAGCCGCCGCGAGGCGAAGCTAACGACAGTTGCAGCGCCTCGTCAATGCGATGGAAGCCGCCGGCATTGTCCTATGCACAGCCCGCGGCGGCAGAGCCTGTGCAGCAGCAGCCGCCACTGCCGCAGCCGCAGCCGCCGGCAGCGTCCTTGATTTGTTCCGATGCGAGCTTATGGAAGCGTGGTGGCATTGATCGCCAGGGTGGCGCCGACGATTTGGGTTCCCGTGGTGCAGATGACAGTTTAACGTCAGGTGCATTAAGACGGGGGAAACTTACAGCCGGGGTTACGAGGGCGGGGCCAGAAGCTAGCACGCAGCGTGACCCGCCACAGCCGCTAGACACCCCTTTGCTGTGGTACTGCCACGAAGCCGCGAGTGGTGGCGGCGGCAGCAGCGGCAGGAACAGCGCGGCCGCCGCTAGCAACAGCTTCAACGACGGTGAGGAGCAGAAATGCGCTTGGCCGGCGAGGTGGAGCGGCACCAGGAGCGGCAGTGTGTGGACGCCCGCAAAGGGGCTTAGTAAGGCGGCAATTCGTATCCCGGCGCCCGAGTCACCATTGACACCAGCACAGTCCATACAGCCGCTGCCGGAGGCGTGGCTGCAACCTAGCACCGGCCTTTCAGGAAATTCATCTCTACGGTACACAATGCCGCTGCCGTCGCATCTGCCCGAGTCGTCACCGTTACCGGCACCCACACCGTCGCCGCAGCCCTCGCGGCGGACTGCTCCACTTCCATCCAGCCACCCATCGTTCCTGTCGTACCACGCGCAGACAGGCATTTCAGCTGGCGGCGCCTCTCCCGTACCGGAAAAACTCCCACCAAGCGGAGGGACTCATGCAACTGTGCCGCCTGCTCCGCAGCCAGATGCTGCCGCACAGCCGTCTAGATACGGCTTGGGACTTCCCGTCACCGCCGCCGTTGCCGCCGGGGAGGTAGAGACAGCATGCCCCGACGCGGCACTGCTTAGGGCGTTGCCCGCCGCCTCGGAAGTCCTGTCGGACCCGGTCTGCAGGCGCAGCTGGATCCACAGCATTGGCGGCGTCGGCGGCAGCATCCTGCTCAGCGATGCACCGTCTGAGGTATCTGCGCATGCAACGGACACCAGCCTTCCGCTGAGCGATGAATCCAAAGCGTATGGGCTGTTGCGTGATTGCGATTTGGAGCACAACGCGATGCAGACCACGATGGGCACACGCAGCGGGCCTGGCAGGGCTACTGCCTTACAGGGGCTGCTGGTGGACATGGGCGAGGCCGCTACCGCCGCCCTTGCGGAAGAGCAGGGCCTGGAAGCAGCTGCTGCGGCTGCCGTTGTTCCTGCTGCGGATAGCAGTAGCATGGGTGATTACCCGTTGGAAAGCACGTCGATGACTATGGCAGGTGGCGGCGGCAGCGGTAATGGTAACGGCGGCGCGGGTATTCTGCACCTTAGCGCGTCATCTCTTGGCGTTGGCAGCGATGGTGCCGCCACGGCGACCTCGCCGTTCACTGGAACCTCTGCTCCACAAGGCCTTGCTGGAGCACCTCACGCCCTGTGTCCCACCGCCGCAGCCGCCCGTCCACCGCACCAAGCCGCCCTGTGCAGGGCGTGGGGCCCGCACCCGTGCCTGCACCTGGGCGACTTGCTTAAACAGTCGGACAGGAAATCCCCGGTGGCGGTTCACGCATCTGGACACACGGCCGCCGCTACAGCCGCGCCGGCTGCGCCTGATGGAGTGGTTGGGGAACGGGCCTCGGCGTCTGTGCTGTACACATCGCGGTGCAGTAGCAAACTGATGTCGATTAAGGTGCGTTTCCCGGCTGTCGCCGCCGGCGGTTGGAGCGTGGGGCTCTCGCCCCCCTCAGCCCGTTCGAGATCAGGTGATGTGAAGCAACGGAATATGATAGTATAATCCATAAACCTTAAATACTCTGCGCACACGAGATTCATGGCCACACGAACAAATGCAAAATGAATCCCCGTTTGTGTCCCTGTAATTCGTGATGTGTTCATCGTGGCAACGGCGCTCTGGCGGCCCCTTGTGCCCTAACCTATACCACTCCCGTCGTCACCCTTTGTCCTTCCCTTCGTACGTACGTATCCAACGATCCTAAGGATGCAACGTCCCCACAACGTCCCCACATCCAATATCCCGAAATTCTACATGTTTCCACTCGAACAGATCCGGTCCCCAACAGATCCGGTCCCCAACAGATCCGGTCCCCAACAGATCCAGTCCCCACCGCTCTTCCGCCGTATTATCACCTGGTGAAATTCCCTCTGGTGTGCGACGATCTGTGCAATGCCTCTACCCACCAATGGACATGTAGCTCGAGGGCCTTGCCGACACCTCCTCACCTGCGGCCGCTGCCGGAGCCATCAGCCGTCATGTGGCGTCCACGCTGCTCCGGCACGTACCCCCTGGGCGGCTGGTCCGCGTCAGCGCCCTGGCCGTCAGGGGCTGTGTGCAGTTGCTCATCCAGCTGCAAGTGGGACCGCCGCCGCCGACGGCGCCTGCCGATGTGGCAGGGGGGGCAACAGTGGAGGTGCACGGCGTCGACTTGGCGGTAGTGTTAATGTCGGAGCTCAGCAACGTGTCGGATCAGCAACGGCAACATCAGCAACAGCAAGATCGGCAAAGTGGAGTTGGGTCTCAGGGACTGACTCGTCAAGTGCCGGAAGAGGGCTCAGGCGGCGGCAGCGGTATCACCGACCTATGGCTGAAAGAGGCGCCGGCGGCACCGCCTGCCCCGCAGGCAACGGCCTCGGGTATTACGTTGAGTATGGAGCTCCAAAGAAGTGGTAAGTCTGTGTAACTTTGTTGCTGTATGTATTAACCGTCGTAGCGTTCGGGATAGTTAGACCTCGGCTTGATGGTCGCTGCGTGTACCTCTTTGCCTACAGGCCCCGTGCCGCTCCTCCGGCGCGCTTTCACTACGTGCACCGGTCCAACGACGCCACCAGCCCGGGGATACCCTCCGTCGGCGGGCCACGCATCGGACGCCAGGTCGGGTGGTGCCTCTGCTGCCGCCGAGACCGCCGAGACCGCTGCCTCAGCGTTGACAATGGCTAGGCTGAGGACTGCTGCGGCTGGACAGGCTCCCGCGGGCCCGACAGAGGTGGCGAGTCCCTGCAGCGGCGGCGGTGGCAGTTGCAGCCGCCACGCTGCCGCCGTCGAACGAGACACTGGGATGGCAGCGGGCCCTGTGGCTATGCTACCGCAGGGCTGGCGGGAGCTGACGGAGGAGAATGGCATCGGCATGCCGTCGGTACACATCATGACAGTGATCCCTGAGCCTGCCGTACTTGCCTCGCAGGTATTATCCGGCCCGGAGGGCGACGATAATGAAGCTTGCAGCGCTCACGTGCGACTGGATTTGATGTCCGATGCTGCCACGGCCTCGGGCGCTGGCAGTTCCGATGGGGTGGTGATTGTGCGGGTAGTGGCGGCGGCTGATGAACACGTGCTACTGGATGAGATGTATAACACACAAGGTCTGCCGTACATCGAGTAAGTCGGGGACGCGGTCGAAGCCCGGATGGCCTTGGCAGGCGGTGTGGCCGGAATGATTCCTCCGTCCTGTACTCAAGATTTGCACATGTTCTGCCTGCGGTTAAGGTTTGCGATTACATTATTTGTTGCACTGTACTAGTGCTCGAAATCAGCATTAGTTAGCGTTAAGAGCTGAGAGTAAGAGTTGCTGCTGGTCGGCCGTTGATTGGGCTTCCCTTCCGTTGTTCCTGCCCGGTCCCACGAATCATTAAATTCGGGCGTGTGCGGTAGACGTCGTCGCCTAGTTTTCAGAATGTATAAACGCCAGGCGCCTGCCTGAGGGGAGAGCCGCTGATGCGAAACCCTTCGCAACAATTCATCAGGCTTATGCTGGAGCTAAGTTGCGGAGGGCCTCGCGATGCTATCGGATTGGCTGGCGCCCCCAGCCGTAGTCGATAGATCTCCTTTTCTGTCGCTGGGCGCAACCTGCTGCTAGATCTTATCAGCTCATTCAACCGCACATCAGAGGACGCGAGGACTTGCGCACTGCGCAATCCGCGCCATCTACAGCCACTTCAAAGCTTTCCTGCTGAGTATCGCCAATCCCTGTGGCCACCCGCCGCTCGCAGGCTTTCCCTCCCTACGCGCGATCTCGCCAGTCTAGCGCCCGGACCGCTGCACGTCTGGCTGTTGACCACTGATCCGCGGATTACGGAGCCGTCCTTCTCACTGCTGGTCGGCAGGGCCGAACTGCTGCTGCTGCCGCCCACAGCGGCCTCTGAGTTGGAGGACTATATCCGCCTGGTGCTGGCAGGGGCGGAGCCTGATCTGGTACAAGGAAACCCAGCCAGCGCCGGCTGCCACACAAGCAAAACAGACGCAGTCGTGCGGCCCGGGTGTGGCGGCGGGGCTAGCGCACCGACGCCGGCGGGGGAGCCGGTGGCGTTAACGCGCAGCCAGCTTTGGTCACAACACCTGCAGCCGTTGCTGGTAGACTTTGGCTGCGTGTTGGCGGCGGCGCGGGAGTTGCAGGCTGGCTGGGCATCTCGGACGCAGGTGTGGGCAGGTGCGGCCGAGGAGGCGGCCGAGGTGGAGGTGGAGGTCGAGGTGGCGACGGCGTGGAACGACCTGGCGGCGGACGTGCTGGCGCACTGTGAGGCGGCGGGGCTGGTAGCGTGCGCTGAGGTGCTACGGGGCCCCATAACAGGCGGCAGGGACGTGGCCAAACATGGCGGTGGCGGCACCATAGATGTTCAGGGTGTTGCGCACTCCGTCGATGCGGGATTGCTGCCCGAAGCGGATGCAGTAGCAGCATCCACGAAGTCCACGGCGACATCGCCTCTTGCACACCAGAGGCTTGTCCCTCCCGTGGACATCGGCCCGTGCGATTCCGCCGCTGGCGGTGCTTGCGATACTGGCGGCGGGTGCGCGATCCACGTAGCGCCAGTGGGAGCAAAGGTTCAACTGTACCCACAACAGCTGGATTCGGCGGTTTGGAGCATCCCGCCTTCGTCGCCCTTTAAAGAACTGCACGGTGATTTCGGCACGACACCGGACGGCGCTGCTGCTGCTGCTGCTCTGATTTGTAGCGATACTGGCACTGAGAAGAACGGAGGCGCGGACAAGGATCTGAGTGACGATTCAACAGGTAATCCGTACGGCAGCCCATTCAGCACAAACAACGCCTTCGAAGCTGGCGGCAGCTCTTGCGAGCCACTCGTAGGCTATTGCGCGCGCACTTGCACGGTCCTGATGAGACCTCTGCCGCACCGCCGCGTCGAGAGGCGTACTGGTGGCTTGCTGCCGCGGCGGTACAGCAGCGTGCATGTTGCTGGAGGTGGCCGCGGTGCCACTGCCGCCACCGCGCTCACATCGGCCGCGACTCGGCCACCGTTGCCATTAGCAGCTCAGCCGGATTGTCCTTCGATTATCCACGCGGCCGCTGGTGGTTCCATGTATGGTACATTGCCGCCCAAGGCCGCCAGCGCCGCCGCCGAGGTTAGCCAATGGGGCCGCGACGGGATGCGGGAGGACCCCGTGGCCTCCGGCAACCTCTTAAATCCCTCCCGCCTGGCATCTGGTCCGGACTTTGATGGCTGCTACCTGGAACCCCAACAGAGCGGAGTTCACACCGGCAACACTATCACAGACCCGCTGTGCGCTACAGCCGGTCAGATGCTCAGTGGCCTCGCCAGCACGATAGCAGATTCCGATGCCGCCACCAGTGGCGGCCGCCGCAGTTTCGACGGCCGCCGCAGTTTCGATGAACGTGGCGGCGGCATCAACGCCGCGGCTTACGGCCGCAGGACGGCAGCCGTACCCATGCTACAGCCACAAACCCGCAGTCACGGTTGCCTCTCGCTGCCACCGTCTCAGGTTCAAGACTACGGGGCGGTCGGCGCCACTGGAGGAAACCCAGAAGGAATGAATTTCGCTCCGCCTTATTGGGGCAACGTCAACAGCGACCAGGAGCCTCTGAACGACTCCCACGAGACAGACCCGTTCCGCACTGACCATGGCGGTGGTGGCGCCGCCGCCGCCGTCACAGGACCTTCGTCGCCTACGATGACAGTGCTGCCGGCGGGGTACGAGGAGGTGGAGGTGGAGGTCCTGGTGATGTCCATGCAACCGCAGGGCGCCGCGTCGGCTGCCGTCTCCCCGTCCCAGGCTTGCGAGGGAGGCCGGACCACCGCCGGCGGTGTGCGGGGCGTCAACGTGGGCGCGTCTCGACATTGCAGCCGTAGCATTGGTGGCGAAAACATTCCGGCCCGGAGAAATGATATTGAAGAGGTCTGCTCCACAACCGGAGCAACACTGCGGCCCCTGAAGCTGCCGACGGGGGCGCTTACGGGGGTGCCAGTGATGGTGCGCGGGGTACGGCGGGCTATGGGGTGGTTGAGTGGCTGCATGCACAGGGGGAGGCGGTGGATGTTTGGAGGAACGCAACCACGGGGCCGGAGTCTTGAGGTCGCATGCCGTGAAGCGAGTTGGAATGACAGAGGGAGGAGTCAAAGCTGCAGTGTCTGTGTCGGGCAAGTAGGGGTTTACATGGCAGCGGAACACGCATGCGCCTGCGTATCATGCGGGTGTGGCATTGCACAGGGTACGCCATCCGTTCTCTCCTTCCCTTGTCGCCGCCGCCGTTGTGTTGCGGCGTGAATGGGAGCATTGACCCTTCTATCCGTCATGCACAACGGTAATGACATCTCCGGTCCAGATCCCCGGCCTTAGGGTTTGTAACAAGCAACCCCTGGTTCGGGCCCTCGCGTCATATCGTTTGACGTTCGTTCTTGATCATCTTGATCCGCAGGCACTCCACTGCTGCCTGTTGCTCCGCGACGTGGATATCCTTCCTAAGGTGTGTTCGTAACCACGTGCCACAAATGCCACAAATTCGTGATGCCAAGACATCCAGGGTCTATTCGGGACATCCGTCACGGTCGTTTAGTTGCAGGACATCATGAAGGAGAGGTGGAGACATTTGATGTCTGCCTGCCATGTCCCCTAGACACATCGTAACGCACTCGGCTGGCGTTTGCATCTCGTTCCAGTCGGGACGCCGTTGATTGCGTTGCAGTCCAGATAGAGAGACAGTCCAGAAAGAGAGCCAAAAGCCCTGTGCCATCGTCCTGCCGTTCCCCATGCCTCCAGCCTTCCGAAGGCGTTTGGAGGGAGTTCCATTTTGGAGCCAATTTTTGAAGCGGTGGATGCGCGGTTGGGGGGAAATGGTGCATGTCCTCCAACCAGGTTTTTAAAAATGAGGCTCTCCACTATCTGCTTCCATCTCCAGCCGCTTCAATATCACCACACGGCGCAACCCCCGCAGACGCAGTCCACACACGCGGAATCGGCATCGCCGCAAGAAGCATTCCACATGCCAGACTTTGCTGAGGCCGGGCAGGAGCACGAGTATGGCGGCGAGGGGAAGGACGGAGCTCCTGCGGATCAGCGGACACACGGCAATAGCTGCGGAAGTGAGGATGACTTGGCTGGCTTGAGCCAACTGGTAGGTCTGGGATATCAGGAGGTGCAGTGCGGGCTGCTGGTGCGCAGTGTGGATCGGAGGACGGGCAGGCCCGAAACGGCCAACACCGGAGCTACCGACCCTGCTGCGGCCGCACCCAGCAGTGGAGTCTCGTCGCCTCCCGGCAATGCTGCAATGGAGTCCTTGACTGATGATGATGATGGCAGGAAAGGAGCCCAAACCGGGGCCCCGGAAGCGCCGCGCACGGGCCACAGGCTTGCGGCCAGTCAACTTCTCAGTTCCGTGTCACCATCGCTATCGTCGCCGCCGTCGCCGCCGTCGCCAACGCAGCCTCCAGTCGGGGGAAACTCCCTCGTAATGGATAGCACCCTGACGGCTGCCGCCAGGGCGTTGGGCTACCGGGACGTGACGTGCACTCTGCTGGTCAAGGTAGGGTTGCAAGGCGGGGGAGGAGATGCTGGTTTGGCGTTGGTTTGGCGTTAGACGCGTACAATTAAGCACCCTGCGATACGAATGTGTGCTCGTGTTCGGGTTGGAGAGAGGAAAGCGCCCGGTCCCCCCCTCTTACAACCCTTTAGACCGCATTCCTTCTCTTCGTGTGGCACATTATGTGTAAAGATGACCCGTCCACAGTTCGCTCATGTATCCGATATCTGATAGGGCCCGCCGAGCCTTATTTGCGTTTTCCTGATATTTTCGGACAACACAAGAACGTACCTCCGGCGAGGGGATTGTTCTTCGGTCCAGTCACGTGAGAGCTCAAAAGGGCTCCCTGTTGGCGCGCGCACTTGGCTAAGGCTTTTTAATCCCCGATCTGCTGACCAAAACTAACTTATTGAACTTAAACCGATTTACCAGGCCAAGCTTGCCTTAACGCACTTGACAGGAGGAAATCGTGACCCGGGGGTCGGTTTCATCACAATCCTCCCTCGACCCGTGGTGGCTGGACATGAGCAGTGGAAATGGCACCAGTGATAGCCAGGATGCAAGCATCGTCAGTCCAGGGGGCGAAGGCACCGCCTTGGCTACAGCCTCGGGAATCAGAGATGGCAACCGCCGCCGGCATTCCGCGTACCACGAGCTCCGATGCGGACTCCTACTCAAGGTGCTTAACCGACATTATACGGATGTTGCAGAACCGGTCGTCGGCCGGGGTCAACGGCTCGTGACTAGGGTCCTGGAATAAGGCCGGCTGCAAGGCTGGAGAATTGGAGGAAAAGCTGGTGACGTGAAGTACTATCTGTTCTGTGGCAGCACGGCGGCGGCGTGGTATGGTGTGGCGTGAGTGTACGGTGCGGCGATAGAAACGTATGGTATGGCGCATGTTGGCAGAAGGCCTGGGGGAGTTTCAAATGAGGATTGATTGAGTGTGGATCTTCCGGTTGGCTGTTGCCATATTTCCCTTTCATCCTTGGGGGTTGAGGGCTGGCACCGGCTATTGTGCCTCCCGACCGAAGGCGGGACTCTGCGGGCTGCTCTTGCGAGGATTTCGCAGAGATTAAGATTTATCTTGAGATGCTGTTACGTCTCTCTTTGCTTGCCAAGGCGAGGAACCCAGTGAGCATAACGATCGAGCGTTTCTTTATAGCTTTTCATGCCTAGCCATTTCACTTCAAGAAATTTCACCAAAACGTTGCTGCTGTGGCATTGTTGATTTTATAGCTACATCTGATTGACGCGCGGCGTTCCTAGGTTAAACACACACGGAGCGCAAGCTGAGCGCAGGTTCAACAGACTGCAACAGAAGCGGCAGCTAGCCTGTCCTTGGACCATACGAGCACACGTTGCGCCTTCTCCGCTTTCTAAGATGCTGGTAGAAAGAGAGAAACCGACACTTAAGAGGACTGTAAGATAGCTTTCGAACTTTTACGGCATTCTTTGGGGAACAGCCAAGACCTTCTGCATTGTGACCTAATGGAAGTGACAGTTACTTTTTGAACGATTTCAAACAGAGCAGATCTGCACGGTGAATCTGTACGCAATTATGCTCGGGCTTCGAACGGTCGTCGTTCGGCGATAAGTTATTGTCAACCGAAAGGTCAAGGTTTAATAGTTTGCAACATACATAAGTGTCAATCTTTTTCTGCCCATGCGTCACATTGCCATCTTGCTGGCCTGTCGACTTATCATCGTCGTCGCCATGCCCGCATGTATGTCCAGCCGCTTAGGCCCAACGCTGCGCTTATGGTGTCACAACCGCTTGACCCGCAACTTATGGAGAGATCTTAAACTGTTTCATTCCTTCCCAATATGACACAATGCGTGGAAAGGTATGCAAGCTACTCAGCCTACGCCAGTTTTAGGCTGAATAGCCGGAAGAGGCCAGCCTAAACTTCATGGAGGTTCTTTAGTTTGAAAATAGGAATTGTTGCTAAAGTTTTCTGCTTCCATACCTTTCCGCGACAACTTTATAATCTCAGATCAAGCAATATATTATATATACCGTTGTATCGGTTGGAGTCGACGCCAAGGAGGCCCTGAGGCTAATGATTTGCTATGGTGCTGCCATGAGAAGGTTGGGGCATTCTGTATATGTTTATGCTCCTCAGGATGATACTGTTTCCTGGGCCGCATGGCCGCTCTGTTCACCGTGAAGGTCCTGCTACCTATAACGAAAATGCCAGACTGCGCCCGTAGTGGATCAGAAAGCGCCAACGTGCGGTGACGGAACGTGCAAGCAACGGTCCCCACGGCGTGAGCGCGGAAGACGGCTTCACATGAAGCGTCAGGAGGGCTTCACGGGTGAAGTTTGGAACTGAAGTGATGATTTGAAGGCTTGGTTCGTGTTCTGGCTTCGGACCGTTCTATGTGGTAGAAGGTTTTCATACATGAGGTATCCCCTTTCCTTTTCCTTAGTAGGTTTCAGTCATAATTGATGAGCCGTGGCAGCGATGCTCCGCCCTGTCTCTCATAATTAGCCTTGTTGCCGCCCTGTTGGTCTGCTTAGCATGTCCCCCATACCTAGTGCCGCCCCACTACTCGGCTTGGCTGCCACCTAACACCGACCCCCCTCCCATAACAAAGCGACTCCTGCCTCCAAAACCCCCAAATGCGAGTCCTCCCTTCCTCCTCTGCTAGACGCAGCTCACGCTCCGCCTTCAGCTCTGCCTGTGTCTCCATCCATCGATGCGTTAGGGCTGCGATTTCATCATGTAATATGTACGATTTGCACAATGTCGTGACAAGCCTGCACATATGATCCCGCCGCCACTGCAGTTCATTCCACACGGCTTCCAAGTCTCTGCAGACGGACTGCTCCTCGCTCGTACAGGTTCCAATAGGCGAGGCCGTAGCTGTACCTGTAGTGGACATGTGGCATAAAAGCGGAAGCGGCGAGAAAGGAGATGTGGTGGGAACAAAACACCAAGCGCCGCCCATGCCACAACTGTTGAAAGAACACTTGCAGATGGCGCCACAACGACCATTATCATAATGCACAATCTATCCCACCCCTCCCGGTGAACTTGTAGGCCCGTGGGCTCGTATGTTCAGATTTTCGAGGGAACGTGCTTACGAGAGGGAGGAGTGGAATAGATTGCCCATGCTGTCTCTTAATTCCCGGATAGGAGCAATCCCGGTGCCCTCGCCGGGGCCCCCCATGAGCTTGGGGGACAGATCCCAAGACCCTCTAAGCCTTGGGAGGACGACGCCCTTGCAGGTTGTTCAAAGGGTTGCACTGAGCTATGATGAATCGACGCTTTTCCGTACAGACTGTGTCTTGGGCGCTGAGATTCTAAGTCATGACTTATGCAAGGCATGCTTTGTAAAATTTTGGCTTTATGTTACAGGGGCGATTTGTGTGGTGGCAAAAAAAGCAGTACCTTGTCTTATTACCCGTCCTGTCAACGAAGTAGAAAGCACATTCAGTAGCAGAAATTGCAGCGGGATTCAGGGAGTACAGCCAGGATGCACAACAGGCTCAGCACCTCCCTTGAACGCGGCAAATAGACTCTGCAATGCAATATCACCAAAAAATACATACAGTAACTCGATGGTATAGGATAAACAGCCGGGCCCATTTGGAAATGACCCTAACAGCAGGAGCGCTGCGGCCAGGTCCCAAGGATGCGCACATGGTGATGGCGAAAATTTATGGTCGGTTGAATGAAGCCATAATGGTGCTGTGGAAAATCTAGGCCATAGCCACAAAGTGGACTTGGGAGAACGAGACGGGTGTCAATTCCTTGAAGATGGTTAAAAAAGTGAGCCGTTGGCATCAGTCAGCAGCTGTTGGTACAGTTAGCGTGTACGGCGCATCATGTTGAGACTTAAGGGTGGTCGTGTCCGCATTTTTCACGCGAGTGCATATCCAGGGGTAGGATCCTGAACCGATAGAGCATTGCCCCAAATCATGCAACCGAAGCCATAGAACTCTCCATGGGGACATCGGTGCCGCTGGCACGGTAGCCCTGCCCCGTGCCCTTGACATCCGTGCAATTACGGCGCTCCTCCTGCATCTTATAGAACTGGTCAGTCCAGCGGCGCACGTGACGCATCTCCACCTGGCGAGCGGCCTGGACCGACGGCGGGTCGGCGGGGCTCGAGTACATAAGGTCCAGATGATGGGCACCCTGCGTGCGGATCCGTGGATCGATTGGCGCTTCATCATGAAGGTATGACGGTGACTGGCTAAAGAATTAGCCGCCAGGAGCAAAATAAGTTAGAACGGAAGCGCTTGCGTTAGTAAGCACTCGGTCAGTGAGTGGCAAAGGTTCACAGAAGGGCGGCGTGGCAAGGCTTGGCAAGTAGACAGGGGTACGGAGACTGGACCGTGTTCCGTGTGTAGGTTCAAGCCTCGTGTTGTACCTCGGGAATGATGACGGCCACAACGCTGTTGCTGACGTTCTGCAGGACGCCGTATGCGCTCCAGGGATCGTACAGACCTGAGAAGCATCGTTGTAGCGATGGAAACCGCACCAGCAGCCCGATTGCATAGAGGAACAAGCGGCAGCGGCAGCGGCATAGCGATATGTTATATATGTATCAACAGTTGTCGCGAACCAACGAACCCCACAAAAGACGCGGCGCTGGTGTAGGCCGTCATACGGAAATCCCTGGCCCCGCCTCCATTCACGCTCCCTTTCGCGTATCTTCGATGCAAGGACGGCACAGAAACGCAATATTGGATGTGGGGCGGCAGGTTTATCGCATGCGCCGTGCGGTCTCCAGCCGGATGATGTGCAGGCCGTAAGCAATACAAGAGAGGTGAGGCTAGGCGGTGAGAGGGCTGCCGGTAACGGTGCAGCTTACCGTTGGAAAAGACGATGTTGCTCGCGTACTGGTAGTTCAGCCCGCCATAGGTGAGGGCTGACCAATCGGCCCACGGCGTTACACCCCATGCCTCCTGGCAGTGCGCGTTGATGGCCTCAAGATCAAATGCTCCCTGCGGGCAATCAACCAAATAAAAACAACTGACTGAACCAACGTACCAATCACCTTGGCAGTGCGTCTGCCGCTTAACAGCAACTCACCTGATCCCAGAACATGTCGCTCACGCCGTTGGTCGGGTAGTATGGCAGCTCCTGTGGTAGCGGCGGTAAGCAGCCGGAGCAACGTGTAAACGCGCGCGGGCATCGTCATATCATAACATATTCCTAAAGCCAACGCCCGCGTTCCGCATCCGTACATCACCCTGCAAGATCCCTGGTCTGCTTGGGCGATATGATTCTCCACTTCATACACGAGTCCCGAGCCCGCTGTTACAACGTAGCATGGTTCTGATGGGCGTTGCATAAGCTGCAACGCAGTGGAGCCCAATTCACTGACCTGCCCCATTAGCTCCGTGCACCATTGGTAGTCCCACGGCCCTGGCGGGTGGCGGGGATGCCAGGTGAGGCGCGTGGGCGTGGTATGGCTGCTTGGGGGCAAGGATACGGTTTCAGCTTCTTATCCTGGGATGAGCCCAGACGGGGCACGGCGGAACGATTGCGATTGTTGCTCGGGCGACTAGGGCTGGAAAAATGTTGTCGTAAGAACGCGTTGATGCACCTTCCTTGCATCCTCTGATTCGCGATAAGATCCTCCCCCTTCGTATTTCTGAATTCGTGCGCGTCTTTGTACGACGGGACAGAGGTCGTTACGTGAAATCAAGAGCGAGCCGCAAGCCTAGTTTGTTTGGGATCTTCTCGGCCCACCCTGAGCCAGAAAGGGCCCACCCTGAGCCAGAAAGGGCCCACCCTGAGCCAGAAAGGGCCCACCCTGAGCCAGAAAGGGCCCACCCTGAGCCAGAAAGGGCCCACCCTGAGCCAGAAAGGGCCCACCCTGAGCCAGAAAGGGCCCGCCCTGAGCCAGAAAGGGCCCACCCTGAGCCAGAAAGGGCCCACCCTGAGCCAGAAAGGGCCCACCCTGAGCCAGAAAGGGCCCACCCCGAAAAACCTCCTTACCTCGGCTTCCGGCTGCAGGGCCGGAGGTCTGGGCGTTGTAACATTGGACCCCTCCCGTCACGTTGTAAAACACTCCCACGGCGTCTCGCAGTGCCTGGTCGATAGTGCGGCGTGCCATAATACGGGAGGAGGGGAGAATCAGCAAACCCATGAAGTGTCTGTCTCTTGCCGGGTTAGGGTCCGACGTCATTGAGTCTGTCTGATCCACAGTCCTCAGGCATAGTCCTTAAGGCACGTCATTCCCCAACACCACACCACCGCAGCCGTAAGGAAGCTAGAAACGCGCATATATGGCAACACATCTACGGCAAAACCACAAACACCATACAAGTGACGTTTGTTGGTGATCGTATTATCGCTCATGCATGTCCAGCTTACATCTTAGTGCCCTGGCACCCTTAATTTCTATGACAAATAATCACCCAACCCTTACAACTATAATATTACCCCGCCAGTCAGCCACCCAGAAACTCCAGTAAGGAGTTCTCTTACCAATCCATTCAAACGGGTGCCAGCCCCGATTACACATCGTAGGGACTTGTTAACTGCCTAGATGTGCACGAGCGGCTACAGCTATCGGCCCGCATTCCGCACCTCTACCAGGTCGCTAGGTTGCAATCCGTTGCTGGCCAGGTGGTTGCAGGCGGCTCGCATGGGCCATGCAGGCAGCGGGTGGTCGGGGTCGCCGATGATGTAGGTGGAGGGGTAGGGGTAATTGCCCATGGCGAAGGCGTCGAAGGCACCCTGAGGCGTGTGCGGGCGGTGATTACGATAGAAGGCAAGCAGAGGCTCAAGAGGTTCGTGAAAGCTAAAACTGTTTTTTACGAGGGCCGTACAGCATAAATTCAACCCGGGGTGTCTCGAAACAGACTACAACTCGGATTTTTAAGGAAAAATGTAATATGTGCGCCCTGGGCCTAGGGTACGATGTGCAAGCCGACGTGCAGGGGGGCATCGGGTGTTTTCGGACGAGACGGGCTGAGTACTTATTGATAATATGATGGCAACCGCCTCCCACCTGCAGCCAGTAGGCCACATCCACGACCGCGGCCTCGTCTTGGATATCCTCGCACAGCCGCAGCAGCCGGCCCAGGGTTTTTCGCCCGCCTACTGTACGGCCAAGAGTCAGCACGTGTCGAAAGGCAGCGCGCACATTTGACGCGCAAGCGGGTGCAGCGCCCGCCGACGCGGTGGCGTCATACGTCACGACCTGTGGGTATGGCGAGGTGTGGAACCCCGCACGGCAGGATATGAAAAACCGCGAACCGGTCAAAGGTGCATTCAGCGTGGGTGAGGAGATGGGCAAGGTGGATGACACGGATAGTGGACCTTCTCATTGGCACAGCCTAATCCCGGACCCCTGCGCCCGGTCGTGGAAACGGAGAAAACATTAGCGGACGCAAATTGACGCACACAGGTTACATGTATGGACTGGGAGGAGGATGAGGAAGTGAGAAGGCCGGTACCCAATTGTGAACGGACGAAGGTGCATCTGCCGCTGTGGAAGGCAGTGTATAGTGCTGGTGGGGAGGGTTCTGGTACCACCCGCATTAAACCAAGCAGGTGAGGGTTTAAACCCTAATGGGCTCGATCTTGAGACGCGTGCTGGCCAACAGACGTACACTTGACCCAACCACCTAATCATCAGCATAGCGTTAGGATGCCAGCTGTGCGCACGTGATACCCGACAAGTCCTCACTTGCCAAAATCTCGACGGTTCCCAACCCGGAACTCCAGGGAACGCTCCCACGGGTGCCGACGCCGCCACCGCCCCCGCAATCAGATGCGGGTATTTTAGCCTTAGCCACGCCGCCAGCATACCACCGTAGGAGCCGCCAAAGGCGATGATAGGGCTGCGGTATGGAAAGGTGCCGTGGGCAGGGTAGGGTGGATGTATGCAAGGGTGGTGGAGGTGGTAGCGTGGGGGTAGGCGAGGCACAAACACAACGATGGTCGCGCGACTGAGCACTGAAGGATGCTGCGCCGGCCCTCCCAGCACCATCGCGTACCAGGACCCGCAGCCACCCTGCCCTAGCTCTGATGTTGCAACCCTAGCTTCCCCTTGTTCCCTTGGGTTTTGGTCCCACCCATCCTCCAACTCCAACCAGCCTCAGCCGGCCTATTGTGTACCTCTCCCCATGCATAGCACCTTCTTTTCTCCCCGGCCCCGTTCCTGACTCCCAGGGCCACCTAAGGCGCTGCTGTCTTGCTGTATTCCAGTGGTCGGCAAACAGGCAAGTCACAGCCTTGAGGCTGTGTACAACACCCGGTGGCTCCCGTGAAGGGTTTCGTCGTCTTCTTTCCGCCCAATCCCACCTGTCTTCCGCCCCCATCTGCGATCGCAGATGCCACAGCAAGGTAGCGTAGTCTGCCATCGCTTGTTCAACGGAGAGGTAGGAGGGATCGGTGGACCAGCTGTCTGGGCCTGGGATATATAAAGGTCCGGGAAAGATGGCAAAGGATGCGGGCATTCCTAAATGGAGGCTGACCGGGGGTGGGTCTGTGGGCGGAGAGATTGTGAGGCCACGGTTTAATGCAGAGTCAGCCGGCGGAAAACTCCTCAGTGATCCAGTAGTGATAGGTCCAAGATTGCGATAAGGCCACATGTTAAAGAGGCTGCTGGAATTGAGTTCGGGATTGGATACGGGACAACGTCACCACATGGTTTCCAAAAGAAGGACGGCGGGAGGAGGTGCAGGCGAGGAAGGTGCAGATCGTTGTCTCTTATCTGGTACTCAAAGCGGGGAGAATTCGGCTTGGCATGGGACATCCCACTCTTCCCCACGTCGTGTTTCGATACGCGCCACACGGGGTGATGCCTCGTTACACCGGTTGAGTTCCCCACCCAGGCCGAATCATTATCGCCAGCTTACCAAACGGCTGAGTCTTGCCATAGTAACGATGCTGCGGACGTAATAATGCAGTACAAGTGCCGCGTAAGGGTTGAGCATTAGTAGACAAAGGGAGGGGAGAGTGTCAGGCATCCGTAGGAGGCTTTGGCTGCAGTGACAGGTTGACATCAGGGTTCCCCTCCGTCCAAATCTTCTCCGGTCGCCTGGCTGACACGGTAGCCTGCCCACCACCAGGACGCTCCCATTCCCAGCCCCTTTATTGTTGCGCCACTGGTACGCGTACTGCCGCGTCTCCTCTGATTTCCCTGTTTCTGAGGCTGCTCCGAGACCCCATACCTCCCAGGCGTCGTCCACCACAGAAGGGGTTGGCCCACGCCAGACATCACCTTATTTCTTTACGTTTAGACGCGCGCCGTGCTCCATACCTCCACAAATATGACAAGGGCCCCAAACTCCTCAGCGTGCTCCCAAATGAGTCCCGTGGCGTTGACGTATAGTGTCACATCTGCTTCGTTGCCGGCTGGGGGGCAAAGCACGGGGATGGGAACGGCCGGAGCCGATTGGGTGCGGTATAAGGCGTAGTAGTGGGGAAATGCTGTTGAGACAATGGACCCAGTCACAGGATCGCACAGACTTGCCGTCGCAGCAGCAACACCAATCGTTCAACGCAGCTTCTTGCCGCCTTTACGAAAGATGTTGTCTTTGCTGTCGCCGAGCCGGCAGCTGCCCCTGACTTGTAGTTGAGGAGAATTAAGAGTATGAATGCAATGGAGCCGAGGGTAATCCCAGAAATACCGGACGGCCTTTGAATGCGTGGTGAAGGGGAAGGATGCGGAGCCGGGGTTACGGGGCGAAGACCGGGGGCCCTTGCGGCAGCTTTCCGCGGGACAAGTAGTCGGCTTGCTAGGGAACTGCGTCAATATTTCTTCGACCTACATACCGTAAAAGAAGATTGGTCCGGGCGGACCGCCAGGTTTCTGTGACCAGAATTTGTCACAGATGAAGTAGCGCTGTGGAAACGTGGGTTCGTCACCGCCGCGCTGCCTGTGAAAGTGGTCCAGCCGCTGGGGGTACCAGGACTCCTGGATCAAGGGAAGTGGGGGATGAGGGATAACGGCAAAGAACGTACCCAGGCAAAAGAACCCCTGGGACTCCAAAGTGCAGAAGCAGCGGGTGTGTGATTTAGCATGTACACAAGGGAGGTGTGGAGGGCGGTAGGCCTCCGACCTGTTTTGGTAACCTGTTGGTATCCCCAGGCCTTGGTTTGTTTTCTGGTTTGTTTGCTCCATTGGCCGTATTTTGTGGCCCGGAAGTGGGGAACGGCGCACGCGCTGCCTGCGAGGTTTGAAAAGTTCGGAACAACCCTGGACAAGCGCGTGACCCACTTGAAGGCATCCGATGCTCCACACCGCGTCGTTACGCAACACGGTCGGTTGTCGCCTAAAGCGGATTAATTTATAATCAATGTTTGTTTGTTTGGCCAAGCATGAGCTTATAAGCAGGATTGCGAGTGTGCAAGCGGTCGTGCGGCAATAATATGAAGACGGGGCCATGCGACTTGATGCCGCGGCCATTTCTGGAGCTACTTTATATTTGATAGTGAAACAGAAAGGCTTGTTTTCACGTTGCAGCTTGGAGCTCGTGCATTTCCTCTCAAATCGTATGGTTTCGGTGTTCGCTGGCCTCGTCTGGCTCCGGAACTGATTGGCAACCGACAGCACAGTTGGGCTGGCCAACGCAAAGTGCGCCTCTATTTTTAACAACGACCTTTCGAGCATGAAAAATCTGGCAGGACTTCTGGATGTCTCTGCGTTCGGTGGACAGCTCTTGATGCGACGACCGACAGCGAGAATTGCCACGAATTACCAGCTACGTTCTTCACGAGGCCTCATGCGTCATGCCCCAAAGATATGATGAGCACTTTAGCATTTCTAAAATTGCACAAGAGAGGTGATGACTTTATTGCTGTGTTACGTTTGTGTTCCATAAAGTATATGCGATGGAAACCGCAGGACCGTTTGGACCGTTACCAGGTGCACTGATCGATGTTAACGTCAGAGTAATGCTTTATTACTCTCCAAATCTACCAACGCCACTATAAACGAATGTGATGCCATGCGTGCTTATATAATTCTCGTCTTATTGTACTTTGCGTTACTTCGCGGCCCTCGTTCAGGTAACAGCCCTACCCTTGAACGGCTTAATTGGACACCAAGGGTGGACCACTGTTGCCCCCGATGTTACGATTTCACTGCAAATGAATAATCAGTCCGTAATAACTGTCTCCAGAAAAAAATGTATTTAGCCGTGTACTCGTAATGGTGTTGGATGTAAATCGCATGCAATATCCCTTGTCATGAAAATATTGATGAAGTTTTGTTCGTGATGGAATTCATGAGTGATGGAGTTCATGAAGTGCAAGCGCTACTCCTTACGGATAATTTCATTCAGTACGCCACGCGAGGTCACCAATATGCCCATATTCCTGGCGAGTCAATGTCAACATATAAGCTAACATATTACCTTAAATGGTTTCATCTGCTTACGAGAGAAAAACCAAGCTTGTTACTCCGCATCTGCCATCGG
Organism: Volvox reticuliferus; assembly: GCA_019650235.1. Taxonomy (NCBI): domain Eukaryota; kingdom Viridiplantae; phylum Chlorophyta; class Chlorophyceae; order Chlamydomonadales; family Volvocaceae; genus Volvox; species Volvox reticuliferus. Next base: position 301,136 of record BNCP01000022.1, read on the forward strand.
TTTTGGGGTTCGGGTCAGTCCTTAACGGCCTTGCTGTACGGGGATCAGCGGAGCCAACCGTCTGAGTCAACGACCTGGTCGCACGAAATTCTATATAGCTTGAACATGCCATTTCAATGACAAACACATCAGATAAGCTTCCCACATTTGCATCCAATATAATTCTGCTTGCGAAAATGTCGGAGACCGAGGCTGCCCCAGTCGTCGCCCCAGCTGCCGAGGCGGCCCCTGCCGCTGAGGCTCCTAAGGCCAAGACCCCAAAGACCAAGGCTCCTAAGGAACCTAAGGCGCCTAAGGCACCGAAGGAGCCCAAAGCCCCTAAGGAGAAGAAGCCAAAGGCCACACCTACACACCCGCCCTACATTGAGGTGAGGACCTTGACCGAGCGATTATTGAAGGAGATTGGAATGGCCCATGTGAAAGGGATTTGCGGCAATAAATTGCCTTAGTACTTATGATTTACAGCCTTCTGCCGTGGTCGCTCCCGCAGATGGTCAAGGATGCCATTACCACGCTCAAGGAGCGCACCGGCTCGTCCCTTCCGGCTCTTAAGAAGTTTATTGAAAACAAGTATGGAAAGGACATTCACGATAAGAACTTCGCTAAGACGCTTAGTCAGGCCGTCAAGACGTTCGTGAAGAGCGGCAAGCTGGTCAAGGTCAAGGGCTCCTACAAGCTCAGCGAGGTAAGGAGAGGCATGGTAATAGAGACTATTATTGAATTTAGGTCGCGCTTCCGTATTCTTGGTAATGGTGGTCCTCTCGCAAGTAACGGAACAACTCACTTCATCAACCCACTTGCAGGCGCTCAAGGCAAAGGCAAAGAAAAGCACCCCCAAGAAGGCTGACGGCGAGGCGAAGCCAAAGAAGGCGGATGCTAAGCCTAAGAAGGCGGAGGGCACCAAGAAAACCAAGGTCAGTATGCTTATGAATATTCCTTGGCAGATCGGTCACTTAAGAGTTATGATTGAGTTATGGTTGTGGCATGTCTGCCCTGAAAAGATCTGCAATTTCGGACCCGGCAATCATCTCCATGTTTCTTTCCCCCCATCAGACTCCCAAGAAGGAGAAGGCTGAAAAGCCCAAGGAGAAGAAAGAGAAGACCGAGAAGAAGAAAGCGACTCCAAAGGCTGATAAGCCAAAGAAGGCCGCCACGCCCAAGTCTGCTGACAAGAAGAAGGCCGCCCCCAAGCCCAAGACTCCGAAGTCAGCTACAAAGAAGAGCGAGCCGAAGAAGGAGGCCAAGCCAAAAAAGGCAACTCCCTCTAAGAAGGCAGCGCCGGTGAAGAAGACCCCAACGAAAAAGGCAACCCCCAAGAAGACGGAGAAGGCCAAGGGCAAGAAGTAAGCGCAGGCAACCCTACTTTGTTTCCTCTTGGGTACCTCTTCGTGCCCCCTCGAAAAAAAATCGGTGTTTTTCAACACCACCTTTAGATGGTTTTGAAGAATGAGTTACAACATGGTATGGGCCGGCATAACCGCGTCTTTCGTTTTAATAATGCAACGGTACTCGCGATCATTAAAACAGACGGAATACGGGCCGCCCATCATGAGAGTTCCGCCTCCGCTCGCGAGCCTTCCCGCCTGGGTTTGCCTGCTTGTCCAGCTTGGTCATCAGGTTGCTCTCCAGTTCACGATACCGATCCGCCTGCTGTTGTTGCACCATATTTGCGCGCTGCACCATTGCAGATGCTTCCGTGCCCGGTGATGCCAAAACATCACCAGCATTGAAAATGAAATCGGGACCCGGCATGCTGTACAATGAATGCGCCGTGATGGCAGGCGCCGGCCACGCAGCCATTGGCAACCCAAAACCAAGTCCCTCAAAGCCCGGGAAAAAACCGTCGGTTGGTACGTAGGTATTTTTTGCAGCAGCTGAGTATGAGCCAGGCGGCGCACTACGGCTCATCTTGCCTTTCCCAGCCTGCAGCCTTACAGGGGGCAAAGCATTTTGCGCCGTCTGGTGTTGAACGGTGCTAGCGCTATCTACAATACCATCGCTGCCGTTGATTTTGTCGTGCATCCACGGTAGCATCATGCTGTTGGGCGCCCCCGGGAACTGCAACGAGCCCGGTAGGCCAACAGGTATGGGACAGTATGCTTGTTCCTCTGGCACCGCTAGTGCATGGTCATCAGGGCGCTTAGAAGGCACATGATGGCGAACCTGGCCTGGGTTAAGGTCCTTTTTAGCTGCAGCAGCAACGCCTGCGCCATTTTGACTGCTGCTGTCGGCCGAACTAGCCTGAGGCAAAGGTAACCATGCCCCCATTAGGCCCGCAGGACCTAATGGCGTCATTTGCTCCAGGAAACCTACTGAGGACAGAGGCAACGGCAGTGGGGGCGGGATCATATGACTTCTTAGATATGTGGAGACGTAAACCCGTCCCTGCCGGGGCAACCCTTCAATACTTGCTTAAGTGCTTGTACTAGGCAAGTGGGCAAATAATTAGGTACATTCTTTGGGCCAATATCACTATCTAACTTTTCTGGTAGCAAGGGATTTTCTGAGCACGCAACCCGTTAGTAGACACTAACTAGAAATATATCAGCTCACCTAAAGGCGACTGCATCATCATGGGCACCGTGCCGATGGCGGCACCCATGGCTATCCCTTGCCCAGGGATTTGCACCCACGGCGGCGGCGCTGTTTCCATGGCCCCCCCGCTGCCGCCATAGCAGCTGCCATCCATGCCTCCTTTGTTATTGCTATTGCCACCTGCTGGAAACCCATTTCCAGTCCCTGCCAGCCCGGCAGGGCCTTTCATTGGCTTTATCGGGCGCATGGGTCCCTTACTGCCCATGCCCCGCTTGGCCGCAGGAGCTGGAGCAGGCACAGTGCCAGGACCACCTGTCGTTGACATTGTGGCTCGCGGTTGAATCATGCCCGGGAAAGGTGGAAACACCGCGCCGGGTCCTACTACCGTACCCGGCGCCAGCGGCAAGCCAGGCACTGACGGCGGTGGCAACGGCGCTTGGGGCAGCCCCGGAGGGACCCCAGCCTGGACCCAATCCGCCGGTGTTCCCCGTTGCTGCGCCGTTGCTAGCACTGGGTCATAAGGAGGCTGCAGAACTGCAATTGGAGTCACAAGTGGTGGCATGCCTAGGGGTTGCTGTGGTTGCCCTGGCTGCGGTTGCGCCAGTTTAATGGGTATCCCTGCTTTGGTCAGCGGGCCTGCATGTCCGCGGTGATGTGTTCCCGGTGCCGTTGTGGCTACAGCAGCACCGAGTCGGCTCTTTACATGTCCTTGGCCTCGGCCCCCCGTAGCCGCTCCTGCTGGTGGGAACGGAACACCCCCGGGTCGGCCCTTGGGCACATGCAGCATCAATGGCTGTGGTGGGCTGGCGGGTGACAAATCGTCGCCCACGATATCGATGGCAGCAGCAGGTGGGCATCCAGGAAGAGGCGACAACGAGTGCGGGTTGGCAGGCCGATTTTCAGGCGTCATCACGGGAGATTCCACCTGCTCTGCCCATCGCGGCAGCAACGAGTCGATCAGACTAGAGGAACTGCCTGTGCGCTGCATCTCCGCATGCGCGAGTGCCTGCAGCCGATGGGCGCCTTTGGGCGGCGAGGGGAATGCCTGGGGCTGGGGTGGTGCCGTGGCCGTGGTCACAGCTGGTCGTTTGTTCATCGTGAGCTTGGCGTTGCGGTTTGGCAGTGCCCAGTTGATAGGCGCTTGCTTCTGAGGCGGCGATGCACCCAAGGGGTTGGTGTCGCTGCCGGGTTGGCTTTCCGGCAGCGGAGGTGCAGGTCCATCAGTCGATCCCGACGGTATTTTGGCTGCAGTTACGGCGGGTGATGGCACACGGTGCCGCAAGGGCGGCAACGAGCCAATGGCCATGGTTCCGCTATCTCCGCTGGGCGCGCCTTCAGTTTTCTCACGTGGCGACGGCCCGGCTACAGGCCCGGCCTGCTCGGCAGCTTGTGGGTGAGCGCGCGGCTGTTTTAACAGCGACACGGACGTGGAAGCGTTGGTGAATTGCGGCGGAGTGGGTAGGCCTACACTGCGGCCGATTTCCCGTGTTCTCTCCTGCAGTAACATGCTTTGCTGCTGCAGTAGCCTGCTCTCCTCCTGGAGTGCCGCCAGCTGCTCCGCAATCTTGCGACTGCGTTCGTCCCGCATTGCCAGAAACTGGTCATGATCATCGTAGTCCATTTCCGCGGACCTGACCGAGTCTCCGTGGCCGCCACCGCCACCGCCTCTGCTAACACCACCTGTACCTCCTCCGCTTGGCGGTAGCACCGGCACCGGCTGCGACAACGGCTCACTTGCTTCTTCCGTCCTGGTCAGCGTTGAGGAGCCGTCGGAAGCGATGGTAGGTGCAAGGCTTGGAGCATAAACGCTGCCGGGGCGGGGCTGAAACGTCATACCATCGGATGCGCGCGGCTCCAATGGCGTGTTCAAGAAGTAGCTTGGCACGCAGCCAGAAGGGTCACGGTCCGTAGCACAACGCGATAATAACTCTGTCGTATCCTCCCTGGGCGCGAACAGTAGCCCCAAGCCCAGAGCAGCAGCCGCACCGGCGGAGGTGAGGATGCGGCCCTCACCCGCCAGATCGTCATCCAGTGCCTCAGGATCGGTAAGAGTGGCATTTCCTCCGCCTCTAAACAGCCCAATATCGTTAGGTTCTGTACTGGCCGCGCTGAACAGCAGCATGGCACGGCTATCCGCAGCGCGGATTTGGCCATCATGACCACTGTTCCCGCCAAGACATTCATTGTTTTTGCTGTTGCTGCTACTGCTGCTTTCAGAGGCAGAAGAGGTCGATGTGGAGGAAGAGGAGGACGATGAGGAGGACTCGTCGCCGCTGTCGCCATCGTTCCCATAGGGATCCAAGCCCATCAGGGCACGCTTACGTTGCCGCCGTTGCCGCTTTTGCTCCCGCCTCAGTGCGCGCTTCTGCTCCTTCTCTTCACGCTTTTGACAACGCCTTGCCGCCTTGCCATCCGCGACATCACGGTCAGCAGCAGTGCCCGCTGAGACAGCGGCCGTCATGCCACCAAGCAGCAGCTCCGCAATCTCCGAAGGCCGTCGGCCCATTGCCATGATCACCTCTAAAGACTCCTCTCCATCCTCGTCCCCCCCAACCCGGCTTCCTTCGTGCCCAACGTCACGGCTCGATCCGCCATGATCTGCGCGACTGCTGTCAGCCCGCGCATAAATCTCCAGGCCCAATTGCACGGCCTCCGCCTCCACCTGCACTATAAGGCCCAGCTCATCATCGGGGTCCGCCCGTGACACGCGCCTGTACGGGGCTAGGACCCCATTGCCGCCCACCTTGCTGACCCGGCCGCCGCCACCGCTGCTCGGTGGAACGTCTTCTGAAGCAAGCGAGCTTTGGAGCCCATCTTCGTTATCACTGCTTTTAGCCACTAGCTCAATAGGCAGGAACAGCTGGCTCGCGGACTGCCCCGCCGCCTCTGCTGCCACAGTCGACTGCACGCCGGTGCCACCGCCGCTAGGCACGTCGATGCTACGTGCCGTGTAAAGCTGCGCATACGATTTGGCTTTCGCATGTTCATGTGCGTTGTGAGGCAGTGGATTTGCGTCCGCCAGCCGAGACCGCGCGACTGCAGGACGGGAAAGCCGCGTTGCAATCTCAGCCTAGTTAATCAGGATAGGTAATGATAATGACCCCGACAATTGACATGCCTTCTGCTACATGACCCCAGTGCCATTACACCACGCCACTCCGTAGCCAGTGTGCATGCGCAACCTGGAGGCACACATATATCCTCATGGGCTCATCCTCTAGGTTCTAGCCTTTGTCCTAAATTGCGTACATGGCTACAGGGCCAAGAGGGCGCAGCCAGGTTATCTGCACGGTGCCACCACAAGCACGCTCCCCTTTCCCCCCACCAACCCACCCTTGGATGCCCTCCTGGGACCCTCCGGAGCGGTTCCTGCTCCCCCGACGGAGGCAGCACGAACCGGCGCCGACTTCCCAGCATCCGGCGGTCCCGCCTGCAGCGCGACCGCCTGAGGTCCCGCCGCGGCCATTCGCCCCGCGGTTGATTGAGCACTCGCCGTGCTGCTGGGTTTGGACGACCTCGGGGCGCGCGGAACTTGTGGTAAAGCTCCCGTGGATGATGCAGCTGCAGCTTGCACCGTCCCAGCCTTCCTGGATGCAGTTATCGTAGACAATGAGGTTGGCGGCGACTCGACTGCAGCACGCCTGCTCTGGGTGGACTCCGAGTCTGCCGCTGTCGTCGCCATTTCCGGTGCTGGTACCGGAGCTCCCAGTTCCATTTGGGCCATTGGAGCGCCTTCCTCTGCATCTTCAGCTGGAGCCGAATCTGATGAGGGCTCTGCGCCAGATTTGCCTGCCGGTTGATCACTGAGTCGGGCTCCGCACAGTTTAGCTTTTGTCTCGTCCCCAACCTGGGCTTCCGGCTCAGCTTCCCCCTGTTCGTCCCGCCCCTCCACGGGCATAGACCCCGACCCCGCAGATCCGTCAATTAAAATCAACTCCGCGGCCATATCTGTAACGCTGGGCGCCAACAACTTGGCGTTCTGGGTGCTGGCCTCTGCATCCCCCGCCAAACTGTCCGAGCAGCCCCCCTGTAGGAGCTCACGCTCCGGTTCAGCAGCTGCTTCTTCTGGGCCTTGTGCCAGTTCAGCGCCTGCAGAACCGGTTTTGCCCATCTCCCCACCCAAACTGAATCCGGCAATAGCTCCAAGTTGGTTAGCCCCATCATCGGTGTCAAGTCCTCGAACTCCGCCATGTGATCGGCGTTCCATCTCGGAAGCTTGGTTGAGGCTCCCAGGCGCCGCTACTTTGCCTGACCCTGAACCTGAATCACAGCCTACGCCCCATCCTCCTGACGCGACATCTAGGGGCCCTGCCTCGGGGGCTGCATGCTCAAACGCTAGTCTGGTAACCGCGCCATCTGAGCTGCGTGCCTCCGGTGCTTCCTGTACAGCCCCCCCCAGGTAATCTCTCCTAGCCTCCGTGTGCGTGCGGTTGACTGGGTCGCGTCGCTCTTCATCGCCCTTTAATTGAGGACCATACACCGCTTCTTCAACTGCTGCAGCCGCCTCTTCAGCGCTTGACGTTGCTTCTTTTACCAAGCTATCTGGGTCAAGCCCCACGCTTGACGCATCAGCTTCAGCCTCCATATGTATATCCGATGGACCCTGCCTTCCAACTGACCCGTCCGGCTTTGCTCGTCCGGCCGCTGCCCTTCCAGAGATGCTCATGCGTTCATTTGCTTCTTCCTGCTCCAGACCATGCTCTAAATCTGCTTTCTTCGGACGCCGACCCTCCTTAACCTCCAGCGCTTTAGACGTCATGCTGGAAACTTCTTTCCCTCCTGAGGTTATTGCCAAATCTCCCGGCGATGGGGTATCCGTCGGTTGCAGGATCTCACCTGCCACACTGACGCCGTAATATAACGTGCCAGGCAGAGCGGCAGCCAATGTCGTGCGGCTGTCTGTAGCGGCAGTGGTGCCTAGTGCGTGGCCGTCTGTCCCACCCATAGTGATCCGCCCCCCGCAGCTGTCCAAGCCTCCTTCAAGTGATTGCTCTTTCAGTGGCGTTTTCCCAAGCCCCTTTGGCCCCTCCGGTATTTCCTTTGGATCCCTCCGGTTTCCCTTATCCCCAGCTTCATCCACCAACAAGACGTCCACCAGCGGTAAGGGCTTCGGGGTATTAATGGTGGAAGGTAGCTCCATTGAGGCTGTTGCAGCTGTGGACTTTTCCCTTCCAACAACGCTCGGGGTGTGACGCTGTGTAGCTCTGGACGCAGGGTTCCCTGCGCTGCTCGCGTCACGATCCGTCGTGTCTGCCGTGGCTAGGCCAGCAGCGCCAGGCCTGTCTGCAGCTGCCGAGTTTTCATGGCCGGCATCACATTCGTTAGCTGCGACAGAATGAGAGCAAAAAACGCCAGCCACTGCCGCAGCAGCTTCAGCGGCTCCAAGACTGGCTGGTGCTGCCTCGCAATCAGTGCCACGACCTCCATCTGCCGCTGCTGTGCCCTCCATGGCCCCATCCCCATTCTCGGCTGTACTAACAGTATTGATTCCAAAGTCATTTGCTGTGCTGTCAACAGCAGGGGACTGGCATGCTGCGGCACTGCCAGTAGCACCGACAGCTTGATATGGCCGGGCAATTCGGTCCGTCTCGGACGAATCGGGATTGCCTGTAGCAATATCCCCAGATTTTACCGTTGGCTGGTGGTCCTCGGTTGAGTCGTTCATTACCGTGCGGTTTGGTCCTGTCCTTGAGCAACAGGTTGCGGCAGGTGCCACTTGCAGCAGGTGCCCCACCAACAAATGAGGTCTCCTGTGCGTCTGTCAGGGGCCTAATTTGCACACGTGTCATCTACTTCGCCGTCTAGACAGCATTCCCAAGGGGCAAGGATACAAATAAGCGTGGGCCTGGTCCTTCAGGCCCATATCAGCGTGTGCAACCCAGTTTAGCCTGCAACGTGGAAGTAGAAGAGAGTGCAATTGTAGTCAGAGTGCGCAGTCACAGCATAGATGCCGCGTCCACTTCTGAATGTCACGAAATGCCGTCCATGCTACTGCTGCGCGAGAATGGCCCGTGGACCGTATCCAGAAAGGGCAAAGCTCTACCACAAATTCATAGTTCACTATCCCGTATAGAGTTCAACAGCCGTAATAAGTGGTCGCATATAGGTGAGCGAGGTTATCCCCCATTCCAGTTCCCCTCAGTTCGCGCACTAGAAACAGTAAAGCAAACTTTCTATCTGGCATGAAATAACCTATTTATGGAAGACTCACTTGCCTGTTGCTTGCCGCTTGGACCCTTTAGTCAATTTAAAGCTATTTCATGACGCAAACCAGTATAGCTTGTCTGATAATTTTAACAAATTTCAATCATCCTCATCGCTTCGTACGCATGTGCACAGCAGCGCGGCCCGGAGCTTGACTGAGTACCAACATGATTCCTTGTTTGACAGTAACCTATGCCACATCAATATGATCCAGGTTACTGTAACAGATAACCTTGGCGTCTGCGGGCTTGCGTTCGTTACAAAACTGGCCGTTTAGGGTTCTAATCATTCGAAGGGTAGCAGTCGTGTGGAACTTTAAGTTGTGATACATAGCTTGTAACAGACATATTAAGTACATCTTGCCCTCAGTACTTTACATTTCTAATCATTGTACGGCATTTCGACTTTCTCCAACGACCTTCTGACCTATTGCAATACGATTTTTAGGAAAACCTGACGATCATAAGTTTCCAGCAGTGGCCGGCAGATGCATCACACCAATATCCCGGACACCCGGAGCTGGTCTAGGAAGTGCCTGAGAAGCCCGAGGCGTCTACAACTTAGTGTTAGCGGCTAGTATGCTAAGGAGGTGGGTGGGCCCTTGCCGCCCTTGCCATCAATTATCGCAGAAGCAATTTCTCAATTCGAAAAAGGTGTCTTTTACGGATGCTCTAACAGCGGATGCCGTTCATAGCTCAGGCGAAGCCTAAGAAAGTACGGTGTTGCCGCATTTAGCGTCAAAGGACAAGCCTTCGGAAGAGAAGTCTGCGCTTCTTGTCCTAAGTACTTCACACTTCTAAAAACCGTACGGCATCTCAACTCCCACCAACGCCTTGATGTCGCCAGTAATATATCCATCGCGGCTCCCAGGCCTGTTGCAATAATTGCTCCCAGGTTGTAAGCAAAACCTGACGTTTATAAATTGCCATCAGTGGCCTGTAGATGCATCACACCAATACACAGGACCTTGAAAGGACAACTCAGGGTCACATCTCCTGTTTCACACCCCTTCGGACGAGGCGACCGGTTATCGCAACTTGCTTCTCGGCCGTTTCCCGGACATATGCCGACTCAAATACTTGCTGGCTCTTCCACCGGCCCAGCCTCTGCACTGCCATGGGGTCCGCACCATTTGACACTGCGGCTGAGGCGCCACCGCGCGAAAGGTTATGTGTGTGGGCATAATGATTCACGAATGCCCGCCAGAGCTTCTTTATCTCATTCCGGAACTGCCTGAATGGCAAGGCGGCAATGGCCATGGGCAGCAGCTCCACATGTCTGCCTGTTGCGAGGTCTACTTCTCACAGCAAGGGGCCGATATATATCTTCGGGATCCTCCAAACCGTGCACCGCCGCCTTTGGCCTGTTTCCTGAGAGCAGGGTCAAGTTTGTACTGGACCCTGCCCTGGTGGTGACGCCACACTCTCACTGTGAAGCATATGAAGCATGCACCCTGCAGACTCTCGTATCACGCTGCACAGGGGACTAGTACATGGAGAGGGGATGCCTGCCAGCTCATGTAGGACTACTGAAGTAGCTGCACTATGGCGCTGGACGAGTTGAGGGCCAAATTTGTTGGGATCTGGCTTCATTTAGGTTCTCTGTAAGAAACATGGCTGCTCCTTTTGCTGTTCCTTTTATATTAAATCTTTTGATTTAGAACTAAAAATTACCATACGTGATTCCATGGCAATAAGTGGTAGTTTTTGGAATTTGGTGCAGAACTCAATGAAGCTGCGAAGGGCTAGATCATATTATTGTCAGCAGGTACTGGGTGCACATGTGTTGCAGGTATTCCTGAGCATCTGCTCAGACAGCTCAATGAGCTCGATGAATGCACACCCATGGTACCTTGGCGCAGTATGCTTCAGACCAGGCTTATGACCACCAGACCTGTTACAGTCGCGGAATGAATATGATGTGGTGGGGGCTCGCAACTGCGAGCGCCAATGATGCCAATTGACTGACTACTGCTCACATCCTTGCCCGTCAACGAAACAGGGCTGCTCACGTTGCAGTACACGACATGCCCACACAACCAGCTTAAAAATCAGCTCGTTCTCAATGAGGTGTGGCCACCATGGCGCACCTGGCCAGAATGGCACAATTAAGGTCAATGATGCCTGGCACATATATAGCTGCGTCTCCCAGAACTCTGCCCACTGTAAAAGGCGGGTTGCACCACGCTCTTCCTTGCTAATGCTGTGCAAAAGCATTAACACCATGTGTTTTCATCGTGCAGTGGAAAGTACAATAAGGGTTTGAAATTCTCACTAGACGCAAATAGATCGATGGTGAAAGGGCCCCAAGTTGCACTAATAAGGGCTTGGAATACATCTGGGCGTAATTTCCCATCGCGCGCTTACTTCCATTTAGACAGCACATCTGTTAGGGTATTCATTTCACAGAAATCCATGTGGCCATGAGCTCCATTTTGTGCTGTAGACAATACCGAAATAAGTCCATGCACATATCCTGAATATTGGTCACCATGGAACCCCACTCCTCCCCACTCATTCAGCGTAGCGAAAGCAACCTGGCTATCGGTTTTGCTACAGTGTTGCTGTAGCAAAACGCGCTGCCCATTAAGGACACCACCTGTAAGCTAGATAGATTGCGCTGGCTATAAGTTAAGATTGCCAAATCACAAGAGTTGGCAACCAACCGCCACTGCTAAGATTGCACTCCCAGCCATAGTTCCTACCCTCCGGTATGCGTTCCGAAATTGCTCAACGCTCCACACGGTGGAGTCATAAAGCTCATGTCAGGGGAGACATGACCCCTCCCTGGCTCATGCATGTGTCCCATGTCACACCGCCATCCAAAACTTGAACCTGAAGTTCAAAGTACAAGATCAGCAGAGGTAATTGGAATTATATCAGATTGGTACTCATGTGTTGGTCTCCTTGTAAGTCGCAGTCCTTCAGTCCGGTGAAGTGAAGGAGGTAATCATCCGTTGTGGACCCTGACGAAAACATCATGATCTTGATGGCCGACGGTCAACACAGTACCTCGTCGATTATCGATGGCTGCACAGCAGCAGCGCCATCGTGCATTACGATATTACAAACAGCAACGGCAGGAGCAGCGCCAGGATGGGAACAGACCATGGAAAACCGAATTCCCTAAACGCGAACTTGCACTCCTTCAATTGCACGCACAGAGATACACATGCCAGGCAAGTAACCACTTCTGTGCTGCCAGCCTGACCCCCTTTGGACGCGACAAATTAAGGTCGCCACTGGTCTTCATCACACAACATACACACACAAAGCACAATTAATCGGTCACCACGTACCTCCCGCGCTGCAGAGCCCACACCCTCTCAGCCCTCCCTCATCCCGCCGACGACACGAACCTCTTACACCAGGCAAAGAAACAGTGCTGACAGTACGATCTGGCAACCAAGGGCATGCTGCTCTCCAACTAAACGCGCCAATGCTGTCATAGTCTCCAACACCTCGATGTATAACATCCCCCGTCCTTGCCTCAGCCCTGTGCAACGAGATAAGCAGCAGCCAACGATGCTGCCCAAGCAGAGACTAGGCCTATGTATCGGTGTACTGCACGCCCTGAGCTATCCGGGATTCCCCGCACCCAGTCGTCTCACTGCAACCCCTCAAGCCAGGTGGTTTCCCAAAACACCACGCCCCGCGAGATGCCCCGCTGGCCCAACACCTACACACCAGGCCCGTGCAAGCGCAATACATTGCTGCATAATTACTGAAAAACAGACAAAATGACAAATACAGGACCTCCTCCCCTTCAATGCCGGAGAACAGGATGACAGGCCGAAGGGTCCCCTCCCTGGATAACCCTTATCTAACTGATAGGGGCCATCAGGGAGGGCGGCAGCACGGGCGGCGCATTCCCTGCAAGCCATCCGACCTGACAGGACAAGGCGAATAGAGAACGAGTGGGAAACGCCGTACGGAATACCTTGGACAGGCTTGCTGCATGGCGTGCCATCCCCTGGCACAAGTTGAGATGAGGGTTGAAGCCACGACCATCTAACGCGCCCTCTACGACCGCCTTCCTCTATAAGCAGTAATACGCAAGACACCTAAAACCTGCTAATAAAATCTCAATGCCAATAAGACCGAACCGAGTGCTCTGCTAATTGTCATATTCGTCTGATAATACCAGTATCCGCGGAGCCTACTCTGGGCCCTGCCGAGCCCAACTATGAAAATCTCCAGTTTACCTAAACCGCCCGCCTCACTCCATCTGCGCATGGATCTCTTCAGTCGAAATGAAAGTAACTGGTCCCCCCTATCTGGGAAGAACGGGTTTAATAATGTTAAATGCCTTCAACTATCAATTCATGAAACGGGCTAAGCTCACATACTACCTCTCTGGGACGGACCGCACCCTTGGCGGTGCTGATGGGCTCAGGGACGTAATAGAAAAGTTGTGGTCACGAAACGGAGTGCTCGGAGCACAGCGGAAGTCACGACGCCCGCATCCTGATAGCAGGTTTTATCACAGAACGAGAACAAAACGGCCCTCCAATCAAATATGCGACAGGGCTGCGTGCAGATGGTCCCTCAAGACATGCCGGCCTCAAACGCACCTGCACCTGCCCGTCCCCTCACGTGCTATGAACCTATGATGCCAGCCTGCCGAAACAACCCGAAACCCGAAATATCAACCGAAATAACATCCATCAACATCCCTCAAATTGGGACGAGCAATACCATGTCATCAAGACGCCACCTCCAGAGCACCGTAAGATGTGCGTTGACACGGTTACACTCGTAAATGTAGCTCATTTCGACTAAATTATATGAACAATAGGCGGTCAAAATTGACGCCTGACGAGGCGGTCAGGGCGTCCTGACGGCAAGGGCGGGCGGGTAGCCACGACTGCCGTCCACATATGTTCTGATATGTCAGCACTGCCCACTCCGTTTAATAATTTAGGTGTCTGTGAAGGAGCCATTCCTTCGACGGAGCTGCTACGTTGGTTCCTCTGTTATGGTCGTACACTCCCATCCTGCCACAGTGCTGTTGCGGCACGAGATGGACAAGTTGCTACTGCGCCGCCGTGCCAGCGATACCCCACACATGACTGCACCCGAGCTGTTGCATTGTTGCGGCAGTTGCCGATGCTGCGCGTTTGCCGCCGCCGCTGCGATCCCGTCCCGTACCACGTCAGCTGCCGTAAGTAGAGGACTCTCCGCCGGTGCCAGGCTGGATCCTGCAACCCAGCGCCCAGGGGATGACAGAGCCATGCTCGCTACCTCCACGCATTCTCCCCATGCTCCATCGTCGCCGTGGTTGGCGCAAGCACCGCCGCTGGACTCCAGGACACTGTCTGTACGACTGCGCTCGATACCGCAGGCCGCGACGCCGGCGGCAGCTGCAGCAGCGGAGCCATCGGCTGGCGCGGCCTGGGCGGTGCCAAGGAGGACGCTGTCACCACAGCTGGTACTGCGCCGTGGCGGCTGTAAGACGCGCGATGCCGCTAACGGGGTGGCGTACCCTTTATCTTCGCTGGCGCCATCAGGGCGACTTGGTGGCTGGCCACAGTCAGCCAGACAGCCAGGGCCGCATGTGTTTATTGTCGCCGGGTAAAGCGCGAGCGACGGTGCCGGCAACGGCGGCTCTTGCAGCGCTGCAGTCGTGCCCAGGCCACCTCCGCTGTGGTGCCCTAGATTCCCGCCGCCAACGATCTCAATGATTCGGCGACCAGCGGCGTTGGCCGCCCAGTTTGTCATATCGCCATCGGCCTCAGGTCGCGGCTGCTCCTGTTGCGGTTGTTGCTGTTGTTGCAGTAGGGCAAGCAACTCATAAACGACGGCTGTCGCAATGTTGGGTTGCTGCGCTAGTGCTGCAGCGATAGCGGCTGCGCAGCCGCCGCCACTGTGGCCGCCTCCCGTCGGGTCCACTACATTTACCTGTTGGACATCGCAGCCGTTACCAACTCTTCCGCCGCAACATAACATCGCGTCCTTATCTTCCCCGCCTAACTGCGCACCCTCACGACACATCCCGGCAATGCAGCCAGCAGCACGAGGAATTGCGTGGGTATCTTTCGTTGACGGCGGCACCGCGTGGGTGCCCTGGTGATGGGAAACAGGACCGGCGTCTCCGCTGGCGCCGGTTGACGGTTGCGCGTGATACAACCCCATTTGGGACCCTGGACGGCAGCTCGTGTCGACGCTGAGGCGACCTCGGAAACAGGTTTCCCTGCTAGCAGGGGGGGGCCCTCCATGGCTTCCGCGATGGCTCGATGGGGCGGCTGACGCTGTTGCAGCGGCAGCGGCGGTTGCGGCAACTCTAGCGGCTGACGGAAAAAGCACTGCGACATCCAGGGAGGCCCGCTGCTTGGGCAGGTCACAAGAGGTTCGAGTCCTAACATGCTGCAGCGCGGTGGCATCGGAGCTCAAAAGACTGAACGCCCTGCAGTTGCAATTATATTTGTCACGAGGAAACATGACCTTACAGCCATCGAAGCAATGGCCTTATCCCTAAGATCATCGGCCGCATAAGTGGGAATGGGGAAAACATAAGTCATACCGGCAGCAGCAACATTATCGCACGCACCTGCCGCTCGCCGCGTCGAAGCTTTTAGAAATTCGCATACCATCCATCCGCACCCGATCCTCCAGGGAGGCCAGCTCGTGCATCAGGATCGCAAAGGTCGGGCGGTCATGGGGGGAGGACGCCATACAAGCCCGGCTGATACGGGCAATCTCGGAGCAGGAGTCTGCGGAGCGAAAAGTCATGAGGGGAGAGACAGCCCCAGGCATCGGACAGGAGGGAGCGAAGGGCCGGGACCAGGGGCCGCGGCAAGATCCGTACGGAGGACTGCGTGTGTGGTGAGGAGAGATAAAGGGAGAATGTGCGAAAGAGGGGAGGGGCATGAGAGGTGAGGAGGGTGTGTATGTGTTAGGGGGGGAATGGCAGAGCGGGTTGGGAGACGTGTTACGGATGCGAATGGTAATGCGGCCGGGTAACAAATATTCAGGAAATCGGTCGATCGATATTTTAGATGAACATTCAGAGGGAATTATAGGCGGTAATGATCCGCCCGCTGGTCCGCCCACCTTTCGACCACTCCAGGCATGTGGAGCCCTGAGCGCATGCCATGACGATCTGCGCTGCATGCATGCCCTCGTATGGCCGCTGCCCGTGATACATCTCCCTGTACAAACAATAACACGCACATACGCGCATCTCAGTTCACAATTGACACGTTTTAGACATACACACACACACACACACACACACGAACACGCAACATGGTCGTTGACTATCAATGTGTGCATCAACGTGTTCCCCACCCCTTGATAACATCCGCCCGTGCTGGACGTCCCCAGCGAAGTAAGATCCAGCGAGGTTTTGTATTACACCTCCTACCAGTCCATGCGGTTACGATAATTGATCGATTTGCCCGTACCAAAGGATCACTCCGAAGCTGTAGACGTCTGAGGCCGGGAAGAGCTGCCCCTCAAGCAACCGCTCTGGTGCCATGTAGACGAGCTGGTCAGGAGGACACAAGCGGAGGGCGGGGATGTGCCAGGAAGGGGGATAAGGCGGAAGATGCGGGAAGCGGTAGGCGGAGGGCGGTCGGCGGGCTTCTGGACGAATGAGGTTGTCGGGAGGTAAGGTCGGACATGTTGGGCACAAAGGGCAAAAGCCGCGCCATTAATCTACCCTAGGGGGGATGAAGGCACAAGCTCAGGACCGCTCGCGGGCATTTCGAGCTGCGAGAGATCTGCCAAGTCGGGGGGACCTCAAGCGCAATGCAGCGTGCTTCAGGGCCTGCACTTAAAATGACGTATACACAGACAGACAGACAGACAGACCTACATACCCCCCCAAGAGATACTCACTGTTCCCCATGGCGCGTTTGAAATGTGATCCTTTATGCAGAACTGCGCCATTCCGAAGTCCGACACCTTAGCCACATAGCCACGGCGGTCCTTCCGGCTGTTGATCAAGAGCACGTTGGCGGGCTGCGAAGTAAGACGAAATCAACCAAGACAGCAAATACAGGGCAACGAGTCCAGGAAGCGACACACAGATTTTATGGGAGAACAACGACGAGAGGACGGAGGATCGCGGGATAAGCGGAAGGAGCTTGCGGAGCAACTCGAAGGGTGAGGTAAGGTGACAATGCAGCTGGTCTATAATCGCTCCATGCGCAACGGGGCAATCAGCTAGCATGGCAGCATGCGACAGGACATAGGAGTGCGGAGGCAGGACAGCGGGCATGTCATACCTTGAGGTCGCCGTGCAGCACGCTATTCGAGTGCAGGTGGAACATCCCCTGAGCGACTTCCCGGGCCTGTGCGGGACAGCATGCGGTGGGGAGTCATGAGCCCGGTACGAGACCCACTGGACGCCGCTCATCGACCCTCTCAGAAAGCTAATTATGCCCCCCCGCTGGCAAGGGATCCCCATGGAAATGCACTCCACCACAAAATTAGGCTCCAGTGATTCCAACAAGTAGCTTAAGTAGCAGCGCACAGCCTACAGTTCGGATAGCCTCTGGAAACCGGGTCGCACCTCCCTCGCAGGGTCTTAGTCCCGCCGACCGCATCTCTCCGGAAGAACCCTTAAAGCGGAAGTTGGCCCCGACTGGATTTCTCCCCCGACACGGCAAACCGCTATTGCAGGCCGGAAGCCTGTGGCCATCCGCAGCTCGGCTTCGCAGTTGCACGGCTTTGCACCCGCATATGTCGTAATACTCAACTGTACGGATCAGTGCGCGCAGTGCCAGCTTGGGCCCCCAGCGGCCGGTTGGGTTGAAGATGCCTTTCTGGATGGCCGAATGCAACGAACCGTGGTCACAGTGTTCCATCACCTGCACCGCACAGCATCGAACAGAGCGCGCTGCTTTCCACAGGAAATGGTACGTGTACGTGTATGTGTGTGTGTGTGTGTGTCTGTGTGTTTGTGTGCGTCCGCGCATTATGTTGCCGGCGCCATCACGCCGCGCCATGCCAAGTTTCGCATCCATGTTCCACTTTCAACCCACCATCTGCGTAATGAAATGGCCTGGCCGAGCGCCCATCGTCGCGAGCACCTCGCGCACATCATTGAAGGTGCTCTTCCCACCGAATGGGTTTTCAAAGCCATCGTCCGATTGGAGTGAGTCCAAGCGGCCCAACGGCTGCTGCTGCTGCTGCTGTCTAAGTCCGCCGGTCGACTGCGGCAGCAGCCGCCGGTCCGTGTCACAGCAGCCAACGGCGTTGGCGCCACAAGGTGATGGCGCCGGACTAGTGGACCTGGTGATGTCCGAGGTTGCAAGCTTCCACCCCGAGCCGGAGGCCGCAACAGCAGCACAGCTGCTGCTGCCACTGCCGCGCGCGATGACAACCGGGATGGGCCCGGTAGCGGCTGCAACAACTGGCTTGCCACAGCCGGCGTGTGCCGCTTGGTTCAACGAGCTTGTCGGGGTTATGGCTGTGCTAATGCCGGCTGCCGTGCCGTGGTTGCCGCTGCCGCCGACGCGTGTTTCCATCTTCCCTTCGTTGCTGCGCTGCACCATGCTGCTATTGCTCGTAAACGCCTCCCTTATGTAGCCCACTGTTCGAGAGTGGATGGTCCTCTCGTCCAGTACCGCCACCTGGGGTAGCGCCGAGGGCGGAGGGGGGGTTCACCAACGCGGACCCCATTTATGATATTTGTTCACGATGGGGTTGTACTTTATGGATTTGCCAAGGCAGGTGAGGAGGAGTGCATTGCCTGGCAGCCATGGTGTGTGTATGTATGTGTATGTATATGTGTGTATGTATGTGTATGTATGTGTGTGTGTGTGTGCACAATCCGTTTTGATGCTCCAAATGCAGAGGCCGCAGTATCACGCTCGCCACATCAATGGGCAGCCGGGCCTTATTTCTGAAATGTATGTATGTATGTTCCTGTGCGGGGATTGCGGGGCCCTTACAACCCCCGTCTCACGTCCACCGTTAAGTCCTCGTCCCTTCCTAACTAAATGCCATTTGATCTCTCGTACTCTTCACCGTCTCTCTACCTTTGCCATAAATGTCTGAACCACGTTGGGATGCGACAGCAGGCGAGAGAACAGCAGCTCATATGCGGTCGCGTCCAGGTCCTCCACGATACTGAATTTGACAGCGACTGTTGAATTGAGGTGGTTATGTAAGGTGTCAGTTTCAATGGATCTGCTGCAAACCGATAAACTGCATGCGAAAACGATTACGGCTGGAAACGAATGCGCGATTCCTCGTGCCATACAAACGTTAGGTCAATCAGCGGTGCGGTGTTTGCCAGACGGGAGGGTGGCCTGGAGAATCCTCTGTAAGTTATGACAGCCTAGTGGCTGGCGGAAAGGAGCGGGTGGGTTGTAGCCCACGAACACGCAGCTCTATGCCAGGTTTCGGGGTCACTGCGTGGCACACGAGCCCAAACGCCTGCAGTGCCTCACCTGTCGCCCCTTGCCATGTGCCTTCGTAGACCACGCCTTGCGCGCCTGAGGAAATAATGACGCGGCGACAGCCGCCGTAACAGCAGGAGACAAGCGACGGTGATAACGTAAGTTTGACAACAGCACAGCAAAAATTTTTCATAGCTCGCGCAGCGACTAAGGCGCGCAGCTAGAGATCAGCTATCATGATAGCAGCAGCAGGAACATAGTCGCAGACTTCTGTCAGGGTTGTCTCCCCGGTACTTGTTTTAGTGAGTGTCGTGCTCATCCTACGCGATTTCACTTGTCCCCTTGTCCGCTGGCAGTGGAAACACAGAACTATTCAAGGCCGCAGGAATTTCAGCGGGACTAAGATATTCATCGCGAAGCTCACCACCGGGAAGACGGGCCCTTGCAACACCCGGTACTCCTTACCTTGACCTAACCAGCGAAGGTTCTGCACGTCCTTCACCAACTCATCTGCCGTTGTGTATTCCACTTTTGATCTGCAACCAAGGCGCCGTCACATGCAACGTGACCCTTGGATGGAGGTAGGGCCAGGCGCTGGCCAGGCAACTTGCAAGAATTCAACCCAATGGTTATTTATGCAGATTTTAATACTGTGTCTCTTGTGATATCAGAATACCATCCGTATATCAAAAAACACCCAACCTGCCTTTGCTCGGGTTGCCTTTGAGTGGACGGCAGGTGCAGCTCCACGCAAAAGCTTGTTCGTTGATTATTATCACTTGGAATATAAGGAATGTTGCGACCACTAGGGGGCCAAACATCTTCGTTTCTCAGTACGCAGGAATATCGACTCGAACCTGACGCTGCAGGGACAACAGTTGCGCCAAAGCTTTGGGACTGTTCATGCACTACAGGAGGTTCAATTGATTTAAACGCGACCAGCGGTGCTTCATTTCGTCCCCGGAAGCAGGAAGTGAATACATCGGGCAGGGGCATTCGGCACATTAACCCAGGTTTAGGTCACTGAGGAATCTTTGTGCCTAACATAGAAAAGCAACATGTGTTTTCCGGTTGGCAAAACGTTATGTTATGTTATGTTACAAACTCAGAAAGAGCTCGTAAGGCCCGTACGAGCCAGGAGGCTCAAAGGACCGCAAAAACGAGCAGCAAAACGTAATGTGTGTCTGGATACGTTACTGATACGGACTGGGATACGGCGGTAACCAACGATTGCTGCATTCGAATGCTCATGGGAAGCATTGGACGTGCTGCAGCATCACAGGATGCCGGTAAACGTGAATATACATTTGCGGGCAACGTGTAACTCGGTTGTTCTTTTGAATGATGTCACGTGTGTAGGTCCATATGGTGCAATACGTTATAGTGTATCTGGGATGTCTGGGATGTCTCGGTGAAGCTCTTCGCGTCTTCGCAGGCCCTCGCTATTCGTCCTCAGAGAGATAACTCAAAGGATTTGACTATCCACATCTGGAAAACCGTATCTTGATGCAGTTTTGCAACACCCATGACATACACACACGTGCTGCCTGAGCGAAGCCTTCGTGACCCCTTAGGGGGTCAGTCAGCGTGATCCAATGCTTTCTATGATCAAGACAGCAGTAATGTAGATGTCATTAATCATACACATTCAGGGCGTCACAACAGTGCGCATTAGGGGACGAAATACCACCGCCAAGGACGAACAAGAGCAGGGCATAAGAAGTTTCTGGTTTACAGGAGTTTACTTAGTGGAGTTTGCTGGGGCTCGATTGCGATGATATTAGCTTAGTGGGGATTGTTACGAATTAGTTGACTTAGGCGGGCTGAGATTGCCCGGAATAAGTCGCGTTGGGGTGCTCATTCTTGGCTCCAAACAGCAAAGATACCACTGATCCAGGGCTCTTGCACATGTGCCAAAGTAGTAGAGCCCATGCATGAGCAGCGGTGATAGCGGCAGGACCATGATAACATGCAGCACTTGTCCAGGGTGAGCGGGCCTGGTGGAGCAGACCCGGTC
This sequence comes from Volvox reticuliferus, assembly GCA_019650235.1. Classification (NCBI taxonomy): domain Eukaryota; kingdom Viridiplantae; phylum Chlorophyta; class Chlorophyceae; order Chlamydomonadales; family Volvocaceae; genus Volvox; species Volvox reticuliferus. The sequence continues at coordinate 322,243 of BNCP01000022.1, forward strand.
GCCCTGGACAGCGGAGTAAGTCGCACGGTTCGGCAGGGAGTCAAAATGGAGCGCTCGTTCTTAGGCAGGTCAGCATCGAGGCTGTCCGTACGACCTGATGTTGTTGCTGTAATCTTGCACCTAGTTGCAAGGTTACATAGTGGTGAGTAGTCGATGGGGCGCTCTCTTGGCCCTCTTGGTGTGTACAACAGACACGACGACAGGCAGAGGTGCCCAGCAGGTTTTACGGGCTCACCACGGCTGCCATGTGCGTGTCCTGTCTAACTCCTCGGGATTCCTACCTGGTCCTTGTCACCGTGGTGCTGATAATGCCGTACCTAGTCCAAACCACCACGTCAACGTCCAACCATTTGGCTGGCTTGGCCAGTCCATCACCAGAGTCCTTAATCCCTAAACCCTCCACATTTCATTCCTGACAAGTTCCCATTTTGACTCAACATACATTTCGTAAAGCAGCAATCCTTTCGTTGTTCTGACGACTACACCACTGTTTCCCGGTCTATTCAACTTTATCGCCATGCGGTTGGTGGCGGCCCGATAGGGGCAACGCCCTACCTCCCATGCAACGAAGCACCGTTTTTTCAGGTGCGAAACACTCTCGGGTCCTAAATCCCTTCTTCGGTATTCATGTCGGAGTCCATTCCTATGCCCCTGATCACCGTTGAGCTGCCGGTCCAACGCTTTCCTTTGCCCTCCACCCTCCATCCCTTGGTGGTCAACGATGGCACAGATCGCGCATGTTTCCTTTTTCGAAAACATCGGTACCCTCACTTCCGGTTGGTCTTAAGCATAATCATTAGCTGCCGAAGCCGTGTGATATCTCGGCCAGGCTCTGCCGCCGGCAAACCCTTATCACTCTTGCCGGCTCCGCTGCTGCCACCACCTGTGAGATCCACAAGCTCCGCCACACGCTCCCAGCCGCTGGAAGCGCTGGCTGAACAGCCGGCAGCGGTGGCGGATTGCCTGCCGCTGTCACCGGCAGGATTCGCATGTGCTCGGTTGGTTGCAAAACGCTGCTTGAGGCGTGCGGCACGCGTCTAAGCCAGTTCCGACGGTTCCGACGATGTTGTCAGTTAAAAGGCGTGTGCGGCAAAAGGACAACAGCTTCCACAGATCAATATGAGTGGCGAACGTAACGTGTAGTAACGCAATTGATAGACACGACCAATAAAAAAATCGGTAACAGGTATGAAAGCTGACAGGTTTATGTAGGGCTGTGCAACAGCAGAGCCAAAATCGAATTTCAATCGACCACGATAGCTCCAGATATTGCCTTTAACTTACAGCTCCTGGCCCCCACGGAGGACAAGAGTGCGAATAAAACAGTTTGTATCCCTGTAGCATGGGGCACGCCTCCCCGCCGCCCCATCCCTCGCCAGGAGCCGCATCAGCGCCCGCCACCACGCAAACGCAATTTCCAATCTCGCTTCTGTTGTAAGAGTATACACGTGTATGGAAATAGGACACCAGTATGAGGATCGCAACACCATTTCCAGTTCCCGGAACCCGAAGTCCTACGCTCCCACCTCTTGCATCGCTTCCAGCTTACGCCGCGCCTCCTCGCGCAATACCGCCCTGGCCTGGTTCTCCTGCCCTGCTAACTGCGCCAGTTTCATGGTGTTGGATACCCGCCAAGCTACCCGCGCATCTGCGTTCGGCGGCTGCACCGTCGCTGGGGCTGCTGGGGCCGAGGCGGGGGTCGCTGTGGTGACGGCGATGAGGACGGGGTCGTTCGGGCCTTCCTGCAGCTGCAGCTGCTGCTGTTGCGGCATCTCCGCTGTGCTACCGACGACGATCGCCGCCTGCGGCGGCATTCCCAGTCGCGGCTCGCCCGAGCTCCATAAGGGCAACCCCGTGGAAATGCCGCCAATGTCACCGCCGCTGCCGATAGTGGTGGCGGAGTTGCGCGGCGAGTCAAAGGTGAAAGCGGTGCTTGAGTTGTCTGGTACCGTTGAGTGCACCTGTTGCACCGTGGAAGTCGAAGGCTGGGGGAGCTGTGGCAGCGCAAAGGAAAGGGAGGGCTGCGCGGGCGCCACCAGGGATTGCCCTCCATCCTCAACACCTGCATGCATGGCGCACATGCACACACACGCGCCGCAACTTTTGTTCTGTCAGGAGCACGACTTCGTTGCGTTTCTTAGTCGCTCTGGATGTCTGGAGAGGAAAAATATTGTTCGTGAGGCTGTAACGCTAACACGACCTCACCCTCCCCCCTTCGTACCACGGGCCTAGCACATTTCTTTTCCAGCCAGCATCCTTCAAACCAATCTACCCATCAACTCACCGAGCGGGAGTATCGTGACATGATCCTCGTCGTCATCATCCAGTTCCACTTCCTCGTCATACGCAGCCGCGCGCCCGGGGCTGGGGGGCAGGCTGTCCGGCAGCTTCACTGGACCTGACGGCGGAATGGTGCGGAGCCCGCATGAGTGAACCGCGAAACGTTTTGTGAACCTGATAAAATCCCGAAAGATTACGATGATGGACGGAAGTATCACTATCACCATGGGGAAACGCAGGGCAGGTTAATTGTATGTCTTACGGTGGCAACGAGGACAACCGTGATGTCATTATCGCCTCCTTTCCAACCCCTCCCGCCAGTGCCCTCACCCCTTCACCCATACGCGCAACACGCACGAACGTGGAATGACACGCACCCGATTGCGGTTTCGGAGGTGAATGCTCCACGGGGAGGAAGCCGCCGCCAAATAGCGAACCGTCCACTGCAGGCACGGGGCAGTCCGGCGTAGCGGCGGCGTTCGAAAGCTCCTGTCCTCCACCGCCTTTCCCCGTCAGCGGCACCGTCCACCAGGGGCGTATACTGTCATCCAGCCGAAAGTGCGGCCCGTCGAGGTCCTCCGTCCGGTTGAAGTCATACACCTGCGCCCGGCCATTAGCGGCAGTAGGGGAATGGCTCAGCTGGCGACACGACGAACATAGCCAAACAAATCAAGCATGTATACAAATCCCAGGGCCGCCAGGAAGTTTGCCAGCCGAGACCATCCGCCAGGTGCCCACCTGCCTCCAGGTGTTCTTGGTGGGGTCAAGCCGGGCTTTATGGAAATGCTCTGTAAGGCCCGGATAGGCACCGCGCCAGCAGCTGAATACGATGCCAGTGCTGGTCTCAATACTGGGCTGGGTGGCACAGTAGAGCGCTGGCAGGGCAAAGGAAAACCGGCCAGGCAACCGGGACTCAATAGCGGTATGTCGTCAATGGCATCAGGTAGAAAGTTGACGTGACAACAATGCGGGTTGAAGGCTGAAGGATAGTTAGTTGCGAGAAGGCGGCATCGGCGACATGTTCTGCCTCGCGTTATACTTCTATTTGGATCACCGTTTTCAAAGAAAAAAGCACGGCTGTGCTGCCCCCAGGAATTGCGACAGAGGACTCTTCTTCCGACCAATCCAAGTCCTTACAGATGTCCAGTTCCTTGCAATCCCTTGTCCTCAGCTGCCGGGCAGCCACGCAGAGAGTACAGTTGCTGCAGTCGCGAAGGAAAACAGAACCATCGGTGGGTCCTGCGGAGGCGGGGAATGACGGAATGAGCCATAGAGTACTGTCTAGGTAGAGGAAGCGGTGGTCTGCAGCAATCCAATTTTGGCGGGCCGTCAGGAGCGGTCCCCTGGAGAAACCCAATGATGCGATCTCAGCTAGTATTCTTTTCCCACCGATAAAAATCTTGCAGTTGATGCAGTCGTCAATCTGCACTTGGGAGGTGTGGTCCAGCAAGTAGACCTCGCAGTCGTGCAGCGTATCAAGCACGAAGCCATTACTGCGAACACGCATGCACGAATGGTAATAAGGACCTGTGATGGCTGGTGCTGGCTTGATGTGTAATCATACTTCAGACATGGGCATGTCTCCTTTTGATCAGGACGGAGCCTGATCCCTAGTTGCCATCAACCATGTAACAAGCAAGCCGAAACGTTTATCAGCAATGCTGTTATGCTAATATCCTAGAAGCGTAACATGATTGCTCCGTAGGATAACTTGTTCCAAGCTCCTTTGTTGCCTACCCGTTAATGCTCCCTGACTGCTTAATAAGGATCTCCCCTGTTCGCTTCCGAAATATAAAATCATTAGGGTTCATTTGAGAAGACCACTCAGGTGTGACGACAGGTGCCCGAAATCGCTGGATATTAAGTTATCATAAACTTTGGGTGGGAAGCAGGATGATCACTCAGAGCGCTTCACAAAGAACTCCGAATCAGCCGAAGTAAATGCAACTTTGACGACTGACAAAGGATTGTACAAGTTAACCCTCCGTACAACAGGATTCTTCTTATTCTCATCCTTTCTCTTCATAGACAACCTCAGATGTCCCGGCCTGTGTCATTCCTCTTCAATTATTCTTCGCAACTGTGTTGCGCTGCTTGAACATCAGACAAGCAACCTGCTGAGGTATTCTATGCCTACATCTCACAGCTTCATTACTTATTCAAGGCGGTGCTATGTCCGTAGCACAGCTATTGCCCCAACGCCTTCACACCACGGAGAGCTCTGTGGGCACCGTGCATCCTGGTAGGCATGGCCCTTCTGCCAACGTGGACTTGGCTTCCGAAACGCATGATCCTGTTGGAGCCTATGCGATTTTTTCTGTCCACCCTTCGTTTATTAAAAGCTGTTATTTTTTCATCACCGCTGTAGCCTGTTGATCTCGCTCCGCACGGTTACCGATCTTGTTTATCCTCACGCGCGCTGGTGTCGCCTTTCTGTTTGCAGGTTTTTGCGACCGCTGTGCGCAGTTAACAATCAGCACAGTCATCTAGATGACGAGTTTATGCGCATGCAGTCGCAGCTGTCAGTGCAGGCATCGCAAACCTCTCACGCGTGGGAAACGCACCGTAAAGCAAACAGTCACGCGAAGCACCATGTTTTTCACGACACCGAGTTCCACCCTTACCAGCGTCAGCCGCAACGCCATGTGCACCACGAGGGCTCGGATGCATCTGACGGCACCGGGTGTCAGAGCGGGGATTTGGCCAGCGCTGTCGAACTATCTTACCAGTATTCCAGTAACATCCTCAACTATAACACTGGTGAATCGTCTTTGCTGAGGCCGGTTGTTCACCGTGCGCGAGTGCCAGACTACCATCATCCGTCTATTTTGGCGCGGGATCTGATCTTGACTTTGCTTAGTGGGGGAAAGCTGCTGTTGGAGCTGCCTGATGAGCCTGCCGCCGTATCTAGCCTGATGACAGCACTTGGTCAGGCAGCGACGGAACTTCGTAGAATCGGTACGTGCTTATTCTTTTGCTCGTGAGGAAAGACGGATGTGCGTTCAACGGGCTATACTCCACCCTAATCAACGTCCCATTTAATCCACCCCTTCACAGGCTTGGCGACAGCTCTTGACCCAGTGTATGACCCAGCAGCTGCCGCGTGCTACGGCAATGGCGCCGCATCCTACCCGTGCTCTGCCCCCGGCCACACAAGCAGCCATTCACATAACCACAATCATAACTCCCACCACAACCACAATAATCATCATCATCATCATCACCAACACACCCACAATAATAGCCATGGCGGCATCGGCGGCGGGTCACCGTCCTCCTCCCATGACTCCATTGGCGCGGGCAACACTGCGGTGCGCCGCTCACACGATAGCGGCAGTGTTGTGTTCGTGTTCTGCGCACGCGCGGTGGCCATACCGCATGCATCTTCATCGGCTGCTGACGGCGCTGCCTCCGCCGTTTACACGGTGGGCAGCTCCATGGGACAGGAAGTGCTTCCCGTCGGTCCCAGTGTTGGCGTCCACTCGCTCCTGCCGGCTCTGCTGCGCGCCATTCTTCGCGATGGCCTGGTAACATTGCGTTGCTGTTGGTTTGATGAAGAACTGGGCGCTGACTCCTGGCCGGGGGGCGACCGTGCAGCAGTTACCGCGAACGAGAGCGGTAACGGTGGTGATAAGGGGGATTGCGAAGATAACGACGGGTGCGACGGGTCCAGCCTTTGGAACGGCGGCGACGGTAGCCCGGGGCGGCCCAGCTCTCCAGGCATCACGCAAGCACAGCCGGTAGCGGAGGCGCTTGTGAATTCAACAGTGGTTTCTGCGCCCGCCGGAAGCTTGGTTCGCGTGCCATGCGTGCTGCGTGCAATTTTTAAGCTGGACAGGCAGCTACGTGGCCTGGATCTTGGCGGCCTAGTGGTGCTGCCGCACACATTTGCGAGGTCTTGCCGTGATACCTGCACACAGCTGCTGCATCTGGATATTGTCATCGCGTGAGGACCGTAAGGATATGATTTACGTACCCATATCAGCGTTAAGCGGTTTGGGGCTTTGTGGTACAGTTAGGCGGTGAAGCTGTGAAGCTGTTGTACATTTTTGTTCTTGTTGTGTGTTGGACTCCACAGGGGCGGTTTGAATTGTTGGAGACGGGGTGATTATTTCGCCGTTGAGTTTGAGGGAGGAGATGTGGAGTTCCAATGAGCTGCGACTGCGGCATGCGAGAACGCACCATCTGGGCAGTCAGTGGGCTTGTTTTAGTGTGAAATTGCGTGACGGCCGAGACGTCTCAGCAAGACCGGAAGAAGTCTATAGTGTTTCGTCTGTTCCTCGTCGAATCGTCCTATTTTCGATGTATGTCTGGCCACCTGTATGGGTTGGTTTCACACAGCAGACTATGCATCCAGCATCCCTGTCTGATGCGCTGTACTTTTGGACGAGTTTTGCTCACACTTGGTGTGTTTTTCTGCGCTTGCCAGCGTTGTGCGGTTTTGTCCCGTTTGTAGAGAAGACTTGACACTGAAATCTGGAGGAATGCAGAGTGGACAGTGCCAGCTTGGGACGGGTTCTGAAGGATTGTTTTCTGGCTGGCAAGTGCCATCCGTCATGGGCGTTTGCAACTGAAAATCGCATGTGTGGAGAGTCGTGTCTCCGTCCCTGTTAATGGATATCTGTCTCCCGAGCGCGCTACATACCTTGCTGGTCCACAGCCTACCGGGAGATGCTTTGTGAATAAGGCCATGGTTACTAGGTTTGTTTCCGAGGAGATGTGTGTATTTTGGTGAGCACTTAGTGTTCCTGTTGTCGAATCGCATGTCTGCCGGTCATGTGCCCTGTGCCGCAGCAAGAGGCGAATGGCCTAACTCAACTGGGAAAGTACTCGTGGCCGGTGCAGGCGCAGTTGTACGTGTGCCTGCTGGCTGCATGCAGCCACGGTCAGGGCCATGCGAGGATCGGTCCGCAATGGTGTTGCATGTCACGGCGCATGGCTGGCATAGGCGAATGTCCTGCATCTCGTTTGAGGGGCAAGGCTTGGGGCAGCCATGCTTCTGTCCTAGGCAAGATGGTCTAGGCCGGAATTGTTACAAAATTGTGGCCCTTAACATGCACCGAGCGGAAGCCGGTTTGATGGTTTTTGTGGTGAAGCTTATGTGAATGGTAAGCTCGAACGCATATCGTTTTGTTTTGCCGTGTGCCATTATGCGGTTTCCGATACTCTAGTGCGAGGTCAGGGCAGGCAGTATCGTGTGAGTCAACTTGGGCCGTCAAAAGGCTCTCAGTTGGTATGAAGCCGTAATTATTGCTTCAGCACCTGTACGCTCTATGGCGGTTGGTCCGGTATGGCGTTACATCTGTGGGTTCACGAGGGTTTAACGGTAGTCCTAATTCCGGCTTACTGGGTTGCGCCATGCGTGCTTCAACCTGGTCCTCCAGCCGAGGTAGACGTAGGCTGGTTTGCAGGGTTCTACTACATGCCCTTAAAAAGCTTTGCCTACGATTGATTGGTGTCAACCAGCCGGTTCCCTCTCCTCATTACAAACGATTTGGAATAAAGGCTTGGTGTTACCTGTTTTGGTTGGGTTCTTTGCTCTGCCTTTGTGTCTGTGTTGATGCAAGTGCCGTACCGTTTGCGCCATTTTAGGTTTGCGCATGCCAATCAACTTCAAGGACACGGGCTGCACGTCTCGGTTGGTACCTTGGTCTTACATGCGCGTGCGCCGGGCAGGCATGTGCATGAGCCTGAACTACCAGTATAGTACCTGAGCTTTGCCAAGAAACCCTGGTGGTGGGAGTATTCGTTTGTTGGCAAGCATATAGTCACGATGTTGGCGTTTCCCTGTATTTCTCCTTTTTCCCAGTCTTTAAAGCTGCGTCGGCACAAAGCAGTGGCTGGCACTGCTGTTTCTTGATATTAATATGGTTATTGGAGAAGCTGTAAAATTTTGTATATACTGGTACATCGCAGTCCCTGGTGCGACCAAGGCAGCAGCCTAATTAACTTTGGAGATGCATTATAATATTCTGAGATCGTCGTTGTTTTATGCTCATCACTGACTCGTTTTGCGTTCTGTCATTATTATGTGGCGAATTGGACTACATGTGAACACGACCTAACAAACGGGTGATGAAGGTAATGCAAACATAGCCACTTCGATCAATAGGCGTGACTGTTTTCCAATTTATTTACAAATATGATACATACATTCGTCACATTGTGAAGTATTTGACTAATCAATGCAGAGGATCTCAGCCAGCTTGTTCTCAAGAGCGTGGACCCATGCGTTACGCGAGAACCTCGTTTTCTAAATGTTTATTTCATGTAATAATTTGACACTTTGGTTTGGTCAATGTTTCTTTCGGTTTGGGTTTTACAGTGATGCTGAATTGATTCGTTGATTCCCAACCCTGGAACGGCATCTCGACATTTGGCGGCACAAAGGACTTCAGTCTAAGATCGTGCAAGCAGGCAGTAATTTAAAAAATTAACTTAAATCAATGTGGTACGAGTTTATATTCCTAGTACTTGCTTCGGAAAACGTGTCGGAACTTGATTTGTGCCAACTTGGCTGAGATTGCATTATCAGGATTTTCCGTTCTGATCAAAGATCCCTAACGTCCCGCTTCAAACTCATGAAGCGCACTGGAGGCATGGCAGCCGCAGCCTTGTTGCTGGTGGCCATGGTGCTGGTCACATTTGTGCACGCGGCGCGTCCGCTGGATCGCAGTACTATTGACAAAGCTGTCACCCAAGGCTCCATCTCCATTGACAAGCATGACAAGCACCCCTACCACACGCCTACAGGCCTGTTCATCCAGGTCAGCTTGATTGCTGCGCCGCCGCTGGCAGAACATAGAAAGCCGCCCGTCCTAGACGCCGAACACCACTCCCGCCCAGCTTGAGACTTCGTCCCGTGATGGTTAACGGTACAACACCTTAAGCTTAAATGGGAATGGGCCTTTCGCAATAGCAACCCCCTTGCTGACAGCTGTATCAACCGCCTGTCCGCCTGCCGTTTCTTGTGGCAGACTCGCGGCCTGCGAAGCCCTGCGTTCGATCGCATGGGCCCAGATGTTTGCGGCATAATTATCCACACACATTTCCCCCGTCCTTGCTTCACTTGAGAAGGCCTGGCAAGAAGATAAGGACAGGGGACAGCAACATGCAAACCCCTGCTTACCCACCCATACCCATACGTGTTCCCCTCGCCCATACTCTCACTCCCGCGTTCGAACAACACCCGTATCCATCTTGATTCGCCTTTAATGCCGTTCCTTGCCCGCATGCGAAGGAGCGTGCCTCCAAGCAGCTCCCAGGTCCCGGACAGCATTTCTCCTTCGGCGCGCTGGTAACCTGGGAGCGCATCCACCAGATCTTGGACAGCCTGCCAGGTAAGGGGCGGCCGAAGGGGCATGCGGCTATACACATATCTGCCGCGCCGGGTAACGGTCTACTTGTCCTCAGCACGTAACATTCTGATCAACCTATAGCAACGGTACCTGCCGTATATTGTCAGCTATAACGAAACCTGTGGCGACTCTGAACCTGCAAACAGCACAGCACTAGTAAATCGACGTTCAGTGGCCGACAAGGTGGACAAGATGAGCAGGGCGGGTGGGTGGTGGCGAGGTAGCAGGGGATTGGATAGCCAGCTGTGGATGTACCCCAGTTCTGGTGGGATGCGTGTGGTTGCCTTGTCAGGCCTCCTATCCTGTCGATACCAACCCCTCGCGTTCGGTTGGGGCTCGTTCTTATAAGCCAGGAGGAATAGTCGATCGCTGCTGCCATCAATTGGAAGCACAGTATACGGCAACGTCGCATACCCCATTCTTCCCCGCTGTTTCATCAATTTTCCTCAGACGCCAAGCTGGTGCTCCTCATTCGGCATGGTCAAGCGGTGAGAGCTGGACTGGGGCAGTGCAGATCCGCCGGGATATAGCTGGTTGTCCGCATTCGTGAAAAGGCACAGAACCTATGTGCGTGGCGGACTCAATACGAAGCAAAACAAAAGCCTGATCAACAGCCAGACGATCAGGCCGGCGTTATGTTGGTCAATTCAGATGACGGTGGCTATTAGATGTCATGCGGCCTCGAGGCAGTAAACACGTCCTCTCCGGGAGCACCTCGGCTCGGCTTCACCCCGTGGCATTCGTATTTCTGGCGACAGGGCTCCGTCTCTGCGCAGGAAGACCCTTTCGCCCATTCTGCCCGCGTGTTGCTCCCCTCAGCCTGAATTTTAACCTGAGGCTGTGGCTATGGTTCATGTCGGGGTAGTTCTCCTTTCTCAACCCCGGCCTCCATGTGCGTATTACCCTGCACTGAACTCCCTCCTGACCAGGTAAGCAACTACCTGTCGGATGTGCTGGGTCCGGATGACTGGTTTAAGTGGGAGACCAAGTGCGGCTACACGGACGCTAACGGCACCTCCTGGGGAATCTTTGACGCGGGTGAGTGGGTTACACGGCCAACAGCGCCGCCGTGCCAGTCGTCCGTTCATCTAGTTACCCGAGGGTCGAATTGGACACGCAGTCTGACTTCCAAGCATAAGGAAACACTTCAGTTACAGCGGTAACCTTTTCACAGCATCAGAACATGATAAGTTGCGCGGATGGGCTCCTAGTTGAGCCTCCCTGAAAACTTTTCAGGGGATTTGTGGAAACCGATGCCGTTGTCAGGACGAGCCCCTGGGTTGCGCGCTGGCTGTTTGCGCCTTGACATGCTCGACATGACAGTTCCCGCAGAACGAGGTGGCGCGTCGCTTTCCTTTTCACGGTCGTGCCGAAAGCTTTTGTGCTATAAACCCATAGAAAATTATGGCCGGCAACCAGCAACTAACCAACAACCCGACCTGTTTGTTAATGCTGCTATCTGCATATGTTTCTGCCTTTCCTCTGCATCTTCGCCATGGTCGCGCAGACCTGACTGATATGGGTCAGGCGGAGGCGGATGCGCTCAATTCGATGCTCAAGGACGGCAGCTGGTTCAACACACTGACGGCGGGCAAGCCGGCACGTGCTGTTGTCAGTCCGCTGAGCAGGTGGGTGACGCGCTTCCGTGTGGGGATTCCAGTAGGGGATTCCAGTAGGCAGGGGGATGAGGGTGCGAGAACAGCGCAGGCATCGACACGAAAACAGATGAGTGATAAGAGGAGCAAACTGAGGTAGGCTTACTGGCCAGGGGTTTGGCATGTCCTGTTTGAGAATTGTGGGGATGTGCACGTGGATGCTTGGCGGACTGGGCGAAGGAAGAGGAAGGTGATGAAGTGCATATCCACAATTTGGAAATTGCTTCGTTCCTTGGTTAGGATTTGTGATGATATGGGAATACTCGCACGGCGCTGAGCCCTCGAACGTCACATCACCGTGACATGTTGTCCCTATTCCCTAGGGACCTCACACTCGACCAGCATAACCCAGGTCTTTGCCCTTCTCGCGGCTTCCAGGTGCCTGGAAACTGCCACGATAGCGCTCAAGGACCTGCCGCTTGTCGAGTACAACATTGAGGAGAACGTACGCGAGACGCTTGGCGAGGACACGTGTGATGCGCGCAGGTTAGATAGGTTCAGCCGCAGGGTGCCGGATATGAAAGGTTTCCATTTGCTCGTTGCAACGGAGGGGATCCGTAAGGCGACGTCCAGCAAGCGGTTCCTCACCGGGCCGTAACGTGCAGCCGCTGTACTAATGGGTATTCGTATTATGGCATAAAACCGTGCCATCAATTCATGCCGTGCGTCTGTCTTTTTGAATCGCAGGGCAGCCTCGGACCCCACCGGCGACGATAAGGCGCACCTCCAGGGCGTGTGCAAGTTCGAGATGGGCCTGCGCTCAAAATTCCCGCAGTTCTTGTTCAACATCACTCCCCCACACCGCTATATGGTCGAGGACGCTGCCGGCAATGTTAACGGTGGTGACGACGACCCCACCGGTCCAAGCCGTCGTGAAGGTTTCGGACTGCTCGCAGATAAGGATACGCTGTGGACGGAGGAGCGGGAGACGCAGGGCCACCAGGTAGGGTATGCGCACGACTGTGTATATGGGTGTACGCGCAATGAGTGTGTACATATTGCGGGGTCTGTGTGGTCAAACGGCGGGGATTCAAGAGCACAGGTATGTGACTGCCTCCGTAGAAGAAAGGATGCCTTGTGCGGGTGTGTACATACACCGATTACGAAGCCCTGCCTAGGCGCGATAGGTACCGTGCTATGGGTTGGCGGAGTTTTGAGGGCCGCAGTGGAAGCAGGGTCGAGGTGAAGAAGGGCAAGGGAGGTTGGAATACGGATGGTGGAGACGGTGAGACATACCTCTTGGTTGGGGGTAAGAGAGTGCCGGGAGGGGCGGGAGGAGGGTGTGCCTTGCTGTGTTATACTCAACCATCATGAGCCGGGTGATGTCCCTCTGTATTACTGACGCCGAGGCCCCGTGGCTGCTGGCCGCTACCGTGGGTACCCACGGAGTCCGGCCCCATGGGAAGTTTCAGCTCCATGCCGAGCCTACAGTATGTAGCACCCGATGCACGCATGACTGTTTTACCAACCCCCCTATCGCCTTCGTATCCTGCACGCAGACCAAACGTGCGCTGTCCTTCCTGCGGGACCTTTGGACGTTCGCACCGGAAAAAGTAGTCTTCGTGGTGACGCACTCAGGTTTCACACGTTCCGTACTGCTGGCTGTTGGACGAGAGCCGTATAGACCGCAGAACACGGAGCTGGTACCGCTGCTTGTCCAGAGGGTGCAGCTGTCCTCGGTGGCGCTGTGATCATCTAGTGCGGGAGCCTGGCAGTGTTGATAGCGTCTAGGATCGGACTTTGGGCTGTTGCCTCTTCTGTATGTCTTCATGCACGTGTGCAGGTGGGGAATATTATGACTGCCGAAAACAGAAGGTGGAGAGCTTTATGTATTTCGATATACGCAGAACAGTTGTTGGGAATAGAGGGTAGGTAGCCTGTTGGCGTTGGCAGCACTGAATAGTGTGCGAAGGCTGGGAAGTTAGGAGCTAGGAAGCGTTACCATGAAGAGCAAGGAGTGGATGTCCGTCCTGCGTCCGGAATATGTTGCTGCCTAGTGGAGCGACCGTTGCATTGCTTATGGAATGATTGCAGTGTCTTTGCCGGCGTTATCCACAGGCAGCAGAGTGTCTGCGTGGGCTGCAATGTGCGTTGTAGAGAAAAGAGGTGGGGTGGGAATGTGAGGTGGGTGAGGTTCCGTTTGGAATAAAGCGGATGGATTTGCATGGAGAATTTATTTGCACAATGACTGGATTTACACGGACGTCTTTTTGCTGCATCGTTCATCGTCCAGAGCTTATGAACAACCTTCTCAACCCGCGTCCATAGCATTCGGCTCCTGGCGTGAATATACATGCCTTAGATGCTACGCCATGTTATAGGACAAGGGGGTCGCCTTGCTTGGTCAATGCACCCTGCTCACCAGCGCAGCTTCCCGAAGCAGCTGGAATGTTGGTGCCTCTTGAAGATGCAATAAGTGGCACCTCCTTTGGTTATCAGCTGCCCCGGACTGCCAGGTTATCAAGGTGGGGGTGGCTTCTGGTTGGTCACCTGGTATTCCGGGTCGGTGCACTTCGCCTGTGCCCGCTTTGCCCTGGCTGTAACAGTGCAGGGCGTGGTCTTGCCCATGCAGAATTGCACCTTTGGATCGAATGGTTCATTCAATCAAAGACCGTCTGCTGAAATAATATATTATAAGTTTAGCCCCAGGAGGTCCTAGGTGACTTGTGCTACGCAATGCTGTTCCGTCGGAATGTATGCAGCCATCCGAATGCCCACCCTGGGTTGGTCGTGAGGGGCCGTTGCAAAAATGTTCCTGGTGAGACCTTGAAAAGATTTGAGGACATACGGAAACTTTCCTCTGCCGCTTCTGCCCCCAGTAATCCGCCAACCGGCTCACTCACATCCCGAAGCTGTTTTTAGTAGAGCAAGGATTCTGTGTCACGAATTGGTAATGGTGGAAGTAGTTTTGTATAGCGCGTCGCAGAGTACCAACCGGCTCCAACGGGGCTTAACAGCTCCTGAGCCGACATGGCACAACATATTGGATGAATGAAGAGGCTTTGTAAGGCAACTTTGTGTACGTAGCCTAAAAAGTTTAGGATTGAAGCGCGCGCGAATGTTTTTTCTGGCCGTACGCAACACCTGACGCAGTATGTAATGGCTACGAGCCACATGTAGTTGTATGTGCATACTTAGGCAATACCATAGCATCTAGAATTTGATTGCGTGTCCGAGAGCTTTCACAACGTTCGTGTGCGCTGTCCCTACGGAAATAGCATAGGCATCATAAAACAATCGCATTTCGCCATGCTTGCCGCCCGCGGCCTGGGCCGCGTCCCATACCAAAGCCAATTTTTGACGCTTAATAAAAGTAGGCTCGTGACAACTCGTGCAGTCCAGGTTGAAACCGAAGTGAAGGGTGAGTAAGGTTAACGTGTCCACCTTAGCTTATCCTGAGTAGCAACTTATTGATTTGGGTATAATTGTTAAATACTATGATGATTTAATCTTCTCGTTCGCTGATCTGTTGCGCCGGGCCAACCTATGTCTATACGTCCACGTCGCTTCTGGACCTCACGCTTGCAGAACCTAGCGCTCACGGGGCCTCGCATTCGACTTGACCACATAACCTCAATTTACACGTTGCATTCATAATAAAATTTTACTTCGCGCCACTCGGTTTTTGCCAGCTGCGTTTTTCTGACGAATTCAGTAGACTGGGACCGCACTTACGGGGCCCTGCCGTTGTTTGGGATTCTCACGCGCCAGCACATTCTCGAATTGGAGATCACCCTCTCCTATTACTCGAACTTCCCGACAGGCATATCCAACGCACCAGGGGAACAGACGTCATATCAAACCGATGGCGCCGCGCCGCCCCAAGCGCCGCCTGTATCCTATCCGGTCGCAGCTCCAACCCTGTCTGCTGTTAAGGCAGTGGACATTAGCCCAAAAGTCGCGGACCTGGACGCGCAGCGCTTCCAGCTTCATTCTAGCGTTGAATACTGGCAGGTCAGTCGGGGTAATGTCCAAGTCAGCAGTGACACGTCTTAAATGCCACCGAAACATGTTCATTGCACTTGGGTTGGACGTCCCGGGGACGTTCCGAGGAAGCGGTGTTTAGTTTCGATTTTCTTCCATGATGTGCCCGGATCCCGCATTTTCGTCGGATATGTCGGCGGTTTATGGCCATGCGGTGTTGGCCTGTCGAGTGAAACCCGGCCCATGCTGTGCTGTGCTATGCTATCATTCCTTGTCCTCAGAACTTCACGTCATATGTAAACACCCCCTTTGTGGATACGGACCTGAGGTGGGTTTGGTGTGGGGTTAGGCGGGTTGGTGCGCTGGTTGTATTAGTCCGGGGGCTGGTTAGCTGCCGCGAGTGGCAATTCACCACTGGGGACCTGTACACCAGCGATGTGGGACTTTTAATCGCCATCCCTTCTTTAGGTGATGTGGTAATCAATAACTGACAATGATATACTCCGAATTGTGTCCACCGCCATGCTCACCCAAATGTCCACGTCACCCCCACTGCTGCCTACCGGACACCACTTCCCCAGAAACCTGCCGACTACATTGCAGCAACTTGTGCAGCGAACTTCAGATTCGGCGGTGCTCCGAGATCCCCGGGCAGCGGCGTACTGGACTTATCACAGCGCGCGCATGTCATTTTTCATTGGCCAGGTACGATATCTCCGCACAACAAACATCCGTGCATTTTCTGATGTGGTTTTCGTCCCGCCATTCACCCCCTTGTTAAAAAGGAAAGCGCCCGCCCCCTGGCCGTATTACTCCTTCCTCATTTCCCTGGTATATCAACGTGTGTCGCTCATTCTCAACACCCCTGGCGTAATATCCATTAACCTGTCGATAAGGGCGCGCAACGGGAATATCGCAAGCGGACTTCCCATGCTGCGATACTGTGAAACTAAGACATACATGGAGACATGCAGATCCCAGCTTCTTGTTCGAAGGTTTCCAACCTATCGCCACCTGCCCTATGCGCACAAGCACACCTAGCTCCGCAGCCGCACCCGCGGAGACGACACAAAAAGACAATGCCACAATGACTAGCTTAGCACATGACTTGCACAGCCTGAGTTTCAGACTCCGTGCGAATCTCTCGGCATGGCATGAACACAAGGGCACTAATAGACGCATTAGCAGATACAGCCTTCATCTCACTGCACGCAGACTCAGGCTGCCGGAATGGAGATTTTCCCACTCTATGCAGGCGGTCACGGGTTTGATCGCACACCACTTGTCCGAGACGCTGCCGTCCAGCCTCACAGGGCTATCCTCCTCTTGGGCAGAAGGTGGCGACAGCAGCAGCGGAGGAGGCGCCAACGGCAACGATGGCCTCCAGGGCGCTGGCGCCAAAACACCCCTTCAGCGCATTCTCTCCGACGTCGGTCGGGAGCTGCTCAACCGGGTCAACGAGTCGCTGGCTACATTTGAACAGGTAATAAGGAGGGAGGAAACGGAGGCAGAACCGATCTGGTCTAGAAGTTTCTGAGTCGCGGGAGGGCGCGGGCCGGAGACTGTAGGGCAGATGTCCAAGGCTGCGCTGTGATGGGACTGTAGCATGAACTTGGAGAGCAGGAAAGAGAGTCGGCGACGACCGGCCGGCGACAACAACAGTACCAGCACTATTTTGATAGAGGGTTAGCCAGCCTTGGCAAGTGGGCACTGAACGAAGCCCGGAAAGAAAGCCTGGGGGTTTGGTGCCAGCGCCACTACAGCTCCCCAGTGGCCGTGCTCTTGCCCCTGCTGCTGCTGTACACATGCAGGATTATGATAATGTCCGTGGAGACATGTACCCTATGCCTTGGGATATGGCACCCATCCATCGGCAGAACAACCCGTTGTTCATGCTGGCGAGGTGGGCAGTTGGAGCCCTTGGGTCGGTGCCTGAGGCCCTTGGGCCTGCTGGCTTGCTGGTTGGCGGATCGGATTCTTTCGAAGTGTCGTTGCATCCGGTCAAACCTCCGTATGCGGCAGGATTGCACATTCTTCCGCCTTCTCACAAATTTGGCTGCACGCATGCTCACCTGAGCGGCTACGCCATGGTCTCGGCCTAGCTGAGCACAACGGACCTTGCATCACGTCATGTACTGCACTGTCATGTAATGCACTTCACACCTTAAAGTCCCGTCCCACGACATCTTTAATGGTCGGGTCACGTACGCATCCGCAGGACCGCCCAATCGGTGGAAGAGTTTGTCGCGACTTTGCGGCGCCGAGTTCGCGGTCAGGCCCAGCCCGTCTGGCTGTCCAGCTCCCTCTACCCACAGTATTACACAAAGACATACCACTACCAGACGGACGGCTGGCTATCGGATAGGTGAGGTTTTACACAGCCTCCAAGATGGCTGGAGCCCTCCGGTAAATTTCCCGCAGCGCCCGCGGGGTCCATACTGCTGCCCACCGCAAACCCCTGGTTACGGTCTTCATTTTTTCCCGCCAGCACTGTCCCTCGTTCTTTCGACCTTCCGCGCAGGTCTGCGCGCATTTACGAGCACAACACAGAAGTGCTCTTCCTCGGCCGGCAGGACGCCATGCAACGCACCTCCCTGTTGCCCATCGCATCATACATGCGGGAGGCGGCGCTTGCGGGCCGGAGCCCGCGGGACATGAAGCTGTTGGAGGTGGCTGCAGGAACGGGCCGGTTTCACACATTCATCAAGGCAAGACGTTGCGGGCAGGGACGCAGTGGTGGTGCATCAGGGCATGCGTCCTGGCCACTACCACACCCGTTTTCCCGTTGCAGCTTGCCCTACCGTTAGCCCCTGCCTGTCCCCACTTCCAGGACGCCTACCCTGAGATGCCCTCCGTGGTATCCGACCTGAGTCCCTTCTACCTGGCCCGGGCACGCAACAAC
This sequence comes from Volvox reticuliferus, assembly GCA_019650235.1. Lineage (NCBI taxonomy): Eukaryota > Viridiplantae > Chlorophyta > Chlorophyceae > Chlamydomonadales > Volvocaceae > Volvox > Volvox reticuliferus. The sequence continues at coordinate 340,362 of BNCP01000022.1, forward strand.
CTGAACTACTGGCGGGCCCTGCGCCAGCCTGGCCGCCGGCTGGGCGGGGTGGACGACACGGGGGTGACCCGCTTCCTGCAGACGGCCGCTGAACAGATTGACGGTCCTGACCAGGAATATGATTTGGTGAGAGACGAGGGGGTTGTGGGATGGGGCGAACATCTGTTGGATGAAGGGTGGGGTCATGAGGGTGAGAAACGTACGCTGCCCGTATGTTCCTTTGATGCCGATCTCCAAACAGTTTCGAACTCGGCACAAACCCGGCGATATTTGAAGTTGGACCAGCCACAAGACACCGTCTCCATTTGCTTGTATGCTCACTTCACAACTGCGGTGCCAGACCTTGTGAACAAGGCCCTCCCGGCCCTGAACACCGACACCACTTCCTCTCCCTAGGTGGTGTGTGTCTACCTGTTCCACGAGCTGCCGGAGGCTATTCGCCGCCGAGCGGCCACCGAGTTCTTTCGGGTGCTCAAGCCGGGGGGCATGGTGGTACTCACAGACAGTGTGCAACTGGGGGACAGGCCCTCGTGGGACAAGAGCATCGGCCTTTTCGGCGACTTCAACGAACCCTACTACAGGTATCTTCGTGTGTGTGTAGAGTGTTGTGGTTTGCCGTTCACCATTACCTCGACGCCACTCAGGCTGAGGGCCGTCCTTGGGTCTGCCTCCTGCTCCGAGCCGCAGTAAAACAGCGCGAAGGGCCTGTGGAGGATGTACGGAGCGAACAAGAAGCATATGAAACCACGCTCCGCTACCCTGTGCCTTGCGAATTAAATGCTTATTGCATAAACGGAAACCGCACGAACAGTCCCCCCACCCCGCCTCCCTGCCTTCACGTTTCACAGGAACTACGTCTCCTGCGATCTGGGGGCGATTTTTGAGGAGGTGGGTTTCATGTGTGATACGAAGTACCTGTGCTCCGCGACCAAGACCCTCAGCTTCCGCAAGCCATTGGAATAACGGAAGGAAGCCCCGTCAGCACGTTAAGGAGGGTGTTGGAGGAGGATCCCGCGCGTCTGGGTTTTCAAGGCATTTTTCTGCCGGATGCTTCCCATGTTGACGCCGTGTGCGGTGGGGAAGGATACCACGTTTCATCCAAAGCACATAACCACCCAGGACCTAGCTATCCAAGGGGCGAAGCAATTGTGATTGCGAACAGAAGATAAAGAAGAACAGATGAGCGAGATCGCAGTGTATCAGACTTGGCATGGGATAGTAACGGTAGCAATGGCTGGCTGCAAAATTTGTTTGGTATTTCAGAGGTGCACTTTGTATTTGTTGCAGCTGGATTCTTTATTGTTTGGTACAACGAATCGTGCTGCCTGTTTTTCTGAAGATTTTTGAAGGTTTGCTTGACGGACAGGGTTCTATGCGTTTTTTGCGGCCTGAATTGGGCCGAGTGTGTGGGTCTGTGTGTATGTTTCGACAGGGGAAGTCGTACGTGAATGCTGCGGGCGCAAATCAGTTAAGAGTCTGGTGAAGAATCCACCGAAGGCCGTATGTACGTGCGACTGGCTGGCTATCGGTCTATTCACCAGGAAGTGTGTTTAACCGTATGTGCATGATGGGGAAGAGAGAGGCAGGGGCAGGACGAGAGAGAGACACAGAGAGGGAGAGAAAACGAAGAGCTCATGGCTTCTCGTAAGGCTGTATGGCTTGCCATTACGGCCTAGTCCGGCTTCGGAAAAGCCGCGCTATTGTGCGCCGGTGAGGCTAACTGGCCATATCTTGTATGAGGCAGAGGGGCCGGGCCTTGCGCATGTGCTGGCGAATACAGATATGGCGCGGGGCCCCCTTTCCAGGCTTGCTTTTTACCGGCGTTCCCAACACTGCACGAAGATCAAGTGAAGTGGCCCTCCTTGACAGGTCATGATCTGTTTATTTATTGCTTACCTGTGCATCTTTCCTTTGTGGGGCACCGTCGTCCGCTTATGCGCACTCTATTTCTTAGTGAGTACCGGATCTGTACTGCCACTGTCCGGATCCCTCCGGACATGAAATCGTTTGCGTACTGGTTATTGGTATGGTTAGGTTTGGTGTCCGGCTACGATTAGGAAGGTGGGTCTGGGTGTAGCTCACCTTCCTTACTGTAATTGTTGTCGAGGTTTGCATTCAGGCTCGCTTGGGGTTGGACTGCAGCTTGATGTGTACCTACGAGGGTATGGGCGGTTAGGTCTACATGGCGAAGAGTCCGCTGCTGTGTAAGTAGTGTGTTTTGGGTCAGCTTATGGCGGCAACCCGATTGAATAAGAGCGTGTTGCGTATTGCTGTATACTGAGCAGGTTATAGAAATTCGTAGGTATCCGCAGCCTGTACTCCTTGTGTTTACCCCGCGCCCTTGACTTATAATTAACGTATGCTTTAAAAGTACCTTGACTGAATTTGCAAGCGACTTATGACGTTGGTAGTGACGCGACAGAGCGCAGTTCCACCGCACTGTGGGCGAAAGAGGCCGCGACGTCTGGCCGCCAGAGGCAGGGGTCATACCCCTGTTGTGAGACTGTGGCCGACGTGACTGACGCTTATTTAAGAAATTTCAACTTCATAGCGATCCTAGGCCCATCCCGTGGCTAGTGCCCCATGGGGTATGCTGGTCATCCTCCCTCACCTTCCCTCAGCACTGCGGCTGTCGATGTTGGCATGAAGGCGTAGTTTCGCACGCGCTCTGGACCCTGGGGTACCGTGTAACACCTAGGGCATATCCAGCATACGACCGCCGTGTTGGAAAAACTTACAAGATCACTTTTGACACATGGGGCGGCGAATTCCGACCTTCAGGCTTCCTTACGGGCGGAGTTTATGTTCAGAAGTCACCTGCTGGTGACTTGAGCCACTTCTTAACTGCGCAGCGCCTTACGATGGTGTTCCATACAAAATCGCACGCAGACCTATCGCAGTTCAGCTTCTAGGTTGTTGGAAAGATACGGACAAAGCGCAAGCCGTCCAATTAAATTGTTGTCGGTTACCGTCTGCCAAACGTGAAGGGAATTATCATCGTATAACTCGTACAGCATATTCCAAGCCAATGACGAAGCAGGTGGTGACCAAGCGTGCAGCCAGCAGCTTCCCGACCCGTTGAGCCCCAATACCCTGTCTACCCTTTCCCAAGGCCATCCGTCCACCCACGCAGGTTCATGTCCACCCCCCCCCATGCACGGCTGCTACAACCCACGTATCATATACCCACGTCTCCTTTTCAGGCACGCCAGTTTACGCCGAGTCCCGTTCTCCGGACCCCTCCCTGAATGGCAGAGAAAGTTAGAGCCACGGCCGCAATCCCCTGCTTCTCCGCAGCCATTCCACCTCCCCTCCCCCGGTCCCATCACACAATCTCATCATAACCGTTACCCCATCACTTCGGCGCGTAGAACTTCTTGGCGGCCTCCAGCACGGGGAAGAACACGAAACCACCCAGCGAGATCCAGATCAAGCGCGGCTGCCAGCCTGACATAAAGGCACCCAACCCCTCCGTGCGAGCGATGGTTACAGTGGCGTCGAATAGGTTCTTGTAGCGGCCCGAGGCGCCCTGAGTCATCAGCCGAGTCTTAAGGACGTCCAGAGGCGTGGTGATGACGCCTGACGACAAGTATGAACAAAGGGGCGCTACGTGGCTAAAATGGTTTGGGTCTTCGCCGTTAAGGTTTTGGACTTATGAGAATTCGTGCGGTGGCATGGACCCGGAGCCAGGACAAGGACAGAGGGCCCCCAAAGCATTCCACCGCCATGGGCCCGTTCTCAATGGCAAGGGCTGCTTCCTCACTTCCTCTTGTTGCTGTCCGAATGCTTGGTATGGCCCCTTCCTTTGCGCAATGTCCATCTTCCCCGCACGCTCGCCTGACCCACCTGTGAAGCCGCCCGCGAAGGCGCCCACCAGCGACGTCTCGCCGGGATTGAGCTCCCGTTTTACAGTCAAGCTGTACGCCTTCTTGATCTGCTCGTAGGCCACGAACTCAATGGCGTCGAACGGAAGATCTCGCAACATGAAGGCGCCGTACCCGGCGTACAGCCCACGAAGTCCCTCTCGACCGAGGATGGTTTGGATCTGGGGCCAGGGGACGGGGAAAGAGAGGAAAGAAAATGGCCGTCTCCCTCGTCATGATCAACATGCCTCACGTGTTCACCGGGAAGATAGCCACGCTGCCCTTGGCCCTGGCCATGCATTTGGCGCTGAGAGAACCGCAGCAATGGCAACTTCCATGATTCTCTATATGGTCTTTTTTGGTGCTAGGAATCGTCCCGCCCAGCGCTCACCCCCTTGATGGCACCGATGAACTCCCCGGTCTGCAGGCGCTGCTTGACCACTTCCGTGGGCACGCGGATGAGGGACGAAGCGGTGCCCGCCACCATACCCGCCACCACTGGCCCCAGGTACTGCTTATCGGCAGGGACCTCCGCCTGGATGAGGAAACATAAAGATGGAGGAAGAGAAGGATGAAAATACGGTCAGGGACGGGAGCAAGCACTAATGGCACGGGCGGGGAGCTTAGGAACACAACAGGAAAGAAAAGTGATTAAATGGCTCCCCTGAACGCCGCCACAAGCCACCGCACGATCCGATCTCGCCCCGTCTGGTATGAATGGCACCTGCCCCTGCACCGCTTTCACAACCGCAATAGGATGTCAGCCGCAAGGTTTACCAACACCCTCACCTGCACCGCTTTCTTCGTTGGCTCGTAAAATGCCATGAAGATGGCGGATGCGGGCGCCACACCCGCCAGGTTGCCCCAGACGCCTGCAGGGTGAGGATACGGCACCATGGCGCGGTACGGCACAGCTCGGTAACGCACTTTGTGATGCATCAAGATCGGATCAGATTTCGGGGCTTCTGGGGACACATGTGACGCTCAATACCGTGACAATGTTGGTTTGGACGGAAGGTATGACAGGCGCCGCGCCTGTATTCTCGCATGTTTTGGCCCCATTCCCTTTCTATCCTTACGATTCACTGCAACTACGCCTATGCCCCCACAATACAGCATCCCTGCACTGCGGCCCACCCCTTCGCCATGGCAACTCTCACCCGCGTACAGCCCCTTGCCTCCACCCGACTGGAGGAGCGCCTTGAGGCCCCCTCCTCCGATCATGGCCTGCAGACGGGTTTTGATTGTATCGATCGGGTACAACGCTGCGCACAGGAGGAACGGGAAATGGGAGGAAGATCATGAGGTTGGACAGGCCCGAGACCGATATTCGGTAAGAGGATGGGAGGTGGAGGCCTGGCGGCAAAGGCGGCAGACGTGAGAGTTTTACAGACAACCCAGATCTGCACCATGCGGATGGGTGGAAGATTTCCTCAATACATTTCGCCGGGAATACTGGCCGCGGGATTGTTAGGCTAGAACTTCACAGGACAGCGTCGACTGCAATATTGATGCCGACAGGCTACGCCGACGAAGACACGTTGTAATGCAATCTTTAATCAGGCATCCATGTGACTCGCGCTCACCAAGCTCGACCGCGCAGCCTGCAGTGGCGCCGGCAGCCAGGTTGCCGGCCGCGACTCGCCAAACGGGAGCGTTAACGGTCGGTGCAGCGCACGATGTCTCCGCAGCAGAAGCCAACATAAACATCGGCACCTTCGCAGGCCCTGCGTGTGAAGTTGCAGCGCATAGCAAAGCTTAGGCTGGGTTGGGACGCAGTCGATTGCCATCATATCCAATCTGCCTCTGCCTTAGGATCCGAGGCCCCAATGGGGGAAGCTGAATAAATTGTACAGATTGCTGGTCTTGCCTGAAGGCGAGGACACCGGAGCAGCGTCCATCGTCATGCTCGCGAAGGGCGCTGCCCTGGCCTTCCGGCGCCGGGATCCAAAGATACGAGCTGAACTCCTTTCCGCATCGTCCGCGCACAAAACTGCAGCGATAGGAGATCTAGACTTTCGCAAAAGAGACTTGCCGGCTCGGCCAGGGGTGAAAACAAGCTCGCCCGTCCCCGATGGACCAGCCTGCTCGTCGGCCATCATTTTAACCTACCAATTTTCAGTGACAAAACTGACAATTCTTTTGTCGGGAGATTTTAACACTATGTACGACGGTCACGGTACATCATTTGTAAGCTCCTAAGGAGTCACTATCGAACCTCGACAACCCATTCTTTTAATTTTTGATGGTTTATACAAGAGACGCTCGCAGTTTATTCTTTTCGATGATTTTATGCATAGGTAACGATGAACCTACTTCGTGCGTATTGGCAGTGCGGCCCTTTGGTCATTGGCACCGCTGCATTCGCCTTCTCTTTTACAGCCCTCACAATTAAGTTTATCGGCGCCTCTGTACCTCCTTTTGAAACAGTATCTGCTTCTGGCCTGTTTTGCCTTGTTGCGCTTACGGGACTGCTCTTGCGGAATCGGCTCCCACTTCTCCCTAAGGGAAACTTTCTAAATATTTCTGTCACAAATTTATCAGAATCAACCTCCTCCAGTGGCCTGCCCAGCCATTCCTCCACAGCATGTGTAACGTTTCTGACGCTATTGCGCAGCGTCTTCGGCTCGGTGGCAACCAGTGCCTTTATTTTATCCTTGCAACTGCTGTCTCTCAAGGATGCCGTCACGCTTTTCTTCACGTCACCGGTAAGAGCTACTGCTGGAGGTGTACAACGACCATGCTCTTCGACTGGATCCATGGAAGTTATATATCTTTATGTTGTTTTGCATCTACACCAGTTATTAGTCTAATCCAAGGGATCCTCCATCACATGCTCTTCACACATAGATCATCGCCTTATTGTTGGACTGGTTGTTGATGGGCCACTCGCCGGGCTGCTGTGGCGCCACGGCCACTGCCTTCACCCTGGCAGGCGCACTGCTGGTTACCCAGGTATGCAGAGGCGCGTATCAATTTCCGAAGATCCGAGCTGGAAAGAGTTCTTCATTAAGAAGAGTCCTTACGGTGTTCGCGTAAAAGGATGGGGCACAGCACACGGTGGCGGCGGTAGCACACACGGGGCCTGAAGCACTCACCGAGTGCCTGCTGTTTTCGGGTGAACGGATTCGTTCCAATATCTGCCCGCCCGTACGTAGCCGCGAGAGGCCTACGGGAAGCCCAAATATATTCTCATAAGTCATGTTCGCAGTGCACGTTACACAGACTGGCGCACGTTACTGGGTCCTTCGCGAGGTCCCAGGTGGGTGGGCGATAGGGCCGTTCAGCATGTACGACAGAGGACGTGCTGATGAACTGCGCAAGCTGGTCGGCGACCGCCGGACCGTCCAGCAGTCTAAATGCCCTGATTTGGCGGATTTCTCCCTTTTCCCTTCCCTTTCGGCATTCCTCCTGGGCTTTCATGAGACCTACAGCCGCCCTTCCTCTTCGGGGCTCACAGCCAAGCTCACCAGGGGACGGATAGCGCTAACTCTACTGCTGGCATACCAAGAGATGGTAGCGGGAGCGGGAACGGATTGAGCTCCCTGGGTGTGGTGCTGGCGCTTGTGGCCGCAGCGGCCAATGCGTCAGGCTTCCTGACCATCAGCCTCTTGAGGGGCCTCCAGCACCCGCTGGTGCTGACTTGGTGGTACAACCTTGTGCTGGCCGCAGTAAGTGTCAATTGGCCCTGTCGTTTAGGGCGAGCGCTTTTTCAGAGCCATTTGATAAAGGCTGCAATCAGCGGGAAGTGAGTCCCAGCGGTTAACCCAGTTTGAGTGTCGTTGAATACTGACCAGGACTGATTCATGGAGCCCTCAAAGGGCACCTTCATCGAGCACGTCGCCACTGGCCTCGTTGCCTCGCCCAACAGGACTCGGCACACACACACACACACACACACACACACACACACACACACACACACACACACACACACACACACACACACACACACACACACACACACAGGTCTGCGCCGCCGGCGTCTCCGTCGTCCACACTGCTCCTTGTCCTGATTTCGCATGATGGGGATATCTACTACCTCCTTGTAACTTCCGCTCCTCCCCGCTGCCGCGATCCAGATGACGGCTGTCCCGTTAGTGTACCGGTGGCCGCAAGCGCCTGTCCTGCCATCGCGGCGCGAGGTCCCGCTGTTGCTGGCGGTCGGTTCCACTCAACTGGCGGCGCAATTATGCCTCAACCGGGGCTTCCAGCTAGAGTCAGCAGGGCGGGGCGCTGCCATCAATGTGCTGCAGGTGCGCAGTGCGACGGACGTAGTGCCGAAATGGGCACCTGTTGGGCGACAGATGAGCACTCTCTGGTGGGAGGGGGTGGGGGGGGTTAGCTCTGATCCCAAAGTCGGTTGGGAAGCACCGGGTGGACTTCCCGCAACTTCATGTCACGCTCGGTTACCGCCCCGCAAACACACCAGATGCGATACACTTACTATACCGCTAACGGTCGTCGGGACTTACTGCATTCAGACGTACGGGCTTAATGTATTAGGTTAACCCGAAGTGCACAGCATCCGTGAGTTCCCGGGTCCATTGCCCAACGTGCTTTTCCAGGTCCTGTTCAGCTTCATTCTAGATGTGGTAGTGCTGGGGGACAAGCCCTCGCGCCTCAGCGTGGGAGGGTCGTCACTGGTGGCTGCGGGGGTCCTCTTCGTGGCCCTTTCAAGCGACAGGCGTGTAGTCCCGACGGGTGGCCATGAGCGCAGCGGCGCTGATGCCGTCGATGCCAGAAACCCCAAGCCGTCAGCCAGACGGGAGAGTGGGGCAGAGCATCGTGTTTTTGTCGACGCCGGAGGCTCCGAAGCCGTCGCAAGGGTTAAGACGCTCGTGAAAGACCCGCGGGTTGCGGAGGTCACCATCACAGAGCCATTGCTGGGCGAGGCCTCATCCTGAAGTGTGTGAGCGCATGCCGGCTGCAGCGCGCTCCGGCTCCCCCTTCCGGCCAGAAGGCACGTCCGCACACTGCAGGTTCCAGGGCGTCCCATGGCGTGCCTAGAGAGGAAGCTAGGAGAGGAAGCTAGGAGAGGAAGCTAGGATAGCCTCTTCATTATTTAGAACTGCTTTTTTAAGGATCGCGGGGCACATTTCTTTTGCGACAGCGTGGGTTTTAGCGCGCCTGAATTCGTAATTACATCTGTGCATTACAGCGCTTATTGCAATTCCTACCAGCCCAGCGCGCAGCGGATAGCCGGCGTGCCGTCACATCATGGCGCTCGCTACGTTCGGCTTGCTCTTTTACTAGCATGTCATGGTTGCCGTGGAATTAGTGGGGAGGGGGGGGGGAGGGGAAGGGGGATGTAAATGCGCTTCGGTGTGTCAGGAATGCAATTCGTGTGCCAGTCCTGGAGGCGTGCGTGTGACACATGGTGACACATGGTGACACCACAGGCGGCACCACATGGTGCCCATATGGTGCCATGATGGAGTCGTTCATGATGTCTTGGGCCCTCGATACCCAAATAATCGTACTTGTGGGAAAGCATGCGCAAATCGACAGGATGTTGCAATGCAGGAGTTCCTTTCGAGCATGTTTGTGAAGTAGGTTGTGACATGACATTTATTACTCCTCGCATACGGGGGCGCATTGCTTTCAGTAAAGGTGTAGTAACGCTTGCAAGTGTTTCCAACACACATACATATTCATACTTTTGCTGATATTGTAGACGATGAAAGGATAACTGGGTTATTAGGGTTTGGGTTTCCATAACAGTACCCATCGTGAGGGTATCTGCACAGATGTTAACCTGTGAATGTACGGCAGAGATGCCTCCCTAAGGATGATGACCCCAGGCGTCAACATACCCACCTGCGCAAGTACTATGTAGCGCCAGCTGAAGGAGATGTCCTTCTTAGCATTTTAGGCATTTTAGGGAAACCAAGACATCCATCGATCCTGCACGATATATAGATGATCACATTATCAACCTAAAACCGAACAGTTAAAAACTAGTTTAGCTTTAAGTGATAAAACTGTTAGTAATTCTGCTTTGTTTTTAAATGCAATCGAATATAATTCAATATATCAAACTTGTTAAGTTTTAAAAAAACCTAATACTAGAAATGTAATTGAACAAGGGGAAAGTGTTAGTTCCAATGCACTTAGCTAGTAGTTTTGATCAAAAGCATCTTATAACCTAGTTGGATTTTTCTTTGGGAAACAAACTATTTTTTTGACACACACAAAGTGCAACGGCACCTAAAAAGAAGAAATCTGACATTAGCGTATCTGTCAAAGTAGGCTTTCTGCCACCATGATTTCTTGCTACTATTGATTTTGGTTTTACAATACAAAGAAACAATTTTGCTAAATTTTCGCGTACCTTTTGTGACAAATTTCAAATTTTCAAAAATTCAAATTATTGGCATAAAATTTTCAAAATTACGACCATAAACTTTATTGCATATGACGAGAATACAAGTGCCAAGCATCACGCTTATTAACTTGCAGTTTCATTTTAGTATCTCCAAGTTAGGTACAGAACAACGTCGTTGTAGCTTACTTCAAAAATACTTTGTGAATAACCATATTTTTGAAATCTAGCAAACCATTGAGATTGAAGTAGATACACAATAAAAATTATATTGAAGATTTTATTGTTGCAAGTAATGAACGAGCAAGGAAAAAGGCTTACTTGATCTCAAAACATACATGCATTATTTGATCGTCTTACTGCTGCTATAATTTGCATTTGTGTGTAGAATAACAAAGGCCCAATAATTAGAAGCAAGATGTTCACACGCACAATTAATATTTTGGATACTGCCAATGGGTACCCCCGCTAGATAGATGGGACGCATCCTGATGTTCTAGATCATGGATTTTATTCTGTCTAGTTGAACCTGGGGTCACCTGGCCTAATATACCGGCTTGCCGGTAACTAATATGAACATGTTCGAGCAGCCGTACGTAGTAAGCGCCAGGCCTCCTTGCTGACTTCAACAGGGTGACCAAGAACGTCGAACGAATGCTCCAGCTTTACCTAACGTAATTCTGAATTCGTGCTCTCGAAAAATATGCTTCAGGTTGCACATGGGAAATTTAATTTCGGTGGCAGCACAAACGGTCACCAGCCTCGGGAGCCCGACGGAGGCCCCCCTCTTCCCAACTCAGATCGATATCAGGCCTTGCCACGCCTCATAAGTGTTCATCTCTGCCAAGAGATAAATCGATGTCTATGCGTAAATTTACCCGTGGTTGCACGTAAGGTGATGAAGCACAACAGAACAGAACGATGGGAAACTAACAGAGCTGAGTCATGCAAATGGGTTGCTGGCTATCCCTTGCCCGTGCCGTAGAGCATTGAGGCGGGGCAAAACATTCTTTCATAAATCGAAAATGGTACTGCCTGGTGAGGCGTCTTCTAACGCGGCTTGCTAGTCAGCAGCCCGCCGGAAGGTGTAGGTAAGTGAGAGCAACGTTTCGTCCATTGATTAAATGAGGTTGCATTGCAATTCGAGGTATTTAACTTAGTATGCAGTTTGCATATCTCTGTGGTCGAATAATGAGCTTCCGCGTGTCGGCTATCAATATGTACTTCAAAGAGCTTCTGGAATGGTTACTTATTAAGAAATGACAGATGCAGACTGCAAGATCTTACCTCGTCACAACAATCTTGTCCAGTGGCATGCGCAATCACTCAGTGCGCCGTATATTAACCGTACGCTGGCAGCAACCCTGACCTTGCTTTGAGTGCACACCTGACGCACTTGGATGGAATTTTGAGTATAATCAGGAAGATGATTTCCCATATGGAATGTTAAAAATGCATGACTCGAGATATTGTAAAGTTTGTTCAGAATGAGAAAACGCTTGTTTTCCGACATTCCAGGTTTCGGCCTTGTGATGCTGAAGTTTATTCTGTTTATGTCTTTGATATCTTTTGTGGCTTGTACCGTGGGAAACGCAAGCACTTCCAAGGAATTCTTCACTCTGTTGGCGCAGCCAGGCATTAGAAAAATTATTTTAAAGAATGATATATCACTGGAGCTTAACGATGCGCCGAATATCACAGTCAATTTAACAGCTAACTTAACTATTGTAGCGGGGCTCCCTCCGCCACAACTTATTGGCCTTGCAGGTTGGAATATGACGAATTTGCCAGTTTGCAAATATTGACTTATCTGGTGGTATTTACCGGTCCTGGGGACGTTCTGCCAACATCTCTTCTTCTCTGACTTCGCAGCTAATTATATCGCCAGCAAGATCCGCCTTGAGCCTTATAATACGTTGACGTTTGAGCGGATAATTTTGTCGGGTATTCTTCGGGGGTAAGCAACCATTGCGACGGTTAAGGAAGAGTACTGCACGCGCCGTGGGCCACCCCATTTAAGTCAATCATGTGTCCACGTTACAACCCAAAGATGAGAACGGCGATCTTATGCTCACCCGGCCGGTTGCGGTCAGATGGAAGTACACCTGCCCTTTCCGGCCCTGACCTCGCTTTCACAATGCTGTCCCAGAGCCCCGATATCCTACTTGTCGACCAAAATTTCCCATTATTCCTGATGGGCGGGTCCAGTCTTGTCTCTCTGTGGCCGCCAATATGGCCATCTACGGCATGGTTAACTAGGCCCATGCCCCATTCTGGGGTCCCCACGCCTACCTCTGTTGAACTGTAGGACCGGCCAGCACCTGGATCTGTTAACTAGTTCAGATGGAGGCGCGGTGGTGTACAATCAAAGCATCAACCACAGACGTGCATGGTGAGTGTGAGTGTGTGTATGTGTGTGTAGAGGGAGTGCGTATGTGTGTGCGTGCGCAGGTTTTTGTGCGTCAACCTTGTGTTGAACCTCCAACAGTGCACAGTGTCCTGCCCGCACCTCCCCAATCAGCCAACGAATGGCGCAGCAATTGTGCCTTTTGCATATAACGGCCAGGCCCTGGGTCGGTCGTCGACTGGCCATCTGGGTCAATGGCTTTCTTGGCCAATGGCTATATGGGTCAGGGGCGATAGGGTCAGGGGCCATCTGGGTCAGCAACTTGCCATCGTACAGTGCGGCGGATGGACGCCCCCAATCATGTCCATGGGCTGCTAAGGAAAGCACGGGCTCAAATATAAAAAGCAAGATGGCCCGAATAGATCTCTGGACAGCTATGCCCACTGTGTCGCCTGCTTATCTCGGAGTTCAAACCCCGGTCCCCCCCCCGGCTTAAAACCCCACCCTGCTTTGAACGGGAATTCCTTGGCGTGCCGCAGCCTACCCTTTGGCTTGTTCTACGATCAGCTCAATTCGCTGCCACAACCATTTCCAGAGGCCGGCATGCCGTTCAATACCTCCCGGGCGTTCTGGCTGCAGAACAGTACGCTGTGCTGGTTTGATGCCGCCATGCGTAATGTATGCATGACACCGTACTTGAATATGTCCGATTATGGTACGTATAATCAGAAGATCGTGGGTGTGATCGGCAACGGCGGGTACAACTCGTTGTTCGTGAAATCGTATGGTGTTTGCGATAAGGAAATCAGCGAGGAATGCATAAGGCAGAAGAACGCGGACCTTTGCCTGGCGGCAGCGGTGGCAGCTGGCGACCAAGCTGTGCAGCAGTTGGATAGCACCGGAGCTGGCTCGCAAAGCATCTCCCCAAAGCCGCTCGCGATTGGACTGGGCGTGGGGCTGGGAGGTGGGTCACCGAACTAAGCGAGGGGGAAGCGTTTAGGCGAGGGATTGGGGCATCCTGCAAGGCGTTAAATACAAGAAACTGGGCGATGCGTTATGTTCTGTTCCGAAAGTGGACAGGCACTATCCCGTCAAGGAGGTGAAGGCGCTGGCGCTTTTAGGAATTCACACGTCTGTGGATGATTCGAGATGCCTAAGAGGTGGATTTGGTGGTGTGGTCCGGATTTTGCCGCATACCGCCATACTCGCAGGCGCGTTGTTCCTTGCAGTCATCCTTATCGCCGTATTCGCCCGCGCACACTGGAGGCACCGGCAGGAGGCCATGCTGGTCGGCACCCCGTCTACCCGCACCAAAGCCGCACTCAGCACTGTTTCAGAGGGCATGTCATCACCGCGCTCGGAAGATCTTGAGAAGGACAGCGGCGAGGGCGGCTTCCAGACGTCCAGTCTGAAGCTCACTGGGCCTGGAGCAGGAGCGGTGAGTGGTCCCGGTGGCATAATCACGGCTGCCGCCAGTGCTGGCGGTGCAGCGGATTCGCGCAGGAGGGTGGATGCCGATGACGACGTGGCTGGCAACGGCAGCAGCCGTCCCGGTGGCGGCAAGGGCGGCCTGACTTCGCCGGTGGCGGCAGGCAGCACGGGCGTAACCGGCAGCATCACCAACTGCAGTAACAGCAGCAGCGGTGTGACGATTGAGGGGTCATCGATTACTTGCGGTGCTCAGAAGATGGGTGGAAGCAGCGAGGGACTGGGCGGTGCAGGTACGGCCCGTTGAGGCGAGGATGCCGCCGGCAGTATCACGAGGATCCGCATGGGGTGAATGGAGGCTTCGCGGGGAGGCTGGGCTGGCGGGCCTTGGGGCAACGGAGGGGGTCCTCATCCTGGCGAAAGTTCCATGCAGATGTCTTTGATTTCAAAAGTCCGAATCAGTCCTGGCCAGCTTTGGGAACGTTAGGGGCTCCAAAAGAGGGTGAACAGCGGATCCCTCTGGCTTCGCAAGGGCGCAGCGACACGAGGAGAAGGGCGGTCTTGACCCGGCCTGACACTTGGATTCCTAGGGCCAAGTCCACTGCGCATCCTCGACGTTTCCATATTTGCCGGCCGGCCCCTGTGGCCAGGTCTGTTGCCTTCATACCTTCCCAACATTTCGTGAACTACCCTCCCAATGATCTTTCTCGCACAGGTATGGGCGAAGTGGAGGTGGCACGGTTGAATTTGCTGGCCAATGCTGCCAAAGGGCGGGCGGGAAGATCGGCACCGCTGGACGTGAAGGTGCTGCAGCTACTGGGACAGGTGATTTATAACGTTGAAATGCAACCGGCGGGTGGTGGCATGCTGGGTTTGCTAAGAAAAGTTCCGAGACACTCCAAAAACACATCATATGAGGGCGCGCCTCGGGAGAACAGATGAGGCCTGCAATTTAGGCGAGCTGCGCACCGTGTCGGTCAGTTCGTCCCTGTGCCTTTTTACACAAAGATGCAAATCTTCATATTTCCGATCGCCGCCACCTCACCTCACCTTCAAACGCGTCCTACCCCGCACTCCGTCCCCATTCCCTGGCCGCTGCAGGGGAGCTTCGGAAAGGTCTACAAGGGTAAGTCCGTAAGGACGCGGACGGAGAAGTGGATGACTATCAGGCTTAACTCGTCGTCCGGAAGACCTTATATTCTGTCACGTTAGCTCTCGTGAAGACGGGAGTAGTGGGGGCGCAGGGGAACCCAGCGAGCAAAGTCCTCCGCGATGGGATGGATGGGTCAGCAGCCGGGCGGGCCCGCTTGCGGCAGGGGATTATCGGGTCGTTGCTGCAAGGCCTGATGTGCATTTGCCAGCTATCTGAATCCCGAACATAATTCGCTTCGTTGTTCTCCCGCTCCCTCTTGTGAACAGCGTGCCAATACGTCCCTTCATGAAGCCCTTACCTTGCCTTGCCCTCGCACACCTGCCTCGGGCTTCTCGTCTTCTTTCCCCATTGTTTATCCGTTCGTATCCTCGCGCCACCTATCCACGCCGTAATTCCACATAGCATATGCATCTATACCATACGCGTAACGCCCCGTTCCATCGCCGCTGTCTTCGCGGTCAGGCATGTGGCACGGCACGCTGGTGGCGCTAAAGGCGCAGGTGCTGCCCCCCTCGCTGAGCGGCGACGCGCGGCGGCGACACATGGCCGTCATGGAGGCTGCCATCTCTTCCGCCATCAACCATCCCGCCATCGTGCAGACCTACTGCTACAGTTTCCGGCCAATAAAGGACACCGTGGGCCGCACCGTCGTGTGAGTGGAGGTCCAGGGCAGCACGGGGCGGTTGGCGGAGATAGAGGGCGGGGTCCTTGGGGCAGGGCGGAATTTCCGTGTCTCAGCTGCATTGAGACTAATCAGAAAGGCAAGGAGAGCATGGCTCCGGTCCTGGTCGTGCATCCCGTGTTACGTGCATTTTGGCGCCGATGAATATCTTAGCGTTTACTCTTACCGCTGGCCTCATCTCCAGTTCCCTCACATTATCATCTTTTGATCTCCTTCGTTCCTCACCCGCCTTCTCCGCTACTTCTCCCCTTTAAACCCCTTATGGCTGGGGCTTGTCGGTGCCGGAAACGGCGGCGCCGTCTCTCCATCGCTGCAGTAAGCATGGTCGGAAGTCCGCTCCCATCCTGGAGGAACCTGAGGAGTGCGACGCAGGTGTGCGGGATGTGGATCCGTTTGGCGTTATCTTGGCTGATTTGGCTGACTTTTACTTTGGGGGGTCTGATTATTGTTGCGGTGTCGTCCTGTTCACGGTCTGCCGACATGGGCTGCGAGGTTGGGACCTCCGCAAACCGGTTTTGAGGACCGTCCGCCTAAATCTTGAGGTGTCTAGGGGGTTCCTCCGTTGCTCACGTGCATCTTCCAGTATGACGCCCGGGCGTCATGCTGGAACCGATCCGGTGCCCCACCGTTTCTGAAGCAATGCGGGGGGAGATTGTTGCAGGTGAGGCCGGTGGCCGGGGCGAGTCAGATGTGGAAGACGGCGGCGAGGATTACGGTCACGAGCTGCTGCTGGTGCTAGAGTGAGTCCAGGATATGAGGCCATAGCGTTCGGGGGCATTTTGGGGAGAGCTCGGGAGAGGGTCGAGGAGGCTTAGCGGGCGATTTTACAATGGGGTTCTTGGTCGCAATGACGCGGATGCTAGTGCTGATATGCTCTCATGTCGGATGTTGTAGGTACTGCGACGGGGGCTCACTTCGGAATGCTCTGGACAAAGGTCTGTTCCACCAGGGCCGCCCTTGGCCCTGGGATTGGCGGAGGGCAATCCAAGCAGCGGGTCACGCGGCAACTGGGGTCCAGGCGGGCAGAGCGCAGCAGTTACAGCTGACACAGCAGCAGCAAACGCGGAACCAGCCGTCCCCGACGACCGCAGCGGGGCCGGAAACGCTGCCACAGGGTGATTCAACTGCCATCGCGAAGCTGGCCGCCGTCCTTATTAGAGGCAACAATTCCGTACCGCCCGCCAATACCCCGGACAAACGTAGCGGTCAGAGCACGACGGGGAATAGCGGCGGCGTCTCACCAGCGCCGCCGTTGCCTCAACAATGCGGCCGTGAAGGTGTTAGCGGTTGTGGAAATCCTGGCGCCGGAATGGGGGTCGCTGGTGCAGGCGGCGGCACGGACGGCAATGATGGTGTGGGCCACCGGAGCAGCGGACCAACACGGACCGTTGATGCAGCGGACCTCAACTCAAGTGTGTTTCCGAAACTAGATTCATACGAACCGGACTTCACGCATGGTGCCTTTGAGGTGATTCTGCCGACAGCGGCTGGCGGCCAGGATGGTGAGGAAGTCAGCAACAATGGCAGCGCCGCCGTCACCGCTGCTGCCGCCGCGGATCCCAGTGCATTGCAGCCACCCTCCAACGCAGGACTAGGGATGCCGCTCAATATCTTTAACACGCTAGCCGGAGCGCCCTCAGCTGACATGTCCTTCATATCATCTTTCAGCAATGCCTTTGGAGCTGGTGCCAGTGCTGCCGACAATGCCGCAGCAGCGGCGGCGGCGGACAGACTGGCGATGATGTACCTGATGCAGCAGGCGGCAGCGGCAGTAGCAGCTGGCGTCGATCCTGCCGCTGGTGGTTATGCCAATATGCTGGCTAACTGCATCAGCAGTAGCAACATGAGGGGCTTGAATACATGTGAGCTAGGAGACCACCTGGGCTTCGGCGCGGTGGTGGCGCCGCAGCCATCGCAGGCTGCAGCTGCAGTCATAAAGTCGCAGTCCACTGATGACACGCTGGTGGCGCCGCCGTCGGCGGTGCTGGCCGCCGCCGCCGCCAACGTGGGGGCGCCGGTGCACGTACCGCTGCCGCCACCTTCGGCAGTGGCGCGAAGTATCGTCGCCAGTACGAGCAGCCATGCTAACCTTCACCGGTTTGGGAGCTCCGGAGCCCCGTCGTCAGATACGAGCGGTCCGCAACCGCCGCCCCCGGCCATTCGATACGGACTGATGCTGGCGGTGGCGGCGGATGTGGCAAGTGGCTTGCTGCACTTGCATGCACACGGCGTTGTACACGGGTAAGAAAGTGGAAGTAGGGCACCATATCAATGCCGGATGTCACGGCACTCGCAGCGCTGACGGCGGGGCGGAATCTTCCGGGGAAAATGTGTTGGCCTCCTCATGCCACGAGTCAAATGAGCTTTCACAAACTATCACATGAATCTGCAGCACTCTCTGCACATTGCGGCATAAAGTTTGATGTGCGCAAGTATGTTCAATTATGGAAAATGAAGTTGGGATGGGTGTGCGTCCATGCCCCCGTCCACCCGGGCCCCAACCTGCAGAGCCTTCTCCCGCCTTTTGCCTTTAGCTGGTGCAGCTCCACCGCCCTCACCCCATATGTTCACCTGCCCCCCGAGCGTTATGAACTCCCAATTGTCCTCGCATGAAAGCATTTTTTCTTTCCTTTCCACCACGTGCTGTGCCGAGCAGGGATGTCAAAGCGAGCAATGTGCTTTTGAAGCAGATTGTGGTGTCTGACCCATCAGAAGCCGCCGGGCGAGCGATGGACGCAATGAGCCACTGTGGCGGTACAACACCGTCGTCGGTGGCGCCGCCAGTGGGTGGCGCTGGTGCAGCCATTCCCGCCTCCGCCGCTCGCGAGCTCCTGCAGGCCTCCAGCGTGGATTCTGTGGAGCGATGCCCGCGACTGGGGCTGTGCGCCAAGGTGAAGCAAAAACGCGTTTGGGCCCCCTCCCCCACTGATCCTTCTGCAACACCGTTGCACAACTTCGCATAAGGCCCACTGCACCGATGTTCTGCGCAGCCTGGCGACTTTCCTCCAAACATTGCCGCGGGGTTGGGGGAAGGCAGAGTCTCCGGCCCGTATTCCACCCCCTGGCGCGACGGCTCACTTAGATGCTGTGCTGCGTTCCTCGTGCCCATATCCTGCTTGCATCATCCGCAGGTCTCAGACTTCGGACTGAGCACGATGCTGTCGGCATCTAATACAGACACGCACATCAGCGCCACCACTGCCGCCGGGTCGCTGTCCCACATGTCACCAGGTCTGTCGGATATGTGGCGCATAGAGCAAGCACGTGTGCTTGCGCACTTGCGCGCAGTGCATACGCAGACTCGAGCTTGCATCAAACCTTCATCTACCTTTCACCTTATATTAGTTGATCGCAAACGATGGGTCAGCCACACCGCGGCGGCGGTGTTCGTCGCGAAGCACTGTTCGCCGCCGTTGTGCTCTAAGCTCTAAGCTCTTAACCCATGTTTGCGCCTTAAACTTCGCGCCACCTAAGCATCCAGTTCTAGCCGGCGCGGCGCGGCTAGAACCTCCCCCACTTTGCCAGTCCTTTCCCTAAACCTTTCACGTGAAGACGTGAGTTCCACGTGAAGAAGTAACTTGCACGAACTCATGCATGGCCCGATGGGGAATCCTTTGCGGCGGGGGTGTTCTCTCTTCTGGTACTTCATCTTCTGCGCCCGTCTGGACCTCGCGCCGCGCTTGCCCCAGAATTGCTGCTGTGCGGCCACGTCAGCAAGGCTAACGACGTCTACGCGTACGGCGTGTTTCTCTATGAGCTGTTCACGGGAGAGCGCGCCTGGGAGGGCATGCCCCGTGCGTTGCTGCCAGCCAGGGTGGGTCGGCGGGGTGTGCCGGAATGCACGTGCGTGTCATATCCTAAGCGAGAGAGAGGGACCGGAAAAAGGTGGAAGAAGGAGAGAGTGTTGCCGTTCCGATCTGGAGAGCCGCACGTGGCATCAAAGCACATGCAATGCTTCCGGGAACCCACCTGAGCAGCACGCGTGTGCTGCATCTCCTTACGAGTTCCACGCCCGTTGGCCCTGTCGCCAGCTGCCACTATCGTTCCGGTCTGGAGCCTACAGGAAGGCCGTGCGTGTACTGGGTATTACGACCCCACATCGCCCCCATAGCAGCTGCCTTATTCGTACCGCCCCGTGTGTGTGTGTGTGTGTGTGTTGCAGGTCGCGCTGGAAGGCTGGAGGCCGGTCTTTCCACCGCACGCCCCCCCAGCATACCGCCAACTAGCCGAAAGGTACGCTGCTGCCTAAGGCGGTGCTCTTCGCGTGAGGAAAAGGGAGCAAGTGGGCGGTGACGTGAAAGGAATGGGGAATGTTTGAAAGGCGCGCTTTTCTGTACTGGGCGCAGAGGTTTCAAATGGAAGTACCATTAATTCCCCCTCTCTCTCTCTCTCTCTCTCTCACTCCTTGCGATCTTACCCGACCCGTTTCGCTTTATGCCTCTGCGCCCTCGTGACCGTGTATTTGGTTGTTTCCTTGACGTCTTGGTTTTGCTCCCCACCCCTGTGGCAACCGGAACGGGAACGGCTGGTGGGAGTTACAGGTGCTGGATAGCCGATCCTGCGAAGAGGTAGGCGACGAAGGGAAATGGGGCACCTGCGGTATTCTGCTATGTTGGGATGCGGTGGCGGCGTGGGGTGGGGGATGGTCGGCAATGGATCTGGTGTGTTGCCGTGGGTTAGGATGGGGATGGGGAAGGACCGGGCGGGATGAGGCCATGCGTGGCGGAGGTAAGAGCACAAGGGGTCCAGTTGGAGGAACTCATGGGGGTATTGATATTGTTGCTACGAACAGTCCCCGTCATCCGTCTTTACGTAATCGCCACCGCGAGAACCTAAGCCACGAGGCCCGCGGCCTTTGTGTGCCAAGAGGCCGGTCCTCATGCATGCCCATGCTAAACGTTGCGGGGCCACCTATCGCCGCCGCGACTGGCCACAGCTGCCCCAAGCGTGCTGCACCCACGCAGCAGTTGAAGTGTTTCTCAAGTACTGCTTTTTGTACGCGCACAAAGACAGTGTTGTTACGGCAGGGCGCTCAGACGAGATATTTCATTCCGCAACCGTATTGTTTGTTGGCTTGGTTGCTTCTCCCGCTTTCACATTAACGCGGAATGTATGGCGCGATCTCTTCGTTTAACCCCCCCTCCCACCTTCAGACCCACCTTCGAGGAGATCGTGGCGATCTTGAAGGACATGCGCGACGCGGCGGCGGCGGGGATACTCCCGGAATGGCTGCCCGTTCCCAACCCCCAGGTATCCTTCCTGCAGCAAGTCATGTTGCAGCGCCGCGCCACGAGTTCACTGCCATCGCCTGCGGCCCCGGGGTCACGTAACCACCCGGGAGTGGCGGCAGCAGTGGCGGCGCCGTCGCCCGGGGGACCCGCGTCGCGTAACCAGTCCCATGTGCAGGTGGTGGTGTCTGCGCAGCAGCAGCAGCAGCCTTGAACACCTTGCTATTTCCGATGTTGATGTGATAACATCAGTAGCAACAGGTTGCTCCTGGGCGCCGGTTCGTGGCTTGGAGTGCGTGACTACGGATGTCGATGCTGTTGGGGGAGGTCCTGTTGGCGGTCTGTAAGTTATGGTTGTTGTTGTTGTTGATGATGATGATGATTTCGTTGTGACGTAAAATCTCATGTGTAGATTTCTGCTTATTGGTGAGGAATAGAGGCCGAGAAGACGGCCCCCTGGCAGCCCGGAAGATAAATATCCAAGGTGGTTATGGTTGTATTGGTGGCTAGTGACGGCTGGCGGTTGCGGCCTCGCCATTTGCGGGCCTCGTGGCTTCCCTTCCGAGCCCCGTGTGCTACAGCAGCCATTGGCGCGTCGATGACAGCTGCATCGACACCCAAGGGCACCGTCAGTGCACGTCGACGCGGCTGTGACCACGCTTGCGGCTGTGGCTGCTCCAGCCATCCCTAGGGGATTCGATTCCTCCGGCGGCACTTACCTGCTCGAAGCCCATGGAATCGTAGCAACTTCTCTCTCCGCATGTTCGGGGCTCTTGAGACTGAGATGGGCAGGAGGAGCAGCATTAGGGCTTAGTTGGAAAGCCAGTGCTTCTGTGCGTCCCGTCTCTTCGGTTGTGATAATCAGTACAGCGGCAGCAAATGGCAAGGAAGAAAGGCTCTGCTGCTGTCAAGTGTCAACGGTTGCGGCTGCTATTTGTTATTCGTATGTGATTTGCTTCCTGTGCTGTTATTCTGTCTGTATATCGTACGCATGCGCGATTATCGGGGGGGGTTTGGGGGCTGCATGCGGAGTGGGTATGTGCCACCGCAGATCCCCCGGGTGAGCAGAATGGAGAGAAGTGGCAGATTGAGCACACTTATAATTGTGAGGTACGCAAGGTATCATCGTCGTTACGACGGCATTACGTATGCGCTGCTCCCAACAGAACTCATTCAAGGTGGGAGGTAGCTGCCGGCTGCAGCTACAGACAGGGCAAACAGGACAGCGAGGTGCCAGCGACAGCGGCACGGAGCATCCATTCTGCGGACGAAATCTCATCCCGCGATGCGGAGCCTCTTGGGACGGCGGCGGCGGCCAGAGGATCACCAAAGCCTTGGACGTGTGCGTGGATGTGTACGCCTGCCTGCCTACGTACCTACCAACCTGGCTTCTTGCTTGTATGTGCGTGTGTGCTGTGCGCGCGTTGTTTTGCTGTGTTCACGGGGACGCACCCGGCACCAGATTACATCACAGCGTGTCGCGCGACCAACGGCATAATGGCAGTTCGTTCCACTCTGATTCCACTGCGTTATTGCCCTGTTACAGTGGTTGTAAGACGGCGGCGTTGTTATCTCCCCCCTGAGGTCGGACTGGAGTTGGGATATGTGTCGGATAGGGTTGGCAACTTGGTGAATTGCAAGCGCGCACACAGCACAGCGATGCCCACCTCGAAGGATTACCGTAAGAGCACTAAAGCTGACGACTCAGCTGTTGACATTTGAGATGGACTTGATTGTGTAGGAAAAAGTGCGGATGCCGTGGGACTAGTGGGGATTCTAAAACCCCTCCGTGGGGGGCCCCAAGCAGGGGCGCCACGTCAGTGCTTGGGGCTGAATACCTAACATATGTTCGTGCGTTCGAAGGAACTCAGTCCCTGGTTGCGGCTGGGTGGTGGCATAGGTGCCTTTGAACCCTAAGATGTAGGTAATAATGAACGCGACCTTCGGTTCCAGTAAGGTGGTGCGCCCGTCCCGACTTGCATGTTCATGTCTGCTAAATAGAGTTAGTCCACCTAAAGTCCGCGCTTGCATGACGCATGGGGTTTAACATTGGGCTACGACGGGCCCAGTTTGCAGTCCCGGTGCCTGCAATGGGACTGCAAATCGGTTTCCGCCGGGGAAGAAGAAGAGGGGGGGATATGGGGAATGTGCAAGAAGATAGCGGCAGGTTCTTGTCCCATGAAATGTTAAAACTGGCACGCGTGAGGACTGCTTCCGATGTGCCGGACGCGGCGACGGTGTTCAATGCGGTTCGGGGTCTGGGTGCGGGTGTCTCTCTCGCTGTGTTGGGCAGGGTAAAGTGAGTTGAGTATAACAGCACGCACGGGCTGGTGATGGCGGTGGTCGGCCGATGTCCCGCGCGGCGGAGCAAGATATTGCTGTTTGTTCAGGATTGAGATGGGCTTCTGGGATGTGTGTACATATTGAGGCCTGGCATACATCGATGGCGGTGATTGACTATGTTCATGTGTTCGATGTTCCGGCGTGTGACTGGATATGGTGGCGCGTTGGGGGCTTAGGACGGGCGAAAGGGGGGCTTAGGGGGCCATGACCACCGATGTAATGGAGAATGCAGCTGCTGCTGCTCGAAACGCTTTACTGTATGATAGAGGCGTGCCTGTTGGAGCGAGTTGGGAACAACGCCATACTTATAAGGGGGTAACTCCGTTGTATTGTATCGCTGCCTCTCGTTCAGGGCGGGCGTGGGGTGTGTGAGCGGGTGTATCTACACGCGGGGCACTTGGATAGCGGTTCGGATGATATAATCATGATCCGGGGTCGAGGAAGCGCTACTGGAGATTCGGCGAAGTGTACGGAAGACGGGGTTATCGGTTGTCGTCCCGGTCGGCTTACGGCGTTGTTATGAGATAGACTGCTGCTGCTGCTGCTGCTGCAAGAAGGAACAAGAAGGAATCGCCGCCTTTTTGTTAGAAGCCCCTCGTTTCCAGCTGCCAGTTCACGATCGCTGTGTATTGTTAAGTCGCGTGGCGCGTATCGCATCACCCTTCTGCTTCGTCGTCACGTCACAACTCACATCGAGCGCGGTGCGTGAGAGGCCGTTGCCGTGTGCGTCCTCCAATGTGGCCGACCTGTGACTCTGCGATGTCTGCGAACACTTTTACGAATAAGTATTGTTACAGTTGTCGTACTATTTCCTATCAATGGCACCGTACCTCGATTTGAACGATAGTAAATTACTGTCATATCGTTCAAACTGCTGATCGCTGCCGAACGTTGAGGCAGAAGGTAAAAATAAAATGTGCCGCGTCTGCTGCATGGTGGAAGTGAGGCCGTCGTGAAGGCCCTCTCAGCTTCTCATTCCACCTGTCCGCATGACCCTGTGCCCATCATATGGCTCTTGATTGTGCCGGCATCGTACCGTATCAGGCATGATATGGCGCGCCGCGCTGCGTGCATGCTGCACAGGGGATACTCCTGGGGCGCGGACGTGTGACCCATGGGTCAATGTGAGCGTGTTGTTGAAGTCCGGCTCAGTCGCGAGTGTCCGTCCCTCATAACCATGTGTCAGGACCATGGGCGTTTATGCCCGGGTTGGTGATGTTTCCTGACGAGCCCCGGAAGCCTGGGCCGTCATTGTCCGCAAGCAAACCAGGTTGGAACTCGGTTGCGGGGGCCTCCAGCCCTTCCAGCGTCTGTGGCAGCTGCGTCCATATGGCACCTCGCTAGCGCTACGGTACATTTGCACAGGCCATCAGTTTTTTAAGCTATATATGCTGTTGGTGTATACACACACTGTTCGTCCGTTTTGTTTTGCGTATTTGCTCGAGTCCTAATATCCCCGCTAATGGCTCCACTCCGTCACATCTCTCTCCGGAGAGCGTCCCGGAGGGGGCTACTGGAGTACGTCCGTTTGTCTGTCGGCGTCTGTCGGTCCATTCTATATGTTGACGCACGGCACATGATGATGATCTTCGAGGAGGGGTCCACAGTCCAGTGTCATTTCTAGAGTTGCAGCTCAGAGGCGCTGGGTAAGGTGCGGGGGTACGGTGAGGTATCGTCCTATGGGACGCACAAAACAACTTTCCCCCAGGACCGCAAACAGGTGGATGATCCCCGTGATTGTCTGTGTAGATGTGTCCTATGAAGCTATGGTATTCAGAATGCTGCTGCTGCTGCTGATGATGATGATGATGCATGTTAATTTCAGTTTGGTAATAAGACGCTGCAGTAATCCGCGCCCGGAGGAAACGTGATATGTAGCGGGTGCGCGTGGAGCCACATTTGATTTACCGCAGAGCAAGCACTCATCCTCGACTACGGGACTATCGGCAGCAGCTGCAGGAGTAGAGAAGGCATCTCAGCAGCAGCAATAGAAACATGGGGCGCATTTGTTCTCATCCCCTTTTTCGTAAACCTTCAAAGGTATATAATATGCTGCCAGAAGCCTTCTGCTCACGTAAGCGTAACCGTATTGACAATGCCTACGGACTCTGCCTTTTCGAAAACCTCGTCCCACCAAATGTGCACGCACGGCGAAATCGCACTGAGCAATGGCAGCACTGCCACTTCCCACGCTGCTGCCTCGGCTGGAGAACGTCATACACACATCTCACCACGGTGGTATCACCGCCGTACAACCTTGATGTACATCCTCCGGAGCCTGACGGCATTGGACATCTTCCGGTTGGCAACCGCTTAAAAAGGGATAAGGGCCAAAACTGTTTGGCGCAAAATGTCTGTTTGGCCAACATCCCAACGGGCACGTACTTCGCAGCACCCCATGATACGGAGGGCTAAGTCTTGATGATTCGCACCGCATCTCGACGGTGCAGTCGAAGAAAACGAGAGAGAATATAATTGTTATGTTCTGATGCCACCTATTCCTGTCTGGCGGTCGAAGGCGCCGTCAGACAGACCACACCGGTCAAGAGTGAGGCGGCGACTGCCCTCGAGTAGCGCCACAAGCTTGAGGCAGCCCGCCGCATCCCAAGAACCCATGGGCCAATGGAGGCTACCATTGACCCATGGGTCAATGGTAACATACGCCATTTAGCCAACCTTTCCATCACAAGGGTGCCAGCGCCAAGAACTAGTGTTAGAAAGAAGAGCCCTCGGGGGCCTTCGCCGCTGCATTACTTCTTTCTTACTTATGACACACATTTTTGCACACTGTGTCGCATCCTTAACAAATTGGAGGTGAGGAACATTTATGCCCTTATCGATGCAGATGATGCCGGCGGCGGCCCGGCCGCTTCCGTACCGCCGTCGTCCAAATACGACATCAAATCCAGAAAGCCGACGTACAAGCCCGCTATGCTAAAACCGACGCCGATGACCACAATCGCAGCAGGCAGTGTGTATCGGCACAGCGACTGCCAAACACACTGCACAGCTCCGCGCATGCTGCTACAGCCGGGGCGCCCTCTGCTACTGCTTCCTCGGTCCTCGGCCCTTGCCTGCAAGGATTCCGAGGTTAACAACCCCGCAGGCTTGCTACAGCAGCATGCTGCGACGGCTGCGGCGGCTCTTACGTCGGGACCCGTCCCCTCCAGCAGCGGCTCTCGAAGTGGATCAGGTGTCCGAGTGGCGGCTGCATCGGTCTCCGTCGCCGCCGACACTGTGTGTGTGCCCACAGCGCCACGACATTCATCCGTCTGCATCCGCTGCACATCTCGTTGCACGGCAAGGTGGATGAAGACAGGGATGACATAGCACACCAGGCATACCGCCGTACAGCCGGTGAGCGCAAAGATTTTCTCCGCCTGTTGGCAGTTGGCAGTTGGCAAGGCGGGTTTGTAACGGCCCGTAATGTCGTGGAGCTCTACATTGGTAACTGAACATCGAAAACCTATAGGAGAAGGGCCCGCAGCGCCCACCAGCTTGATACAAAGGCGTTGGGACTTCTTCGTCTGTGGCATTAAAAGGCCTGGTCATGGCCGCTAAGTGCGAAGTGCAGTCCACTTCATGTGAGAATATGACCGATTAAGTGATCGCGTGATCGCGCAGTCGCGATGAATCGACCGATTGGTCGATCCGGTTATCAGACAAAGCGAGCCAGCCCCGGGTGGCGCCAGATGCACACTACCCCTCTACCTGGTCCCTAACCCCCACACGGCTACTTCCCTCTGTTCCTCCCGCCATCTGCCCGAGCGCGATCTCTTACCTGCGTCGGGAACAGCAGTGCCACGGTGGTGGCGCATGACAGAATCCCGAGGGTTTCCGCAATTTGGCGCGTCCAGGTGAAGGGCGCGTCCGGGCCCACCAACAAGAGATCCAGGGAGGCTCTCAGCGCGTAGTGGGTGGTGACCATCCCGCAACACAGGTACACCAGAAGGCTGGCGTACAGCACCAACGTTGCTGTACGGAAACCGGGCAGGAGGTCGTTGACCTGGATACAATCCACGAGAAGGAGAAGGATTGGTCAGGGTGGTCAGGGGTTGGTGAGGGTGGGCCAATCCGCAGAGGGTTTTGGCGGCGAAAGGACTCAGCCGAAGAGCAAAGTGAAAAGAAAGACGGGGCTTTCGGTCTGACAGGTATACGCACAGACACACGCACAGAGACTCCAGGGAGGGGCGAAAGAGAGGGAAACGTACCATGATATTGCTCTCCGTCTGCGTGCCAAAGATGGACGCTCCAAAGACCCCCACCGTGCCGTACACCCCACATGCAACGGCGAATAATGTGATGTGTACGGCGCGTTCCGTCAGGCGCGTCCCAGCTGGGCCCGATGGCATTTCCTTCAGCAATGGCATCAGCTGCGGCGGCGGTGGGAGGGGGTCCGCCGGGGGCACGCGGTGCGGGTATTTAGGGAACAGCTTGCGGCCATAAGCCACCTAGGCTGCGAGATATTGTGAGGGCGGGATCGATCATACCCTCGCCCTTCGGATTCCGACACCCCTCCGGTGCTCCGAATGGCGAGCACTGTCCTCATGGCCTGCCCTCGCCCGCGCCCTCGCCTGCTGTTGCACCCACCATCGGCTGCATGTAGAACGCAAAGCCCAGCACCGCAAATGCCTCCGGCAGATGGGCATCCACCTGCGAAACACACCAAGGTATAGGTTATGTGAGTCTTATTGTCGTACTACCGTACTGTCGTATTATTGCATATCCCATTCCAATACGTGTGTTGCCTTTTCCTATCATTTCTATATTCCCCTCCCCTCCCCGTCTCCCTCTTCCCGTCCCCCTTCCCCTCCCTCCTCTACATTTCTGGTATAGCTGCTGCAACTCCCCGTTGGACATGTCGCATGGAACGTGTCGCCGCGTGACCACATTAACTACCATCGATCAACCTGCAACTGACAACAACCAACCTTGACATGCAGCACGTTGAGCTCCCCAGATCGCACCGCGGGGAAGTCGTCCGAAACCGCTCGCGCCACGATGAGGACACACAGCACCACCACCACCGCCACTCCCACTGTGGCAGCCTTTTCAAACTGCGGACGGGGCGGGCTATGAACAAACGGTCTTACAGAGGGTACGTGAGAGAGAGAGTGTGTGTGTGTATGGGGGGGAAGGAAGGGAAATGGAGATGATGGTGGAGACATTGACGGAGACTGAGATGTCCCCTGTGTATGCCCGCGAACGCGCATGCCGGCCTGTTTGCAGCGCACCTGACGTATATGTCTTTGAAGACACAGCGGCAGCAGCACCGTAAGCACGGTAAGTATCATGACGGGCCGCCCGTCAGCCGCCAGCAGTGCAGGAGCCTCGCCATCACCCAGGCCCTAAGGATAGGGTCGTACAAGTACGAATTTGAATATCGCAAACATATGGATGAAGGTACGACTGATTCACCGAACCTGTGGCTCCAGGATTGTGACGTAATAGTCGTACCTTCTGTACCATGACACGAGCTACGTCGGACAAGAACGCCAGACCGCCGCATAGGGTGCCGTACAGCAGCAGGATCAAAGAAACCTGTGTGAAAATCTGTGGGAAGGCGGGGGGAAGAGGGGGGAAGAGAATGCCGGGTGCCTGGAGTACACAGCTCTGGATGGCCCCGGGATCGGCAGCTGCGGGTTCAGGACCGCAGCGCACTCTTAGTCGGTTCAATCCGAGTAGCGTCCACCCTTTGCCACCCGGTTGCCGGCATTGACAAACCGCACACATTGTCGTACACATGCACATGGGATGGATAGAACGCCGCTACGGGTGCAGCATGTATCGAGACGCCAAAAGCTTGTGAAACATGAGGCTGGTTTCGGAGGGCTCGTGCGATTTCACCCGTCGATTCGTATCCCAGCCCCAGGCCTTCGACCAGCCGAGGAGTCCCTTCCACAGCACCTACCCGGGCCTTACGGCCGCCCGCCCACTCCGACAGCTGCTCGAACGTCGTAAGGCCCGTGTGAGCTGCAGCGCGAATCATCATACAACAGGTGGCGTCATTCGCAGCCGCCACCAGCACCATTGTCAACACACCGGCCGCAATGCCCGTCTTGGAGAAGGCGTACGGGACCGGCAGTACAGTACTGCAGGTAGCGGTTGGGGTTTGGGTTGGAGTTGGGGTTCGGGCCCTTGTGTTCACCGTTGTTATGTAGCAAATCAATCAGAGGGCAGGTCGGGAAAGTAATTAGGTCATCATGACTGGCTGAGGAGCTAAGTGGTACAGTAATGAGATCTGTGTGTTCGTGTGTGTTCACATGTCGGTTGGCTGCTTGGTTGACCTTGTCGGCGCCGCCTTTTCCAAACTTGACGTTGGCGGTGGTAATCCCTCCGTCCATGTGCACGTCTAAGTAATAACATCAATCGCAAGTTGAGGGCATGAGCTTCACGCAGCTAGGTAGATCCATGTGAGGCATGTGGTTGTTAGGTCCCCCTCACCTGCCAAGGACGCCCAACGTTAAGGTAACAAGGGCAGAATACAGCGCATGAGCAGCTGAGTCCTTTCCAAAAGGTGAGATATAATCAGGATCATCCTCGATGAGCACTGCCGAGTGTGACAAATGAGGCTCGGACGACGGCATGGCAACCGCACTCTCGTGCCGGTGGCGACGGTTTGCGCTGAAGCACGAGTTGATACGCCTTTGTGCTGTGGAATTGATATTGTTTATACGATAGGCATAAGCAAACGCGAAATGCCGTCACGGTCGGCGCTTGAACAATGGAGATAACTGAACGCTAAACAACTCGGAAGCTCCTCAAGTAGTAATTCTTATTTGGCAAACCGTTCGGTATCCTAGACCTGACTTACGACCTCAAAATAACGACCAGACCAAATGGCACGTGTTTTTCGTTAAGGTGTCAAAACGCCACAGCCGCAGCTCCGCCCTGCAAGCTCACAATTTATTTTAAAATTAAGACAACTGGTTTCACATACGAAAGAATTAGTCGAGTGACGTCCATGCAGGCTCTGTGACGGGTTCGGCTGCAGGGTTACGAGGTCAATAAATAACAATGGCTCAGTATTTCTAATTTACGCCACCTTCCCGCACCAAAGAGAAATTCCTGGATCGTTTGATGATGATGATGATGATGATGATGTTACAAACTCAGGAAGAGCTCGTAAGGCCCGTACGAGCCAGGAGGCTCAAAGGACCGCAAGAACGAGCAGTGAAAAAGAAAGAAAAATGATAGTAAAAAGATAGGATCGTTTACAGTTCATTGTATTGAAATGTGGTACAAACTTGGTAACGGTCGGCTTACAAATCTGTTGTCGACCGGTATTTCCGGCGTTCCACGATTGCCAAATGCGTACAGATTCAATTTGTACAAGTCACACCATATTGTTATTTGGATCATCAATGGCTATGACTTGTCAATAATTTATAAGCGGCGAGAGGTAGTTTCGCCGTTTGCGTCGTACGCGTCTTATACCCCAGATATTACGTCTCGGTATTTTTGATTTTATGACGGCACCAAGTGAGTATGTTCCAGACACGTATATGCGTCAGGCAATCCGCTGGATACGATGTAGGACAAACAAATGACGACTGACGGGTATCCCAGGTAGCGGCAATATGGCGCTCCACATTCTGATGGTTAAATTATAGAAACCAAATACGCTTCATTCTGTTTCATGGTGCAGCCAGCTTGACAGAAGTCGGGGTCAGAAGCCGGCAAAGCCTAGCGTGGCCCAAAACAATAGGCAAGCCGTACCCGTCCGACCCCATGCTATTCAACTTTCAATATGTGATAATATGCGGACATCGTCACCAGCCCTGTCCTCTGGCCGGTCATAGCCATTGCCGGTCTCTGTTCCCGACCTTAGCCCGCCTAACGCAAACCCTATCTACAGCCATCTCCTTCCATCGAAAAGCGTTAGCCTTCTTTGGCCCTCTAGCGGTTGGCCGGGTCGCGCCGTTTGGAATTCAGTACTTCAACCGTTGAGAGGTGGTATCTTTTCTTTGGCTTTTTCTTCCAAGAGCAGCAACTAATGCGGGCTTGCGTAGGAAGCCGGGTTAGTTAAGCGTTAAAGCCTTGGTAAGGCGTTTGAACTAAGGGCCATAGCTCAGCCCGTGACCTCAGGGCTGTATTTATTCGCTTGCTTCGTCTGTCTTTTCATCTTGTTTTTGTTGTTCAGCGCGCCCTTCCGCGACTCCCTTGTCGTGTCGCCCGTAGTGTCGCTGGTTTCTTTCCTTGGTTCGTCGGGTGTTCGATTCTTGACCTAGGCCTTTTTAGCACAGTGCAATTGTAGCAGAAATGTCAAGCGATCATCGTGTTACGTGCAACCATGACGCTTAGGAAATTGGGTTATTTCACCCTAAGTTTACAAACAACGAAGGTTCCTTTATTTAGACCAGTCTGCAGGTCATCCGCGCCACTGCAGCACACGCAGCAGCCGGCTCCCATATCAATACCACCCAAACCACTACCGCAGCCAACCAGATAACACCCCCACCAGTAACTGCCTCCATCGTCACCAACGTGGTGAAGGGGCCTGCGATTTGATCGCCCTTTCGACAAACCAATCCTCGCGGTCACCCCCCGTCACCCCCATCGCATCCCTGCCACGAACACCACTACCTGCGCTTGTCCTCCGCTCGTGCGGAGGACGGGCTTATGTCCTCTACCTTCC
Source organism: Volvox reticuliferus (assembly GCA_019650235.1). Lineage (NCBI taxonomy): Eukaryota > Viridiplantae > Chlorophyta > Chlorophyceae > Chlamydomonadales > Volvocaceae > Volvox > Volvox reticuliferus. The sequence goes on from BNCP01000022.1 coordinate 372,369, forward strand.
ATCACTACCTTTCAACTGCCACGGCACCAACCCTAACGCAAGCCCAGACGCATGCACTTGCAACAGGCGCGTGTGACGACGAAGACAAGGACATAGATGAATTGTCCTCTGCTCAGTTGTTCGTAACTGCATCGTATATAATAATCGATGAGGGCTCGGCCAAACAGCAACCGCAACAGCGGCGACCTCACCCTACCCCAGCACCTCCTGAACGAGGTGCAGCAAACCCCACTGGCGTCTCCCCTGGCCGCCTGCGCCACCACCCCCACCCTGCAGGAATCTAAACCTGGCTGCCGCCTGGCCCCCATCAGCCCATGCAGCGACAACCCCGCAAGGCCCATGCGAGTTTGGGACTTTATGTCTCAGCGTTGCCAGTCAGGCCACATCAGCCGTTCTGCGCCGCGTAGTACTTGGGTTTGGGTTTGGGCCCGCCCTTAACCCTTTAGACTGTACTCCCTTCGCACTCATGCGCTCACGAGGGATAAGACGGGGAAGCACACCTCACCCTCACCACTGACCCCCTCCCACCTAACCGCCCACCCAGCGACGCGTCCCGCACTAAACAGCTATCAGCGTTGCGCCCCCGAGGAGGGCCTTGTGACCTGCGGGTCTGCTGTTGTTCGATCTTGCTCCCCTACCCAGTTCCCGGGTACGCTGTCGTCCCAACCGCCGCCCACCCGCACGACCAACTCTAAGCGGGTCGACACTGCAACAGCAGCAGCAGCAGTGTGCGCTGCCCACCTGGACCTTCCTGGTAGGTCCCTGCACCCCCATGTTGCGGCTCTGAGACTCCCAAAAACCTCCAGTCCCTCGTCGGCGGAGGAGAGCCCAAAGCGGAGCCCATGATGTTGATGTTATCTTACTAGGCCCAGAGATGGGGGCCAAAATGGGGGGAAGCCACGATGAAGTGTTTTCCGGTCGCCGCGATGGCGCGCAGGTAATAAGATCAGTGTGTCAGTGTGTCAGTCAGTCGGTCATTCAGTCCGTCCGTCCGTCAGTCGGTCGGTCAGTCCGTCAGTCGGTCAGTCACGCAAAAGGGTTGATCACGAAACACCACATGAAGGTACATCGTGCGACAGTATCCTTCCGTACAAAAGCCCGGCGGCCGCAAGTTGTTCTCTTGCCAGTCGTTTTCTCACACACATGCAGACATACAGACACATACACACACATGCACGCGCGCGCCGGGGTGTGCACGTGTTCTCCCGACATCGAGTAACTCACACACATGCATACACACACAGATCTTCCGATAAGGTCGTACAATATTTGTTCCAACAGTAAGACCGATGAGGCAGAGTTTTACCGTACCTTGCAACGGCGTACCGTACCGCATCGTACCGTAGCATCCATTTTGGCTAACGTACATCAGCAGCACCAGCGCGGCAACGCGCACGTATAATACTCACGCGATTACTGATCACATCCAATACCTCCATTACGTCTTAGCTATAGCGGTCAGTGTTTGATTCCTTAAGGCATTAAAGGGCATTTCTGCAAACGGCGGGGAGACAGCTCGCGCACATTCATCACGGGCCGGGCCCCCCCCCACACACACACATATTACAGCTCTGAGAGACGCGGCCGGGCGCGGCAATAACCTTTCACCACCCCCCTCTACAGCCTCCATACGTACACACTGAGACATGGCGCCCAGTTTTGCAGAATCAGAATCACAGTCCCAATGACACCCGCAACCGAGACCTCCAGTGCTCCCCCCCCACCTCGCCGCCATCTGCTTACTCCTCCGCAACCCCCTCCCCTCCCGATCCTGATATGTGAGTGTCATGCGCCGCGGTGAAGCGCACGCGGAGGCACACGCAGTCCGATTGGGAGCTGCGTTGGCGCCGATTACTTGGCCCGCTCACGCCCTCTGTTTCTCCCATGTCCGGATCCTGGTGATGGAACTGGGTCGTGGCTCGGCCCTGGCGGATCGGAGGACTGTCCGCCGCCACCGCCGCCACCGCTGCCGTTATCGCCACCGCCGCCACTGCCGCCACCGCCACCTTGTCGTCGCCTCCGTGGGGATCTCTGCCGGGAGGGGGTTGAGGACTGTACTCGGCCGCCGCCATTCCGGCCATCCCGCCGCCAGTGCTCCTCCATACGCTCCAAGTCTTGTTGAATCTGCACCACCATCATCATTAGGATTTACTATTATTATTATTATTATTATTACTATTATTATTATTATTATTATTATTATTATTATTATTATTATCATCATCATCATCATCATCATCCGCAGCAGCAGGAATACGCCGTTTACCTGACCCTCACCTCATCCTGCCGGCTATGGGCTGATCAAACCAACGGGATAGCGGCGCTACCCCGATCCCCGACCCCCGACCCTGACCCCGACCCTGAACCTCACCTCGCTAATGCTAGGTCTGCTCGAATATGACGCAAGCGCTAACTGGCCGCCAGAGGAGTCCCGCCCGGAACCCAGCACCCCGGACTTAGGCGGCGTGGTGGCCGCAAGCTTTCCGCCACCCCGCGGCACGCTGCTGCCGCCACTGGCGCTCGCGCCTGGCCCCCTTGAAGCAACTGGACCTGGAGCCGTGGCCGCGGCAGCGGCAGCGGCGCTGCTGCTGACTGAACCTAGCGTCCCCGACGCCGACACGAGGGGTGGGCGGCTGCTGCTGTGGCCGTGCGTCAGGCTACCGGCGCGGCTTAGCATTGAGCGAAGCGCGGAAATAACCGCAGAGCCGAAAGAATGAGCATGGGTGCTGCCAAAGCCGGCGGCCGGGTGCAGGCCAACTTGGTGTGGCCGCTGCGTCGACTGCGCCGTGATATGGGAAAGGTGCGAGTGGCAAGGTAGCCCCGGATGGTTGAAGCTACTGCTGTACGGCAAATCGCGGGTTCCGGAGCCTGATGGCCGCAGCCCGGCGCTGAGCACGCTGCCGGCAGGGCATGGCGAGCCTGTCGACTCAAGCGCCGTCACTAGCGCGGGACCTGCTATCGAGTCCTCAGACGGACGCGCCTCCGCTGCCGCCACGGCGGCGGCGCCGCCGCTACGGAGTATTGCCGCCGTGCCGCTGGGGAGCTTGGCCTGGTTTTGCTGCTGGTCTTGTACGGCATTGGCGGCGGCTGTATCAACGCTCCTCGTAGATCCGAAGGCTTGCAAACCAGCTTCCGAATTGTTGTCTAAAATGTTGCTGAAGTTGTATTGAGCGTCGCCACTGCCGCGCCCGTCACCGGCCCCGCTGGCGGCCGCGGTGGCGAGCTCAACGTCAGTGGGGCGGCGGCGACGCCAGCAGCATAGCAGCAGGATGACCAGCAGCAACAGGATCACTGCCACACCGGCGAAACAAAAGGACTAGGGCTTAGTGGGTAATGAAGGCAGAGGCCATTCAGTTAACAAAATAAAAATTAAAAATTTGATACCAAAGGAAATAAAAAATAAAAGCGGTGTTGCTTTGTTAGGCTCGCTGTAGTGCAACAGAATTAGGGGCTGGAGGTAAATTGATGCCAGCACCGTCCCGATCCACGCCTGACCGATGCGGGGCAGCCCACGTCGACGTCGCATCGCATCACAGACTCGACTTCCGCTCTCATCCCACGCTCGGTGCTGCGGCGCAGCTCACGCATTGTCGCAATCGCCACGCCTCGCGCCTTTTTTGCACCACCCAATCCCGGCAGGACGCGACTCGCACCTCCCACAATGCAGCCGGCGATGATTCCCGCCTGCGCCCCCGAGCTGAGGCCCTTTTTGGAGGACCCTGAAGTCGGTGTATTGGAGGAGCTGTGTCCGGACAGCAGCTCCTGTGAGAGGGTGAGAGGGGTTGAGGGTGTGTGTGTAGGTGATTCCGAAAATGCGGGAACTGAAGACCAGAGCTGTGATGCTTCTTGTCAGGTAGATGGGGGGGGAGGTGATGGGGGGGAAGGTGGGGGAGTTAGGGATTAGTGAGCAATGCGCGACGTGTGAGAAAACGGTGTCGCATCCTGTCGGAGGTATGGGAGCGCCTTAAGTTATGATTATAAGCAGTATTGGTATCCTCCTTGCAATGCTCAAGTCACCTTTATTTGCTTATGCTTTTTGGAATAGGAGTATTATTATCTATGTGGCCACGCTATAGAGTTAAAGCCGGCGCGGCAGGGGGAAGGAGCGCGACAACCGGCAAACAACTAATTCAGATGGCTTACCTCGATACTGTTGAGGTAGCAGAGGTCGCTGCCCAAGTTCTCGATGCAGGCCTGCGCTCATATGCACAGGTATGGTACGAGCACTGTTATGCCTACCCTTTATCCATCAATTTATCACCCTCTCTGGACACAATCCACAATCTTAAAAACCCATTCTTTGCACACATTAAGCACCCAAGAAGGACCCTTCAGTCCGACGTACACTGTCCTACACGGATACGACCAACAGTACAACGCGTTAAGGCACCCACCGCGGAAATGAACTCCTCACATACGGTGAGCGTGTCGTTTAGCCGCAGACGATACCCTGAGTGGACGACGGGGAGCGAACAACAACGAACTCAGTCGAGATGCTGAGGACATCAAGGGGGGTCAGTCTTAGCGGAACCCAGGGCACTAATGGGATAGTCCAAGAGGGGTCGAGCCTGCTCGACCCCCTGGTTTGCCGCAACCGCCGCATCTCTTCCCGCAGCCTTGGATTTTCCCACTGAGGTGCACGGAACCCACATCACTGACCCGCGGGACTGTGCACCACCGCGTCGATGGTCCATAACACGGCTGTCGAGTAACAGCCTTTGTCGCCATTGCAATTAGGTCCGTCCAGAATCTCCTGATGCTGCGGCTGCGAGGGGCCCCCCGCATCATCCGGCCGGGGAGCTTTATTCCAGGCATTACGGATGTCCTGCGGTGCGCGGAAGCAACGCACGCGTGCACGGTCAGTGGTACAAGGTCTGTGAATGGGTCAATGGCGGGGGAACAGCGCGGGGGCGGTCTCCGGGTGCGAGCCATGTAACCTCCTGTTCTCCTGAACCCTTCTCCCTTGCGGTGAGTCCCTACATCCCTGCCCCCCCCCCACACACACTTTGCTCTTCCCATGCAGCGTCGTCTGGCAGCACGCTGTTACCTGGTTCATGAGAAGTAATGATTATACCTTCTTTGCCTCCGTCATACACAGATTCTTAAGCAGACAGACACGCAGACAGACAGATAGGCAGACGGCCAGAGAGACAGACAGAGGCACAGACGATGGACCAGTGCGAAATCCTAGCTGCTCAAACTGGGTAAACAAGGTCGATACGTGCACCTGCAGAGGCTGGCAGATTTTCCTCCTGTCCACCGTGCTCTCCCACACAATGGAGGACGACGCGGGGGATTGTGCGAAGAAGTCCAGAGACAGCTGGCTGCGCGAAATGACGTTTGCTAGGACCAGGCCTCGAAACGTGAGCGTGACGCCGGGGCCTAATTGGACCTGGGTTTGGGTTGTGTTAGGGTAGGGGGAAGAGAACAAGAAAATGAAAACGGGAACATTGCAGCAGAGGGAAAAAAGGAGCCCGTTTGGAAAAAACGAAGAAATGCTTCCGAGGGGAAGGCTCTGGGAACGACGAGGCGTTTACGGCTTTCGTTCCTCTCCCCATGGGCCGGCTGGAATGGGGGATATGAGGGGTCGTTGCAAGGTGCGAAGGCCATGGCCAAACGATGCTTTACCGTTCTGCTACCACATGGTTAGAGAAATGATGCCGTAAGAGTCGTAGAAGGGGAGCTGAGGTCTGGGCTTCGGTTATATGATGCGTGGGCTCACCCTGTCGTTGGTGGCGAAGTTGAAGTCCAGGCGTGGATACGAGCTTCCTGGTGCCCCGTCGATTAGGCAGTCCCGTCTCAGCAATATGGGAAACGATTCCATGCCTTTACTGTTGCTGATCGTGATGCTGTTTGCAAGCTGGATGTGTGTAACTGTTTCATCGCCGAAAGCTGCGTACAGACTCGCAGTATCCGAAACAAGTCGAGTCTGTGAGGTCACAATCGGAGCATTAAATAATAGCAGCGGTATCACCCCTGGTAACAGCCACAGCAACTGAGCGGTCCTAAATACGACTGCTGCAGCAAACCAGGGCTTCCTGTCCATCGCATTCCTACAGCAGTACCCGAGAAAAATTAAGAATTCTAATAATGGCAATACTTTACGTATTGCATGGATTGTATCAGGCACGATTTCACGGCATAACAATGCTTAACACACAAGTTTTTGCAAGAAATTATCCTCAGCACTGCAAATGATGAGCCGTAATAATGGCTTCATTAAACAGGCACGGTATCCAGAATATCAGTTCTAAACGTACAACATCTGTTAAAATTATTGGTACGGCATCTGGGATAGTTGTTGTTACGTATTCTGACTTCACGCTGTAGGGACAAGACCATGCAGTTACACTTCATCATGTTAACAAGCAGGCATAGGACTTCCACTAACGCAGCATTTAGCAGGTCAGCAAATCAATAGGTAACATCTTCCTATCATCTTGCTTGCGTACCTGTTTGCTGTGTTGTTACTTCATTTGCGGATACATGAACTCTTATTGTACATTCTTAATATTATCCGCTCTGATGGCATAATCCAGGATTGGGGGGTAGCAAGCCGTGCTATAGGTTAATGGTCCAGCTTCTCCATCAAAAGACAAAGTCACTTTTTGAGGTGAAAACCGTTATAATATTTGGCAAATCCGAAATTCCGTTATACGCGCGCGCTGGCGGACACATACGCGGAAGTAGGCACAGACATCGCCAAGGCGCAGCTTTGTCCAATTCTCAAAATCAAAAGTATCAATCATTTGCTAGATCGCGTCGCCGCCCAAGATGACAATCCTGATATCATGACTGGGTAGGAGACTGAAGGCATATGGAGGGATATATTCCTTATACGCATAACATCAGCCTTATTCATTTTAGGCTTTGTTGCTAGGCTATTGAAGTGAACCGTCCCTATAGGAAGTTAGAGCAGTTCGCCATTGCCCTATGTGTGAGAGTGGCGTGATTGAGGATGAATGTCATATCCTTATGGAACGTCCAGCTTATGAGAGCATAAGGGTAGAGGCGTTGCAAGCTGGGGACTTTTTGGAGGGAAACATGGTCGCAATCATGAGCTTGGATAACCAGCGCAATCTGGTCAAAGGGCTTCATGAGATACGGCGTGTGAGAAGATCTTGGACAGGCGAAACGGTATAATGTCCCGTAATTTTATTATTCTCTTTTCCTTTTGTTTTGCGTTTTTACTCTCTTTCCCAAGTTATCTACTTTACCTGATGTTCTTTTTCTCTGTGTCTTCTAATTTTAAATCAAATTAATCTTGGTCTTTTTTGCTTTGCGGTCCGTGAGCCTCCTGGCTCGTACCGCCGGGCCTTACGAGTTCAGAGTAACTTGTAATCAATTCAATTCAATTCAGTCTCTTGTTCCAATCAGACGTTAATCCCCTAGTGCAACCTCCAGGCTGTTACATAGCTTTTTTTGTCTTGCCCTTGCGTTGTAATGTCCAACCGAGCTCAGCAACGCCGCCTTTGGACCTTGACAGATCAAATCTTGCCCTATGCGGGCGTGGCGTCTGGTGCGCGGGAACGCATCCCAAGCCAACCTTAAGTTTCCAACCGGGGAACATGGTCGAGCCTGATCCGGCGCCCCGAACCTTTAAGAGACGGCTAAGGCTTCAAGATGAGGGCGCCACCTATGTGCAGTCCAGGCGTCAGCCGCAGTCCCAGACTGCCGTTGGGGAAAAAACTACGACCCCGGAGGCCGCTGTGGAGTGCGGTCGGGCCAATCCTGGCAAGACAGCCCAGGTTAAGAAGTGCGAAGCTGGGGCTGGTGGCAGTAGCAATCCCCCCAATTTAACGTAACAGCCACCAGCCGACTATGGAGGATTTGCTCTTGAGCTCCCGCGTTGCACTCCTACGGCCACCGCCAATACCACCGCCACCGCTGGTGCTGCTGCTACTGCTGGTGCTGCTGCTGTCGCCTGTTCCGGCTCCTCGCAGCCCAGCGGCAGGGAAGGAGGTCAGGGTCATAGTCAGGGAAATGGCAGTGCAGGTGCCGGGAGTGAGCTGTGCAGCTACTCCTCCCTCCACGTGAGTAAGGAGGGCTACCTGCAAGAAAATAATTAAGGCTTTTCCGGAAACAGCCGCCGCAGCTTCCTGCGGCGGAGGCCCGCAGCTGGTGACCTTGTATGTATTGCAAGGTCGGTGGCCAGGAGCTCCCCTTCTAAGCCGAGATACACTGATATATATATATATATATATATTTATATATCGTGGCCGGCTCAGGGATGGCCTACGTGTGCAAAGGATACGTGACCTCAATCGGGCCCTGGGCCTCAAGGGTGGACACATCACGCAGATTTACACCGATTCTGATGGCCAGCAGGCCTTCCTGGAGCAATCCATCCCCGACGCCCCCATGGCAGGCTGTCACTGCTGGTCCGTAAAGCTTACAAAGACTGGCATCAATAAAAGCCAGATCTTGGTCCAGGCCTCCATTGTGGAGGCCTTGCTAGGCCGGGATGCTGCCCGACAACCTGGTGTGACCATTCCTGTGTTGTTGGACCCACGGGAGATACCCTGCATGGGCTCGGGGCCAGTCGGCGAACTGGAAGATCCTTAACATCAGCACGTGGTTGCGACAGCGTGAAGCCGAGCCAGAGTCCTTCCTGGGGCTGTGGGCAAGAAGGGAAGGGAAGCCGCGGCAGCTGCGATTACAACGGCATCAATGTTGGCAGCGACATCAGCAGGCATGGCGGCAGCAACCGCAGTCAGAGATCCAGGAGCGTTGGATGATCCCCAGAGGTCCAGGGGGATAAAAATGGATACCGCCGGCATCTTCAGGCACTGGACCAAGTAAGGGTCCGCTGTCGCCACCAACGGAGCCGAGGTGGTCGTCTACCTCCGTTTGAAACCAGCGGATGGGGCAATGGCGGTGAGCAGCATGCCAACGGATGCAGCACAGGTCTTACATACGAACCCCCCTGCGGCTCTGGGCACTACTAATGTGGAGCGCCCATTGCGGTTTCTGCAGCTGCTATTGCAGCAACCTCCACCTTAAACGGAACAAATTTGTGCTCGTTTGTCTGTCTGTCTGTGTGTTTCCTGGATGGCCGTTCTTCCCAAGGCATAGAAGTTCTTCCAACTTATATTTTCTCCCGTATCTAATAATCCGTACATTTACGTGGGGGGATCTATTAGGGCGGATTCCGAAAGATTATGAAGAAAATTGCGCATTCGCGATTTACACCTTCACATCACCCTTTCTTTTTTTTCGCCCGCCAGGACTGCCTCCCCTGGAGCCCCAGATGCTGGGCTACGGCGGCCTGTTGGCGTACATCAACGACACGCGGGTCATTTCATGGCGAGCGCCTGAACGTGAGACAACTGGTGGGAGTGGGACATCACCCGGGGGGGAAGAAGCTGCTTCGAGGTTACGAGAATCAGTGGTGGCGGAGCATGGCGGAGTGGCAGGCGGTACTTAAAATGTATGATGTCTGCCCTGCTGTCGTACTGCATGACCCCGGAGCCACGGCCATGCTCCCATCAGGCTAAGGGAACCATTGAGTATAAGCGGCCGCAACGTCGTCCGCTCTCAGCACTGTGATAGTGTCAGTGAAGGGAAGGAACGGAACTTGCAGCCGCTGCCACAACCGCGAATCACACGTCGGGCAGCTCAACGAACGGCAGAAGATGAGGCATGAATAGACGGTGGACCGACGCCGCGGCCACAGCCGCTTCACAATCAATTTTCTGTCCTTTCGTGACCCAAGGTATATGGTAACGGGGAAGAAAGGAGGAAGCAGGAGGATGAGGAAGAGGGGCCGATTCTGGACGCCCGCTTGGCAGGCAGGTCCCGGATTTTTAAATATGGTGGTGTTGCGGCTACATTCCCTCCGTCTCATTGCTGGCCCCACTCCAACTAATCATCGTTCCAACTAAAATCGACAAACGCGCGCGTGCGCGCACACACACACACACACACACACACATGTGGTTTTCCTCCCAAGAACGCACTTATCAGGCATGCTCACTCCGCCTCACCTTGCAAAGCCGCAGCAACTTGAAATTGAATCGCAGCGGTGAAACTAAAAGCCGGTCCTAATTCCCCAGGTAGGATGGTAGGAGCCAAACGCTTCAACCAGGTTGCTAGCAGGACTACCAGGAGGGCACCAACCCCGAATGCTCCCAACCGTGACCAAGATGTCCGGACGAGTCATGGTGTGCTTAGTCAACCTGCCGACTGACCCGGCAAACAAATCGTGGAAGAAGATGGGAAAGTCCGCAGCAGCCGGATCCACCACGCCGGAGTTTAACCGCAGTCAGCAGTCAAGCAACCACCGAACGGAACGGGACGCGGAGCTTACTTGTAGCAGATATGATTGTGTGTAAGGTAACTCTGTCCCGGAGGCAGTACAGCAGAAGGCTCCATGCGTCATTTCTCCTAACCATCCTGCTTATGTAAATAGGTTCAGCACGGTGAGGCGGTGATCCCATGAGGCCTTTCACCCCAACGGGCGTTAGTTGGCTGTGGCCTTCTTATGTGCCCATATGCAGCCCTCGGGACACGGCATGACCTCATGCGGAAATGAGGCCGCCATGAATCAATCCGGCACGATGTGGTGTGTGGTGAGGTGAGGTTATGCAAAATTTGAAGTGTGATGCGATGTGTGCCAAGACGTGATGACGCGATGATCCCGCAACCTCACGTGGTGTCAACCACAAACACGACATGGCACGACGCAATGTGAGTAATATGGCCAACGTGTCAACAACAGGTATATGGTGCTCTACCCGCAGATACATCCAGGGACAGCATCTATGTTCTCTGTGTCGTACTTACCACGTAACAAGCTGCTTCTTTCCCACCAAGGTGGCGGATCTGCATCTGACCCGCACTCATCACCCCCCCTGTCAGCACCCACCAGGTAGGATACGCCATTCGGTTACGCCAGCCTAATCGCACATCCGAGGTCTCCTTTCGGCGTCTACTCGTGCTACAACTCATCCGCTCCTAGGCTCGTCCGTGCCCTTCTGGGCCTACTAAGCCTTGCTTGGCTGTACTCGTAGGGCGTTTCTGGTTCTCCAGAGGTCGGTGACTCTTCCCTACACACGTATCCCCCATGCGATACAAAGAGCTGCAGGAACAAGGCCATTTCAAACTTTGTTTCCTTCACAACAAACGGCTAATCCAAACGTCGCCATGCCGACGCCCACGGCACACACACACACCTTCCTATCTCGCCTGTGAGCAATAGACGTACACCGTTCGGCTGGACGCCTTAGGTTGGACCTCTATTTCATATGACCGCCATCGTCGCCATTGCCACTAACACGGCCGCCACCATTTTCCCGGCCCAAGCCTCAGCGCCGGCAATTACCTCGCCCCCGTCCACCCGAACGCTGATGTGGTTTTTACCTGTTGAACAGATAAAGCAGCGTGTTTGCAAGTTCTGGCCAGCTTATCAACATGTCACCGGCATGCAGCGCCGCCGCCATCGGTAATGTGACGGTGGACGCGTTTTCGCTGTTGCCGCCGTTAGTGGGTGCGACTGACCACTCGGGCACGAGCAGTCCGTCGGGCTGCAGAGCTGCCAGCAGTCCAGCGGCGCCGCCGCTGCTAACGAGCGCCAGCGGCCGTGCCGTACCGGCGGCGGCAGCCCTGCAATGCGTCCGCATGAACGCCGGCGACAAAACCGCCTCGAGGTCCGCCTCCGATACGTCCCAGCCGCTTCCCGGCTGCGACGCCGCCGCGACGATGGCCTGCCGTATAGTCGACAATGCCGTACGTGGACCTGCGACCCCCGCGACGGAGATGCTGGCGGCGGTGGCGGGCTCTGGCGCAAGTGAGAAGAAGATTCGTTTCGCTTCCACCAGGTGGTTTCGGAACGCCTGCGCCACCCGAACCACCTGCGGGTCAGGGTCAGGGTTGGGGTCCGGATGTGGATTCTCGTTCAGTGAAGGGCCCACGAAAGGCTCTCGTTAAGACGACGAAAGATAAGACGCATTTGCACGTAGTATGTACGAAATTCAGTACTATGTCGTTACAGCCTGCCTCCTCCTGAGGTAGGCGAATAACCCAAAACGTGACACAGCCAATATCCTGAGAGGCCCGGGGGAAGGGCGGCGGCGATGGCGAAAGGGCGGACGCGAGAGGAGACAGGGAGCAACAGCTGCAAGACAAAAAATCCGGAGGAGGATGTCAGGGCGGGTCAGAGGAAGCAGCCGGAGGTGGTACAACTGCAGCTTGCATTATTATCAGCAGCAGGATGAGAAGGTGTAGACACACAATAAAACACACGCCGTTACTCCCAATCGATATCAGATCCATCAAGCAACCCCAAAGCCAACGCCCGCGGACTCACCTGGTCCTCGGACCGCAGGAACTGCATCAGCTCGTCGTACGTGACACCCAACCGCCCGCTGTCGTCTGCTGTACGGCCCGCGGTTGCCGTGCCCAGCAGCCGTTCGTGGTGCAACACCTAGGTGTGGGATGTTTCGGACGGGAAACGCGTTCAGAGCAGCGAAACAGCTGCTAACGATGCAGGGAGGTGGGGACCTCCTTGGAGCTAATGACCACTTTGGATCCACTTCGGATCCAGTTTGGAGAAAACATTTTTTGTGTCCAATGTGCATCATTTGAACCCACCTCTGTGCTAACAGGAAAAGTATGAAGGTATCCACATACCTGAGCACACGGGGCTTCTTTCCATCTGCAAAGTAGTAAAGGCTCGAGATTTCGCGCTCTCGCGACCATGTTGGTTAGAAGGCGCACCCATATAAAGGATGTCCCCCACGTGACTGCCCCCGACCCCCGACCCCCGACCCACCTCATCCAGCGCATCTGCCGTGAAGCCCCACTCAGATGTCACCTCCCTTAACGCTGCTCGAAGAGCCGTCATGGACACCCGGCCGTCAGGGGGCCCGCCAGGAGGTGTGGCGCAACGGACAACTGCCGCAGCTGCAGCTGGCGGCAACGGCACGCTGCCTGCCCGGCCGTTGTCGTTGCTGTTGCTACTGCCGTCACGCGCCAGTAGGCTGTAGCACATGGCACGCAGCTCAGGGCCGTGTTGCCGGAGGGCCTGAGGATGGCAGACCAAAAGGGACGCCGGAGAAGCATCAGGGGAGCTGGACGCAAACTCTCGCGCCAAATTCCACTGCCGGCACGTCGTAGGCGTTTCACGCGTCCAGCCACGTCTAGCCACGTTCCTTAAATCACACTCCCTCATAAATCACCCAGCTACCCAGCCATGGACATGCCATTTGTGCTGCTCACCCGTACGATCTCCGCGGCCGATGACCTCCTGGCCGCACGATTGGTCGCCAGCGCCTCCAGAAGGGGAACTCCGTCCTCACAAGGCGACGGTCCCAGTGAGTCATGGTGGACGCGACTGGGCCTGCGGGGGATGATGTGCGTGGAGCCGATACCCAGCTGCGGCACATGAGGGAGTGGAAAGAAAGACGCGCGTAAGCGAGTTAGGGTGCGAACGCAAAGAAACCAACAAACGAATCCAGAAGGGAGAGGAAGGGGGAAACTTTCGGCGCCTTTCAAAGTTACGTACCCATGCATACACGCACACGCACATACGGGCACAAACATAGCCACGGGCATACCGCCCGCTTCAACTCTGCTTGTTTTGTGCATTTGCTTTGGCGCCTGACAGCTGGCAACATGCTGTAGACGACACAGCCATAAATTCTTTGGATTAATTATTTCCAGAGGACTTAGTGACGAATCCTGTAGATCCACCAAATTCTCTTGACGGATTAAATCCATAACTGAATCCAGTGATGGAGTCAACCTTCAGTGGTAACGACGACGGCTGCGTGCATACTTCCACAGATGGTGCCGTTGCAACGTAACACGTCCCGCAGCACACGACACAATGAGCGCTGCAACCACCGCCACACCCGCCTGACAGCCCGGTCCACCCCACCTCCACGATGCCCGGGTTGGTTTGCAGCAGGCGGACGAGAGCCAGACCCCCTCGGTCCGCGATGAGGTTATTGGTGAGGTCCAGGGAAGTCAGGCTGGGGTGACCCTGTGGTGCAAAATCGAGAGAGGGGGATCAACGACAATGATGTCTTCAAACGAAGAGGGGAAAGGTGCAGCAGAGAAAACGTGAAGCAGCAAATTCGTCAGGACAGGACAGGACAGGACAGGCGCGTGAACATATAAACAAATTGCGCTAAATTTGCAATGCCCTCATGCAACGGATCTAAAAGCACTATCCAGCTAAGTCCAGCTACAGTCCGCAACTCCAGCTTCCGGCAGCTTCCGACAGGGTTTCAGCCGCCTCCATTCCAACACCTGCTCTCACCAGTGATCGGACCCAAGTAGCCCGATCATGAGCTCTGGACCCCGCCCGATCTACCTGCAGCCAGTCTACCAGCACCTCCACAGCACTGCATCCAAGTCCACAGTTCGCCAGGCTCAGGTGTGTGAAGGATGAATCGAAGCTCAGGGCGTCCAAGACGGGCAGCAGTCCGCGGGGACCGAGATAACAACGGGAGAAGTCGTAACCGAAGGGCTCCCTGAGAGAAGAGAGGGAGACAGAGGACGGCGGAGGGGTTTTTGATGCGGGTGATTATCTCTTCTGAAGTTCCCGAAAGAAATTGGAATTGCCCAAAAGGTGTCTGCAACGAAAGGTTTGGGAGTGGAACGATGTGGAGCTCGTGGAGCTGGTGGAGCGCAGAGGGCGACGGTTACAACACAGGTAGGCGGGTAGGTTGGGGAAGGCGTTTTGGCGTACCCATGGTGCAATGGAAAATGCCATTTACAGTCCATGTGGCCATGCGTACCTCAACTGGTGTGTATATATGTATTTGGCGGCAGCAAATGCAACAGGGGGAGAATGAACCTTTGCAATTTTCCCATAATATTTTTGCAGTAATCTTAGGCTTACGTCCAAAGTTTAGGAAATCATGTTTCTGTAACGGCTCCTGGCTACACCGTATCGTTCGGTGAAAATAAGCTCTCACCGAATCTTGGAATCAAGCAGCGCATTTATTGCGATCTCCGCCTTGTCCCGAACAAGGCCCGCGGGGCTGCCCGGAGGGGCCAGACTAGGCGCCAGTGCCACCAGCACCTCCACACACTCATTTCGATTCACCTGGCCACCGGGATACCGTGTGCGGTGAATGCGTAAATGGGTCGTCAACGCATCTGAGCGCGCGGTAGATCCGCAAGCCATATCTTAAGCAAAGACACAGCCTTTCCGGCAGCGGCCGTCAGCACCCCAGGAAATAGGAATTGCCCAAATTTCTATCGCCTTCTGGCCACGCCGACTTGCGCTGTGTCCACGTTGCACTGTGCCTACATGAAATTCCTTGCCGGGCGTATTGTTGGACGTACCGGGCAGAATCGGGCACCGTTACAGCTCGCGTCACCACATGGACATGGCGTGGCGGCTCCTAACCTCGCGCACACTCACCAGCTCTGCGTTGGGATGCGCCAAGCACGGAAAGCGCTCCATGAGGCCGTACAAGTCGGCAGCGGCGGCGGGACTGAAAGCGCTCACCGCCGCGCGCAGCTCAGAGGCCGGGATGGAGCCCTGTTTGTTGCGAGTGTGGGACAACAGCACGACAGGGCACGGTGTTGGTAAAAGATGGCAATGGCGGCGATGGCGGCGATGGCGGCGATGGCGGTGATGGTGGTGATGGCGGTGATGGCGGTGATGGTGGTGATGGTGGTGATGGTGGTGAGGGTAGTGAGGGTAGTGAGGGCGGCGGCGGCACGTGGCCCCAAAGAGCAAAACATGCATCATCCAAGGGGCAGTCGTAGTGTGCCAGCTGTATGTCGCAATGGCCACATAGAGCACTTAAGTACCGAATGACGACATTTGTCCTTCGATGCGGTCTACCTGCTCATGTGCATGATCCAAAAACAGCCCATGCAGTCCCCATACCGCGTATTCAGCTTTACCGACAACCTTTCAGTGCTGCTGCCCTCGAGGGACCATTGCCTCCAATACCCTGCTTAATAATCCTCGATCCGTGAAGGTTATGCGACTGCGTCGGCTGCTTTCCTGCCGCCACTTGGCCCCTCCTGGCCCCAGTCCCGACCAACAACACCCTAATAATATAGCCGCCCCGCTTCTGCCTTGAGGGTGAACTTTGCAAGTGAAGGTCCGATAACTATAAGCCACTGGAACTAGGAACCATCCACACCTGCCCGGAGACGTCCAGGTAGTCGACCAGCGCGCCCGCCAGCCCCTCCACGTCCAGTGTGCCGTGACCCACGGGTCGCGACAGCACCTCCAGTGCCGCCTGCCGCAGCTCCCCCAGTGACGCCGACGCGGCTGCCGCCTCCAGCAACCGAGAAAAATCGTCCTCGCTAATGATGCGGCTGTTGGGCGGCAGGCCCGCAGATCCCAGCTGTTGCTCCCAGGGGGTTCTGGTCACGGTGCGGGATTCAGGGGGTCTCATCGGACGCCAGGTCACAAGGACCCCAGGGGCAAAGGGCACTAAGGGAGTGGATATTAAGTTGTAAGCTTCAATTAAACCCCCAAATGCCAACGGAGTAAGTGAGAGCATTGAAGCGTGAGGGGATTGGAGAGTGGATGCGGCGAAATAACGTACTAGTTGCGCTGGGGGTTTAGTTTACGACACCCGCGAGGCTTAGGACTTTGGGATCCATAAGTCCTAAGCCTCGCGGGTGTCGTAATTGGGTTCGGTCTTGGTTTTGTTGTCGGGTTCAGCAGCGGATTTCCCTCCAGTGATGTCCGGTAACCAAACGCTGCACGCTGCAATGCGACCAGATCTCAGATCTCTGTGCAGCTAGCCGTCCAAGATCGCCCACGCGCACACACTCAAGACCCACTCCGAAACCAACCTGCATTTTTTCACCACCCGCCCAGATGCATGCCATTCCATGTACTGTTTTGGTACGTCCCGATCACAGCATACACCTAACGACCACCCACACCCGACCCAGTCGTCGCCTACTAAAGGGGGTTGCAGCGTTTGGTGCGTGAGTAACGACCCCGTGTGTGTATTTCTGTGACCGGGTCCGTTACTCCCCCAAATCCCCGACGCACCTGGGGTCAACCAGCTGACACACATGCGCCACCGCCCGAGCGGAGTACATCTGGCCGTTTGGCGCCCCTACAGCCAGCGCCAGCGCCGCCGCCGTCACTGTTTCTGCGTGGTTCTGCGAGCTGGGCCCTGTGCCGCCAGTGGTGCCGGGCCGCATCGTCGGGGACAGCGTCAGCGGGTACACGTGCGCCTGAATCAATTCTCGGAGCTCCTGGGAGGTCTGTGTTGCGGCCGCTATCGCCATGTGGCTGGAGATGGCGGAGAGGGGCTGGCTGGGGCTATGGCTATAGCTGTATCCGCTGGGGTTGTTGCTAGGGAGGACACTGTGGCTTGGGGAGGGGCTGGGAGCGTAGCTGACCGGGGGGCTAGGGGAGCGGCCGGGTGCGCGTCGGGGGGCGCCGCCGGTTGGGGTCGCTGTCTCGGAAGCGGAGGCAAAGGCGGCAGGGAGGGGAGGCGCTGATGAGGGCTGCTCTGATGGAGTGACGCGCTGCCAAGGGCCGGGTTGCATCAGCCGGACGCGCCGTTGGAGCTGTGATAATGAGGGGAAGGGAATGGGGACGGGAAAGAGGGGAAAGGTGCAGTGGGAAAAGAGGGGGTGATTTGGAATTCCGGAGAGGAGTGGGACTATTGGAGACGAAGGATCAAGAGGTACGGGAAGGAATGGCGGGGAGGGTGGGAATGGGAATGGGACGGAGGCCATCGCGGTGGTGGTGACGGTGATGAGCCGTCGCACATATTCCTTGCCCGGCAGGGCAGGCGTTCTGCTTCCGCAGGATAACAGCTTTTTGCACCCGTGCCCTGCAGGCTATCCAAGTCCCCTAGATTGTGGACTGCGGGACCCGGGTCGCCCTAGCTTGAAGTTCGATTGATGGATAACCTCCCAGATCTCTTGAAGGTGGCTTACGAGAACCCCCCTAGACCCATCCTCGTAACGCCGGACCTGAGCAACAACCGCGCTATTGGCCGGGACCTTGTGGCGCTCGCAAGCCTCCAGATACACCACCACAAGGTTGCCGGGCGGGGTGTTCCATCTGCAAAGGAGAAACTGTCGTTGCTCAGGGTGATGATTTTCATAGTTATTAAGGTGGACGCCATTCAGCTTGCGCTATTCGAAGGCATGGCAGGTCCGCATGTTGGTCTGCGCCGCGATAATTACTGCCAAGAACCTCTTTTCAAAGCTTACCCAGGTAATTTATATCTGTCACGGACATAGACTTTGCCCCGGGAGGCTGGCGCCTCAGGCATCGCGTCGTCCGGCGCAAGTTCGAGGTCCATAACTACCGCCACCGATGTTTGTAGAAAGTTTCAATATGTTATTAGTTCACTGATAGACATAACATGCAAGTACATGGTCACTCGTCAAGATTCTTCGTCGAGAGGTTACTAAGCGCGATCAGGTCTTGAACTGTCCTAGCAAGAAAACGCATGATGAAACGTTTATCATACTGAATACTGATGACCTGGTGCACTGGTTTCAGCTCAACTATCCACGCCGTACTATGATACCTGGTTTCTGATTTGTAACAGGGACGATGCTACATGCAATTGGTATTGCTGTATGTTTGGGAAGACGCATTCGACAATTTTATACTTTACAGTATGCATGACGCACTCCAATGGCAAGAAGGCAGTGCTCAATGGGTAACTAAGAACCCTGGCGACCAGTTCAGCCCATTTGAATTCATGCATAGGTAGCTAATTTAGCGAAAGGGTCAGCTTCGCCGTTGCGGGCATCTTTCCTGCTTCTTCACTCGTCAACCTGCATATTTTAAAACCGTGTGAAGTAATAATTAACAGTGTTTGCTTGCACCCCAGCAAGCTCACCTGTCTTCGCAGTCCCTGTATCCCCTGAGCTTGTGCTGTGCAATGCCTGCTGCGTTCATGAACTTTAATACGGCGTAGGATAGTCACGCGCACATTCCGCGCCAGTCAAGGCACTATATGCAATTGAATCCCTGCATTAGTACTATCCGCATGACGATCTTAGCTCAGACAAAATCCGCGGCCGTGTGTATGCGGGACCTGCAGTGCTGTCAGCTAGGCCCCTCGGGCAGCATTACAGCATCCCACGAAGTAAAGCTGCAAGCGTCCTTCGCTTCTCCTAGAAGCTCCAGTACTCAAGGGTTGTCAGACTGCGCACCGTGCTCGTACAGAAGCAACAGAATTTACGATCGGAAGGCTATGGTGGCAGGGAGCCGTGCTCTAAGAGAGCACGAAGAAAGCGGCGCCAGCTTCTCTGCCACACTGGCAAACTCGGTGGCCAAGTGGCCCGCAAACACACTGGTCGGGTAACCCATCAACCGCAGCATGAACCGCGCCGTGCTGCAGCATACACTGCGTCGACGATGCTTGCCAACTGTGCCCTGTAGCCACCGTTTCCCAGCAGCAACTCTCCCACATTTCTCATACCGTGCCGTACGGCTGCCAATACAGGGCGCGATCAATCTGGGCGGGGGGCCTTACAGCTTGCCAGTCGTGGTCGTCTTTAAGTACTATCCCTGCCTTGAACACATCACCATTCGGTGCGCATTTCGCAGCAGCCAAGGCCTCCTTGAGATTCTCCAGAAGACCATTGTCAGGGCGATTTACCATCAGAGCAAGAAGCTTTTGTTGATGCTGATGAAGGGTTAGGGATCTAACTGCCCAGTGGGCATCGCGCCTCCAGTGCCGCTTATAGAAGTGTGGAGGTACGGGCTGAGATAAACGAACCATAGTGTGTTCAAGCCCGCTGAAGTGTGCCGTTGGGCTTACACAACCATATGCAACCACAGAGGCCTAGACCAGCATATACTTGAGACCCAGGCTACGTGGGGCCGGTACTGTGGCGAACCGAGAAAGGGCATCCCCCAAAATCGACATCTCTCATCATTGGAACCCAATCAAGGATTCTGCGAGGGACTGCTTAATAGCAGAGCGCTTCACCGAGTGCCTTAACATTTGAATCCATCGAAGACTTGCCACTCGATATTGTGGACTCGCTTCCTCTAGGCTGCGAATTGCCATGGTGATAACGCACATACATACATCCACGAGAACGCGCGCTCACTCCACATACAAGCGGGCTCCAAAACAATGCCTGTCTCCGCCAACGCACGATAGAATAGGCAACGCAGCCAGTTATATTGGGGGAGACGACCACCATTTGCCACCAAAAGCCAAAGACTGTCCGATCGCGATCAATCAGCTGTCATACGATCTCCACCACCTCTTGAAGGTGCAAAGGCCGAATCCATACGACAGGTGGCAGAGCAAAGCAATGCCCTGTATGGTTGTATGCGCATATGTCGTTTGAAACAGAAGTTAAGACAAGCTGAACCAGAAAGCCACTGTACGCCGCCACTGTCAGGTACTCGGTTGCTGGTTGCAATTATGGCAACATCATCGATCACGGAATCGACCTAGACGGGCGCCGCACCTATTCCAACCGCATTATGTGTATGGTTTCGGTGCAACACCGTGCCTTATACAGGCAGATGTTGACTGATTAAATAGTGGCAGCGTGCCCCTCTCTCGTTCCCTCTCTTTCACACGCTCTTGTGCAAACACCTCCAAACATCCGGCCGAGTCGTCCGGCGGAGTAGGCGGTAACAGACAGAAAGACAGACAAGTAGACAGGGTCGCTTCACCAGGGCCAGAGCTTCTTGCTGGACTCGACCGGCTTGTCCTGCGGCAAAGCAGTGATAAGCGATGACAGCTAAGACGAGGGAGGTGTTATCGATGCGCACCTGCTATATTCGGATATTCGTTTTTCCCTCAGGGCCCCAGGCCCCGCCTTATGGCATACCAAAGCCCCTAAAACGCCCTGACCGCTGCCACGCCGCACCTCTGGTCGCATCTCGTAGCCCCGCTCCTGGTTAAGCCGCTGAAGCGTGGGCTCGGCCGCAGCCTGCGGATCAGCAAGGCGACGGGAGGGAATGCGAGATCGCAAACGCATTGGATGTGTACTGTCGCGCGGCGTGGTGTGGCGAGTGTCACGTAAGGTCATTGTACTGTGACGTGCCATAAGCCAAAAATGTAATGCCTTGGAAGATCAAATCACCCCGACGTCCATTCGTCGCAACATCAGCCCAATATGAGAACAGGCTTTCTGCCGCCCCAACGCAACGCAGCTTATCCCTCCGGTTCACCACGCACCCCTCCAAAAAGCTTGACCCACATACCCCCACCTTTCGAAAACACTCTTAACTCCCGTCTTCGGATTCCGCCGCAACATTTAAAACGTGTGAGTGCCCACATCAGGAGCACCTGCATCTGAACTTCAACTCTAGTTCCCTCCGTCAACCGCTGTCATGTGGCCAAACCACAAAACTCTAAAAAGCTCCGAAACCCATTACTAGCCCAATCACACGCACCATGGGCGTACGACCAATGTCCGGCGTGTAGTCGCCTTCAATTGGGAGGTCTGCCTGGTACCACCCGAACACGCCACGTTCTGTGCGGGAGAGGGGAGGGCGTAGAAAGAAGTTGAGGGCAAAGGGGCAACGAAGAACATTAACCACTCAGACGGGGAGCGGAGGGGAGATCTCCCGGGCGTGCAAAGGGTTGGAATCTGAGGGCCATTGGCTCCGTTGGAAGCTGTTTTATGACAGACACCAGATACAACTAGGCAACAGTAGACATATAACGCACATTCTCGCTTGTGCGGCGACGGAAACCAGCTTGGGATCAACGCTTGGGGTCAACGCACAAAACTGTTTCCAAAGTCCAAATCACGTTTGTAGTACATTCCTTCCATGTAGCAGTAGTAGTTGAGCACACAATGCATCACCCAGGCATTCGTCGTCAGGGCAACCGACCGTCCGCTCCTGTCCTCATGACTTCCCTTCCCCCCTCCTCTTCCCTCAGAATTGTTCTGACAAATCCATTTCCTCGATCACACTCCGTTGTCCGCACTTTTGGAATCCACTTCGGCACCTACCCTCAATCCTCCCTGGTACGGGCCCTCCCTAGGCTTGCCAATCCCATCCCTCGTTCCCTTCCATGCGCTTACCCAGATGCGCCACCTTGGGCGCTAGCCGCTCCGCCATGATGCGGTAGGCGGCCTGCAACGAGCGGCTGGGCTTGCCCTCGGGGAAGTTAATGGAGGGCTTCAACGTGCCGCCAGCTTCACAACACGTAATCACGCCCTGCACTGGCACCTTAGTCTCGGCCTCAGCCGCACGCACTGCTGCCTTCATCTGCTCCGCGAAAGCAGGGTTCGGATCCACGGGGTTGACACCGTTGGACCTAAACGAGGATTAGATAAAGCGTAGGGAGCACAGTGTGAAAAATTGCTGTTAAAGTAGTTGGCGGTACATATGAGCGAGGGGCCTTTCACTTAAGTTTGATGCCGATGCTTCCATTAGTACACTGCAGGCACAGCTCCAGAGGATGTTGTGCGCGTTACGTCACACTCACTTGTACATAAACGCCTTGAGCATCTTCCGTACGTCAGCCCCCGCAAGGTTAATGGTCTGTTCAGGAATGGTTTGGGGGGGAAGCACGAGAGAATGAGTTCGAGGGCCTTACGGATGGCGGAATAGGCGGAGAATTATGGAATTTACCGGAGCTCTTATATAATTTACCGGAGCCCACGGAGCTATCCTTGGAGGTTCAGCCCGCCCTCTCTACCATTGTACAGCCATTCTTTCAACAAACTTGGGTTTCTAGTAAAAAAACACTAGAGATTGTTTGTAATTGATACGGCGCTGCACGCTGGGGACCTACCTCATAAATGGGCACGGACACAGCGCCCTCCGGGTGGCCAGCCTCATGCTGCTCCTTCAGCCGCACGTCTGCCAAGATCCACGCGCCTGAATCATAGCAGCAGTTAATAAAATGGACTATGTCTCGATTCAATCGTCTCAAGGAGTTGCTGACTTAGATGCAACGTCAGGTGTTGCACATCAGGCAACCAAGTACTTGATCATTCCAAACATCAAATACATCTATGGTTGCAGCACAAAAACAGCACGTATATGGCAGGATGAAGAGCTCATTTCCTTAAACATCTAACGAAAGGCTAAAGCGTCGTCCCTTAATAAGATCGCCCAAGAAACAGCGTATAGGCAAGATCCAATTGCATAACCAAAAATAGGAAATACACTTTAACACAATTATCTTATGTTACGGCTGCTGGAATCCTTGCAAGCCGGAAATGTAACTCACCGCTGTCGATGCGGGCTTTCGCCTCCTGGGGTGAAATGGTTTCAACCTTAGCATCGGTCAGTGCCTTGAAAACTAAGGGCCAACGAGGCAACTCAGCCTGGACCACCACTGTGGATCGGGCTGGTCGCCGAGCGGACCGCGACCGAGACGGCACAATACTTCCAGGCCGAGCGACCAACATTTTTTATATTTTCCTTTTGTAGTCTGTCCTTCACACTTGACTAAATATACTGGGCAGCTCCGTACCTAGGAGCGTTGTACTAATAGCCCAACAGATTGATGCAAGGTGAGCAGCGATTCTGCAACTTTGGAACTCCCGCAGAGAATTCAGTAAAAATCCTTTACATCGATTGAAACCTTGTATCTTAGCTGAATGTTCCACTATGATGATGTGCATTGATCGCTGTCGTTCGGAGCCTGCGGTGACCCATGGAGCCACAGATATCCGAATAACATGAGCAAGTGTCCATCAATGCTCTGCGAGCATCAGCCTTCGGGATCTTCCTAGATGGACTGGAACCTGCTTCAACCAATATGCAAGGAACTAGCCCAGACGCCAAGAACTAGGTAGAAACCTTTCTCCCTGGCTCGTGCAAGATCAAGATGCCACCTCACCAAAGAACAGTCACCGAGACAAACCATCTAAAAGCTAGACAGAGATCCTTCAGAACCCGCAACATATCAAATCAGCAATCTTCTTCGATTCTATTCGATTAAAGCGCCTGATAACGCCGCCCTACACCCCGTTGAAGTATATAGTTGATCTATAAAGCTGCAGCCTTATGGTATAATTGGGCGTCACGGTCAAATGACTGTAGCCACTATGCCCTACCTATGTATTATAGTATGTACAGCGCGCAGAGATCCAGTACGCGACACTCAACCAGGCATATCGCAGCAAAAGTGGCAACCACAATACTAGTCCTACCACTCCGCTTAGGATTACCTAGAGCGCATATGATCAATTTGTTGTTCCATATACTTTACTCAAACCGAGTATATGCAGTCCACCCGGAACGCGCTCCCTTAAGATTCATGACGATGCTCGCTGGGTCAACCATGCCAGGTTATTCCCATCCCGGCACCTGCGCACCTAAGATTATATAATCCACCTTCCCCACGATCACATTGCACTGTACACCTTGGACGTAATTCGGGATAGCAGCTCACGCTCTCGTTTCGCGTGTGAGAACTGCGATAGGGTACAGGGTGGCGGTCGGGTCAACCCAAGACGTCTTTTAAAGCCAAGGTTGGGCTTAGGGTTTGATAATGACAGTTCTTGACGCCCAAATACGTGGCCTTAGTTAAGGTGCTGCATACTCACAACATTGGCAATGCGGTTTGTTGACATCAGCAGCATATGTCATATGCCAGGCACGGAAGGAGTCTTTTAAGGTTCCCCGAGATCCATCGACCTACCTGACATGCCAAGTTCATAAGAAGCCACACCCCCGCGACGAATATGACGAAGTTACCAACGGCAACCCCGGGGAAGATGTTGTACGCACGGTCGAAGGCCCCTCGTGCGGCCTCTAGCTTGTCGGTATCACAGATGCACGCGTCCTGCATGTCACGGCACGGCAAAAAGATAGCACGACACAAGTCCTGGCTATACGGATTTGCAGGTAAGAAGACAACCAATAGCGGCGCTACTAGTGAAACGCAGGCTCAAAGCGGGGGCGCGGACAGCAGTGCGTGGCAGTTCAGCTGGTATGGTTGCATGTGTTTGGGAAACGGGGAGCACTAGTTACGTGGGAGAGGATGTAGCCAGGCGCATGGGGGAACTGCTAGCAACAACATAAGTTATCTGCAAAGGTCGAATTCTTTGCCGCTGTTGGTTGAATTCGTTCTTGGTCTGCACTGGGCTGAAACCCCATTGCCAGCAATTTTCATGCCCCTAGCTACGCCACCAGCGGTCTGGATGCCTTTCAGCTTTCCTGTCATGTGACCACGGAAGTTCCTTCTACCCTTTAAAGCCACATATGTCGTGTCTCGTGTGCGTAGGTGCTCGGGCCGACTTGCAGCCACTGCTCGCCTCACCCCATTCGGTAACCTCCCATACTCTCCCCTCTTGCACAGCTGACCGCATCACGAGGGAGGACATTCGACACTGACCTTAAGCTCCGAGGTGATAAAGGTGAAGGTGGTGAGGTCAAGGCACTG
This sequence comes from Volvox reticuliferus, assembly GCA_019650235.1. Taxonomy (NCBI): domain Eukaryota; kingdom Viridiplantae; phylum Chlorophyta; class Chlorophyceae; order Chlamydomonadales; family Volvocaceae; genus Volvox; species Volvox reticuliferus. The sequence continues at coordinate 397,658 of BNCP01000022.1, forward strand.
CCCGGGGCAAGGCAGGTTGCGGGATGGCAGCCAGGTTGCGGCGCCAAACTTTGCGATATCCTCTTTGGCCTGCTTGATGGAACCGATCAAGATGTACAGGCAGGTGGCCCACAGCGTGTTTCCTGGTTCGTCCAAAAGTTCATGTAAAAGGCAGCAGAGTTACCCAAGTAAAGTGTGCATGTTATATGTTATTTGGGACGCACGTGACTGGGCATTCGCACTCACATGGAGCATTATCACTCTCAGTTGTTACCGCAAGCTTGTTACTGCAAACCCTCTAACCACTTAGTACCGGTACACCTAACCGCCAAACTGGAAAGCTGTAAAAACTGCCAAACTGGCATCCCTATATGGCTATTTCGGTAGAGAGCATCGAGCTACCTACCCATGATGAGCAGCACTAGCCACATCATCGTGATCCACCAGCCGGTTATGAAAAGGAAGTTGAGAATCAGGAATGCCATGGCACCGCGGGCAACAAGGCCTGTGGTGGGATTGAGGGAGGCAAGAAGCGCAGGAGATGAGGGGGGGGGCAGCGAGGCATGAGGCGCGGGCGGGAGCCACGGAGGGCAGGCGAGGAGTGGATGGATAAAGGAAGGCAGGGGGACTGAGTCCCGTGCAGTGAGATGGGAGGATGCGTCATCGGAGGGTGAAAGGGCAGCTCTGGTCTTGGAAAGGTGCGCGTGTTAAGGCGGTAATACCAATATGTTGAGTTACATCTCGCACGCAAGGTACTTGACGAAGTAACCGATCTTGGAGTCCAGACGTTGAGGCCCCGTTGTTCACCCACCTGGGTCATCCCGTACGGTACTCACCCACTGCATCATGCGCGGCTTCAATGAACGATCTCCATAAGCTCAGTAGGAAGATGACCATGGCAAGGACGAGATATGTGATGGCAGTTGCAATTAATGCAGCATTAATACGGTCGATGTTCTTGGCCTCGATGCCAAGGTCATCTAAAGCTTCTATCGTTAGATCTTTGCATCGCCTTGTGTAGTAAGCCCTGTAATGTAGTTCAGGATGTAAGACGCCAAAGGCCAATCATCTGGCGCCCCGAGCATCACAATTATACTCACCATACGCCAAGGCTCGCTATTCCAAGGCAAACGCATAATGTAGCAATCCATGGAACGTAGTACAGACATCCCCTGTGTGGCGTTGTGTGCAGGAGTCAAAATGCTGACTTCTGTCAAAGGACAATTTTCAACATTAATGCATACCTATCGCGTGTTATGCTTGCCATTTCATCGATGTACTGCAAAAAGTGCCACGGACATTGACATAATACGTTGACTTGTTCAGAGCTGCCCAAGGTCGCGAGGTCTTAACATGTCAGAACAAAAAATGGAGCGTATTCTTCCGAGGTCACCGCACGGTCCAATTTATATATAGATGACGATATAGTAGTAATAGCAGATAGAATTATTGTTTGGAGGGTCATTCCCATCCAACCTCTTCTAACCTCTTCCCGTCTAACCACCTTACATGCCCTATATGTACCCGCCTTTCCATCTCCTTGCTCCAGATGCCGCTGCTAGTCCACAGCTGCCCACCAGGTCGCTGGCAGTTTCACGAGGATGAGTCGTCCCTAACTGTGTATAGACGCGTGTACTATTTTTTCGTGACAGACAGCGCAGCATCATTCACCAACCAACCACGTGACCTAAGCAGAAACAGCGCAATTCCTTGATCAATCTTTTTCTCTGATAGTCCTTTATAATATTTCATTATTCTAACCTTCAAGGCGTTCTACCGCAATAGCGTCGTTAATAAAGCTGCACTAATGTCACCGGCACGGCCATGTCCGCAACCCCAACAAGATGTGATATTTAGGACAATAAGAAGGGGCACCACTGGGGGAGGGGGTCAGGGTCCTTCAAGGGGCTAGCTGTCTGTTCCGGGGGTCCCCGGAGCCCTAAAAAATCTTTTCCAGGAGTCCCATCCCCTTTAACTCTATCCGACTTGGGTCCCTCGGAACATACATAGACATTTCTGGGGGCAAACAACACATTTTTTTATTGCGTGGTAAATATTTTTCCCGCAAAGACAGTTTTCATGCATGCGTAATGTTGTTGTAAAATAAAGTATCACGTTGTTTTTCTGAGAGCTGTCGTTTCTTGCTACCCAATACCCAGCATCAGCAGTGTGTGACCACCTTCCCTAGCCGTTTTTTTCTGCCCCACAAAGCCGCCTGGCCGAAAATTCCCGGGGATCCCCGGAGCAGACCCAACACTTAAACGGGCATTTTTTAAATCCTAAAAATTTCCGGGTCCCGCCCGGGGTGAAATACGCTGAGGGGGTAACACAAAATAGACCGGTAGCAACCGTTACCGCGGTTCGTTGGCCTAGACCGGCCCTTTTCCAGGACACGATGGACAAAAGCAGACGAGACGTGATAACTACTTGGTGGCTCCAGCTGATAATGCAATGCCTCGAGCAACAAATAAACCTGAAATAATCGTTTACCGTCTTTCCCAAGTCCAGCTCAGGTCTGACCAAGCCCGTTACCAGCATATACTTTCATCTTGGAATTATTATTAATCAACCTTCCTGGTTAATAGATCATCCAGGCGGTAATTGCAGTGTAACACCGTAGAAAGGTTGATGAACTATCGGCCGTATGGACCGTCTGGACGGAGCATCTGCATTTGCGACCTTTATACGAGCCAAAAAGCACTATTCAGATCTAATCAGTCTACAACCAGACCATTTAACATTTTTTATAAAAAAAATAAATTTCCGGTGATGACCGTGTTAACTGACGGCGCCCGCTGATACTGCAGCTCCACAGGTTAACTGCGGATAGCTTTACATTAGCACATAGAACATCACAGATTCACCAAGGCTCATCAAACCTTCATTTTCCTAAGTTATGCCGCTGGTCGAGTTTTGGCGCGCAAACCTGGACCCGGTCCAAAGCATAAATCGATGGAGTGGTTCTTGAGCTTATTGTAGGGTGAACTACAATAATGGAACATGTGCAACGACGGGCATGCCCTTGCGGGCGGACGCGGACGTTGTGAGGTTTGAGTCAACGTGTGGTGGTCAGCTCAACAACGACGCGTCGACGACCACGGTAACGACATATGTACGTACGGAGCACAACGTGAAGTCAAAATGTTAACCTTAATAAAGTCTTATTCATTTCCGCCAACAGGGCTCGCGTTGAGTGGCATACAATTAGTAAGCTCAAGCTGAGGCAAAGCCCCGTCGGGCGCACGCCTGCGCAGCTGTGCACGTTGCCCATAATGTATATCATCTGCTGCACCACACACCAACAGCCCGCTTCACGACCGCTGTCCTTCTTAGCCCATTATCACAATGGCTACGCCCAGCCTGTGGCCTCGAGCTCATATGTCCTCTCAGCCCTAACGTAGCATTCCAGCAAACCGTATTATTCGTCCCGCAATCGTTCGTAGCATTTGATTGCATAGTTCCATATCGGATTCACTCTATATATCGGGACTTACAGTGGAGCCCGAACGGTTCGAGTACAGCGCCCCAATCAACGCCTTCCGCACAACACTGTGGGCCTTACGTGGCCAGGCATACTGGCTTCACTGGCCTGAAGGCCTCAGCTAATACACATGCGATGAAACATCCTGATGGTGAACAGGACCCGGGCGAACAAGGTTGTTGCAACCATCAGGTTTAAGGAAAGGATGGTTAGTTAGTGTATCGCCCCATCACATGTCCCATGAATTCCGTATGGTCTGTCGTACATCCGATTGAAGGCCGTGAATCAGACCCATGGCGACCCAATCTGGGCCGCATAAGGCCGCCCACAGGGTCGTGCGTTCAGAACGCGTTCGTTTAGGTGCTGCACTCGAGCCGTTCGGGCTCCACTATAAATCCTACGCACAGCCCTGTACGACACAGCTAAACCCATGTCGCGCGCACGCACGTTTGCCCTAAAGGCCTTCATGCCGCGGATGACCCAAATCCCCTCAGGATCCAGGCGCGTTCCTTTCAAAGCTATCTGTTACTCAAGCGTCAGCGTTGCCTCTAGCAGGAACAGAGCACTGCAAACCGAGGGTGGCGGCCGGGCGGGCTGCCCCACGCTCAGTGTACTGCACTGGCGGTGGTTCTGGCAACAACAGCGGCAGTGAACCAGCGTCGCATGTCTGTGCCAAGTCGGATGTCACGCTGAAACCGGAGGACGTGGTCTTGTTGCTGCCGCCGACAGCAGTAGCAGCGCCATTAGGGTCGCCACCAGGAACAGTGACGTTAACGGCTGGAGCGCAGTTGCTACAGCCTGTACTGCAAGCAATTGGTCTGGATACGGCAGCAGTAGCGGTGGCGGGGTTGCCGGGCCTGCACGAACTCGACGACCGGCAACGAGCTGAAACGCTTAAGGTGCTCCAGAAGGCGGAGGCGGCGACGGGGCCTAGCGGAATGAGGAAGACGGACTCAGAGGGTAGCAGCCGTGGCGTCGCCGCCGCCGCCGCTGCGGCAGCGGTCGACGCTGGCGTACGTTGCGACGACGACGAGGCCGCCCCTAGCGCGAAACGGCGGCGGCTAAATCAGCAGCAACCTCAGATGGTGGAAGGAGACGGCGGTGAAGGGCGAGGCCCTGATGGAGCGATGTCGCACGCAGTGGCTGCACGGCCGCCGCTGCCGCGGCGCAGCAGCAGACGAATCGTACAAGGCACCTCCGATGCTTCTCCGATACCTTTGGACGGTGGTGGGGAAGCTCAGGGTCGTGAGGCCAATGTCAGCAGGAGCCCTAAACCTGCAGACAGGGTTAAGGCAACAGTAAAGAGCCCGGTGGGCTCCGAAACCAAAAGGAACACTGCCGCTGCCCATCGAAAGGGCGCCGGCAGCAGTGGCGGCACAGGCGGAGCTGCCAAGTCAGCGGCCCTCAGGGCGGCGGCGAACTCCGAAACCGATATCGATGAAGAGCGCGCTGCGATTATGGAACGGAATCGCCAGAAGCTGCTGGAACTCGGGCTGCCGAGTTTGATTGCGGATATGACGAAGCGGCACGGCGGCAGTGGTGGCGGTGCGGCGGATAACGCCGGGGGACGGCGACCGGCCAGCCAACGCGGTGTCGGCTCAAAGAGGTAAAGAGGTTAAGTTGACATGACGCACGATGTATGCCCACGATTTCCCCGGTCACCACTTCACAGCGCACGGAGGCCGTTTTTAGCCGGTCCGCTCTGCACTGCAAACTACAGGTCCAGGGAGGGGTCTCACGAGCCGACACCGCCGCTGAGGATGTCCTTGCGGCAGCGCGGCGTTGCAGCCGATACCGCGCTGGCAGCAGGAATCGACCAGGAGACTCCGGCGGGGGTGACGTTGGTGGCGGGGCGGCAGGCAGTAGAGGCGGCAGCTGCAGGGCAAGCGGAGGGCGGGGCGGAGAAGGCCCGTCATCCGAAAGGTAAGTGGAACGCGGGGAAGCGTGTGTGAATGCTTTTGGAGGCGTTGCCAACAGCGCAGGAGAGATAATTACTGTACTGCTTGATAAAGTCACTTTCTCAAAAATAACGATTACGTCGTATGTATATGCTTTAGCACCCTAAATAATAAATATGTCCTTTTTTATTTCTTAACAAAGCAAGCGGGGACCCAGCGTGGACTGGGGAGGGAACGGCTCCTGGGTTATGGGCGCAGATCGATTGGGCGGCAAGCGACGAAACCGGTGTGATGTCACGCGCGTCACTCACATTATACAGATCATTGTCATTGAGGTCTTTGTGATTACTACCGTTTTGCACGCGCAGGCGAGTTGCCATTCCGTAGTGATAACGGGAACGAAGGCACGGATGCGGCGTTCCTGGAGGCGCTGAGGGCCTCTGCCATCGCCACAGCCGCCACCGAGACCGGAAGTCCGTCGCGGGTGGCGGCGGCGGCGCTGCGGCGAGAAGAGCTACCCCCAGTCGAGGCCCTGACCAAGCTCAATCTGGCGCAGAAGGACGTTGCTAAGGTAAAGGTACCCGTTAACCCGCCTAGCCGCTTACCCTGCCACCTAATGGCTCACTGGCGTGCATTTATTCTTCTCTCGAGCTCGTAGTGTAGTGGGTAGGGGCGTGACGGACAGACGCACTGGGGTCCCCCCCATTCCAAACCCCAAGTCCTTCACGTCTCAGGATTGATTCGACAGTACCCTCGCTGTTGCGTCGCTCTGTCTGTCCGTGACTGTCTGTCTGGTGGTTGCCTATGACTGACATACGGACAGGCACAGCAAAACGAAGACCACCATTTCACCACCCCGCTGCTGTTCTCGCCACCGCTGGCCCAGGTCACTAAGGACGGCATCACGCACATGGCCTGGCTGCCCGGTTGCGAGCGGTTGCTGCTGGCGGCAGCGGACAAGGCGGGCAAGGTGTCGCTATGGAGCGTGGACGAGGAGGCGAACGGCCCGGCAGCGAACACGGACGGTAAGGTGCTGGTCACGGGGGCTTTGCACAATCGAACGCATACACACACACGCACACAAAGGAACACGCACAGAGACAGATGCTATTCACGGGGGAAACCTGGGGCCACCGGGACGTGAGGGCGTGAGATGATACGGCTGGTTGAGGATGCCACCCCGGTGCCACCCGAGCGTTAATTTGATAGCGCACGGCTCACCAGGGACACCACGAGAGAGTATTAATCATCCCTGGATCCTCCGTGGTAAGGCTTCAGTGATGGCCGCACATACATGGGCCTGATGGACTTCACCATTTGACTGTCTACCATCAGGCAGTCGCCACTTGCCAGTCGGTTAACGAGCCCTGGCCGCCAGCGCATGCTGCCTCTGTCAGGTGCTTTATCCTTTAAAATTCGCTGTCTCCGCACCGCACCCGCCACAGGCGTGCTGATGTTCTCTCCGCACTCGGAGTACGTTTGCGGCATGCGCTGGCTTGGGCGTGAGGCCGCTGTAGGGCCCAGCAGACTCATTACAGCGTCTTATGACGGCTCCCTCAGGTGAAGTGCGGCAGCGCGTGAGAAGGCGCTGCTTGAGGATTGAAGACCTGGCCCTGGGTGTGGTGCGATATGCTATGAGATATGATATGAGGGCCGGAGCCGCACCTGCACTTGCGTTCACGGAAGCATTCTGTGGTTTCCGTGGGGTTTCGGAGCAAGTCATAAGTTCCATCATTCCACCCTAAGTAATACGAAAAAGCCTCTCGCTCTCTTCCTCGCTCACCGCCACCAGCAGCAAGGCCGATAGGATACACCATCACTGTGCTTTTTCTGTGTTTATTTACGGCCTTGGCGGCGCCGACCCAGATTCTGGTTCTGTTTTCTCCGAGTCGTCTACCTAAGTCGATGAAGCCAACCGTCAGCCAACTTTCACGATTAGTCCTTGATCCGTCACAGCATCAGCACCCGGTTTCGTTTACTCGCCTTCCCCGCTCACCTCTCAGCAGCTTCTTCTCTTTCCCCCCCTATTTGTGTTTATGTTTGCAACCTATTTCAAATTTATATGATTTTCTATTTTAACATCAACTAAGTTTCATCAGCACATCTTTTGTTCTTTCGCCTTTTGGCCGCTTTTTCGCCTCGTAAACTGCCTCCCTCTCGGGAGCTAACAGGGCATTGGATTTAGCGGGATCGGGGACGTGGCTGGAGCTTCCAGTGCCTGGTGACCCGCGGGATAACGAATTCAGCTCACTGGACGTCACGGCCGACGGCCGTACTGCCTACTTAGGCGACCCATGGGGAAATGTCGACATCGTAGATCTGCGTGCGCCGCCGCTACCGCCGCGGCCGCGGCCGCATTCATCTTCCTCAGCTACATCAGCACCGCCGCCACTGCCACCGCGGCCGCTCACAGCGTCGGCGGCGGCGATGAAGCCAGTGAACAGCAGCAGCGGCGGGGGCGACAGTAAGGGTGGAGGTGATGGCGGCGAGAACGGGCCGGCGGAGGCTGTAGCAGCAGCGCATGGGTTGGTAGTGGGCGGACTGCAAATCCGGTCAAGGTAAGCGACCCACGGGTCGTGATTGTGAAATTGGTGGGACGACGGCCGATGGGCGGCAGTTGGCGAGGCGGGATACAGACATTTCGGGTTGTGCATTTTGTCAATAAAAGTGCCAGGGAGATGCTGCATTGGCAGTCCTTCTGTCGACGACAGCTCAGATCTCTTTAAGCTCAGAGCTTACGGAAGCTAAGGTGCTAAGATGTGGTGCCGCTGTTTTGATATTGGTTTCGGAGGTAGCACGCAACGAGAACATGGCATCCTAAAATTTTAACGTGCCACACTCCCGCGCCGCTGTGAACTCACAGGAAGATCAATTCGCTACATTTAGAACCCGCCACCAACGTCCTCCTAGCTTCAAGCTGCTCCGACGGCACGGTTTGCATCTGGGATGTACGGAAGCTGGGTACGGCGGTGGCGGCGGTGGCTCATACACGTACGGGCTCTTCTCCTCCTCCGCGGTCGCCGAGCGCGTGCAAACCTCTGAGCGAGCTGCGCCATGGCAAGAGCTGCCACGCGGCGTATTGGGCCCACGATGGTTCACGGGTAAGTGCGTTTGGTCGTTGAGGTCCTCCGCATGAATGATTACTTCCTGCTTTAAAGTGCTTCGATATGAAACATGCAGTCTAATGGTTGGACTTTGTCGGTTCTTAATGGGACGAGTTAGCTTCTGCAAATCCTGGTGCGGTTGTGGATGTGGCTTTTGTCTAGGTAAAATTCGCAACATTATTAATTTATAGTGTATACCCAGTATATGTATAAATATAAAAACACTATAAATTAACAAATTTCTGGGGCTCTTCTTGGGGCTGGCGTTCAAAACCTAATTGCCTTTTGTGGCCTTTATATTTCGTATTCAACCTCTCGTTCCTTATTTGGTTCGTCCTAACTGGGATTCTACCCGGTATGTTATTTTTGCAATCTTCAAAAGATAGTAATTATAGAGTAAATAAAGATATTATTTGTAATGCTGTAGATAAAATTATTTTATTTTTTTACGAGAACAACTTATTTTTTTTATTCCGTTTGACTCATGTAAAATATTATAATTTCCTTTATCTATGTTGCTTTGTTGTATCTTCTTAAAGAACGGAATGCCGTAACGGAGAGAACGACATCCGGTTACTTTCAATCTTCATCGCAGCGATTATTGTCAACCTCTTACGACGACACCATTCGCATCTGGTCTCCGAGCGGTGGTGTTGGCAGCGGCGACTTAGACGGCCACTTAGAACTCGAGTTATCAATTCCGCATAACAATCAGACTGGACGATGGATCACGCCCTTCAGGTGCGCGAAAAGCTTAATTAGGCCTCGCCTCGGTGCGTGGCCAGCCTACCTCTTGCCTAATACCTGCGTTCATCGCTCCACCCAGGTCCATGGAAGGCAACAACACCCCGCCATGGCATCGACCGTTTACGGAGTGTTATCCTCTTCACGTCTTGACCTCTCTAGCATGGCGTGTACTGTTAATCTGACAGCTCTCCAGTTTTATTATTTTTATTCGCTCGGTGCCATTGTCGCCGCTGATAGTTGACTTTTCGCTTCCTCCAAAAACGCATTAGCATCACCACCGTCATCACAACCATTTCGCCATATGAGGCGGCTCTTACAACACAGGCCTTCCATTCCAGGCCGTGATGGAGAGGGGGCCGGTTCGGACTTTCGCGCCCTTCGCTGCTATAACGCGTGACCCGGTTCCCCGTGACCCGGACCTTGACATGTGACCCATCGCCGAGTCCTTCTTCCTTCCTACGCGAACGATGTCCCTCAGGGCTGTGTGGAGTGCAGCCTGTGACGCAGTGTTCGTGGGCAATATGCAGCGTGGCTTGGACGTGTTCATGTCGACCGCGCTGCGTGGACAACGGGACGGAGACGGGGCGCGGGGCTCACATTCCAACCATCCACATAAGACCCTGGTGAAGGATTTAAGCAAGGTGGCCGTGAAGGCCTCAGGCGGCGGCGCCGGTGGTTGTCCAGGGCAGGTAGGCTGCGCGGGTGAAGGCGTACTGTGGTTCCTTCAAGGTGTGCTGTAATCCCTTCTGCGTGCACTATTACTACCGTGAATGCTGCTGCTGGAGGTGGTGCTGCTGGAGCTGATGATAGTGCTGCTGCCCTATTGCTCTTACAGCAATATCCCTGTCTCGTGCATGTTCAGTCCGTATCAGATCGCGCCTCGTCAGCCAGAGGGAGCGATGTCGTTTTGCCGACTGTGTGTGACTGTGTGACTGTCCCCGAATGTGCAGGTCTGGTCCCCTCGCGCGAAACACGTTGCCGCTTTGTTGATGTCCATTCACCCCTGTCTGCTCCTGGGGCCTTATTCCATGTTCCTTTCATGTTGAAACACGCTTTTCCACATCGCCCATAACCTCACCAATTACTTCCACAAGCGGCCTCTTTCACGACCACATCCTGCGGTGTCCGCTTCCCTTGACGCATGTTGTCACGCCCCCGGTATTCACAGCTGATGCGGACGCTGGTTTCGGAGCACATGACTGCCATTCCCAGCCGTGTGGCCTGCCATCCAATTCTGCCGGTGGTGGTGGCAGCGACCAGCAGCGGCCGCTGCCACGTGTGGCGCTGACGTGTGATGGAGCCTGGTACTGCTGGATGGTTCTCTGCTTGCAATGAAGGTAGAGGTGAAGATGGTGGTGGTGATTGACTGACAAGTCCGCAGGAATGAATCCGCTGCAAAAGGCCTGGTACTGCTAGATCCATCTCTAATCCGTCCTGGATCCACGGCGAAATCATTCAATTGAGGGGTAGCTAACGTAACAATGCTGACACCACACCGTCGACTCCCCATTGGAGAGGGGAGGAGGCATGGGCCTCATGTGGGCGGACAGTGCGTAAAGAGGGGGGAATAGCAACCGGTGTAATTGCCTTCAAGAGCCTAGCATATCATTACAAGGTGTGGCTTTAGTTTTGCGCGAACGAGGTCCCTGAGAAACCGCCAGTCCGAATTGTTCGGCTTGGTTGAACCCACGTACGTAATGAGCAAGGCTTGGTCAGAGTGCCGGTCGTATTGTCAGTTTGTTGTTCGGAACAATGTAAGGAAGGATGCATTTTAGGGCCGTGCCCGTGCCGATAGGATAGATGCCGTCTTAATAAAGACGGCTGTGTGCCTGTCATGATCGGGGCGTGACCAGCGCAATAAAGGTGGAATGGACGCGTGAGGAAGTCAGCTCAGTCAGGTGCGAATCGCCTGTGCTCAGCCCAACCTCCCTTCAAAGATGTGTACTATAAGGCTGTCTATTTAGGAAAAAAGACAACAAGGCACCCCTCACGATTTGAAGGACTACTAGGAAGGGTTCACGGAGGCGGGATGCCGTACGGAAGTGCTCTTGAAGCCTTAGTCCTCACCGAGAGACATTCTTAAGTGGTTCGCCCAACAGTTCTTAGTTGTTGACCGCCACAGACGCGGCGCACAGCGCTGAGGGGTAGACGCAGGCACGATGTGTAGGAACGAGAGACACTAAGCACACGCGTCGGCACATCGCAGTCGGTACCGCATCCAAGTCCGGCCATCCACGAGACATCCAGCAGGCCCGCATGCCATGAAAGCGCCTGCCAGAGCTGACCCAGCCGTTCTCTGACAGCTCTATCCATGTGCACTGATTGCACCCACCCGCACACTAAACACGTGATGAGTGAGATGACTTCATTGAATCCGTAGATATGCACTTTACAGTATCACTGGATGATGTCCTGGACTCCGACGTGTCGCTTCGTCTTGATGAATGGGCACCATTGTCGCACCGCCAGGTACACCACTCCGACTTCCTCCTACCAAAAGGCCTTTTTAGCCGCTTTTTAGCCCTGCACCGCCATCGCCTTAACGCTTGTGCACTCACCCAAACAGATGACAATCCCCGAGCTAAGGTTCGACTGCCTCAGAAAAAAGAAAGGAAATGATACCCAGTGCGTATCATGTGTCGGCGGGGCGGGCAGGCGGGGGTAGTAGAAGGGGTGAGATCTAATATGTGTTGCAGTGCAACTGTCGTGTCGGTTGCCATCGGGGTTGCACGTCTTTTTTCCCGGTGATTTCAGGCTAAGCACCATGATGGGGGCATTCCTCCTGCCGCTCGAAGATCCGGATGGTAAAAAAACAACCTTCCGTCCATTTCCCCTCCTCCCCTGCATTGATTGTATCAGTTCAAATGGGTAAACGTAGGATAAGCGCGCCACCCCTCTCTCCTTCTCCATAACCATAGTCACACGGGCAAGAAGGTCTTCGTGCGCAAGTCTTCAAGCAGCAAGCATCTACACTGTTGTGATCCACGGCATGCTGCACGATCGCCATACACAACGGCACGCGTCTTCTCTTCGACCCTCGACCCCTCGACAACCTCTTCAAAAGTCAAAAAACCCTAAGTTAATTCAGCACGGTAAGTCACCTGCATTCAGTGTACCAGAAAGAAGGCCCGCTAGGCGGATGCAGACTGAGATGAAGTCCAGAATGAGATAGCCCAGGATTAAACATGCACGACCGGTGTGTGCTGATTACGGGACGGCAAATGTGTCGTTCCGTTTGCCCGGCCTGCTGCTGCTGCTAGCCATCGCAGCACCATGGGTAAGGTTTGATATGAGGCTCAATACACACGTTACCTGAATCCACAGTTGTCCTTTATACACATTGTACATCATTTATCGCCAACCATGCCCATTACCTCAAGCCGTTAGAGGGTCAGACGTTGACAACAACGCCCCCAGTTCAACTACCGAATAACAAACAATAACTTCCAACCACCCATTTCCTTCAAGTAAAGAAGCATCATGCCTATGCATCAGGATTTCACGGCAGTTCGGCCGAACAGCTCTCATTCATTTATGCGTATGAAAGGCGACCTTCCACGGAGTGAAACCTTACGTAATTGTACGGCGTTCGTCTGCTGAGGAGGTCCTTCCCCCAGATAAGGAAAAGAAGCCCCACCGGCAAAATTAACTCTTTTGATGGTTTCTCGTCACTGTTTCATTAGGTAGTTGACCTTGCTACATCGGAAGAACACGCAATTAATCAGGGGAGATCGACCATCCCATGCACCGAACGGCAAGAACCGGCGCTCGCGGGAGAAAGCACACAAAGCACATACGCACACACATACACATACGATTGTCTTAAAAAAGCATACTCGGGTACTCTTTGGACCACGTCCGTTGACTACTCCGATGCGGGACCGTATCTTGGTGCCAAAATCCAGCAGGAAGGTGACGGGAAGGTGGCAACTTGCATCATACAAGCTGCACATGCGCAGATTCCGGACAATGAACTCGCGCAACCCGGCGCGGTACGGCTACCGGAGAGATAACAAGGCCACCGCATGTAGCGGAATGCGGCCACTATTTCATACTCTATAACGCCCTCTTCCTGCACACCCCAACAGCATCTAACGCCGCCTTCCCGCACCGACGCGCGCTCGCGCACATACACACACACACTCTCTCTCTCTTTTGTCATGCTCCCACATATCATAGCCAGGTCCCCCACATAATCTCGTTCTTCAACAGTGCAATATGATGACGTGCCCCACCGCAACAAAATTGGCCGGAAAAGAAGCCGGCAATGGCGTTTTGTTCGTCGGCTGTAGGGCCCATTTGCAACTTGAATTTTCTTCCTTGACGCTGCCCTCTAGGCCAGCCGCCAGACTATGCTCACTCACACACAGAGGGGCATTTCCCGGGCCCCCGTAAACACATCATGTCCCCGTAAACACATACACCGCACAAACATACGTTATCATCACACAAAGAAACAAGCAACGCCCTTCCCATCGCAGCACAATCCATTCCTCATCACGCACAGACACACCGAAGTGGCCCACACAGCACACCCTATCCACCGTGTGTTCAGTCCACCCGTCGATCAGAGCCCAGCGCCGGGACCGCGAGTAAAGCCGTAAAAGGCAGGGGGATCTTCAGACATGGCGTCCCGGCGGGTCCATAGCCAGCATTCCGTTAGGTGGCGTCGGTCAGGCCAGGTCCCAAAGGAATCGATCAGCGTTGTGAATAGGTGACCCTGGCCGTTCGCACCTCGCCTCGGGATCAGGACTCCAAGGCAAATGCGAACACTTGCACCAGCAAACTGGTCTTTGTGCTCCGAAACCTATCTCACATGCAACGCCATTCCTCTCATGCAGATCTTTTGATTGGCATCATCGCATAATCCAAAGCCCCCCTATCTTAAGTGCAATCTGGAGCGCAGAATCTGCGTGCTCCGAAACCTTCACACCAAAACGCGTTCCATGGGTTTCATGTGAATCGTTGCCGCAGGGCGCCGCGCATTGCTGCAGAGCCCTTGAGAATCAGCCCGCAAAAAGGCCAGCCTTTATTTGTTCCTTCGAAGTCCAGCCACCCCTCCGAAGCCTCACCAAAACCCTCTGCAAATCGCAATAGGAGGCCCACCCTGCACCAAACCCGTTTCCAAGCAGTGCTTTTAAGTTTCCATATTGGCCCATGCTCACCCTGCGCATCTTCACGCCTTCCCGTTCCATTTCACACACGCAACAACTTACTTCGAGCCTTGACACCTTCCACTCGCGTCCAGAGTTCCCCCCCCCTCTTTTTCCACCCAGCTGGGAACCCAGCCTCGAAACCATAATTATTTGGGTTCTAAGGAGATGTAGACAAAACACGGCGCTGCAAGTCCGGAAACAGTTAACGAGTCCGAAGTTCTACCGCAGCCGCAGCAGAAGCCGCAGCCGACAGCTATGTAGCCTCGCAGCTGGCAAGGCTCGTCCCGGTGCCATAAATGCAGCCAGATCCTCGACGCTGCGGCGCGGTGCAGTGTGCCGAAACATATTGCGTCACGCCGTGCCGTGTTGTGCGGCATTAAATCCCACATGTCATACGCCCTGGCTCCGAGATGCATATCCCAACATGCTGCGGCGTGCCCCAGCGTCCAAGCCGCCCATACACGCCAGGATGTCATCATCTCCAAGCCCCATCACCACCACGGCGTCGGTGGCGGCGGGCTGCTGAAGGGAGCTCATCCCCGCCGCAGCAGCGGCACCAAGCCATGCGTCCGGCCGCCTGAGCCCTGTCAATGCAGGAGGGAAACCAAGAAGGTCCCTGCTTTGGTAGCCTGTTGATCGCGCCATGGGGCGGCCGGCAAGCCCCGCGATGCCCCCATCGAGGAAACCGGCCGCCGCAGAGGTGCCGCCGCCGCCGCTGCTTGCACCGTACAACACACTCTGCATCGTGGCGGCGGAAGGGTCAGCTCCGCCGCCGAAGGGCGCCCCCGGAAGGCCCAACTCCAATCCTGGACCCACAGAGCTAGGCAAGCCTGCGGTCGTGGTTGAGCATGTGGGTCAGCCCGATTGAGATAATCATGGTTAGAAGGATTCGACTCACTTGAGAAATGGTGACCTGGCCGAAGCATGCCTGGCTCCTCATCGCCCACGTTCATTCAGACATGTCATGCCCCCTTCATCACCCTTGAGACACGCATGTCCCAAGCCATCTCCAGCATCTCACCTGCCGCCAAATCCAACGCTTGTGCTGCCTCCATCCTCATTGAGTCTAGCTGGCCCTGTAGCCCATCAAAGCCACCGTCCCCACCCTCCTGCTTGGAAGGCGAGACTCCGTGGCAATTGCCCTGGCAGTCGCGTACATCACTACCGGGGCCACTGCCAGCACCGGAGCCCTCTCCCACGCCATCAGATGTGCATCCGGCACCAGCAGCCCCTCCTCCTGCTTCTTCCGACCTCGTTTCGACCTCCCCCGGGCCTGGGCGCCCAGTTAAACGCTGCACTGCGCCACCCGCTCCTCCACCTGCGCCTGCGTCCCCACCGTCGCCGCTTAAGGCATCTGGTGTGTCTTGCGCTTGGTCGTTCGGCACAACTGGCGCTGTCAATGCCGGCGTGGTCGCAAGGAACTGCATTGGAAAAAGGGAGCATGCACCACCAGGAGACGTGACCACCAACAAAACACTTTAGATTTGCTGAAACGCTACCGGATAAACACCGCGACTGAACCTTGAAACTTCCAAAAAAGGAAAAACCGAGTCGTTGTGCGCTGTCTTCCGCCCCCCCCTTTTTTACCTGACAGAAAGCGAGCACACCGTGATGCGGCCCTGATACGCCTCCAATACGCCACAGTTTCAACCAGTTCTTGAACATCTCTTCTCCTCTCTTGCGTCTTCCTCCAAGCAGCTCGTGGGCCGCCTCCGCAATAACTTACATCATTTCCACACCTTCCCTCATGGCAACCACCGCAACCAAATTAAAATGCCCCAAGCACTGATACGCGAGCGTCATCTCCCCGGCTCTCACCCCGTTCACTAACACCAACTCATGTTGGCTCATCCGTACTCACATTATGGCTCCGGAGCTGTTGCACATGCCGTACTCCGCTGAACGCGACGTCCGGTGCTACAAAGTGACCGGCGCTGGTAACCGGAGCGGAGACCGATCCGCCGCCCCCAAGCCCGTCTTCAAGGCCAACGAAGTTGCCGAAACCGCCTGCACCGATGCAATCGCATTTATTATTCGAAGCATAATGAGATCACTTCGGGGGCCGCCCATACCTTTGAAACGCTCTGCGTCCAATATTCCAAACTCCAATCGCAGCATCGCCTCGGCGGTGCCGCCGCCACCCCCAAGAACACATCGACGGCGCTCCAACGCCAAGCTCAGTGCAGTGGCCTCACTGCTAGTGCGGAGCGGACCGCGGGGCAACAGGGGCTGCTCTGTCACGCCACCACAACCCAAGCTCCCAGCCAGCCCGTCCCCTGATGCCACTGCCGCTCCTCCGCCCCCTGCTAGAATATGTGCAGCAGCCAGTCGCTCGACGCTGGAATGTAATCCAACCCTAGGTGTGACGGGCAGTTGCATTGAGGATTGGTGCAAGAGGGTGGTGGCGCCACCTCCACAGGCTCCGCCAACAACCAAATCTTCCTGCTGCCCCACGGCCCAGTCCGCACCGCCGATGCCCGCTGCTGGTGTCCCTGCACCGCCAAGGGGAAGAGGACCTCCGACAAATCCGCCCCCGCAAGCCCCTCTGCCACCAGTCCCTCCTCCCCCCCCTCCTCCACCCCCATACATCTGCTGTTGCTGCTGCGACTGGAGGGATTGAAACTGCGGCAGCTGGGCCTGTTGCTGCTGAGAAGTCTCGGCGGACAAGACCAGCTGCGCTAGTCGTGCTACGCATGTGCTGCTGTTGCTGCTGAGAGTGCTATGCCCACAAGTAAGGTCACCGGCCGCCGTCGAGAAGCCGGCGCTATGGCTGCCTCCACCGCTCAGCGCGACCATGTGATCGCCGAATGACAACGGCCGGCCAGGCTGCACCGAGATCGTCCGCATCGATAGCTGAGGTTGGGGTTGAGACTGCGAGGCGCCGCTGCCACCCTCCCCTACAGAGCCTATTAATAAACCGTTATTGCCACTGCCAGTAGTGCCCAAGTGGGTGAGTAAGGACGGCCCGCCACTAATGCTGGTCACGGCGCCGGCACCGGGGGCGGCGCCAGCTGCCGCTCCACCGCCTGCTATAAATTCCCCTGTGACCCTCGCTATGGATGCGGCGCTGTAGTCACGCGTCCATACGCCTATGCCGCTATTGCTATATTCAAGCTGCTCTGTGTTGATGGCTGGCGGGACGCTGGTGAGAGGATCCAACATTTCGACAGGTGTACCCGTGTTCCACGGCGATGGCAGGCCACCGCATGCCAGCACGTGGTCGTGGTCCAGCGGCGAGGCTGCGGCAGTGGCTGCAATGCTGCCCTGGACTCCACCACAGCGCTGCGGCTGTGTGGACGCCGATGGCACGGCTGTGGCGTCGACAAGGGCCTGCGGCGACACAGGCATTGCTGCTGCACTTACGCAGAGCTGCTGTGCCCTATCGTATGCGGTTTTCCGAGCCTGCGGGTCGTCACAGCAGCCACGTACAGCTCGGGTATACGTGTACAACAACGAGCTCCTGCGGCAGCTCTTGGCGCGGAGGGTGCTGTGCCACCTGTGTTATTCAAAGGTTTGTACAGTTCAACACAGTCGGGGGACGGCGGAGGTGTGAGCTCAGCAGTGATGGTGTGGGCTCAGTGGTCCGAAACCCAGCTGGCGTTAATCATATTACGCGAAAAGGAGATGGGAAAGATACATGAGACAGGTTCCGGATGGAGCGTGCACGTCCGTGCATGTCATCAACAGATTCTCGTGCACGTCCATTCCGCCTCTAGATCCGCGAAACAGAGACGTTTGGAGATGGTTACATGTGGCTGGGGCCCACCGAAATGGGCTGGCGGCTCGCAGCAGGAGCATCTCTGCCCGTGTAGTACAACATGCTTCATACAGACACAACGCCAGACTCCCGTGAGGTTTGAGTAACGCGGCCTAGGCAACAGGCCAATTTAGGGTTGTGGTGTGGCCCTTTCCAGCACAAGCCCTTGACCCTGCATGGCCCAACCCCGTTTTTCCCGAGCCCTATCCCCCTTTTACAAGGCGGAAAATATGTTGCGAGTTCTTGGGAATATGAGATGCTGGCAAATGTTTTGACACATAGAGAGAAGGAATGGGGATGTCGCCAATGTCCCCGGGGGCAGACCATGCTTAACATACGCGCCTAACGAAGATCGTTATTATAAGAAGCGAGTATAAAATGGCAATATTGCAAATACATGGCAGCGGATATCAAGGCAAACTCCCCAAAACTGTGTCGCATGCTCAGTAACGCGGATGCCGTCCTAAGTCCGTTCATTACTTACATGTTCTTAACATCGTTCTCTTTCCATCGCCAAGTTTAATTTCATCGGGGGACGCAATCAGTCGCGGCCAGATGGAGGTGGTTCAGGTCAGAGAGCGTTCAGTCACCGCGTTGTTAAACAAGCTATTTCATAACTGGTGCTTACCTGTCCTCCCAGGTAAGTATTTTGCTATTGCAGCCCATCTGCAGGAACCAAACAACGAATTGGACGAGGGAAGACGACGACTAAAGGACTATGTTCGCACAATATACCTGTTTCCCAGCTGCGCATGCCGCATAGCCAGCGTAGTCTCTTCGAGCAATGACCATGGAGGCTTGCTTCGAGAGGGCTGCCTCGCATCCAAAGCTTCCGAGCTGGCAGTCCGCTTGAGGCGTACGCGTGGATTCTGAGGGCCCAGCTCCAAGCTCGCTCTCGTCGTCATGCCATCGCTCATGCAAACACTGTCTGTCCCAGATGCCTCACAGGTTTCAGGGACGGCTGCGACATCCATCCTGCTCAACTTGTTCACCGGTTAGTTGAAACTATGCCGCTTAGCACTTTGTCCTTATCGCTGCTTGACAAGGGCAGCTGCATGAGCAGGTGTTTACTACCTATCGCATACGCGAGATAACAAGATGACCCAGAGCTCCACCCGGAAACAGCGATGTATTGTACTTCAATGTTATCATGCTACACTATAGCTCGGAGTTGCATGATATGAAGCGGGGCTAACGTGTTGCGGCGCCTCGGCTTCTTATTAAGCGTACTACATAAAATCCACTCATCAGCTTGCTCATGTTCAGCGTTTCCGCAATCGAATGACATAACTTGCAGATATGCGCAACAGATTTGGCATGGACGGAAGAAACGCTCTCATGGCTGTACGATCGGCAGGCTGTAAGGATCGTGGACGTGCGCGAGATACCGTAGATTTGGAGAACGCTATGCTTCAGGTATTGTCGACTGAATATAATTATTCCTTTATAATATGTTTATCCCGTGGAAAAACTTGGCTGTACCGTATCGGCGCATCAGAGGTAGGAATGGGATTGAGGATGAGCTTAGGGATTGCGCCAAGCGGAAACGAATGGCTCTTAACTTCGGAAGAACCTTAAAATGTGTAGTCTCTTTCAAATCATGTACAATACCGAGCTGCGACGGTTGATATCTTGGTAAATGCCAGAATGACGAATCAATGTTACATACGATGGCGTGCGGCGTCGTATTGCGCGCCTGATTTCTCCGGGATCGACATTATAATGGCTGCGCAGTATTCTTTCCGTTCGGTGCCATGACAACAAGCTGACTGTTGCCAACCAGAGCCTGGTAGATATTGACAGGTGTTGCGGCCTCCGTTGGGTTGCAGCAGATCATAACGGATGCTGTTGGCAGCAACGGCAGCAACGGAAAATACGGCATGATGACTTTGTTTTTCTGGCTTGCAGTCCACTGTAATGTAGATCGCTATGTGGCAGTACAGGCCAGGATACGTTCCGCGCTGTCTCCGGACATGTGGAGCGCTGTCTCCGGACATGTCGGTAGTACCTGAAAGGATGGATCAGCCCTAATTCAGCTCGGACTATGTGGCCCAGGATTCCGCATCCACATATCCTTTGTTTCTTTGCTGTACGTGGCAGCTATTCGAGCTGTTCGAGTTGTTCGGCCAGTTCCGGCCGCAAAGACGTTGATGCCAGCCGTCATTGGATGGAATAAAATGGGATCGGACATCGTCACCCCCGTCGCTGCGTGTAGTTAGACAGGACGGCGCCAGTTATAATGAAAGATATCGTGCCCCGGGCGGGCCCGCCGTACGAAATGGCGGACAGAGGCGTGAACGGACCGGCGCTGGTCCGCCAGCAACCATGGCAATATAGCGCAAAAGTTTTTTACAGATTTTTTTCTGATAAGATGTAATCTTCTCGTACATGTGCGCTTTTCTGTGACCCAAGCAGCGCTGGGCGACGCTAGAACTTCACAACCCTTCCGTTGACCAGCTAGGAAACCAATCTAGGTATGCTTAGATATTTGTAAAAGTTAAATCATTGAGAACATCTTAGGGTTGCGTACAGTACGTTTTACGAGTGGGGATTACAGAGTGGAGCTCAGCAGTATGTTTCGGCAAAGTACTAAATAGCTCGTCCAGTACTGTACCCCAGCACGCTCAACCCCCTGGATTGTGCAATACCTTTTTGATGGCCCTGGATAGGACCACCTGGTTCTTGAGGACCGTACCAGGTAAAGAAGGTTGTTTCCTCAAGGGTAAGGATCCCTTGGCTTAATCATCACCATCGCCCTAGAATAACTGCTATCACGTAATAACTAGCTGCTGCTATAGGCCTGCTTGGAGTCTATTGTTTTTAGGAAGCTTTGGGGACAGGAAACCCACATCCGTACGACGTCGTAGTTCACACCTTGGCACCATGGAGCGCGTGATGCGTAAAGGGAAAGTCTTCTCGAGGAGTTGTACATTCCAGGAGCTTTTTGTTTATATACAACTCGGGTGTTTTTAGCCCACCCAGTACTGTCTTGAGTAAAATCTATGATAAACTTATTCTGCATGCTGTATTTTTTCATTCACCAGCTCTGTCTTGTTCCATATTTTCTTATATTTGTGCATTTCATCAGAAACCATTTGCTGTAATTTCCGCCTGTATCATACTTCGGTATTGAACGCGGTGTGAACATCTCTCTATTGTCCGGATGGCAAGGGTTAGCCTTCAGCAAATGTAATTCCTGATGAAATGTAGCTGGAGACGGGCCGTGGGATGTTTCGCGTGGTCACCGTTTTGTTGTTGGCTCTTCTCGTCTACCACAGCTATGGACAGGCCTGTAAGTCGTATAAGAACCTGCAGCAAAGATTTATAGCCTTTGAGGTCGCAATGGGGGCCTTTTGCTGCTCGTTCTTGACTACCAGTGTGACCTTGTCTTCAACGCAGCATCTCTGCTGCTACAATCGCAGCTCTTCAACTTGAGTCTCTCCCTGCAGCAAGATTCAGCTGAAAATGCTGCAAAGCGGTGTGTAAATAGCACAGAGCTGAATGGCCCAGGCGTCCTCGCGCCGGCAACGCTTCTGCTTTACGTGTTACAAGACATTATATCCAAGAATACAGCCCAATTGCAGGTCGGAGGGAGTCTTTATGCACGGTGTCAGCAGGGGTGAGGGGCATGGCACCTTATATGCGGGACTGGCACCTATGCTGTCAACTTAGGAAGTCAACCTGAAGGCTTGTCAAATATGCGGATGTTACTTACCTTCAATTTTAGGACCCATGGGAGCGAGCGGTGTCAAGCTTTTGGAATGGGTTTCGAGTCGAGGCCGATGGTTACAAAAAGGGAGGCATTGCATGGCTTGCGGACACAGTAGCAGGTGCTGGACGCCCCATCGCATGGCCTAACGTATAGTTCACACCCCGATGGTTGGAACCCGCACTTGTTAGGCCCGTGGCCTAGAGTCACCCGGGGAACTAAAGTATCAAAGCCGTTTTGGGGGCTGACAAAACCTCCTATGGGCCTTAAACCCCTTTCTTGCACGTCTGATCTGCAGACCGCTGTTAAGCAGGACCCTGTCCAGTACAATACAGGTAAACCGTCTGTATGGTGTGTGGATATTCGCCCATAGCACTGCTGACATTCGCCCGTGAAATCACTGTGGACATGGTTATCCTGCTAATCCCATCTTAGTATGCTCAAAATCTTGATCCCCTGCCTAAGCTATGTGTCTGTACGGTCATCAGCATACCTGCAATTGATTGTCAGGCTCCATCCACCTTGTTAGCCCACATACCCGTGGCTCTAGCCGCGGCCGTTAACCGCCATCCCAACATCCTGAGTGGGTAAAACAAAGCCTGGACGTACGGCCCACGTGCGTTGTGACGCCAGGGGGGAGCAGCCTGTGGGTCTTGGATCCATGGGGTAGTTGCAGAGCCGTCATCCTCCCAGCGCGACTGTCTAGCTACACAGGCGCAGTGGAGTTGTCGCTGGTGCCATGCTCGTGGACGTTGCAGTACATGTGCATGGAGTACTCCGTCGCGCAGGCATTGTCCGCTGGGGTAAGTTGAATCCGATGGGTTACCTTATTTATTCTACACTTGTTGATACAGGCCTAATACAGGTCTGATACACCTCCTGGCGCGTTCGGCGCGCTAGGGGTGGGTGGGGCGGCGAATACGTGAGACCTGGTACCGCTGTTGAGAAGCGCAAATTATGAAACAACGTGATACAGCTGGGTGCGAGTCTGTACTAGTACTAGAGAAATTGGGTGAGTTGGAGTAGCTGTTATGGCTCCCTTACCCCAAGCCCCCTCATTGCCGCACCACGTCCCAGTTCGCGCCCAAACTTCGTGTGATCGAGAGCTTTCGTCTTATGCAGCTCCGTTCATAATGCTGTGATCCTGTAACTTTTTTATGGTAACCAGGTACGAGGCAGCATCATGGATGGAGCAGGGATATGGGAGCTTTGGTGTCCTTTGGGGGCACGATCCGTTGTTTTTTGTTTAACCCGGCATATCATCCTTCTTGGCCTGCCTGCCCTGCAGCTGACTCTACCGCATAACCTCTACCGCACGCCAACGCCGCCACCGCTGCCAGTGGCTGTGCCCTCGCACGGTGGCGACGCCATTAACGTTGTCCCGCCGGGATATCGCCTGGTGCGGTCGGGTATAACTCTGGGCTACTCGTCGCTCCCGGCGGGCGCTGTTTTTTTCACCGGACGGCTGCTTTACCAGCAGCTGGGGCCTGTCGTTAATCTCGTAGGCAGGTGAGTAGCTAGCTGCCGAAGTGGGATGCGCTGGAAAGAGAAAGATCTGTAGATTAAACGACCCGAGCAAGGAAATCTTGTGATGGCCGCATGGCGTATAAAGTGCGCGTATGGAGGTCGGCCCATTCCACCATGGACGTCGGTAGATGGGGAGACGGACGCGAAGGGGAGACGGGCGCAGCCAGACGTCTCGGATCTCCCCGGGCGACCTACCCGAGCACAACTTACCAAGGAATCTAGCGGCCTGGGAGATGGAGGCCTGGTAGGACACAGACTTCCAGTTGGCTTCGTTCCCTACGCCCTAGTCCCACCACGGCTGGGCTTAGTTTTCCACTCGCATACCTAGCTGCTGGCTCCATCTAGCAGTATTCGAGCAGCAAGCAATGCGATATTATTATTAGCTGGTCGGCTACTGGTACATGTACACAGCGCCCGCGGATGGGTTCCTCTGTGACCGGGTCTCTGATTCTAGTAGTGCTTACTTTCTATCTTAAAATGGCATAGGGCATGCCATAGCAATCAACGTGTGCCATGGTACGCCATGCTAAGCGGTTGCAGCCACTTTCTAAACTGATGTCTCTATACGATGAACCTGCTCTGCAGCTTACCCTGCACCTTTCTTCTAGGGCCACTTTTCCTTCTGGAATGAGGCTTTCTTATTTAGATTGAGCGTCTGTGTCTATGTAATCCTTTCCCTCGAAGGTGGCGCGCCACAGGACTCGATGCGTTGCGTCTCGTCAACGCCAATGACGCCACGAACGTCGTGGAGCAGGCCATGGCCAACGGCACTGTGGCGGACTATTTCGGTAGCACCACACTCACCACAACGCTGGCGACAGCGTGGGCTGCCACACCGCTGCCGCGCGAGGACGCGAGTGTGGGCTGGTTGCGCACCTCGCACATCACAAGGCTGGAGGGCTGTAGTAGCAGCATTGCGGTGCAACGGCTGTTGCTGGTCAACGCCGGCGGTGCCGCTGCGGCACAAGGCGTCACGCGCTGTATTAGCAACTTTGCGGAGGAGGTACGTTGATCATCTCTCTCCAGCAGAGAGATGAAGGCCGGGTAAAGATAAGTAATGGACCCACCGCGTACGGGATAAGGATAGCCCGACTCTGCCAGCAACGGATCCGTGACGCGAAGAGGAATTGGGACATAGAGGGTGTTGGAGACATTATATTCGCAGCGCTATTTTGGCGCCATATCTCGCGTTTCCCTCCCTGCGTTTGTCACTGCGTTCACATACCTCAATTCGCCTTTTCCTCCATTCAGCAGTACCGGGTCTCATGCCCCCGTCTATTCGCCGTCCCCTTTTCATCGTCGCACAGAAGATAAATAGAGCGTAGGACGGCAAATTCTCCCCCTTCCTTATGTAAATTCCTTATATAGAAGAGGCCCTCTGGGTCATCGCACCACAGCAAACGTGTGCGGTGGCGAATGCATCCATTGCTCGCATGTCGCACGGGAGGTTGGAGGTGGCCCGAAACCATGGCGGCACGCCCGGCAACGGGGCATCCATGTAAGCGTGCATCGATCAATCCCGCTGCATCCACCTATCAAGCTATCATGTGCACGCCCCAGGTTGCGCCCGGCGGCTTTTTGGCGTTTCTGGAGGGCTACTATGTTGACTTCGCCAATTCCACAGTGGAGTTCGCGTCCGCTCCGAGCATCGTTCAGCTGTGGTTCGTTTGGGCAATTCCGGAGAATTACAACGACGCGGACGTTGGCGGCGTCGCGTCGTATCCAGCGGCTTCACCAGGGGAAATGTTGGCGGCCGCGCTGCAGTCGTTCTCCCCACCGTCGTTGTCACCACCATCGCTTTATGGCACAGGCGGCGTGCGCGCCATCGCGCCGCGGTTGACGCCACCGGAGCCCACGGCGCAGTGCACGCAGGGCCGACGGATGATCCCACCGGATAGCCCGATTCGCAACCGCGCCGAGTGCGGGCAGTCCTCTGCGGAGCAGTTTGCTTGTCCGTCGTACATGTGCTGTGGCACTACCCGTGGCCGAGTTGGCATCTGTGGCATGGCGGCGTCGGCGTGTCTGGTGGGTTTGGGCGTGGACGTAACGAGAGGGTAAAGAACTGAACGGAGCGAGCGCCACCGCAGTCTCCACCTATGCTTATCAGTAGGGAACGTATTCAAAAGGAAAGGTGACGTTTTGCTAGGCAGTGCAGGATGCATGTTGCCGTGGGGTTCCAGTTGCACCATCTTGGTCGGGCACCATTAGGATATGTCGACGACTTCCAGTATTCCATTTTTGTGCACAAAACAATCTGCCATTCATTACAATATGCTTGATGGCGATACCCTCTTTTTTATCGTACCTTACCCATGTTCCGCATCTCACAATTCCTTACACGGCTCTTGTTAACACGTAAGCTAGTTAACACGTAATCCTAACATACGGTTTCGGAGCCCGCCACAGCTGTCCGCGTGCGACCCACGGTACGGTCTTTGTGGTGTGATACCGAATGAGGCGCTGGAAGTGACGCCACACGAGGGCCTTATGGGCGTGGCACCCGCACCCAGCCCTCTCTCCTCTGCGCCGCCGTACATAACCGACTTCGGCGATGGCAGCACCAGCATGGCAACGGCAACCGTACGATACGGGTCGTCGGTATACGTGCTGGACAGGTCGGCATCCGTAACGTACAGCGCGGCGCTTGAGGCCTGCAGGTATTGATTTATCAGGATTATATGGAGCAGATACCTCCATGAGTCGTAGCGCGTATTGCAGCCAGGTGGCATGTCGACACAGGGCCACATATCTACGTGGCAGTGACCCCTATCCGGGGACTTGCTACATGGCATAGATGGAAGGCCGCTTCTCAGTCAGCTTACCTACATCACCCAGGTTACACGTCTTCCCGAGCAAATGCGCTGGTTACGCCTTTTAACCGCTTCACCCCGGCGTCTTGTCGCTGGGAGGCATCCACGAAGGCATCCGCAATAGCCATTTAGGAGTGGTGGTTGCATTGAGGGAATCCTGGGCCGTAATGAATGGTATGTGCTCTGAAACCACGGACATGACATGCATAACCGTTTCCATACATAAAGTATGTAAATGCTCCGGAACCTTTCCGTGCAGGTCCCAAGCATTGTACGGCCTGTCCTGGCGGCTGATCATGCTACCGGATGCCTTCTCCTATGAAGTCACGCTGTTGGGTCGCAGCACCTTCCTATCGTTGCTAGACAACCGTAAGCACCCCAGAAGAAGGGCGCCTTCGAATGAGACGTGGGAAGCACGGAACAGAGATCATGTCGCTTGGAAGTTAAAGTTATCTTGAGCCCTGAGCAGGACCATGAACAAAACGTTATCCATGACGCTTACGTAGCCCCGTGGCGGCCGTTGTACAAACCTTAGGCATGTGTCTATATGGTTAATGGCCTCTGGGCATGGGATATATGTGTGTTCGTGTATGTGTGTATGTCATGATGTTGTTTCCAGTACATGTCGAAAGCAATATTTCCTCTGTTGCACAGCCACCAACCATGGGCTGTGTAAACATGGAACGGACCAACTCGTTTCCTAGTTATATTGGCGTGCATATTTTATTGGGGGACATGCTCGTTATTGTGTGCATGATCACAAATGCAACCACCAACAAAACCGTCCATGACACTTGACTCGGTTGCAAGTGGTGCCGCTGTTGGGAATGCACCACTCGATACATTCTGCCCGTCGTTTTCCCGCCCTTCCCGTCAGGTGTGGCTTGGGTTCAGCCCCGCCCGGACGACTCCACCCTGGGCGTGCCCGGTTGTTTAACGGTGACGTGGAATGTAGACATGAGCTCCGTTCAGTTGGTTGCTGTACAAGCGTCGGAGTGCAGCAGCATTGCCAGCGTCATCTGTAAGGCTACATGGCCGACTCCCAAAAGAAGCATCGCGCGCAACAACACCAGTAGTAGTCCACCACCACAAGTCACTCCTGCGCGGTGGACGCGGGGTAAGGGGGTCGGTCTTTTCTCGTACCATGGCGCCTTTCCTTTACGTTAAGATGTTTTAGATCATATAATAAATAATAATAGTAATCTAAATATCTATTGGAAGGATTTATTTGTAGCGGACTGATCGCTCAACTTTTCTTTGGTGGTCATTAATGCAAAAACATGGATCATCGCTACGTGGTCCGGATGCGGCGTGGGTGCAGGTCCTGTGTTGGTGCACGACCGGCAATAATAAATTGATCATCTCATGTTGATTTGTATTTGGCCATGTTGCCGCTGACGCACCTCCCGCAGGCGTCCACAGCCTGAGCACGAGCCTCGTAGGCGTCGGTCAGCCCAACTCGGGTCCCAGCTGCGCGTTCGAGTCGTTTGGTGGCTGGCAGCGCACGTCTGAAGTGCTCCAAGCGATGGTGGGTACATCTCATCTTGCAATTATGGGCAACCATGGGAACACAGATACCCATTTTGCGTGCATGCTCGTATGCACGCGTGTGTGTGTATATGTGCATGTATACGTGCGTGTGTATTTGCGTGTGTGTGTATATGTGCATGTATACGTGCGTGTGTATTTGCGTGTGTGCTGGCTTCTATTTATTGCACCTTGAGTTCCCCGGGGCAATAAATACGCCTCCCGCGCACATGCATGCCCTTGGCGGGACCCGACCGTGATCGTGGTTATCAGTGCGATACCCGTACAGCGACAAAACAGGTAGCAACACACCGATAGTGTGTTAAAACAAGTACCTTTTGAAACACAAACGATTGTGTGTTTTGTTAGCTGTTTTTTAGGGCATTGGTTCCCTCAACAGTTGCGGCATCAATCACTGCAGTTGCCGGATGCCTGGGGCCACTTGCCCTGCTGGACCAGCTGGTTCTACACCTGCTGTTGATTTCGTAGCTGATATGTATATCGCCACGTAGCTGTGTATCAACGTTGCTGTGGACGAAGCTCCTCTTTTACCATGCTTCCTTTCCTGCTTTCACTCTCGGCTCCCTCCCATTATATCTGTACAGAGCCAAGTAAACGCCATGCAGACGAGCATTTCCGCCGGTTCTTCTGTGCCCGTGCCGCTGCTCTTGAACATCACGCTTGATAGCCCCATAGCTGGTATCGCCATCCGCCCCTTAGTCACTTGGTCCGCCGTCTCGTTCGAGTCGGCTGCAGCGTACCAAGCCGTTGGCTCAATCGCTGTACAGTACCTCACAGTCAGCGGCGGTGAAGCCGCGCTGGCACCGCCAATTATTCTGGGCTCGCTCGACGGCACGTATCTGAGTGACAACATGTCGTACGGTGCAGTCGCGCCGGCGGCGCCGTCAGACGTGGCGTCGTACTTATCATCATCGGCCGGCTGGAAATCCCTACAGCTAAACGTGACCGATGGGGAGGTAGTGGTGGAGGTGTTGGGTTGCCGGGGGGCGCTGTTGGAGCAGCTGCTACTTCGGACGAGCACTGGGAAGTTGTGGGCGGCGCCTATAGGAGCCGCACTCACCTGCAGCGTGCCTTTCAGCCGCCGACCGCCCCCTGGCGGCTACTTGGTGGCCCTGCAGGTATGCGAGAGACATATACCAGTAAAGGAAGCGTTAAACGGCGACTAGAACTATTTCATTTCAATTCAGGATTATGGTTAGGTCATGATAGAGCTGGAGCTGAGGGGGGCCGTGACTTAAAAAGTGCCGGTCATTGTGTCTTTGTCTTCGCATGTCCCCGGCCACAGTTCAAGTCCAAGTCCCAGCACTGCGCTCCTTGCTGCACAATCCCAGCAGCGCCCCAGCAGCAGCGCTATTTGCATGCTTGTATGATAGTACATAATTGCCTGCAGCATCGTCTCGGCACATTCGGCTGCTGGGTAGCGGAAGAGGGCCCCCTGGGGACCACCGCCTTGCACCGCTATGCAGGTCTTTGGAGGCAGCTTCGTGGAGGAGGTCTGGATAGTCTGGGGCACACCGTCCAATCCTCCAACGCCGTTGAGCCCCGCCGCCACCGGGCCCGCCATCCCCGTGGTCGTCAGCCCGGCGACGCCGCCACGCCCAGTCACCGCTACACCACAGGTGGAGACAAGTTCATCCACCAAGCACCAGCGCACCGTGGTTTTCGGTGTTGGCGTAAGTTTCGCCGTAGTGCTGCCTATTCTGGCTGGTGCCATCTTCACATGGTGGGTGTGCAGATCCCGCTACCGACAGCGGCACAGCGTTCCGGCGGCTGCGGCGATGTTGCCGTCGCAGCGGCAGTCTAACTCACGGGCTTCTTTTCACCGCGGCCAAGGCGGCGCCATCTCAAGCGAACACGATGACGGGGGCGCGAAGGGCCGTGGCTGCCTTGGCCTGTTGGGGGATTTAGCCGAGGGCGCTCGGCATGGACGGCCGCTGTGGCTGCTAGTACGCATAGGCAACCTCTGTGCAGGTGGAGGTAATGACTTTGCCCGGTTAGATCAACCCGGTGATGTTCGTCTGAGCAGCAGTGCCGGGGTAGAGATAGGGGCCTCGCCCTGGATCACCACAACCACGCCGAGCGGTACCTGTAAGGCCCATGAGGCATTGCCGCGGAAATCTGATGCAGTGCCGCCTTTATATGCAGTGGCAGACATGACGGTAGCTAGGACTGAGGCAGTGGCAGCTACAACTGCAGCGGCGGCGGCAATGGCGGCGATGGCAACGACAGCAGCTGCTCCAGGGGCTGCTGACGGTGCTGATGGCTACGGCAACCCTGAAAGCACGCGCCGAAAAGGCAGCGAGTCGTCAACATGCGCTGTAGGGCCTGACGTGGAAATCCCGATCCAATTCAGGCTACCGTCCGGTAGCGTTGCTATGGCGCCTGCGCCGTCGTCAGATGAGCACCATAGCCCTCTCGGCGGTACGACAATAGGTATCGGGACGATCAGCGATGGCAGCGGCAACGGCAACATCGGCAGCCACAGGCAGCGTGTGTGCGCTGCCGATGTTATCGCCGGACCAGAGCCTTGGTCATCGTCAGCTTCTTGTTCTGTCGCCAGTCAACGAATTGGAGTTCATGGAGGGGAGGAAGCAGCGGCAGCGTCGGCGGCATCAATAGCTGCATGGGCGTCGCCGCTACAGCCGCCGCAACAGCAGCGGACGTTGGCGTCGTTAGGATGCCCGGGTCAGCCAGTGCCGCCTCCCGGTTCTGAGGCCTGGGCGCAAAGCTTGCATGCCGCTTTGTTATATAAAGTGCTGTATGTAAGTGCAAAGGAAATCTGGAAATTGAAATGTTTTTGCGGCTTGGAAGTTTAGAAATCTTGAATGTTTTGCCATAGGATGCATTATCACACTGTCCTAGAGCGCTTCACGTGATGCCGTGCGCTTGCATGAAGCAGCGCATGCGGATACGTGCACTAATAGCCAGGAAAGTTTAGGAGGGAGGCATTGATTTTGTCAGTGATTAGTGTATGTCTACGCCGCCTGTTCACTCTTGACTTCTGCGGCACTTGGGTTTGTATTCACCATATCCGTAACCCTGTGCCAACCACCCGTCCCTCCGTCTCCGTCTCCGTCTCCGTCCTCTCCGTCTATCCGTCCATCCGTTGTTCACTTTGTCTATCTACAGCACTGGAAGCCGCCCTCCCTGGCAACGCCGCTAGTTGTGCCCGGGCCTGGGCCTGGCGCCGGCCTTGCGGCGCAGCCGCCATCGCCGCCAGGGCCGCCACCAGCGGCTGTTGCGCCGGTGGCAGCGGCGCCGGCGGCAGGCGATTCTGATCGAGCAACAGCTGCTTTTGCAGCAGCAGGTACGGCGCCGTCGCTCTCGACAACCTCCATCGTGCCATCGTCCTCGATCGCAGCTCCCTTGACCTCCTCCGGCGGCGGTGGCGGCGGTGGCTCAGGAGGCAGTGGCATCACACATCGCTCTACAGGTCAGCTGGCGGCGGCGGTGGCGACGCCGTTGACGCAGCTGCTGGCGGCGGCGGCGGCTTCGTATATCCAAGCCGCCTGGGGTGCTGCCAATGGGGTATTGTCACCAGCAGTGCTGCCGCAGCCGTTGGGTACAACGGCTACGGGCTCAACGAACGCGTCAGGCGTTCACGACGGAGATCTGCTGGCGGCAGGTGTAGCGGCAGCTACGGCAGCACCGCCGCCGTCAGGCTCAGATGCAGGGCCGTGCTCGCGCAGCCGTCAGGCAGATGCGTCGGCGGCGATAGTGGGATCTGCTGCTGCTGCACCCGCCGGGGCGGGGCCAGTGGCGGCGGGAGCTAGCGGTGGTTGCGGC
Organism: Volvox reticuliferus; assembly: GCA_019650235.1. Lineage (NCBI taxonomy): Eukaryota > Viridiplantae > Chlorophyta > Chlorophyceae > Chlamydomonadales > Volvocaceae > Volvox > Volvox reticuliferus. The sequence goes on from BNCP01000022.1 coordinate 429,160, forward strand.
GGCGGCATTGCAACGCCATTGCTGGCTGCTGCTCGCGGCGAGTACGACGGTACGGAGCTGCTGCTTGGTCGGGACGTACTTGTGGACGTGGATGACCCGTCGTCGTATCTGGGTCATGGTGAGGAACAGAGTATAAGGCATGACTGTAATGTACGGCTGGATGCAGGCCGAGTTGCGCGCGCATGTGGGCGTAGATTTCATCTAAGTGCACGGCCACCTTGGCTTCTGTAACAGTGTAAGTTATAGAAGAATGGATTTTTTACTTTTTTAATTCTTAACTTTTAATTTTAATTTTTAGGTTTATAGCTATGTGGTGTTCCGTACGAAACATTCCTCCTGGTCATCTATCTTCACCTGCATTCGTAACTGGCACCTCCTCCATGTCACCCTACCGTTTCGGTATGACCTCTTGTGTACGACACGTTCTCCCCAGGAACATCTGGCGTGGTACGTCGCGGACTGCTACTTCAACCGGACGGCACCTGGCGGCCCGTGGCGGTTAAGCTGCTCAACCAACCCAACGACCAGGCGATTGACGCATACCGGCGACACCAGAAAACATTGCTCCAGGAGATCACAATTTTAGGTTCCCTGCGTCACCCAAATATAGTGCAACTGCTAGGTGGTTCGGTATCTCTCCATCCTGGGGCGTCCTTCCTTGTCGAGGAGCTGTGCGGGAGAACCCTAAGCCACGCAATTTATGATGGTGGGTGAAAGGATAGCACAGCAAGCGCCATGGCAACCCCCACGTGGCTTGTGCTAAGGGGCTTTGGTTACATGCTTATGGCCTTGTCCCTGGCATGTTTCCCCCCTTGTGTTTCCAACAGGGGAAATCATTATGTGTCGTACTGCCGTATCCTTGTATGCATAGCATCTATGTTCATGAGTCGGCTGATGTGCACTCCACGGTGTGTGCAAGCGTTTATCCAGTTCGTAACTCGACTCTTGGACCCTCACCTTCTATTACATGCCCGACGCAGTGTCCACGCCGTACAGCCTGCGTCAGGTGCTGCTCTGGTGTTGCGATATTGCGCGCGGTCTTGCGTACCTGCATCCCAACATCATGCACCGCGATCTGAAGCCGTCCAACGTGCTACTGGATCAGTACGGAACGGCCAAGATCTCAGATTTCGGACTGGCCCGATTTAAGATCCACACGACCCTCGTGACGCGCGATGCGGAAGTTGGAACGGTAAGTTGAAGCGAGAGCCTGTGTGCATGTGTGTCCGTTAAAACGAGGGTGCGTTTTCGTTGGAGTGCACGCCTGTTGGGTCAGACTGTGCGTGGCCGTTGAGCCGCGTGATTGTTGCAGCCGGATTGCATGTGGCTGCGGTTGAAATGGATTGCCTGTCAGGGTTCAGTCGGGATTTCAATTATCCCTGGGCCCTGGGTGTTTCGGGGGGAAGCGGTACACGGCGGCTGGGGCACACAGTGGACTGGGGTGCGGTTTCGGATGGGCTGGGGTGGGGCGAGGCGGACCTGTTGGGTAAAGCTCCTTGGTAGGAACTTACTTTTATATTTTATGCGTGATATGTTGTACGGCCTTGGTGCAGCATTATAATTCGCAGGATCTCCATGTGGCTATGTTAGTTACACCGTCCGGTCACATCGCCACATGGGCACACAGCTGCATGGGCAAAATGGGTACCTCTCTGCTCGCTGTAATTGTTGCTTAGTGCCACCACGGGCACATTGCACGTACCCACTTTGCCAAGCCGCTCAGTAACTCTCTCGGATGCTATTGCCATGTGCACCCGCGGCTCTTGCCACTACCGCGACCATCATCACCATTGGCGGCGCTCCCTCCCTTCCGTTCGCCTCATCATCAACCATTACATCTTGGACTCACAGACCTGCTACATGTCACCGGAGGTACGTATGTGTGCGTGTGGGCGTATGTGTATGTGTATGTGTATGTGTATGTGTATGTGTATGTGTACACATCATCAGGAAATGCCGTCCACAGCCCGTGGAGGGTCGGGTGATCTACCATAGTTTTCTGCCAGCCCATATGTTGATTGTTCGGACGTTAGTGCTTTGTGCGAAGGTCATGCAATGCTGTGTACTTCCCGCGATCATGGCTGCTGTTGAGGCCCCTCCGTCCTCTTCAGTTATATTACACATTCATGTCCCTCCTGTCGCCTGCCGCCATTCTAACGTCACCTCGCCTCTGCAGTGCTTTGTGAGCAACGATTTCAAGGTCACCGCCGCGTGTGATGTGTACAGGTGCGTGGGAGGTGAAGAATTAGCGATGTGGGGTGGGAAGACCCTCCTGAGCTTCACGCCAGGATGGCCCCTCCATCTCCGTCTGTCGCATCACAGGGCTGGGCTGTGGTGCCCGCCGCTGCGGCTTTCCTGTTTTGCCGGTACCGCCTGCACCGCATTGCTAGTGTGTCTTTCCCTCTGGTTGCCCGGTTGCCAGTTCTGTGCCGCTTTATCGCCCTCCCGTTGACTCCTCTGCTTAAGGAGGTTGTCCTTGTATAACCAGATTCATGAAGTTGAAGCCAGGTCAGGAAGTCCCTTTATGCATGGTTTTCACGTTTCCATGTGAAACATTAAAACTGAACCTGCTGGGCTCACCCGCAGCCTGGGCGTGATGATGAACGAGATGGTCACCCGACAGCTTCCGTGGAGCGGCGTCCGTACGGCCGTGGTAGGTTTTAAGGTGGCAGTGGTGGGCGACCGACCCCGCCTTCCTGAGGAGAACTGTCCGCTATGCCCCTCGGGCCTGCGCGACCTCATCCGAGCGTGCTGGGCGCAGCACCCCGAGGAGCGACCCTCCAGCGCCGAAGTGCTACGCCGCCTGCAGGTTCTGCTTGCGGAGGTTGAGGCAGCGGAGGAGGCGGGAGGGGATGAGGTGGGAAAAAGGGAGGCGGATCAAAAGAAGGAGGAGGCGGAGGCGACAAAGGAGGCAGGGAACGGGGAGGAGGGGCCCGAAGGGGGTGGCGGAGGGAAGGCTGAGGAAGGGAAGGAGGCAGAGCCAGGGCATACGCAGCAGGCGTCGATCCCAGAAGGAGAAAGCTCGTGCTGCTCTCTGGCGCGGCCGGCGGAGGTGGCGGTGGAGTTCAGGCCCCTGGAGGAGGCAGTGGAGGAGGAGGCGCGCCGGAGACTGAATGATGGCGGCATCAGCTTGGCGGCAATACAAGAAGCAAGGGGAGGAACCGCAACGTGGAGGGAGGAGGGGTAGTAGACGTTGGTGGAGCTTAAGGTCTTAGTGGATGTGGGATGACCGCTGAGATGTGACGGTTAAAGCCCCGACAAAAGTAGTGTCTGTGACGTTCTTGGGGCCTTTCGGCGTTGTTCCTAGTGAGCTGTTGACGGAAGAGCTGGGGAGGGGGCCCAGCAGGGTTGTGGAAAATGTGGTATGGCTGGGTGGGGGCAATGTGCGGCGATGGGGAGCTGTTGGAAAGTGCCCTGGAGGATGGATTCACAGCCGCCTCTAACCGTGTGCAGTAAGCAGTAACTAGTGCACAAGAAAGGCGTCGTGACTGCGTCTTTCGAGATTGCGTTTGCATCTAGGAGCGCCGCTGGCTGCTGTAGTTGACGGGGCAGGGAGGCCCTCGGAGAAATGGAGAAAGTGAAGAAGAGGCTCCGGCCAGTCCTTTCTTACGTTCCCTGGGGCCTTTTTTACCTCCGTATTATCATCGAAAAGCAACAACCTATAAACTTGTTGATAACGAACTTTTACGGACTCCCGTCCGGACTGGTGCGAGTGGTAACAGAGAAGGACGGGGGTTGATTCATGCAAGCGAGTTGGCGAGTTCATAGATGGCGGATATGCATTTTCATTCGGCAACGAACTGGCGGTTATATATTCGGGACTCCTGTGTTCGGGTCAGGTGCCTGTTGTTGAGATTTGATCGGTACGTGGAGGCACTGCTCCATGGTGCGCGCCCCTCATGTCCCCGTGATGGACTCGATTCCTTCTTTGCCTTCGGCCGCAAGCGTGGTTCGCCCCAACCAGTGGCCGCAATAAGTCACCACATGCAGCCCCGCAATTGATAGTTCCGCAGCTCAGCTGAGTGCAAACCCGCTCAGACGCACCTGCTTCACGTTTGAGCCTTCAGACGATGTGTTTTGTGATGTGGTGCGATTTCCGTGCTTGCATAAGGCGGGGTTGCCAGAGAGGAGGTCTGCCATGCCCCAGTGCAAAAGCCCCTTATGAATGTGGCCTGTATGGATTGACAAAATGACGTAGACGTGCACTGAGAGGAAGCCACGAACACGAGGACTTGGCCACCTGGGTATTGCTGCAGGATAAGATGCCTTTGTGTAGGGTTGGATTGTTCATTGAGGCAAGAACGTATGAAGGCCAGGATACGCGTCCCTAACGTGCGCGAGCGGATGAAGGGTGTAACGGAGATGTAGCAGTCTTGACGGAGGATGGAAAGGAACGGGACCCACGGTGTCATAATAGCAGTGCTATCAGCAATGCGTCGTGCATCATGGGGTGTAGTTTCACATGGAGGTTTCGGCAATGGTTGGATAGAGAGGACGGTGCTAAGGATTGACACCATCTCTCTATTATTTATGTGTATGTGTGCGTGTGCGTGTGTGTGTCTGTCTATCTATGTGTATGTGTGCGGAAGTCGTGTGGAACAGTACCGTGAGTTCTTGGGACAAAGAGGGCACAAGGATGCAGTGACATCATTTTTCCTAGGCATTGTCTGGCCGCCTGACATATGGGCAGAGGCAAAGCAGCTGGTGTTGTCCTTGAGCTGAGGACGAGGGGCACACCTATTGGGATGCGTTGACCGTTAAAATGCTGGTGTCTGTTGCTGCTTAATCCACAGGGTGTTAGGAGCTCCACCCAAGATAGTGGCTTATCAGGCCTGGTGTCACGTGACCCATTCAAACATAACGCAGACTAAGCCCCCAGGGACCTGGGATGCTGGCATGGGTGCATTTGCAAGGTTGTTGCCGCGTCACAGATGGTTCCCACCTGACAGATCGCTGCCATGCAGAATCAAATTGAAGTAGCTGTCGTGCGCCGGGTGCCCTGGAGCAGCACCCAGCCATTCCTGGGCCGGTCTGCACATTACCTGGGGCAGGTCCCTTGGTAGGCACGTAGAGTTTGATCTTTTCATGAGCTCTCAGCGGATTCGACTGAGCATCTAGCTCGGCCGGGAGCCATGATAGGAAAGCATCACCACAGAGCATTTAGTTTCGTGGAGGGCGAACACTTGATTTACTGTTATGACTGGGGTTAATGTTTTGTTGTGTGTGTGTATGTGTATGTGTGTGTATGTGTTTGTGTATGTGTTTGTGTATGTGTGTGTATGTCACTGGGTGTGATCTCGCTGGTCAGGGAGGGAGGGGCTTCTGCAGACTCTGTGCACCGCGGGTGAAGATGAGAAGGGCCTCATGTGGTTGCAGCGTTGGCGCTGCCGTTGGTATCCGGGTACTCGTGGTGTACTGGTAGTAATTGCTGGAATGCTGGTGGTGATCCGGCAGCCATACCGATGGGTTGATGATGATCTTATCAAGCTAATCCATACTTAGTCGTGAAATATTACCCCAGGAATAAAGAAATCGACGGCCTCCTGTCTATGACTTGCTGGTGCTGGTGCTGGTGCGTGCACGAACGCTGGTGGCAACTTCATGTTGGCGAATCCCCGAAGGCGGGGATGGCCATCATGGAGGCCATAGAAATGCACTTCAATAGCCCCAGCCCCTGGCCCAGCTGCTGTCGTCATTGATACGCAACCATTTTTCACGATCCGCACAGAATGTCGTGAACGCTCGTATGGCGCTCGTACTGCAATAATAGGGCGAGGGGAAGGGTCCCGATCAAGCAGTGCCCGGTCTGTTTACTGAATCTGGGGCCTTCACTTGCTGCGTAGTAGCCATGTGGAAGTTTCGGGAGACTGGTTTGGTGCAAGACATGCGATGCCGGAACTCCATTATCTTTGCTTGATGCCGCCGGGCGACGTACAGATAGCGCTGGGAGGTTGCCAGATGACAATGGTCGATGGGTGGTTTGGTGCACTTAACAACTAGCATTGGGACAAAACTTATATGCACGGCCATGCACTTGGCATTACTGATGAGCGTAGCATAGTTGCAGGCAAGATGGGGATGGACATAGAGCGCGAGGCGCTTGCATGCTGGTATGAGTTGTGGCCTGGACGTTGCGGTTGGGATATGCGAAACCTGCGTAACGTCGCCAAAGAGATCGTCAGGGGGCTTGACCGATGAAAGAGACGGCGGCACGAAACGACTTGGCGCTTTGCGGTTATAATGGAAAGATTAGGCGCACAAAGCACGCACCTAAATATTAATGTTGCAAGAGAGTAACGAAAGTATCCGGGACGTTGATCTATGTACTTGTGAACACCATAATTCGTATAGCATAGATATAATAGCATCCGCCTGGCAGCATCCGCTAGCCGCGATAAAAGCGTGGTTTGGTTAGTCGGAACAAGACTTTACTTTAAGGAATCTTTCATGCATCCTACGGGGCAAGGTACGTTCTCATCGTTCACCAGAAATACAATCCAGGATTACGTAATCTCTGGACGTTAAGACGCCCATATTTCGTAGAGTATATTTCATTAGGGTCGAACCATTAAGGACGCGCACAGCCCGCGCTGGGCTGTCTTCCGCGCATCACCTCAATAGTTGTTTGGTCCGTGTGGCGTGCAAGTAGTGGGATGGGTCATGGGTGCTGGAAAACATTTCGACGTATACGGCACAGCACAGTACGGAAGCTCTAACCTGGGTATCTTAGGTACGATTTATGACAAATTGAGGCCCAGTTGTGAACATCTAAAGCGGATGAGTGACTCGTATACAAATCAAACTTAATGAGGCGAGGTGCATGAATTATCATGAGCCCAGAGTCCCAGTATCCCCCTCGTCGTCACTGTCAATGCCATGCGTTGGGGAAAAGCGCACAACTATGTGTGCCAGAAGTAGCGAAGTCGTATCCCTGCCAACGTAGTTTAAGTTGCACGATTAATAACCACCACTGCGGTCTCAGCATTTGGTATTATCCAAATATTGTAGTAATAAACTAGCTCCCTCGTTCTCTCATACCGTTGACAATTATGTGATGGCAGAAATCGGCACTAGGTGTTCGTTCACTCTGCTTTGTCAGGCTGTTTCCGTACAGTCCACACCGCGAATAGCAGACGCAAATCAAACTAACGAGGCCTACGGGACGTGCATGGCCTTTTCATAACACTAAAGCCTGGTACCCTGGTAGTCCTTAACATGCAGTCATGCAAACACCACCGCATTGGCTCTAACGGCATGGAACGGACAGATAAGCTTACCGTCGTCAGCTTACTATTGCATTAGTCCACAAAGTACAGTAACACACACGGTCTGATGGGAAATAGCCCAGGCTCTGTTACTAGGGACCGCCAGCAGGTAGATATGGTGGTTATAGCACACAGACCACCCACCGCCCAGCACCTGGCTTCTAACGATCATACCCGTGGATCCCAGCCCTCATGAGAAACGGCACTCCATCGGGGCAAACCCACCAAAGCGGCCGCGGTCGCAACAACTGTTCACTCTTGCACATTGACACCTACAGGTCGGGCTCTCGGCGTGCCAGCCCTCTTCCATTACTACCTATTGCCTAAGGTCTTCTCCTTGTTCGACTTTTCTGTGCAGAAGAATAACAACCGACAACCGCCCAATTTCCCGGACTACTTATCCGGCAGCGGCACATGTACGTTACGAAGCAACCTGAATGCGGGTCCGTACTCCAGGCCAGCTTCCGCCAACTGTTTGTACACTTGTACGGTGTCCCTTCATGCCGGAAGCATTTATCGCGTAACATTACGTGATCGCCACGAGGTGAGGCCGACGGAAGAAGGAAAGGAGGATGGGGATCAATGGGAGGGTGCAAAGCATGAGAAATTTTACGTATGCGTCCAAGCTACATAGCTTAAGTACCTGCTGCTCAGCTGGAAGCATAAAATCATTTACAGCAGCGACGTGAGGGTCTGATTGCAGCCTTATTTCTAATAGTTGTCCAGCTGCTGTCCCATCACCCCGGCGCCTGCTGAGATAGGCGAGTTGGTGATCACGCCGGGTTACAAGTCCGGATACGTCTAGTAAAGTAGTGCCTTTTCCAGAGGGGCTGGTTACGATTTGCAAAGGGTTAGATGTGGTGAAATTGTCTTCGATCTTCCCCCTTATAGATTCTGCACGCCTCACCTGGGTACCGGCGCAGACGCCCTCTGCGCGTCTATGCTACGTTCTGGCCACCGCCTCGCCATGCGCTCCAGGCGTGCCTTCTCAGCCTGAGATGCCGCACACATACCATTCCTTACGTCCTGTACATCTTGCACATATCAAATATACGGCAATCGAAGATTGTATAGGACTCGAAAAGTTAAGGTAGGTTTTGCTCGGGCTCGGGCGTGCCCATAAAATCCCCCCCGAGAGAGATCGGTGTAAGTTCCCAAGACCTTCGAGCTCGCAGTCCTTGCTTTGCTACCTGCATTGCCCTTCGCATCATTTCCTGCAGCGCGGCCAAGTCATCGCTGCGCAGCAGCTCCACAAATTCCGGAAACTGCGCCGCCAGCGCCGCCAGCCTGTCTGCATCGCCCAGGAGAGCAGCTCGAAACGCTGCCGCGTCACACGCACTCCCGTCATCGTTCAGCGAGAAGGGATCCGCGGCTGGCGCCATCGCTGTCGTTACCGTCGTCGTTGTTGACATCGCTACTGCTGCTGCCGGTGCCGGGGCCGCTGCGTCAGCGTCGGCGGCAGGCGCCGGCTCGTGGGGAGCCTCATGCAGAGATGGTATGGAGCGGTGCGGCGGCGCACCAGACGCGGCCATTTTAGTAAGGGAAGATGAGGGCCCGTTCTGTTTCTATAACCCTAGGAAATACCACAGGGTTGGAGGACTGTATTTGGAAGGTTCGGAGCTGAGGCGCTAATCAGCACTGACAAGCTGCACGGTGGATTGGCAGCTGTACAAAACGGTGTTCGTGGTGGTGCTTGCCGCCGACGCTGACGCGGCCAAAACGAGGACCAGGGGGACCTTTACGGGCACCGTCACCCAATAGTAAGCATTATCCAAGCCGCCTATAAAATTCTTACTTTCCTTGCTTGTGCACACACACACACAGATACACAGAGACAAGGGAGCCTGAGGATGCGTTTCCCTAATCTGCTTATCCGTCCAAGAGCCGTTGCACCAGTTTGTACTGCAGCTCGCTGATCATTACGTACGGCCTTCGCCACATTCACGCATTTGTCTCGCCGCATTTCATCAGATGTCAGGGAGAGTCCGGACACACGGATCCTTTTTGCGGAGGGGTGGACAACGAGAAACGAGTAAGGACAGCAGTAGGGGGACGGGCGGGAGGTAACCGGAATCTGAAGGTCGGTGCATTGCGCACCGAAGATGCCGACGGAGCCTGTCTAGGACGTGCCTGTCTAGGACGGGCCGTACGGGCAACAGCGACTTCACGATGTGGTTTCTTGGATGCATTGACCACTTGCAAGGCGGCGAAAACAGGGGCCGAAAACGGTATACCATGCACATGCCCTGATTGCGGCATGTACACCTTTGCATGCTACTTCAGTAGATCAGCACCACTTACGACCTGGAATGCCCATCTCTCCCACGCCGGCCTTATAATAATGTCCCGTTTTTTCTTACCTGTGTTGCCTCAATTTCTTCATTTGCTACGCATCCTGCGTTAAATAGTAACTAGGAATGGCAGAAGTGACAGGGAAGTGCAAACAGGATAACCCCAAGTACGTGAAGAACATGCAAAACGCTGGGCGCTGCTGCTTAGCCCAAGCCTGCAGCCGCGGCACATGCAACCAGAACTCTTTGTCGTACAATCTTTGTACAAACACCTCGCATTCCTTGTAGGCAGAAGACCACATGTACGCCGTACGGTAGAGCAACCGAGCCGACCGAACGTAGGGCCCACCGCAAAAATGCCACGGCTGCTAGAACGGTGTCCAGCAGACCGCTTGCCCGGAAAAGTCTCGTTCCCGCATGCGATACGTATGAATAGTGATCCCGTCGTCATCTTCGTTGCCGTAATGGGCAGTGACAGGGAATGCAGAGCGAGGGGGACCCAACAACCACATACGACACACTCTATGCGGGTCCCATTGCCGCTTCCGTTGCAGCTGTTGCCGTTGCTGCTACTACCATGGACATACAGAACTCCAAACCGCAACAGCAGGTGCATGTTTAGCCAAGACACGAAAAAGTTGTCGCATGCTGCTCTGCACCTCAGCGTGATTACCTCGACAAGCCCATGGAACACAAAAGCACACATTGGTACGTACATTATCCAACGATACCTATGTTCATTAAGCGTTCGCACACGTATGCATGACACGATGAGGCAACTTTGCAGGAATACCCGAAAATGCGCCTGAGGCGGTCAGGACAGGGAACAGGCCTCGGCCTATTGAAAACGAGCAGCAACAGCACGTTCCGTGCTCGCGCCGCCCCTCCTTGCGACCAATATGTACAGTACCGTGTCCCTGATGTGAGTGTTGGCATTCACAACACGGCTTCGCTGCTTTAGTGGCTGCTACTGCTACTGCTACTGCTGCTGCCGCTGCCGCTGCGGCGGCGACGGCCCGGCTTGCCGTCTCTTCCTTGCGGCTTCTTCACGCAATTGCATCTCTCAGTCACTGTTACTGCTACTGTCGTCAGCAACGCTGTCCTCCGCCTCCGCATGCCGCGGCCCCTCCACTCCGGCGGCTGCCGCTGCTGCCGCATCTGGCGCCGCCACCGCATCCCCAGCGCTGGCGTGGCCATCCAGCAGCCGCGGGCGCTTGCTCCTGGGTTCTCCGGCCCCCTGACTAAGACCTGGCTGGCCGCCTGCAAGGTCTAAGACTGTCGACGGCGTGCTGGCGTTGATCCGCAACTGCTCCCACATCGTCAACGCTACCTGCAGCCCAGACGTAATGCACCAGCTTCCCAGTTATATTAGGTGCACCACAATTAGCTATTCCACAATTGAAATCACAAGTGCTTTCATATTTCATTCACAGGCGCATCCAGCTATGCAACGCGGCTACCCCCATGTACTCGCGTGCTTTGTTGCGTACCTGCGCTGACTCTGCAAGTAACCTGGAAGGCACAGATGCAACAGAAGTGGCTTACCTGCGTTCTTCGAAGCAAGTTGGCCGCCGCACCCTGGGGCCGTGTCGCCCCAAAGGCCTCGCTGATTGCGATGGAGATACTTCCCCCCCCGCCCGCCGCGCCTGCACTGCCGCTGCTGCTCTGCTGCAGGGTCAGGGGCGTCGGTGCCGCTGCAGCACCAGCACCAGCGCCGTTGTCATGTTGCTGCGCCGGCAGCAACAGTGGCGGCGGTGGAGCTGCTGCTGCCATTTCCGCGGCTGCTGGCGCCGCCGGAGCGGAGCCCTGTCCCGACCCCGACCCTGAACCCGCCGCCGCTCTGAGACCATCCATCCCGATTTCGGCTGGCTGCGACTGTGCCTGCCCTTCCATTTGCGATTGTGAATGGAACAGCGTTTGGGGATTCCCCTCATTGTTGTCATTTTGGCCTGAATTTGCGTCAGTGTCCGCATTCTGCATCGCGGGAACCGGGGCCTGACTTCCACCGGCAGCGCCGCCGTCAGCAATGAGCCCTGGGCGCGAACCTACGGTGCCGTTCGCGCTGGGGCCGGCGGTGGTTCCAACAGTACCACCACGGCCCTGGTCCGCCGCCGCCGTCGGCCCTAAGCTAACGGCGGCTGGTGCACCGCTAGCCTCCTCGTCATCTTCCTCATCATCAATATCCATCTTCTCTTCCGGATCGTCTTCATCCATCTTGTCGTACTCATCCTACAGTCGGCGGTTGGAAGTTGGGCAGCAAAAGCTTGGGTCTAGACCTGAGGGAGATGCGATTATTAGGATTGCAGTCTCGCCATCAAGCCTGCAACAGCCCTGCACTTACCACATACTGCTGTAGCTCGACGAGCTGCTCCAGCACATAGGGCCCAGACAAGCTGGCAGCACTGTTGTTGTCGCTGAGGCGAGCTAGATTGCGCAGGAAGGTGGCACCACCGCCGCTGACGTCACCAAGTCCATCTCCCGTGCCGCCAGTTCCGCCGTCGTCAGCCTGGAGCTGCTGTAGTTGTTCCGGCTGAGACCGCCGACCCCGCCGGTGCGGGCGCCCTTGCTGCTGGTCTTGAGGAGGAGAATGCGGCCGCTCCGCCGCCATATCTGCAGCGAGATCCCGATGTACGTGGTCCTGTTGAAGGCATCCTGGCCCTGCTCCCACCGCCTGCGTGTCAGCCGCCTCTACGGCGCCCCGAGCCCGCCGAAGGGGAAAATCACCCATACTTTGAGAGCAGCTCGGGCTTGACCCGTCAGCAACGTCGTAAGAGTCCTCAGTGCCCACAGCCATCGCCGCTGCTGCGGCTCCGCCGCTGCTGCCCGGCGCTGCTGCCTGCCCTACCATGTCTCGTCGGCCACAGCCACCGTCCGTAGTTGTTGCGCCGTCACCGGAAGTGGCGGTCGAGGCCAGCTGTTCTGCTAGCCGCTGGATGCAGGCCTCCGCCTTCCGCGCCAGTCCCGTCATCAACTGCGCACCCACATGTCCACAATGGTGTTGGCCGTGGCTGTTGCGTCCATGAACGTTTGCACCATGCATCCACATGATCCTCAACCCTCATCAGCCACACAACTACGCACGCATGGTCGCAGTAGCGATGGACTCCAGTCTCCCTACACCGCTCTTCTACACGCTGTATCATCCCATCCGCCCCCGGCTATCTGTTGGGGAGCACATTGATTCCTGTGTGTTAACTGGGTGTGCTATTATCCCATTGCCCCCAACTCCATTCCCATCCGCCGGCTCAACCTATCCCGGGCCACATTCCCAACCCCACCTCTGAAGAGCAGAAAGGCTGCGACAGAAGATCCGCCAGTTGGGGCGCTCTTAGCAGGAGGCCCGTCCGCTTGTGGTGCTTCTTTAGGATCTTGACAGTCGCGGTATAGGCTAGGACGGACCAATGGACCAGGAGCAACACCTCACCTGCGCAGGAATGCAAACCGAAGGGCCTGGCGTGAATAGAGACTTGGGAGCAAGGGGTCCCGGGTCAGGGAAAGATGGAATCCCACATAAGCCCATTTCCGGGTTCGGCAAGGAGCTACACAACCCGTAGGCAAAAGTGCCAAACAACCCCCTTGCGTCCCAGGTCATGAGGATGGGCCGGCACAGGGTGGCCCGATGCGCGAGGCAGGGCTGGCGCACCGTGGAAGTTGACGAAGCGTTTGTAAAGCTGAGCTCGCTGCTCTGCAACGGCCTTCAGCGCGGCGGGCGTCCCGCCAGAGCCAATCTCGCCGTCGGGGTTGGCACCGTCACCCCCCATCCTCTCAGTTGCGGCAGCTTCCGCTTCCAGCCTCTCGAGCTGGATGACGCAAGTCTCCTCACGCTCAAGAAAGCGGTCGTTTAATCGCTGCAGGTGATCAGTAAGCACGGCCGTGAAGCGAACCTCCTCGCTGGCCTCAGCATTGCTGACTTCAGCCTCCCCGGGGTCCCGCCCGCCTTGTGGCTGCTGCTGTTGCTGGTCTGCTCCAGGTGCTTTGCCGTCTGCGCGTGCCGGTAGCTGCTTCAGCTGCTTTTTCAAGTGTTTGTAGATATGGAAGAGACATTGCAGTTCTGGCAGGTCTTCCGCCGTCGTCCGAAGCAAACGCGCAAACTTCATTGCTAAACGCTGCAAATCCACCGGGCCTTCGCGGGTAAAAGGCGTTGGTCTCGTGCTGCACTGACAGCGACACGCTTTCGAGCAGCGCTGCAGCTCTAACTTCCCAAGCAAATCGAGTCGATAATTAAATTCACTCAAGGAAATTAGTAAATTCCAACAGTTGCAAACCAAGAAACTGGGCGTAAGGTTACTGTGAAGCCAGGCAAAATAATCAAGGCACTGTTTTCGAAGCCCTCAATTCCGCCCCCAATCAAGTTGCTTCAGTAGCTAAAAACAGCAACCAAATCGAAAATTAGGGGCATCATTAAAGAACCCGCCTACACCTGCAATCCAGTTGCGGGTATATTGCCAGACCGCCCACGTGCAGTAAGATGCCGGGGACAGGTGTTATAAGATTAATGGATGCTGTCCAATAGACCTATGGAAGAGGAAATGGTCGCCGCATGAGTTTCTCTTAAGAGAAAATGGGTGCATCAATTTCGCTCTAGAAGTTAAGAAAACTAAAATATCGTGCATTTCAGCTGTTGCTGAATGGAAGTACTATTAAGGTAGGTAATGCCATGGAGAGGGAGAAAGATCCCTTTCTCATTACTACATAATTCTCCCCAGGAATCCACAAGATTAAAGGACAACTTTGAGCTTTTCATAGCTCTTCTTTATCACTGGGCCGTGGAACTACATTTGCCTTCATGCATTACATATGAACCACCCAACTTAGCCCCATTTTGCCGCGCTTTGTAACAAGTTCAGCATCTTCCTCGCAAAAGCGTGGTACATGTCCTGACAGAAACTATATAAGAAAACAAAATGCTGAACGTAATCTATCCATCTTCATACTTCCTGTCTAATTTCCATAGGATGACTTCCGAACCCCAGGTCGCCCACCATATATCCGACACACATCCGCGTAAGAGGTAAACTTCCCAGTCATGCCTGTAGCCCCTAACTCCATCAGACAACTAATCTTCTTCAATAAATTGCCCATGCACATATCCGTCTTAGCCAGACATCGGTGTCCTTAATAGCCCAGCACAACGGTGCGAGTTAAGGTCAGAGCGTTGGCGAATTCCTGCGTCATGTAACCGCGAAAGAAGGGCAATTTAGATTCACTCATGGCTAGCAACCGCTAATAACGCTATTGGCCACCGACATGAACACGCGAATTCAAATATATGTTGGTATTTAGCCCCACCCGCTCAGCGTCTATTTTGTAAGACGAAGTGCTAAGTGCTTTCCTATCTGTCTTCTTGCTCCCTCCTTTTGCTCTCCCTTGGTTTAATTTACATCAACATCCCCATCCCTGGTCGCCTTTAGAGATGTTTGGAGCGCATGCACACACAGCTGCCGCTAATCACACTAATCCTCTCAGCCACACTTACCCAGTACCTTACAACTGTTCGTCCTTTCGCACGATTATTTGCCCCTTGTGAGCGCACGGACGCGCCCAAATGTAATAAGCTATTCAACACGTTGCGGCTTTTCGTGCGGTATATTTCTGCATACACAGTTGACGTACACGCACACACGCGCACACACACACACACACACAAATACACACACCTGCGTGTCCAGTCGGTTGTCCCCGTTGATCACTTGATCAACACGGCTGAAGATGTATTCCTTCGCCGCTTCACCGTTTGGACCCAAAGGCGGCACCCCAGACTTGAATTCCCGGAGAGACACGAACCCCTGCGGGAAAGGGTTGGTGTTATCTACACAGCAGAACCCGGAGCCAATGCAAAATGCAACACAATCTCCCCTCCTATCATGCCGCTCGGTTTGCTGTCCCCTCTTCGCTCTGCTGATCACAGCAGAGTCCAGCCCCTAACGCAAAAGCTCAAAACAGACACCGAAACACGTCACATCCAAAGCATGCACCAGCCGTACGTTAGGATATGACGGCATTTGACGACAATGCATATTTACTTTTCTTATGGATTGTGATGCCCCCAAGGAACGATCTTAAAACGATCTTCCTCGGAACTTACATCGCCATCCTTGTCGAACACGTTCACAACGTCTGCGTCGATTGCGTCATCACCAACCGCCCCGTCCAGAGCAATAGATGCCAGCAGCTCGTCCGTGGACAGAGTGCCATCCTATGGCAGGTGGGTAAGTACCGACCCACGGGTCACTTATGGGTTCGGACGATAAGGCGCTCGTTTCAGCCTCGAAGTTACCAGAGCTCTGCAATCTCAATTCTGAAGACAGCCTCCTCATGATTCTGCTGACAGCTTTTCTATGAGTGCACAGCACCACACGGTTCCTGTGGCTGGGTCTGTTGGTTTCTGTTCCACTCTCTTAGCCCCTGTCCCGGCAGCTGCAAACAAAGCCGCCTAACTTCTCAAGTCCTATAACGCAGGCCCATGCGAAGGGCGCACCCAAGGGGCGCATATAGTTCCAATCGTCCCGATCCTGTGCCTTGCCGCCCAGTGAAATATGAATGCCTCGAGCAACGTAAGGGCGAAGGAAAAGATTGACGACTTGTTCCGCCCTGAACCTTGCCGCCGGACAGTCCAATCGCATTGCATTTGCCCGGGGCGTTTTAAATGCACACCAACCTGATTGAGATCAAACAACTTCATGGCGAAGTCCAGCTGGCTCTCATCTGGGAGCATGAAATCCACGTCCTCCGCCACAGCCTAAATTGGGGTTCGTGAAGGCAAGGGGATGCCGCGGGGACGTCTGTTGCAACCATGAAGGATGTTTCTCTGGCCGAAGCGATGCCGTGCCGTCGTCTGTTTCAAGGCAGCTCGTACCTTAGAGGTCCTAAGTAGCTCCTCTTTTGTGATAACTCCATCCTTATTTTCATCAACGAACTCAAAACTGCTACGTACGATGTCGGCTAGGCTGTTATATTGAGGTGCGGCCACGACAGGGCTCGCGGAAAAAGAAATTCCAAGTGCTAAACCAGCGGTAAGCAGCTGTGAAGCCACTTTGTGCCCCATCGGGACAAAGGATGTTTGATATCGTCGGGTTTGAGGGTCGGTCGCGCAACACATAACCGCCCGGCGATGCGCAGACGTCGGCGTCCGGCTGACACCGACACCACGAAGTCTTTGGAGGGCCATGTCCGGGATTTCGGCAACAGATCGGATTCCTGCATAAGGGCATGGAATAATTGTTCACTTGCGCGCCAGCCGCGGATGCAAGGAATCGCATATGTATTCATCGCTGTGAACGCGATCAGCCAAGCTGCTAACGTTATTGAGGTATCCAAGTCGACTCATTAATATTACTTAGTTTAACTTACAAGTGCGAGACCTTCCTCTTGTAGCCTCGGCGGCGCTGCAAGGGGAGTGCCTGGACTTCCCGTTACAGTTCAATCACGATCCTAATTACAAGCGATAGTTTCATACTTTAGATCAATGAGGGCCGGCAACCTGAGACATGGTCGCCCGTACGGCTGGATTTTCCTGGGTACCGCCGTCGTTCGATCGACCGAACTGCAATTTGCAACGTTTGCATGTCCGCTTCCCTTATATTGAAGAACGTTCATGTTATTACTCCGATTGTTGAGCATCTCGATGCCCCCATGAATTAATTCGTCGGTTGCCTTCATTTGTTGGTCATCGCGATGCACATGTGAGATCTCCATTTAGGCCCCTTGCTTCGTTTGTAAGGAGCATTTGTACAATATTTAAACCCGTAGTGTGTTCATGAGCATTGTAAAAGGATGAATCACCTTGTTGCCGTGACACGCCAGGCGCTTCTTACGGAAAGCGGTTATACAATGAGTCGTAGTCCGGTCCTGCGCGTAACGAAGAGGGTGCTGATAGGTGTAGCAGCCTTTGCCCTTCCACCTTGCGGGGTATCTTAGCCCAAGCCCACGCCTGCGCGTGCATGTGTATGTATGTGTTCCACATCTATTACATGTCTGTGTGTAGGTCGAGTGGGGATGTGGCAGATGGGACAAAGAGAGCGTGACTATTCATTCTTGTACAGTATTGCAGCCTTAGCTGTGGTTGTGTTTCAACAGTACGAGTTCTGCTGTGCTGTGGGTAATATGCACGCCAGCTCAGGCAGACGGGACGTTGGTGGAGATGGAGAAGTTCACCATTGAAGCCGCCGGACCTTTTTCCTTGGTGCCATAATTAACATATCTACCAGATGTAGTAAAATAATTATGTTCAGAGTGAAGCTACTTCGCGCGGACGGTCCAAACAATTTCCTCTTTCCACTCGTTACACGCAAGGCAACATACGAGATACGAGAGTTTTTGCTAAAACTCTTTAGCCTCTCCTGTCTTCGCAAACAAGCTAACATATTTGTTGTGTATCGTGCTTTTAGGTATTAACTGGAGTACCGCTTTCTATGCTGTTAATACACTAAAATGTACGGTGGTTGTGCGGGTTCTGGGGCCTATTCCACCGTCTTGACGTACTGGGGTCATAGGTAGATCACTTACCCTTCCTTACTGCCCCATCTGCTTGTACGATGCTGCTTCTGCGCCACGCGTTACATTCTCATGGCACATACCCCAAGCTATCCAGCGCCTCTTAGCTAGCACGCACACCCGAATTCGCGCCATATCTTCAGCTGCAATAAAGAGCCACCTACCTACCAACTGGTCAAATGCAGACATACCGCTCCGACCATTCTCCTGACACCCAACCTTTCTCCCGCCAGTACGTTATGCGACTTGCCTAAGATTGTGGATCCATCGCTCCTCACAACACCGCTCATGCCTGTGCTAATCCCTGCCGCTCGTGGCCCTCTGCTGCTGCCTGCTGTTGACCGATAAGTTGCGCTAGAAGCTTCTGCTGCTCCATCATATCGCCGAGAGCCCCCTTGAGCTCCTGAAGTTCAGCCTCCGAAACCAGTATCTTGCCATTGACAGGCCGCTCCGTCACCGCTGCCGATCGGTCCGTCCGGGCCTCCCTGGAGGAGGAAGCTGCGCCGCTGCCGGTGCCTGTAGGTGCCGGTGCGCTCCTAGAGCGGCCAACGTACAAGCGGACAACCTGCACATGCGGCGGTGGTTGGGTCTCCGCTGCCGCGGCCTCGTCAGCGCCCTCCTGCTGTTGCGACTGCTGCTGTTGTTCCTGCCCCCCTTTCCGGATGCGCAATGGCACGGATACCAGCTCCGGCACGGCAAAGAAGATGCCGCTGGCACTCGAGATTCGGTCGTGGGCGCCGCGGAGTGCCGACACGCCCCGGTAAAGAGCATCCGTGCCCACCTGATGTGATGCGTGTGACAAGCAGCAGATGAGCGGCACAGGATTGGGTTGTAATTCCAGTTCTGGCAACTTTTCGCGGCTATTGCACTGTATCTTACATGGGCTTATGTATTGAGCCCTAACGACCTTATGGTCTATGCATGCGTCTTCATGCAGCGGCCCGCGCTCTGTTCCATGCCCTCACCCTTCCGAAATTCATACACCCACCATGTCCAAACGGACAAAATGATCCCGTTCTAAATTGTTTAGAGCGTTGAAAAGGCTGGCTTCCAGCCTCTCAGGCTCCGTCCGGGCGGAAACACTGCAGGATACCAGGGGCATGTCCAGGGCCAAGACCAGGGAGGGGAAAACGTTTGCGTGGCTGAAGTCGTTGTTGTGGCCCCTACGACCCCTGGGGCTTTGGATTTCAAGGTTTCGGATCCATTGTCGTGGGGGCCAACTGCTGCAACTGCAACTGCGACGGGTTTGGACTTACCTGAGTACCATTGCGCACAGCGGTGAATCCTCAGCCGGCAACGCCATACGCCCCTTCACGGGCGTCACGATCATGAAAGTAGGCGTCCCGAAGTGCTTAACCGGCTCTTGAGGGACTATCCGGATACACACGTCGCGCTGCGGCAAATGCAAAGGCCAGACAGCAGTAGAAACAGACGCAAGAGTTGAGGCAGAATCGGAGGACCCGAACCAGGTGCAAGATCCAGTACACGATCACATGCAGATTCGTTGGGTTGTCATCTTATCAAGGCATTCCGCATTCCCTAAAAAGACCTCGATCGTTTCTCCCCTGTGCTCTCATCTACTCAATCCCCACTCACCCCACCATCCATCCACCCACCCATTCACCCACCAGCAACTCATCTCTCACCTCATCAGCCGCTGCCGCGCCCTCCTCCCGGATTGCCAAGAGGTACCGCATAGCACCTGCAGCCCCCTGACGACCTAAACAACGAACCGCAACACCATTTCCCGTAGCAAAGCAACTCTGCAGAAACGGTTTAAGGTGGATATGGCGCTTACAGTTACGATGGGCAAGCTGAAGGCGCTACGCACTAATCTAATCCGCCATCATTGTGGATGGCTCTCAGCCTCTCACCGGAAACATCGCCTTTGCTTTCCTGCTAATCGCGGAGACGTCATCTTCCAGAAACGCGAGTGAGGGAAGCAGTTGCTTAGGAATGGCCTGCTGCTGCTGGGATTGCTGCTGGCCGTCTGCATCAACGCCAATTACCCGGGGGGGAGGGAGAAGAGGCCGGCAAAAACGGGAGAAATTGCAGCAGACGGACCAGAGATATATCTATATATCCAACTAAGGCGGAAATTATATATCTATATATAACTAAGGCGGGTGGCAATGGCCTGGGGCGGGGTCGAGCCGGAGCCAGGGCCGGCCAGACGGTGTTGGACCAACCTCTGCTGGGTGTGTTAGGGTGGCGGCTTGCTCGGGTTTGTTCTGCGGATTTGGGTGCAGCAAGCATCATAAGCGTTCCTAATCCACGGCAAATGACAGGGGGCTTGGAAGTGCTGACAGTCTGCTAATAAGCGTAAAGGGTTTTATTTCCCTGCTGCTGTAGTAATCCAGTGAAGGAAGGCGGAGGAATGATTCTCAGGAAAACGCTGCTAAAGCCGCAATATGTTGGGGGAGGAAATTCCACAGCAATCCCGCTGATGGCGACCCCGAACGCCTTCGCCGACTCTCTCCGCCACGCCATTTAATAATACCCGGCAGGTCGCCGTGACTGACCTGGACCGCGCCGAAAGCTACGAGGTTGTACCGGCACCGAATTGGCGGCGTCCAAAGCTGTATCGCGCAAAACACGCTCCCGTGGTGGCGCGTACGTTTTGGGTTCAACAGTGGATGCTGAGCAATGCACCACCAGGGGCATGGATCTGTTACAGGGCAAAGGATCAAGCGCATAGCTGGAAGATTGAGGCCAGATATTTGCGTCACAAAAGGATTACACCATGTTGGACAACACTGAGGCAACATGAGGCAATGTGCTGTGTGCTGTGGCGGCTGCCAGCGCGTGGAGGAGACTCATACCTGCAACGCTGCCGTGTCAACATACACTTTGCTGGAGTGTTTTTAAGCATCATTTGAGACATTTAACCTAAGGTTCAAGCTAGGTCTGAAGAGCAGCTGACTTGCAATGAACGTTGGGAAGCCTCACTAATTTCGACAAGGAAATGCTTCCCTGCTTTTTCCGAACATAATAATTTTTTGCAAAGGCTGTACCCAAGAGCCTGCACACTGCATGAGAATGCCGTACCTGAACAAGCTAAATGATTTTTATGGCGGTAACTGCGACCAACATCTTGAGTCACACTATTTTGCAGCAATAATGCACGAGATCATGGCGATTGGGAATTGATTATAGTAAGGTGTAATTTAGACCGCACACGATTTAAAGTTACCAATAACACAGCGTCAATCCAAATATGTATCTATAATTTTATGATTTTCAATTGACTTTCCGATGTTACATGACTGTTATCACTTGAATGCTCCGAATGATTTGGTGCATGCGCTTTGCTCCATAGCAGCCGCAGTAGCTGCGTTTCCTTCTATATGGCTTGGGGATGGGTTGCTTATACAGCAAGAATGGACAAGTGCGGACCTTGTCTGACGTTGAGGGTAGGCCAGAGTAGAACGTCAACAATCCATGGGCCCTGCCTTAAACGTTTCGGGACGCAGCACTTCCTTCGCAGGAGCAATATATGAGTTAACCTGTGTAATGTTAATACATTTCGGTCCTTTGCTTATGGTTACGACCTTCCGCGGCTTGACCGCTGCAATCTGCGTTTGTAGAACCACTTCCGGCATCAGCCTTTTCAATGCGGGGTGCTGCTCATGCATGGCTGCAAGAGATTGGGCTTCCACAGTATGCAGAGGCGTTTGAGGACGCTGGATTCAGCGGTAAGGCAAGAGCAGACAGTTCAATCGCGGGCAGATGACATATCCGCACTGCCGCTTCCGAGTGCCGTCTATAGCTTGTGGCGGAGACCAGCACCGAACCTTTCCACTCGTTTCCAACATATTTCCATGATGCGAACATGGATAAGCCTCTACCCCAGCGCCGGAACGAAGCATTTTACCAGGAAACACTATTTTGTCACCTTGAGCTCCCTGCCTGACCAGCCATGATATAATCTGCACAGGCGCGACGCCTCATTTGGGCTGAGATCATCACTTGTCAGTGCCAGCTAAAGGGCAACCCCGGTTTCTCGGTTCGGCAATGCTTTTCCCGCTTAATCCTGGTTTTGAAAACTCCAGTCACGCACTTTTAGCCCACAAGGTGAAAACAAACGACAACTACTATCGCTCATTCTCGGCATGTTCATATCTGATCCCTTGGGGCCCTTGGCTCCGGAAACAGATTGGGATCTGCTGTCCTGCCTCACCGATACGGATCTGGAGGCCATCACTGCCCACACGGGCACCGTCATTCCTCCTGGTCATCGAAAGAAGCTACTCATGGCATCTCGGCAGATGGGAACGGTAGGTGCATTGCTGTGGGTCACTCCATTTCGGCCACTGAATCTGCACGGGACCGCTGTTGCGGCTGTTGCTGCCGCTAGTCTTCTCTCCTCTCGTATTCTCTCTCTCTCTCTCTCTTCTCTCTCTCTCTCTCTCTCTCTCTCTCTCTCTCTCTCACACACACACACACACACACACAACTTGCATCAGCATCGCGTGATAACGCGACAAAGTCTGGTCTCTTGTGTCCCCCATTCATCAACACGGTCCGCAGTCGGCGGCTCAAGCAGTCCTGGGCACGCCTCCACCCTATGGCTCTGTGCAGAGGTACAGCCACAGCAGCAACCCCGGTAACGGAAACGGCTCCAAAGGAGGTGCCGGGACGGCATCGGCGGCGATCAGTTCACTTGACCGACGATCCAACGGTGTGGTGCTGCGTTCCCAGCTTCCGTGTGGTTTGCTAGGTTTTGATTGGTTCCAACTCACTGTTTTCCTATCTGTCTGTACCCATGTTCCTTCGGACATCGTTCTGCACCTTTCGCTCATTCGCTTGACTCGGCCTGCTTGTTGGGTTTCGGCGCTGGTGCCGGCGCCCTCCCCTGTCACCGTATTTTATTCGGGTCCACTTTGAGGCCCGGTCCACTCCTCCCCCTTGCTTTAACTAGGCCTGCGGGCCAATGGCGCGTCGCGTGTGCCAAGTTCCGCAAGTGTGCATGCTGGGCACGGGGGCCAGGGCCACCCGGCCCAGCCACAAATGCTG
This sequence comes from Volvox reticuliferus, assembly GCA_019650235.1. Taxonomy (NCBI): domain Eukaryota; kingdom Viridiplantae; phylum Chlorophyta; class Chlorophyceae; order Chlamydomonadales; family Volvocaceae; genus Volvox; species Volvox reticuliferus. The sequence continues at coordinate 452,225 of BNCP01000022.1, forward strand.
CAGGCAAGCGGTCAGCAGCGCAATGCAACAGAGGACGGTTTGGTTTCGGGGCGCAGAAGCCGAGCGGCTGCTATGATGGTGTCGTCCGGCAACAGCAGCCGAAATAGCCTGTTATCTGCTGTGGCGGCAGCCGGACATACGATTGGGTATATAGCCTCACCATCCGCTACTGGTCTGCAAGATACTGCAGGAGGCGGCGGTTGTGACCCGTGGGTCGTTTCGGACGGGCGATGCAGCCCCGCAGAACCGGGCTCGCCGCCGCCACTGCAGGAGGCGGCGGCGCCTGGTCTTGGAGGTCCCACCCCGCCGCCGCGCCAGCGGCGTCGTTGGTCGGCTAATAAACTTCCCGCTCGCGGAGTGCATGCTGGTAGCAACGGCGGCGGTAGCGGCGCGCCATTCTCAGCATCGTCGCACGGTTGGCTTGAGCCGGAAATTGGGGGGTTTGCCGTAATGGGTACGGCGGGGCCAATCACGGACGACGTACGGCAAATATCCATGACATCATCCATTGGCGACGTGTATGAGGTCGCAGCGGGTGGTGGTGGCATTGGTGGAGGGCCCATGCCGATTCAGCCATGCATTTCTCGCGACCTAGAGGCGTTAGTAATGGGGCCCAGCGGCGGCAGTAACCGTGGGCAGTCATCGCGATGCCAGTCGCTGGCGGCGACACGGCCTGATAAATCTTACGGCGGTGCTTGCAGCGGCAGCGGACGGCTGTCGTCGCCGCCGCATCCACCGCATCACATTAGCGGTGGCCAAGTGGGCGCCGCTGCACCGGTGGCCGACGGTGGCGGCAGTCTACAAGCCGCTTCCATCCTGTTAGGAGACTTGCCGTACAGTCGCGGCAGCATTCGGTCGGCAGCAGCTATGGCTGAAATGCAACAGCAACCTGCGTATTTCGCGAACCATTCACTTTCTCAACCAAGTCTTGAGGGATGCGAACAGCAGCAAAACCCGCCCAAGCATCCCCGAATCTCCAGTGCCCGGGACGGGGCCGCTGCCACCGCCAGGGGCGTTGCCAACACCTGGGGCAATATGTCACAGTCACCATCGCAGCATCGGCCAGGAAGTGCTGCCGCCGACTCGACCCTTAGGTCCTGGGTTTCAGCGGCAACAGCGGCGGCGGCGGCGGCGGCGCCGTCGCCGCCACCAAAATCGGCAATGGGTTTTAATGCCGCCTCGAGAAGCCCACCGCTAACGCCACCAGGCGTCGCATGGGCATCTCACGGCGAAGCGGCAATTTCCAAGGGTGCAGGCGCTGCCACGGCAAGCAGCGCCGTGACGTCGCAGGCACAATCGGTCGACAGCGACGGTGGCGAACTACTTAGCTCCCCCAGCGGTCGCGGCGTTGGCAGCCCCGGTGGCGCACTGCCCAAATTCGTGCGCGCCATTGCTGGCTGGGCAATTCCGATCCCCACAGTCAGCAGCACGGCGTCTGACGGCGCCGGCACCATCGGCGGCGCTGCCGCCGCCGGTATATCACGCGCAGGATCCACAAATCGCCAGCGCCGTGGTTACGCGCACCAGTCCATACCGCAAGTCAAACAGGCACGTTCTCGATCAGGACTTGCCGTCCTGGTAGGGGGGCAGGCTTCCCAGGAGCGGTCTCCTACATCTGCGGTGGACCGCCCGGTCGTGGGAGACGTGCTCGCAGCAGCAGGGGGAGCACCACTTCTTACAGCAGGCTCGGCGGCGGCGGCGGCGGCACGGGGGCTGTCAAACGCGGAGCCATCCCTGCACAGTCAACAGCAGCGCGGAAGGTAAGCTGAGACGCTTGCTGTCGGTCCGTCCAATCGGTCTGTGTCCCGCCTCTCAAACTGCTCACATCGATACATGTCATGCCGCTGCTTATCATGCTCCTGGCCTCCTCACCCTACTGCCCTCAGCATTCTCGTCTGTGATCCTAAGCCAAGAGTCCTGGAAGCCATGCATGCCTGCTTATTCGTGGCCCCTACCTGTGTGACCCATACGCAGATCCCAGCACCAGATGATAGCACCCGATGTGCACACGCCTCGGGGTTCATGGGACCAAAACGCTGCATTATGCATCCAGGGCCGCGGCTACAAGCCGTCGCCATCGCCGCCGCCATCAGCCCATGGCCTCGCCGTGCACTCGGCTGTAAGTTCCACCCTGGGCGGCTGTAGTAGCAATACTGGTGCTGGTGACGAGGACCCGGGCGCGCTGTCGTCGGCGAGCCGCCCTATCAGCATTGCAATCCGTCGGGATGCAGCCCGGGGCGCTGCCGGCTCGTCGATCGCCGCGGCCGGGGCGGCGGCACGAGGCGGCGGCTGGCCATTCGTAATTCCCCAATTGCCACAGCCCATCAGGTCAGCAAACGGCGACGTCCCAGGGCTGCCGCCGCAGCCGCCGCCACCAGCGGCGCGGGTTCATGGCAGCGGTGAGGGCGCTTCAGCTAACGGAGTTCGGACCAGCAACCCCACTTTCCTAGCCGCAACCGTAGCTGCCGCCCCAGCGTTGGCAGCAGCGGAGGAATGCGCGCCCATCACCGGTAGCTATGGCGCGATGGCGGTATCGGCTGGGGCAGGGGCCCGGATGTCAGATTCGATTCCGTCCATGTCACTAGAGAGCCTCGCCAGTGATGTGAGCGCCGCCACGACGGCACGACGTGCGCCCCCTGTCCATAGCTCCCGACCGAAGGAGTGGTGTCCCAGCGGCGGGTCGGAGGACGCTGTGGCGGCGGCGGCCGAATATAGCGGTGTCAACCCAAGTGAGCCCTCGATTGATGACCTGGCGTTGTGCGCCTCCTCCGTGCCGCTTCGACCGCACCGCGTCCAAATAGTGAGCCCGGCGATGGCGACGTCATACAATGTCGTTAGTGCATGCAAATCGCCGCTCCGTGGTGGTGCCGGTGCCGGTGCCAGCAGCGTGCAATGGCCGATAATGCCCCTGCAGCCGCCAAAGCGTTCCAGGCCGCCGCTTCCGCCCCAAGCTGTTGTGGGAAGCGGCGGTGACCCCATACGCAAAATGGAGGTTCTACCGTGGGTAGCCCCAGGGCCGACCCCCGCGTCGGCAGCGGTGCCGCCGGGTGCCGCTGCCGCAGCTGATGGGACGTCGTCTGCCGTCAGCGTCCCACCGCGACCAACAGCTGGACGTAAGCTGGACCTTGAGATGCTTGCGAACCAGGTGGGCCGTATCATGTCGCATTTGTCGTACATCACAAAGGAAGGAGCGGACTCTGAGGCCGATGCCGTATCGGCGGAAGCTCCACCAGCGCTTGCGCCGTCCGCCATGACAGCAGCAGCAGCAGACAATGTAAGCGGGGGGGATGACGGTCCTGACAGGCGACGAGACAGCGGGAACGCCGATAGCGGTGTGGAGCCTGCAGGGACGGCGGCGGCGGTGGCGCCGGGAGGTCCTGCACCGGGTGCCGCTATCGACACCTCCGCTAGGGATGCTCCAACACCGAAAGCGGACTCCCGAAGACAGGTTCGTTGGGTACCTCCGGTTCCTCTCCTCGGGCCATTTATCTTCTTCTCGTCACTTAAAGCTGGGAGCCGGTTCCGTTGTCCGTGCGGCACTGCATGTAGGATCTGATGTTACGCCCCTGCGTGATAGACAGCCCCACGCAGGAAATGTGGGCTTGTATTTTTTGCGGGGCAATCAGCAGCTGAAGCTGAATCAGTGTTCCTAAATGCCTCTTATGAGGACGGAAAACACCATTCCCCACTGCCCCACAGGCAATCGACCGGAAGCGCCTTGAGCTAAAGCAGCTTCACATGGACCTGATGCGGCGCGTAGCGGCCATAGAAGCTGAGCCGCCGCCGCGGGCGGCTTGCAATCCTACCACTGGCGGCGGCGGCGGCGGCGGTGCGATCTACTCCCCCGCTGCTGACCACAACTCGTCAGCTGCTGACGCGCTGGTGGAGGTTGAGGCCCGCATCCGTACCAAGCTGGCGGAGCTGGCGGAGCTGACCATGCGGCCAGCCTCCACGCGGTACGGAGCCAACGGCGGTGGCAGCAGCTCCCCAGGGACGGCACGGAAGCGGACACTGAGTTCTGACCTCGCTTCAGGGGGCCACAGCTGGAATGTGGCCAATCAGGAGGGCGGCGGAGGCGGAAGCACGGCTGACCCGGCGTCTGCGCAACAGCGGCGGCGGGCGCACGAGGAGGCGGCGCTGCATATGGAGGTACTTGCTGTGCTGGGTGCTCGCAAACGGCAAGTACGGGGAGCGGTGGAGGCGGCGCCCCGTTATGCCGCCGTGACCGCCGCCGCCGACGGCGGTGAAGATGACAGCCAGCCACGTCAATCATTGCTGCCCCGCTCCGACAGCGGCGGCGCAGCCCCTGCGGAGGAGAATCGGTTAGGCGGTGCCGCTGCCGCCAGCGGCGGTGGCGGCGCGGTGCTAGCAGAATTACATGACGGCCTTCGAGCGGAGCTCCTGGCCATTGACAGCAAGATAAAGGCGCGGGTGCTTGGTTCCGGAGCGGCTGTGACCCGGATGGCTTGAGAAGCAATAGGCATTGTAAGTAAAAATGGCGCAAACGCGCGGGTTAGACCTGCGGAATCTCCCAAGTCCGCAATCCGGGACGTCCTGGCGGGGGGCAAGTCGGCGGCCTGTAAAGATATATAAACCCCCGACAGGGCGAAGCGTGGGGTGGATATATACGTGCACCGGACTGTATTTTTCGGGGCGTGCGACTCTTCGTCTGTTTGACATGGTATCCGTTGCCGGCCTGTAGGCATGCACGTAGTGCCTGCCCGCTTGGATGTCAGCGGTCGCCATCGCGGACGACGACGAAAGGAATTCCAGCATGATATCTCTTGGGGCATTTTGCTTCATCCACCCTCTGGGGGTGAAGCAGCGAAAAAATGAAATAGATACTCACGTCTTTTTTCACCGCAATGAGCCAGGGAAGGAAAGACTTCTTACAGTACGCCTGGCAGGCTTAATATAATCCTGGATGTGCACAATGGCTGCACAGATGGTGCCTAGGTGGCTGTCGGCACAAGCCATGAATAGTCGTTGTGGCATGTTCTGCGGTCATGGTGCAGTGCGGTGTCCGAAATTGCGAACTGAAAGCGTGCTAGCACTGAAGTCATGTGTGCTTTTAGTATGTTGTGTGTGACGCTAGAAATAACTGTATTGTGTACGTATGTATTAAGGGGTGTTACATTGTGGGCGACTCGCCCTGCAAAGACGAGCACCGGGGGCCACTGACCGGACCGAGCTGTTGCGCAGGGGAGGGGCACGTGGCGTTGTTGTTGTCGGTATAATATGTATGTATGTACTGCAGTGTGGGCATATCTTGAACCCCCAACGGCGGTACGGGACCGCATCCGATCCATCACGTGTCGTACCGTGATTGATCGATCGATCAGGAATCGGTGGATAATGACGTCATAAAGTGGCAAGTCTATGGGCCAAGTCAACTTCAACTTGTTAGGTTAATATGCCGTGATCGACGACAGAGCATGAGAGGAATCACCTCGAGTCGTTCGCGCGACATTAGGAACGGGATCAAGGTGGCGAGCCATACCCCCTCCGCGCCCCGCAGCCTCTGACGGCCGCTGATGTCCCCGTCTTCGTAAGGCTGCGCACAGCTGCACAAAAGATGCTGTTTTCGTGAGAGGATGATGGCGGGCGGTCACATAACTGTTGCGGAGAGAGGCTAGCCTTGGGCCGCCTCCGCATTAATAGCCCACAGGGACCAACCGACATGGCATCAAAGCGTGTCAGAAGAACTGCTACTTTGTGCTCTCGATCAACCTGAATGCAACGTTTTCCTCCGGATATGGTAAATGGCTGTTGGCCAAGCTTATGAAAGTCATGATGTCGGGCACGGTGGCGTGTTAGGGAACGTGCTTGACTACGGCTCTTTGTCCCTCTGGGCTTCGGCTGAGTACCGATCCATTGGGAACAAGACAATTGGCGATGTGGTGCAATGTGTGATGACGACCGACAGGCGACAACGAATGACCTTTTTGTACATAAATGCAACGCGCGTGCGTGTGCCAGCATGTGCATGCGTGTGCGCGTAGAGGGTCGTGGGGACAGGCTCGGGCGGACTGGGCTTTCGGTGCGTTGGTAGCGTGGGGTTTATTGGGTTGCGCGCGCACTCGGGCGTGTCACCACGCGGCGCATCCAGCCCTCTGGCGCGAGGAGGCTCGGACGGGTAGCGGTGAACGCATTGCTGGCATGTGTAGGCCTGCCACCTAGTTTGATTAGTTTTCCAGCCGTCCAGCCATCCAAAGAGAAGGGTAAGATGGTCTAGAAAGGCCACTGATTACCGTAGGAGAGCTTTGGTGCGAAGCTGGGGGGGGGAACGGATGTGTTCAACTTAACGGTTGGTCAAGGGAGGGGAATTTGTTGGTGCAAGTGAATACCTTTTGTCCTAACGCAGATGGCATGTTGCTTGGTGTCGATTTCCTTCACATGTGCATCGTCGCCGGGGGGGGGGAAAGCATTGAAGCGGAGGAAGGTGAGCAATGCTTTGGATGTTTAAATGGTCCTGGCAAGGTATTGATGAAAATGTGTGGCTGGGCTGTGTTAGTACTCCACCACTATTCCGCAAGAAGTCACTTCATTCTGCGAAAAGAACCACCCCGAATGGTTTCATTTGTTTGGGGATCAGCCATCCTTGGATCGTTTATATATATGTAATGCATGCTAGCGGCCATAAAAATGGGCCGTACACAATCGGCCGTCTTATGCATCCACTTCGGCCATCTGATGCAGCTCTGAACCAGAGACCGGGGAAGGCCCCAATAAAGAACTCGAACAGAGACTAATACCATTCACAACGAACACCATCTCTACAGTGCGAGGTCCTGGTTGTTGAACCACGCTTGCATGCTAAGCCCAACGAGAAGCCATCTTGATACTGTCAGGTCTACAATGCGCAACGTCCAGCTGTGTATCGTGGCTGAGCACGGATCATTACAGATGCTGGAGAGTTTAATCGAAAGATCGTGTCTATACAAGTCAGGCAGATCTCGGATGCCCAACAGCCGCTGAAGCTTAAATATTGGAGACCGTTCTATCCGCTGCTCGCTGCATCTTCTACAGCAGCGCTTGATCGCATTGCAGAACTAGCAGTGGCCCAACAAAGGGCACGATGTAGGGTACAACTATATACCATGCAGGCAGGCACATCTACCTCTTGCAGCTGTTTGCCAAGACGAGCCCGCCTTCAGGACCATCTTGTTCTGGATGTCCCGTAATTTCTCCCCAAGTACCCCAAACATCCAACCAACAAACGGGGAAAATAACGAATCGCACGACATAAAAAATCAGCCTAGGGTAAAGCATGTGCCGGCCGTGATCCGCGGTTTGTCAGGTGAATGCGTCCTTAGAGAAAACCAACCACACAACACACACACACACACACACACAAACACACACACACACACACAAACACACACAAACACACACACACACACACACAAGCACAGACACAGCTTTGCCGGGACTCAAACACCCACCCCTGGGCTTTGGCTTGATTTGGCAATAACACCATCCCGCAACCATCCCCACCTGGACGGCCAGAGTCCACACAGCCTGTGTGGTCGACGAAGAGACACGGGCCTCGAACTCGGCACATGATCGAAACCCACATACACATTGTGACCTTCCAAGAGAGCCGACCGTGCGTCAGCAACACCCTATTGCATTAGCCCAATCCCAAAGTGAGGGGCAGATCCATACTCCCACTGCAGCGCCAGCCTCTCAGGCCGCTCGTTGCAGTCGATAACGAACGACCGTGGCCCGCACGCTGCATGACACGTTACATTCGTGGTGTCGCTGTCGGCTTATATGTTGCACCACTGATTGCGGAGGGCATATGCCTTGGGGACATCTTCAATCATTACCTCCTTGGGATCAGTGCAATCAGTGCGGCTACGGGTAAGAGTAGGATTACGATATGCGCGTTTGCCAAGACTCAGAGCAATGTGCACGCATTGCTCGGGCTATAGCTGCGTGGAGACACCATATCATCCCATGCGCCAGAATGCACCCCGGGAACAATCCAACCAAGGGATGATGTGGCAATGGGTAAGGATGCGTAACCCCAGAGATCTGGAACCCGCAGTCCCAACCGTTTACAAAAGGTCCATCTGGGATTTGCAACCTTAATATCGCCCAAGGTGCGCTTACTTAGCTGTTCCTGCCAATTAAGCGGCATCACACAATCACACGTTCAGGGAAGCGGGCAAGTAGCCAGATATGATCCCGAAAAAGGTTGCTTGATTAGGAACTCTTAGTACGGCACGGCGCCAATACCCTCCAATACCGACAGCATTCTCCCCCGCCAGTATCTTCGGGCCATACCGATACGGTATAGATCCCCCGTCTTATCTCTGAAAAGCTGAGTTTCAAATCAGCCAATTGTTGATGCAATCAGTTTTCGATCCATCGCGGGCACATTACCGGTCAGACAACGCGAAATGGGCACCGCAAAGGGTTCACCTCGGGCCGGAACACAACCACCTCACCTTGCGGGCTCACTAACGTATCCCAACTTTCCCCGAACACAACGTCAAGTCAACTTCAATACCACCCAGATGAGAGTCCTAATGCACAGCAACTCCAGTATGCTGCAGGGAAGTCGAACGCAGTGGAGCCCACTGTGCTTATATGTATGCATCCATCGTGTATGCATGCGAGTGCCATACTTGTCGAAACCACCGCACGCACAAAGAATAAACATGGAGCGGAGAGCAGACCGTCTGTCTGTCTGTTCGTGCGCGCGTGTGTTGCGAGGGTGTGCGTAGGCCCGTGTTACTTGTGTGGATATGAGTGCGTGCATGAGTGGTGGACACCTCCGTGCAACGGCGATTGAAATGGTTCAGACAGCTACAGATCTTGTAACTGCCGCGGGAAGAGAGCCGGGCGCCCCGACACGGCGCCGGGGTCATCTCCATGCCATGAAGCACAGAAACGCCGCCGTTACGACAGAGGCAGTGGCGCACCTGCTGGCGCGCGATTTTGGCGTCGAAACAAGGGGGTGTGACATGAGGAAGCGATGCGACGGCGCTACACGGAACTGCGTGATGCTCACACAATGATGGTGGCACGGTGTTGCGGTTTTCCCGAACAGCCTGTACTACAGTATTTTTGCATCAGCGATCCGCATTAGTGGTTCGAGAGAGACCGTGAACGAACATACACACATACACACATACACACACGCAGCTGTGCACCAACGCTTCCACGCAATCAATTCGTACGCTTTATTGTCTGAAGCTCCGATCCACTCTGGCAAGATGCAAATTTATCCAAAATTAGGATTAGCACTCATTCATCAGGCTCTGGCCGCGCGGCAGTGTGGCCTTGCAAAGGAGCCCATTTTGAAGCAGCCTAATGGAAGCCCAGGCCGAGTTCTTTCCAGCATGGTGAAATTCGCCACAGCGTCCACGGCACCTCTACTGAAAGTTGAGGTATAGAATATAGATAGACGGCGATGGACGTCATACAAGTCGTACAGCTGGAGTACGGGTTAAAAACCGGGCCCCCGCACAGGCACGGTGTGTGTCGGTCCCCTCCACCAGCCGGCTGTTGCCCCTTCCTCTGGTCAGCATCTCTTCCTTAGCGCCGTACAATAATTAAAGAGTGACAATCCCTGCCCGATATGACAGTCCTGGTAACTGGTCAAGATATGCAATGATGTGTTGTGTGTTGGAGCAAGGCGCGCTTCAACAAACGGGCGCGCCCCTTTCAATGCCCCCACAGCTGCTGCCCCTCTAACCGTCCCCGCAACCACGGCTCCTGCTGCTGCCGTTGCCATTCGAAGCAGCACTTCTATAAATACCCCCTTTTCATCAAACACTGAGTTCTGGAACAAGGACAACCTCAGCTGGGTAAACCGGTCCGCGGGCCTGATCAATAAATACCTGTTCAGCAATGCTTCCTCCTGCGCAAGTAAACACCATCGCAAATAACCATTACCGCCACCACTAAACCGCGGAATAAACAGCGCAAAATTTACACAACGTATGCACATTATATTATACTATTTCTTGTCGCTAATCCTGCAGTATGGCCACCGCACGCACGTTCCATCGGCACCACAGCACCCAACGCGTCAGCACCACGGCACCAGCGCGCCGGCACCCAGCGCGTCACACGATCCCTAAACCTGTCACGGTGCCACCAGATCCGAAACCCCAAAAACGCGCACGGTACTTATGAATTTTCGCAAATGAACAAATGCACCGCGCGTGCGCACGCATAAGTATTAACCGAAAGGTTTCCCTCTCCCTCAGTCCACGCAATCAGGAGTCCACAAACACGGAAGAAGAACCGTCCTTCAGGTTTTCGATCCCATCTCCATTCGCTCATCCAGCAAAAGGAAATCCACTGCCACTTCATGCGCCTTTTTCCCGAGGTGCGGTCACCCGCGCAAAATCACGGAGAACCCACCCACATGTGGAACCATACCCAAAGGAACGGCTCGCAAATAGATGAGAACAGATTCCGCATCTTCATCACCATCCAGTTATACTGCAAGGTTCCATACATGATATCAAGATACCCAATATAGCGGTGCTATCCGGGTACGGGTGGATCCCACAGATCGCTCCGAAACCATCCTTTTCCATTTCCGGGCACGCAAACTTACGCGCGACTCCACTTGCTTCCCAGGTGTGCTCACACCCTCACACCCTCATCGTCGCCTCCCCCGTATCCCCAACAGCATCTGCAACGCAATCGGCGTCGTACGCTGATGTCACAGATAACGACAGCAGCCACGTTCAGTTCGGCGCTGCTTGCGGACGCAAAGGAGCAGCCACGATGGCGGCTGTCAGCAGAATGCCCAAGAGAATTTCGTAAGATCTAAACTCACTTCTCCGATGCCTGATCCCTGAACTTCTTAACCAGGGAGGAAATGAGACGGCCGCCGAGGAACGCCTTCGCCCGCGGCCACTTGCTACCGCTTTTCCCACCGCCGGTGCCTCCATCAATGCCGCCGTGAGCCCCGTTGCCGCCGCTGCTGGCGTGGCGCTCGCGGCTTTTCGACATTCCAGCTGCTGGCGGCTCGGATTGCTGTGTTCGCACCCCTGCTGGACTGCTGGAGGTGCGGCTTAGAGGCCGGCTATTGCTAGCAGGCAGCGTCGCTGCGGTGGTGGCGGCGGTGGTGGCGGCGGCAGTGACTGTAATGCCCGACAACGATGGCTGCTGCGCCACAGCCATTTGGAAGTTGCGTCGGGAGCGCCTTGAAGGGATACGAGGTGATCCAGCTCGCGGCGGCGGCATGGAAGCTGTTCCCGCCGGCACCGCCGCCGCGACCGCGTTACCCCGTGGGTCAAGGCCACTGCCACTGTGCGTTGTGCGCTGACAGACACCGGGTGGCCAGGGCCCGGCAGCGCCACGTGGCAAGGAGAGCTGGGACGCTGAGCCCGTGCCTCTGCCTCCGCCACCACTGCTGAGTACCTCGGCGGCTGACGACGCCGCCACCCAATCGGCGCTGCCGTCAGCACCCAGCATTTGAATGGCATCATCACATCCGCCACCGGTCTCTAAACTTCCGTCATTATAACTCCCCCGCCAGTCACCGTACGCCACGTGCACTACTTCTCGGTCCTCCGGCAGGGAGTCAATGAGACCGGAAGCCCAACGACCCAGTCGACCACGAATTGGCAGCGGAAGCCCATTGAAGCCGACAGCTGTGCATGGCTGAACGGGGGGCTGCGGCGGCGGCGGCAGCCCGACGCTGGTGGTAGTGGTCATGGCGACGGCGGGGCTAGAACCGGAGCCGCCCCAAGTCCCCAACGGATCCAGCTCTGCAGATGGAGATTCTATGTCACCATCTCGAGCCATATGGCCACTGGTGCCTTGGCTTTCCCGTGTTACGTTGCCGCTGGCCAGACGACTCCGTGCCGCCGGGGTGAGCGGCGTCTGCTGGAAGACACGCGCACCCGACGTCGGCGTGCCGTAAGTGGGCCCTATTTTGGTACTGGGACTAACGGTAGCGACACTGCCGGTGTTGCCTGTAGAAGCCATGAGCTGGAAGGGACTGCGGCCAGCTGCAATCGCGACGGGCCCGGCGGCGGGGCCAGAGGATATGGCGGCGGCGATGTGTTCTTGCGACCGCTGCATGCGATGATTACAAATGGCGGGCGCACTGGATCCTAGAACGGGCCCAGCGTCACCATTGGGGACGGCAGCCTGGTATGTGTGATAGCTCGCGGAGGCGGCGCCGGCAGCGGTAGCAGCATTACCGGCAACGGTGCCGGCGGCGCCGGCGGATGAGGTGGTCGCCATCGCGGTGATCTCCTGAAGCGATGCCAGGGAGGCATGCCAGCGGTGGTGGCGGCGTAAGGCTGCCGCGGCGGCTGCAGGGGCTCCGCCGGCGGCGGCGCCGGCCGCCGTAGTGTCACAGTGCGGGCCTGTATCCTGATCTGGCGATAGTAAGTCAACAGATCGGTTTGTGTGAATGGGGCTGCAAGCGACGGATAGATCTGTCGTCGTGGACTGTAGGGCCTCACCGAGGACGGCCGCCATGGCTGCGGCGGGCGGGATGCCCTCGGCAGCAGCCCGTGCCGCTGCCGTACGGCATGGCGTAAAGCCGCTCATTACAACACGACGCCGTGGCGGTGTGCCTGCCGGCACATCTGGCGCGCCTCCGGGGGTGCCGATCTCCGGCAGTGCGTCGTACATGAGTTGGTTAAATACGACAGAGACCTGGCGGGAGATTGCACGGCGGCGCCCGCTGCCTGCGACGATGGCGGAGCCGTTGCCCTGTGCGCCAGTGGTGATGTAGCCGCCAGTGGGCATCGACGTACGGCCGTAATTGCCAGCGGTGTACGGCATGCTTGAGGACAACGCGAGGCCGGTGCCCGTTGTGGTCGTCATGGCGTGCGGGATGTGGTGCGTATGAAGCGCGGGCAGGCCTCCATGCGTTGCGGATTGAGCCTGCGCTGGTCCGCTGGCGCCGACACCGACACCGATGCCGGGGCCGGGGCCATGGTAAAGTCCTTCATCCGTCCCGGTAGCTCCAGGGAAGGCTCCGATCCGTGAACGCATCGTCGCCGCCGTCGCCCTTGATGCCGCATCCATGGGTAAATCCCCTGACGCTGTCGGCTGCTGCGACGGCATGGTCAGATAGCTGCCAACCGTGGCCCGTTTTGTGTACCTGAACGGCGTGGTCTGTTGTGCACTGCCCAGGTCGCCGTCGCTGCCGGGAGCGGCACCACTAGCGCCGACGGCTCCACCGCTGCCACCAGTAATATTGTCTGCCGTACGCATCACCATGGTCACCACACGCCGGTTCATGGTCGTGGCGCAGGACAGTGAACTACCGCCATTGTTGATTTGCCGATTACCGTACAGTGCGTGGTGGACGCCTTGCACACCCGCGTGGAACGCGTCCACGGGCATGCGGCGCTGCGACACCGAGGAGGCGACGGCGCCACCGGACGCGGCGGGGGCGACGCCACCGATGCAGCCGCCGCTGGCAATGGCCGCAGCAGCCCCGCAGCCAGCATCGGCAGTGCTAGGTCGCGGCACAACGGCGTTAATGAGCGGATTCGGCACCGTCATAGCGCGTCGGCTTACGCCGCTGGCCGCCACAGTAGCCGATTTTGTGGCAAAGTATTCCATGAGCTCGTCGTCATCACTAACGTGCCCGTCGCCGTCGGAGAGAACGTCGTCAGCGCCGTCTGGCAGGAGCCCCAGGCCCGTATTCACCGCACCATTGGAATCAACCCGTGGGTCAGTGGCAGCACCGTCGTCATCGTCCAACAGCCCCTCCTTGCTGGCGGCGGTTGCCGGTCTGTCCTGCGAATTCACGAGTTCAATCCTCGACTGGGCCCGGCTGCCGACGGCTGCTGCTGCCGCTGCCGCTGCCGCTGCCGCCGTCGCCGATGCCCTACCTTCCGCCCACGTCATCAGCTCGTGTCGCGACTTAGAAGCCGACACCGCATCCGTGGCACCCATGGGACGGTTTCCAGTATTATAGGGGTGACCCATGGGTCTGTCCACGGCACCCTCGCAGGTACTTGACCGCTCCCGAACCAGCACCGCCACACCGGGTTCTGCGTCCGCATCCCCATCCCTCCGGACGTCGAGCACACCCGTGCCAAAGGGCGTCGTTTGCATTGATGGATATTCACTCGCTGCCGTCGCCGGCGCAGCCGTTGCTGGCGGCGTCGGCGTCAGGGGCACTAGCCGTTTGCTGGGCTGCTTGGCTATCGGAGGCAATATCCGCGGGCTGGCGTTGCTGTTGCCGCCACTGCGCCCACGGGTCGCCGTCGGCGGCTGTGGCGACAGTGATGCTAACGGCGACGTCGGCTGTCCCGGATGGCTGCTCAAACTCACACCCGGGGGTTTCTTGGCCGACGCTGACCTGACGGGCAGAGCCTTCGCAGCTCCATTACTGGGATGCGGTGCTGCTGGCGCTGGCGCCGTTACCGTCCCAGTCGAAGTCACCATCGAGAGTGCATTCCCCACATCCAAGCCTTGCGGCGCCGGCGCCGGCGGTGTCGCCAGCAATGGCACCAGCTGCACACTACCGCTGCCACCAGGAGGTGCCGGCGGCTCCCCTAGCAGTGACGCCGCTACAGTGGAGAGCAGTACAGAAGCAGGGCGGCTGGTGCCGCTGCCGCCACCTTCACCATTGCCGCCCTCGCCAATGCTCGCGATGGTCTGATCCTTATTATTCGCCGTCACTGTCACTTCCCGGAGAAGCTCCTCAGAGCTCATTACCTGAACTGCAATACCTCGTGACGCCGACGACGGCGGCGGTGCCGCCCCCGCCCCTGCCCCCGCCGGCTGCTGCTTCTGCTGCAATTCTGGCTGCTTCCCTCCGCGGCTCGAAGCCGTGCCCGTACGGCCAGTAGCTACGCCGTGTTCACCGTACAGCTTCTCCAGCGGGGTGCCGACGATAAGCTTGGGAATTTCCCAAAAGTACGTCATCTGCAACAGCTGTACTGCCGTCGGCCGCTGGGCTGGATCCAGTCTGAGACAAGCCTGGATGAAAGCATACGAACACGTGCACAAACAGATTCCGGCTCAGTGCGCAAAACACAAGAAATTATCAGTTACTACGTGATGACCGCTCAGTTACTCCCAACACCGAAGGATTGGACGCCGTGGCGGCGAGTTTTGCGCCTTTCCTTGCATTCACCTGCACCACGTCCAGCAATCGCATCTCCAGCTCTGGAAGGCGCTGCCACAGCGACTTGCCGCGCGGCGGTGGGGGCGGGGGCTCAGGCAGACCCGCTGCAGTGGCCGCCGCGGCGAAGCGCTCCGCCTGACTTGGTGGCAGAGAGCCCAAGCAACGCATGATGCGCCATAGTTGATCCAGGGAGGAGGTGCCTGCTCCAGGGAGGGCTCGTAAATGGTGAGATCTTTGGGGAGGGCACGTCGTGGGGAGGAGATGTGCTGCGAGTTAGACGATGGACATGTGTTGGATGGACATGTGCCTCCCGCTCCAAAACCGGGCCCGACCTGGAATTCGTTTCACGTTTTCGCAAGGCCCACCTGGAAATAGCGGCCGGCCAGTCGCAATCTCGGCAAAGGTGCACCCTAACGACCAGATCTGCAGAGTTCACGCAACCACCAATAACTTGTAATTTTCTGTAAACATTTTGAACATTTTAGGATTTCTAAATTATTAATTTTAAATTGTTTAACTTCTTGTCGGAAGAGTGGGGACACTTCATGCGGCGGCGGCCCGACACACGACTTCAAGGGCCTGGAGCTACAGGTGCAAAGAAAGTGTGCAGGAGACCGCTAGGGCGGCTTTAACACAGAGACACATGCAAACATATGCACACATACAAATACACATACGAATACGAATACACGAACAACACACAGGTGGTCGGGGAAGGGCACGGCCCGTCAAGGCTGATACTGACATGGCACTTGGCAATATAGCACACGTATGGCATCATACCACCTTCGATGTACATTCAAAAAAACGGCTTTCAGAGGACCTCCCCCTTTCCTCCCGGCTCATCCGGTTCACGTGCCCGTACGGCTGCACTCATACGACATCCTTTTTGCATTTCCCATTTTATCATCATCATAATAATCTTTTTCTTCTTCTTCTTTTTCCACCTTCCTGTTTTCGCGAATAAACAACAACTCACATCCGATGCAGCGCTGTACAAATCGGAGACCAGCATCTCTGTGAGGTGTGAATGAATGTGATGGCAACGGGTTACGGGGAGACGGTGAACTGATGTAGAATGATTTACGGGCACAGCCGCAAAGCCAACCCTAATCATCATGAACAAATATTAAGCCCTAAACCTTTGAGGCCTGCGCGATAGGCGACTGCAGCCCGGGATGGAGCAAAGAATCCCCTCCGTCGCCCTCGCCTCCTCCTGCTTCTCCTCCTCCCCGCCGGACCCTCTTACCCGGAGACCGGTACCACCTCGTCACCACATAGGACGAGAATCGATCGGGCTGGGGGAGAGAGCACGTGAATGAAAGGGATGGGTTGACTTTGAGAAAGGCAGAGGGAAAAAACCTGAGGGAGGAGTAAAAGTGTGTGTGCGTTTTCCTATAGGGCTGTAGGGCCATCCCTATATGGCTATATGGCTATATGGCTGTAGGGCTGTAGGGCTTCCCCCTGACTCCCGCAGCAGCACCTGGTACGGCTCTCCCCGGGTTGTCCTGGCAAACCCGAAGTCACAAAGCTTCAGCACACCATCCGAAGTGATGAGCAAATTTCCGGGCTTGATGTCCCGATGGATGATCTGGGGGACAGCGCGAAGGGGGAGCCGCAGCAAGAGGGGCGGAGTAGCCGGGGCAGTTCAAGGCACAGCGTGCAGGGGCATGAGAGGCCGCGTCGAGATACGTGATCGTAACTGTCTCAGCTTCCAACTTCCATCTCCCGATATCCGCGACACACCTACCTTCTTGGAATGCAGATGCGCGACCGCGGACAGCAGCTGCCACAGCACCAACCGCGTATGTGCCGCGGGTAGCCCGCATGTGTAACGCTTGTGCAGCTCCGTAGAGAGGCACCGATCCACGTATTCAAAGACCATGTACACGCGGCCGCTGCTGCTTCTGCGGGGTGAGCCAACGTTGTCAAGAGGGGTTCAGACGGGCGCCAGCTGTTTTCATTATGCCTTCTTTCCTCCTTTCTTGATTTCTTCCTGCCTTGCGTTGCCGCTCCTAACCCCATAGAGACGAACCCGGCAAGTGCAGGTAGAGGGAACGCACCGGAAGGCCTCCAGAAGCTGCACCACGTTGGGATGGTTGCAAGACGCTCGCAACATCCGCACCTCGCGAATGGCTTGATCCAGGAACTGTACGGGAGATGCGAATAAAGGTTGAGGGTTGGGGAGGGGAGATGGCTCGTCTGCATAGGTTGATCGCACTTCTCTATCTCTCTTTTTCTTTCTTTCTTATACATACACACACCTACACACATAATGAACCCGTGATATCACCACGACGTCCACCTCTTGCACCGTCCCACGCTCCGCACCTTCTTGTCCGTATGGGCTAGCTTAAAGCCCTTCACCGCTACAATCCGACCGCTGCTCCTTTGGACGCATTTCCAAACAAAGCCATAGCTGCCGCTTCCAAGATCTCCTGCATTGGTTCGTTTCGCGGCACACGATGCCATAAAAATCATATGGTGGTGATGGGGCAAGACGATGGGATGGGAGGTGCACAGCAACAAAAAAATAAAAAAATAAAAAATTATTTATATTTGTGGATCACAATATATGTGTGTTTCGCACCTAACCGGAAATGGTTCTGGCCACGGATGGCGATCTAACCCCGCTCTAACGAAAGGACAGCAAAAGCACTGTCTCCACCCGGTAACGGGACAGGTGGGGGAGGGCGTGCGGGGCCGCTTTCTTCCCTTTTTAAGCTCGGCTCATGCTGAGAGCTGCGCGCGTGTACCAATGTTCCCTCTCTTTTCCTTGCTGTGTGTCCTCTGTTCCGAGTGAGACCAGCGCAAGCACTCACCGATGTATTCATAATTCTGTTGAGTGGCGTGAGTTATGCGTCACGGTGCATGTCCCCACACAGCAGCAGCAGCAGCGGCAGCAGTCATCAAGATAGCGGCGAAATAAACATCGGAGGGTAGACGTGGGATCGTAGGTTTATCAAACAGCGGGAGAATGGTGCGCATCGCCCCAGCAAGATGTCGTGGGAAAAGGCGGACATCACGTACAGATAGTTGAGGTGGTTGCTTGTGTTGGTTACAAGGGTGTAGGGCTAACAAATCTAGGCAAAACCTATGTTGCGATGCCGCCACAAGACCAACAACCGTCTGGCTCCGGCTTAGTTGTACTACCCCGGGTTTCCCGCCGTGTGCCCTTCCCATTACGTCTCTGTGATGTCGAGAGACGCGACGATGTGATGCGATGCGTGGTTACGGCGGGCTCCGGACTCCCGGTCGACAACGATGATGATCGATGACGATCGCGACGATAAGTGCCGGCCATAAGTTCCAAAGCATAAGTACATGCTATTTGCTTTCTGTGGGCTTCAATTCCTGACGCTGGAAGTATGCTTGTAAAAGCAGTGGACGGAGGAGTATAGTTTTACGTAAAGGCAACATTCTGGCGTACCTCCATGTGTTCGGGTACCGCCGTCAAGATGTCTGTCAATGTCTTCAATTAGAGCTCCGAAGACACGTGGAGATGGCGCCGCCTGTAGTGCCGCTGCAGCCACGTTTGCAGCTGCTGAGCCGCGCTGCTTGATAAGCGGCCTTGCAGCCGTGCCTCCACTTCCGCGCCGCTTGATAAACGTCCTCAGGTCGATCCCGTCTGTTTCCCCTGCACGGAAATTTTGACGATTGCGCCTGTGCGTCCGCCGATGCTGCTGATGCCAGTGACTTGATTTCCGAAGGTGCCATAGGGCGCCTCATCCGCCATCCCTGTTGGGGCGTCACGGCCCGGGTAACTTCGATGATGTACTTGGGGAGGGGGGCTGCGTTGCCGACCCGGGACCTTCAGGTGCCGCCCAGGACACCGCGATTCAGAGAGAGTACAATAGCAGAGGCATTTGTCAGGCTGGCGCAGGCGGCGGCTCCAGCAGCAGCTTTAGCTCAGGGCTACCACTACGGAGTGACCCCATGTACCCCTTGTACCCCCTGTACCAGCCTCTTTGACCACTGCCGCATGAAATTTCGAAGCTAGCTAATTAATATTTTTGCTGTAATCCTCATATATGGTGTCCTGGCGTCGGGTGTAATCGGCCTTGTGGGCATGACCCAAACCTACCTCCTAGCAGACGGCCATTTAAGGCATCACAAACAAAAATGTATTATAATGTCTTCGAGGTTTAGGTTCAGCTGCGTGGAGCAAGGCACCAACGTGTTAAATGGCAGGCCCTCGAGCCGCAGTATTTTGTCCGACTGTACATGCTCATCCCTATTGAATGTAAAAGAAATATTGAAAATAATTCAATTTCTGAATTGAAGTTACGCATGATTCTCACCAGTACTGGACTCCCGCACAGTTGTGCCGTGAAAAATCAGTGTTTGCATCGACTATAAAATACGTAGTATATTGGGAGTTTCCTTGCTGCAAACAGGTAGGTATTTACGAGTCTGTTGAAAAACCATAAACTTGCACGTGGATGATTCGTTGCGACTAGTGCTTGAGGATGTTCGAGTCCGACTCAGAAATCTCTTCTTAGGCAAATATTTAGATTATTTGTAAACATTAACAGTACATAAAATCTTCTATGGACGCAAGATTGAACGGCTGTTTCGTACGCCCAACACGATGATGGTCTCCTCTTCCTGCCTGCGAAACAGAGTGTATGCGATGAAAGACTACAGATTTCTTACCAAAATTCGGGCTCCCAAATTTCCGACAAATAATCACAGCGTAATCCCTCGCAATCGCTGTGCCGCTGCATTACGGCGTCATCTATTTTCGGAGGCTGCGTCTCATCAATGTAAGGTTTCAATCAATTGTAATGCCAGACGCGATTACAACAGTTGGCTTCAATGGTTACATACCCCCGCATGCATGCAGCATAACACGGCATAACACTTTCCCGGATATGCAGGGAAACCTTATCAATTTTAGGAAATCCTAAATTTGAACAATTATTGTTCTATTAACAAGCAAAATGTGACTTTTGATTCTAGGAAAGATTCCTTTTAGAGGGTTTAATTTTGTAGCCCTACATTCCGAGCCGTGAGACACCAGAACACCAGATGCATTACGGCCATATGAAAAATAATGTAAAAATCTGAAGTTAACACCGTGGAGGTCATACCTACCGTGGAAGCTTTTTGGGATCTGCATTCGATGACAACGTGCACTGTCAAGCCGCAATATTCAGCGAATTTCCAACACTTTGCTGTTACCTGAGCTTACAGCGCCCCACGGCATGACAATCATTCGTTTCTGGTACGATGTGGAACACTGGAGTTTATCCATCAAACGTACGTGTTGCTGAAGATGGTCGGTACCAGATACTTGATACAGGACATGTACGGCAATCTTGATCCATGACCATGGGGGAACGCACCAGCCTCACTCATTCCAGCACCATGATCATCCCGATATCAAGGGGTGATAATCTACCGTTACGTAATGACGCGAGGGCCCATAGGAGGGACTTTCGCCTGATAGGCAGGGCCCTCACCTGGTCCTGGCCCGGTAAGTATTGTAAAACAGTATGCGTAGTATATGTGTGTGTACATGTTTGCTTAGAAATTTCTTTCATTTGCTGGTGTTATGGGTGGCCGTAGAAGCATAAGATTTTGACTCCAAACGACTAGGCCAAAAACGCCCGAAACCGGCATTTTTTCGTCATGCAGGCTAGGAGGAAACCCAAGGTTCTTAGGCGTATTGTTTGTCTGAGATGAAGACTGAACATGGAATTCATGCAAAAACCTCGACTGCTAACGTTTTGGATTGTTATTGTTTTCCTCGTTGCTCCAGCCAACCGTCGCCGGTAGTATTAGGTTTTGGGCTTTTTTGACTCGACTTCAATGCGATAACGTTTAGGTTTTCAAGCAGTATCAGCAAGATATATTTTAAGTCATTTTAAAATCCTTAAGAGCTCCTGCGCTTCATATGCGGGATATTGGCCGTTAATAGTGGGACAAGTCAACTTCCGATGTTCGCCCTCAAAAGCCAGAGAAGGGTCCTCTTCACAGATACCAAAGGATAGTTCAAAATATATACAACATATATAATAGAATACGTTATATTGTATGTGGGAGTTATGCGAACGTTGGCCGCAAGTTGCAGGACCGGGTACCGGTGTGCACCGTACTAGGGCGAGACAGCCCCATTCGAGAGCGGCGAAGCCTTCGCTACCCGGCTTTTATGATACAATTTACGACTTCGCGACAATAAAATACTGGCTCAGAATTCAGTCCTCTTTTAGAGGCCAATACTTGGGTTCAAAATACGCTTCGATGGGACATTGCAGGCCGATGCAGGCAAGCAACAAACAGCCGTGTTCGTTCCTTCATCCAGTCGCCGTGATGGAGCGTACCTCAAAATGCAGGTAAATATTGCTTTGTGAATCGGCGATGCCAACGACTCCACTCAACCTTGGCAGGTGGCAGGGTACCAGGAAGGTACGCGAAGACATCAATTAGGGTTTTTCCAGGGGGAAGGGGTATGCAGCTCGGCAGTTAGCAACCGCCACATGGGTCCCATCAACCGCCAGACTAGCTTCCTGCCAACCCCCAGAAGTAGCCCACATCTGGCGTAAGTCATATATTTTAAATTATAGAATATGGTTTTATGCGCGGTGCTTCCATAAGACCTGCAATGCAACTTGAAGGTAACCATTTACACAAATTTTAATTTTCGCTATTGTAACAGGCTTCTGCACGTTTTCGCAGCGCTCCGCACCGGAGCGAAACTGGAAGTGGTCCAAACGCCTGCTCTCTGAGCACCCGCAATGCCCAATTGCCCGATATCAAAAATTTAGAACAATTTATTTGAGTACTGTAAAGTAATGTGAGCGATATAGCGAAATATGATACGCCAATGAAGTCAATTATTCGTCTGACGAAGTAGCGCAAGCGGATGTTACAAGTGCATCTAGAAATAATGCATGTCAGACTGAGCTCAAGATCATTTGCTGCATGATGCTGGCTAAAATCGGGAAAGGACAACTCTCGTCTCTCGTCCCTCACCCCTTCACTCGCCTGGGGCCAGGGGCTATTTGGCGGCGGTGCCGCAGCGCGCGCTCGGAGATCGACATCTCGCGACCTCTCATTTGTCATATGCCATATAGCACGTCTTATACGGATACCGTGGCATATGGTTCAAGGTACATATCATATATCATATGGAACGGGATTAGGTACATGCCCTAGGTGTGTGGGACGACGCGGGCCGCGTCCTTCAGCGTTAAATAAGTTTTGTTGGCACAGGTAGAGAGACCTCTACTGATGCATCTTCTGCTGCACTCCTCTTTGGATCCCCTCGTCCGTATGTATCCCGTATCCGGTACCCACTATTCTGCACTCCGTATACGACACCTTGACAACGGCGAGGAAACGAAAGATGTGCCCCTTTTGTTCCCCCGCGTGTACGGGCGTGTACGGGGTAAGTACGGGTGCAATCATGGTTAGTGCTAACATGCCCTCCTTCCCATCACCAATCCTGCCAATTCTCGTGGCTTTGAAAGCCTCGACACACTCGGCCCAAAGTCAAAGGTTGCAATCGATACGCAACATCACATTTGCGTAACCGATGCAGGGCAATAGCTTGGTCCGTTTGCTCTTTTGCGAACCCGTTGGTTCGCCAAACATACAGGTACAGGCTGCTGAGCAGCGAGCACTATCCCCATTGCTGGTCGACAGGGTCGTGAGTTCGTCGTGTCGAGAGGAAATTGCATGGAGGCGTCCCAACGATGATTTTTGCCGCCGACCATGCGTTACCAATAGGTACCAATCAATCAGGTGCACAACTGATCGGGCAGCGCGTCGGATTATTTAAGGTATATATGACCATAGCGTAGCACGAAGAGAAAGCACCGTTGCCGAAGCACGGGTAGGACCATGTATTCGGCATCGGGCTATAGGATAAAGTTAGAACCTAACCTAACCTACCGAAAGGTTACAGGTAGGTGACTGTCCGTTTCCCATGCCGTTCCGTGCTCTGAGGTAGCTTCCTGAAACTGTACGACAGTGACTAACGTGACTATAATAAGGCTAAAAATGCAACTATGCTCTTTAACAAAACCAGTTTACTACATCTAATATAATTTAGAGCATAAGCGATCGCCTGTTCGGAGCCTGTTAAACTGTTAGATTTGTCACCTCCGGAAATCATGTCCAACTTATTCAAGGAGGCTTTCATTGCCTTTGCTTCTTACGGCAAAGGGCAAGAGGTAGGCGTGATTTTTGGGCATTCACGCACACGTTGATCTAACGTTGCGATAGAAGTTTTTTTCCTCTTTGCTGAACTACTTTGATATTTTCCCGCAGGAAAAGCTTGATATGGATAATAAAAATTTCAGGTGCAGACTTCCTTCATCAATTGAACATGTTTCGATCTGGCAGGATAATAAGTCGATAATCAGTTAACATTTGACTTGCTCCCTCAATGTAGTAAATGCATGAAAGATTCTAAGGTGATGGATGGGAGATGCATCACAACTACAGAGGTGGACCTCACATTTATGAAGGTAAATGCGTACGTGTGATGAAGTCTGACTTTTAAAATAATAATGTACCCGATGACAGTTTTGCTTCATTTAATCCTGCCCATGAGCAAAAATTACTTCCTTTTCTGGACGCGCAGGTCAAGGCCAAGACCGAACGCACGATTAACTTTGCACAGGTAACCCCCTTACCTGCAATGCAAAACCCTGGATGTCCTGAAGGTGTTAGTGGCATTTACTTTCCCAATGGTTTGTCGGTGGAAATTTGTATATTGTTACGCTATATTGTTATTGTTACACTATACGCTTTACCGTGGATCCTGAGTACGACTCACAGGATGCTTTCCTTTGCCCTGCAGTTCTGCAATGCACTCGACCATTTTGCTCAAAAGAAGGGTGTTCCGAGAGCTGACCTGGAGCAGAAGATTGCTGCAGCGAAACCCACGTCCAACGCCACCCAGACACAGGCCGTGAAGGTGCGCCTGGATAGTTCATGCCTTGAATAACCGGCAGTCCATCCAGGATCTTTCCAAGTTTCTGCGTCTTGTCACTGACGTAGTTCTTGAGTTGATAGTTTTATAGCTATCCTGCCTTACCCCTGCCTCTTTTGGCTAATACGGCCCATCCACGGGAAGATTGACCATTCCGTCGATCGGAAAGGATCGGAACTCACATGGTTCTTACATGGTTCTCACGCAGTTTTATGATGATAAAAACCTCTTTACGGGCGTCCACAAGAACGGCGGTCCGACCACCATTGACAAAAGGGCTGCCGGGGGCCTCGCTGGGCTACTGGACAGGTCAGCAATGATTGCACTGGTCTAGGGACAGTGCCGTGGATTTTGATTGGCAACGCTAGTTTGATGCCATCGGCGGAATGCTATTGGCGACTCGGGGGGCTTATTTTTTCCACTTAACCAGGGTTATGAACCTTCCTGCATGCTACAAACAGCAAAGGGCATAATTTGGATTCTCCATGTCCTTGTCGACCCAAAAGGGGAACGGGTCAGGGAGTTCTGTTACGATCGCACACGACCCTGGTTCTGAGTCACGGTCATTACACCCTTCCGACGCTGAGCGGATTGAAGGTGGACCGATTTGGGGACCTGCTGAAGCTTGGTCAAGTAGCTGTCATGTTATATTTTGCTGTATTCGTTGGGATACGTTTTACGACACTATCTCATGCTTTATTCCTTCCTGTATGTATGTGTATGTGTGTGTCGTTCCCCCCTACAGAAGCCACGCAGACAACCGGGGCGTCAAGTACTCTTCGTGATGGCTGCGGCCTTCTGCCACTGCTACGGCCAATATCGTGCCGTCTGTGTCATAACGGCATTTACCCGCTTACAACGATGCTCTTAAAGCATTCCCCGTTTCAGTTTTGGGCCTCATTGGCCAAGATCGAAGTAATCTTAAGTGCCAGCATTGCCGGATTTTGGGCGATGGTGTCGGAAGGGAAGGGATTAGAAGAAGTTAGGATGTCTTAGTTTTGCGGCGCCAGCTGTGGCCATCTCGTTCCTTGGATTACGCTAGTGTGAGATTGTTCGTATTGCGCCAAATCATACCCGCCGCACCATATGCGCCAAAATTTTCTTCAGAGTCGTATATATGCCTCCAGCTGTTCATACCTTCGTGTTAGATATGCATGCCGCTCGTACGATTTATCTTATTTCCGATAGTACCAGTTCCCGATCTTCCATTCGTGCTTCATTCATTCTAGGATTGAGATCCAACAAGGACTTGGATCCGGCAAAGATTTCGCGCGCGTTGCCTGCTGATCGGAAATCTGCGATGTCACGATATGATGCTGTCAATACGGAGTTGTCGGCATTGCTAGATGATGTATCGATGACAGCGCAGGCGTTCCGTGCTCGTTACTTCCCTAGGAAGCTATGGCGCACATCCTCACGCGTGTCCTTGGCAGTGTTCGTGGCCACCCACCTGCCGCTTCATCACCACGTATCCAGGACATTAATTAGCATGGATTACTTGGCCCTTGTAAACTTCTCCGACGCGTGGCCCGCCCAACATTCATCTGCATTGACCGCCGGAATCATAACGCCAAAGCGGTGGTTGAATCCACGATCAATACAGAGACGTAACCATGCACACGATGTACATGTGCTGTACCCGCGCGCAATGTAACATATGGGTCTTGCCTGGGGTGCATCGCACCTGCACGGCCACCTCCTGCTGTCCACCAGGCGCATTCCCGTTCGTGTTTTAAGATCCCCACGTCCATTTAGCACTTGATTCCAGGCGGCGCCCGTGCGGCGATCCTGTAAGGCCAGTCCCCTACCAAATGAAACGGTGAAACTTGGGCCAATACCGCACCACGCCGAAGCCAGCTTTCCTTGGACACCATGGAAACCTCCGGCCCCGGACCATGTGGCAGCTACCCGACACCGCGCCCGCTCTCCCCCATGGCAACGTAGGTATCCCCTAATGGCCCACTTCATCGGTACCACCACCGCTCCACATCACGGAAACCGAAAACAAAGCTGCCTGTACAATCCATGCCCGCCTGAAGGTTTTCCCCACACAGGCCATCCGGCGACTGAACCGGTGGTAATTGCAACGCCTCAGAAACGCAGTTGAGATCCGTGGGCCGTTGCTCCATTGTACAAATTTGTGTACATTGGCAGCGAAAGCCCCAGCCCCCCGGCGCACTGTGCCGGGACACCCAGAACCACTGTGGCCCCCGCGTCTACCTCAGCAAGGCAGGGAAGTTAGCCTCCACGGCATGGCCGAGGCGGCAAGCACCACATCATGCGCTCATCTCCTCAAGCACGTCTAGATACCCGTCCGCGCTGCAGGACGCAAATAATAGCACATGTACCGAGAGCCCGTGGGCTTCTCCGCGGCACGTCGTGTCGTGCCGCAGAGAAGCCCAGAGGCTGCAAGTCTTATAACATGTATCCACCCGTCGCATTGCTATGGTTCCGGGCTTCCAGGGCACTGCCCGAGCTGCCATACATGTTGACAGCGCCGTGATGGAGGGAATGACAAGGAGAACAGGAAAGGCCTGCGAAAACTGTTCCGCTGCACAGCGCCGGTCATTCCTCAAGACACCCAACCCCTGAGCCTCTTTCAACCTTGAGATCCATGTGAACCCACTACATGAACGCGAATACTGCAAGAATGACGAGAATGACTATTAGCACAACGATGAGCACCAACTGCGTGTTGGAGCCACTTTTACGGATAAGCTCTTGCATCTTCTTCTGTGCCGCCTTAAGTCGGCTCTGCGTCGTATCCACGTCCTGCTCTAGCTCGTTCAACAGAATGTCCTAAGGAATGAGCGAGCGTAAGAAAGAAGAGCACGTGAAACATATGACATCATCGTTCGGAACTTGGGGCAAGGACCTGATATGTTAGTGGGTATCCATGCGTGCATACACCGTTTAATGTGCATGTATATATACGCACACAACGTACTTTTCATTTGCTTGGGTATGCATGCGCGTTAACTAACTTAGGGCCTCGCAGAACGGTGCAGACGCATGGCAACCCCGGCTGTCACCTGTAAACGTAAGAATTACGCAAGCACAGGCCCTCTCCACACCTGCGCCACGAGCTCGTTGCCGATCTCCCTGCCCTGCCGCCCAATCCGAATCACCGCCTGCTCAATGTCCTCTAAGTCCTGGTCTTGTCGCCTGGAACAGCAGGACATCACACGCAAACCAGAGCCATAGCAATGGCAGACGCGGTATGAGCAGCACGATATGTACATGCAATTGATATGATTTTATGACGCTCTGTGTTTTGCTTTATGCAACACCTCGTGGATATACACACTTCAGATGGAATGCCATTGGCTTGAGAAGGAAGCTGGGATTCAGGCGAAACAGGCACACTGGGAAACAACCCTCTCCCTGGCAAAGGCCTTAGGATTGAGGGCTGAGCCGTCCCGACACCCACTTGAGCATGAGCTGCTGCGTCTCATACTGTCCAGACAGGAACTTGTCATTGGCAGCCACCGCCTTGGACTCCGCCGCGGAGACGTTCGGCGGTGGCGCAGTAGCGGTTCGCAACGTTTCCTTCATGCCCTCTACCTGCCGCCGTGTGTTGCTGCGATGTGGGTCGGAGGTAGAGCCAGAGAGCATCCAGGATTAGGTCGGGTGGGGTTGGCTTCGGTCTTGCCAAATTGGACACGTTTCAACAACGACGCGCATTGGACAGTGAAAGGACGAAGACAAAGTAAGCGATTTAAAGTAATTAGTAAATTTGACGACTTCCATGGCAACCCCGTGTATTTCTATATGTCAGCGCAGGGCGCGGGACCCTTTCAAGCTGCATGGGCATGGGTTTGCCACGTCTGGTCTCCCGTCACCGTGTAAATGTGAGCGGCGCTACCAATCGCCAAACACTGGTGGTATTCATGATTCTAGTTTGTCAGCATCCAGCAGTCTAAAAGAGTCTAAGTCTAAACGCGTACTTCGTTTCATGGCCCTCCCTGCTCCCCATCCCAGACCACGTGCATGGAATGGCCATCCCAACGCATGTCAAACACAGTTCATCGAAACACAGCTAGTCCCACCCGCTCGAGCTTAACTCCGTGAAATGATTAAGCTCCCCAACACAACATCCGCCGACTGCAAAGGCAAAACCCCGCCCCATGCAGCTGACCCCACCAGAAAGATTTCCCTATATTTTACGCCCCAATAAATTTGTCCTTGCCCCGCGACCGGCCGCTATTGTGACCCTGTCTGGCAATGCGGGTACCGACATGCACCCTTTTACCTTATCCATCGTCGCCGGCTGCTAAGCTCCTCGGGTGTCAGGTTGAAGCGCTGCGGGTTCTCCGATGCCCGATCCACTGCTGTGTCGAGCTCGTTAAGCTGCGAACAGCCGCCGAGGGAAGTGTAAGCCAGGAATGACGCACTGGGCAACAGCATCCATAATACATTAGCCTTCGCTAATCCTTCAAGACAAGATATTGCTTAATTTTAATAATTGATACATGTCGGCAGTATCCCAAACGGACCTGCCACGCGAGCGAGTTGCATCCTTCCTCGACGCTCTGCGCAATTTTCTTGCGTTCTGGGTTCGTGGCTTGAAGACCATGAAACCTGGACATGCGTTGTTGGAGCTCATTTACCTACAAAGGCAATCAACAGTCGCTGAGATAAACTGGGAAGACGTTGGTCCACGCATGAAGAAGCTGCGCTTGGAGTCCGACGAAGCTCCAATGCCAACTCACGGTATCTTGGATTTCCTGACGAATAAGGTAAAATGGATCCTGTGAAGGCATGCGGCTTGACGAAAGATGAATAAGAAGTAAAATCAAAATGTATTCTTGAGAAAGGAAATTACGGCTGGAGAATGCACAGCCCTTTCATAAAGTTCCGGTAGCCTACTTACAGGCGGTTTCAATGTACCATTCCAGCATCATAGTGGTAGAGTCGGTATGACAAACTGTTCCTGTTATACCCTCGTACACCGTACATAGCTTAACTGAACTGTTCCGTTCCAGAGAAGATATGCACGTATTGACATCATCGGCCAGAACGGGGCTCCAAGCCGCATTGGAATAGGTTACTGATTATTTCTGGCCTATTAGGCTGGCGGCGCATGCCCTTTCATTCACAAATCGGTCCCTCCTAAACGCTCGTATCAAGAGCTTAAAATTTACTCAACCACCTCCTGTGACTTCAAATTTCATTACACACGTTGCTGGACAGGATGTCTGTCGCTGCAGGCTTCGGCTCCATGTGGGGTAACAGCCGGCCCGCTGATCATTTCACATGGGCATCACCAGCATCATACGCGAAGCTCTTGCGTCCAAAGCAAGCTATCCGACCTCCAGGTGGCTGCCCTCTGATGCAAGCGCATCAACAGCAGTTCTCCCCCGGCATCGCCGTCAGCGCTCTCACCACACCGCCGCCGGCTTCGCCGTGGTCGTTGCAACGGCGACCCTTGACACCTTGCGCTGCAACAAAATCTGAAGGAGTCCGGTCTGAACAACGCCGGCCGATGGAACCGCGTTTACCCGACGCAGCCGCTGACCCACGGGACGGGGATGAGGGTCCCAGGAACACACGGCGTCAGGAACATTATACACCTCGACCGGCGGCTTCGCGGGCCGCCGTGGTGGAGGAGGGCGTGGTTGAGGATGGCTTCCTAGACGACAACGACGATGCGGATGATGTTATAGAGCTGGCGGCAGAAGGAGAGTTCGAGGAAGGGGATGATGCAGGTGTGCTGATCGTGGTCTGCAGTTGAATTGTGGCGAGAGCCCCAAGGCACGCGGGTACGTCACGTGACGGTACGCTGGAAACGAATCCCACCTGGCGAATCCCCCGAACCTCCCCTCAAGGCGGTGCTCCCTGGGTTGATGCTGCAACCAATGCCTCCTGCACACCTTGTCCAAACCTACGTGATTTTATCCGGACGGGACTTAGTCGCTCTCGCCTAGCCCCTGCCAGCGTGCTGTTGATTGGGGAGACTGCCACTGCTACCCGTCTGGTGCGGTTCCCTATGCCCAACTCCCCCTGTCCCGTGCCCCATTTTTCGGTATCGAACCCGTCTTCTGGGCTCACTGGGAGTTCTTCAGGTGCCGGCGAGGAGGGCGAGTACGATGAAGAGGACGAGGGTGCGGATGAGGATGAAGACGAGGATGAGGACTACGCGGCATCCTTCCTGGATCCTGATGACGCCCCGCGGGAGGTGGCGACGGGCGGCACAGCCTGGGGTGAGGTGGTGCTTCGAGCGATACAGGAGGTGCTGGCGCAGCCTGCTATGAAGGTGGGTCTGTGGCTCAGCAGTTGCCTTCGAGCCATCTTCCTTCGCAGAGCGAGCTGGCGTCTGCCGTCCGGGCACACGCATTTTTTGTAATTTTTTGCGCTGCGTTGCTTTTGTGCTGGCTCTCCGATACCAGGGGTGCGGTTGTAATCATGCTGGCTGTTGTCCTATTCATGCCCATGCTCATGCCCACGACCCGCCGCTTCCAAGCCTACGCCTGTTAACGCTGGTGCCCTCGCCACCGGCTCGTGTGCTCCTGTGTCCTGTCATTCGACTTCCTTGACAGCGTTTTTGGTCCACCGCGCGCTCCCCCAGGCCCAATCCTAATCAGCACGTGTCCCTCGGGCGTCATATGACCTGATCCACAGTAACTCCCCTAGTTCTTGGTGTCCCAGACGTGAGCTCCGTTGTCGCCAGCTCCTGAATTATGCTGCTTCCGTGCCACGATTTCCTCCGTCGTCATTAGGGCCTTGAGGTCTACCTATTTCGGGCACTGCCCGCCGGTCGCAAAGTGGACATAAGGCTGGATAAACTGGACGATTTGTACGGCTCCCCATCCATTGACGACATCGAGCGCTTCCAGCGAAGCCTCTTTGCTGGTGAGTGGGTGTCAAGAGAATGCGTGGCTGTGTAGGTGGTCAGGTGGGTGAATTTGGGTCCTTTGGAAAAGACTGGACTCGTGAACTGGTCCTGCAAAGAAAGCAGGTTAGTATCGCGGAAGTACGAACGCAGCCGCCAAACCCTACCTCTGCAACTTAGGTTTCGTTCCGGGGGCCGTCCTAAGTGGTCCGCGCAGCCATCCACACATATGGCTTGCTGGGCAGGTGGGTTGATGTCTCGGGTGGGAGGCGGATGTGTGTCGTAGGGAGTATGTCTGGTGGCTCGAGGAGATCGCGCACAGCTGCATGTGGGTATGCGAGTGCCGCCTATCCCCCTCTCCACTGCCAGGGAAAGGGTGCAGACGGCCCATGACGTATGATGGTGCGAAGCATAAGCTGCATCCCTACTGAATGCACGACGAATGTGGGTCGTGCATTCAATAGGGATGCAGCTTACGACATAGGGGGCGCGGGAGCATGCTGTACCTTTTTGCGGTGATGGCGCCGCAGCAACTGACTTTCTGTTCGTCTGGCTCAGCTGACTGGTCCTCACCTTTACCGCCGCGTCAACTCTTTACTGAGCCCTTAGTGTCTACGGGACTTGATGTCCTCCGTTGGGATAGCTGTTGCGTGTTGCAGTGGTGGTGCCTGTTGGTGTGTTGGCCCGACCTTGCGGATTGGCCGACTGAGATGTATCGCTTGCGATGTTACCTTGTCGGTTACCATCTGGTCGGTCGGTCGCATCCTGGCTGCAGTGCTCGATCGGGAGATGGGTCCAGAGGCGGCTGGCGAGATCTCTTTCGAAGTGTCTTCCCCAGGAGCGGAGCGGCTGGTGAGGGTGCCGGACGAGCTCACCAGGTTTGCGGAGCTACCGCTTCAGGTGGGAGACGCTTACTCTGGGAGGGGGAGTTTTACCTTTTGTGGGCGATATGGGCACAGTTGAGGGGTTCAACGCTGGACTCGTCATGACGGCCCTCGCGGAGTTGGGGATGAAACAGGGGTTAAGTTCCTCGGTAGCGAGTGGGGGAGGCTTAGGGGGGAGGGTTAACGGTTGTCCACACGCCGATTTCAGTGCGGTGCGGTTCCGGAGCCCAGCCACTGCATTGCGCCCGCATGTAATACGTACCATCTCACGAATCTACGGACGCACCTCCGGGTCATCGCCCTCTCAACGTTACCCGTGACCTGTCACCCGGCAACCTACAGCTTTCAACAAGTAGTAGTCGCGGAGATCATGCCCCCCATGGGTCCGCTATTTGTCGAAACCTTTGTCACCTGCTCCACGCAGGTGGAATATCGCACGTCAGATGACAAGGACGTCAGCAGCGTGCTGCTATTTGTAGGGCTCGACGAGGCGGCCGGGTTGAGCTCATGGCGCCTGGCCAATGTGCGCGCCAACGCCACCGTCAAGGGTCGCGCGTTGTCTAAACGGCAGCTGGCGCAGCTGATCACCGTCCCCTTGGCTCAAATCTCCAGGGTCCGCATCCATGTCAACTTTTGAGCCTTTAGGCATTAGATGAGGATGAGGGAGAGGTGGTGAGGCAGCTGCTGTGGTGCCACGTTGCGGTGCAGTAATCCAATGGCGCCACGTCCTGAGTGCTCTGAAGATATTAGCGCGGTAGACGCGGCGGCGGACTTCGGACGGAAACTAGCCAACGTGGAAGCCTCTGAGCCTAACTGCCCGCAAAATATTTCACAAATGCTTCGGGAAATATTAACCCATCCAGCAACAAAGAAACAGGCCCGCGGACTTGCAAGGCACCACTCCGCATCTGATATTAGATATCTATTAGGGCCTGACCGACCGCAGGCCCGGACCTATGCTCGCCAATAGTCATATGCCCTGACTATAACATCTAGTCCTCCCGCTCGCTCGCATATACACAACCCAGCATGTTTAATTACGTTGTCCTGCGCCACAGAAACATCTCTTTGGTTCTTGTCTACGTTGTACTTGAGCCGCCACTAAAGCACGGTCAATGTAACGCACGTTTAGTAAAATATTATTCCTGCCTTGTTCTTGCACACCGAATTGGTGCCTTTGTCTTGCATGTTCGTCAAGCATGTTCGTTCGGCATGGGACCCACACACGCATCGTGCACCCATCCGCCACCGGAAGACCCCATCTTCTGTTGTTAAATAGCACCACTCATATCCCACGGCAGGAACTTTGCCACCGCTGGATTCAAAGTGGTTCGGTACAACCTCGCCTCCACATTATAAACATTGCACTGCACTGTTCTCGTGACACATGGCTAGTTCTAGCGCGTGCACGCAAACAAGCAGCTATGGTGCACGGGTGTGTTCTGTGTGTACGCGGAGAAGGGGACCCAACTTGAAGGGAGGGAAGGGCCCACGACTTCCCCGGTTACTTCATGAGGAAACATTATTGCATGTCTCAAATTTGTGCGATAAAGACCGCACAAATATAATGTACGACTGATGACAATACGCAAGCATATTCGATTTCCGTACGGGCTGCCCAAACAGAGCGGATGCCCTAGGGAAAATAACCATGTTTGCGATGTTTAGTCATGCTGCGGTCGATGCATGATCCAGTGACCTTCCCCTACCCCGCTATGCCCTATATCCGGTACAACGTGCTAGCCCGCCGTAGTAGCACCAACCATCCCGCACAAGAACACTGCCCACCGCTATACGACAAACGGCATCCGCATACCGCCACCTGCCAGGCTCCAGAGCGGGACCTCCGGATGCTCCATACTCCACCCCTGCCGTGTAGCGACCATGCAGCCCACCCACCTTCTGGTACACGAACAAAATCGTGACATCAACACAGGCACGGACGCACACGACATTAGGTTCATATCAAAAATATAAGAATTCCTTATTGAATTTACTGGTGGACGTCTGCATCAGTTGCAGTTCCGCCATCTCGAGCAGGGGCAAAAGACCGCCCGGCACATTTCCTGGCGTGCCTTTAAAACCAAAGGAGTTATGGAAGGGGATATGTCATCAACAGTGTACGCGCACCCAGCCATCCTCCACTCGTAAGCCCAAACCATAAACATAGCAATACCGTAGAAGGATTGCAACGCTCATCTTCACCATGTATTGGATCCTTCCAGTGCGATATTTTAGCGGTTGCAGAAACGGCACCGCCACGATGCCGCCGCACCGTGTCCCTTTACGCACAGCCCAACCCCCCCGCGACAAATTTCGAAAGGCATATCTAGTGCAAGGCATACCATTATGCAACCATTATGCAAAGGAACTTCAGCCAAGGAGCATCAACCCTGACTTGGAAAGACTCGTGCTCCGTAAAACGGGCGCGCGGAGAGGGTAGAAGCCTGCGGCATATGGGAGACGATGCCCCCGGAACTGTTGACATGGTTTCGACATCCATCAGGGGTCATGCACCAACTGCAACAAACGTCATACCAGTAGACCGCGATCAGGTTCACCTCCTCTTTTACAGGGCGCAGTAGAAAACGCATCACCAAACCAAAAACTAAGCAGACCATCACCACCCTAAATATGCAGTAACAAATCATACGTGGGGCGGCCGCTGCCAAGCCTAAGCCGAAAAACACCATCGATACCGGAGCCCGTATGCGCGAAAATTAGTTGGGGTAGAATGAGGAGAAACGGCAGCCGCCTATGGCGACCATGAATGTGGGTTAGCTGCAGAAGTGGATAGCGGCAGAAGAAGAATGATCAGCCACACCTTCATATATTGGCATTATATAGCAGCAGCGGCAACAGCAGCAGGACGGGTGGGGGGCCTGGGACGACATGAAGCCGATGCGCACTACTGCGCACTCCTTGCGCGCGGCCCCACTATAACACCCGGACACATCATCACCAATACCCCTCCCACACCGCGTATGTAACCATATATTGGTGTTTGTGGATGGGCCTAAATTTCTTGTTGTCACATACATGACAGCTATCTCGACTGTTGTGCAGTCCGGCCGGCCGTATAAGCCAGGACAGTGTATAAATCAACGCACAGCACAACACGTTTAGCATAGGGAACAACAAAGCGCTTAACATAGCATACCATAGCATAGCACAGCACAGCTCAGCTCAGCTCAGCATATAATGTTAGAATATATAGCAACGCATGACAGAGGGGCATTCCAAACAGCATTCGGGCAGCTAACAACAAAAGGCCCATAACACGCAACAAATATATTTATGTATAAAATACATCATCCTCATCGCCATCAGCATCACTGTTTCGTTTGTACCAATTGCATCCGTTTATTGCAGCGCATCTTGGTCCAAGGCCCGAGCGGCTCTCCCCGCTCAGACCCCAGGCAACCTTCTCGCCGTTGTTCCCATCTCGCAACCCACAGCTGCCCCGCTTTGAAAGGGCG
This sequence comes from Volvox reticuliferus, assembly GCA_019650235.1. Classification (NCBI taxonomy): domain Eukaryota; kingdom Viridiplantae; phylum Chlorophyta; class Chlorophyceae; order Chlamydomonadales; family Volvocaceae; genus Volvox; species Volvox reticuliferus. Next base: position 487,443 of record BNCP01000022.1, read on the forward strand.
CGGCAGCTGCCATGGTACATGAATACACTTCAAAACAGAAACTGCTTCCGTTTCCAGCTTTTGCCCACACGAATTCCCCCAACCTCCCAAGCTCCCCAGGCACTGCACTGCACATGTGCACCGCTAATGCTCTGGATCTGACCACCAGGAACGTTGCTGCGGCTGCCACCTTCCTTCCCCCACTTCCCAAGGTGCCATGACGGCGACCATCTGGCAGTGGGAGATGGCGGCGGCTGTGGTGGTGGTGGTGATGGTGGCGGTGATGTCAGTTGTGGTGGTGGCGGTAATGGTGATGGTGGTGGTGGTGATGGCGGCGATGAGTGTGTAGGTGGTAGCAGCCAGTTGATCTGAGGTTTGTCCACCTCAATCGTCAAGGTAGCCGCCCTCATTGCGCAGCCGCGACTTACCCCGTAGTAGCGAGGGGGGAATTGCGGATGTGAAGGACAGCTGCTGAGCCAAGAACACGTCTGAGGAGGTGCAACTCGAGGTGTCCATTGTAGACATCAACATCTGGTGGCGGGAGCCATTGGCGATGGCGGTCCCAACCAACCCGGCTGCGGCGATGCGTGCGCCGCCGCTACCATTCGTCGTGACAGTTCCGCCACTGCCCGCACCGCCACCACCGGTTTGCGTAGACTCCGGCGTGCTGACGGCTGGCGGAACCAGGTAGTGTATCTGGTCTTCAGGGAACCACACGTACTGTGTGCAGAGTACAGAAAAAGCGCAGATCAGTAGATGGAAAATGGTATAATGGAAGTACAGGACCGATATTGATGTAATGGGCTGGTGCGGTATTGACTTTAGATGGGCTGGAAGAGGGAAGCCATTCCTTACTAAAAATATTTTAGGGAGGGAAGAAGAAGAGGGAGGTGGGAACGAGAACATGAGGAAGGGAAATGGACGCAAGACACGCGGACGAGCTGTGCCTCCGCGCGCAGTTGAGAGACACAGCATTGCCACCGCTGCAGAGGCACAAGTGGGGAGAAACTGGCCGGTGGCGCCGCTACAGGCGAGTAATGGAAGCATGGAGCTTGTCGGCAGTCCATCACCATTAAAAGGCACCTCGCGGCTTCGCGGACATGTACGTGGGCCATCGGCCTCGGGTTTTGAGTTGCTTAGGAGGTGTGGCCATGCATAGGTGCAGCCATACCCAGACGTGCGCACAACCTGGCATGAGGAACCACAAGCACCATGTACGCACCACCTAAGGGTCAAGCATCAAGACTGGTGCTGCTATCGATCGTGACCGGCCAAGTGGTCATCCCTGACCCAGGGGACTGAAGATCCCCGCATCCCTCGGTTGTCGCGCCCCACAACGGCCGCACGGCGCGTCGCAGTACGTACCGTGTTCAGGAGCCCTTTCCCCTTGATCTGGAGCGGACAGGACAACGCAGCGAATGACCATGGCAGCGCGGGGAAGTGCGCGGATGGGCGGATGGACGGGTGGACGTGTGAGTGAGGTCTTGCGAGGCACGGCTAGAAAAGGCATCGGGCTTCAAGAGACAGGCATGCAAGATGGACAGCACGCAAAAGTTTCTGGACAGCGCTTCCCCTATTAACACAATCACGCAGCTGAGGCTGAAGCTGTCTTCAGGCCCGATACAATGACCTAATTAGGAGGCCAGATAGATGCCCAACTCAGCAGCCAGCAAGGGTCCGGGTTACTGTTCCCGGGTATCTCCTTGGCCGCACGTCTCCCTCCCTCGTTCCCTCGCGCATTCCACCAAGATTTCGGCTAGTGGGAAGTACGGGTGGTTTACCGCGGGGCCAACGTTGTTCCGTTCACTCTTTCGGTAAACTCCCCATCTCCGGCGCCAGTCCCCATCTCCTTCAGCTCCTCCCACCCGCAATCGTCCACATACCTGCACGCCGCCCGTGGGCGTCCAATTTTCGTGCGGCAGTAGCGCCCGCGTGTCCTCCGACACGTGCACACTGCCCGGTGTAGCGGACGTCTGCATGCGGGAGGCGGTGTTGACAGTATCCCCGAACAGCACAAACCGGGGCACCCGGGTGCCAACGATGCCGCTCATGACGGGTCCCGTGTGGATGCCTGCGAGCGAGGAAGGTTATGGAAAATACCTGTATCGGGCTGCGGTTGGGGAATCTGTCTGCCTTACTAGCCGCTGCGCGAGAAGCTGAATAGATGAAGAGCCAAAGATGCGGTGCGGGTGGCATCCCGGTATTCTAGGATGAGCCTGTGGGTGGGGAATGGCTGGGCTGGGTGCGGAACATGGGCTCTTCCGCGTCCCACCTCCCTGATGCCCACGTTGTGCCGTTGCCTGTTGCACTGTCCACCGGACGTACTTGCCTCCCACAACCCGAAACCGGAAAGCCCTTGAAACCGGAAAGAATTGCAGTGATTGGGACCTTGCCCCTTGTCTGTGCGCTCTTTCACGGCAGCCTCCGCCTCCGCCTGTCCCACTTCCCACGTTATGTCAGGAAGCAGCCTACCAATGCGAAGCTTCACTGGTTCCTCCAGGGTGGGTAGCTTCGTTTTGGCCGCCACATTAAGCATCGCCTGCATAGGCGGAGACGGGCAGAATACCAGCAGCGGATTAATTGAGGCTTTCGAACAGAGTGAATTGGAAGGGGAACGGCCCAACAGAGGACGAACAAGAGAGCAAGAAGGCCAAGATAAATCTTAACTGTGCAGACGAGGGAGCAAAGCAGACAAGCAGAGGAAAACTAATAGAGCACAATGATGCCGGGAAGGGGAGAGAACAGACAAAAAAAGCAGAATGAAAGGCTTACAAGGGCGGAATAGCGCAGAGCTGAAGCAAGTTGGACAAATTATTGTGGCATTGAACAAAGCCCAAGAGATAGGAAGAGCGTAGAACGCAAACAAAGAGGAGGGCAGTGCAGGCAAGGTCAGGGATGGGCCGACACAGAAGTAGCCACGCCTACCTTCGCAAACATGAAGACCTTTTCTGCATGCAGGGGGTCCCAGCGGTCGCGCACCGCCACCGCTCCATCCTCCTCCTCCCGCAAAAGCCCCCCGGCCACGATGAACAGCCCACCGATCGTTTCCATCTGTCCAAGAATGTTCCAGTTATGGGTTCCCGGAAGGTATGCCCAAGAGGGTAGAGGGAGCACTTGGTGCGAGCATGCGTCGACGTCCGGTGGGTGTATCGACAGCAGATGGAATGAAGCGAGCACACACCACAGATCCCAATTCCCGTGGGCATGCCAGTGTAGTGCAATTACAAACAGCATGAGAAGGCATAGTCTTCAGGAGGAGTTTGGACAACTACTACTACTACTACTACTACTACTACTACTACTACTACTACTACTACTACTACTCGATGACGAGTATACCTCAGGCAGTATGCAAGCATCTAGTGCATTGAGGAAAAGGAAACGTCCTATCTGCTTCTGAGCGCTTCTGAGCAGGTTAAGTAGGTATTGCTTTTAAGCGGCGTGGCAGGGAAATGAAAAACAATGGACCGGGGATCACGTGGCAGGGAGGAAAAGCCGTAAGTACCAGATTTGCTGATCGTGAAGCGCCAGTGGTACTGCTGATGCCGGCGGCGTCTACAGCAATGGTGGTGAACCGGTGCTAGCGCGGCCGCAAGTACGACGGCAGCGGGATACTGCAAGATATGAGCCGTGGCGGCAATGCTACGCATGGACATGCCGGCACCACACCCCCAAGAGGTTCTTTCCCGCAACCCCGCTGTTGCAGGATCCCACGCACCGGCAGTCCTGTCACTATAATTCTTATAGTTCCACTTACCTTGTGCACTCCGAAGGGCTCGATGGAGTTGTCAAATTTGGCGAACAGGTCATTGAGGAAGGCCAGCACCTTTTGCGGTGGCAGCTCCATGCAAATATCATCAAAGCCGGCAATATCCGCGAAAAGGACGGTGGCCTGCGTTCAGTTGCAACGTGCCGAGGCAGCATCACGAGTTCACGACGTTGCGTTGCATGCCACATAAAATAAACGAATTTAGAATCTCTTCCGGCAGCATCACTTTTGCTGAAGGGGTGAACAGCGGAATGCCTTATCAGTGCGGAGGCACGTGCCAAAGCGCATTGCGGTGCGGGAAAGACACTCGCATCGGTTCCGGCACGAAGTTGTGAGTAAGCTTGCATCCCGCCACTTTGACCGCCGGCCTGGTGCCTGGCAAGGACTCACGGGGTCTTGAGCGTTCAGGTGAATGAACCGCCTTCAGCCTAAGTTAGCTCCCGAGCTTCCTCCCCTGCCTTGTCTTTTTTTGTCCTAGTGCCCAAACAACCCCAACTTCTCGCTGCGAGTCCCCCCTCCCTTTGCTTTTGATACCCCTTGCATCGGTTCGCCTTCCTTCCTTCCATATGGCGGACCTGGGACTTCATAAACACTTCCGGCACTTTACAGCGTATTGATTTCGTTACATGTACAACTTACCACCTCTACTCACCCCTTCCCAGCCCCGGTTGCTGACCCCGAGTCATGACGCGCCTAACCTTGACAAAACAACCCTACCTGCGGGTGCATGGTCGCCAGCTTGTCGCAGTCCCGCAGCACAGGCCTCCAGTCACCCCCGTCCAGCCACTCTCGGGGCAGTGAGTGTATGGAGCTGGCCCCTTCAGTGGTTTGCGAGCGGAGCATTGGGTTGGCCTCCACCACGTGCTGAAGCACATGGCGCGGAAACAACCTGCAAAAGAAGTGGGCAGGGTGCATTTACGTGTTGATTACGGAGCGGTATAGCGACAGCCCAATCCGGACGAAATGAGCGCCTGCGATTCCATCCCCGGTTGTTGTTGTTGTTGTTGTTGTTGGTGTTGTGTGTGTGTGTGTGTGTGTGTGTGTGTGTGTGTGTGTGTGTGTGTGTGTGTGTGATGAACACGAATTGTTATGCCAAGGGCTGTTAAATGCATTGCATAATTTGGTAAGGCTTGTGGCCGTGGAGAAGCTGAGATGGATATGGTCAACTGCCATATGTGTGTACATGTATTCATTTGAAATTAAATAAAATCCACACACCCTGTCCGGGAACATGAACCCGCGGGCGCAACCCGTACACCCGTTTCCTTGATCTTCGTCTCCAACTTCGCTTCCCCGCTTACTGCAGCAGCAGCCTCCGCTCCGCACACATGACGTGCACTAGGTGCCTCTCCGCCCGGACTTTGGCGGTCACATCCACCTAAAAGAGGGTCAGGCAGAATTGAGGATGGGAACAAGAACGCACGACGGCGACCCTGGATGACATCGTGTGGAGTACAGGGCAGGCACGCACTCAGGGCTGTGAAACAGGGCGGAATAACCCTCCGAACAGGACGCCGTTCCGCAAAGGGCGGGCCAACCCAAGAAGTCAGCCGGAAACGTGAAAAACAAACAAACAGGGCCGTATCGCTACACCCATAAGGATTCGAAATCCCTATTATTACGTTCGTGTCACAAGGACTGGGCAGAAGTTTAGGGGCCAGAAATTTAAGATCGCGGATTTGCCTGATCGGGTGATTGCAGGACGCGGATGCAGGTGGAGCCTATTGCCACATTAGGAGCTGTTACGCGTGTGTATAACCATAAGCACTCCATCGTATACCCATCGCCGTATACCCATCGCCGTCCCGCTCCTGCGGTCGACGCTACCCTCCGCATCAAGGTGACGGTTGCTCGAGGGGAACAAGGTGAAGGGCTTAGGGATTTTAGGGTTTCAAAAAAACAAGAACCAGCGCGTCCCTTTGGGCCTGCAACAGACCATCAATCCATATGGCGCGTACCTGCGTCACCACCAGCACCGCAGACCCCGTGACTGGGTCCAAGGCGCTGACGGCCGAAATCTCATGCCAAACGTCATGTTCTCCACCAGCGGCAACAAAGGCGTCGGCCGCGCCGCCGCCGACAGTGTCATCCGCCTTGTCCGCCAGGGCTTCCCCAGCAGCGTCCTCGGCATTTCCCCCATGCTCAGAAGTACTCAGGTTGGATATCTGCCGATCCGGCTGCTCCGACTGAATATACGGCAAGAGCCCAAATGCCAACTCCGCCTCGCCCCCCGTTACGACGACGCCCGTCGGGATGGAGCCGCTATCCCCCCCAATGGTGCTGTGCTGCGCCGCTGGGTTCGAAAGCAATGACCCGCTGCTTTGCGACCGCGACTGCTGTGTTACCGTCACTTCTGTCGCTGGCAGAGTCGTCGCCGTGGTGACTACTGCTGCTGCTGCTGCTGCTGCTGTGGATCCCCCAGCAGTTATCATGGCGGAGCTCGCAGCGTGTGGGCCCGCCGATGGCGCCAGCGACTGCGATGAAGTGGCACCACCAGCATTCGCCAAAGTACTTCGCCGTGCTCGCAGCAGCGCGTTCAGCGCCGACATCTCCGGACGCGTCAGCGCCGCCGGCAATGGCGGCGGTGACGGTGGCGGGTCTACCGCTGCCGCTGCCGGCGGTTGCACCACCGTGGCGTTGCTGACGTTCCTAATCCGCGCCTGCGGCGTGGCTAGTACAGGTGATGGTGGTGCCGGTGCCGGCGTTGCTGCCACTCCCGCCAAGGCCAGCGCTCGATCATACGATTTAGACTGGCGCCGGATTGCCGTAGCTGATTGCGGGCGGGGTGCATGAGTGCTGTCGCCGACGGCTGTGGTACCGCCACTGGTGGTGCCACCGGAATCATGCAAGGCCCGTGAACCCGCCTGCGATGAGCCAACCGGTGCCGCGGCAGAGGCGAGGGCAAACGGGGCGCTGCGGAGGCTATTGGCGAACACCAGCACACGCGACATCCCCGTCGTGTTGGAGCCAGCACCGCTGGTCACGGCGTTGCCCGCTGGCTTGACGGCGGCGCCAGCGCTAGGAACGGTAATGGGCCCGTCGCCCCGCCGTCCGGAAGGGCTGGTCGCGCTACTGTTAACTGTCACACTACCACCGTCGTGACTCCTCTGCACTCGCCGCTTCAACGGAACTGAGCTAGGTCCGGAAACCCTATCCAGCAGCGACGTCGCCGTCGCCGGCAACATCGAGGGTTCGGCTGTCCTTACTGCATCCGCGGCCACGGCCACGACGGCCACCGCGGCCGCCGTGTCGAGCGATCCCCCTGCTGGAGCTAACATCCCTGGCCGCCGCGCCGGAGCCAGACCCGCACCCGCAACCAGCCCCGACGTGACGTGCGGCTGGGAGTGGTGCCTTACGCCGCCTGGCATAGCGCCCGTCTGCGGCCCGGAACCCAGGCCTGTCGGCGGCGCCCGCAATCGTCGCAGTAGTGTAGGCGGAGCCGCCTGCGTGGCGCTGCCCCATCGTCGCATAAGACCCAACGATACAGCCTTCCCAGCGGATGCTTCTTCCTCCCTGGCATCCTCGGGACTGTCGAACGCGATGGCTGTGCTCTGGGCGCGCTTGGATATGCGCCGGGCTCGGGAGCGCAATGCATGACCCATGAATCCGGCGGCGAAGATGCGCGCGCCGCCGTGGTGATGATTGGCGGGCCACCCGCGCGAGGCGGGATCCGCCAGGACTGTCCAGGTGGAGGTCTGGGCGACGGTAAGGCAGGATGGGGAGGGCGGCACCAGTCAGAGCGGATCCCAGCCAAGACAGCGCAGGGCGCGCTGAAACCCGGATGCAGTCGAAGTTGAACTCGGACAATAATCGCAACAAGATGGCAAAGTGCGCGGTGCTGTGCATCAAGGTCAGGTAGAAACGTATGGACAACCCGGAGTGCGATGTGCGCAGTGAAGAACAAGGAAACCACCTTCGCTCGAATGGAGGGAATAAGTCGTAGTGTGCTAACCCTGGGCAGACTGAAGCGAGATGTGCATGCATGTGTGTTGTTGGGGGCCTCGCCCTTCAAGTGGACCGAGGACAAGCCATGCGTTCAGCTTTGGCGCTCGGGCGAGCTTATTAAAGACATCTATGTAAACCCCGATAAAAGCTATAATGATTGGGGGGCGTCCCGCTGGCACGAAGCAACAGGGCTCCACCAAATAGGTTCGTAGGCCTCTGGTGAAGGTATACCACTCGGTAACACCGGTAATTGATAAAGCACCGTGGCAACTTATTGATGCCCTTGAGAAGCAGTGAATCCAAATCTTGCTGGAGAGAAGTCATCTTGCCAAAAGTATCGACGCCGCTCACATCAATTACAGCACCTCCACATCATGAACAGATCACTTGTTGAAAGACACCCCAACCAGAGCCCGCACGTCACACATCTTGATTCCCAAATCCCCCAGCTTTTTTCAAAACTGCAGCGCAGCTGCCTCCTTACCGCAAGCGGATCCGCTTCACCGTCGTACAAATTCATCGCAGAAGCACGGGGCCCGGCCAGGTCCGACCCCGATCCCGGCCCCGGCCCCGGCACCGACACCACCGTCTCAATGACTTCTCCCGTCGTTGCTCCGGACTCAAGCTGCTGCTGCTGATGTTGCTGTTGTTGTTGCGGATAACTGCTATTGTTGTTGTTGTTGTTGTTGTTGTTGTTGTTGTTGTTGTAAATGCTGTTAAGGACATTGTTGCGGTAGTTCATGCGAGAACCGGACAGCATTACGCTTCCGGAGCTATGTTGCGTGCTGGTCGCGCTGTCGTCAAGGAGTGTGGAAGGGAGGTGAGGGCCCTGGTGCTGTTGCTGCTGATACGACGGCTGATGCGACTGTGATTGCGACTGCTGCGGCTGTAGAGTCTCTTGATGGGTTGCCTCGTTTTCTTGCTGTCCTGACGGCGGACACAGCTGACGTCCACGGTCCTGCTGTTCTTGTCGTTGCTGCTGATATTGTTGGTGTTGGTGGTGATGGTGGTGATGGTTTTGGTAATGATGAAGTTGCTGTCGCTCCTCTGATCGATGCGGTGATAGCCACCGCCGCTGCGGGTCCTCTGCTTCTCGTCGTTGCTCTTGCTCCTGCAATTGTTCTCGCTCCTGTGTCTGCTGCTGTATCATGCACACGTCCTCACCCTGCTGCTGTTGCAGCTGCGCCTGATATGGCTGTGCGATCATTGATTGAGATATCCTGAGCGCGGGTTGCCGCGGCGTCGACTGCAGAGTGTCATGAGACCCCGTCGCTAGAGTCGCCCCAGTCTCCGGCCCTAGGCCCTCCATATCCTTCGCAGTGGCGATTTGGTGCGGATGTCTACCGTACACCAGCTTCTGCTTCAGGCTTTCGCTCGTAGGTACGCGTACGATGCCTGCAAAAAGTATTTCGCGGCTCAAGGCGCATCATATTGCGCTGTTTCAAAACCCTATCAAACGCCGCACCATGGTCCTCCCAACTGTAGTCAGCAGCGGCGCAATGCTTGTCCCCACGCAGACAACTACCTGGTAGCCCTCAAGACGACGACCCCTCCCCGACGTTTTGGGACGTAGCAGCGCACCTTGCCAGACGTTGCCTCTCCCAAGCAGTACGTCTATCATTTGCCGCAGCTTGACCTGTAATGGTGCAACAAAACGGTGGAAGTACAAGGCATGATGTGGGGCTGGAATGTTATGTGAATAGCTGGCGCAGCTCTGGCCCCGCACATTCAACGGCATAAGCCAGGCCACGAAAGGAGGTGGCAGCTAACTGCTGTGTCGAAGAGTGCGCGTCGCAACGAGGGTGCATGAAGTTGCAGCCGGGACATGTGGAGCAGACGGGAAAGAAGGCGTGAGGACAGTCCGAAGCTCTGTGACACATGCGTTCCTTTGCCGCGTCTCAATTTGTTTTCGACGAGCTCCGCAAACCGCAACTTGAATTGAAGCAATGGTACTTTTCCTGGGTGTAATCGATACAGCAATTGTCCTGGGTTTGACGAGAACATTCTTTCTCCCCTAGGTCTTCCTGAATACATAAATGACCAATCCTGTTATTTTTGCTCTCGCCAACATACCTGTTCGTACGTAAAGATGCAGCCCAGAACCCCGAGTCCGGAACCGCAATCGCCCTCGTAAGATCCCGCCTCCGCGCCCCCGAAATCGAGGCCACCGCAGTCAACGGCACCGTCCTCCAAGACCATCGTTGTCGCGGATAAGAGCGCGGGGCCGTGGGCCCGGGCCATCGGCATAGGGCCCATGTATTGCACGCTGGCGGGATCTGCACAATGGGAATGCCAGGCAAAGCAGGGCAGACGCCGGAACGTGGAGATGGGCAGGGTCTGGAAAGAACGTGCAGTGTTGCTTTGGCCCGATATAAGATAGAGATCAGGGACCCTCGCAGGTACGGGGGGCAATCCTCCTGCATGTGCATCCCCCCTACCGGTTCCCTGTCTCGGACTTCTTGCCTCATCCCCGCCAAGACCTCCCTAATGACCCCATCCTGACGCGACCATATCCAATGCCAGCAGTCCTTTCTTCACCCACCGCTCTTTGGAGTCCCAGTCTACGTCCGCCTGCTTTGTTCCGGCCCTACATGCCTGCAACACCGTTGCAATCGCATCCGGCATGCTCTCCGGCCATATGAAAGACCCCGAGCGGTGATACCGTAATCTTTTATGCATATACCCCACCTCCCTGAGGCGACTATAGTGTTTCCGTTTGCATTTCCGTTGCATTCGGCTGTACCGGTAAGGTTCAGGGCTCAGACTCACTCTGGTGCACCACCTGGCCGTCCAGTGCAAAAACAGTGATGATGGCAGGTAGGTGAGCAGCGACCATGGAGTCGCGCTGCCGGTGGGCGGCCACAGCAGAATCGTGCATATTCGCCCGCTCCGCCAGCTCACCCTCCGGTGTAACGCCCGACGCCGACAGCCCCAGGGTCATCCGCACACCCTCCCCGCCGCCGTTTGCGCCGGCGTGTGATACAACCTGCTCGCGTTGCGGTCCTTGATACGCTGTGTCTCGGCTGCGCAGCTGGCGGCCCCCAGGCCCTGAGGTTGAGGCGGTGGGAGGGAGTTTGGGGCATTTTGTAAAATAAGGAGGCAGGCAGGGCGACACAACCACAGTTTATTATAGATTAAGAGATGTTCCGAAACCAAGGGCGTCGGTGGCCGGGGTGATTGGACGGGGGAGAAAAGGTCAGGCACCGACGGCGGACTCTTCAAAGTCAATCTTTATGCGTATGAAAAGAGCTGCCAAACGCAGCGGGGTGACGGAATCGCCACTGCCAAGGGTGGTGCTTATCTCGTTCCCGGAGATGAATGACTCGACGGAAGACAGGAGGGGCAAACGGTGGTGGATACAACTTGATCCCCGTAATTGGTCCGCCGCTGGCACAGTTATGGGGATCACGATGAATTGGGATAGGGCAATAGACATGCGATGTGCGCGGCTGGCGTTCACCAGCCCGCCCTTTTACTCTCCGGCGTAAGGCTTGCCAACCCACCTGCGTCGACGTGACGTGGCGGCAGCAAGGGGGCCCGGCATACCAGCAGCAGCGCCCGCGGCACCACGATGCCATGCGGCCCCGTTGAGAACTGGACGAGTGAAACGTGAACCTGAACCGAGACTGCAGCGAGCAGGTCCGAGGTGAACCTTGCGGCAGCAGCGGCAGGCTGAGCTGCCTGAGCTGCGAACGTGGACCCGGCAACCATTACGACCTGCTGCGTTGGGCCCGAACAATTGACCGCCGCTATCATGGCTTCCATAACTGCAGGATTCCGTGCCGCGTTGGTCAAGCGGTCCCATACATCTAGACTTGTGGCGTTGTGCCACAGCACAGTAACCTGGGGAACAATAGAGCTTCCATTCCGTTGTTCCCCCAGGGCGATGCAGGCGACAGGAAACTGTGAGCAGGCCCATTCGGCGATAAGGCTCGTGACCTCCAACAACGGCAGTGCTGCTGCCTCAGAAGGCGACAATGGTTCTGCGTTGCCTATAATTCCATTTCCGAATATGTTGAATTCCTTTGTATTGCCTCCTTTTTTTGCGGAAGCGAAACCGCAAAAGCAAGAAAGGGCCCACATTGCCTAACCCACGCCTACTCGGAACGCGCCATGTACTAAGCTGCTACATGCCCATAACGTTATTTTCACAATTAGGGTGGGGTTATGATCCTGCAGGAGTTCAGGTATATGTGTTTCAGCTGGCCATGGTTACGCCAAAGAAATTGGAGGGAAAACAAGTAAATAACTTTTGTTGACCAAGTCTACTGTTGGGACAAAAACCATGGAAACGCGCATTGTACAGACCCAGACTATTGTCTTTACGGCATGTGCGAAAGCTACTCGAAGCAAATTTGACACCCGTAATTGAACCAAAGCTAGGACATTATGCCACCTTTCCGTTCATTATATAGAAATTGTGTTACTGGCGCCAGCCCGAGAAACAGGTTTTTGCGTCGGCTGTCATTTCCGCAAGTTTCTCAATCAGGTAGGATTACTGATATTCAAGCGGACGACATGGAATCACATTAGTGCAAAGTAAATCTTTAGCCTGGCTAGGTCATTGCCGGTAGGTACTTGCAATGGCAGTACCCAAATTCGTATGTTGACGCGGTGCCCAACCGACTGGTTGTCATTTACGGGCCCATTGTCCCATCGCCGTAATTCCCAAGGCATCCTTGATGAATAGCGGTTTATGTACGAAGCATTAAAGTGACCTTTGTAATTACGTGTGACTATGCTGGTCATACCCTGATATTCAAGCAGTGTAACTCATCGGTGCGGAATGTTCTCACCCGTTGTTCAGTAACCTACGAGGAGAACATTGGATCAAAACACAACGTAATATTTGAGTGCATTCAGGGGATCGGTGATCACTGGCATTGTTACAGGGACACGTCAGGTGGACTCCTGGCATCCAGAAGGAATAATATAAGATGATGGTTTGAAGTTATCCACAGATCATTACAATCGCGGGTGGTTGGTACGATGACCGTTCGGGAGGACCTCACGGCGAATCATCTATCCCCTGTATCTATCTATGCGACAGTAAGAAGGGTATCGAAGCATGGAAATCTCGCTCCTCCTCGGTGAAACTATGACGTATTAGCATATAATAGGCCTCGTGAAGTAATCCTGGTCTGGTCCAGGAAGGCACCCCTTGCAGAAAGGGAGGATACAGTGGAAAGCATTGCAATGGGAAAATCAGTTGGTTTTTCAAGAGGCACTCGCATATGGCTATACACTAAGTGTGTGAGCGGTTCTGCCCTAATCCTTGGGCAGATACATGGCAGCCAAGCTCCACATATCACACTTATCCCATGCAAATAGCTGAACAATATGCGATATATCGGGTGTTAGGCATTTGTATAATATATTTAAGTGCATTGTCATGCGTTGTCGTGATTGGCTGGGAAAGATATTGGCTTCGGTATCCGATTAACGAATTCCTTGTCCTTCCCGTGCTTGGCCCTTGGCAGGACCCAATAAAATATCATCGCTATTATCCGTGCGTGCCTCCCTGAAGCTGGCCGACCTAGCCAGGGCATCCACGCACCGTACTTCGGGATGCACGTAAATGTAAGGCCTCTCTAATCCCGGAGCTCGTTAGGTTCCCGCTCATCTCGCTCCACCGAATTAAGGCCGCACTGACACTTCAGACGCTTTCTCGCTGCACCTTTGCCGCAACTTCGTAATTCATTCGCTGAGTTCTCTTTGGAGAGAAGACTAGTTCTTGGACGATAAGTACGGTAATGTCGTACTAGTGATTGTGGAGTAGTTATGCAAGTCTATTGGTGCTTTCAACGGCATAGTTGGCATAACTTAGTAGTCGTTATCTATCCGGAGGCATGGACGGTATGGCGTGATGCATCAACCGGCGACTGAAGGCAACTTAAAGCGTCGGTTTATGAACGCTGTGCTGTCGCAGGTGCCACGCACAGGTTTGCTAGAGCTGACAATGTACGGCACGTCCTGTTGCTAGAGGTTGATCAGAATGTGACGTACAGAGGACAAGAAGTGCCCTTTTCCCTGCCAGTGAATTCGTGTGGGCTATTATTAGCTAGGTCCTAGGTCCTAGGTCCTATTATTAGCATGGGAATACCCGCGGAATGCACCAATAGAACACCTTCCATTTCGTGATTGTGCAGAGAAGTTTAACCATTACTTGAAGGATGAAGGATACAAGGTGCTGCGATTTTCACCGAAGTCTTCCCCTCATCGCCTCGCAACAAACGTCAATAAATTATGGAGCAGATTTTGCTGCCATCATCAATGCTTGCATAAGTATTATCAGTGTGAAAGGATATGAGCTATATCGGGACAACCTAGTGCAACCAAGTATTTGCAGCATCGAGGGGTGAGTGGCGGCCTGACTCACTTCTTTAGGGCTTCGTCGTGACTGTAATTGCCTACCCATGTAAAAACACCCCACAGGAGCATGCATTCCCCTGGCAACAGCTAAGCACAGCAGCGGCACAGCACGATGACCGCCCTAAACTGGAACTAACTAGACAATATTTATTTAAGGAGTACAGGGGGAAAAAGGGCTTGGCATCATCGGGGATGGAGCGAAATCTTTCCTGGGAGGCATTTTGGAGCAAACAGGATGGCGTGACAATCCGCTGGCACAGAGATTGTGCACCTTGCGGCACCTTGGACAACCAGCCCTAATCTACCTAACATGCCCTAAAAACGATTGATGTTAGTGCTCAGCAGCTTGATAAAGGGATGTATGTTCTCAGCTTTCTGGAGATCTTGAAATTCATCGGTTCAAGATCACAACCTCTCAAAAAATGTATGGCGCATTACGGTTGGCTACCCTTGACTCGGTTTTTCAACAATTCGAATAAAGGTCATCGACGCATCAAATTATTAACGTTGTAAGAAAATCCAAGGATTTTAATTAGGGCACATGGACCCTTTGTGGCCGCTTGTGATGATGATAGTGATTACAATCTCATTAGAACTCGTAAGGCCCGTACGAGACAGGAGGCTCAAGGGACCGCAAAACATGCAGTATTAGGAAAAAGATAAAATTACATAGGGAGAAAATAAAGACCAAACAGATAATAACAAGAAATTGAAAAGTTCTAAAGCGTTAGGTCCTACCCACAATCGATAGCCGTCTTAACCGGATGCTATGAATAATCCTTCAACGACGTTATTTGAAGCATCATTGCTCCTTGCACAAAGCTCAACCTAGTAAAATTGTCACGGGTTTCAGCATAACCGGGGCATTCCATCAGCATTCCATTTCATTCATCTTCGATAGGAGCAGCATCGTTGCAAACGCGACAGCAACGCTGCTCCCTTTGAAGGCCGGAAAGTCGGTTTGCCTCTAACGCCCATGCATCAAGATGGAATGAAGCCGCTTGTAGTCCTTGGATGGATTGAGCAAGTTGGGCACGGTTTAGCGAGGCTGCACGAGGCTTTGTAAAGCTGTACAAGGACGCAGTCCTGACCAAGGTTTGTTTTAAAAACATAAATTGTCATCATTTCTTATGTTCATGGCGCCTGGAGCCCACTCGTGGAGAGCGCGTGGAGCACAGACTCCGTCTGCGATGTTTTACCTAGTTTGCACAAGTCAACCCACATTATCTTCATAGAAATTTACAGGCATTGATGATGGAACTATGGTTGTATTATAGGAATACGTAGTTCGAACCCGCTTTCGCCGCATGCAACTGTTGGTTAAAGTCATATTGCCGTACGTCGCCGTTTGGAATGAGCTCATATGTTCGATTGCTAAACGTTCTGGGAAGGGGAAGCTATTGCCTATCAGGTAGCGGTATCCTCGGTGATTTCAGGCTGTCGCGTTGCAGCTACCCTCAATAAGCTTGCATCAGACGCGGATATCTGCGCGTGTAGCGGCGTTGCATTATGTTACAGTCGCACTTCAACCTTTCATTTATACAAAAATCATCAACGTTGGGCGCGTCAAAAAGTAATCGTGCGTCGTCCGTGCGCACAAAGTCGCTTCAGGTCTTGGCCCAAAAGGATGACCGCAATGGCGAATCTCCAGTTGACTGGGACGGCGCATGGTCAAGGTAGGCAGCTGTGTGCCGTTTCATGTAAAACACAAGGGTGTGGTAGGAAGCATCAGCATCTTGCGCGCGCTGACTTCTTGCTAGCGTGGCGCTATGCACTTGCATAAGCCACGGCGCCAATTGAGAGGTTGGGTCTCAGAGTGCTCGGGTGCGATTTTTGAAACCTTTCCACCCATGCTCTTGCGCACAGCTTCCAGCGTCAGCTGCGTTCGCAAGTGGAGGTCAAAAGCACAACGAACGGCCGGAGAACCACAGGGGGCCGGGCAGAGCCGCGCCGGTCCCCACCGCCAAGGCGGGTGCTCAGCAGTAGTTCACAGGGTGGGTGGGGTGGACAGGAGGGCGAGCGAATCCGTCGCGCCGAGCGCGTGCTGGTGGACCTTTGGAGCAATGCCGACTTCCTCAAGGCCGGCACGGCGGCAAGTATCATTCTCCTAGTTGTATTCGTCCTAATCATCGGCCCGCCACCGCCCGACGGTCGCTGCTCGCTGTACTGGTGCTGATGTTCGCTAATCTTGGGGCTGGAGTCGCCATACATGCCACCATGTGGCATATGCTCTCGGAGGGATATACTGTCTAATGGGCCCTATCTTTCCTGTTGATTTTGCCATATCGAGCAGACCGGACTTGGGGGCCATCTGGGTAAGCACACTATCATCGTCTTATCTGGCGAATGAAACCCAACAGATGGCATTCGCGTGCTTTGGTTGATGCAGATTAAGTGATGTTCAGCAGGGAAATACTGCTGCAGGGAAAACGTGGCTATTTGTTGGTACTTTATGATATGCTGGTTGGCTGCCTTTGCCTCGGACGAAATGTACTGACAACCAACTACCGATAAATCCTCTTTTAATGACACGAGGTCGAAATCCACAACGCAATGAAGCTTTACACGCAGATAGATGAGCTGTTCTGGCTACCAGGGACCCTTCTACTGGCCCCATAAAGCTATGCCAGCCACAAGCAACAAAACAGCAGATGCCATGCCGTTTACTCGTCCTCCTGGCTGCGCAGGCGAGCGTTGCCGTTGATAACACGGATATTCAGCTGGGCAGCACGCTCCACAATCGCCCGCCGCTTAAGCACGGCAACATTGTGTGCGATCTCGGCACAGAAGCGCCTAAACAGCCAAAGGTGCACGGGACCGGGCAAGTGAATGGTAAAAAGCAAGCGACATCAAGAGATACGGTCCAATGACAAACCCGGGTTAGACATCAGGTGGACCAAACAACCAAAAGATGAGCTTTCAAGACGTTACGCATGAAGCCGAACCTCGCCAATGGAATACACCCATGTTAGATAGTTCTGTACAGCCTCCACAAGATGAAAGGCAGTACGGACCATATTCATTGTGTTTACGTGTCCTTACGCTGATCCGTGCCCACAGCCTTCCAGAGACAATAATGAAGACTACTTACCGCTCTTCAAGACCACGCGATAACTTTTTCCAATTCATTTTCATCTATCCACCCGCATTTTCACCTTCGTTGCAAACATCCCCTGACCCTATACATCCGACGCACCTGTTATGCATCATTAGGAGCTCCAGGTCCTTAACATTATGGACCGTGTACTTCAGAAAGCCGTTCGGAAGCATGTGCTTAGTCTTTTTGTTAGACCCGTAGCCGATGTTGGGCATCGGAAGTGCGCCCTTAAACCTGCAATACAAGCACACAGTAACGTCGGCAGACCAGGGGCATGTATCTGTCACGTGAATGGAAAGGAGGCCGACATATAAATGCTAGGATAATCCAAACTGAGCCCCAAATGCCCGACGGATGTTGCGTCTTAAGCAGAGGCAACAGACAAATATGGGAAAGCCTAGGTGATAAAGTTTTCGTGCCAGGCGCGACGCTTACCCCCTAGGGAAGGCAGCCACGTGCTATGTGCAAAGCAAAACCCAAACACGACCCGCAAATGTGTCCACCCAAAGATCGAGTGACGCGAGAAGCAAGTCGCATGTCCATGCAGGACCCCCTTATACAACTCTATATCGCAACATGCATGTCGCCTACATGCAGCAGTCATAGCATGAAGAATGGGACCGAACCACTCTCCGGTTGTTCGGGTTCGCCATACGTAATGAGCCGGACCGTACCTGCGGCGCACCCGATTATCAATACCCTTGGGCTTGCGCCATGAGGGCTTGATCGAGTGCTTCCGGTCGCTTTGGTGCCGGTCGAAGTGCTTCGTGCGCTTCTTGACAATCTTGACCTTCTTTAGCGGCTGCACCATCTTTAGAGGCCCTGCAGAAATGCAGGAATCTTTGTAAAATGCCCAGGCTACGGAAACTGATCTGACAACAACCGTAGTAATCTAATATGAAGGCAAGACCAGACGGCGGCTGAAAGTCTCCAAATCCCAATCTGCGACACCTCATGAATTTCATTGCCCAAAAAGACTTTGCTGCGAAAGCGCTGAGCTGCGTCTGCACGCTGAACTTCGTTGAGGAGTCCATCCGCAGCCGCCCTCCACTGATAGAACCAGAAGCTATGCTCATCGGGCTTGCGCGCAAAAAAAGCTAATACATGTACCACATTCCAAAGCCAGTTTGCTGTTCAGCTCACAAGTTGCCGCCGGCAAGCCGTCCCAGCTGAAAGCTACCAAACTCATAGGCTGCTAATAAAATAATAATACTGTGACGGATGAAACCTTAACTTCTAGATGCCATTTGTACATCGCTGCAAACTTCTACCCCCTCGCGCCGCATTTCGCTAGCCACGTCCGTCCCAACCTGGTGTAACATTCTCACCTTCCCAGGGTGCGACACAGTTGGGCCCGCCGGTTGAAAGAGAACTTCGTTGGACGCTTGCACAGCCTTACGGTGCTTCCTTGCCGAGCGTAAGGCCCTGCAGCACTTCGCCGTACTCTCTAAGTAGTTGCCCCTTTACGTCTTTCGGATTGGGCCCCTTACAGTATCCCGTTATGAAATAGAAACGCGAGGTTGATCGTGCTACTTTAATAGCTGCCTGCAGGGTTCCCTCAATTTCAGATTCACACGTTTAGCGTATGCAGGTGTACATTCGATATCTTCTAATGACTATTTTAAACGTGTTCACAAGAAATGGTCAACAGTGCTGTCTTCAACGCCGTTGAAGTACTTTGATATATTGAAATGCCACACGAGGAACCCATTCCACCCCTCGATGCCATCCTTGGTATGGCTGCGTGAGACACTGTGTATGATATATGACCATTATATCTTACGTTGACCTGCGCTTGCCAGGCTTGCCTATGCTTCCACAGCGGTTTGCATCAAAGTGTCTTGCGTGCTGGGATGCACGTTGTTATGCCTGCTATTGGGTTAGACCTATAGTGCTTTCCCCAGATGGCTTCTTGCTCTTGCCATGTCTGCCATATTGTGCTGCACGAAACCCGTCATGACACCACAGATGGCTCTGGGGTGCGGTATTACTCAAAACGCACGCGCCAGCTCACGTCACTCGAGAAGAAGCTCGAGGTAAGCCGCGTGTTTAGTGCGACTGGAGTGTGACCAAATCAGTTTCTGAATCCAATTGACTTAGCCGGCCGTCTGAATAGTCCAAGGGTAGGGTTCTGGGAACATCTGAGCGTTTGCAAAGGGATATGGTGTATGGTCGTCAGACATCATTCTTAGGCATTTCAGAAGCGTTGATAACGGCGTAATGGCCATGATGGCGCACCTCGCCATAACGATGAGAAACGGTGATATGTGTCCCCAGTCATAATCTACATCTCAGTCATAGGCCCGGCGAAGCCAGACTCAACTATCAATGAGCCACCTGTGTATAGGGAAACCCCTGGGGCCCTCGGCCACTTAACCTTGCCGATGCCATAGACATTGAGTCCTTCTGTGTCCCTCTACGTCCCTTCCGCACGGGACACAGGCTGCCCGGGATGCCTTCAACACCTCCCGCAAGGAACAGGGCCTTCCTGACCGGCCAAAGCTGTTCCACCGCACCGGCAGCCCGCCCGCTCGCGCCACAGCCACAGCCACCACCGCTACGTCGCCTGTCAGTTCCGCAGCTCTGAGACGAGAGCTGCGCCGCCAGGCCCTCGAAGCAACAACTCCTGGAGGGGGCTCTCCCGCCGCTGCGGGCGCGTCGGCAGCAGGCGGTGCTAGCTCCGGCGGTGGTGCCGCCAGCGGCAGCAGTGGAGGCGGTGCAGCCACCGGGTACACAGCCCGCTCGCGCTCTGGCCGGGACTCAGACTTCCAGCGTTTCGCAGACTCCCTGGTGGGGAGCGGCCGCGGTCCAGTGGTTGTGGCCAAGCCGTACCACACGGAGGCTCGCACTTACTTCAACCTCAGCCTGCTGCCCAATAGCATGAAGGGCCTGGCGGCGGATAGCGGTTTGTACTACTCACCAGTGGCTACCATGCGCGGTGTGCCGGGACCGGCCGCGAAGGGCCTCCGCGAAGATAGCAAGTTCAGGTGGGTGGACGGGAGGGAGAGCGGGAAGGAGGGATGGGAGGGCGGGTGGGGGCCGCATGGGAGGCGGCACCTGGGAAAATGAGCCGCAAGGAAGGAGTGAGCCGCAAGGAATGCGCTGCAGTGATGTGAAGGATGATCGGGCAATCCAATCAATAATAGAACAACCGATAGAGGTTGATTTCGCAGATGGAATGGCAGTGAGCGTGTACTGCTGCCCACGGGTGCTGGGTATGGCTGCCGGGGTGCCGGAAAAGCCTCTTCGTCCAGATGAAAGACACGACGGACGTTATAATGTTTTATGGCCTTCGTCAGAAGGGATTAGTTCAGGGGCCTTGGTCATTCTAGACAACACAATAGCCTCATCTCTTCTAGTGGCGGCGGCGGCAGCGACCAAGGATGTTGACGGCAGCGGCAGCGGCTGATGTTGTTTCCGTTTCTGCGCGCTGCTACAAGCAGGGCACCGCATACCGATGGTCCGGCTTTGCAAACTGACAACGGACCCACAGGTACTTTCATTCGGAGCTGGCTACGGAGCGTGAGGAGAGGGAGCAAGCTGTCCAGATGGAGATCTCGGAGCGGCTGTTTAAGGCACAGGTCGGGCCGTCCGCGCGTACTTGGCCGTGGGAAGATAAATATGGCAGATAGGAAGGAAGCGCGGATAAAGCTACCCTTCACGCTAGGACAATGCTACGCGGCACCCACAGTTTGGGTAGCGTCGGCATTTATGGTTGGGCCCATACCGGCTATGGATGCTTCCATAGGCTTTTCCCATTCGCCGTGATGAGGGGGATGCGATGGCTGTGTCTAAAACCCCCACACCCCATGTTGATGATGGATGTGCGGCAGTCTCGTGCGTGTGACTTGTGCTGAGGCTTCCGCCGGGTCGTGCGAACTTCCGCGTACGTTCGTGTGCTGCACAGGAAGCGCTAGGCGCGCACATTCAAGGCCTCGTGGCGCGTTGGGGCCCTGGCTTTCTGGAGCGCCTCACGGCAGCCGCGGCGGCAGAGGCGGCCGGGGAAGCCGGCCGCAGCAATCGCGCCAGTGGTGCCAGCGCCACCTCCCTCAGCGCAGGCGGCGGTGTCGGAGGTGGCACTGGGGGTGGCAGTAATGGCGGCCGGCAGTCCCCCCTGAAACTGCACTTGAGCGCAGGCGGAATGGCCGTGCCGGCGTCTGCAGCGGACGCGGTGTACGAATTTGAACACTATCGAAGCAAGGCCTCCAGTCGACCGTGCCGTAGCTCATCGCCGCCGCCCATCGGCGGCACAGCCGGGCGCTTGTACGGCATTAGCGATATGCGCGTCAGTGCAGCGACCATGGAGCGATTATCTTACCTGTCGGGCCAGCTCAAGGTACAGCCGCTTAGTTGGAGGTGTCGGGGTTGGGACGGTTTGGGTGTGTACAGTATACGCCGTGCGGCGTTTTACTTGGCCGGGCCATGCCGGCTGGAGGATTGCTCTCCTGCACTCGTTTACACTTCCATTTTCTTTCTATCCGGAAGCTGTGTGTTTCAGTCCGGTAGACTGGGCTTCCGGAAGCATCTGCTACGTAGGTAGACCCATACACTTTGCCACCGGGGCGTGTCCTTGCGCCTCCATGACCCTCCATTCTGCTTTCGAAAACTCCCCTAGGTGCCCGTGGAGCAAATTATGACCCTCCTGCGTAAGTCGGCCAGCCCTGGAGACGGCAGGACGTCTCCAGCGTCTAAGAGATCCGGTGGTGGTACTCCTGCTGCTCCTGCTGGGGGCAGCGGTGGCGTCAGTGGCGATAGTGGGGTCGTCCTGGGGATGGGAGGTGTACGCCAGAGCCGCCGCATTGAGCTCGAACCCGCTCGTCGTTCCACGTCGGTGGCCAACCGGGACCATTCCCCTACAGAGTCGGCTGCAGCATCTGGAGTAGTGCAGGGTGACGCGCTTAACGCCCAGGTTGCGGCGATCATGGCGGACGCGGCCATGGCAGTAGTGGCGGAGGCGGGTTTGGTGCCGGTACCTGCAGGGGCAGTGGTGTCGGGTGTGCAGGCCCAGGGAAGCGGCAGACCTGCGGAGGGCAGCGGGGCAGCAGATTGGGGGGAGGTAATATCTTCGTCCGCTTCCGCTGCAGTGACCACTGTGGCCGCGCGGTATGAATCGCAAAAGAGTAAGCATCGGCATATACATCTGGTGGTGGCTGCGGCTGTGGCGGAGCGCGACGAGGCCGAGGCACGGGCGAAGGCGAGGGCGCAACGGCAGCAGCAGGGCAAACAGCAGCAATCAAAGCATCAGCCGCAACTGTCGAGGCAGCTGCAGCCGGATGCAGCTCTGGCGACGGGCCCCTCGGTGACCCTGTTGACTACACGCAGTGGCGATGCCACCGCTGCTCCTACCGTTTCAACGGTCGATAGTGCAGGCAAGGCCGAAGTTGTGCAGGGCGTAACGGCGGAGGTGCCGAGAACGCCCGTGCATAGGGAGCGGCCCTCTGCATTGCTAGAAATCTCGGCGCAGCCACCATCAGGCGCCGCTGACTCAGCCATTACCGGTGGCCAGGAAACTGGAAACCTAACAGATGGTCTGGCCAGCCCGGCGCGGCGACTTGGCAGCCGCGTGTCTGCGACGGCCGCCTCCATGCACCAAGTATGGTCGGCGTTCCCTAGCCGCCGCGCGCGCTCTCGCGCCACCACGTCGCCCACCACGTCGCAGTCCGCCTCTCCCGGCCCGTCGCCGGTCTTACCTAGGCGCATGACCAACGAGGGCGACGGCGGCGATGGAGATGCTGATGGCGGCGGTGTTGCACCCGCCGCGGTCGCCATGGGTTCCCGACCCTGCAGCCCTATTGCGTACCACCACCGCTCCGGTCTCAGTTATGTCGCCCTGGGAAACGCAATGCCAGCGGGACCCTCCCTGGAGGGGCTTCAGCCTGTGGACCCGCGCCGATGGGAGCTGGAGGCGGCATCGCGGGCAGCGCTGGAATCTCTAGCGCGCCGACACGGTGACAGCCACCGCACCATCATCAGGACTCACCATAATCAAAACTTTGGTGGCGGCGGCAGTCGCGCTGGCAGCGCCTCGACGGCGTCTAGGCCAGGGACATCTGGCGGGATGGGAGAACGAGCCGGTGGCCAGTCCCAACGGCGGATCCGTTCCAGGCCCTCAGGGACAGGGACGCCCTCACGAAATGGTGGCGGCGGAGGCGGAGGCACTGAGCAACGGCGGCCAACTGTCGGAGGAATGAGCAACGGCCGGCCCGATGACGGTGTCTTTGACGTTGGTGCTGGCGGAGGCGGCGCGCTGCGGTTCTCGGAGCGTGGTAGTGGCGGGGACGACGACTGCGAGGGCGTCCGTGTGGGGAGCAACGAGTCGGGCGGACGACGCCGCAACGGCCGTGTGCGCAGCGGCAGCAGTCGGCAAAGTGCCCGAAACGGTGCAGGCGGTGGAAGCGCGAGCGTTCGTCGGCGGGGCAGGATGTCCCCATTGTCCGCGCATTCCCATTCTCATTCCATCGCCGGTTTGTCAGGAGTTCCAGTGTTTGGGTCCGGTGTGCCAGGAAGTAGCGGAGAGGAGGTCATTTTTGCGACCAGCGGCGGTGGCGGCGGCACCGCAAAGCAGACTCCGCGACGCTCCGTCCCTGGTTCGCAAGCTGGCGAAGGGGCCGCTGGTGGAGGTAATAACGTCGTTAGCAACGGCCTTCGGCGGCTGTCTGACTTGGCGGTTTCGGTCGGTTTACACGTTGGAAATAATCGGTCACGCCGGACCTCATCCCCCCGATCGTCTGGAAGCGCCGGGGTGTTTGCGCAAGGGCTTCTTGACAGCTCAGACGAAGACAGCTTAGACGGCGCTTTGGGTCGGGATGGCGAGGAGGGACAGGACGAATATGATGCAACGGTGTTTGGCGGCGGCCGGCACATGAACGAGCCGTGGGTGGGATCCGTTGGTGGCGGTGGCCGCGCGGGCAGCCGGCCAAGCACCAGTGCATCCGTAAACGCTGGCGGGGTTCCCCTACAACTCTCCTGGGACGTTGCGGGGGGCCGGGGCACCACCGCCGGTGCGGCGGTTGGGGGGGTTGGCCCAACAGCGGTGGCCACAAGCACCAGTCGAGCCGTAATATCCACGCCGCCACCACAGCCGCCTGCTGGACAGGTTGAGTCCTCCATGTCCTCTGGTACACCGCCCGCTGCGCCGGTTGCTGCGGCGGCCGCCGTTGTCTCTCCAGGAACGGATGATAAGCTGTCGGGCCTCGTGGGCCGCAGTGCCGGTGCCGCCTCCATACCTGATCAGGGCCTGAACCCACCAAGCCTGAGTCGTCACTACAAACTGGCTGGGTCACGGTGGAACCCGACGGCGCCTGGCGCGCTGCGACCAGGGTACGGCACCGAGAGTGATTACGTGGCAGGCACTTACAACCCGGACCTCATGGAACGGGTAGCGACGGCGCGGGACACGGCAGCGTTGACCGGAGAGGAGGTGGACGTTGACTACAAATCCCCCGTTCAGGCTCTCACCGGCCGCAGGGTCCTACCACCGCCGCCACTGACGCAGCGGCAGCCATTGATTGCGGGTGTCGGCGTTGCCGGCACACCAGCCGCACTGACCACGCCGCCGCCATCGTTGCGAATCTCGCTAGATTTGTCACTTCTGACGCCCGCGGGACGCGCTGCCGCGGCCAACGCCAAGGCGGCTCTTGCTATTGCTGATGTTCTAAATCCCGTAACAAGGGCACTGACGAACACAGCTGTGCTGGCAGCGGCGAACGGGTCCGAGTTGCCGGTGCCATTGCAAGCATTAGCAGAGGCGCGCGGCACCAGCGGCGGGGGCTCCAGCAGCACCGCCGGCCGAACCACCGTCCAACTGCCGGTATCGGCTATCGTGGCTGCAAACACGCTGGCACAACAGTTGGTTGCAGCACCGCGTAGCTCTCGAATGTCCCCTGACGCGACTCTACGCCGCACGGGCGCTGGCGACGGTGTTGGCTGTGGCGATGCTGCCCTCAGCCGCTTAGCTGCGGCTGGGCAACGTGAGGAGGAGCGTGTCGTCTCACGAACAATGCGGCCCTCCCAATCCGTGTGGGGCCGGGCCGAATTGGATGAGCATGACATCCTGCAGCCCCTGAACCAGCACCTGGCATCAGCCACCTGGGCGGCTGCTGCTGCGGTTGCCGTGGGTCCCAGCTGCCCACGTCCCACGCCGGGGGGAGCTACGGCTGCGGCAGGAGTAGCCACTGCTACTGCTGCAGAACGGCGCGCCGTGACGGCACCAGCCGGGTTGCGCCAGGCAGCAGGAGCGCCACCACCGCCGCCACCGCCAGTGGCGGGTGGGACGCCGCGTCCGCTGATTCCGGAGCCGCGGCTGTGGCGCGGCAACCCGCTGGACTTGAAGGCTGCCTTTCCGAAGGGCGAGAAGGTGTATCGTTTGGTTACGGATGTGCAGGCCAATGCAAGGCTGCTCCGGGAGGTTGAAAAAGACATTACACCTGTAGAATTTCGGAACCGGATGCGACGTGGGGTGGTGTTATGAGTTTGCAGTTGCCACCGCTGCTGCAGCACTGGGAATAAGTGAGGTACGGGAGGCTAGAGGAGGGACAACCGGTACATGGATGGCCGGCAGAGAGGCCGTATGCGCTACGTCGCGTACAGTTGCTCAAGGCAATATACTACCCTGCCATAGGGTTCGAAGATACTCCTTTATGTCTGCATGTTAGGCTTGATTGGATTGTTTTATGATGCCCGCGCCATTCGACCAGTCTGCGTATGCTTAGTACTGAACCTGCAGTTGCATCCAAGCTGGATGTGCATAATATAGGTGCTGGAGCTCTGTGGCTGGCTGTTGTGTGCGATGCGCAGGTCTGGGGGGCTGTGGGGCAGACCCACCCAGCGCGGGTTGGGCCTTCGATTTATGTGTGTGCTGAAGAAACAGTGTGTATTGCGATACATGTACACGCGTGCATGATTTATTACTGGAGGATCGTGGTGGCTGAAGCGTAAAGTATACTTATTCATTTTTGATTCCCAAACTAGGAATGCTCCTTGCGAACGGATAACACGAATTCAGGTGACTTGTAAGGGGTGTTGGCCATGGGGTTTACCTGGCCGACCTTTCCCGGCTCCCGTGCGCGGGATTCCCAAGCCTACGAGCATGATTTAATGCCCAAAAATTATAGCGTGTTTCGGGCAAAAGCTGTCCATCAACCCGGTCATTAGTTCTTCACGTGAACCACCGTAGGAATGAAGCGGGGAAGCCTCGAGCACTGCAAACCGCTCCACCGCGCCATACAGCATCGGGCATCAGACAGCTTCACGTTTTGCTTCCACCGCACCAGGGGGCACCTCACTGTATTCGGCGGTTTACTGCCAACTGTTGACGAGCACCAAAACCTCCCTGATCAACCGTTCGGAGTCGTTGGGGCAATCATGAACTGATCAGGTACTTAGCTACGAGAAAACATCGACATCCCTGTATGTAAGATACAGATTAAAACAAGACGGACAATCTGTGCAATATACAAGGGATACACCGTTAGAAACCGTCACAGGAAGTCAGACTTACCCAAACAAAAATTCGCGAGGTCGCACACTTGTACCCTTCCATTTTACGCTGTAATCCATTACCTCTGGCGCCACCTTCGCCATACCGCCAGGGGCTCCAACAGGAGCACGCAGCGCAACTCAAACCCGTCGTACAACCATGTCAACACCTTTGGGCAGGCAGAATGCTGCGGTCTAGACGCAGCCATGCTGCGCGTTTTTAAAGCAATACTACATATTTAGGCGTGGAATCCTGCCAACGCCGGTATCCCAACCTGTGGCGTTCCTTCAGTGCTTGCATGCAGCTACGTCCGGTACTGCCACGAAGGCACACCCCCTTGAAATGCTGAGGATAACCGAACGAGCTCATCCCGCATGAGGTGAAGGAGAAAAAGACAGGTCAGCAAGCGGATATATCAAAACAGAGGTTCGTATAACAGCGAGCGAGCCTTCGATGCCAGTGCCCACTCATCACATCAGTCACATCTTGCCAGCCTTATCAAACCCTGCTACTGCAGCGCAGCCTCACATCAGAAGTTTCTGCTGCCATCATGACGCAAACGTATGCAAGCAGTGCGCCCACCGTCATGCACAACTTCTCCTCTCCGGATGCCCATCTCCCGCTGATACGTTCCCTCCGTGCGCGTATGTCGGCTTCTATTCCCCGTCGGCTTACCCAGCTTCACTTAGCTTGCATCACGCCAGACAAAACCCCTGTGCGCGCACCCGTCCCGGCCCCCTGAGAACCCGCTACGGCAGCGGTCTCCGCATGCTACATCAGCGCGGACTGCAACCCATGCATGTCTTCGAAATAAATTAGCTGGTCGATGAGGTGGACGTACTGCATGCGTCCCGGACCCAACCGCTGCAGCAGCTCCTGCCGGAAGGCCGCGTCGTCCGTCATGCCCTGTGCCATCCGCTTCCGGATGTAGCCATAGATGAGCTCGTAAAGCGGCTGACCCAGGTTGTACGCACACACCTGCAAGGGCCCAAGTGGGAATGCACAAATGTGCCTCTTCGTTTGAAGTTTTGCACACACATTCGCATCTGCATCCGCATTCTCCGTGCGTCGTTTGTTAGCTCCACGTGCGAGGTGCTACAACTTCGCAACTTGGCCGAGTGATTTAATTGCACCTGCTCGTCTTCCTGGTTCGCGTCATAACCCTTGACTTAGCCCTGAACCCTTGTGCCTAGACGTCACGTATAGGAGAAGAGGGTGTGATGCGTGCCAGGCCTCTAATGCACGGTCCAGCAGGAACCACGGAGCCTGGGCCACGGGCTCGGCGCCCTAAACACATGCACCCCAGGACTCCCTGCAAGAACAAATGAGTGCTGGCGACATCGTTTGCGATGTGGTGCATGGCTGCCTGACTGCCCTCCAAGATCATCTTGAACCTGCCCTCCCTGGCCCACCTCTCGCAGCGCCAGGATGCGGTCAGCCAGGCCTCCCCGGTCCAGAGCCTGTTGCAGCTGCGGAGGCGCCACTGCGGTGGTGGCGACTGCGGTGGGCGACGAGACGCCGCTGCTCGGACTGACCAGCTCCGCTTCAAACTCCTGCATGGCGCAGCTCTCCTGCAACGTGCATGTGGACGACTGAGTATATACAGATGCGCAAATTTTACGGTGGAATTATCAGAGGGTGGGAGCTTCAACAGCCGAGACATGCGCAAGATGGACGAGAGGAAGGGTTAAGGCGGGCCGTGACAAGACGCGACCGCGGCAATAGAAAACGCCAACGGTCCGGGATGTTCTCTGTGGACGAAAGGGCGCACCGCGAACCGCACATGTGACAATGGTACGCGGCCCGAATACTGGACATCTAAGCGTCATGAAGGCGGGTATTAAATATTCGGCATTACAACGGCTAGCCATTCGACATCCCATGCGACCGGAGAGATTACCGGACATAAGCAAGGCCATAATGCAAAAGTACCAATGATTCGTATGTTGAAGCATAGGTCAGATCCGTGGTGCAAGGACTCAAACGCACCCCGTATTCTAGGTCGTCGTCACTGTCACTGACGCCTTGACAAGTGGGACCACGCGACAATGGCACACCACCGCCGCCGCTGTAGTACGATAGCTGGGGTCCGCCCACGTCACCACTGACTTCGCGCATGAGCGCGTTCTCAACACCACCGCCGTGGCTAACGGAGCAACTGGGATGCAGATGGTGCGGCGAGGAGTACTGTATGTGGTGCTGTTGTTGCATTGGGTGGTAGTCGCCACTGCTGCCTTGCGCGGACAAGGGCGAGCTGTCCGTGGCCCGTCTGTGCGCCATGACGGGAAGGCAACGCGGGCAGAGGATGCGACTTTGAAAGGGGCCTCTCCCATTATGCAACCCCAGCTTACAATGCTTGCGGCCCTGAAGCCGAAGTCAACCCACAGCCCCTGTGAACCCCAATAAAGTCGAAGCTTTCATCCTCGAAGGCGACGGCGATCCATGCAATCCCAGATGCCGCAACCGGTCACCAACTTGACAGAGGCTGCATTGCCTTTTTGGGTCACGTCCCCACGTACCATAACCTCTCCCTCATAGAGCATGTGACCCCGTATGCCGCATACATGCTCGTGTATCCTCATTGTTAACCCCGCTATGTTGCACAAGTTGCTGTCCCCACTCCCACACTAAGCATTTGACCAACAGCCAGGTTGGTCGCACCTGGCAGTTGTGGCGACCTGATTGCTGGGCGATGGCGTATACAACTGCTGCAGCCTGGCGGCTGCCTGTTTGCGCTCCTCAAAGTATGCCTTCCGCGCATGCAGCAGCTCCGCCTCTCGTCGCCGCGCCTCCTCCTCCTTACGGGCCTTCATGCGCGTCTGCAGGATCGGGTGCGGCGCAGGCAGGCAGCAGCAGCAGCGATGACGGATCAAAGCCCGCGACAACACTCATGGTTTCCGTAGCAGCCGCGGTAAGCATGTTTGGTATGCTGGTAGGAACAACCATTCGCATATGCTGCTGTCCTGCTGCAGGCCTTCCCTTGGAATCCCAGTGTGGGAATTGCGAGCAGCTGGGACGCCGAGGGATGATTGTATGGAGCGGATTGACCATGAGCTGTACACACTTGGGCGCGTGGTCCTAGCAGCGTGCAGACCGACCAGGCTAGGTAAGCCACTGCTGGGTTCTGCAAAAATCTCCTCCTTCCAAGGTGCCCATAAGCGGCAGAGAAGGACTAGTTCAATGAACTACCCGTAGAATTGTCAAGGGTTGAAATGAGAACCTGGCGAACTGCTTGCATCATGGCAGGCTACTAGTTATGTCCTATACAAGCAAGGCATGCGCTAATCGTATCCTTCACACGTCCCCAGTTGAGTTCTTCCTTCCCGCACCTTCGGGTCCATCGCCGCTGCCGCTGCCCCAGCGCCCGGCGGCGACGTAGTTCCACCGCCCATGCCCACACCCGCATACTCCGGGGACTGCGGCCGCGAGCTGCGTAACTGCCGCTGCTCCCTATGCCTTTCCAGCGCTGAGTCCACATCACCCGCCAGGTGGGGCAGAAAGGGCGAATGCTGGTACTGCACCATCCCGCTGCCGGGTTGCTGCAGAGGCCCCGAGATCTGCATCGGTAGATCGCGCTGGCTGCTGCGAGCCTGCTGGGTAAGTCGGGCGCGAATGTGCAGTACGATGAAAAATCAAACCCGAGACCCGATGACTGAAGTTTTGCGAAGGGCAAAATGTGCATGTGAGGGTGAGGAACAAAATCGGCCCAAACTCTCCACAGTTGAGACGGAAGGGCGTGGATAGAAATACTCGGGCCGGAAAATGTCGTAGGTAGGAATGAAGGGTGTCGTGACCTGCACACTTGGGTATGGATGGCCTGAACGGAAGCGCTTCACGAGTCAACAGCCGCTGGGAAAGAGGAGGAATGTGCGCTATCTAGCAATCCAGCAACCACCGTTGCCCATCCAAACCTTGAGTGGTTTTTTCTGTTCCTGTTTCGGCCTCCGAAACACACTCTGCACCGGAACCCTGACCCCACGTAGCCTTCACCGCGGGAATACCCCGTACTGTGGCCGTGCTGACGGCCCCAACACAGCCCCTGGCGTGCGTGGGCCCTCCGGAAAAAGGGGCCCCCACATCCACCCCTCAGGCCCTTAGGCCGCGCGCTTATACCTGCAGCCGCTGCAACGCCTCCTCTTTTTCTCGCCAGGACTTGCCACTGAGTCCCGACGGTCCCACCGCGCCGCTACCGGGATTCAGCCCGCTGCTGACTCCGGAAACCCGCGCGGCGCCGCCCAAGCTAGGCTCCGACATCTGGCCCGCCAGAGGCGGTGATGATGCTTGGTGCGGCGAGGCTGACACACGGCGGCTCACCGGACTGCCATTGGCGGGCGCAACCGAGCTTCCCTGTGCAGCCCCGTGGGCCTTACCATTTGGAAGGGGAAAGGGAAATGCGGCGCAATTGGCAACGTGACGGGCTCACAGCTTACTAGCCGGCTCACGGGCTCGGCACAGGCACGGCGGGGCGCTCATTCAAGGCATCTTCCAAATCAACGGCCGGCCAGGTTTCGCCGTAGCAAATCGCACCCGCGCAGTGGTGGCACTCCAGGGCGCAACGCGTCTCTCCTGGGGAAGCCCGGCGTTGCGCGGCCCCCAGTCCACTTGCCCGCAACCCCTATTGATGTCATTTGCGGGACCACTACACGCTCCACCGTCCTACCTGCTTCATCAACGCCTCCCGCTCCAGCTGTATCCGGCGCAACCGATCGTTGGCCGCCTCCAATGCCCGGTCCAGCTGGCTGGGTGATAGCCCTGCGCCGTTGGGCCCCGCCGGGTCTAAGCCGACCCCGGAACTGTGGCTATGGCGATGGAACGACGGTCCCCTGATCAAGGAAAGGGCAAAGAGAGCGGGTAAGGATATCGATAAATCATGAAGACTCAGTGCGCGTCAATTAGGGGACGGGACCTTCGGGTTCGTGATCGCAATCGGGTTGCAGCCTGGTGGATCATCCTCTCTCTCTTTCCGTTTGGCTTTACCTCCGCTCTCAACCACGATGGCTATACGTTAGAAAGAGCATAGAAAGCAGGCCAGCTACCTTGCGATACTGACTAGGACCTGGGGTGCAGCGACTTTCCGTGTCAACCCGCCCGACATGCGGGCGGCCACGGTCACCTTCCTCGTATACTTCATATATAAAGACGCTAGCTCTTTGAACAAAGCATATCCATGAACAGGATTCTAACCGACAGTATCCCATTGGCAGCTATGCTTTGTAACGGTTACCCAAAGTAGCCGCTGACGCACCCGGGTCCCAGCTGCCCACACTCCGTTCCGCGGCCGCTGCGGCCACCAGCAGAGCGAGCTGCACCACGTTGCTGCTCTAGCTGTGCCACTGTCTCTCGAGCTCGAGCCACATACTCCTGAAGGAAAGCCAGCCATGCCAGACGATTATTGCCACAGCATAGCACGGCAGGCGCTGGTAACACAAACGTCATTCGCGTCTAGGGCACGGATCTCCCTGGCGCAGGAGTACGTCCAGGGGTTGGGGCGTCTGTCACGCGGTGGACCGTGATGCACAGCTTCTCCCGGTGGCAAAGTACTATCGCCGGTACTGGTGCTTTCCTTAGTACACAGGACGCAGATAGCGCACGAAAGTGCGGGAGTGGCCAAAGTCCGCGTGATGTGTGCATATGGCAAGAGATGTGGCATTCGATGTTGGCGGCCTCGGTCCCCTGGAGAAAACCTAGGCCATCTCGGTATCAAGCAGCCTTCCTCGCAGCTGAGCGCACCTTTATGAAAGGCATTTTAAGGATTTGCTCGGGTGAGGGGCGCATCTTGGGATTCTTGCATAACAGCTGTCGTACAAGGTCCTTCAACTCTTGACTGAATCCCTGCACATGTTGCATGTGGGAGCACGCATCCCGCACAGCCAGCATGCACTCGCGCGTATGCATCGGAAATCGAAAATGGTGGTGCAGTTATACCGGCCTGACCTGGAGGTTGACGTCGAGGCTGCCGATGAGCCTTGAGCCTCGAGAGAAGGAGGAGAAGGCGGCCCGTCTACAATGAGTAATCCCCATATGCACAATGCAACCCGCTGCTCTTTTGGATGA
Organism: Volvox reticuliferus; assembly: GCA_019650235.1. NCBI lineage: Eukaryota > Viridiplantae > Chlorophyta > Chlorophyceae > Chlamydomonadales > Volvocaceae > Volvox > Volvox reticuliferus. Next base: position 520,137 of record BNCP01000022.1, read on the forward strand.
TCCCAGAACTTTGGAGGTGACATGTTCAAATTGCTCATATCATCAGGTTAAGCCATCCCCATCAAGGCAAGTTAGTCCACACTTCATCCCTTTCATCGGGATCTGGGTCATGACCCACGGGATCTGAGAGTGAACCCCGCTGGACGCGACCCAGATCCCACAATCCGCCACCCAATCCCGGCCAGCTTGCCTGTGGTATCGGCAGGTGCTCGCCACGAAGGATTTTCATGACAAGGCTGGACATATCGGTTGCGTCAAAGGCGTGCTTCAGGCTCATCATCTCATACAATACACAACCTAGGGACCACATGTCCGATTTGAAGTCGTAGGGCATCGAGGACATGACCTCTGCGCGGTCAACACATGCAGGGGTCAAGGGGAGTGGAGTTACACGGCGCTTCACGGCGCTAAAGACATTGTGTGCTGAGACCATTGTACGACAGCGGTTAACACTGCAGCCATACTTTCATGGCATTTTGACCGTCTATTGCGTGCGGACAAACACTTCCGAAAAGCGAACCTGAAAATGCGTCATAAACGCCACGCGGTTTAATAAGGATTAGGAATGTGGATTCCTCTGGACGCCCCGAAACCATGCATGTCCCCATCTGCATACAACATTCCGTGCGTGTACTTATTCATGCCGTACCTGGCGACATGTAATACGGCGTGCCGATGATGGTGGATGCCAAATCCATTGTGCCGTTTAGGGGCCGGCTTATACCGAAGTCACCCAGGCGGATACTTCCTCCGGAAGTCAGGAATATGTTTTGCGTCTTCAAGTCGCGGTGCAAGATGTTCTTTGAGTGCACATGCTGAATAGCTAGTAACACCTGTGCAAATAGGTCAAGCAGGTGGGCCTCCTGTAGGGCCGCCTTCCTAGCGCGAAGCAGCTGGTACAAGTCGCCAGCATCGCAGTATTCCGTGACGATGCATAGATGTCCTTTGTACATGAAGTGATCCACGTAACTGCAAGCAAAGCGCGCCGTTTTGTATCCCAAATATAGCTTGGCTCGTCCCGCAGCACATGTAAAAATGCATCCCAAGAATATGGCGACATCATTATAATAGCATCGTGCACCCAACTGGTAGGGGTAACCGCGCGTACCCACCTGAGGACGAGTGGGTGCGAGAGGCTACGCAAGACCTTGACCTCACTGTCGGCTGACGAGTCTGAGCCATCTAACTTGACCTTTTTAAGAACGTATTGTTGAGATGGGTTGGCCCTGAGACTTACAAGGTATGCAGAGCCATAGGTGCCGGTTCCTAATTTCTTCACGACAAGGTAGTTTTGCATCGGAAATTATATTCTAAGGGGGCTATCTTCCTGATAGCGCGTGGGTCAGGAGTCGGGTCAAGAAAGCGGCCTATAATATTGACTACACGATTCGGCCTGGTTGTGGGACATTTTAAAAGTAGTTGGAAAATAGCGAATACATCATATATGCTGAACTCAATTGTATGCAAGGGGTGTTCTTCGGTTGCTAATCGCGACGTGGGAAGGCGCTCCGGGACCTAAGTCCTTTGTATTACAAGCAAGACGTAGACACAGCATTTTTGCCATGGACCTTCTATTAGAATCGTTGTCAAGCCTATCTTCGCGCGACTATCTTTGGGTAGCTTGTAGTTACTAACGCGTACGACCATGCCTTTCCCAATTCCTCGTTACATAAGAGCACGCCCCACGTACGTGCATCAAAGCTGCTATTGCGACGGGATGTTGATTAATCGACTACCATCATAGGCGACGTTCGTAATCTGTACCAACATCGGGTTCGGCGGCGCAGTCATAATTACAGCGGTTTCTACATCAAACGGAACATCGCCAGCGCGTACGCACATGACGTCCCTTATGTCTTCTCCTTGCCTGCAAACCGCAGACCTACACTACAAATGGCATAAGTAATTCCATGTAGCTGTTCGGCACCATACTGGAAGCGTCAAGTATCAATAGACAAGCAAAATACGCACACCGCCACGCCATGAAAAGCACATCGACCACCCGCACCTCCTTGCTCCAGCATTACCCGCAACCATACGCCTCTGAACTGACGCAAGAAACGCCTGCTAAGCTGCGCGGGCAGCAGCACACTCAAGCATGATACCCGTGAAAATCCCAACCATCTTCCACAAGAACATCTAACCACTACATTAACAGATGAAATAAGCCATGCGCCTGGTGAGAACCCCGCAAGGTGCGCGCGCCAAATATGCACAAGGCATTGCGGCAAGCGCACGAGGTGCCTGGTTAGTCAAGCGCGGGATCGCGCAGATCCGTGTCCTCATCCTAACTAACAAGTACAAGTTCTCCCTGCGCGGCTGGCCGGCCACGAACAGGCGCTGTCTCCCAAGTCGTGTATCGGGAATACAGCCACGAGTCCATCTGGAGAGGATATCTCCAAGAAAGAGGCTAGAACCGTTCGCGTATTACTTGGCCAGCTTAGCTTTTTCTGAAGCGCCCTCGATCTCCTCCATGACATCGCCGACCTTTTTCACGTACTCAACCATTTTAAGAACGTAAAACTCGCCATTCTCCACAAACTGGCGGGGTGCCTCACCCTCCTTCAGGATGCCCCATACCACGAGGGTTTCATCCTCCGGATCAGTCACACCGATAATGCGCTCAGGCTCTAGCGACGGAACAACAATCGGGTCGTCTTCCGTGCCAAACTTATCCTCATACATCCTGAAAGGTACAGACGGGTACAGGAGAGAAGGTCCGCGAGTTGCCGGTTTTCGGGGACGGGAGCATATCAGCATGGGACATTGACAAAATGCATCAAGAAGCCGATGACCGTGGCAGCTACGCAACAAGCTCCACAGGATAACGCACTCCTGTTGGAATTTAAGGAGTTCGCTTCGCAAGGGAGGGTTGTCGGAGAACGCCCACATGTTCCCAATCGATCGGAGGGCAAGCTGAACACCACATCCGGCTTCCGGGCGCGTGCATGCATGTCGTATGCAGATACGCACGGCACGCACGCGCGTTGGGACAGTGCTTTGGGTAAGTGCCGCCACGGGAACATTGCGTTGGGGGACCGACTTGGCACCGGAACTTCCAATACCTTATTATATGATCAGTTCGCCAACGGTGAGGCAAAGCCCCAAATCTCTCAAGGCTTCACGGAAAACTTCCGTTTTACTCACCAAGCTTCGTGCCACAGCTCCTTATCACCCAGAGGACGATACTTCCTAGGAGGCTCCGCGGACCTGTCCGGCAAGAACAATATTCGGTCCATTCTTATTGCTTGAGGGACATAGTGCTAAGAAGCGGACAAATGACTCAAGACGACAACATCAGTTGCAGCGTGTTATCTACGTGTGTAAACCTACAGCGCCCTTGGCTTCGCCTCGGCTGGGGCGCCTTGGCATGTTGTCAAGCTGGTGTGAAGGCTGCGCGCCTGAGCAACAACACTCTGTCCCGCAGTAGCAACCACCGCAAGCTGCAGGCACAGGAAAAACCCTCGTTACAACTGTTTCGCGGTTAGCAATGGTTGTCTCCGAGCGGCAGCATCACGACTAAATGTACAAGCACTCTTATCCGTCAGCAAGACGTAAGGAAGACAGCTAATACGGTCCTCCATTATCAACGGGTATTCAAGATACGTTGAGAAAGCTGAAAGTTCGGCCGTGTTAAGCAGCGCTAGTCCCGGCACAACGTCCCGAGAACCGCCGCACCTCAGCGGGCAGGCCCAAAGCTCCTGAAGCCCACCGCCGGCTGCAGCTGCGAGCTGCCCTTGCAAGCAGGCCGGACAGGGAGCCCAGCCTATTCATCCCTGCCTTGGCGCTGTGCTACTTTCGGAACTTATCTGATTGATCCTCAAGGTCGTCAGCAATAGTTCTCAAGCAGCAGCACGTCCGCAGTGACTATTGATTCTTCCCAGGATTGGCAACAGACCATGCATTCAGTAGCTCGTGCGTCAAGACCTGGGAGGGGCTTCCCTTTTTGGGCCCTACGCGTTTATGTAAGTGCGTACTTCATACACGGCAATTTCCATCCCTATCAACGGTTATATATTGGCGCTTCTTTCCATCGCATTGTGCAGCAGGGGTAGCCCTCAGATGGAATATCCGATTGGTACCGGTGAACTTCCAGCGTGACATAGAAAGGTCAATTTTGTATCAAGACAAAAGACGTATTGATAAGATCGTTCGTTAATGGTGTGTATAATTTCCTGATCAAGTCCTGCCGTGCCCTTGTTTTTCCAACAGTGTGGTCGCTTTCAGGAGTTAACAGAACTCGATGGAAACAAAAGGTGAGGCTTTGTCTTCATAGGAGTGCTCGGCGTCCCTTGTCGCTTTCTACTTTGTCTTGTTGCTGAGATAATAGCCTCTGCACAGGAGCTGCCGGGCGCGTTTGTTACAGCATAATGCAAGGCGTCGGAAGAGGGATCCCCTCGAGACATCGAGGAGGGATATATCCGGCTCGCGGAAGAGCAAATCTCATCACCCCTGGTCGGACAGCAGTAACAATACGGACATGGGTCATGGCAGCGGCAACGACAAGGTCAGCAGCTGAACTATCACGCGTTGTATCTTGATGGGCTGCAGCATGTTCTCCCTGTTTGTGACGCATCTCTCCCGCTGCGTTCTGCAGGGCATGGCTAACTATAGCACGGATAATGGGGTTGACCAGGGCGTCAAGGTCCGAATGGGTGTTGCACCCGTGTCTTCTGGTGGCATGTCTACCTAGAACCCCGGCATGAGCGGATCGGTTGAGGCGCCTGGAAGTGTCAACCAGCTTCAAAGGATGCTCCAACAGCCACTGGCGGTTCCAGTACCGCCGGCGTCCATCGATGCTGACCTTGCCCGGTGCTTTTCAGCGGGAAGTGATGTGGGTGACGCACTGGATGAAATGCTGGACGGAATTCTGAATAGCAACACAGACTGCCTGGAGGACCCGCGCGCTGTCCTTTCGCCTATCCCGCCTGCTGTGCCACCTGTCACTGGGGTTCCATTTGGCACTGCTGCCGCGGCTATGGCTATGGGTTTTCTGTCTGATGGTTCCTTCATGTAGGGACCGGAGATCAAGCCGCTGCAGCTCGGAATGGTGAGCCTGGGGATGCAAAGCAGCCCGGCGATCAGTGGAGCCAATGATTGGCGCAGGCAGCCTGGCATTGAGTGCATGGCAGCCTGGTGGCAGGTTGTATCCCTCTTGCCGATTATACACTTATATCTCCATGCTTCAGCATGCGGCGTCAAGTGCAAAGGTGCATGCGCAGCAAGCCCAACACACTGAATCAAGAATTAGGGTCAGCTGAAGACTTCAGAGGCAAAAGAATTACAATGTACGATCTAGGATGCATGATTGTGCGCTTGTCACACTTGCGAAAAAACTGCATGTCGGGACTTACTAATCCACTCAGGTGTAGTGTAGCTGACGTACGCCTTGAGCTACATCCTAATAATGGATGCCAGGGCCAGTCCAAGAAATGGCGGCATCCATATGCCAAGTCAGGTCGTGACCCCAGGCCATTTTGTCACTACACCAGCAACCCAATCGTTAGGTCCCTACCTCATTATGACCTTGTGCCTATTTTTGAACACACTTCTAGCAGGAAGCCAGTGAAGACAATATGGATCTGGCTGAGAAAGCCTGGCTGACAGCACCACTACCAAGTCCAATGTTGCATGCTGGGAAGCCCAAACAGCGCCGACAACGTGATGATGATGACGATGTGGGAGCTTGTGGGGGGAGAAAGGAGCAACGCAGGGAAAGTGGTGGCCGAGGGCATGGTAGGGGGCCCCCATGCCCCGGGGCATCGACTGGATGGTGGGGCATGCGTCAGGCGGCAAGTAACCGCCGCTGTACGAGGGAGGATGCACAGGAGGAGGACGATTTTACTGAGGGGGAGGAGGCAAGTGGCGAGACCTCCGCAAGTAGCAGCAATATGGCATCATCATCGAGAGTCTCAAGCAGCACAGGAAGCAGTGGGGGCCATGCACATCTACCGGTACAGAGGTCTTCATGGGGTACGAGAGGGGTGATGGCAGCAGGTACGTGCTGCTTCCTGTGACAGGAGTACGAAGCAAGCAATTTGTGGCAAGCAGGGCACAAGTAGGCAGTGCTCCAGAGGGAGCAGGGGTGGGCGTTAGTGCAGAGAAAATGGCACGTACGTGCATATTCTTCTTTTGCTTCAATCATGTTGTATGACGAGTATAAGACATACAATTTGTTCAGACTTGTTTCCATCCTGGCTCTTCTTACTTGCGGCAGTGTGGATTGCGGTCACTTGCATGTATTGCGGTTACTTGCATGAATTTCGGTGTGTGGTCTTCAAAGATGTGACAATAATGCGACAATAATGCGACAACAAATGTGACAATAACCTCCTTACTTGCAGCAGTATGTATTTAGATAGTTGCAAAATAGAGAGCATCATTAGGTGACCATAGTTAGGTACGAAGGTAGATGGCTAGGTAGGTAGCTAGGTGGATAGGTAGGAAGCCAGATAGGTGGGCAGAGATACCCTAGGTATCATGCATATTATTGGTTAGATGATTCCTTATGATAGGACATGAAGCTAATGACAGGATATGAAGCTGAATAATCACCGTGATTGGAATGCGAAATGGCCGCTTCCTTTTGTGCCCTCCATGCCCGCCATTGTAACTTTTCCATAAAATGCCGTTTCCATTCCATAAAATGCCTTCCATATCCTGGTGGCAGGCTTATGGATTCCATATCAGAATAAATGTGGACACCAGTATGGAAAAGGACGATGGATTTTATGGAAGCAGGACCGCCCGTATAAGATGTGCGATGACAGCCTCATTTGAAGAGAATCTAACGAGCTTTCGAGCTTGTTAAACTAGACTATTATTCCTACTTGAGATTCGAATTTGGATACGCTTTACCTGGCCTGAGCCAAGCCTGAGCATTGGAGTTTTTGGCTAAATGATGATAGCCTGATTCAACCCCGATAAGCTGCATTGTTATTCTGCATTCTGGATAGTACGTTGTAACCCTGTAACCCTGTAACCCTGAGTTGGCCTCTGAAGTGGTGCACCTTTGCACTTAACACATGCAGTATGATCACCAAGAGATACAACAGCTTTGCCAGCTTGCCATGCATATCACCTGCATCACTGGCAAGTTCGTGAACCCAATGTGCATTTCCCAACTCAAAGTGGCATAAATATGTTATGTAAGCGTGAATCGACCTCCATTGTTTTCCAGTTTTCCATGATGCTGGCATGAAGGATCATCCCTCACATTAAGAGTCCAACGTGTCGACTACCCAACAGTCCCTGTTCAGGATGCAATAAAAAAGCACTGACATCCATACCAAGTCAAGAAAGGCTGACGGGAGTGCTGCAGACACATTGATAATGGCATCAACCCCTTACAGGTTCCCTTTCCAGAGACCTCGTGTACCCCGCTTTCTGTTTCTCAAAGCTGCGAACTAAAATCAGATGGGCCGTATAAAATGGACTCCCAAGTTTTCAGGGGCCGGAAAATACCTCAACGCAAATCCACAACTTCACGTAAGAGTTCAGCCGCGACAACAGACATGTGCACACATACACACATATCTCTGTCAAGTCACCACCGCAGGCCAGCACGGCGCCTGAAGACCAAATCCGCATCGTGGAACTGGGCATACTTGGCCATCTTGCGAAATTCATCATGCAACTTACAGGCACATGCAGACCCTTAAAAGAAAATATCAAACAGGCAGCAACAGGACCCAGGAATTGGAGTTTTAAAACAAGCAAAGTGCGCGTGTATTGTTCCTAGATAACAGCAACAAAGTCAAGGCTTGACAACCTCTGTGAAACCGAACAGCAGCAGCTTCACTGACACGGGGACGGGTAAGGGGTGTAGCCAGGAACACTCATGTTTCTGAAGACAACACATACCCTTAACCATCTATGTCTTCCATCAGCACCGGCGAAGATGCCCTCGTGCACAACGAAATCTTCTCAGCGCGCTGTTCCAATTTATTCGACATGCAGCAGCGGAAACAGCAGGACCATAGTTGCTCGGCTGTGCAGCCCGCAAAAATTCCATTAACATGTGGAAAGCCAAAACCCCGCCCATTATGGGGAAGGCGCCAGGCAGTCCAGGTACGACGACCCCAACCTGCGAAGTTACATTCATTCTCACAGCCAAAGAAAATTCGTCAATAAGGGGCCTGACAATGAAAATACACAACAAGAGACGAGCCGCCTCATATGTGCAGAGAGACCACGTTCTGATACCGATAAGATCACCAGTGAGGTGACCAGCTACCTTCACATGGGAGGTTGACAGAGGCAGCCAGTAATACATGCACAAATAGTGCGGTGAGGGACCGCTTTAATCTCATCTTGCCACAGCCAGATTTAACAACCATTCCTCCCCCAAAACTGCGCGCTAGACAATAATTAATTCACAGATAGATGGTTCGGACCTGACAATGACACGTTGTGCAGCATGCTGCCCCTGTGAGCAGACAGAACACACGGACAGGCAGGCATGTTGCTTGGCTACCTGCGCCGGTTAGTTAGGAAGGGGGTTGCCGAACTCCCTTTCGGCACAAGGCCGGCAATGTATGCAACCCTTGTTCAGCCCTTCTTGGGCGATTCCAATGTGCTCGTATTATTTTACCTGTAAGCGCCCCAACCGCCTGCCTTGCAGTGTCCCATATGCCGCCTCCTACCAGGCAATAAACTAGAGCAGTAACGATGCCACAACGAGCTTCTGGAATATTGATCGGTTCATGGTGCGAGGCAAGTTGATGACGGGTTGAACTGGGACATAATTGCTGCCTTGTTGAGCGGCAGAAGATGAATCGCCAAGCCCAGAAGGCTGACATACATCATGGTCGAACAACATGTTGCAAAAATGCGTTGCGTTACAGATGTGTCGGTAGCCAGAGCGGCACTGTCCGAGCCCTCAGGGCTGTTGACTGAAGCCTTGGGGCCCGACAGCCACGATGGAAGCACCATTGCTAATATTGATAATACGAACATGGCAACCATCACAGCCGTGCCACGGGACTTGCTGCAGCTGCCACCCGTCTTATCACCCATGAAGTGCCGTTCTGTGACGATCTCGGCCATCACGTCCACAGCTGGTACCTGCAGTACCTGGGAAGGTGTTAGTGCAGGTTGTGGTAATCGTCATTATCTGCAACTGCACAACAAAGCACTCATTCAGATGTTGTGGATGAATGCAAGTTATCATTTGAAAAGGCTAAGCAAGACCACCTCTTACCGAGGGGCCGGTTTCGGTCACCGCCATGACAGTGCCACAATCCAGCATGGGCCGCGGCTTCGGAGCAAATGCATTCACGAGGTCCTGTGGCAGCGCGCCTCGTGGAAGCTGTGATAGCAGTATCTGTTGAAGCTGGAAGGGCGTCGCACCGTCGAGCAGCGATTTTGCCGACCACCAGGACTTCCTTGCGGCAGGTAGAGCAGCCAGGACTTCCCATGTCGCCGGAATCAGCGCGGCGAGATGTAGCGGGCTTACGCCCAGTGCCCCCGAGCTCCCCAGATCGATCTGCACTCCTGACATCTTGATCCAGGACAGCAGTGCACGTACGACCGCTGGACTGCCAGAGCGCAAGCAGCGGTGGACGATGGCTAAACCATCAGCGTATGGGGCCTCCAGAATTGCCTGCACATCCTGGCCGTACTGCCACAGCACGCCGGCGAGGAAAGTACTCACACGCGCCATGCCCAGATCCGTCGCAGTCGCCAGCAGCCGCTCGCAGACACATACTAGTGCCAGGGTTACCTCATTCGACTCCTTCCCCTCGTCGCAGAGGTCCTGTGCAACCGACGGATCGGCCTTGGCTTCGTCTGCCTCATCCACGCACGCCAAGCAACTATCCGGCACATCACAGCTGCGCGATAACGTAGTAGTGTAACTCCTCTTGTCCAGCACGCGACCTAGGTCCAGGATAAACGCCTCCAGAGACGCCAACGCAGCCCCGCCCTCTCGCACTGTCCGGCCTGCCCACATTGATAGCTCAGCGGCAATGGCCGCATCGGTTGAGAGTAGGCACGGTCGCCAGTTACCGAGCAGCGGACCCATCTGCGCCTCAAGCAGCAGCAAGCCCGTTCCCGGGGCATCTTTGACGGTGACCAGCAAGATGTCCTCACTCTTGCGACCTGCGTGCTCAAGCGCCTTCCCGAACAACACCGCGCGGGCAGTTGCAGCCGCCATCTTCGGGTCAGCAGCCACTTCAGTGACTATACGCCCGGCATTCATCAGCGGGTTGGCTGTGAGTGGCACGTAGCCCCCCTGGATCCGCGCGCATAGGTCCACCCCAGGGCGCGTCAGGCCCACGCCATAGACTAGCACCACCGCACGGCCCTCTGCATCGATATGGGCTGCAGCGCTGACGTGATAAATGAAGGGCAGTTCACCAGCCGCCTCCAGGTCAGCAATGCATGCGGATTTGTGCGGTTTCGACACCACAGGCGCGCCAGCCGGCCACATCGCCACCTCCCGCTCTGTCTGCACAAGTATGGCACAACGGTGCACGATGGAGCCCAGCATGCTGCGCAGGTCCGCAGCGGACACAGCCAGACCCGGGGACACACCGCCTCCCGGGGCGCCATTGCCAAAACCGCTTGCCACCCGTGCGTCGCTGTCGACCTGGACGTCTAGCACGAGATGTGTGCAGCCGGGCCGCAGGAAGCCCTGCACCAGTGATGCATCGGCCGTGTTGAGCAGGTTCTGGAGCCGCTGGTAGAGGTCCACCGGGAGCTGATCCGGAGTGCAGTTTGCTATCTTAACGCTAACACGGATCAATAGGTCTTCACTCTGGTATTGCGCAGCAGCACCGCCGCTAGCGACTAGCCGGCGGGCAACATCAAAGCTGGACGACCCCGATGCAGCAGTGCTTGTGGCGGAGGGGAGCATTGGACCGCTGGTAGCCATACCGCTCATACCGATTGAAGCATGGCTCATGTTGCTGTTCGACATGCTGCCGCTCATCATCTCGGGCATGCTAACGGCGTTGCCAATGTTAGGACTAGCCCATGACGCTGCAAGGCTGCGGTTTAGCGTGCCATTCATCTGACCAATCAGGCCGCCGCTGATGGTATTGTCGTAACCCCCTGTCCCGATGGAGGAGTCCATCTGCATCACGGACGAAGACGCAGCCGTGTTCATGGGGCCCCGAACGATGACTCCATTTAGGTGCTGCTGCTGTTGTAGCAACTGTTGCTGCAGTTGCTGCTGCTGCTGCTGCTGCTGCTGTAACAAGAGTTGTTGCTGCAGTTTGTGCTGCTGCTGGAGCTGTTGGAGCAGCTGGTGCTCCTGCAGCTGGCGTTGCTGAGCAACACGTTTGTTAATTGCTGCAGCCAAATCGGCAGCAGAGCCTATTGTATCGAGCCCCATGCCGCCAGGCTGCCACGCACCCGACGTTGGCACACTCGATGCCAGGCTGCCTGCGCCAACCATGGCTCCACTGATCGCCAGGCTGCTTTGCGTCCCCAGGCTCGCCATGCCAAGCTGCGGCGGCTTGACCTGGGGTCCCGACATGAAGGAACCACCAGACAGAGGACCCGTAGCCATAGCCGCGCCAGCAGTACCAAATGGACCCCCAACAACAGGCGGCACAGCAGATGGGACAGGCAAAAGGGCAGCTCGTGGGTCCTCCAGGCAGTCTGTGTTGCTATTCAGAATTCCGTCCAGCATTTCATCCAGTGCGTCACCCACATCACTTCCCGCTGAAAAGCACCGGGCAAGGTCGGCATCGATGGACGCCGGCGGTACTGGAACCGCCAGTGGCTGTTGGAGCATCCTTTGAAGCTGGTTGACACTTCCAGGCGCCTCAACCGATCCGCTCATGCCGGGGTTCCAGGTAGACATGCCACCAGAAGACACGGGTGCAACACCCATTCGGACCTTGACGCCCTGGTCAACCCCATTATCCGTGCTATAGTTAGCCATGCCCTGCAGAACGCAGCGGGAGAGATGCGTCACAAACAGGGAGAACATGCTGCAGCCCATCAAGATACAACTCGTGATAGTTCAGCTGCTGACCTTGTCGTTGCCGCTGCCATGACCCATGTCTGCATCGTTACTGCTGTCCGACCAGGGGTGATGAGATTTGCTCTTCCGCGAGCCGGATATGTCCCTCCTCGATGTCTCGAGGGGATCCCTCTTCCGACGCCTTGCATTATGCTGTAACAAACGCGCCCGGCAGCTCCTGTGCAGAGGCTATTATCTCAGCAACAAGACAAAGTAGAAAGCGATCAGGGACGCCGAGTGCATCTATGAAGACAAAGTCTCACCTTTTGTTTCCATCGAACTCCGTTAACTCCTGAAAGCGACCACACTGTTGGAAAAACAAGGGCACGGCAGGACTAGATCAGGAAATTTATCATTAGTAAGCCGTCTATCATCAACATCCTGGCTTGATACTTAAAACTCGTCTGATTGGAGTGCCCAGCAACGCTTCATAAAGCACGGGGCCAGGAGCTCAAGAAATCGAAACAGTGATTGACATGCAGTGCCCTGGATTTCATCTACACAAAGCTTCTAACAATAAGGCAGCTGCTGACATGCAATCAGTGAGTGCCAGCGGGTGTACATGCCGTTCCCAACTGCGCACAGGGTTCAAAAGTGTTGTATCTCTGTTATATCTGCCTACAGCAAAGGCTCTATCGAAAGATGCCAGACATCTGGCCATCCCCCGTAGATACCCCAGAACACTATAATTCTCCCCTTTCTGGTGGGTGTGTCCTCACACCCAAGAGGCCAGAGTGAATCAGATACCCTGGAATTAGCGGGATTCGATCCCTCGGCCTGGTGACGGGGTCCACAACCTCCCACCGACCCTTCATAATCGCCCACTCTTGCTGCAGGAGGGGGGGCTCGAAACCGGGTCTATCACTACCCGTCTCAATACCACTGTTGTATGTCTATTTTATCCGCCTACCGCAAAGGCTCAATCAAAAGGTATTATAATTTGGCCATCTAATATCCTACCCGTAGATACCCCAGGATACTACAGAAAGCATGCTACAATGGAGGTTGTTGTACATATTATGAGCATTTGATACGAAATCTTGCATTACAGGAACGCTTCATACGAAATACACAGGAAACTTCCAGCTCGGGCCGTGTTGCACGAAATAAGAGTTATGGTCATGCGGGTATACGCAGGAGGTTACCGCCAACAAACCGGAAGGAAAAACACGCTGACCAACAATTACAAGCAAAATAGGCAAAGCCCAACGCACCTGCTGGCAGAAACGGCACGCCTTTCCATTCACCACCAGACTAAGCAGCTTCATGTGCGGCTCACAGACTCGGTAGCGCTGGTAATATCCCTTTTCCATTGAAAGATCATGGCCGCATCCCTCGACCTATAGAGTATTATCGACAATAACCGGGTAAGCCAAAGGCCTGCCACAAGCGCCTTGATGCCACGAGACAGGAAAACACTGATACCATATAGAACCGATGGTATCCATACCTGGCAGACCAAAGGCCCCTTGGGGGCTCTAGTTGGGGGGCCCTTCATTTCCTTGCCGGCAGCAGTCCCATTGCCGGTGCCACCGCGTGTATTCTCCTGCCATCCCACAGGTATTGGGCCTAAACTTTGGTCGCGCTGCGCGCCCGCGCTGCTGCAAGGGCCTATGCGGGATGAGTCAGGAACGTGAGCGACTGTGACCGAAAACCAACCAGTATATTAATGCCAGGCCCATCCTCGAAATACAAAACCGCACCTTCCGAGCCGTGTTCTAAAGAGGCGGCTGTCGATCCAGAAGCAGGGCTCCCAGCCAGCGGCAGAGCTTGCAGTTGTGATGGGTCCCATGCATACTGGCTTGCAGCCCAAGCTGTATGCCGCTCCGCCGCAAAAGATGTGCTGAAAGCTTCAGCCATACTTAGGATGAGTCTCAATGCCCTCAAGCGACGCCATACAACGCCGCCGCACGTTCAGCCCCAAGTCCCCCACTTCTTGGAGGATAGAACGTTCAACGCACCACAACAGCGTAAATTCCTATGTAAAGGCGTGAGGAGTTCGAAGGAGTTGCGAGGTTACGCGATTGAGAAGTCAATAGTACGCAATTATGTGAAGTTCGCTGTCTCACGCTGCAACTGCGCATCGATTCCTGAACTAAATAATACTATACAACTAACAGCAGTATTACATGGCTACTGGCTTTGGTTGTGCCTGCTGCGCTGATTGCTTTCCAACATGAGTACGGCAGCCACTTGGTGACAGTTCCTGAATTCCCACCAAGAGATATTAGTGTGCGCCAGGCAGGTTGCGTATCGAAAACTGCATGTTATTACGTCATGTTGTTCTAAAGCGCTTAGTTTGCGGAGCAGGGCGTCTTATCACGGCTGACTGTTACAAAAACGACCAATGAAAGCAGTTATTAATTCAATGTGCCAATAATAAAATGAAGTAGGAACACATATTTCGAACTACGTCTCCAGCGGGTTGGTCGGCATAGTCGAGCTCAGGCCGAACGCCAGGGCCAGCTGCACACCGTCGCAAAATTACCGAAACGTTTTAATAATTTTATGCTGCATTTGCTATTGGGCATTCATTTGAAGAAACGCAAGATGTCGGTGGTCTTTCCCGTACAATTGCCAGGTGCTGGAGTTGTGTAAGGTGCGTGGATGTTGTTGTAATTATTCTCGAGAAGAACTTCGTTTGATTGACAGCGCTGCTCTATGGATTTACCGATATGATGCATGTTGCGATGCGTCATGGGTTATACTTCCTCCACGCACGTTCTGTTACTCTTTGGCTGCCGACTGCGTTGATAAGCTGTTATGAGCTGAAGAACTGTTAAGAGGCTGCAAAAGGGCGAATTGTCAAGTTCGTTTTGGTCTTGGTTGGCAGGGTAGCTAGGGCAGGTAGGGCTGACCTGGCTGGGCCTCAAATGCAGTGAATTCATGTGCCTCAACTTGGCGGCCGCGCACCTCGTCAAGTACAGGGCCGAGTAGTGCAGGTATCTGGTACATTATTGCGAAATGGCTCGTGATTGTCCGTTACACACGGTTACACACTGCATAGGCGAGGCACCATATCGAGCAGGTCTGTGCAGGACCCCAGCGGAATCCTAATGGGACGTCGGTTTAAGTCCTACTATAGTGTGGTGAATAATAGCTAATGGGAGGGGGGACTGGGCCTTGCAGTCTCATGCAGGAGCGTGGACGGTGCATCTGCGCATGGCCGGATAGATATTTGCTCAGTAAAGCAGCATTTTGCAACTAAGTCGTAGTCTCATAATAAACAGGAGATGTACGTAGGCAATCCTGGACCTAAGTCCAGTTCTACTCGATGCAACGATGCGTCACGCTGACGAACGCTGACACCCTCATGTCACGACATATTAACGTCCTCGTCATACTTCGTAACTATTGACGAAATTTAGGCTAAGCAGAGCGACGACCCAATGTCGTCGCGAGCAATGAGTGTGCCTAGTCGCAACCGTCCAATGGATGGACGAGTTAGTGACATGAGTTTTTATTATCAAATAGATAGTTTTCAGTAGTTCATTTGTTTCAGGGAAGTAACACAGGGAAGTGACACTCGCCCTCGACATTCACTAACCTGACGGTGCGCAGGAGGACTACACGGAAAGTACGAATTAACAACGTATGGTCCTGAGCCCAGCATCACCCAGGAGCATGGAAAGAAACGCAAGAGGAGGAGTTGATAACTGAAGCTTGCATTGAACAACGTTTCCTGACGGGTTCCTCCGGGAGCCTCCTGGGGCAATTAAACCAATCAAGCCTCCACAGGGCCTTACACCCCGAACAGTCATTCTTCAACCTATTGTTGACATGGATCGATTGAGCTTCCCTCAACCGGGAGAGAACTTCAGTCAAGCTCCGACTCAGCCCGCCCCAAACAGGAATGAGCCTAGCCTAAATAAGTAGGTCTAAACACCGAGCAGACCAGGGATCCCGTGGAGCAGACATATGCGCGTTAGGACAGAAACTATAGTATTATGTATGCATGCAACAGCTTAAGGGCTCGGAAAGAGCAATGCTATGGTTGGCTGAAAACAAGTCGTAGCCGAAAGGTCTGTGCGCGGCCAGTGCCCCGTGACACCTCTAGGCACGGTCCACGGCAACCTTGGGCCCCACACTACACGAGGGCCAGGCCAATAATTGATGCCACTCATGGGCACGGAATACTTATTACCCAGCTGCTAAAGACTTACAGGTTCACGCACCGCCACGAGGCACATAAAGGCACACGCCGGCAGCACGGCGCAAGAAGATACCTGAATCAGCGAATGGCCAGACGAATACACAATTACGCATATAGCTGCAGTCTATCTTATCCTAATCCCGCACGAATTTGTCTTTTCACAAATCGTGTGCTTCTCCGACACATTTTAAATACGGTGTTACAGGTCCGCATGTTGGCCGTACGCCGGGATAGAATGAGTTTATTCGCTATATCTTGGCTATTGGGCCTTCACTCTATTTCTTAGGTATGGCCTCGAACTCCGCCACGCGATAAAACCTGCAGGATTAATACCGAGTTCATTCGAAACAGCCGTGCGAAGCCATCACGGACCGTCAAAGCCCTTGTGGCAGAACGGAAATTGAATTAACATAGAAGATGCTGACCTTAATTGGCCGCCATGCCGGTGGCGTTGTTTCGCAATTTCCCGCCCTTCGGGCGGCCACCACGAGCAGCGTCGGAGCAAGCCGTCCAATGGGAAAGCCAGTGCAACTGATTGGTGCGCTGCAGATCACATCAGCCTGTAGCAACAAGACGCATTGTAATGCCTTTGCCTCAACTCCATTTTGTGCTGCGCACATGCGGATCCGTGAATGCGCGAACACGGTCCATGGGTCACAAAGCGGTCACAAGAACCGCTCCTGCATGTGTACCTCTCGTCTGGGGGCATTATGGCAGCGCGGACAATCCTTTGGAGCCATGCATAACCAAGGAAAGATATCTGAACGCACATAGCAAACGATCTGGACCTGAATCTACAATTCCGACTTCCTCTACAAGGTGGTGCCATGATCCCAGTCCATTATTAGCCGCCATAGGGACTTGTTACGGTAGAAAGTTACGTGACGCGCCATACGCCCTTCCACCTGAAACCCAGACGGAGTCCTCGACCGTATTGTGGATCGTCTCACCCGAGGTGATTTTGTACCCGGCCAGGACCCGATTGCCAGTGCTGCTGGAAGCGCGGGAAGCGCTGGTGAGGCCGGCGGTGGCGAGCGGCCTGTGCCGCGGGCTCCGGAGGCCGGCGTCGGTGGCCGCGGATTCGTCACGTATGACTATGAGGCCGTGCCCAGGTCCATTGACATTGACGCGTTCCGCCGGGCTCTGACAACAGCACTGACAGAGCATGTGGGTGCCGCTGGCGGTGGTGTCATGGTGGCGCATGACGGCGGCGAGATCACACGCAGGCTGATGGCGGCGTCGCCAAGCGAGCGACAGGCCATTGCGGAGCAGGTCGCCAGTAAGGGTGCGTTCCTTATGACGAGACGCAGCCTTCTACTCCAACCGCTAATGCCCCCGCCATTTGGGTTGTAGAGCAGCCGCGTAGCGAGCTAGTTATTGGCCCCAACACATGCAGCAATTGCAACAGTGGTTATAAGACGACACTGCCCCGGCCCACCAGGGCCGACCCCTTCAGCCTGTGCGGCGGCTTCCAGCCGAGCAACACAAATGCCGGCCTGGGTCAGATTAACTGTGAGACCTTAAAAGCTATAACCCACGAATGCGTATTCCGTGCCAGCGTTGTAATCTGGCGTTGGCACAATGGGGTATCGCAGGCGTAATTACCCCATGACCCGGTCATGCCTGGCAAGCCCGAGTAAGCTGACTCGGACATAGGTCGCCAGTGCATTCGACCTCGTGCCTTGTTTTTCATCATCGCTGCCCGTGTGCCTCCGTTGTTGCGTAGTGGCCGACAAAGATGTCCAGCGGATGCTATCGGAAGAGCCTGTGCCCGTGGTGCGCAGCCGCCTGGCCAGCATGCTGGAGCGCAGCGGCTTTTTCTGAGCCGTGTCGCAAAAACTGAATCATCTTCAGCGCCATCATATTCACCACGCCGTTCATAACGATTGGGCATGCCCGCAGGGCTGGGCTATATGGTGGATGTCGTAGCGGGATACGGCTTGCGGGGAATATTCAGGCGGAAGGCGCAGTTTCACCGACGGTCTGAAGATTCGACGCACGCATAGAATATCGAGTCACTTTGGGAGGCGTATATCGCAGGTGTGCCAAGCTGTTGGTGGAGCGGCAAGATCGACAGGTTACCGTTGCGCGACGATGTCCGTTTAGCGCCCCTTAAAGGACCGCAGGGCTGTGCATCAGACTTGCTGAGACTGTCTTGCTGGGAAGCATAATTGCTGCCTGACCTCCTGAGCTGATCCAAGCACATGTAGTGAGAAGGGAGGGTTTTCCTTTCGTATCGGGAAGTTAAAGTTGGGTAAGCGTTACAGGCATGCTGGCTGCTGCGTTGTGGCCACATTTGCTTCCAGGGCCTGTAGGGTGGCTTAAACTTTGGAGAGGCCATGTTGTCGTTTGATTTTTGTTTGTCGAGTTTCATCGTTGCAAAGTGTGTGTATGTGTATGTAGCCCAGAAGGTAGGAAATCTGGTTCCAAGCGACAAGCACTAACACAACCCACTTCAACCCAACGAGCAATTTAAACAGGAAAAAAACCGCCATTTCCAGTCTCATGCATCCAATCTGGGCTTGACATTGCAAGATTGCTGTACAGGAAACAATCAAAGAATATGAACTGAGACCAGGCGTACTTTTCGGCCGCCTGTTAAGCCTCTATCATTCCTTGGAACTCAGGACTCATGTAATGGAGTCCAGTTTATCAACGCCCATTGGCGATACATAACAATGCTGCAAAATTGGATACCATCAAATATGGAGGGGTGCGTAACTCGCATGAACCTGCGGTTCCTTACAGGGCCTTGTGCGGTATCCGCATGAAATTCCATTACCAACCAAGAGGCATTACATTTGTCGGCACGACAAGGCAGTGCCGGTAATCCACACTTTTTCATCCCATATTGTACACTAAGGAGAACTCCCTCGCGACAGTTGCGAACTAGTATCCCCATCCCCTTAACGGCGAGCGCCAACCCACATGCTAAGTTCACCCTGGCCCGCATAGCTCCGCCAACTCCCGAGTCGCCGCCATAACCCCCTGATAGAGGGGCTGTGTCGATCGCTCCCTGCATCCACGAAGGGATCAATAGGTATGATTTTTGCGGTCAAGACTATAAGGCCACAGGGGACGGTCGGTGGAACAGCACCGATGGGAGACCATGCGTCCGGAGCCACCGGAATTTCTATTCCACGGCAGCTAGCGATGGCTCATTACTCAACAACAGGTATCATGATGTCGTTGGTTGCTAGCCATGGCAGGCACCACGGTGGGTTGTAGCTGCAGTACTGCACAGCATGGGGGTCATCGGACAGCTTGACACCCTCCTTCGTCGCCGCGGTGCGCAGCTCCTGCTCCTTTGTCGTTGCCAAAGCTGAATTCATCCGGCCATTGAACCGGATAACTGCGAACGTGCGCTCCGGAACTTCGAACAACCTCACACGCGAGTCCTTCGGTACCGGTAGATCAGCGACGCCCTTGTATTTGCTAGGCATTATGAAGTACATGACGTGCTTGTTATTGCCGTCGCCGCTACCCTGCATGACGACTGGCGCGGTCATGGCAATCTTCTCCGACGACGGCCCCCCGGTGCGCGTAGTTTGCACGACCACCGGCGCAGTCATAGCAACCTAGCGCGGTTCAAGCAAGCAACCGACAGTTGGACGAGGCAGCGCACTGACCAACATCGCCATAGGCCAAGTTTATTATCGCCTAGTAGCAACAACCGGCTGTGCCTAGTATCTGCCCTGTTGCAATCCGTTCCAAATGAATCCCTTACTGTACAAATAGCCTTGACCGGTGCGGTACCCCAGTGACCTCACTAGGCCTCTGCACTCAATAGTATTCAGCGCAGAACAGCGCCGATTCACCAGACATCGTTCTTAGCATTTTGAATTAAGTTCATGCACCTTACAGGAAAGGTCTGAAAGGCAGACCTTAAAACATAGTGCAGTTGACGTGGGACGGCATGCAAGGGCAACCCCTACCACCGGGTATGTCGGCCGTACCAGCATCATGAGGCTACGGCGCGGCAAACCGACTTTGCCACTGAAGGCGGCTCGTGGCCCATGCCGCTCACCTTCTCGCTACCTCCACGGGAGCGGGACGTGTTACCACCGAAAATATAACCTGCAGTGACGTGGACGGTAATCCTTGCGACTATCAGAACAGTATATATTGCCTGTGCAGCCGTGCATAGGTTATTTCGCGCTAGCCTTAGTGGCTCAATCAGCATCTTGGGCATGCTTTCTGTTGGGATCTGAAGGGTTCACCTGCTAGAGCTCGAAAGGGTGTGCCCGTCCCATCCATAATGCCGTGGTTCGGCGAAACATCGTACAGAACCTCCGCGCGCACTTGTGGGCCATACTTCCGCAACTCGGCAGCAATCGCATTGTCTAAAGCTTTGACGACGGTGTATTTTGGCGTCTCTACACTGACGCTGCCAAAAATGGTTGTCATCTCCTGGACCCTGAAGCAGTTACAACGCTGATGTTGGTAATAATAAGCTTTTAAAGTTATATATTTATGGTGGTACGTTTTATAATGGATGCCTCCTGGAGCCAGCTAGGAAGTGGCGTAATGCGACGTCAAGAGGTTACGAATTCAATCGTCGGCAGATAATCAACAATAGAAGCAGCGTCAGCCTAAAGGAAATATAATTAATCCAATAGATGTGTTGAACCCAAATTAGGCCTGACCACCATAGCGTCACACGTACACAGGTCCAAAGCAATCAGGTAATCGCCTTGCCGTAAAACCACTTTGGAAACACTTTCGCTATCGATATGATCATCACACTAGCACGGGATGTCACTAGGGGCTTTTCACCTCAAACGACCTTAAACACCGCGCGCGCCTCCTTAATAAAACGACGGCACAACTTGCGACGCTCCGGAACCGAAAATTCATGTGGCGGGATTTGTCTTACTACACAGAATGCTCTTTTCCTGAACTTAAACCATGGCAACTTGTCGCAGCCTAGATCTACCGGAGCTGAAAGAGCTTCAAAGCCTCTTTAGGCCATTCTCGCAAAGTTTTGTGACCCTTCATGCGTCACACAATATTTCGGAAAAGAAGTCCATCCAACCAGAAATCAGAGGTCAAAAACATATTAACTCTTACTTTGGCTATCGTTGGGTTCACGGAGGTCGTGGTGTCACACCTAACGAAAGCAGCGCACAGCACAGCGCGCCCTTCATACCACATGAAAACCTACGTGGATTGCTATCTCCGGATGGCAACCCATCGCCGCTGTGCAGCGCAACACCTGGCCGCACGCCATCCGCACTCGTTGGGCCCGAACACATTGACGCCGGCACCGCTGCAGTGCCCGACAGCCTCAAGGAAGTTGTGGAAGCAACGATTGCGAATGGGCGGCAAGCACCTTGCACACCGGGCGATTCGGACAGCATCCCGGCGTCTTTGCCGCCCATAAACATGGTTCCGCAGACGTGCTTTGATACCAGCTGCGTTCCGGAGTCCCTACTAGACAGGGCTGCCGCCCATGCGTCCGACGGCGTAGCTCCAGATGTCGCACCTGCTGGCTGTGGAGTATCAGATACTCCCGGTGGCGGGGGGAACGCCGGATTCCATCTGCAATACCTTACCATGGTTCCAGAAACATGCTTTGATGAGATCGAATGGCTGCACCCTCCCCAACTAGGGGCCCCCTCATCGCTGGCCCAGCTTCAGCGGCCAGTGGAGAACAGCCAGGCTTTACTGTCAGCTGGAGGCAACGGGCCGGACAGTGTCGGGACGAATATTGAAACCATGTCGACCGCAGCGCCCGGGCCTGCGGCTGCCGCTTTTTCCCCGGTCATTGCTCCTGAAGCCACTGAAGCGGGGAATCTTGCAGCTTTAGACAGAGGGGGTGCAGCGTCTGCAACATCGTTAGTTATTTCCGCGCAACTTCCGGAGGGGTTGACACGTCGTTTAGCTCTTGAAACCGCAGCGACACCACTGCTTACGCAAGGCCATGCAATGGCAGATTTCATGCCGAACACCGTGCCCGCAGCGGGTGCCGGGGTCCGGTCTAGATCCCTTTGTCTCGCCCCGGTCAGACCAGCGCCGCCGCCTGGGTATGACTTTGATCTGGATGCCGATGCAGAGCATGAACCTGCAGCGATGCAAACCGGGACATTGGGGCCGACGCCGGGTCTTGAACGAACGGCTAATAGCATCTCTGGCAATAGCATCGCCGGACCGGGACTACCGGCGATCGTTTTTGACTATTTGCTGGACGAGCCGACACCGCCGCCAAAGCAGCTGCCTAAAGGTGCGAGGCGGTGTAGCTACTGTTGTGTCAGGGCAATGCGCATATTCCATGCAGCCTGTGTCAACCCGTGGGTGCCTGTTCAGGAGTTTGCCACCGCGCCCTGCATCTGCCTTGTAACCCTGACCTGATCAGTTGCAATTATTCCCGCACGATTCCAGGTACACGGCTGCTTAAGCCTGGCCAACGGGCGCCGCCGCCACCGCAACAGTCAGCGCTGCCGCAGTCCCTACCGCAACGACCGCAGCCGCAGCCTGAGCACCTGCAAGGACGGCAGCAACGTCAACAGGAGCAGCTGCATCAGCCTAGTCAACCAGTGCAGCCGCATTTGCAGAACGGTGGACCGCCGTCCGGTATGCCCTGCATATCATTGGCCCAGCACGAATCACGCCCAACCTCTCCATCCTTGCTGAGTCCAAAACAGCAGCAGCAGCAACAACAATGGCTGCAACGACACCCGGCTCAGTGTCCTGGAGGTGAGGTGCGGCTGCCGCCGCCGAAGCAACACCCTTTGGATCAGTCCGCCTGGAGCGGATTTACTGTCGACGCCATGCAACCAGCTTTGGAATCTCAAGCTGGGACACAGCAAGGCAGGGGCCCTTGGCTTGCGCCTGGCTACCTGGAGCAGCTGCAATATCAGCCACAGCCACAGCAACCGACAAGAGGCTCCCTTCAGGCGCACGGCGGGGAGCAGGTCCAGCGTCCCCACAAATCCTTTTACAGTATTTCCAATATATATTCACATCAGCAACCACATTACAACCGCGAGCTTGAGAACCCACAGCGTTCTCATTTGCAGCAGCACGACTCAACAACTCATTGGCAAGCAATGGAACCCCAGGCTGCACATCACCAGGCGCACGGGTGTAACGGGGATTGCGGGCCCGTATCGTGGGCGGGCAACCCCACGCATCTACCACATCTTATCTCCACCGCGCAGCTGCTCAACACAATGCCTCAGCACATCCTTCCCGAGCAGAATCCCGCGGTGCCTGTGGGCCTCCAACGCGGTCAGCTTTTGTATGCTCAAAGCAGTGATGAGGCCATCTGTCATCGCCACACTCACTCTGGGATTAGCGCCGTGGGGCAGGCCCCATGGCAACCTCTTAAACCACAGCCGCAACAAGGCGCAGCTACCATCCAAGGCGCCTGGAAATCCTCGGATCAATTGCAACTCCAGCAGCAGCCAATGTCCCCGCAGCATCAGCAGCATCAACAGCAAAGGCTGCTTTCGCAGCAGTTTCCGCCGCCGCAACATCAGCTGCAGCAGCAAAGACCACAGCAGCAGTGGCAGCAGCAGCAGGACTTCCCTGGACTTGCCCCCTCCACAGCGGCCAGCTGGAGTGGTCAGGGCCCAGCAGGAAATCCGAGTGATGCCGTCGCGCCACCTATTTGCCCCCATGCGCACCAGCGGCACTTGAACCAGGACCCTGACCATCCCCAGTTGCATCCGCAGCAGCGGCAATCCTGGCAGCTGACTGTCAGTCAGGTCGTAAGGGAGCCATCTCCACCACAGCAGCACATTACAGCGAACCAGCAGGCGCCTCAGCACGGTCATTGGCAACAACAGGAGCTGTACACGGCGGCTACGGGGCCGCATAAGGGGTCATCATTGCCACCACCGCCACCACCACAACAGCAGCAGCGCTTTCCAGCCCAGGCCCCTCGGCCATCATGGGGCCAGATGCCAGCACCTTCGGTGGCCGCCCACTGTTGCACAGCCGCACTGCCGCTAGCCCCACGGGAGCCGTTCGCGCCCATGTCTACAAATACTATTCACCGGCCCTGGCCCCACACCTCAGACCTTTCCAATCTGGCACCAGATCTTGTTGCCGTCAATACGAGATGCAAGCAGCTGCAGCAGCCGGGTTTCGCCTTGCAGTTTCAGCGGCATAACCACCATGCGCCGCATCAGTTCTCACAACCCAGTCATCACCAGCCGAGCACCCAAGCATCGCCCTCGCCGCAGCAGCCGCAGATGTACGGTTCCCGGGCGGCCCCGCGGCATCAGCAACATATGGCGCAACGTAAGCAGCGGACGGAAGCGCAGCAGCTGCGTAAGACGCACGGAGACCTAGCCGCATCTCGCGCCACGCTGCGAAACCCGGCATCAGAAGCGTCTGCGCCCAGGGACAGTGTGGGTGCTGCGGACGGGTCTCGTCCCGGGGACGAATCGGGCCCAGGATCAGGATGTGGGTTCCGCACCGCGGCTAACCGGACCATTCTCCTGAGTGACGCGGCGCGGCAGCGCGCCGCAGCGTTCTGGGCCAAGGTGATGGCTGAAGAGGATGCGGAGCCGGACGGGCTCGCCGGCGGGGCAGGGGCGGCTGGATCAGAGGGGTCCTGGCAACAACAGCCTCCACCACCGCCGCCGCAGCAGCACCACATTGGTGGAGGGCAGCCCCTTTGCGATACCTTGGGCCCGCAAGTTTTGCTGTCGGATATGGGCCAGGAGATACCTCCGACGGTGCCGCTGGTGTATTTTACTGATGAAGATAACGATGCTGTATTGCCGTCGCCGAAAGGTGCCGCACTGATACCACTGCTGGCGGCGGTGACAAGGTCACCTACTCGAATCTTTGAGGTTCAGGGCCCCGTCGCCGCCGCCATTGGCTGCAGGACTAGTTCCACGCCCGCCGCGATAGCAAGCACGGGTGGTGTCTCGGAGGCGGAGGGAGTTGGTGTTGCCGTCTCAGAGGACCATACCTTAAACCTCGATGTAGGCGGTGGCAGCAGCCTCAAGTTTTCAAGTGAAAGGCTGCGGCAGGCATCGGTAGCTTCAAGGATGCGTGGAACGGAAGTTCTTGCTGAGGTGGAGGCCGAGAAGCCTCTGGAAGGCGTCAGCACCGGGGAAGACACAGGGGCTAGCACTGATGCCGGCGACGGCCGCGGCCATGGTAGCAGTATGTACCCCGCCCCGACACGTATTGTGGATCGTCCGCCTGGAGCTGTTAGATGCACAGGAGACAACGGGATACCAGAAGCTGTTACGCAGATGGCAGTTGGATGTCCTCCGGCCGGGGAGGCCGATCAGCAGGACCGGGTGGAAGGTCGAGAGGAAGCAGGGGAATGTGCGATCAGCACGGTCGGGGGCGGTGCTGGCCAAGAGCTTTGCGTTATTCCTAACACAAGCCCAGTCGCTGGTATCTTATGTGGGTTCAGCACTGCGAGCGGAAAGCCAGTTGTCGTCACTGAAACATCGCGGATGCGCGCTGCGAGCTGGCTGGCCAAGGTTATGGGCGACGGCGACGAGGAGGAAGGCAAAAGGCATTGCGGCGAAGGCGAAGGCGCAGATGCCTCGCGCGTTACTGAGCATGCGGATGCGCCAAACACGAGGAAGACGGCATGTGCGTGCGGAGCAGGCGCCGTCGCTGCCGTGGGTATTCAGAAGGACCCCAATTGCAGCGCTGCGGGCGCCGCCGCTACCGAAGCAGCTGAGACCGGCCTGATCGGCTCCAGAACTGCGGCCGGGAAGGCCGGTCTTGTTTCTGAAGCAGCGGGGAAAGGTGCTGGTGGGAGGTTGTCTAAGATTCTGCAGGAGGATGCATCGGTTGCAAATGAAGCTGGAAAACGTGTGGATTGTATGCAGGAGGCAGAGAGCGCAGCCGCAGGTGCTAGTATCAATATTGCTGGGATGACAAGCGAAGGTTGGGTCCAAGGGCCGGGCACGTCACATGGGATTATTACTAGTGCACGAGTTGGCGATGGCGGCGCCGGCGTGACTAAGCTCGGCGCAGCAGCAGCCGTGCCGGCACCCGACGGCGTTGTGGGCTTTAGAACGGCGAATGGCAAGCCGGTCGTGATCTCTGAAGCTGCGCGCCGGCGTGCAATGGGGTGGATGGAAAAGGTGCTTAATGAGGAGCTGGAGAAGGGTGCAAATGAAGCTGGCAGCAATGACGGCAGTGGTGGCGGCTGTCGTGCTGGTAATGGGGATAGTGGGGATGGAGTTATCCAGGGGTCAATTATGAACGGCAGAGGGGCCGGTCCCTCGGGCTCAATTACGCCTACCTTACCAGGGAAGGTTCAACCAACCCGCTTTGGAGCGCCACCAGCGGGGCAGGGCGACAATGTTCCTGCGGCCACCACGGAAATCAGCGTGGGCGGTTTCAGCACAGCCGGGGGAAGACCGATAATAGTCTCAGAGGCGGCACGGCAGCGCGCCGCCGGCTGGCTGGCGAAAGTCCTCAACGACGATGACGAAGATAACAGTAAAGATTGCGGTGGTAATGTTGGCGGAATGCTCGGCGAGGCCAACGGCGTAAGGAGCTCAGGTCCCAATAATCTCGGAGATGAAGCCTCTGCCATGACCACGTCCGTGGGTGGGAAGGTGGCAGGCGGAGGTGTCGGTGAAGCGGCTGGAATTGGCCCTTTTGGTGTGGGCGTATCGGAGGCCGTTGGGGCCGCTGCCGCAATTTCACGAGGCAGTGCCGTCGGCTTCAGCACGGCAGGGGGTACGCCGGTTGTTGTCTCTGAAGCCGCGCGAAAACGTGCGGAGGGCTGGTTGGCCAAGATTTTGAATGACGAGGACGAGGATGACGGCGGGAGAAGCGGCCCGGCCCTTGCTGCAGCCATTGGAGCTGCCGCCAACGCCTCCACCTATACCGCTGCCAACGCTCCGGCAACCCTTGTGCGGCTCGGGCCCGCGTCACGGCTGCCCCGCAGCGACGGCTCCACCTTCAAGCCGCCAGCGCGCCGACGTGCGGCATCGCTGGGGCCTGACACTGCGGCAGCACATGTTAACACCTCTACCCCCGCTGCTCCTGCCGCTGCCGCTGGTGCGGGGACCTGCTTCCCGCCGACCTCCCTGCTGCCGGATGCTCAGCTGTTGCAGCCGACGGTAATGCCACAGGGAGAAGCTGCTGCTGGCGTAGTGGCTTTAAGCGGAGCCTTTGCAGCGCCAAGCGGACTTGGATGCCGGCTGCTGCCTGCGGCGTCCATCGTGGCGCTGCCGCCAGCCGCCATTGCCTTGCCGCGTTCCGGCATGACGTTCCCGTCTGGCAGGTCAGCGGTGCTGAGCAAGGAGGCGAGTATGTACGTGGCGTCGGCGTCGGGATGGGAGCCTGGGAAGGAATCTGGGGTGCCGGCGGAAGCGGCAGGTGCGGAGGCAAACGTGACGCCCGTGCGCATACTGTTGGAGACGGCCATAGCGACAGGTGCAACTTCAGAAACGGGTGCATTAGCAGTGGATGTTGCAGCTGCGGCTCCAGCAGGGGCGGCGGCAGGAGAACGTACGGTGGGCGGAGAGGATAGCTTGACACTAGCCGGCGGAGGACAGCAGGCATCAGCTTGCGCTGCTCCTGCGGTTTCTGCTGCTTCTGCAGCCGCTGTTGTGAACGGCGATGCTGACCTTTCAGCAGGAGACCGGGCTACCGTGGCGGATGGGGCTGGCATTGGGAGTCCACATGGTTTAGAGGCAACGCTTCGGCAGCAGGCGGCTGCTGAAATGCAGGCGACCGGCTTTATAACCGGTAATGGGAATGCGATCTTGGTCGACTCGGCGCGGCTGGCAGCCGCAGCAGCGTTTCTTCAGGTTGTGGATTCGGATTACGTGGCGGTTTCACCGTCTGCTGCCTGCACGACTCGGTTACAAACTTCAGACGGTGGAGCAGCAACTCAAGGCGCCGGACCAGATGGCCAGCCACAAGAGTGTTTATTGCAGCAGCTCTTAGAGCAACAGCAGCAGCCATCGGCCGCGACATCGCCGGTGGTGCTGCCGGTTGCAATCTGCCCGCAAGCCAACACTTCGCTCAGGCCTCCAGGCCTTATGGCTGTTGGCGGTGGCCAGATCTTCGCGGTGGGTGAGGAGCACGGGGGACCCGTGGGCGCAAAGACGCCGTCCGCTCCCGCTGCAGCCGCCGGCTCCACCGTGGCAAACGCGGTGGAAAAAGCGGCAGCCAACACCGAGGAACGAACACACGCTGTTGCGCATCTGAGCTCTGCCGAAGGAATGAGCGATATGGTTGTGGCGGGCGGCGGCAACCTGGACATACAGGCAGGCATGGTGCATCCTCCTCTTGCACCTACACAACCTGCCCCCGCGGTATCCCCTTCTGCAACGGCCGCCAAACCCCCTACCTCGATGAAGTCACGCGTTAAGTCCACTGATGGGTCGGAGTTAAGCCATATGGCAGTGACCGGCATTCCAACCGTCATCGATGCCGCCTCCGGCGCAGAACACCGGACACCCCTACGGTTCTCAGCGCCGCGGCCGGCGGAGGCTGCAGCTGCGGCTGCTACGGCCTCTGCAGCTGCCACACCGCGTACCGCCGTCGCGCGCAAATGCTCAGCAACCACGACACCAGGCTCAGGTCTCAGGGCTGGCCCGCCACCGTCTACGGGCGGTCTAAAACGGCCTCGCACGCTGGCAGGTAGTGGCTCCGGAGCCGGGCCGACCCACGGGCCAGGGTAAGAATGCTGCCGCTTATGCTTAAGGCGCCTATGGCATGTTGCATTATGACCATATGTCGCATTCATGTACACATCAGCTGTCAGGAACGTTATCCCGCTTCGAGCGGCTTCAGTTCATCCTAGGCAACCCTCCTGTTCCCAAATCGGACCCTGGAATGTACCACCCCTGGGTTGGACAGCTTCCTTGTTTCATTTCCTGTTCCTTCATCCGCTCGCTTTTCTTCGCTGCCCTTTCTGGCCTGCCTGCTTGTCCCACTTTAGGCTATACCGCTGGCTGGCCAAGCAACGTTCGGTTATAACGAATAGCGATAACGTCCCCGTGAATCCACGTTGACTCTGCGAGCCCACTGTTGCATTCATCCTATGTTCTTGATGGCGGTTTGGATTCCATGCTGACGCGCAGGAGGCCGCCTCGCCATGGCGGCGTTGCAACCGCACCCGCGGCAGCCAGTGTCGGCAACAAGCGCAAGTTCGTGTCGCCATTGCCCGCCGGATATAAGGGCAAGCCGGGCGCGGCGGACTGCCGTACACCGTTGAGTGGTGACGCCCCTGTGGCTGCGAGCAGGGCAGCCTGGGGTAGCAGCGAGAGCGCCAGGCGGCGCAGCGGACAGGGTGGGTTGTCACAGCCTTTTAAGGGAGTGCTATATCGCAGGTGGCATGCTCCTCTTTTCCAAGACATTTCGGTGCCCCTTCCCGTATTGGCCCCTTCCCGGGTTTCCTTATTGGTTCACGACGTAGTTGCGCTCTCGGACCTCCCATATGAATCCGTTGTTGGCCCGTTTGGTTGTGTTTTGTATTGTTTGGCATTTTAGGGCGGCATCCCAGGCAGGCGCTTACGGCTGTCGAAAGGTACATTGCAGTGCTGATGCAAGCGGGAAGATTTGCCCAATCCAATTCTTTTCATTTCCGTCTTCTTCCGTCAAGCAGCAAATCTGGGTTATCGCGTTCATAGTGCATGTGTAAAATAGCGTGGCGCTGTATATCCCGGTCTGTGGGCTTTGCAGTCCTGCTGCGATCAGATGCATGCAGGGACAGCTCCAGGGGAACGCGCGTGAGTTATAACAGGCTGTGCACCCGTCCTCATTGCAAGCGTTATCATCGCGATGTCGCTCCCCGTCATGAACCCAGGCTCCCCCAAGCGGCCTCGCCTGTCGTCTCTGTTTGAGCTGGAAGCGAGGACCGACAGCGGAATCACAAAGTTACCGCTCCGCAAGTACTTTGCGCTGCCGCTTGCACCCGTGGTTGGCACATCGCCGCCAACATCACCGGGTCCGCACCGCGTCGCGGTCGTGGGCGCCGAGATGCCGATAGCGGCCACTGAGAAATGCAGTAAAATTGCAGGTGCAGGTGCTGCGTTTCCTGTCGGCGATGGCGGCGCCGCCGTCGGGGCCATGGCAGACGACGACGCCATGGCGGCGGCAGTGGCGGCGGCGGCGCCGAGCCATTTCGCACCTGTGACCCAGGGGCTCCTCGATGGAATAACCTCCGCTACTGCAACGGATTTCCGTTTCTGGGTGGCGTTGGAGGCGCCATCTCCACAACCTCCGTCGCAGCCCGAAAACCACGAGGTGATGATGGATGCATCGTACAGGACCACTTTGGCTGACTTCTTATGCTCTTGAAGTGTTGCTACTATATAACACCACTACTAGCAACGAACCACCATAATGAAAGTGACCTGAGGCGCGGTACTGATACCGTTGGCAACTGTAGTAACTGTATGGTAGTTGACGTGCAGGGGGTTGCGCAGCCGAAGGTGACCGGTGCATGCGGCACGGGTTTTGCAGCGACCGGCTTATCGCGTGCCGGTTAGGCAGTTAGTTGTCGCATTCCCCGGGTAGGTGCGCGAGACCCAACACCGTTCCGCACGCGATACACAGGGTGTCTCTAATGACCAACATACGGAGGTACAGTAATATCAACTCCCGCCGTCTTTACGATATCCTAACGGTGCTTCTGCACCCTCGGTGTCGACAACAGGATGTCCGCATGGCGACGGAGCCGGTCGAAGCTGCGCAGCCAGCTGACGGCGGCAGGAGCTGCGCCGCGGCCGCAACCGCGAGCATGGTCTGGGACTGGTGGGGTGCTGCGGAGGCGCGGGCTGCGCTGCAGCGGCTGGTGGCGTTGCCCCGCAGCGCACGTGAGCGGGCAACCGACCCATGGGTCACCAACCACTACCGGTGGATCGTGTGGAAGCTGGCGGCTTACGAGCGACGGTAGGTGGGAGTCTGCGCGTGTGTGTGCGCATGGGTTTATGGAACCTGGAAACTGCGGGATGACTCATCATCGGAGTGTTCTGTGTTGTGTGTTCAGCCTGGAGCTATCAGCAGCTGCGGACAGCTGGCGAGGCTTGCGCCATCATTCTGTGCCCATCTCTCGCGTCCTGTTAGGTAAATTTTTGGTTTGCCTCGGCGCTTGCGTCCTATGTTTCGGCAGCCATGCAGTTCTTTGACGGGATCAAACGAACCCATTGATCGGGGGCGCAACGTCCGCGCGTTCAATGACCGGATTGGATGCAGATTCGCAGGTCTGCAGACTTTGCGTGCTTGAGTGCTCAATTACAGTGGCCACATGAGCCGTGATGCCCTCCTGTTGTTGCTGCCGTTGTTGAGTTTCTGCCGCTTGCATCTGCGCTGTACAGATTCCCAGCGCATTGCCGCGGCCGTAGCCTGACACCCGCTGCCGTACTGGACCAGCTCCGACGTCGTGTGCAGGTACGGCATTCATACACTGCATTCGCTGGCCTATTTCAGTTGCTCAACACGAACAGGGTGTGCGCTCATCATTTCATTAGGTGGAGCTCGTTGGAGGCGGGCGGCCCATCCTGGCGGCCATTTTTGCGCACGACCGACCCGCGGGCCTGCCCATGGTGCTCGCGATTAGCGGCATGCCTGAGGTAGGATTTCGGAAATGGAGTGTGCGCTTGCGATTTTGTACCTATCAGCCATAGAGCCGGCTGCGCGGGAAGGATTTGCGTCTCTTGTCAGACCAACAAGCCTTCGTTCTTGCTGCCGCCTTGGGCCTTCTGCCATATGAGGAGGAGATGCAATCCGAAACGCGGCGACCTCGTTTGCCACTAACCCAGCCCATCTTCCCAAGGGTGTCCGATGACCCTAGCCTCGACCCCATGCGCGCGCGTATTATTAAAGCACTTGAAGCTGTACTTGAGCATACTATTCGGACTGAGGTTGGGTTTGACGGGTCTATTGAGATGCGCGTGCTTTTTGAACTGCGGAAAATACAGTGCGTTCATGTGCACAGGGGCGTATGATGATATGCCATCATTTCCCCCAGCCTTTGGTCCTCGGTTACGTCCCTCCTTCGTCTCTCCCCCTCCTCCACTCGTAGCTGTCCGGCAGATCGCACTTCACGGAAGGCATGCACGTGGAGCTCACAGACGGCTGGTACAGCATATCTGCTGGTCTGGACAGCCACCTGGCACAATTAGTGCTGTCACGCCGACTGGTGGTGAGGGGTTGGGCTTCAGGGGAAAGCCGGATACCGCAACTAGATTGGGTACGTGACTGGATTGGAAGCGGGTCAGGGGTGGGCTGCGAAGCTACACAAGTCGCACACCCGTAGTGAAAGCGGTAATGGCGAAGGGTAAGTGTGTGGCAGCTGAAGTTGCGGTAGGCCGGACAAGGGAAGGCCACTATTGAGTATTTTGGGCAATCTTTCTCCTCCGCTATAAGGGTATGCCGGTCCAGCAAATCTGCCTCAACATTGGGACCTTCTCGAGAGGAGGTCATTTCGTCACCCTTGTATGTCGTCCCGACATACCCAGGTCCCTTGCTTCTTATTGCCCGCGTCCCCAGCTGGGCAGCAAGCTCCGAGTGTGTGGAGCTGAGCTCCAGTCGGAGCGCCCTGGCGAGCCGCTGGATTCTACCACCCGTAGCAGCTCAGTGTTGAGGCTACAATACAACGGCTGCAGCCCCGCAGCGTGGGATGCACGGCTGGGAGCTCAGGTGCAGCCAGCGGCGATGGCGCTGAGGCCGCTGGGTCAGGTGCGTACGCCTCCGTGCAGGTGGGGTTGCGGGCGGGCGTGTTTGTGCATTTGCATGTTTGACCGCACGCACGCTGGTACATGTGATTTAAGATTGGAGCCATGAGGTATAGGGACCCGAGCTGGAGTGCGAAATACGTCGATGTAGAAGCGCGCCGCCGTTTTCCTGCTTAAGGCTTTGGCCCAGGGTTTGCGTGTTGGCGGTATGCTCTGCGTGTTGCGGCACCTGTGCACGGTTGCCCTTACTTAATACGGCGGTATGGTGCACGCACAAGCACGTAATCCCGGGTGATTTCTCCTGCCTTAAGTGCGCTTTCCTGCGTCAGCCGATGGGATGGTAGTTAACATGTATTTAATCTGGACGAATCTAACCACCTGAAACGAACGGGGTTTACGACCTGTCTAATTTGGGACTGGGAGTGGGGCTGTGAGGATAAATGGTGTTGTCCTTCTCGGCCAAGTGGTGCGGTGGCATTCACAGGTTGTCCCCGGGGGCGGGACTGTGCCGGCGACGCTGCTGCTGGTGGTATCCAATTACGGCATCCTGACGTACGAGAATACGCCACAGGGCGTTGTTAACCGCACGGCGCGTGCGCAGGAGGAGCGGCTTCGGAGCAGTACCGCGCAGCGGAATGAGGTGGGAATTGGACACGGGCTCAAGAATGGCCATCCGTCTTTTGTGAACGACGTGTCGAGCTCACACGGATAGTGAGGGCGGGCCAACATCAAGCTGTGTATCTGGCACTTCTGCCTGGGCGCATATTACAGCATGATATATGAAGCCGGCCGAGTACTATGCACGCGATGTCGTGCTGACATGGCCCCGTCTGCTCCCCTTTCCCGCCTTTCCTCCTGGCCCTGCACGGGTAAGGCCGCTTCCGCGGCGGCTGCGAGCGTACAGCGCGCCGAGCTGGACCGCTGCCGCGGGTTGCTGCGCGGTGGGCCCCGCGCCCAAATGGTATTCTCCTCCACGTGCTCCGCCTCCTTTGCGACATTGCGGGTGCAGCGCGCGTATGCAACTATGGTCGTTCGCAGTGGCGGAGGGGGTGACAGTGGCGGCGGCGGTGAGGATAGCGGCGGCGACCAGGACGGGGCTGGACGAACCCTTTCCGCGGAAGAACAGGCCCAGCTGAGCAGGTGTGCTGGTAGTGGGCAGCACGGTCCTGGTGATGCGTGGCACTGTGTATCCCAATTCCCAATTTTATATTTCGTGTATAGATTGAGGAACTTCGGAAAGTGTATTGGCCAGACGAACGCGGATCTGTTCGGTTGGCTGCTTACATGATGCTACCCGGCCGAGCGAATGATAGCCGTTGCTGTCTTTGTGCGTCTGCAAATTGCCTGTGT
The DNA here is from genome assembly GCA_019650235.1 of Volvox reticuliferus. Taxonomy (NCBI): domain Eukaryota; kingdom Viridiplantae; phylum Chlorophyta; class Chlorophyceae; order Chlamydomonadales; family Volvocaceae; genus Volvox; species Volvox reticuliferus. The sequence continues at coordinate 554,242 of BNCP01000022.1, forward strand.
TGGGCCAATTTGCGGTCAAACACAGGTTGATCTCAGAACGCCAGGCGTATCTGGCGGCCGAAGTGGACCGTTTCATGGAGGAGGCGATTAACAGAAAGCCAGGTGGTGCCAGTGGCGGCAGCAGCAACGGCGGTGACTGCGGAGTGCCGTACTTGCGACTGCGGGTTGTGGGAGTAACACCGCATGGTGTGCCGTCAGGTCGGTGGCGGGTGGATCCTGTCCTTAAACGTGTGGGCTCTTTGTGAACGTCTTATGAAGTCCAACTCGGTCGCTGTACCCGGCAGTCTCGCAATCACGACGGTGGTCATATACAGCTTTCCTTGGTGGCTGCTTAAACGCCCTACAGCTGTGCCCCTGTTACACCGTTGGCCACGGGGCCTCCATAACTGGAAATCTTCTCGCAAGCACGGTGAAAGTATCGCCTCTTATGTCCCCCCTCTACCTGTCCCCTACCGCTGCATCCTCCCATAGGGCCCCTATCCCATGCCATGCTGCGAATTTGGCGACCCCCGGAGGAGCTGGACGAGCAGCTACGAGAGGGGCAAGTGCTACTTGCGATGAACTTGACACCAGGAGCATACGGTAGTGGCGGCGGCGGCGGCAAGGACGCGATTAGTGGACCGGCAGCGGCGCTGGCAGATCTGGGGCCCAATGGCCGGTTAAGGTGCGTCGCTGGCAGCTGCTATCGGGTGTAATGTAGTGCACTTTATTTGAATGGCAAGATTGAGGGCACTGTCCAGGGAGGAGGAGGCTTCGGCACCTAAGCAGTGGCTGCGGGCCGAGCGGTATCACCGAGTGGTGTTCAGGGTATCCAATCTGTGCCCCGATTAAGCGATGCACGGTATGCGACGTGCAGCAGCTGTTGCAGCTGGAGCTTTCCTTGTGCACCGCATCGCTTGGGGCCTGGATCTCCACCCACCTTGCCACGTATTACATGCCGTTTCCCACGGTCAACCCCTTCTACCTCGACTGTTATCTACTTACACACTTTTGCCCTTCTCTGTTGAACATGTCGTGAGCTGTACGCGGTCGGGCAGAACGCCAGGGAGGCAGCCCAGCGCAGCGCAGCTAACTAGCTGTCAATCAGGGCCAGCTTGCAAGAGAATAGGGTGGTGTGTGGGTGGGTGCCGAAGAGGGCCGATCGCGAACCAATTAAAAAAAAGGAATCGGGACCTCGAGGGATCAGGAGATGGAGAAAAGAAAAGATAACAGCATGTTGTTGTTCTTCCATCCACTGAATTGACCGAAGCGCCTTTACGCTGCCTTGCCCCTGGCGTACCAAGTCCCCCACGGTCCCTGTTGCTGTCCTCCTGATCCGTGCTCTTTTCGATCGACATTTTACACATGGCATGCTATTCGTGTCCCATTGCAGATGTCTTGAGCTTACTGCAGGCAAGATGACCCGGTGGGTGTTCAAGGAGAGGGGCCGTAAGGGTTGAAGGGGGTCGAAGGTTTGGGAGGATGGGTTGGGCCCAAGGAGGTCGAGAAGGCACACTGCTGGGCCGAGGCAAGGAGCTGTAGGAGGTCTGCCTCTCTCCGGGACAGGCAAAGGCGAAGTGGGTCGGGGAAAGAAGGAACCTTTCGGATTAGCGAGGCCCGGGTGGCTGGCCGAATGTGCCCGGGTGCGCTGATGGCCATTAATGACAGGATGGGACCGTGATGGGGCCCTTCGCGGTGCCATCCCCTACCAGTATTAGTGTGGCGGGGCAAAGGCTGTGGGGAATGAACATAATCTTGGACTTCAGGCGACTTCGTTTGAATCCATATATCGATGCGTAAGCAGTACGTGTCCGTACTCTCCTCCCATCGCCGTCGGTGTCATTGCCGAAGTCGCGGCTTGCCCTCAACTGGCTTCTCTTTGTTATCTCAGATTCCGCACCCTGGGCCAAGCTGCGGACTTGTCTCACCAGCTGGCGCTGCCTGGCTACCAGCCGCGCCGACAGCTGCGCCTGGCTGACATTGCTGCCGCTCTGCCGGCATCCCTACAGCAGCGCTTGCTGCTCCCTCCCCAACTCGCCCACGCCCACGGCCAAGGGCAACTAGAACGCGACGTCAGCCTCTTTGAGTTCGACTTCACGGGTTGTGTGGTGCGAGTGGGCGAAGTGCAGATGCTAAGTGCTGGTGGCAGCGGGGGTGGAGGGAGAGGCGTACAACAGCAGTGGGTGTTCCTGGCGGATCAGACGTCGGGACTGTGTGCCGCGGGAATGCCTGGTACGCCGGGTGATGGAGGCGGTGGTGAGGGAAATGGCGGCACCGGCGGCGCTGCGGGACTGCAACCGTGGATGCTGGCGGTGAAGATGGTGGGAACACTGGTGAGTAGCTATCGCTCATGCATTTGTGTTCCTGTACAATTTCCGTCCAGGGAAAAGGGCATTGGTGGACATTTCATGTGTACCATGCTGATGGCCTTTGGCGCTGTGTATTGTATACACGTAGTCGGCGGTTCCGAGTTCATGGTCCCTGCAATCGTTTAAGCCATCGACGTTGCTCCGTGCGCAAGTGCTTGATTGCAAAGCTCTTGGGGGTTTGAAAGACGGTGGTTTCTCTCCCACGCTCCCAGTGGCTACTCGGTAAGCCGTCTTCCAGCAACGGCGCTGCTCTTTGCCTCATCTACCAAAAGCTGCATACTCTCCACTATCTCTCTGTTCCTCCATTTTACCCTATGATTACCTCGGCCAGTATGACTCCTGATCCCGCCCGCCTCACCCACATCCATTCCCAGGAGTCGGTGGATTTCCTACTGGATCCCGCACGCCAGGCGGGTGCTGTGATATGTTTCCGTCACTTAATCCTGCAGGATCGTGATGTGGCCAACCAGCTGTGGGTTGCAGCGGCCCCGGACACGGCTAGTGTGATTAGGGTGGCACCACCCCCGCCGCAAAGCACGGCCGGCAGCACCGCAGCGGCCCCAGCTCCCCGTGGTGGCGACCCATTGTTAGGATGGGCAAGGGGTATTGCCGGGCGGGAGCAGTTAGCCTTGTACGGAGCTAAGGTCGACCGGTTGCTGGGCAGGAGCTAGCTGTAGCCCAGTTGAGCTCCTTGCGGTACTATGTTTGGTTCAATGTGCACGTGCCAACGACAGCAACGGAAAACTGGACTACAAACATAATGCTAACGGCGCGCTCTCCGCTCTTTTGTTTGTGGTGTTACACTGTGGGCGACTCGCCCTACAAGGGCGAGCATCAAGGGGCCTGATCGGACCGGGCCAAAGCACAGGGGAGGTGGACGTGGCTTTTGTTGTATATTAATACGTTGGCATTTCCCCCTTCATGGTGCATGATGCGATCGCACATATGCAGAGGTCCGAATGCTGAGAACGCGTGCCAAAAACTCGAAAAAAAAGCATTTCCTATTCGAGACAGATATACATGGACTTCAAATCCAATAACGCTGCAGGGTGAAAAAACAGGAATTGCGATCCACACGTAAGAACTGCTTTTAAGACAACTAATACATGCACATGTGCTAACCAAGGATCCCACCAAAACGGCCAGAGGCACCCAAGTTCAAGTATTACGACTTCTCCAGCATGGAGACATCACCCTGTAGCTTAAGAAGAAAGGACACAGAGTGGCTTATTGTGCAGACCCTTATAATTAGCATCCGCGTACGGCCATGAGGTGCATTCAAGTTATACCGCCACCGCATAGGAACTCTGCCGATCCCGATCGCTGTGATTAATAGTTGGGTTTCGAAGACGAAAAAATGGACAAAAGAAATTGGGGAAAGAAATCCATCTCAGTTTCTTGTTTTCCACATGTTCCTAAGTTAATCGTGAGCCCTAGTTAACTTTGATATATGCATATGCAAATGCCATCAATATCTTGCTCACATTTCCCCCCTGCGACCATTTTTCTACGCTTGGCCAACAACCATCCACGACGAAGTGGTTGACCACCCCTGCATTTATCATTTAATTCGACCCTACTGCTGATATCGGCACAACGGTGACGGCCTCAATATTCTCATCCATACCATCTGTTGCCGCCGATACCTTTGCCGGCCTCACTGATACCTCCTCAACGGTGCCCGTCTTTATGTCCGGCCGTAAAGCCTCTTCAACCGCCGGTAGTGGCGTCACCGCCTCCATTGTGGCCGTGCACGGTTCCCCGCCAGTCTGCAGTTCCGCTCTGGCATGCGCCTTTGCAGCATCTTCACTCGCGCATTCGTCCTCGTCTTCGACTTCACCCTCCGCTAGGTCAAATGCGAAGCTGTTGACTGCTCCGTTGGCATGCGCCACCTCCGATGCAGGCCCGCACAGCTCCCGCAGTATAGCCTCAGTGGTACGCCCAGTGGCGTGCCCGGCAAGGACCTACCCATAGGGGGCCGTGTGTGCAACGGTGAGCAGGGCGCGGGTATGGCCGAGCATTAGGATATGCCGTGGAGCGGCGATAGAAGTAGGTTTGAGCACGTCAAGGGTAGGAGCTAGCATCTGAATGCCGGCTTGGTTTTGCAGCTCTGTCGGAGAGGAAGTGTCTACAATTGTCGTGGTCCAATCGGCGTGGTCCACGTAACGACAAGACGCATGAAAGTTTTGGAGGCAGGCATTTTATGTTAATAGCATTGGAGGCGCGTCATTCTTTGAGGGGGGAAGGAACATCCGTCGACAAGGCATTTCTTGTGCGAGAGACACATATGTGCAATACGTTTACCTCATATTCCTCCCCAAAGTCGCAATGAACATAGTTGTTCGCGAGGCGTTAGGGTGAACATAGTCGGCTTCGTCTAGTAAGACCATAATTTGCGTGTGGTGGTGGTAAAGGGATTCACGTCCTGTATGCCGAGCTAGTTGTCTGAACATCACTCAACGCCCTGATAACGCCCTGATAAACATCACTCAAACACCCCGTCTGATAACGGACTTGCCTTCTCAACTGCCATATTGAAATCATCCATCACGCGAGTCACAGCCCGCACGCTGATTCCCCGAAGAGCCCCCCCCAGCAGGGGCATCCGGGACATGAAGGACGGCATGCCTACAACAATCAGCGCGAAGAAAGACATGGAAACCTTGAGCACTTCAGGATTCCGTTTGCTCGAACGTGCTGGTAAGGGCATCAACAATCTATTTGTCTATTTGAAGGACACCAACATTCGCATCGAAGGCTCAGCTCCCCATGACGCCAAGGACAGGATTGCTAGTTTGCAAAGTGCTGGCCCACGCGGATTGGCCAATGATACCACTCAAGCCGAAACGCGAATGTGCCCTCCCGGAATGTTCGTATTTTGTAGCTTCCCTTGCGGCTTACGTACCCTTGGGCAGGACGTCCTGATTGAGCTCCCCATGACAACCCACCACCTGTCCAGTGGCGGGATCACGAATCGGCCGCAGATCCCACCGGCCACTGAACTTGCCGAGGACATCCTAGAAACATGAGATCGACCAAACACAGGAAGCTGAGCGTGCTGTTCAAATGATGCTCACTCCTCAGCACGTTCATAACAGTCTCGCGGCAAAAAATCAAGTATGCTGCAACATACTTGATGTATGCTCAGCTCTGCCGCAGGTATGTGAATTGCTTCTTTTCCCAAATGCACCTAGCCCAAAACACAAGCAATGGGACGTTGCGCGAGGCTAAACCCTTTTGATTAGCGATCAATGCAAAACCTTAAGTTGCGCCGATGCCTCCAAACCCAATCCGGACCGAATCCCAGGGCCATACCAAAACGCGGAAACGGGGGCAGAGTATCTCTCCATGAATCTCTAACCAAGGCCCAAGGCCCACTTACGCTCTTGACCAGGTCGAACGTGATACGCAGGTTCTCCGGGTCGCGCGCGTCTTCGATGACATGGAGCCAGGTGCTATAGGTACGATGAATCCAGAGTATCCGTACGTCGCCCAGCTGCTCAACCTGCGATCCATCGTTAATTACAACTTATCATGATGGCCGGCGATTCCTCTCATAAAGGTCAGACGGTGAGATATACAGGTATAGCCCACTGGGGCACCTTCCGTATGCACGAAGGCGATAATACTGGCTTTCGGGAAGGGTCCCGTATGAAGCATCAATACACTTGGAGAAGTATCGACAGCGACACATAGTCACCTCCATACACGCATGTCCCACCACCCTCAAATCCTGCGTGCAATACATTTACAAGATGTCCACGCACCTGCACCTCCTTGTACCGCGGCTCAGTTTTGAGCACGTGGCGAGCCCCTACTCGTTTAACATCACGGAAGAGTGCCGAGTTGTCTGTAATGCAGGACAAATGATGTTGTGACCATGTTGCTGCACCGAATCTCTACATTTGCAGCCTATATGAACAGGCGAGTCATTGTCGGCCGCTGCTGCAATAGGGTGTCCAGACTTGGTAGGGCAACGCAGTATCGAATGGAAAAGGGCGTCGGTATCACGCATCACGGCGGTGAACTACCCAGCACGAACTACCCCTTCAGCTTACTATTTAATGTCTTGTAGACCAGTACGTACCTGGATGGGTAAAAATCGCGAAGGGAACTTCTGGCGCAACTGGCCAGTTGCCGTCGACATGCACATGGCAGAGGTACCCAGCCTTGTTACTAACGGTGAGGTGAAAGTTCCTTCCGGATACGCTGCTGCTACCAGCAAGATTAGCTGGAGGCAGTGGCAGAGGTTGAATGGTCTCAGCCTCAGACGCTTTCGTGTTCGCCTCAACCTTCGCCGAAGCCGCCGGTTCCATAATCTCTAAGGAACCAACACCGACCTCTTTCTTTTCCATCAGAGCTTCCGGGCCATTTCCAACACCCGCAGACCTGTCCGTAAGAAGGGCTAAGGTAGCCATGTCTCGGTCGGTGGTCACAACGCCTACCAGCTGAGAGAACAATGTTTCCCTCTATAACGTCGTGAACAATTTCCTTTCGTTCAGACCGGACGTGAGATCCAAGCTGTGGCCTTCAAAAGGTCGAGCTTTGTGAGATGGAGCCTCTTCGTTTATATTTCTGTATATGTTACATACAGCTGCGATGATAACCACCAAACCACCTACGGCAACTCTCTCGGTAGGACAACCCTTCCCGCTCTTTTCGTACGGGCAACCCGAATTTTAGAGATTTGTGTAGCATACATGATTTATGCATCCAGGTTCCTAAAGCCAGTGCCCATGCTCCATACGCGTCCTCTTTATTTATTATTTATTATCTTGTGGCGGAACGTTGTGCCTAGGCAATCGGAAAGATCGGCCTTTGCAAGGGGGAGGAGGTCATGTTCGTACCAGACGCGCATGGAGCCAGCTCCGCAATAATACTTATTTGATAAATAGCAATAGTAATCCCTGTTTGTCGATTCGCCTCCTGCATGAAACGCAAGTTATGGCCAGTTACGGTCCTGACGCACGCTATTTTCACGGATTCCAAACCACGCGGATAACCCTGCAAAAGACTGATGCATTTCTTCCTGCCCAGATCACATCATCAGGGACCCTGCCGGCGGATTTTAATTCCTGGCCGCCAGATCCTGACACAGCACACATGCAATTAATAGTACTCGGCCATTTCTTTGCCCTTCAAAAGCTCTAGGCCGCGAACTCAATCGCCACAATATTTTGTTATTTCATCATTTGGTGCCAGTAAGTTGCCCAGTGGCCTATCCAGAATAGGATTGGCAGCCGAAACGTCAGCACACGTTTAGAGCGTAATTATGTGCAGACTGCATCGGCCGCAGCACTGGGGCCGAGGCAATGTACCAGCTCCGCCAGTCGCAAACTAAAAAGGCTATTAAAATGAAGAATGCAGCGGAGGAGCGAAAGGCCTCCCACACATGAGATTCAGGCACGAGCCGTATACTGAAAATACATGAAATCGCGGCCACTGGTTCGCAGCCACGCATGTCTCCTCATGAGCAGCACAAACCATCGCTTCAAATTTCATTGACAACTTCGAAATTTATTGGAATCCTATTGTTCACGCAGAGGCAAATTACAGAAATGGTGCCCTGCACACATTTGCATTCTCTTACGCATGTTTCGTCGTGCTGTCCGAAAAACAAGCCCTCGTGCATTTCCTTGCTTTGGTCCTAAACGCAATCCTCTCGCCCTGCATCGATCACAACACGCATGCATTCCCCTTACCGCTTGGCCATCGCCGCTTATTGAAGGATTTAAATGCACTTACCATTACCAGTCGTTATCCTCCCAGATCAGGCCTGCAATGGCACACGCGCGACCGCTGCAAGCGAAAAACTATGCCAAAATCACCACCCTCGTTCGCTTAAGGAGCAACGGGGGAAAACGCGCGGCACACATTTTTGTTTATTGGCCATCGCCAGGCCACACTTGGAGCCCACGACCATCATTTCGCAAATACCACTTGAAGAAAGGAGAACACCCCTGCTGGAACCAGCAGAACCACGTCCACCTAAAGCTCTTAAATGAAATCTTGCGCAGCTCGGCCCGGGCACTGACACTACATCGTGTCAGGCATGGACCGTGAAGGTACAAAGGAAAAGTCAACTGTTCAGATGCGTGTGTAGCTAACCCTCCGTCACCCTCCGTGAACACAGGCCGCTTTCCACACCCATCAATTCAAAAAAGGGCGCCACCGCCCTTTATTTTATCACTACGTATCAAAATTGAACATGTCTTTGGCGCGGTCGCTGCAACAGATTCAGTACAAAAACAGGATGCTGGGCCCACACCTAGAACCCCGTCGGACAGCAACTCCTGCATCCCCTGAGCGCTAACCTAGACTGTACTATGATTCTGATAGGCGCTACGGCCTAGAGGGTCCCATCACGAAACATGGTGACCGGATTACGTGACGCTCTTTGCAACGTAATGTCCTCCTCCTAAGGTGGCGAGATAGCACCAGGGTGCCTGCCGGCGCGACACACGATCCAAACAACGTACCTCCGCCTCCGGCTTGACCACCCAGCTAACTGGGCACCTTCATAAACCACCTCTTCGTAATAAGCTACTTTTTAATCGGCAGTCCTCTTTCCATGTAGTAGCTTGTCGTCAGAAAAATTAGTGCCTCATGTAACGCCTCACGACCCGCGGGTCGGCTTGAGGGGTCGGAAGACTGCGGTAATGAGGCGGCGATCAGCAGACGCACCAGGTCCAGATCACTTGCAGGATCACTGTTCCGCAACGCGCTTGCTTCCTCGCATAGGTCCCCTGCTGGAGCTGCACAACCCACAGGGACTGCTGCTGCGAAGCTATTGGCCGCGGCTGGGTCACGAGGAGGTGCCCTGCCGCCCTGCACCTTTGCTACAGGGGGTGCAGCAGCTCGGCGCCCTTGCAGAGCTTCAACCGCCGGCTCTTGGCGCCCCGTCCAGTCTTTCGGCAGCAGCAATCTATGTTCTTGATTCTGACCCTTAAGAAGCCCCTCTTGCTCCTGTTCCTCCTCCTGCCCGTACTGAAGCACTGAAAGTGACCGTGGCTCTCGCTGCGTCTCGGTTGGTCGTCTCGGTTGCTGCAGCTGATGATCCAGCTGTTGGAACTCAAGGGATTGTTTTGTCAGTTGTCGCGATTTGTTTTGCCGATTTTTTTCGTCTTCTTCCTCATGCCTCCGCCTGCGGCGGGACTCATGTGCACCCCGCAAGCAAGGCGGCCTATCCTTACGTTCCAGGTCCAGGTCCCGGCCTGCTTTTTCCTCCGGACGCCGTTGTCCAACATCTGTCGCCTGGCCCCGGAGACCGCTGGAAGCCGAAAGGCGTTCTGCCAACAGCTGGTGATCAGGGCGAGAGTCGAAGAGGACGCGGAGGCAAGAAAGTCGTTCACAGGTGGCCCAAGGCAATGCACAAGCCGACCGCAACGGAACGTGATTTTGAACCCGAAGCTTTGAAACCACAAAAGATGCACAACACGAAAAATTGCAGCGCCTGGGGACTCCATATTGCAATTCATTGCATAGCCACAGGTTGGCAACATAATTGCGAATTCGTTACAGCGTGATCTCGACTGTGGGATATTACATGTAGTTTGCATCGCACAACAAAAAAACTGGCAGGTGAATCACAAAGTCGGTACATCCCACTCTAGACGATCCGCAGCCCTGGCGCAGCAGAATCACCCCGTAACCCTCGCAATCGTGTCTTTAGCCCTACAACCTCGTTCGCCCAGCCCACCCTGTACGGATAATTACGTGCAGCCAGCTGCGGCTGCATCTCGGACCGCACCCGACAACACTGCTGCGTACCATCGGCTGGCCTAGCTGTGGGCCCACTGGTTGTGCACCCAGCAGCTCCAGGGACTTTGTGAGAGTCGGATGGCCCGAAGCCGCCTGGGCCTCCAGGCCAGGTAAATACACCGTCTCCCACAAAGCATTGCCATGTGTGATATACTGGCACAGTAGGTCGCCTGCGCCCGGCATCATCGGCTGTGCTATCCGGGGCAGCCGGAGCTGCTGCTCCACCGCTGTGCCGCGACACTTGCGGTCGTGTGCATATGCGTGCATCCGAGGCCGCTTGCGGCCTTGGTCCAAGTCGTGTCCTTCACCACCGCTCCCCCCGTTACCTGCAATGCTGTCCTCAGCCGCTGTTGAAGTAAGAACTTGGCTATTCTCGATGGATCCGGCGTCAAAACTACCTGGTGGTAGCAGATGTGCACGTGTTGATGGCGAATTGTTAACATGGCCGCGCTGCGCATTGACTGGCCCTAGGTCAACGCCATCTAAATTAGACTCCGCTTGCGCATTCTCATCGGTCGAGTCCCCAGAGTGTTTTGCTGCATCCGGTTGACGAGAGACGCTGCAGGGATGAAAGGGGCCCATTGCTGCTAGGTACCTGTGCTGTTCCTGACGTTTGAGAGTCACGGCGGCGTCAGTCTGGATCAACGGGTACCTGCTGGTCGCTGCGGTTAGCCCCGTGCCATGGATTACATGCCGGTGTGCCGCCACAATGATATCTACACTATCCTCTTGAAGGTTTGATTGCAAATTTCTGCCGTTGCAGGGGTTATCCCTGTCGGTCCATGCGTCGGTCTCGCTGTGCCGGTCGACCGCATTACGGGCTGTATTCTCGACAACAACGTCCAGGGCCGACGTGCGCAGTATCAAGTTCGGAGGTAGGGAGCTGTTTACGCATACCCTTGTGAGCTCTGCGGCTGTGGTTGCGCCCGTAATTGCGCAATCCAGCTCGGATACTGTGGGAGATGTTGGTTGGATGTACATGGACGTTCTGGGCCAGCACAAACTGCTGCTGCCCTCAGGGCGCGTGGGTTCAGATAATCCTTGCTGATGGGAGGTGTGGCCACAAGAAGAAGTGGTTGCCGCGGCCTCGTCAAGAACTGGCTTTCCAGCAGCACTAGGAACAACTGTCGTAAAGCTGCGCCCATTGCAAGTGTGCTGCGTGGGAAAATTCATGCTCAGCGTATAAGGCGCTTAGATGTAAGGAAGCTCGGTGCTTAAGCGAGAATCCTATTGCCCCTCAGGGAATCGTGCAAGTTCTTCGCAACATTCAACCCAGCGAAAGCGTATGGCAAGTTGCAAGCAATTGCCGCTGATGATATATATATTTTTTACTTTTACACATGTAAATCTGGGCGTGGGAAGACTTACGAGCAGTCCGCAGTACAATGTGTGTTTCACCGAAGCATCTAAAAAGCATGTATTTTTATACAAAAAAACTCTCAGATCTTTCGCATTCCTTGCGGCGCTGGTGAATATCATTCGGAGCTTTATTACAGAGGTCCTGTCATGTACGATTTAGCGAAGGTTTCGAAGGGATGCAGCAGTACCTACTTTGCATTACTCAAATCATAATCAAAATGATATTATGTAGGGCATAGAGATGTACAGCATTTGACGTCAGATGCTGTGCGTCTAAAGCGAGCATTTGTAAGCATTCCACGATTACGGAACTCTTGGGCCTTCTGATAAGAGACGTTAGGATATCTGTATGGTTTTTTGAGGAATCAAGCACTGGACAGCGTGACTTTTCGTTCAGGCACCTGTGGCCTTCGCCGACAAGCGATATCATGCCAATAAACAGGCAAAAGATATTTCAACTTGCAAGCAACTTTCGTGGAAGAGCCCGGAACTGTATTAAGCTTGCGCGGCTGCAAGTAGAAAAAGCTCTTCAACATGCCTATGTGGGCCGCAAACTTAAGAAGCGGTATTGGCGCTCGGTATGGATCCAAAGAATCAATGCAGGGGCACGAGAGCATGGGGTGAGTTCGTGGGGCACCCACAGCGACCCAAGGTTCAGAGCGTCCCATATCAGCTCGTCTGCCGTCGGCGCGACATTCTGCAGGTGACCTACACGACATTTATCACGGGGCTCAAGCAAGAAAACGTGCAACTCAATCGCAAGGTGCTTTCGGAACTCGCGATGAATGAACCGTATAGCTTCAAGGCACTCGTGGACCAAGTGCGGTTCATGCGGGGTATACGGAGTGGATTCACACAACAATAGGGTGCGAGAGTTGGTTAGTTGAGCTTGTGCCCTCTTTGTGCCCTTCTGTATCTCGTAAGTCAGACTCTTCACGCCTGCTTTCCTGTGCGAAGCAGCACTGGGACGAAGGGGCAGGGTTCAGAAGGACGATAGATTGCACATCTGGGGTTATGGGGGGCCTTTTCTGAGTTGGCCATGGCACGATACTACTTGTAACGGCTAATACTACTTGTAGCGGCACAACTGGGCTTATTGATGTGGGTTGAAGAGTGATGAATGGATTAAACAATATTTGCTGCCATTTGTCGCACACATTTCGTTGGGCTGCTTGTGTAAGCTGTTTACTGCAGTCTTTATTAGGAGGCACATACGGTGCCCCAAGCTGTGCTTTGGAGATGTGTGATGGAACCTTAAACTTAGTGTCGAGGGCGCAACAATTTTATCTCTTGTACATGTTGAAGCATACCACATAGCCTGGAGAAGCACTCCTTAAAACTTGCACGCAAGGAGCGGAAGGAGAGGCGCCACCGGATACCCTGCATTAGTGCCCCGACCAATTACCTAATGGGTCCACATGACTTCAAAGAAGTGCGCTAGACGAAGGACGCTTACACTTTGTCCCATGGTCACAAACTGGGTGTGAGCGGCATGGACGAGAAGCCGCAGACCACAAGCTGACCCCCTACCAATTCTGGCTGTGCCCGCCCAGACCAAACCATCAATTCCGACTGCCCTCCTCCGAATTCCTGAGCCATTTTGATACGCAGATTGCTAACCGCTCCATCCCTGCCTAGGTGTCTGGTCCCAAGCATGAACGGACATGACCTTTACCCATGTGCAGGTGCTGTACAGTTTTACACATCAGGAAGAAGAGCGGGTCGTGTGGGTGCATTGCGTGAGAAGCCATCATTATACAGATGTTCTCAGTATTAAACGTCGAACACGGTTTTGTTTGGCAGTGGGGTTCGGCTCTCAGGTTTCACCAGGTCAGCCGCCTGTGGCATTGCTGCCGGGCCACTTTAGTGTTATGTTGCTTGTAACTGCTGAGGACAAACTAAAATCTGCCGGGTTGGTCTCGAGGAGGTGACGCCGAACTAATGCTGTGCCCACTGCTCTTGCTTTGAAGCATACGGAGGCCCAAGCTGGCCTTACTCCGGCCGGAATTGCTCAAGGTAAATGCATTTCTGGCTGGAGTCTTTGTATTGGGAAATTAAGTACCTCGGCACAGGTTGCAGCGGGACCATAAATAACAATGTTCCCCTAGCCATCATGCAAATATCACAAGAAAGGAGCTGCGGCAATCCCCGTTTTGGCAGGGCATTCGCCCAGAGGGCAAACTCCGTAGCATATTGCAGCCCCGTCACGGCATGCATTGCCCGAATGGCAAGCAGATTGGAGAGTAGCTGCTCCTTAGCTTAACTCACCCCAATAGACACCTCTCCTTCAGCTCCTACACTCTGTCCTGCGCCTACCTGCCTTCATTTGGGCTGTTCCTACACCTTGCCCAGCTTCAATCCGGGTCTGGGCACTGAGTGTCTGTCCACATCACAGTCCGCATAACAGACTGACCACCTCGCTCCAGTCTAATACACAGCCCCAGACACGGACGGCATCGATTGCACCGCACAAATTCGGAAAATGTGCGCACTTCTCCTTAAAACGACCGCCTGGCCCAAGCGGCTGAATGTTTTGCTGACCTTGAGCCCAGCTCCGGCACTGCAATGTGGGGCTATGAGGCTCTGCGGGTTCACCTTGGCAGCGCACGGTTAAGAAGGACACTTGAAAGGTCACATGCATGCGTAGCTGGAATCAAATGGAATCAGCATTCATGGCTGGTGAATCATTGGCCAGCTTCCATCATCCATTCAACGCTGCGCATGACTTGGTTATTCATGGCAAAATACACGAGACCACGGAGCCAAGCGACCCAATCATTACGCATGTGCACCTCACTCCGTGTCGCTCGCTTCCGCATTATATTCGGCATTGTATTCTCCTTGTGCCTCACTCCTGTTTGGCGTACTATTCTTCAGTGATCCAGCTGCGTCCCCGCTGCCTGCCTGGAACACTCAGCAATCCGGAGCGTTGAAGCAGCTGCCCACGGGGTACTTGTCCAGCGCCGTCTTATCCCCCTCCACGTACCTGCGATAAGCCAGCGCCGTACATTCAACGCCATAATTCAGCTATGGACTTCAGCAGCATGCACAAACGCCACTAAACCCCAGCAATTATACACGCAGGGGTCACTTACCGAGCCCAAACGGACTGCATACGCTGAAATTTGTCTGGATGGTAGTTCACGTGAATCATCACAGGCACGTGGTTGCTGTACTGTGCATCGTACCTGCAGCAGAAACATGGATTGGTTTTTCCGGATGTGTGTTAAAGGAGCGCAATACCTGATAATCCTGAGTCCTGAACGCAACCATGAAATGGACCAGTCTGCCTAGCAGTGCCTGGGCATGCATACCGCTAGCTCCGTCCTCTGACCTTCAGGGAAACCAGTAAGGCTTAAGCTGCGGGACGCGATCATGGCTCCGTGATGTATCACGGCTGCGAATCCTTGTGTTTTTTTTGTGTGAGGGCCCGGGTCATCATAACGAACCCGGGTACAAGCTGGTAGAAGGACAAGAGATGAAAAGACGGAGTTCACGTCTTTTGGGTTAGCGAAATAAAGAGCTTAACGGAGCAGGAGTCAAGAATCGCCTTTTATTATCCCTTTTTATGTGCGCAAGGAGATTAGTTCCCGGTACCGACCTAATCGTTTTGAACAGGCGCTTAGAGTTCATGAACTTGTCGATGTTCATGATGCGCACTGTGATATGAGAGGACTTGTAGTCATCATGGCTTGGGAACCAGATTTCCATGTTGAAAACTGCCTGAAAGGGTAGGAAAGGAGCGGAAAAGCGAAGAAAAGCGCGACAAGCGGAAATTAGGAAGGCGCCTGCATATTTGACGTCTAATGCGTTAAAGATCACAGAAGAGGAAGTATAGAAAATGTTTAGATGCTAAAAAGCCAGCTAAAGCTCCAGAAAGCTTCGAGGCACGATTGTGCAGAGGAAAGGGCTATAGGTTCGGCTTGTCATCAAAGTACCCTCCGACCGGCGCACGCCTCCAAATCAACGGCATCGTGCTCTGCCTTGCGCTGTGCTTTCCTGAATGCGCCGATCGCATGCCGTGGGAAGTGCAATACGGAAAACTGCAAGAGATCAACATGGAGGTAGGACGCGCACGACATACGATAGGGAAAGCAGAGCTCAAGCCGCCTGCGCGGCCATCGCCCATCAGGCTCCTGCACGCCCGCCTTCCGATCTCCAGCAGACGAGGTATGTACACGCAACCCCTATGATTCAATTATTCATAGAAAGCATTTCCTTCTCTTAACCGCCCATCTGGGATACTGAAAACGCATCTGAAAAGGAGCGGTTGCCCAGTTGGCCATCGCATGCCTGCGGTTCGGCACAAGGAAAACAGAGTATATATGGACAGCCCGCCCTGTGATGCACACACAACGTTTCCTGAAGGAACTGCCGACCCGCACCTGGTCCCACTCCTTGCGCTTGTTCAGACGGTCTGTAATGCGATCCATGAGCGCGATTGTCCGCTCGTTCGGACGGATGTAGAATAATCCGGAGTTGAGCGTGAAGACGCGGATGGTGTGAGCCCAGCGCGACCAGCCCATCTTAGGGTCGTCATACACGTCATCCCAGCCTGCAGGCACATGCGCGCACAGCGATAAAAACGGCAGTGGATTGCACACGCACACACATGCACGGAAGCACACACACACACATATGGACACGTCTTCCGGGGCAAACTAAGAACTTATTGGGCAATAGGCAGACGGCAAAGGCAAACGAGCGCGGTTGATGCGAACCAATCGATAGGTTGGGAGTGGGGACGGCAACAGCTCACGGCTGTTTTCCTTTCGCTCTCGTCTGACAAGCTAGATGTCAACCGATGGCACCGATAACTATTCCCAAATAGCAGACACGATATTGCTTGTCCCGAGGACAACGCCAACGCGAGCTAGAAGAGGAGAGCACCCGAGGACGATGTGAGTTCTCAGCCCAGTGGCAAGCACCATGGCCCCAAGGGCCCAGGATCTCCATAGCCTGCATCTGCCCCGTGCCTATTTAAGATTGTTGCCATACCCAGCCTGTGCAAACCTACTCACCGTACGCAGTCTGCTCATCGTAGCCGTCGCTGAGGGCTTCCACGTCCTCGTCTCTGCAAACCAACCACGTCCCCGGAAAAGTGGCGAACAGAATGCAAAGAAGCGGTTTACGGAAAGTGGAAAAGCGGTTGATGAAATATTCACGATGCAAGACAGCGAAACAATGGAAAGCAGGTGGTATAGAGAGATGGAGCCTCGGCTACTCTAACGAGCGATATCCCTTTTTCATAATTGGGTAGTCACCTGTAGAGGTGATCGAAGGGGTTCTGTAGCGTCACAATGTCCACCTGCAGGCGTAACGAAATAGCAGTACGGAGAAAAAGGCAGCATCAACCAGACTGTCTATACACATCGGATGATACCGTCTAGTGCCGTACTGTGCATCGCGAAGTTTGCTTCATGCAAATACGGCAGCAGAGATCCCAGCGGAGTGCTCTGCTTAGAAAGGGTGTTGCTAATGGCAAGGGCTGCCGATACAATTACCCATCCATCCGGGCTTGTTTGCCTGATTGTCTCCTTCCTCCCAGTTCCTGCTATCACGGCACCGGCGATTAGGACCACACCTTCCTAAGAAAGAGCACTGCGTGGGAAATGCCGGTGTGGACTTACGTCTGACAGCAGGAGCGAATACCCAAGCGCCAGGAACTCCTGTGGGGAGGGCGCAGGCAGATGGTAAAAGGTCTCGTGGGATGAAACATTTGCATGGTGACGTAGTGATCGGCATCCGTCAATAAGTTATGAAGAAACTCTGGGCAGCGGCACCCTCCTATAGGATTCAGTCGGCTAAGTTGAACCCCATCAACCCCACCGCCTCACCAACATCAATGGCCATCACCACCTCCAGCAGCAAAACGATGGTAATAATAGTTACCAGTCCTTCCTTGGCCCCTCTAGTTCACGCTGGTCACTAGTCACCACTCCATCCAAGGCGCAGGTCCCCCCAGCCCCAGAGTTCGGGTTCGTCTTTGCCCCGACTCCTTCCCTCCAAGCCCTGGATGCTCCAGGCAACATGCAGCAGGCAGTTAATCCTTAGGATGCCCACCGAAACAGCTACCGCTTTGGTACTAAGCACTACCCAAAAGATAGTTTTCACGAAACCAATATCGGACATACGACCATTCGCCGGAGTCCAGCGCACAGCCTTCAATGCGAGTCCACGGACGCATCAACAACGCGGCGCAAGCAGTGGCACCACTCGGCTTAGGGACCCCGACTCCCTTCTACAAGAGCCCTTCACAAGGGTCAGCCTATTACCGTAGCTGGTAGCCTGAGGCCACTACCGCGGGACCGCCACGTCGCGCACCCGGATCAACTGGAATTTCTGCGCGCTGATGCCATGGTTAGACGCCTGCTTATCCGCCGTCTTCTGGGGTGTCTTGCGCCAGTACGCCACACCCAGATTCTCGCAGGCGCTTGCAACCTGGGTGTGAGTATTCGGTGGTGGTGGTGCCGAGGTGCCGGTTTGTGGTATGTGAAAGGGGAGGATTTGTGGGAAGGATAGCTGGAGAGTGAAAGCTTCCAGTGTCAAGATGGACCTCCATTGATGTCTGGCTTAGCCAGTTAGTCGCCCACCAAGATAGATGCGGTGCATAACGTATTAGGGAAGATAAGTGAAACGCTTTCGCTTATGCTGGGCAGCAGTGGTGCGTGCGGTGCGATGCAAGAACCCCCGGGTTGGGGTTGTTATCGAAGGCAATAACATCTCGCAGACAGGCACAGGTACAACGGACAGTAAATACCCTTCTCTTGTGTAAGGTAACTTCCGCCGTCTATTTGCAAGGGCTACACGCCCCCCCTTGGTCCATCAGCCTGCCTTCCGTCCAGCCTTCCCTAGTTCGTTACACTTACGTCGTCGTCGATGGCGATAACCATGAAGTTCTTCACACCCGCACGTTGGCAACCGTCAATCCAAAGCTTCAACATGCCATACTTGCCATCAGGTGTGATAAGAGCACCATTTGACACAGCTGCCATAACTTCTTTATTGATGCCAATGCGGTCCTGCGCGTACCAAGCCGTTGTGCATCATTTATGACCTACAAGCCATGATAATGGTCCATGCACCGGACGAACATGGCTAGATCTACGCGTTATATGGGATTATGGTGCCACGAAGCAGTGATTGCCCTGCCTGCCATACCCCAGTTTGGTTCCAACAGCTGTGCTTTTCTACGCCATGAGCCTTAACATTACCCACAACATTTCGCATATTAGACGCACCAATACAGTTTTTAAGTCGGTACTCCCGAATTGGGAAGTATCACCTACTGCCGCAGCTGCTGCTGAAGCTAGGACAGCGATAGACATCACCGGTAGCCATAAGGACATTAATCGATGCATCTTATCTTGAATCTTCATAGTAATAGAAAGGATCGCTGGTGTATGGCTTGAGTAAAACAGGGTCGCAGAAGATCAGTGCAGAAAGGCAAGTCGTTCTAACATGTGACGGGCCATACATCAGCAAGCCGAAAAAATACCAGTTAGTTTATATCGTTACAACATTGTTAGGGCTAGGAATTCCATGTCCGGATGTTCGGTGGTCCGAGCGTGGCTCGATGCCGTATCACGGAGGTCTGTTAGCCGCTCCAACGCCTACGAAAGTAATCTTCGTCCATTTACTTCCTCCTATGATTATATAATACCGTCACGCCATACCTCGCAGTAACAATGCTATTTACTTGTCCCTTCGAGTAAGCTTCAGCCGTGCAAAAGACGACACGTCCTGAAGCTCTTGTAGGATAGGTGGTGTCTATTTAAAACTGCAGAAAACAGCCATGATGGAATGAGGCAAGAATAGCAAGTTAAACTGGCTGCCTTTCTCCCCTTGCACGAGGAAATGGCAGGCGTACCACCCGACTTTGCAGATGTGATTCCAGGGGACGCGAAAGTGCGTATTATTCTGACGACAGCGCAATTCTCGTTCGCCAAGTAGTCAACATGGCGATGTCACATGCGCCGCAGGTGGACGTGCCTAGCACGTGGCGTGACGTCATTATCGGCAACAACACCGTTAGCACGGAGACAGCTCCTCTGAAGTCTCAGGAAGTCACCACACAAACTGGCAGTCGGGACAACAACGGTACACAAACCGATGATGGCGGTCGGCCGGCGTCCCCCACAAAGCTGAAGGCGTCAGGGATAGCAGACTTCGTCAAGAAGTAAGCCCTTTTTCCTGTTCATGCCTTCTGGCAACATCGGTCCAATACCTATGGATATATGGCAATCCCACGCATCCCTCCGCCTTCTTTCACACCCCCGCCCTCGTGTCCCCAGAAACACCATCCCCCTCTGCGTCGCCATCTCCGCGCTTCCAGCGGCATCCCTCGTGCCTCCTCATGCGACCCAAATCGCTGCAATCCAGGTCATGCACACGCCGCTTTGTCCTTGGCCCCCCGACTGATCCGCATCATGCAGGGTTGAGGACATGGTAGCGGGGGAGCTGGTCAAAGCAACTGAGGAGGCAGAAGTGTTGGAGCCCTTCACACGCGCTGCGGACGATGAGCAGGTCCGTGCGCACGCGTCCATGGGCGGGCGGCAGCCAGGCAGGGTGGTCCCAGGGAGGGCACCGTACCCATGGACAGGTGCAGTAGCCTACACGTGCGATTATATACCTGGTCTGCGACCGCGTAACGGTAGACGCGTGCCTTCTTCTTCCCGCCAGCCCCTGGTTTGGCTGCCCACCTCCCTGCACCGGAATTGTTGCACAGGAGCCAGCTACCTGCGTGCAATATCTATCGCCCTTCCAACCCGACGACTCGGCGGTTGTGGACCTCAACGCTACAAGTACCCAGATCAATAAGCACAAGCTGGTGGTTACATGCTTGTCGTGGAGCAGTACGGGACAGACCATCGCGGCGTCGTACGGCAGGTACGGCTGTGGCGGCTGCGAGACGAACGGTGCGGTGGGTTTGCACGGTCAGCCATCCCGAACTGTACCTCCCTGACCGCCGCCTCACCCGGCTGGCCATCGACTCCACCTTAAAGTGCAGATTCGATTTGGGTCTTAAGGTTAGGAAATAAATGCAACAGTACGTATATCTTAAGGGTTCCTCTCCTCATGTTTCTCATTTTCTTTACTTCTCACGGTTCGTCTTGTTTCGCTTCGTCCGAGGTGGCAGTGGTGATGACTGGATGCCCATAGCTGTTCTGGAGTTCAACCAAGATCTGATGCGTCGTGCTGTATTTGTCGGCATGGCTTTGGTATTACAGGTACGACATTGTTGGCTGGTGTACCTTCCCGGGCGCGCTGTGCACGTGGAACCTGGCTCGCGAGGAGATCAACTCCACCCGACCTGACCAGCGCATCGACACGGACACCTGCTTGATGAGCTGCGCCTTCCACCCAACCCACCCGGTACGCGTGCTCGCGCGTTGGCGGAGGCCCTGGACTCCTGCGCACCCGCGAAATAGTCCGTATTTACCTATTAGCCACCCGGGCCACATAGACGAGGGCACGACCTGCGGGAGAGAAGAACATGTTCTTTTATGGGGGATTGGAGCAAGGAGCGAGCTTAGCTTAGCGCCTGGTGTGCGTAATAGTGTTTTTAGGAGGAAGATGGGGAATATCGCTGGTGGATGAGGGTGGGAGGGTGGAAATTCGGCATGGTGCGTGGGATGGGAATCCGGGGACCCCATGGTTTGCGCTATTTGTGACCGTGGGGGTAAGGAATGGTGTAATTTATGGAAGATGGCCTGCAAGAAAACGGGAGGCGTCGGCCGGGAGGCATTGGGCACTTGGACACGTGACCATGGACTCAGCCGGCGGACAACTGTCGGGAAGTCTCCAGAAGTGCCACAGTGCGACAAACCCCTCTGGCTCATACCGGCGTTTGAACGCTTTCGAAATCTGTCTTCCTTCGGTTCCATAGTACCGCAGTTTTAAATATTGAGAACACCCGTCTTCCTATTGGTCTTGGTATCAGCTCTCCTAGACGGTGATCACCTCAGGGTTAAAATCGCGTGTGTGACTTCGGTTCCTCCTCACGATGGTTTGCTACGCCCTTCTACCTTTCCACTTTGTGACAGGCTCTTATCGCTGGAGGCACTTTCAACGGGGAGCTGTACGTTTGGGATCTGAGTCTTGAGGGCGACCTGCAGAGGGGCCGTTCGGACGTGCTGTTGGATGTACGGCACATGGAGCCCATCCTCAATATCACGTGGCAATATAACCTGACGGGTAAGTTGGACCCCGCCGCAACTACCTGAGGGCGCGTTGCTGGGGGTGAGCTGGGGCGTAGGTGTGGGCCCGGCTGTCGCAGGGTGTAGATCGTGTTGTGATGAATGGACGCGAGGTGCGGGGAAGTGACGCAGGCGAAGGTACGAGGAAGGGTCCTGGATGTAGCTCCAGTCAACGGCACCATCGCTCCCGGCCTGCAACAGCGGCAGCGCCATGGACCTGCCCTATATGCAGCAGTAAGCGGACTTTTAAATAACTCCGTTTCTTTGCGCTCCTGAATCGGCCGTGTTTAGGGGGAGGGCCGTTTACGCTTCATTTCACATCATGCCATCATCCGTCCACCTGACCCTGTCACGGTGCAGACGCCGCCAAGTACGGCACGAAGGATAAAGCGTACCGGCTAGTGACGCTGGGGGCGGATGGCCGCGTGCTGACGTGGCTCTGGCACAAGCTTGAGGCGCCTATCTACGGGTATGTGTCGCAACCGTTGTTGTGGAGAAGTGCAGTGTAGCAGCCGGGAAGTGTGGAATTGGGGATTGCGAAGGTCATAAGCTTATGGCATGACTTAATTTGCTTGTTGCTTGTTTATCATGTCAATAGTCCATTATTTACGTAGGTTTGCGTGGATATGCGTTTGTACATTGACGGCCTTGGGTGCACAAGTCTGCCCGCTGTATTGCCCCGTTGCACTGGTCCGCGTGCCTTCCTGTTGTGTGGGGGTGTTTGTCTACGTGCCGCTGGATCAAACATTGCATAACTCGCTGCTACTGCTTGATTTCCGCTGCCCATGCTTCCCCGCAGCTACCAGCTGCTTTTTCCGCAACCCGGCATCGACCGGCGCTTCGTGTGGGGTGGCGCCTGCATGTGCTTTCAGCGTGAGCCGCGCGGCGCGTCGACGGCCAGTGGTGGGCGCGGGATCGGGGGCGAGGCGGCGGGCACTTTCCTCGTGGGGACGGAGGGTGGCAAGATCTTTAAGTGCTACAATGACGCCAACGACACCAATACCAAGGTGAGTGGCCAATGGCCTAGTGCTCCTGATAGTGCTGCGCTTTCGCTGGTGTTCGCCTGTGAGCTTTCGGGGGACGAGCATTTCATGAAGCATGACAACAACATAGTTGATCCGGCGGGGCCATGGCTAGGTGAGGTGAGTGACAGCAGCTGCTTGCCCCCCGGGCAACGTGGGGTCTTTCCCTGTCGTACTGTTCGGCAATTGCGCAGGAGTTCAGTCGGGCGGTGGCTGCGGGTGAGCGTGTGGAGTTGCGCACCCCTGTGCGGGATGCAGGCTACGCGCCTCATGCGGGTGCGGTATTCGGAGTGGACTGCTCGCCGTTCCAGGTGCGCTGAAGCGGCGCGGTACTTTGGGGCGACGGATGGGGTGCCGCGGGATCCGCTAGCGGCGGCGATTGAAGAGGGGCTTGGATTATTACGACTTTGGAACGATCTAGGATGTGATGGACCTGTTACCGCCTGTCTCATCTGTCTGCTGTTCCGGGAGCGGCTTTTTAACACCGGAATGCTGAGCGCCTATGGGGCCTCGGTCCGCGCGACGTCAGTCTCGTATAGTTTGCTTCCCGCGAGGATCCAGGTGTCATGGCCGCCAGAAAACATCCGCTCAAACGATAGCGAAGCCATAGCAGTACCGTCGTTATACCTGTCCTTTCCTCCCCATACACCTGCTGTCGTTTCTCCAGTTGCGTCTGTTGCGTTATTATCGTATTCCCGTAACTTTTGGCAGCTCTTCCTAATTCAGCCCTCGAAACCCCCTTTTTAGCCCTCAGACATATGTTCCTATAATTGTAACGTAATGCGCGCAGTTGATTCGTACACAAGCACACCCTTCTTCCGCCTCCTACCCACCGTGAGTCCTTAGAACCTGGCTCGTTCTTTTCGAAACCCAGTACTGCTTGTCCCTTACTCCCTCCTTGCACGCAGCGCGAGCTCTTCCTTACCACCTCCACCGATGGCAGCGTACGGTTATACTCATCTCTCCGCATGCAGCCGCTGTTACACCTGGAGCCCACATCCTCCTACCTGTTCGCAGTGCAATGGAGCCCCTTCAGGCCGCTGGTCTTTGCGGCAGCAGCCGGTGGGTGGTGGTTGGTAGGCTAGCACGCAGTGCGAGTTTGTTCATGTATTTGAAGTAAGGTAACCAGCTATCTGGCTGGTCGTGCCTTGCTTGGTGAAGGCTTAAGCGTTGCGTAGCAGTTGGGGCATAGCAGCCCATTGGACGCGCGGAGAAGGTGCGCTGGTATACGCGGAGGTTGTGCATCGCACCACAGTCTGCTGCTTTGAGGCTGCAACCAACCGCGTGCCACAAAGCCACACCGAAATGCTCTGCGTGTGTGACTGTGTGCGTGTGTGTGTGTGTGACTGTGTGCGTGTGTGTATTTGTATCCGCCGCTGGGCTCCAAATCCCGTGATCTCTCTACCCGCCACCCCAACCGATGCCGCTTCTGCCGCTGCTGCTGCAGCTGACGGCTGTGTGTACATGTACGACCTGGTGCGCAATCATGAGGTTGTGCGGCCCGTGTTGACACTGGACACGAACGGCTTACATAAGCCGGTATATACACTGGCCTTTAATCCGCGAAAGCCCGACCTCCTGGCGACGGGGGATGCGACGGGTATCCAGGTGCGCCACTCCTAAGAGGGCAGGATGAAATTTCAGGAGGGAAGATGTGTGAACCATGTAATACGTAATCCAAGCACCACGAACAGGCCGCGTACCGGTTTGTAGGTGTACCGAACAGGGAGCGAAATCCTAGTTGGTGGAATCCATAGCGGCCTCATTGTATTTCGAAGCCATGGGATGTCAGCTTTCTATAGCTACTTTGGGCTCTCGTCATGCCATCTTCTCTGACACCGGCGCTGCCACTGCAGGTTTGGCGCCTACCGTCCTCGCTGACGGCTGTGCGGCGTGGCGAGGAGACCCTCCTGGCCAAGGTAGCAATGACAGACGATGTGCAGGAGATGATGCGCGAACGGCGAGGACATTGAACCGCTGAGTCCTAACGGCCACGGCCTGAACGGCTACAAACGACAGTGGTGACCACTGCAGCGATGGCATGGCCCCCTGGCGCCGCCGTTTTATGATGAACTCGGGTCTAGCGGCCCCTGCCGCGGCGTGGTGATACAGAGGCCGCCATTCCGTTGGGAGGTGCGAATTATGAAAGGCCCGAGCCGCGCGACGTCGGTCTGCAGGGGTTTGTGCTGGTTTGTGCTCTACGTTTTTCGAGTACATGGAAGATGTTGCAGGGGCTTGGTAGGCGCATGTCCATGCATCTCTTATGTCGTGGGCGACGCAGCCTCGGGCGCGATAACGGGCGGGGTGCAGCGCAATGTCAAACAGCAAGGGGGGGAGCGAGGGGCGTAGATTGGGGGTGGATGGACTGCTAAGCGGGCTGGAGTACATGAACTGAACGACGCCGTGCGTGTGTGATGTGGATCAAGTTCGTAAGTTGGGGAATTCCGCTCCCAGTTGAAACACAGTTGATATCGCGCGCCTTAGTGCATGCATCTTAAGCTCCATGGTCCCGTGGCAGCCCCGCGCGTGGTTTAGGCTCGCTCGTCAACCTCTTATTGTGAGGACGCACCGTTAAGCGAATAACGCGCACACGATGTGCAGCAGCGAGTACGCTGGCAGTTTATGTGCTTCCCTGTTTGCTCGCTCCCACGTGCGGCGTGTGTTATTTATTTTGGTGTTACACTGTGGGCGACTCGCCCTGCAAAGACGAGCACCGGGGGCCCTGACCGGACCGAGCCGCAGCGCAGAGGAGGGGCACGTGGCTTTGTCTGTCTGTCCTGCCACGTATTTATAGCGATAGAGGGCGCGTATGTAAGGGTGTCTCAACCGTTGTATATATATGCATATGTTTTCTTCTGCGGCAACCGGGAACCCTGACATGTGCAATCCATATGACGTGAATAGTTGGCAATAGCCAGTCAGCAGATTACGGGCAGATGTGTTCATGATCCTTCGTGCCCATTTGCGCCCGTTCACGTAATCTGTAACCAAGCATTGGGCGTCGTGGCACTTATATGTACACACACATAATGATTGATTGATAGATATATAGATAGATAGATAGATAGATAGATAGATAGATAGATAGATAGATAGATAGATAGATAGATAGATAGGTATGCTCGTCTTTGGATTAATTCCTCCCTAAATATCTAGTAGACGGGCCTGTGGTAATTCCGGTAGTAGGTCAAGATAGGGGTCATATATCGTTACCGTTGCTAGAGAGGCAGCCTGGTGTGAGATGCGTTTGGGAAAGACAAAGATTCTGAATGGACCTGACGCTATAGCGAAGCGTAGCATGGTGTTTACGCAGTCTCAAGTGTGCCGGTGCGTTACGAAATTTCAACATTAATGTACAAACATAGCCACACAAGCCACCAGAACAAGGGACCTAAGCCTCTACCTAAGTGCGCATCACATAGATGGTTCGTAATCATGATGGCTGGACTCCGAGTAAGACCAGACACAGTTTCAAGCAATGATCACCACTCTGGTTGCTCCCATTCCGGATGCTCTCCCAGTCGCGCAGACTTCTCTTCTGAGAGAAGGCTAGTTCTTGGACGATAAGTACGGTAACGCCGTACTTTGGCTTAAGCTTTAGAAGTGTAACGTACTGAGGACAAGAACCTGAAATTCCGTCTTTCCTTGCCCCAGAGGCAGCTGCCATTCCGTTGGCCCTGAAGTCCCCAGCCAGGGTCACATGCTTACTCCCCCCGAGGCTGATGCCTCTCATTGCTGTCCCAATGCCTCCCTACCGTATCTGTTTGTGACCGTTTCCTATTCCAAACCCCATATCTGCTGCTCCGGCGTTTATGGCGTCTCTGCCATTTGCGACCAAGGATCCCTCCTATTTCTATCTCGCCCCTCTTTGACTAGTTAGACATCTCTACGGGTCCTGACTGCCAACCTGCATCGCTACCACTCTGCGGTCTCCGACTGCTGTCTGGGGCCCCCAGGGAACCCCTGCCCCCCGCCGTCTCAGACCCCTTCTCAAACGACATCGCCGCCTCTGATTAGGCCCCCCGTCCAATCCGACTTCTCTAATTCTCAGGCATTTCTGCTTCCATCTCCGCCCGCTCGGATTTTCTGAGGGAACCAAAACGTTTGTATTTGTTCCAAACATTTTCTTTACGCTTTCGTCTGTTATGTTATGTTATGTTACAAACTCAGAAAGAGCTCGTAAGGCCCGTACGAGCCAGGAGGCTCAAAGGACCGCAAGAACGAGCAGTAAAAAAAGAAAAGGAAATTGATAGTAAAAAAGATAGCGCAAAGTTAAACTAGTGGAAGAAAAACCTACTGCAGGCCAAAGTCAAGTTCTGCCAACCTGCGACACACGCCTTTGACGAATGCTATGGATAATCCGAGCAAGGCGTAATTGATCCTTTCGTCTAAAAAGTGCGCGCACCCACTGTCAGGTCCAATTACTTTCCTGTGTCTCGTGCCCGCTATCAATAGCCAGTGGCAGTTTGTTGATGACTATCTGCGGTCCGACACGTAGCTTAATCGTTATTCGTATAGGTTCGTATCGGAACGACATTTTTGTGCAAAGTGTCGTAACGTGTGTACATCTTGGGAAGGAGCTGAGGCAACGGTACACTTCGTAGGTTGCCAAGCCATACTACGATTTTTGTATATTAATTATCCACTTTTCGGGCGCTATTTCTCTGTATCGGTCTCGCGAACGCTTTCGATCAGCTGGTCTTTGACATTCTTCTTTCAATTACCACTTGTGCTTATAAATATTTTCACTTTTAAATCCTTTGTCTTTGCGCCTGTTTTTGTGTCTGGCCACTAGGGTTAGAAGTCACTCTTACATTCAGTTAACTTATCTCCGCTAAGCATTTTCCTGGAATTCAGGTCCTCCTGTACTGAATTACTCGGATATTCAAGCGTGGCCGTCAGATCCAGCGAAGCATTGTACTGTCATGAACAGCTCCTTTGTCATGTACGGTCACCACGTATGGGTCAAGATACACGGCCACCATGTACGATCACCGTACACGGTCACCATGTTCGGTCACCAAAACTCCTTGGGCACAACCCTCGCTGGCCCCAGAATGGACCAACCAAACCGGGTACATAAGTATGTAACAAGCTAGCCCTGGTTTCGGGCCCTTCGTATCATATCGTATCGTTTTGGAACTCGTTACAATAGGTGACTCATTAGGATTTCAAGGTCTTGATGTTTACACTGTTTCATTTGCATTTCCAGATGAAAAGAAAACTTGTGCTAAAACGCGTGTTGAGTGAATGGTTTCCACACCGTTTCCTATCTTTCTTGTCCTCAGTACGTTACACTTGATAACCACCACGTCTCCAAAAAACTCGTCCAAAGCTGAGAATCCATGACCTGCAACACAGTGACCTGTAACACATGTTAGTACCCCGACATTTCTAAGTTGCTCCTAGTGGCCGGTAGAGACATCCCTCTTGTCGCCCTAGTGGCGCAGTTAGCTATTGGGCGGGGGTTGGGTGGTTAGTAACCGCCATTGCCATCACCGCCGTCCATTGTGCTAATGGAAAACCGGAAATGCAACTACCAGTGTATAACTGTATCGCTGATGCTCTACAACGCCGGATGCCATTTAGAGCTAAGGGAAACACAGTACAGACAAAACAATCGTACGGCATTTCCCGTACTCTCGTCCAAGAACTTGACTTCTCTATAAAAGAAGTCTACGCATCTCTCCGCGAACGCTTTCCCGCGCACTCCCAATTCTTTCACCTTAGTATGGTTGCTATTGTGATATATTAGACATGTTAATCTCCCTTAGTAGCAGCTAGCTCATATGCTCAGTGAGCTCCTTGGGAACATCTCCTTCGACTTCCTGCTGGCCAAGAGGGCTCGAGATTGATAATCCAATACTTTCCCCGCGTTCCACCAGAAGGTGCACATAGAAAGCACCTGCATGCCCCTGCCCTCCAGCAGCCTATTATTCCCTTCTGCATTCCTGGGCATGATAGTCCCATGTCATATTTTAGTCTAAGCTCAACGTGAAAGGCGATGTCTTCACGGCTAGACACGCCGAGCTTGTTCCTTTTTCCCAGTTGGCATTCTCCAGGGAAGGTTATGCCTCGCCAGAGTAGCAAGATTTGCTGCGATTACAGTGCTTTCAGCCTGCTGGCCAAAGTTTTGGATTGGAAGCATCTTTGGCCTGTTTCACTGCGCCTTGGACCCAGCATGGGGGCTCCTGCAGACCACAAAGTGGTAGATTGGAGTTGCCGATCAGGGTGCAGTCACAGGCCTGGATAAGATGTGGCCGCACACGGGCCAGTTTCAGCCATATCCCCCTGCTGAGAAGTGGAGAACTTGCGAACACAGCCTTACCTCGCTTGGACACCAGGAGGATATAATGGATCAGAAAATCAGAGGATATATACACTTCTCCCGTGACCCCTGGGCATCGGAGGCCCGGGGACAGTGCTCTGGGGAGGGAGAGAGTCCAGCACAACCAGAAGTTTTAAGATACAGAAGACATCCATAAGGCCCATAAGCCGAGGGAAGCCAAGGACCCAGAACCCTCCCGGAACAAGCAAGCCCTGGACTGCGTTTTCACCTACCCAGGCACACCACGGGGACGACCGGAAAAAACGACCGAAGAGGATACCCCAGCTAAGACCAAGGCCGCCCCCGTTTATCCTTCCCAGATGAAGTGGCCTCAACAAGCTGACACCCCTGCACTGACTGCCTTGCAACCATGCACGCATGGGCGCTGACCCATCGTGCAGTGTACACATGCCTAAGTGGAATTATATGATTTCTGTGACCAAGCATTTATCTGCATATCCGCTGCCCCCAGCTCGCCACGGCGCCGCCCAACCTAGCTTTTCAAGAACCCTAAATGTAACCTCGATGCATGCGGGCTCAGCCTGTATGTGGAAAACCTTGCAAGTAACCAAATGTCTGTACCAGCCTCGTAGAATGATATAAGCCTTTAACGGGGTGTTTGGGGGTAAGGTCCCGGGGGGCTTGAAGCTCTTTGGTCCGGATCCCTCAAGGTCAGCCCTGCTGTCTGTCAGTCAGTCGGAAGCTGGCCAACTCTCACCTGCACACACAATGTAAAATATCCTATTCATTTCCACTAACATACATTTCTATCCACATAAAATTCTTTTAAAAATCGTAGCAATTGCTTGTTTGCGAAAGTGTATGCACTTTCTGGTATCCTGGATGCATCGTTGTTTTACATTTAAAGGTAAAATGATTGATGTTATTTAAAATTTTCACAAAATCTTTTGGGGCTCAAGATGCCGAGGATGGTGGCAACCAATGCCACCAAAGTGATGAATATTATCATGCATATTCGCCATTCTGGGCTCAGAGGGAAATGCAGGCAATATTGAATGATGGCAATTAGGGTTAAATAGGGTTAAATAATAGAAGCGGAGACGGACACCGGTCTGCCGGTCTGCACCATAGGACAGGGGTTAAACCCCTTGCCATAAAGCGGCTAACCAAGCCGCTCCTCGTTTAGGATTACCACTGTCTGAGCTAGTAACAAGAAGAAGCAGGTTTGTGAGGGTACGTGAATACGCGTGAAGGGCTTGGCTTTCCGCTGCCTGCACCAGCAGCCAGGGGCCGAGCTTGTTTTAACTTCAAAGAAGATGACATCCATATTTATCTGAATGTTTTGACGCGTCTGGCCTTGTTCTGCCTGAAATTCCTGGACATCTGGCCAGTCTGGACGGCTGTCCGCCGGTCACAGAGCGAGAGTCAAAGCAAATGCCGTGGTTTCCATTATCTGTTAAGTCTTTACAATTCTATTTGTAATACAACCTGTTATGTTTCCGGTGTTAAGCTTTAAAGACGGTAACGTCACCAATTTACATTAAACTGAAGAAGGAGCGTAGCTAGCGTAGGAACCTGACAGAATTTGTCACGCAGCTGTCCTGCGCCCTTTCTTGGTGCTCTCTCTAGTTTGGGACCGCCGTCACTTTCGAGAGCACTCACTACGCCGTGAGCGATCTAGTAGTTCCATTTTTCGCCGAGCTTCCCCGCTCGTCCCTGCCCTTTCCTTGCCCACCTAGTTTGTCCTACACGTGTTCAGAGCTTCCTGTGTTGGATGGAGGTTTATGACTTGCGCGGCTAGCATGTTCAAGTTCCAGGTACTGGAGGTCAACGAGGTGGGACCGTTGTCACGGGTGCTTATTGCTTGGCAGCTTCGGGTAAAACCCACCGTCTGGGCGGGTTTTGAGCCTTCGGTTCTAATTTTTGTGCAGCCCGAGGCGATAGCGGGGCTTTGGGGCTCGTGGTGCCCATGTTGCCGGCTTTTCCCACTGAGTCTGCCTGGAGCTGTTTTCCATATCGGGAAGCAAAGGGGTTAAGGGTTCGCTGGTTTTTTGCCTTGAAATCAGTCTTCTGGCCACAGCTGAGCTGGTGTGGTGGCGGCCGCTGTCGACTGTTCTTGGCATTTTGTGTTATGCTTCCGTGACGTTCGTGACTTGATGTTGCCTGGCGGTTGCCGGCGCGCATCTTGCTTTCGCGCGCTCGCTTGCGCGTTAGCGTTTTGTTTTCTCTCCCGTCTTGTTTGCTCGCCTGCAATGTAAGGTCCGTTGTAAATTTCGTGTTCCCGGCTTCGGCAGCCGTCTGCTCCTCTGGGGTTTTGCCAGTCGGTAGCGAAGTGCAGCGCTGGAGAAGCAGACAACTTGCTGTTGACATCCAGTTTATTAGTATTACAGCACGTCACCTTTCAATAGACAGGTACGGTATAATTGCAAGTTGAAGCGCACCGTTACTAATAGTAACAAGTCGTAACCCCTGGATCCAGGGCTACGGGCGGGGCCATAAAATATAATGGCACTATATTAGATAATGTCACGAATCAATCTCGCGCTTTTGACAAAGAAATTATAAATAAGGGCAAGCTTTTATTGGAAATCGCAACCCTTAACTTCATAAACCATCGCAGACGTACAAAAATCCTGAAGCTTGCGGGTTTATTTGTTAAAATTGATACAGCTTGGGAGATAAGAACGCATATCCTCGCCAGCAGGGAGTTTGTGGTCGCATCCAAACTGCGATTTGTGTTCTTCCTGCGTGCCTTCTTGCTTCGCTCCATTGAGTCTTCTACCATCCGCCTACACGAGATAAATCTACGCGGTTAAAATTACAATGAAGGTAAGGATGTTCAGGCAGCGAATTGAGCAGATAGTTCAATGTGTATTCGAGCGAGCGGGCCGCGGGAGAGACCGAAACCGTGATGATCCGTAGGCTTGGTTAGGCAGGCAGGAATGCCCTTCACGAGTCGTCAATGTCCGGCCCTTAATTCATCAATTCATTATTCGAGGTGCATGTTACGGGCACACATCTCCAGCTTTTCATTAAAAGTTTTCCTCGTGGAAAGGGACTCGCCATGGTACGGAGCACTTCCTATTGCATTAACGCGCCTGAGGAAACAACACTCCGGATTTTCCCCCAAAAAATTATTATCTAATAGAGCTATCCAATACGTGCCCGACGAGTTCGCATGTTAATATCGTAGGAGCATGCACGGGCAGCGAGGTTTTCTCAGCACCTCAACTACCTTCCCATTCAATTTAATAGTTGCCGTTTTCTATCACAAACCAAATATAAACATTAGATACAACGTATGATTTAATTTTTCCCAGGCCAGCCGGCCAACAAGCAGTTCTGCGAAATGCCGACTATGCAGGGCGACAGCCGGACGAACAAACTCACTTTAAGCTTACCAACCTTTTCCTACATGCAATCGCACCAGGAACGATATGATTATGTGGCTTGTATTGGAAGCGGGGCTTACAGTGATGTCTGGCACGCAATTGACAACTTGGCGGGCCGGGCCGTGGCCATCAAGATACTTAAACAGGTGCGTTGCGTGAAGTACTTCGTGGAAATATATAGTTAGCACGTATGAGTCCCTAATTAGCGATATATCCCGATGGCGTTCGTGCGCTGTGAACGCAGCCCTGCGTAGCAGGTGGATGGATGGATGGATGCATACCACATGCATGCATGCTCCAGGATTGCGGAACTTCTTGTCCGCAGTAATTTAGAATCTCAATCAACTCCTACCAACGCCTTGACGCAGCCCTTGATCTCTCCATTGCACCCTTGGCCTGTAGCAAAACCTGACGTTCCTAAGCCAGTTGCCATCAGTGGCTCGCAGATCCATCTCCTTGAGCCGGCTTAGTTAGTGCCCGAAAAGCAAGGCGTCTGCACCTTAATGCGAGCGACGTTGTATGCTATCGATCGGGGGGTGCGTGGGCGGGCCCTTGCCGCCCTTGCCCTCCATTCCACAGAACAAAATGAACGATTCGAAAATGGCGGCATCTACTAAGGATTCTCTATCGACGGATGCCGCTCAGAGCTCAGTCGAAGCCGAAGACTTTAATTGAAGTACGGCGTCACCGTACTTATTGTCCAAGAACTAGCCGTCCATCAGAAGATAGAGAAGCAAGTCTGCGCTACATCGTACCTCCATAGAAGAATGAAGCCGAAAAATAAAGTAACACGCGCGGCAACGGCTTCATTATCACCCATTATCGCTTAAATTTGCAATGATCAGGTTATTGTTATAGCTGCCCCCCTCCCCGGACATGTTAACCGTCTGCCGTAACCACCCACTCACCCCCGCCGCCGTTTCAACATACTGATTTTATGATACTGCCCATCCTCTCGGGGAACTCTGCCTGCCTTTACTAATGACGTACATTCGTACACACGTAGGCGCACACCAATATGGGTATCATGCAGCTGGTTCGTCGGGAGATCCGGATGCTTCAAGCAGTCGACCACCCCAACCTCGTCAAGTTGCTGTCGACCTTCCAATCCCGAAGCGGCCGGGTGCACTTGGTGAGTGGGGTTCTTGTGAACGAGCAAGCTGCTGATCGCGCACACGCCACTGGCCCAGACATTTCCGGGGTTTCGGGGTTTGGGTTTTAGGGTTTTCCCCTCCCTTTAAACCCTACGTAAAACCCTGTACGCCTGTTGTACCAAACACCTCAAATCCAGCAGCGAAGCGCTGAACGGAGGCAGGCAGGCTCAATACACAAACAAGTACATACCTACACACCTCATATGTATATATGGGCTGGCTGGTTACCGCCACCACCACCACCATGAGGATTGTACGGCAGATGAGAGATGCCCCCTCAATCCGCCGCTGCCCAGGTCTTCCAGCGCATGGAGACAAACATGCTCGATGAGCTGCACGCTAGCCCCAACGGCCTGCACCCGGCTATCCTCAAGGCGGCCGCCTGGCAGCTGCTTCGCGGTGTGGCGCACCTTCACCTTAAAAATGTGGGTTCATCCGCCCACCTGCGGGTGGCCCAATATTAAATGATAAAATACAAGGGGTATTTAGGGTTTAGGGTTTAGGGTGAGAAATAGCTCTTCTGACGAAATGAAGCGCGAAATCCAATCATCCATTCGGATCATCATCCTGCCGATAGTAGGGGCGGATGCGGGGAAGCTCCAGGGAGGAGGGGCCACCATCCGGGAACAAACAGATCCGGCCTCGAAAAGGTCCCGACAGCGCCGGCAGCAGCTTCATGCACTCAAGAAAAATGGATATATCTGCACACGTACGTGTGTGATGAACTTGTTTTTCGCGTCGGTGAATTCTCCGCAATAATCAAGCTGGAAATCCTCCGCAAAGCTGCTGCGTTCACTTCGCACCTCGGGCTGTGGCGCCAGCTGCGTCCCCTGTCTAATGTGTTGCTGTCTCCCGCCGTCCCACCGCCGCCGTCACGCGGACGTTGAATGTGAGTCAAGGCAAAATGGTAAACTTGTTGTACTATGTGCCGTACATACACCGATGCATGCAGATCATGCACCGCGACATCAAGCCAGCCAACATGTTGATGAACGGTAACGGATTTGTCAAATTGTGCGACTTCGGCTTCGCGAGGCAAACGGACGACGAAGACCAAACGCCGTACGTTGTAACTCGATGGTACCGCGCACCGGGTAAGAGAGTTTCACAGATGGGGTTGTGCTGCAGGGTAACGCGGAAAAGACACAAATTATTTATATTTTTTATTTTATTTTATTATATTATATTTTTTTATTTATTTATTAATACAAAATGCTTTGGTAAACTTGTGAGCAAACGTGACCCTGACTTACTGACACTTATTAAATTCTTTTACGTTTGCAGAAATCCTGTTTGGTGCAGAGTACGGACCGAGCGCCGACGTAAGTGTATGTCCCTGCTGTTTCCCAAATGGAATCCCCAATGCGCTTGCGTGGCGTCAGGGATGTACCTTGTATGAAACTTGTCATTATCGATCTTCTTTGCGTACACACAAGTCAATGAGTGTTTTGGTGGGTCCATTCGCAGGTTTGGAGCATTGGTTGCACCATTGTAGAGTTGGCCACCGGAAACGCGCCATTTCAAGGTACGTCCACCTCTAGGGGGGGTGCAATAGCATATGTGTGCGTGTATGTGCATGCGTGTATAGCATGTGTGTGTGTGTGTGTGTATGTGTGTGTGTGTGCGCGTGTGCGTACGGGAAGTACTCCAGGCCGGGATACCAGAAAGCAAATGTTTTCCCGGACCTGTGAAAATCGTAGCAGCAGTGATGCCGAACCTTCCAAATCGAGGTTCCGAGGAGCTAAGTTAATTTACGCGCTTCCAGGCAAAAAACCCATGCACGAAAACGCCCCTCCATCCGCCTCACACGTTATGATCTCCTCCTGATGAATGTCAGGAGGAGATTCCGTTAGATCTTCAACATGCAGGGGTGTAGTTCACGTGCCCATTCTTCCCCCGTCGATCGTGCCTGATAAGAGAGAGAGAGAGAGAGAGAGAGAGAGAGAGAGAGAGAGAGAGAGCTGTTCACGAATCTGCATCCAATAATTGCAGGCAACTCAACTATCGACCAGATCTGGCAGCTCACGCGCTGCTTTGGGCCGCTCCGGTCCACATTCCTTCCCAAGACCGAAGACAGCTCTGATCTCAGCACAGCCTTCCACCACCATAACTCAAGGAGGGCCCTCAATACCCTGTTCCCCGAGCCTCGCAAGGCCTTGCGCAGCCGCCTGGGACATTTGGATCCGCTGCTCTTCCAGGTCGTGGAGGCCTGTCTACGACCGGATCCAGCCATGAGGCCCACGTGCGCGGATCTTCTCCAGATGCCATACTTCCAGGACATCCTTCATGTGGTGCGAGGCACCGCTCTTGCAGCCCTCCTGGAGCAACCTCCGGCGGCGGCTGCTCACAAGCCTCATCAGCAGCCCCGAACTGTTCCCGCTACGGCCGCCGAGTCTGCCGTTCCTGGAGATGTCACCAAGATCGTTGCCGCCAGCAGCAGTGTGTATGCTACTGTGGATGTTGCTACCAGCAACAGCACCAACAGCACCAACAGCACCAACAGCACCAACAGCACCAGCAGCACCAGTAGCACCACCGCTACCACCATCACCACCCCGATGACCGCAGTGGCGGTTGCTAAACCCCTGACACCCACCAACGTGGAAGGTTCATGTGCCGTGATGACGCCAAGTATGGGAGGCGGATTTGGCGGCAGGCCCGCCCAGCAGCATAACCCGCCTCCTACCGCAGCTATTATTGCAAGTGCGAGTTCATCATCTATTTGCGCCAGCTGCG
Source organism: Volvox reticuliferus (assembly GCA_019650235.1). NCBI lineage: Eukaryota > Viridiplantae > Chlorophyta > Chlorophyceae > Chlamydomonadales > Volvocaceae > Volvox > Volvox reticuliferus. The sequence goes on from BNCP01000022.1 coordinate 590,502, forward strand.
GTAACATCAGCAGTAGCATTATTGGCAGCGGGAGCAGTGCTGGCGGCAACAGCAGCCTTGCCAGCACTTATAAAAAGTTAGAGTCACAGCGCGGCAGTAGTCGCTCATCATCCAGCACCAGTTTCAATGTCAAATACTCAAGTCTGCTGGATTCCTTATCCGCCGGGGGCCGTCAAGTCGTGTCGTTGCCGGGCATAGGCGAGCGGACAACGTCCAAGACAGTGGCGGCGGCGACCGCTGTCAGCAGCGGCCTCAGGACCTCGGCGTCAGGAGTCGCACTGGTGGCGGGGCCGGGCCCATTCGAGAAAGTTGCTAGCATCCGTGATATGGCCTCATCATTGTGTCATCTAAGCGGAGATGACATGCTGCCGATTAGGATGAGGGAGGGTATCACTGCTGCGCTTGCTGATGACTGCGGCGGCGGCGGCGGCGGCGGCGGCGCAGGGGCGGGTCGCGGATGCAGCAGCGCTTCCTGCAGGGATTGCGCTTCTGCTGCTTCTAATGCCCCGCAGCAACAGCCGAGACTGTTGCTGCCGCCTCAGCCGCCGCACATAATGCCGCAACGGCGGCCAAAGGCGGCGTATTTCACTCCGGTGTTTACGACAACCGATTGCATGGGAGCCGAGCAGGGCTGCCCAGCAGGAGCCACGCTTGAGACCGGCCCATCATTAAGCCGCACGAATAGTGGCTGTGTTAATAGCGGCGGCTATGGCTGGGTCGCTGCTGAGGCCTGCGGAGGCACTACCGACAATGATTACAGTGCCCAACAACTCAGCAGCTGGCCCAGCAGCGTTCCGCCGCGCGTCGAAGACGCATCTCCAGCCTACCTTATTATGCAGGGTGCAAATGGCATATCGGTCGTCCAGCCCAAGGTTGTTCATACTAATAATGGAGACGAGTTGTGCCATCGTGAGCGGGGTTGCAAAGCGAAGGTGACAGGCCGGATGACTCAGGCCTTGGCGAGACTCCTCACCTTCGGCAGGCACGTCAGTCGTGCTTCACAGCAGAACAAACAGTGCTGAGCAACTGCCTTTTTTAGCGGCACATAGGCAGGAGGAATATTTATGCAGGGAGGGGCCAGACGTCCAACGCCAGTGGGAACTGGCTAAGGGCCCGGAGCACGTTCAATTCGTGCATTCGGGAATTCCATCAATATAATTATTCGATCTCTTTGTGGGTGGCTTTATTTGTACAGCTCGATCGTGCACATATGATTTATATCATATATCATTCGGCTCGATCCACACCGGGTATCGGGCAGGTGGGAAATGAGATGGCATGTGATGGTGGGTATTGGAACACGTACCGCGAGCAGCGGCAAACGAAAGGAAGTTGAAGCTGGGCGTGGTTCGTGCAGCCTCACTATTGGGGCAATCTGCAGGTGCCACAATCAGGCACGCTAGTCAAACAACCGACTAACCAGCCGCCAACCAACGAACCAACCAATGCGACGGGCCTTATTATTATCATCTGCAAAGCAAGGTGGTAGTATTTCATCACCGGCAGAGAGCAGACACCGGCGGTAGTACGGGGCGGGTACCTTGCAAGGTGTAGGTGTAGGTGCCTTTTTACAGACGCCAGCTCACTCGTGCCCGCACCGGTTCGACGGGTACATTCAGCAGTGTTCCTCTGCTGTGTCCTTCCATTCCGTGACCTCCCCACGCACGTGCGATCATACATGCCGTGCCGAGAACCCTGCGCCTGGACATACACACACACACACACACACACACGCGCGCGCGCGCGCGGTGGCGGTGTGGCGGTGCTGTCCACAGAGGAATTATTAATGATATTTTGTTGGTTTATATGCTCTTAGGGTTTCTTTAATGGTATGCGATTGCCTGCCGGATTACAGCAGGGGCAGCAGTTATCTGCCAACAATACATAACTCTCAAGATGCCAAGCGAATGGATGAGTGTTTTTGCACGTGATAGTGTACTTATGTGCCGTACGTACGTTGCACGGCTACCACAGCAGGCGACTGCTAGGGTTTTTCATTGGTGCCGTGCTGCATACAGCAGAGCACATACATGGCGCATGGACAAGGTTTGTGCGTGAGAGCGTATGCGTATATTCATCGTGTACGAGGTAAGAGTTCACTATTAATTAAGTGCAGTGGCGAACATATTACTTGCCCAGTGCACCGTTTGGGGTTTGGGAATTTTGCTCGTGACGCCGCGAGGGTAGTGGTTTATTCTTTCACCTGCGTGATGAGGGTGCCGCGAACGATTCAGAGTTCATGACGACCTGTGTGTGTGCGGCGGCTGCATGTGTGTGTGTGTGTGTGTGTGTGTGTGTGCGCGGCGGCTGCAGGTGTGTGTGTGGGGGGGGCAGGGGGGCTATGTAGGTGCGGTGCGGTGTGCTACGATGCTGGTGCGGTCCTTACATAAGGGGTGGGGGTGTTACTTAAGAGATTTCCCGCCCTTATGACGCCCCCATTCAAGATGAGTCAGCGTGAAGCGCTGTGAGCGGAGTTATTGATTGTTGTATTGATGCTGATGAGAGCCAATGTTGGACCGGCACAGCGTCCAAGAAAACCCCAGAATGGTCCAAAGTAACTACTTTGTTTGATGCAAGCATTAGGAATGATGAAGGGTTCATATTTAGTAGCTGTCCACCGCAGAGGAGGAGGGCTAGCGTCCAAGTACGCCATGAATGGGCAATCAAGTAGAATGAGCTCTTCGCTTGCTTTCGATACGTACATACGGCTGGATGAGATGGTCGAGCTTCAAGACGATGGGATCAGAGCCTCCGTCAGGAGGACCTCGCTGGATGGAATGGAGCGATAGGCGTGAGCATATATACGTACGGTCCATCAATAATAGGACGACGGAGATAATGGCGGGTATACCTCACTACTCGCGCGTACGTGGATGGGTGTGCGTGCACGTACACGTTCGGCGTGAGCCTCGTGGCGTGTGAGTGGGAATTGTCATTTACCCGGCTGCGATTGGACTGCTGCATACTTAGATCTGAAAATGATCGTATTCGTACGCTGCACACATCCATAACGTCTTACACCTCGAACACCAGAGATATCATGTGGACGATTCATCAACTTTCCTGATGATGATTACTGTGCATGTGTGCTAGCAGTACCTCATGAATGTTTTGTTCTTCAACCTATCTGCGCGGAGATGACCCCGTGCGTGTGCATGGGCGGTAGTAGCGTCGTAATGTACGACAGATGCATCTAACACACAAGAGTGCAGAGCTGCACTCTGACGGCACAGCATTTTCAAGGATGAGACATTCGCGGCGGCTCTGTGACAGGGGCTGCGATTTAGCTTGTGAATGGTATCCTTGAAGTTCTTGGATGACTTGTGCGGCACATCGATGTACAAAAACATTATGCGCTACGCTAAATGGAGTTTTAGTTTGATCCTAACAGGTGATGAAATAAGTTGTTGGCCTGATAGACGTCAGGACGCAGGCGTCTATTCCAAACGTGCGCAGTCGATAAAATAAGTTGGCAATTCAGTGAAGTTAGCATTGCGGCGCATCAAGCTGTGACAATACTTCTTGAATGTAAATTTTGCGTATCGCTCAATACCCTTACGTGGCAGTCGCTACACGCAGGGGCTGGCCGGCAGCAGTGGGGTGGGGTGGGGTGGGGTGGGGTGGGGTGGGGTGGGGTGGGGTGGGGTGGGGTGGGGTGGGGTGGGGTGGGTGGGGTGGGGTGGGGTGGGGTGGGGTGGGGTGGGGTGGGGTGGGGTGGGGTGGGGTGGGTGGGGTGGGGTGGGGTGGGGTGGGGTGGGGTGGGGTGGGGTGGGGTGGGGTGGGGTGGGGTGGGGTGGGGTGGGGTGGGGTGGGTGGGGTGGGGTGGGGTGGGGTGGGGTGGGGTGGGGTGGGGTGGGGTGGGGTGGGGTGGGGTGGGGTGGGGTGGGGTGGGGTGGGGTGGGGTGGGGTGGGGTGGGGTGGGGTGGGGTGGGGTGGGGTGGGGTGGGGTGGGGTGGGGTGGGGCCAGCGGGTAATGGCTGCATGCGCACGCGGGAGTGCAGGATCTGCAGTGGCTGGGTGGTGCTGCACGCGGATGCATCACGCATACACACAGCAGGGTGAGCTGGCAGCAGCCCGGAACGCAGCAAAGGAAAGGAGGCCCCAAGAAACGTGCGACCTGCGACGTCCCCCTATTTATAAGAAGGGGTGAAGCTGTCACATTGACAAGGTATGCACATATATGCTTGGAGGGCGTGAACTGCCAAGGAGGAATCGGTGTAGGTGTTGCTTAGGTTGCATTTTGATGCATGCGTGGAAGGTTGGCAAAGTAACCACCTTCCACGCCATTGAGGAGAGGAAACAACACACGCGCGGCGGTATTAATGGGTAGGCCGTCGGACGCGGTATATCATTCGGTTTATCTCATCAGTATCTTCCTAATACATAAACTCATCTTTATTTGAGCCAGACAGCACGAGAGAGAGCCCGTTCGTTCTAGAGTCTGGGCCGGGAGGACCGAGGACGCAGGTATGTCCAGATTAGGCAAGGACGAATTTGGGAAGGATAAGTGTGAGAAGTGTGAAGTTTTGAAGCCGTATGATATACCCATGGTGACAGAATTATTGGTTGTTAGGGTTTTGGTCGTCGGGTTTCTTAGGGTTGTTTCGTCAGAGGACCGAATGTATATAACATAATCATTCAGGCACGAAATATTTTCTAGCAGCGTCCAAAACGGATTTTAAAAGATGGAATTATTTCTAAATCTGTACAAATATTGGATGATGTCCGATCGCTTACGTGTCCCAACTTCAGTTAATGCTGCGCTTACTTGTCACACAAAGTGAGAAAACTAGTTTTCAGTTTTCCCTCCACCCAACCAAGATTATTAAGCCTCTGAAAGAAATTCGAGAAAAAACCCGCACAGGGCGCTGCGCGGGTAGGCCTCATTGTAGGCTTATTGCTTGGCTGCGCCCTAAAATGTTCATGACGTACGTCATTGGGCATGACGGCATGTTGGGCCGGCGGGCCTGCAATCCAACGCAACGCCACTAGATAATATTTATTATTTAATAACTAAAAATTTCCCGATAAAATAGATAAAATATGCTACACTTGTGGAGAGTTCCGACGTCGTCGGTAGGTCCGGCGTCCGGTAGGTCCCAGCTGGGCCATGCAATTCCATACAACCCAGCCGGAGAAACAGTCATAGCATTGACGATATGTTCACCCTTCAACGTATAGGACCCTTTCCCATGCACGGACATGGATTCCCGCATGCATGCGGCATTTTATGGTAAAGTAGCCATGACTGATTACGATTCCCGGCCCTAAGCACGGGATGCCAGATGACAGCGACAAATTAACAGGAACATGTGTCAACCTAGATACGTTCAGCGATACGATCAGCCACCCGAACGCTGTGAATGCGTTCCGACTCACAGGCATTCCAATGACTTTTCCGTTTCATCTTGTGGATTTTTCCTGACATGCTGCGCTTTATAAGGCATAATGAACCTCGTGACGATGTCAGGAAAGTTTCATAACATGAAACGGAGAAAACATTACATTTTAAGGACACGATGCTTCCGCTGATTATTAATAATTGTCGACTTTTGTAGTCCAGAAGTCCAGAAGCAAGCAAGCGACATTCAAAGAGACTTTATTTGCGCTGCTTTAGGCGATTACACTTGATGGCACCGCCGGCACACTGCCGCTGCTTATTGCGAATGAACCTGTCACCCTCAACTACTTCCCTCGCTCACCAGTCCTCAAATTTCGTTGTCAAGTCCAATCGCGCTGGTGTGCGCATCCAGACGACGAAATGCTAAATATTTGCCACCACCGAGAAAATTGATGAAATATCATGGATGGCTGCGTGCGGCATCATGTGGGGACCTGAGCAGTGCACAGTTACCTTCGCTAGCATACACAAGGATACCCACCCCCAACGTAAAGCTTCAGCTTTGATTGTTAGACGGACCAGGGGGTAAGACGCGGGAAATATTAGTCAGTAAGCCGCATGTTCTTACCATCCCCTTTGAGCAGAGAGTTGCAGGCGGGGCTTCCTTGGACCGCTGTGTCATGAAGAGCCATACCGCATGAACTCGAGCAGCCGGCGCTCCTGCATAGGTGCCGCTGCCTGCTGAGGAATGCTCAGCGGTAACCCACCAGCCTCATACTGTCACACAATCATCTTATCTGAAGTATCATTTGATGGATGATGTTGTGGGATGAGTCAGGTGCATGCTATAATCCCATTCAGTTTATTTGGTTATTGTACGGCGGTGAGAACTAGCCCTTTATAAACGCAGAGGCAAACATTTCTGAAGGATTAATAGTTAAGGGCATATATATATATATATATATGTGTGTGTGTGTGTGTGTGTGTGTGTGAGAGGGAGAGAGAGAGAGAGAGAGAGAGAGAGAGAGAGGAAGAGGGGAAGAGAGGAGCAACATAACGGCTCCAGGGGAACCTGGTGGACCTCATCACCTGACCTCCGGGTGCGGGAAGAAGTGCTTATGGAGAGCAGTTCGGCTAAGATCTGGCGGATTCATTGGGTCGTCGATTGTCGATCGGTTCGCCGAACCCAGGCCGAAAAAGGGCATCCCCGCGCAGATATACGGATTGGTCGGTGCACGCGGGGGATAGGGCAACGCACTGTGTGTCGTACAGCGTCTACTATGTTGTGTGGCTCTCCGCAGGTGGCTCTCCTTACAAAATAAGATGTCACTTTCCCTGGCCCTGATGAGAATACCTTCCTTGGCAGCTGGACTATGCGGTCTTCAGGTGCGCGGGTTACAGGCTGGAGATTGCTGCTGGGCGCCTTCATTACAGCAGTACGGCACGGAGAGAACGTACGGTACGGCCATTAATGCCCTAATCCTTTAAAATCGTTTCCTCTTCTAAAGTAGTACGGATACGTGGTGAGGGAACTTGTCGCCGAAGTTTGCGGGCCGGCAAAAGTGGGACCCACACGTCACGTCAGTCTGAGAGGTCCGCAGCATTGCTTTGCTGGCGGCGCTGGTAGCGCCCCCACGGCCAAATCCAAAATAATGCAGGAAATGTTTCAGGATCCAAATGCAATCCTGATGACCTCTGTTAGGGGTCCTCGGGCAGCGTGCTGACGGGCACATCGTCGCGGGCGCCGTACTCCATCCATGACCCATCGTACACTGCGGCCTGCGGCAGCACAAACGGATTTGTCATGAGGAGACGATCGATCGAGATGCTCACGTTCCCCACTACTGGCAACACTGCTTCACTGAAGCAAGGTGCGTTGCCGACCACACAGACAACAACCACCATGTAAACAACCGGGTAACAGATCTTGAGCGCATCAATGCTACCCACGGACGCCGCCTGCCAGCTGTCCGCCCGCCCGCAAAGATAGGTGACGTATTCCCCTCCATACGCGGTGTTCCCCTCCATACGCGGTGTTCCCCTCCATACGCGGTGTTCCCCTCCATAGGCATCCCGAAGGTGGCGGCAATTTGCAGTTTTCGACCTCTCGTGTCTCACAAGCGCAGCTCTATGATGTCCTCGGAAGCAGCGCCAGGGGAAATCGGGGGACGGCAAATCAGACAGACGGACAGACGGACGGACGGACGGACGAGGGATCCACTCCTCAAATAGATAGATCCAACACGTACCAGCTTGCCGTTGACCTGGTAGAGGCCCAACGCCAAGATGCATGCAGTCAGCCCCGAGCCGCAGCTGCCCACTATAGGGCCCTCGGGATCAAGACCCGCGGATCGGAACGCCGCCTCCAGTTGCTGCCGGGGCTTATATGCCCCCGACTCGAGCAGTGTGGGGAAGGGCAGGCTACGTGCACCTGTGTACCGTGGTAGTCGTATACATGTACGGTGGCGGGCGGGGGCGGCAGCAGCGGGGAGCTGGGCTGGAAGTGGCCAAGGGGGCGGTCGAGGGTGGGTTTCTGATATACGTGCCATGCGGGTATGGCACGCCGCGGATGGGGGAATGCTGCGGATACCGTGTGAGTTTCGCTCCCGGCAGGCATTGCCCCCCAAACCCCACCATCCTGCGAGTGTCACAAGGGACGTCCTCCAGTGCCAGGCCTGGTGCCCTTTCCACCTTTATTGTTTGCAACAGGCGTTCTATTACCGCTTGGAGATGCGAGCTGTAAGAAATTAGTACGGAAACCCACATGCACATTCCATTGCTCCCCACGTGCGCGCTGCACCCACCTGGGATGTGGCCACCTCGCAGACCTGGCCGCGGCTCCGGCTCTGTGCCAACAAAGCGGCCGCTGCTTCGCGCGTCCATTACCTGCTCAGCCCTGCTCTTGATGTTGGCGACCATATCGTCCAGGGTGCGGACCTGGACCAGAGTTAATCGGGAGGAAGGAGAAGGGGGGGTTCTGGAAGGTTCCGGGCCCTTGCGTGTTTGCTCGGTATGGGTTAGCACACTCAAAAGGACCTGCGGCGACCCCAGTTTGTGCGAATGCTTGGGTTCTATAATTTTTTAAGGGTTTTTTGGGGCTTGAGGAACAGTCCATAGCTTTAGCTAAAGACTTCGTTGGGAGTAGCAGCCACGCTGGGGAAAGTTTCGGGCACGGTTTCGGAGCTACGCACAGTTGCCGACAATGAAATTAGTTAAAAAACGATGGCAGCGGCCAAGAGCGCTATCAGCACAGGCGACTGGACCTAAACCCCAACTCGTGATATAAACCTGTTAATCCCCCTCTCGACTGCACCTTGGACTTATCGAGCACCGCGCGGTAGTGGGCCTCCGGAGGCGGAGAAGCGCAGGCGCGACTGGCCGCGAACATGACGTCGTCTGTGGGGGGTTTGTCCGTCTCCACTGGCAGCCCCTTGGCGCGCCAAGCGGGAAGGCCACCCTGGAGCACCGCCACCCTGAGAACGCCCCAGGGCGACAGACCCCAAATGCGTCAGACAGGGTTTAGGTGAAGTGTAATCCGGATCCGGATCCGAATCCGCATTGTCCGAATTTTAAAATTAAGTTTAACAGTTGGTGCAGCTTTTGCAGTTTTTCACTTCATTGAGGTGTTCATTTTGTTGCGCACCAACATAAAGACAGACGAACAGATAGACACACAGACAGACGCACAGACAGACGCACAGACAGACCTAGACGACCCTGGAGGCTGGATTACCCACTTGTCGTGGCCGAAGACCTTGAAGGTCCACCAGGCGCGAGGGGCCGAGAAGATACCCAAGTGGTCGTACAGTACGACCGTCGTATCGTTCGTGATGCCCAGCGCGTCCATGGCGGCGGCAAATCCCTGCACGAGCGAGTTGCGTGTGGTGCATGCGGTTGAGGTGAGGTAGTGTGGGCAATGGCGGGCCCCCTAAACAAAACAGAGTACGGCGGCCTCGGCCTCGGCCTCGGGCAAACGTGTTCTCGCCTCATCTTGTTCTTTTGCCAAAGCCCATGATCATTACGTCATGCACGTCACGTAATAGCAACGGTCACCGTCCGTCACTTGCCCGTTACCTGCCTGCTCTGAAGGCAGCATGTGCGGCAGACCCCGGGCCGTGACGGGATCCGCCGCAATGCCGTCAATATCGAAGAAGCCTGCACCCGGAATGCGAACGGCTCGGTGGTCCGCATGGTTGTTGCGCTGATGAATGGGCATATACCAGCAGGTATCCAGCACCCGTACGGAAGGGTCGTTGAGCCTGTTTATTCGAATGGGCAGGGCAGGGCGGTGGCGGTTGGCTGTTGACCGTTACTCCTTGCTACTACCGCTGGATTTCGGCTTTGCCCATTTGTCAGGTAATCTGAGACGGCGGCAGGAGGAGAAAGCGGTGGTAAGGTGCTGAGCACACGGAGCACTCTCACCCATATCACATTTCAGTAATCTGCTGTTGTTTGGAGTCAGTCAGTCCGTCAGTCAGTCAGTCTACGGTCCCTTTTACCTGCCGCATTTCCGGTAGTCTTCGGGAGATTGCCATTCTAAGGACCTGCGGATCTTAAGATGCCAGCACCGATGTGTGCGTTCTTGGGGACATGATTACCATGTACAATGATTGAGCAGCATCCCGACAAACGTGTTGTCCAATACCCTGTCCTCCCCTCCCCCCTCCCCTCTTATCACCCAGATAAGGCCCCCCGCACCTCTCCGCAAGCCAGTCAACCGTCACGACTGGTTCCATGGAGGCTGATGAAGATCCTGGCGCCGCCGCCGCGCGTGTACGACACGGATGTTCAGACGGAGCAGAAACTTGAGATCGAATGAGACCGAGCCTGATGGCCTACGAAAGTTGGGATCATATGAATTGCGTTGTTGTGGTCGGATGAGGATGTGCGAGGGGCGGTTGCAACCCGTAAGCGGCGGCATTGGATGTCGATGGTGTTATACCCCGATAGCGGAGGCCGCCAAGATAATGCCGTTGCGAGAGAACATGAACTTATTTTAATAAAAGTGTGCATTTTAGAATATTGGCTCGTCACGAAGGCGTTAAGGGCCAAGACGAGACCTGGACCAACTGCTTGCGCAGGGCGAACAAGCTGTACATGGGAGGTGGATCAATAGCTCAAATATATCACCAGCATAGAATTAAAGCAGACTAGTTACGTTGCGAATGCTACGGGTTGGCTCGTTCCGAGGCCATGGCCAACCGCAGATGCCGGGACGCCAAAAGCCAGAATATACAACATACGTTCTTATGTGCGGCAGATAAAAATTAAGGTAAAGAGGAGGATTTGATTTCGGGAAGGATATCTTGATGTGCATAAAGAACTGTGCTCAATGTGCAAGCTGCAACCAAGTCCAACACCGCACGGCCCACCTTTACAGATCCCGGTTTATTTCCGAGAGCTAATTTTGCCTGGGAGAGGCGGTACTGCAGCATCCGTGCTTTTCGTGATTATCCTTTTCCTGTAGAATGGAGGTGAGTCCTCACCTACAGGTTAATCAGTGATCTCAAGGTCTCGAGTATGGCTTCAATCTAAAGCTAACCGGTGAAGAAATATTCCGATCTTATATTTACCCATCCCGGCATGGCCTATCGTCGTCAGTTGGTAGCTCCGGAACTGTTTTGGTACGAATCACAGTTGAGCGCTCGTTTTTCCGTGTTTCAAGTATTTCGCTAGACTTGTCATTATTTACATTAATATCACAGTTCTTGTGATTTCAAGCGCGTAATTTTTTATTAATATTTTGGATAATTTCTAATTTGATGTTGTCGCGAGGCTTCTGCCGGACCTTCGGCGTTCGCTCTCTGTGCGCTCGGCCAATTGCGAGTGCCGTTAAGTGCAAGGCGCGTGACATATTATTGTACGCATCCGCATCTTCAGCTTCACCGGTCCTAGCTAAGCGCGACGAGATGGCGAACGACGATGCCATAGCTGGCCTGAAGCCAGAGCTCTTATGGCGCTACTTCAAGGACCTAACTCAAATACCCCGACCCTCAAAGCATGAGCAGCGGTAAGCCTAAGCTGGTCGGGCGCTGGAAAGGGCTGTGGACCCCTCCCAGAACCGGGGGCCCCTGCACGAGGGGCCCTGCACATAGCCTCGCTGGCAAACTACCTCTCAGCCAACAAGCCCATGCAGGGAACTGCGGTTTCTTCTCCTCCTCTTACTCTTCATCCTCAATGTAACAGGCCACCCCGCACTGACCTCTGCCTCTTTTTAAGTAGTTTCCCAATCAAGCTGCTCTCCATCCCCAGGTCCCACGCAGCGGGCCTGTGTGCCGTACATACACATCCCCCCCGTGTCACCGGGGGGAAGATGTACAAACTCGTACCCTACAGCTACGCATACCGGGGCGGCGTCTTTTAAACTATACTTCTGATGCACAACCAAACATTGTACTTTGGCCGTGCTGCCGTACCCCCCAGGGTGTTGCAGTACTTGAAGGACTTTGCGACCGAGCGGCAGTTAGCCTGGCAGCAGGACGCCGTGGGTAACCTCGTCATCCGCCGGCCAGGCTCCGGAGGCGGCGAGGGGGCTCCATGCGTGGTCGTACAGGTACGGAGTCCCGGTCAGCTGAGACGAACGGGGTGCCGGCACGCACATTGACCAAAGACCAGTGTGTTCGTCATTTAACCAACTCACGTTGAATTCATACAGGACGGGCCGCCGAAGAGGCCAGTGTACGGATCTGTACGGCGCCGTTTTGTTGGTACGGCGCCGTACAGAGCCGACACCATTGACTGAAAGATCAGACTGAACAGAGTCGGTTCGCGTCACAGGATGTCGAAACGGACGCGGTATCCTCCACAGCTACCATGGACCTCCACCATTTCGAACAATTAGTCATATGTTACGATTATGCACGATCTCTTTTTCCGCGGCAATGAAAACGTTTTATTTGAACACCTTTTCCAAACATAGGCCCATATGGGGACCGTGTGACCCATGGGTCAGCTACCTCCATCCATCCTGGTGCCCTCCCATTATTATAAACCCTTCCTAACCCGCGAGTAGGGTCACGTGGATATGGTCTGCGAGAAAGAGCCCTTCCTGGACCACAACTTCTTAACCGACCCACTCGTACTTCGTCGTGATGGGGACTGGCTCAAAGCGACCGGCACGACCTTGGGCGCCGACAACGGCATCGGTGAGTGATCCTATTGGCAACAGAGACAGACAAGGCGGCAAGGGCTTGGCGGTGATGGGTTAAACAGGTATGTACGGCATGTACGACATCACAATCCGGTTACCTTCGTACATCACACCGGAGGGTTTCGGAGCTATGGTTCCCTGGAGCTCCTCCCGGGGTCAAGGCTTCGTCCTGTACGGCTCGGAAGCACATCGCTATGGGGCCGTTTCCACCTGCCCATTTCACAAGGGGCCGGATCCGGATCGTATGTTTTCAAATCCCCCCAGTTCCCCCCTCCCCCGCGCGAGAGATCTCCCGCGTCGTAATCCGCCCCTTCTAATCGTAGTCGCTGCCGCTGTTGCGATCAGGTGTTGCTGCGGCTCTTGCGTTGCTATCCTCTCCGCCGAGCGCGAAGTTGCCCCCCCTGGAGTGCCTCTTCACGGTGGACGAGGAGACGGGGCTCACAGGCAAAAGAGACGGGCGGCGGGAGGAGCAGGGGAGGGAGGGGCAGGATTGCGAAGAGGGGCGGGGCGGGGGGGTTGATGAGGGGAATCCCCCCATATGAGTGCAGTCATTTGGGGGGAATATGAACTTAGACTCGATGACGGCCGGGGCCGCAGACCCCATCCCTCCACCCCCAACACACACACACACGCGCGCGCGATTGTTAACCAACGGTTGAACAAAAGCAAACAGAGGGTGGCACCAACCGACACCAACCCACCTCAAACGCAACCACCATAACCGAATTGTACGGTATTCTCCGCAGGTGCCTTTGATATTGCTCCAGACCTGGTCACTGGTCGTACAATGCTTAATTTGGACACAGGTGCGTTACCCGGGTGTTCCGGTTGGTGTTTCAGTTGGGGCGGGGCGGAGGATGGATGGCTCCGGCGCCGTACAGACAGGGCAGGGCAGTACGGGGGAGGCAGTTGGGCGCATGTTTATTCCTTCCAGGTTGTTGGATGAAACACAGCAACCACCTTTTAACCACTTTTCCGTTCAATCCTCACACTTCTCACGGATGGACGGATGGACGGACGCGATCCATACCGCCTCCAGAGGACTGGGGAGAGGTGTTCATTGGCTGCTCGGGAGGAGGCGACATGAGCCTTATGGTAGAGGTGGCGTTGGAATCTCTACCTTCTGCTTCATCCTCAACCCCCACCATGACGGCACACGTGGTGAGTGGAACGAGGGCGCCCCCGCTATATATTGCAATTCCGTTAATTTCAGGTTTATTCGTTTCAAATTACGTGTTTTTCCGTACAGTTTAGTTATAATTTCAGTCCACAAGAGGGGCGCAAGAGTGGGACTTGGAGAGCGGGAAGTAGCAGGGATCTGAAAACCAATGTACGGCACTCCCGACGCGCATGCATCTGAGTGTACGGCGATCCCCCATGCGGGAATGATAAGGAATATAGGACGGGAGAGGGAAGTCTTTAGGGGGCTGCGGCAGTGCCCCGTACGGACACGCGCCTGCAGTACTCATTAGTACTAACCCCGCTTATGCATCTTCAGAGCAAAGGATAATGAACAGCTTTTTTAAATGATTTATTTTATTAATTGAAAATTAATGATGGCACAGGAGTTTTAAACCTTTTTCCGGCAACGAAGGGCACATTGTATAAGAGCCTAATTAGGCACCGCAGAACAGTCTGCTCAGATCTTTTGATTTGTTCGTATTGCCGCCGAGTGTGGAGTTTTGCCTCCCGGCCCCCCCCTCTCTCCCGCCGCCCCCTTCGTGGACAAATCAGTTGAAGCTGGGAGGCCTGCTGGGAGGTCACAGTGGCCTCAACATACACGAGGGCCGCGGTAATGCCGTACAGCTGATGGCACGGGCGCTGGCGGCGGTGGCGGCGGCAGCGGGGCCTGACGGTTGGCGGTTAGTGGACCTGGCTGGCGGCGACAAGCGGAATGCCATCGCGCGCGACGCCTCGGCGGTTTTACTGGTGAGTTGATTACAGGTTGAGTGTACGGGTTATGTCAGCGTACGATATTCATTATGCAACGTGCCGTACAAAAGAATTGTTGTGGTGGCCCATGTTTTGAAGTAAGTATTGCGCCCCCCCTTCCCCCCTTCCCTTCTTGGGACGCTGACGGAGGCGCCTCCTATGTGTTTCGCTGATAATCAGCACGTACGGCACGCCGTTCACGTGAACCCTGCGATACCGTACTGCATTATTTTCGCTGCACTGCTCTGTTCCGTACCCATTACGGCATTTCACAGATCGCGGAGGATAAGCAGGCCACCGTAGCAGCCGCCGTAGAGTCTCTGCTTAAGGAGCTCCGTACGGAGTACGGCACCATCGAGACGGGACTGAGCTTGACGCTGACGCCCGCCGGCGGCGGCGACTCTTCGGCGGCGGCGCCGACCACCGCAGTGGCTCCAGGGGACGCGGAGAGGCTGCTTTCGCTGCTGCGGGGCCTCCCGCACGGACCCCTCAAGTTCTCCCATGCCGTACCGGGTACGCGGGGAGGGTGAGGGGCGTCTGGGTCCCGAGTTTGTGTTTCGATGACGCTGGTGTGCAGCTGCGCTTCAGCTACCATATTCAGTTATTCGTTGGTTGGTTTGTCCGCGCTGAGTATCGATTGCGTGCATCCCCTCCCCCTTCTTCCGTTGCCCATATTCGTACGGCATCACAGTCAGCACGTCACCCCCCCTCCCGAGGTGCCCCAGCTCTGACTGCACCCCCTTGATGGCCCTCCGTCTCCCCAGGCTTGGTGGAGACCAGCAACAATGTGGCATCCATTAAGGAGGTTCGTACACATGCAGGGCACTGGAAGGGGCTGAGGGGTTGTTGGAGCTGTACGGCGCCGGTTTTACTTACCGTACATTTTATCCGTTGCCCCTGCCGGACGGTACGGGAGAGCTCCATAGTCCAGACCCACGAACTCCACCTCACCTTGCTTCAACCCACCGCACGTCATCTCATTTCACCAGCGCAGTAAAACCGGTTTACCAATGCCGTACTGGTGCCGTACCTTCATGGGACGCCAGTTGTGGGCATCTGTAAGAGGGCTGTTTGACTTCCTGGCTCCCGTACCTTCCGGCCCCCCGATATCTTGTCGTACGGGATCGAGCCCCTCCACGTGTCCGCTACACCCCCCCCAATCTTCGACCGCAGCCAACCCCTTCATTGGGCCCTACACCCGCAACAGGTCCCCAGCTCCCGGCCCACGCGCCGCCGCCACGTCATCGTGACATCAACTCGCTCGTCGCTTATGGGAGCCCTCGAGGCCACACGTGACGTCATCCAGGTACGAGCTGTAGTACATTACATCCCATACTGTGCACGTAAGCATCAGCAGATCATTACAGCTGCAAAATTGCCGTACATTTTAGCGGATGGGTCTAATCTGGTGGGTGCTCATTTCATGAACCTGAGTAGGGGAGCTAGGGGTGTCCCGATCTGTCGTATTGTACGGCGCCATTTAGCCGCAACCGCCAAGCCCCTTTCCCCGATCCCCTTTCCGCGCAGGGCCTGGCACGGCTAGCCGGGTGTGTGGAGGTGCTGCGGGGCAAGGCGTACCCTGGCTGGCAGCCCGACCTGGAGAGCAAGGTCCTCCAGGTGGGGGGAGGGGGAGAGGGGGCTGATGAGCGCTATCACGAAATTGCAGTGAGGCCAGGCAGGGCTTGGTGAATGGCACGCGGAGAGGGGGGGAGGGGGAGAAGGGGGGAGGGGAGGAGGGGGAGAAGGGGGGAGGGGGGGAGGGGGGAGGGGGAGAAGGGGGGAGGGGAGCTTAACGAGCTGTCACCCAACAGCTGGGCCTTAAGCGGCCTCCAGCCATAAGGACTGTGCGCCGGCGAGAGGCCTCCTCTGACCCATGGGTCCGTTGCTTATCACAGCCCCACAATACACACACACACACACCAACATCAACTTGCCGGGCCCCTTCCGAACTGCATCAGGTGACTTTGGACGCTTATCGAGATATGCTGGGCGGCAACCAGACAGCAAAGGTGCGTGTGTATGTGTGCGTGTGTATGTGTATGTGTGCGTGTGTATGTGTATGTGTGCGTGTGCGTGTGCGTGTGTATGTGTATGTGTATGTGTATGTGTATGTGTATGTGTATGTGTGTATGTGTGTGTGTGTTGGGGTCGGGCGGGGGATTGTAAGGGATGCGGTTCGGGGGCGCAAGGTGGTTGTAGGCGAGATAAGGAGGGGGAAGGGAAGGGGGGAAGGGGGGAAGGGGGGGAAGGGGGGAAGGGGGGAAGGGGGGGAAGGCAGGCACTGGAGTATTCCACACAACAATCACTGCCACCACCACGCGAGGTGGTAGCATTCTCGGAGGATTTGCCGTACTTCCCTCCTGGATCTTGGACCTTGGATCTTAGGGGTCAAGGCGCGGATCCTGTTAGCAGGCGACGCGCACAGCGTTATGTCTTTAGCGTTGGCGGCGACTGCTCATTCGGTGCTGGCTTGCAGCGCCAAGCTGGCTGTGCTCACCTGCCAGTGCTACTGCTGCTGCTGTTGTGACGTTGAGGCGCCCCGCCTCTCTTCATCGCCGACGCGGGGATCTCACGCTGCTTTGCTGCCGCCATTCTGTTATTATTGTTGTACCGTCGTACACTCGCCGTTTAGGTGGGCGCTATCCACGCGGGACTAGAGTGCGGCATCCTGGGGGAGAAGTTCCCGGGTGTGGACATGGTGTCGTTTGGGTGAGTGTGGTTGGGTGGTTGGGTGGTTGGGTGGTTGGCGGTCTCAGCTTTAGGGTTTAGTCCAGTTTAGGCAATAGAGGGAGGGAGGGAGGAAAAGAAGGCGCCGTCTTCTGCCGTGTGCGGATGGTGGGGTTTTTCTTTGGCGCCCCGGCGGTTAGTGGGGCTGTTGTGAGCAGCCGGGATTTGAAGGTTCGTGGGTGGGTGGGTGGGTGGGGTTCGCCGCATAGAGAAGTTTAGAAGCCCAACGACAGTCGTGCGACCCTACCCTCGAAGACTCATAAATTCGCAAACCAACGTTCGAAGACTTTCAACGACCCGTGCTGCCGGTGTTTTGCTGAAACCCACAGACCCACCATCAAGGGTGCCCACTCACCGGACGAGCGCGTGAAGGTGGGGTGGGGTGGGGTGGGGGCGACAAGTGCCGGACGAGGGGAAGGACATGGAGGGGGGACATTTATCCCACTTGGATGTGGAATGGGGCCCGATGACCTCAGTACCGGTCAGCCGACATAGCCACCTCCAGTATCTCTTAGCTTCTCATCCGTACTCCCACTGGAGTAGTAGTGGGGGGGTGATGGGTTGTGCACGAAGGGGTACCCCAGGGGGGTGAGTGGTCACGAACGTGCTTATGCGGTTGGTGCCCCCCCCCGGCAGCAAATGTCCCACATTTAGGGAAACAAGCTGCATGTTGTGTACGCGAGCCGCTGTGCCTGTTTGTCGTACCTTCCCCTCCCCTCCCCCCTCCCTCTCCCCTTCCGCCTCTGCAGATTTCAACGGTGGAGCCATTCTGGGAACTAACGATCAAGGTCCTGGAGCGCCTCGCAGATGTACGACATTAGTCGTACGTTTAACCAGCACGGTGTGCGAGAGAACTACTACCTGCTGGTGGTGGCGGGTGGGGCTTTCGGATAACGGAGTAGTGGCAGTAGTTGATCCAGGACAGTTGCACTATGCGGCGGCGTTAAGATGAGGATGTGGAAAAGGACCGCTCTCTCCCCCTTCCGCTGAGAGCGGTGGTGCGGCGCAGGCAGACGTCGCCAACATTGGGGACTGGCTTGATGTCGATTATGCCAATTATGCCTATGAGGCCAGTATTACGGGTTGGCACTGCTGGGGAATATGCTCTACAGTGGTTGTGTATGTGCGGTGATGTTGCTGCAGTCAAACACTGAACGCACTGAGCGACACTCATTGTGTGTGTGTGTGTGTGTGTGTCAGTGTGCCTGTGTCAGTTTCCTGTGCCTGTGTCAGTTTCCCCGCCGACCCGCAGCGGCCAATGTCGTACGTCCATGTACCGCCGTATCTCAGTTAAGGTTCGGCTCTCCGCGTAATCAGCCTGAGGTAAGATGCTGCCGATCAAGTGAGATGATCCCCTGTGACCTGCAGGCGGTCAGCTGCAGGCTCCATGCATACACTCCCAGACGTTTACACAAACCAGGCCGGACTCACCCGTGCAGCCAACGTAGGTGTTGCTGCTGGCAGGGGTGCAGCCGAAGGTGCTGGCACGTCCAATGTGTGCGGTATGTGTGTGTATACGTGTGCTGGTGTTGATTAAAAATGTTATCACACCACCAGCAGCAGCAGCCATCATCAACCATCACCCGTTAAATCACCCAGTAAACCCACTGGGCTGCACAGACACTCTATCATCAGATAGCTACCGTTGCTCTTGCCGGGCTCACTTCGTCAATTCCAAAAAGTAATGGTGGATGCCACAAATCCATCCAAGTAAGGAGACAATGACAGACCGGCAAAAACTCTCCAGCAACAGTTGATGCATTGTCACGCCCGATTACCGCCCAACAAACATACTAGATGCGAAACCCTCACTCCCCCCCAGCTCTGGGTGCTGTATCAGCTCCCGTGAGCTGGCCATGGGAAAGAACTCTAGGCAAGCTCATGCAAACCCCTCTCGTCCTGCAGCAATGCATGCTTCCACAGGGCGTTGCTGAAGACCATCACCCATATGCGCCCCTCCATTCTCACGATAGCTAACCTGCCTTGCCTCTGCAAGCTGAGCACCCACCGCATCCTGGCATTGTCAGCGGCCGATAGGTAGCTGTAAGAGACGCATGCAAGAGCCACAACCCCAGCAAACTGCACAATGGCCGGGAACACCAAGTCCAATACCTCGGCCCCAACATCAACTGCAATGACATTCATGCCCAAACCGTCCTTTCGCGCCCGCTCCAAGGCCCTCGGTTCTAGCGCCTTCAGGTCCGGCTTTCCTGGCAGAGACTTGAACACACATGCTGCACCTCTAAGTCGCTGCAACACCTCATCTCTCCACTTGAATGGTAAAAAAATAGCGCCTGCATTCTCCAGCGCCAACACCCCCAAGAGCACATCAATCTCCTGTACAGTCACTGGGCACAGACGGACCCAACCTAGTGAAAGTGCCGTGCTGAGCGCGGAAAGCTTGTAGGCCTCATGCTCTCCGGGCATACCCTGCACCACCGCTGTCTCCACCTGCTGTGGGCTGTCCAGTTCCCAACTCGATAACACCTGAGACGTGCTCGCCCTAACTGATTTCTGCACACTCAATGCAGATCATGGTGTAGACATTGCCTCTGGTAGTATGGTTGAACGGCCCACACAGATCCACGCCCCAACGATAAAAGAGCCCCGAAATGGGCAAGGGGTTGAGCTCCGGCGTCCTGCTATTGTAGCTGGCGCTGACACAGTCACAGGCTGAGCAATGCCTCACGACTGGTGCCACATCCTCTGACATCCCACGCCACCAGTAGCTCGTCAAGATAAGTCCTGTAGTCCGTCGCACCCCAAAGTGACCAGTGTCCTCATGAGTCCGCTTGATGATGTCAGTACGCTCGGCCAGCCGAGGTACGACACGTGCCTTGGCGTCTCCCTCGATGCGGTACAAGGTGTCCCCCTGGAAGCGGTACAACCGTGCCCTACATGCGCAGCGCTTCTGCTCCGGAGTGGATAAGCCTTGCGGCATGACTCCGTGGCGCAACAGGTGCAGGGTTTGCTCGTCGTCCCAGATGTCCCTGCCCTTGGCGTCCTCCACCTGTGCTGCTGGCATCTGAGCTGAGGCCATAGCAATGACCGCGCCGCCATGCCTGCTGAGAGCAGAATCGGCGAGGGGCCGAGCCAGGCCATTGCTGCAGACTTGGGTTGAGGCTGCGTAGGACTTCATGGGGACCACTCCCTTGACTTGCCCGGCCAAGACACGATGAATCGCCAGCATGCTAGACAAGTAGGTGACGTCGGTAGCGTGAGCCAGCAAGGTCCGCCGCTCATCCGGAGACAAGCCAGCGACCGCTGTGCTGGCCTCCTCCAATCCCAGTGCACGCTCACACTCCACGGCTGACGGGGCTTCGTACTTTCCCGTGTGGCTGTTGGACAAGGGCGTGCAGATGCCCTGCTTCTCCGAAACACCCGTGCAACCCACTGCGCCTGGATAGAAGGCCACAGCCGGCATGCCGCCATGGTCACAGGGGTAGTATGGGGCCCTCATCTGCTTCCCCATGATAGGCACCGCGTGATCCGGCGTCAGAATCTCCACCAGTCGTCGGCCTGTAGGCCGCGCTGCGTTTTCCACCATGCTGCTGACGTGTTCCGGGGCGCTTAAATTGCTCCAGCTCTGGTACATCCGATGCGCATAGGACCCGAATCTGGCCGCGTCAGCCAGTACGGACCCCCAAGCATCAGGCTAACATCCGCTGCCACCTGTTCCTCCTTGTCTGATTCGGCCGCATGGATGGGGGCATAGCGGCCAAGGATGCATGCAGGGCAAGGATCTATGATAAGCTCCTGCAGCAACTCCACTATACGTAGCACTGAGGGCATCGCCTGTACTGGCTCTGCACCCCAGAACGCCACCGTCATCCACCACCAACTGGAAAAGGCATCACCCCAGGCCTCCGGGGCGGGGTAGCAAATCCGTGTATGCAGCCGTTCGTGCAGCCAGCCTGACTGCTGCAGCTCCACGGGCCTCAGGGCTGGTGTCAGAGTACAGGTACCGGTTCACCCAGATCCCATTGCGAAGGCAGGACTCCAGGCCGGTACAGACGCCACCCAGGGGTTCGTACAGGATAATGCCGCGCTGCAAGGCGTGCTGGAAGAAGGGTGATCCCACGTTGTGCAGCCTGGTGTCGCCCTCGCAGTGATCATCCAGCCCCCCCAGCCGTTCCACTCCACTCCTGAGCAGCGCAGTGCAGCTGTCTCCTCTCACGCGTTTTTACGGGGTTTGTTGGCTCAGGCGGTGGTGTTCGTTCCTCAAAACGCCAGCCATTCCAGCCCAAGATGGCCTCCTCCGGTGATGGACAGAAATCCTCGCTGAATGGTGCCACCAAGGCCGTGAAGTGCACAGATGCACTCGCCAGCTGGTTATCCGCCCATGCCGCCCGGACCGTAGCCAACGCCTCCCTGGGTGCCGGCCCCAGTTTAGCTGCATGCTCCGACTCTTCGTCCAGTCTGGCACCCGTGTTATCTGCACAACTGGCACGGGGGTTATGGGAAAGGGTGTCTGCATTCTGATGCCGTATGCCCGGACGGTGCTCGATGACGAAGTTGTATTCCTGCAGCACCAGAGCAAACCGTGCATACTGACCCATCAGGCCATCAGCGCTCATAAGGTAGGTGAGCGGCTGATGATCCGTGACGAGCTTGAAGGGAGGCCCACCAATGAGATGATGCCTAAACATCTTCACTGCCCAGACCGCTGCCAGCATCTCCCCCTTGTAGCTGCTGTACTGTGCCTCGTGCTTGTTGAGTGACCGGCTGATGCAGGCGCACATGTATTTGTTCCCCTCATCATCCAGCTGACCCAGCACTGCACCAATTCCCCTGTTGGAGAAGTCCGTGTGCAGGATTAACGGCCGGCTGTAGTCGATGCGACACAGGACCATACCCTCTCGGAGGAAGGCGGCCTTAATCGCATCGTGAGCCTCCTGCTGCGCCAGTCCCCAGCTCCAGGGCACGTCCTTCTTGAGTAGCTTGTTCAGCTCCACCACCATCTGGCTCATGTTGGGCACGTAGCAGCGGTAGTAGTTAACAAAGCCAAGCTGTGTGCGTAGCTCGGAGACGTTCTTGGGCGGCTGGAGTGCCATGATTGCTGCGACCTTGGCCTGATGGGGGCTAATGCCGAACGGGCTGAGGTTGTGCCCCAGGTACTCAATGACATCCGCACCGAAGATGGATTTGTCCGGGTGGGCTCGGAGGCCACACGCAGACAAGGCATCCAGCACACGCTCCACGTCACGCACATGCTGCTCCGGGGTCTCTGACCAGATTAGCACGTCATCAATGAAGGCCACGCTGATGTCGTCGAGCCCTGCCTTCACTCAAACCACTGCCAGGCCACCCAGTGCGCTAGCCACGTTGAGCGCCTGTCTTGGCCACCTCCAGTCCCGTTTCCCCCCGCCGCCTGAGTAGTCCGGCCTCGATGTAGACGTAGTTGTCGCCGAGCTGCATCCCCCCCCAGCTTTCCAAACGATTCGGGGTCGTTGGGGGAGCTGGAGGTAGCGAAGGCCACCCGTTTGTGTGCGACGACCACCTCCTTGGTGGACCGCTTGACCGCCATCATGGGGATAGAGACGATGTACTTTGGGTGCTCGAGTAGGTTGGGATATAAATGCAGCTGGGCAACGGGGTACTGGGTGATAGCGTCCGCAACCGGGTGCATTTATATCCCAACCTACTCGAGCACCCAAAGTACATCATCTCTATCCCCATGACGGCGGTCAAGCGGTCCACCAAGGAGGCGGTTGTCGCACACAAACGGGTGGCCTTCGCTACCTCCAGCTCCCCCAACGACCCCGAATCGTTTGGAAAGCTGGGGGGGGATGCAGCTCGGCGACAACTACGTCTACAGTGAGGCCGGACTACTCAGGCGGGGGGAAACGGGACTGGAGGTGGCCAAGACAGGCGCTCAACGTGGCTAGCGCACTGGGTGGCCTGGCAGTAAGTACCGTAAACAGTCTTGCGGAGGCAGCAGTCCCCAAGGCGGAGCTGCAGCTCAATCCGCAGCCAACACCACATCGCCGCGGCAAGAGGAAACGGCCAACCAGGCGGGTTCGGGAAGAGAGGTACCTGCGGGTCAAGCGCCGTACGTGGTGGACTTCATTCTCAGCGAGCCTGCTGGCTCTTGTCCTCATCTCTCTGACGGTGGGGGCAGGAGCCATGCAGGGCCATGTGACCGGGAGCCAGGGAGTGGAGTTAGCCACACATGCAGCGGCGACTGGGGGCTACATGCTGCGTCAGACCAGGTGGGACTGCACGGCCCCGAACCGTGCCATCCCACATGGTCAGGCTGTGGCGGGCACTGGAGGACACATGCACTGGGACGGCGACCCCTCATCGGCCCTAGCCAGCGTGGCGTCGTTCACACTGGAGGGTAACTCAGCGGCAACCGCCTATGAGTATCAGAAGGATGCGGAGGGCGGCTGGATCTGGGGTAACAGTATCACCCTGGACTCCACGACCAATGCCGCGCTGAGGGATGGTTGGTTGGCGTTGGCCTTGGACCGTACTCGTCTTGCTTCCGCGCTGCGTCCAGTCCAGCTGATAGCTCGTCCGCAGGTTGCAGGATCAGGTTCCTGACAACCAAGGGCTTGATATGCTGATCGAAGCTCCTGATACGGCTCGGCGAAGGGCTTGGTGGGACGCGTCCGTTACAAGGCGGTACTAAGGAAAGGAAATAAGGCAAAAGATAATATGAAGTAGGTCTTTTTACGCTCAAGAAGTACAAACGCTTCTAGAGCCAAGTGACAAAGTTCACTTGCTCTAGCATCGCTAATAAACTAGTTCGACTGCCTTGCCGTACACCTCATCGTGACAGTTGAAAGGTTCAAAATGCATCAAACAGAAATCCGACAACTACAGTAGGTAAAATACGCGAAATTGATTAACACAAAATAGACAGTTGGGAAAACGACGACCTAATTGATGCCGTCATTCTACTTGCCGCATTATCCTGCCGTACAACTGACTCACTATAAGAGACCGGGCTCAGTCCGGCCATTTCCCAAATACATTCTTGACTCAATCGTACGGAATGGGCCAATTGTCTGGTCCCCTAAGCCCCAATTACTTCGTTATGCTGTATCATCTTTACGATAGCCTGAGCACTGCGTGCCGTCAGCCACTGTGCTACCTATCATGCTCGGTTACTTAATCCGTCGTGACAGCATTCCCTCGTGGTGCAGACCTTACCGAACTGCGGCTACTCCGTAACAGTCGCCACCCAGCGACAGCTCTTCGCAAATGCGGCATATGTGTAACAAAGACGGTGTTATGTGCTCATTAGTACATTACCTGTGGCAGTTTTTGGCACAGGTCTACAGAAAATGCATGATGACGACCCATGGGTCGCAGGTAAGAATCAAACGAAATACAGGATCACACAATTCACAGCATTAGGCAGGCAGGCACACACGCGCCACTGCTTTAAATTCCTAGTCTTGATCGCGCGTGCGCGCACTTATGTCGCAAGTACATATGCATCGATGCCGCCGCACCACGCTCCCATGCGCTCCCTTAACAGGCTGCTACCGTTGCTGCAGAACCTACTACAATGCTACATCCAGCGGGAGTAGAAGTGATGCAGCAGGCCAGCGTAACGGCCGTCGCAGCACACAATGCCCTACCCACCTAACTTCCAACCTGAAACATCTCCACACCCACGTTTCCGCGAACTCACAGCGGGGCTACGGACAGGCGGGCAGACGGACACGTGCTCGACCAGCAAGCAGCTCAGGGTGTGCGAGTTAGCGCGTGTGCAAGTTCCCACGTTACATTCCTCCCGCCTCCCGCCCGGCCCCCGCCAGCGAACGTCCTCGGAGCAGCCCCCACACAGAAGCCGCCTCTTTTTCATTTGAGCCTTTGATCAGATCAGATACCTGAAGCGGATTCCCCCCCCCTCTGGTTCCGACTTCCGGCTGCCTCCAAGCAACAACTGCATCCGGCGGCACATCTACCGCTCTGACAAATCGCCGACTGCCATTAATCAGCCCTGTCTTCCGTTCCTGCCTCAGTTTCTGCTTCATATGAAGCAATGCCCAACTCTGCCTGACGCAATTACGGACGGCTCTCAGCTCTCCTGAACACACTCAGCTTCAATTGTTTCATCCAACGTGCGGAAAGTACCACATGTGGCCACATGTGGCAAAATGCACCACTTTATCGTTTGATGGCCCTTCACACCATTGATTGCACACCGCCACCTCCACCTCGACTTTCATGACCTCCACCACCTCCACCACCACCCCATTTAATGTTTTCTTTAGCTATTTATCCTTCGTGCGCCCCCTGCCCCCCCCATCATGCACAATGCGGCAATACAGGGGGCATCTCCTTGACCACGCTGCTGCATTAGTCTGGCGCTGCAAGCACCAACAGCCGCAACATCATTTCCTCGGGGTCCTAGTTGGTTTAATACATATATACAATAATATAAAACATACTTTTAATCACCTCGCTCGTTCCAGTGCCAGCCGAAGCGATGTCACCACTTCGCAGTGACCTTCTCGACGCGCGATGATGATCATGATGATGATGGGTCTGAAAAGCGATTGGGGTAGGTGAACGCGACGGGCACCTCCATTGGGAACTTCCGGCGACAAGAAGAGCCGCAGAGGCGCCGGCTGCTGCTGCTGCTGCTGCTGCTGCTGCTGCTGAGCCTTTTTGCCGCCTACCGAGCCCACCGCAAACACGGTTCAATGAGCGGCGGGCTCCTTGTTCACCCAGTCGGGAATCTCGCGGCGCAGTACCATGTGCTTTCTACCTGCGCGTCTGGAGGCATCCCACCTCCTCAGTCCCACCTCCATCTCAGCTGGCCGGTGCGCCGTCCACGACTCCGGGAAGTACTGGCGGTCGGACAATTATGCTGGAGGAGCCAGTGCCACTGCCGCGGGTTGCTGATGGCACCGCTGCCGGCGCTGGGACCGAAGAGGTTGATGGCATCCTCGTGGACGAGGACACCGCCAGCACCGTCTGCTGCTGCAGCTGCAGCGGCCGCGCCGGTGGTGGAGATGGTGGCGGTGGCGACGAAGGTGGCATTACCTGGTGTTGCAGCAGCAGAGGCAGCAGGTCGTATCCCGGCAGCGGCTTCATGATGTCCTTTTCTCCCCGCTTGAGGTTTCTCTCCACCTGTTCGGGAGTGGATTGAGTGGGGGACGTGGACACATGGACAATAAAAGGGAAACTGGCGAAACGCTCTTTCCCGTACGGCAAACACAAGGAGTTGCGTCCACCACCACGACAGTGATGTGAAGCTACGTTGCGCAGAGGGGGGGGAGTTAATGGTATATGATGGTTGCGGAGGTGATGGCATATGGAAGTGATGAGGCGGTGGGTAGACAACGCAAGCAGGCAATTTAGGTCACCGTCCCCCTCCCTGGAGCTGTTATTCCGTTGCCTCGCTGCGGCACGTCATGGTTTAGATCAAACCCGCGCGACATCATCCCCCCATTCACTAACACTAGCACCACTACCAGCTCCACCACCAATGCCACTGGCACCGCGACTGGCACCACTACGGGACACTACTATTACCCCGCACCCTTTCCGTTTCCTCATATCCCCGGGAGCTGTCACCCCACCCACCCACCTTGTGCTCTTCGAGGTCCCGTTGCTCGTAGTCCACGTGCACAAAAGCCCGCTCCACCGTTTCGATTGCCTCTAGCTGGAAGCCGCAACATTTACGAGTATCCGGATCATCAGGGTTTGCAGATCGCGGAGCCAACCGGTGATGTTAAGTGGAGGAAGAAGAGAAGGGGAGGCAGGAGGGGAGGCAGGAAGCTTGTCAGGGATCAAGGTGTCAGCAGGAAGCTTGTGCAACATGTTAAGATTTTTCACATACACATACACGTACACACTAACACTAGCACATGGGAGGGGGGTACGTGTGCGCACATGAAGATGATTTTGGCGCATGGAGCATTTTGGTGCATCCATCGCTGACGACAGCTTGCGGCACATGCTCCCCGGCCCGTACCCTATCCGCTACTCGGGGCATATCCTGGAGGTCTGAGGACGTGGCCTTCCCCCTGTGGCGCTATATTGCGCGCCTACCTTGTGCTGCAATGCAAGGGCAATGTCGTGGGCGTCCCGTACCAACATATCCGACGGCATCACGACATCCACCTCCACCACCACATTGGAGCCGTGATGGTAGGCTGTAATGCGGTCCACCTACGAGGGAATGCGGACGGACACCACCATCATCACCACCATCATCACCACCATCACCACTGTTTCCAAAGTTAGAATCACACGCATCAGAACTATAGCCATGAGCTTACGATTATGTTGTATATACAGTCCGAATATATATTATATACATGGGGGTTCAGACGTGCAGACGCGCGCACGTAGATCAGATGTATAGATGTATAGTGAGCCTTAGGGACGGAACCACAAACAGATAGCAAGCAGCAGCAGAAGCAGCAGCAGAAGCAGAAGCAGAAGCAGCAGGGAATGTCACTCCCCACCACGGTCTCTATCGTTTCCGAAGCGGCAGATGCGCGGCCCACCGACCCCAATGATACAACAGCTGCGATGTCGACATCGAGAGAGGCCACAAGGGAGCTACCCGCTGGGGCGACCTTCTAGGGGCAGACGGGGTTCCGCCGGTCGCCACTGCAAACAAGCTTATCTGCATATCAGCTGTGCTACGTGAGATTTACAGGCTCTTGAGGAAGCGAGCCTCCTCCAAAAGAGCGACGCTGTGTTGGGCCTTCCTTCGAGCCCGGCAACGTGTCCCCGCTCCCAGGGGCTGCGCAGTCGGTGACCCACCCCCATGCCCGGATGGTGCGAACACGCCACCTCCTTGACTTGCTGGACGACCTCCGCGGGCGCCTCTACCCCAATCATCTTCTGACCCTGCGGGAGTGGGAGGGGTGCATTGGAGGAGGGGGTTGCGGCAGCGGGATCAGTTATTTCCGAAACAAGCAAAGCTGTGGTCGAGCTGGGTATTGCA
Source organism: Volvox reticuliferus (assembly GCA_019650235.1). Lineage (NCBI taxonomy): Eukaryota > Viridiplantae > Chlorophyta > Chlorophyceae > Chlamydomonadales > Volvocaceae > Volvox > Volvox reticuliferus. The sequence goes on from BNCP01000022.1 coordinate 618,576, forward strand.
CGGTGCTTCAACAACACTGATAGATTGCAGGGTTGGAATGTGTACGATGTGTACGATTTAAGTGTGTGTGGTCATAGTGGGCATCCTTGCACACTGGGTGAGTGCACATGGCCGGCCTACCCCATGAACCCGGCTCCCCCGGTGCCCGCCATGTCCCCTCCCCCACCCGCACCCACCTGGTCCCAGCAGATGACCAGCCAATTCCAAATGATGACCAGCGACATGCCCAGTGCCACCAGCGGATCCACGTACCAGTACCGCGGACGATACCCCGACACAGCGGCGCCCACGATAGCGGCCACATTCGACATGACGTCATTGAGGTGATCTTGGGCTAGAGCCAGCTGCCGGAGGGAAAGGGGGGCTTGTGCTTGGGTTGGCGCGTGGTTCCAAGAGATTGAGCGGGGTAAAAGCGACAGCGCAAGCCGATCGGAGTGACGAGGGGGGGGAAATCGAGAATGAGAGCGGAAGCGGTATAGAGGGCCCAATTTGTGTGTGTAAGAGCCGGAGACATTCCAACCCCCCACCACTGCCCAATCCCCCAGTGCCGCACTGCCGCCGAGATAGCGATGATGGTAGTGAGCCAGGTGACCGCGCGACAGTCCTGCTTTACCCTGCCTCCCCTCCTCTTCCCCACCTAGGTTTTCGTACTGGATGCCGTATTCGTGCAACGTCACACACACATACACAAACGATGGCGTGCCATACCATGATGGGGTTTTTCATGAGCATCCTGCAGTACAGCCAGAGCCCCAGTTTGCAGGCCGTAGCTGCGGCCAGTACGATGAACAGAACCGCCTCCGCCTTCACCAGCGAAGGGTGACCTGGTTGGGGGAGATGGAAACGGTACAAAGTACGGAGGCAGTACATGCATTTTCAGGAAGCAAGCAAGCAATATCAGCACACGGCCGCCATGGGTGCGTACAAAACACAAACTCGTGCACGCGGCGCTGACACGGAAGGGTCTGGTGGACTCGGACACGTCAGTTGCGCTTTAAGTGTTCACAGACATAAGAGGAAGAAGCTAACGACAGGGGTCAGTCGCTCCTGCTTTAGCCCCCGCAAAAGCTTTCTCTTGGTGCTCCGCGTCCGTCCTCTCCATGCTCATCAGGAGTGACCCAGTACTGCGCAGTAACGGCGTAATGGCGATATTCCGAACAGCAAGGGCTACCCACCTAAAGTGAGTGAGTGCCATGGATTGTGCGCATGCGCGTGGGTTAGGCTCTCCCGGTTGTGGTTACATTCCGTCGCACACAACTGTCGTACAGCTGTGGCTGACACGCCCTCGGCGGAGCGGTGCAATCGACCCTTCATGCAATCACGGATACCTTCTTATTGCGGGGTCTGCCACTGCCATATGCATTGCCTTTTCGCACCCACCGTGAAACCCAGCATATAAGCTTCCAGCGGCCTCCCGAATCACAATTGCGGTGGAAACGAACATGATGGCAGCGCAGGCCAACACCGCCAATTCGGAGATGCGCGTCCTGCCAATTGGGAAGCGCTGGTGGGACCTGCAGGCGCCGTACACACATGCAATTTCGGACGCTGGGGTGGAGTGTGGTGAGGTGGGCCTTCGTGGCTTTACGGTGTGTGTGTGAGAGTTTAGGGCGAAACGAAGGACAGGGAAAACGGAAGAGGGGGTCGCGCGGGATGCAAAGGTGCCACATGCCATCCGTGGACGCAGAGCAATTGGCAAGGGGGGGAAGGAACCGCGTCAAAGCTTTCGATAGGGGATTAGGAAAACGGATTGGAACGGATTTTGGAGCACCACTTTTTTATAATTGGGTCACGGACTGTGTGAGGTTTTGGGTACCATCCACCTGATGATGGGCCGATTTCAGACAACGTTTTTCCTTAATGTATCCTTCCGGCAGATCTCCTCTTACGTGTCCCGTAAACTCGAATTAAGAAAAACGTTCAGTAAGGTTTCGCATAATGATTTCCCCAGTTTTGCAAAGGTTTCAGGGTTGTGCTAGCTGTCGCACTTGGCAGATTGGATGGGTGAGTCCTCCAGCAGGGCCCACGTGGAGCTAGATTCAAATGTCACATCTACCCGATGCATAACGTGTCAAAGATAACTTAAAATAACGGGTTTTGCACAAATCAAGGTATGGTGGGCAACTTTTTCACAGATAAAGATACTAACCCTAGGACAGTTCGGCGAATGAAGACTTCACGGGTGATACATGTTTTTTATCAAAATAGAGATGCTTTTTAATAAGGAAGTGATTCTGGAAAGTTTGCATTCAGTATAAATACACAGGCCAAGAGTTGCACAATGTGTCCGCCTGGACATGTGCATACATCGTCAACGGGCACAACAACCTACCTGGCTATCTGGTGCTCCGCCAAGGCAAGCACGGCTTGACTAAGAGTGTCGACAAGACTGTCAATCGCTGAAGCTAGCACGGCGTATGAACCAGAGAGTACAAACGCCACAATTTTAACCAGAAGCAACGCGATGTTGACAACCCAGCTTGCATTGATTCCAATTCTGATCTGACGAACAAATCCTTTAGAATCCTCAGTTTCCGGAGGCAACGAATGGACGTAGTTGTCCGCTTGAAGGGGAGGTACTGCCTCAGCATCCGACCGATTCAGAGATACGCTCCTAGAGCTTTGACGCAATGACCTGTCCTTTCGCAAGAAGGCTTGTGGATTGATAATGCTGCTGGTTTGCCCGGAGGCAACTGAGTTACATAATTGAGCCATGAGATTGCGTAAAGTTCGCGTTCACATCGTAAGGTTTCACAGATACACCCATAATAATATCATTTTTACAGCTGAGCATACATGTGATCTCAGCATGCTGAAGTGCATCGGAAGCTTAGGGCTGCTATATATCGAGAAGTCGAAGGGGAAGGGTGTTTCAAGCTTGCAGCCTGTCCCGTTAACTTAATGGATGAAAAAATATATCAGGACATTAAAAAACTACCGTAACTGCTTCCGATAATGCTTCTTGGCGGGGCTGTACGTGCTAACGTACGCCAAACTTAACTCGAGGCTGCGACCAGCATATGGTAAATGTGACAATGGGTAAATGTAATAAACATCGGTTTCTAGTCTTTGCTCGTAACCACGGCAAGTAAGAACTCAGGTCGCATTCGAGAGGCGCGAGACAACTAGCCCGCGCCAGGAATACAGCGCGGGTTAGTTGTTTGAGGAGGGTCATAAGCCTACCCCATCCTACCTCATCCTGCAGGTATCGTACCATCCTGTACCCTACATCTCCCCTCTCCTTGCTACTTAAGATTGTCCCAATGAGCACAACCCCATGAGTTAGATTGCGCTGTTCGTTAATTAAATTGCCAAACCACAGGATTTGTAGAAGGATTGCCCTCCTTTGCATCTTTGGGATCAACTGGCACTTTTATACGTAGCACTTAAACTACTTTCCACATCCGCCTGAAACATAAATCCCGGGAGGTGCTGCAGTTTTGGCCGAACCAGAGGAGAATGGTAGTTTCGGGCATCAGTCGATACAGGGGTTGCGAAGAACCGATTATTTGGGAGCGAAAGATACATATTGGGCCAAAGGCTGAGTTGCGGTAGTACGATATTGTTGGGTGCGGCCCCCAACGGGGCCCTGAGCATCTCACTGACCTCAGGGGCCCCCTGTCAGTCGGTCAGTTCGTCAGTCCGTGTCTGTCAGCCCATAAGTTTAAGTCTGTTCATTGGTCGCCCGGGGTCGCCATCTCCCTACGCCTACCTACGCCTTTCCTGTGAATTTTGCCACGTTACTGCTCGTCGGAGGGTATCACCAGTACACCCGCCGCGTCTCGCATCTAGGGGGGGCCGGGTACCTGGCCGGCATCTAGCTTGCAGCCGCATCTGGATACCCAGACCGGCCCAGACCGGGCCCCCTTAGCCGCGTCTAGATATGGAAAAACGATATTTAGAGACCAACATGGCCCCCTCCTTTAAGATATTTAAATGCAAGTGAAATGATATCTACAGAGCCAGATGGTGCTTTGCCGCATCTGAGGTCGGTTGATACCCTCCTTGCTCGTATACATTGCTTTGCCTACGGACTACGTAAACGAGTGTGCGCTTTGTGTGGATCCGCCGTTGCTCGCCAGCTGAAGGTGTAGGAACTGGTAGGAAAGAAACGTGTTGCGGAGGGTTGCAATGAACGTTCTTTTGGGTTCCGGACGGCGAATGTCATGATGGCCGTCACTTGGGAGATAACGCTTTCAAACCCGCCTACATATTGCTAGACATGAGATCAACGGCACACGGTACGCGTTCAGGTGTCCTCAGGTAGTATCACCACATATACGTTTTCCATATGGAAGTTTTTCAGCTACGGGAAGCGATGCGATGTTAAAAGGGGTCTAACCGCTAACCAAGTTGGGTCTCTTGCCGTACAGGCAAAGCGGACCGATAATTCCCTACCCCGGGACAAGAGCGGAGCAGAGGAAGCCATGCCAGCGACACCAAATACCATGCCGACAGAGATACGGCCCAAAGAGGAGGCTCCCGCTTTACATGGGTATATGCATCAAGCGTGCAGCAAATAGAACGAATGAACCCCCATGCGGTCCAGACGTGCGTGATATATCGTATCATATCGATCATATCGTGCACGGTTGCTATGATACCCACCGCGGTCAGAACAGGAATAGGGGTCTCCATAGGAGTCGCCACCATCAGGCGCGAGTTCTGAATTCTTTTGGACCCTGGCGCACACACTTTGCAGCGGAAAGTCCCGAGTGGCATCAAATAACGTGACCCGAAACCCTAAGAACCTGAGTCACAGTCAGGGGCTTCTTAGACGCGCAGAAACCAACTGCAGCTGTTGTGGCAGCTCCCGTAGCATGTAGAGGTCTTACGCATTCCTCCGCGGGCCCCGTACACCTAGGCGTCCCCGCCTCCGAGATAAGCTGGACGGCTATGCCCATTCGGATATTAAATGGGGTTAGCCCAGTTCAAAAACCCCAACCTGGTACAGCCCGGTGTTGGGCAAACCCCTCATATATCTAGATATACGCTGCATGACAAATTGGCGCTGCTCCCGCACGGCTGGAGCAGTGAAGCACCAGCGGCACATCAGACACCTGCGGTGCGCAGTTTGCTGCGGCGCCAACGCCGTGCCGCCACGTCCAGGGCTTCTGTAAGCGGGCTTCCGTTGCCTTTTTCATCTTCCTCCCCGTTTCCTCCTGAACTATTGCAACCTCCCACGTCACCGTTAACACAACACACCTGCTTCTGCTGCTGGATGACTACTAAGCCCGCCTGTGTGATCATGACCTCCCACGTTCCCTTCCGGCTGTTGCTGCTGTCACCGCTATGTGCTGTCACTACCTCTACCTGGTCCATCATGCGGACACCCAGTCCTCTAGAGCCACCCAGTCTTCCAATCGTTCGGTCGATCTATTAGTCCGTCCATCAGTGTGCAAATCAGTTTATCGCGGCTTTTACAACCTGCTAGACACAGGTGCTAGCTATTTAAGCGGCTTATAAGCTAGATTTACAACACGCTAGACAGCTTGCTGGGTAGGAGATTAGCTGGTTCGCTATCCACAGGCATGTATTTTAGCATCCGTTCCAGCTCTACGATGATCTCTTCACACGAGGGGCGTTCATGCGGCATGTCAGCCCAACAGGCGGACAGCAGCCGCCGCAGCGCCAGTGGGCAGACGTTATCATCCTGCGGAACCGCCAGCCGGCCTCCTCCGACGACCATGCGCTGCAAGAACTCGTGGGTACGCATGCCCTACGGAATGAGAAACATACTCATACATTCAAGGGAGACGGGGAAGGGGGTACTGGTGGTGACCTTGCCATCTGTAGCATGTACCGGAGCTGTGGCATACTACTAATACCGACAAAATAAGAAAAGCCAGGAGCCTTCCCTCCCTCCTGCGTTCTTACATTCCTTTTCGGGCCCGTGAGCCGTGACCCTCGCTCCTCCTCACCTGCCAAGGGAATTCCCGCGTCAGCATCACCCACAGCAGCACTCCAAACGAGAAGACTGGGCGAGGGAAGAGGGTCCGGGGCCAACCGGTGGGCGGGGGCAGAGAAAGGGTTTGCAAAACCACACCACACATGGCATATCTAAGGCGTGGCGAGTCAACACCGGATCGCTGCACACCCACATAAGTCGGCCAGGTGGTCATAATATGTTTCGCAGCCTACCCAGTCGCTTCGAGTTTCAGCAGCCGCTTCATGAAAAGCGCGAACAGAGACAGAGCCGCCACCCCGAACTCTCCTCCCCCTTTCCAACCCATCCCTTTTTTCCTTCCCGCCTTCCCCAAGATTGCCTCGAGACGTACCATCGAGTCGATCCGTCAGTTTCCCCATTCGGGCGTCGAAGCACTCTACAGCAGGACAGCGGAGGGGATCGGGACATAGGAGGGGATCGGTACCTGAAGGTAATGGCCGATGGTAACAGAAGTACAGCAATGATGACAGATGGTAATGCATCGCGGGCTGTACTCAAACTGGACATGCTGGACATAATCGCAGTTCTTGCGTACAGTTTCCGCTCAGCGATTGTTCTGTTCTGGACCTTGGGCTTCTACCGTCACCCGGCCCCCCTCGCGCGTCATGCTCCCCTTGCATTGGATCCGACGCAGTATGGGAGACATCGCCACCTCCCAGTTTTCCCATCCTGCGGTCACAATTCCTCCAAAGGGCCCACCTGGTGCCATGTAGGCCAAGCTACCCGCCTCTCGCCGGTTGGTTTTGACGTAGGATTGATATTTGCACCTGCAGCACCACCAGCATCCGCCCTCTTCAGTATCGGCAGTAATACCGTCATGGCGGACATCATTATCCATCCGGATGGCATCAGAGCAGTTCGCACCGGCCAGCTTGGAAGAAAGCAGCAAGTGGCAGACGACGACGGAGCTCCGGAAGCTGTGCACGCTTTCTTGCACATTCACTCGCCCACACATCACATCCCCCTGAAAGGCCTCTTAACGTCCTCCCTGTATGAGCCCAGCCCTTCCGGCCGATTCGTGCCCGTGCAGCGCTTTTACCAGCCCGCGACTTTCCCACCAAACCCAGACAGCCAACCCACCTCGCCAGACCGAAGTCCGATATCTTTGCAGTGCCGCTGGCATCTAGGAGGATGTTCTCGGGCTGAGGGGCATCACATTGACATGCGGGCAGATCACAGATAGGGCCTTGTTATGTTCCACCTCCTCAGCCACGGTTCCGAACGAAATGGCGTCGGGCAGCAACAGTATCGGGAAAGATGAGCCGGCCGGTTCCCGGCAGCTGCTGCCCTGTGGCGCCGTGTAGCAGGCTAGCGACCGTGGTCTTGGCCCCGGACGTGTGGTCATTTGCCTCACCTTGAGGTCGCGGTGCACGATGGCGGGGTTGCAGCAGTGCAGGTAATGCAGCCCCCGTGCCACGTCCAGCCCGACCGATAGCACTCGACGCAGCGGGAAAGGCTCTTGGGTACTTTTGTATAACACGTCGGCGAGGCTTCGTTCCATTAGCTCTGTAGGATGGGAAAAAGGAGAGCGTGTACAGGAAGTGTGCCACCCACGGACATAGGTCAGGAAAGAAAAGAATATAGCGATACACGTATCATACATCGTATCAGGAAAGCGCACCAACAACGGCACACAGACACGCAACTCGACCCAAATAACGAGGCATGGCCCAACCCACCCTCCACCTTCCCTCTCGTTGGGATTGCAAAACACACAACAGAGAGCACTGTACCGGCTGTGGTCCACAGCCCTACCTTCTACGATGAAGACCTAGTACGGCCGCCCAGGTGCAGAAAATCAGTTGAGAGCACATCCAGCAACAAATACGCATGCAGAACCCAGGAAGCGGCGACGAAAGGGGGGGCCCACCCACACAGCGCACGATCCGGGAGATGACATGTAAAGGAGCGGTATCACGGGGCATCAGGGGGATTCAGCGGTGTTAGGGGCTCGTGTGAGGAGCTGTGTGCTTTGTGAGGGCCAAGGATCTAAGGTCGCCCTTCACTCTCGCTGGCAAAAGCCGGCTCCCAGCCATACGTCATTTCTTATTCTCGCTTCGCACGCCGTGCCATCTGACACCACAATTCATGCTTTCCTACCCAACCGCTTTAATTGCAAACATGCCCTTTTGAGCCATCCATTATCTTACCGTGCAACAGTTGATGCACAAAACTTAAAAAATCTAAGCAATATCGTATTTGATGTATTGTTACTAATTCCGAAATGTTATTTATTCAACTTTGGAGTGGATGTAATTTAGCAGCTACTGCTCACGTATGGAGGGCTGAGGGAGCCGCCATAGAACTTGACCACGTTGGAGTGGTCCACGCCGCTCAGCACCGCCGCCTCCTGGATGAAGGTCTCCAGGTCCGCGGGGCTCGCGTCACCTAGGAACATTCTGAATGGGGCCGAATGGGGACACCGGAGCCGGAAGGGACAGGCGGACGCATCCCCGTGTGAGGCATGGATCGGTGTGGCATTACAGGTTGGAAGGAAGGGACTGGGGTTAGGCCGAGCTTACCGGACCCCGCCGCCGGAATCCATGCCGAATGGGAGTTCACTATGGGAGGCAGGATATGAATACAACGGATGTGTGTGTATGTAGCGAGGGGAGGAGGGAGTGTCACTATCAAGACAGCACCAATGGGGAACACGTCAGGTTGTGTTGGAGAGATCGAACCCCAAAGGCAGTGTGCGTGTGGGTGCGTCTGATGGCGCAATCCGATGACAACGACCACCCGAATGTGGTAAGGCAAGGCAGCTTTTCACAAGCTCGGCAGATGCGCACACACGCAAGGGTTCTCGTCCCGACCCACATCACGCAATCCACATAAGTGCTCATGCGCCTATTGACCCCATCCTGACATGGCTGGCTCAGAGCAGTCATGTCCCATTAAAACTCACTTTAAAAACAACTTACAAGCACAGCGCACCGCGAGTATCTAATCCCGTCGATTAGTTGCGGTGTCCTGGAACCGGTGCTGTTGTTGTGCTCTTTTCATCCATTCATAACATCTTTGAATTTTGGGTCAACAGCGAATCGGAAACGGTCACATTTCGCCACGGCTCGTTTCTATATTGTGTACAGGTTAAATAACGTTGGGTTTATTCCGTACTGGTGGGAGTTTCGGCGGGCGGGACTCCGTCTGCTGTTCATGTCAGGGAAAACAACCCTTTCCAACCACCCCGAACCCAATCGAACCCGAACCGGCCAAGCCCGCACTGACTTGGGCAGGAGCTTGATGGCCACTGATTTCCCAGCGTAAACACCCTGGTACACGGATCCAAATTGTCCCTGCCCGATAGGTGAGCTGTCCGTGAGGTAGATTTCTGTGTCGTAGTCGATTGAAAGGTTAACGCCTGGCTGTCGAGCAAGATTGTTAGCAAGAAGCGCAGCATGCGCTGCGCTGACGATGTTTTGAGAGGCCGTGGATATTGCCCCTGGTGACATTCGGCTTTGCGTGTCCGGAACGGGCAGCAGGTGGCCGACATCGTTCTGGTGCCCAATCGGTCCCGCGTCCGACGAGAATCCCGGCTCGGGGTACTCGCCCGTGTATTCTGGCTCATAAAGCTGCTCTGCAGAGAACTCCTGCTCTTGTGGTTCATAAGGAATCAGGTTTGCGTGGATCAGAATCTCCGTTGAAAGGTCAATTGCCTCGGCGTGCGGCTCCGACATGAATGCAAATGCATGTCCGCTGGGCGAAAGGTACCGGTCCCATGATTCATATGGCGGATGACGCGACAATGTCGCATAATGTCCCTCCTGCTGCTCCTCTGCATTCGGAGGGCTCGGTTGTGCACCAACCTCGGAGGCTGGAGGGCCAACGGCCCCGACGGGTTGCTTTAGCAATGCTGGAGCCAGAGGAGCTGATGTAGTAGTTGCTATTGCACGTGCAGCCCCAGGATTATTTGCAAGCTGCGCTTCAAGGACAACCTGGCGTTGGTAGGACTTATGTGCGCTGTTTTCCTTCAGATTGGCATCCAAATTATCTCTTCCAGAAATATTGAGATTTGACGTTTGCTGTCGGTTGGGCGACGACCGGAAATTGCCAAAAACCTGCTTAAGTAAGCGAGAGGGCGTCCGTTCCTCGTTGCTCTCTGCAACTGACGCATTTGGAGTGGCCGTCGTGCGCAGCAATTTTTTCATTATTGCTATCGCTTCATTGCTGTGTACTGGCTGCCCAACCCCTCGTCAACGCAATGGAGCACGGACAGGACGCCTGCGCTCAGCTGCTTCAACCAAATATTACACTCTTAAACAATAACAAAACTGGTATTTGGCATGCCGCAAACATGCTTAAATCGATAGATGCCGTTGCCGCAGCCCTCGCCGTACTGACCGAGGCCGTATGTTACAGCGAATGGCGGTTGGCCTGCGCCTGCTCCCGCACAGCCGCCAGCGCCGCTGCGCGCAGCTGCGGCGGAGCGAATATCTGAACAGTGGGCGGCAATTGAGACAATTCCTCAGGGCTAAATGGCCCTGCTAAAACCTCTACAGACGCTGAAACATTGCGGCCGGTATGTGCCGGTGTAACTGCCGGCGCCGTGCGGAGCGGCTGCGCTGTTGCTACGGCTCCGGACGCAAGGGAAACTGCGTGCGCCGGCACGTGACCTTGCGAGGTTCCACTGGATATAATTACCGACGGCTGCGGTGATGGCGTTGACTCCCATGCAGCAGGAAGCATCGGCCATGCTTCCCGCAGCACCCCTAACTGATCGGCCGACGCGCTTACACCTACACCACGCCCACCTCGCAACCATAGACCATCCAGGCTCCCACTCCAAGGCATCGCGGGTGTGTCACCTGCGATGGGCCGTTCTCGACCACCCTCGTTAGCACCCGCAACGGCACTACTACCACGGGAAGGGTCAAACACAGCACTCAGCGGGCTGAGCGGCAGCGGCGTCATGGTGATGGCGGCACAGTGCCCACTGTACCGGAAATGCGGCGGCAATGGCGTGGCAGGGGTCGATGCTGCAGTGGCAGCCGCCAGCAGCGCCTCGTTCTGGCGCTGCAACTCTGCGATCTTGGCCTCCAGCTGCCCCAACTGTCCCTGCACCTGTGCCTGGATAGACAGCTGCAGCAGAGCCACCAGCGCCGGGTCCAGAGAGGACGCGCCGGGTACACCGGGCACCGGGCTCGGAGCAGCAGGGGGTAGTGCCGCCGCAGCACCGCCAACACTTTCACTAACCGGCCAAGCGCAACCATCTTGCGAAAGTGGCGCTGCGGCTTGAGGGCCCATCACTGCTGTTGCATCAGATATGGGCGAGGATCTGGCGCTATAATCCGCGTCTGTGGCTGGTGATAGCCTTGCAGGTTGCGGCCCAATGGACTGGGACTCGGTGGCGGATTGCCCCGTGTCTTTGTGCGGCGTGTGGGTTGCCTTCGGCTTGCCATCCTCCATCTGGGACGCTGCCGCATGCATGATAGTGTCACTAACCCCACCATGAGGCGAGCCCGCCTTCTGAAATGTCTGCCTGCGCCCGCAGTCTGCTTCAGGCGACCCCACCCGCGCCTGCTCCGTGGGAGCCGCGGCGGTGGCCGCTGCAGCAGCCGCAGCGGCCGCTGCGCCACCAGCAAGGCCAGCCAGCAGCTGCACCGCGGGACGCGGCTCGGGGGACGCCAAAGCAGCTGGCGAGATGCCTTCAGCACTGTGGCAATGTTTAATTGACCTGGATGTCAGACGGTGGAGCACCTCCAATTCATTCAAGTCATCCCGCAGGTCCTCCAGCGCATCAACCACCTCGGCTGGTGCGGCCGGCGGCTGTGTCGTCACCGGAGCAATGCTACTACAGCGGCTATCTCGGCCGGCCAGCATATTAGCAACAACCTTTGACTCGCGCTGCCCTAAAAGCACACCCTTGTCGCCAGAGCTGGCGCCCTGCTGGTCCTCGTCACCCGATTGCCTAGGCAGTCCGGGCGTTTCTTGACGTGAGCCGGCTACCGGCAACCCTACACTGTGTGGCGAAAAGACTGCTGGCGAGGTGTTACCTAAAGGACTTGGGTGCAAAGACGCTGCCAATGCCCTGCATTGGTCCTCGAGTTCCGCTACACGGCTGCGGGCGCGGCCAAGCAGAGCGCGGCTCCGTTGCCGGACCTCAAGTGGGCTTAATGCCCGGCCCGCCATTGCTGAAGATGGGGTGGTGCACGTCAAGGCCGATAGCGCGCCAGGGGATGCCTCAAGGGCCGGCAGATCCGTGTAGGGTCGGGGTGAGGCAGCGCCTGTGCTTCCGCCCGTGCGACGCAACGCGCCCGTGCTCGAGATAGGAGACTTGCTCAGCGGGCTAGCGCGTGGGGATGGGGTGGAGATACAGCTGCGGGGGCGTGCGGGGGAAGGGCTGTTGCGGCCGCGCTGCAAGGCGTGAAGCGGCAGCAGCTGTTGCAGCTGCTCTGGCTGCTGACCTTCTCGCTGGCTTCGCTGCTCTTTTGGAGAGGCGGTCGCCGGCGCCGTGTGCTGGGTTGGCGATTCCTGCCACGGTGCATCCGCGGGCGTTAACTCATGTGGCGTGGACCGCGGCGAGATGGGCGACGCCACACCACCCGAGAATTCCCAGCCCTGCCGCAGCAGGTCTATGGGATGCTCCAAGAGTGGCCCCACAGGCGCGTCACCCATTCGCCGCCGTTGCCGCCGCCGCCGTTCGCTGTTGCTCAACGTAGCGCCAGCAGCCAAAAGGCTACGCATATCATCCTCCTCGGAATCGCTGGGCCCGCATGAACTTTGCCTGTCCTCCTTACGCTCTCCAGTTTGCTCATCTGTCTGCTGACCCGCCTCCAATTCCCGTTGAACCCCACTTCCCGCGCAAGATCGGCATTCATCTCTCCCGTCTCCAACACGACGCTGTGGCGTGGTCTCCGCACTCTCGACGCTTCTGCTCCAACGGGAGCGGCTAAGGTTACCGCATCTGGTGTTTTCATTACTATGACAGCCCTCGGCAGCATGCTCGTGCAAGGGCCGGCGAATTTCCAGCTCGGGGGATGAGTTTTCCTCAGGCATGTCATACAACGTATTCCAAGCTTCATACGAGATAGCGCCGGTGGCTATGAACCCTCCCGTGTTGTAGTCTGCCAGATCGTCACTGCTACTGCTGCTGGCACTGGACCCGCGGGTCTCGTTTCCAGGTGTTGACGGCAATGAGGCACCTACGGCCAGTAAGTAGATTGGAAGCCAGGGAGTTTTACCTAGGTCTGTTTTTGGAATGGATTTCACGAAATGGAAATTGTTGGAACAAAGGAGCAAAGGAGCAAAGGAGCAAAGGGAAGCTCGCTGGGGAAGGTGCCGCTTGAATGCTCCGTGCTAACAACGTTTTGTGTATGCTGTATTTAACATTGCTCGCTTACCTGAGGGGCCCAAACAGAACGACCCACCCAAACACGAGCCCACCACCCGGCACAACGACAAACCTTCATTTTGCATCTCATGATGATGATTTAGCGGGCTGCCGCCGGTGCTCCAGTCTGCTGCGCTCCATGGCGGTGACACCTCGTCCGTCTCGTTAAACAGAGGGTTCGGCACCAGGAGCGGTGTTATCCCCGCCGCCGCCCGCGCTGCCGCCGGCGGTGGTGGCCAGGCACTCCCGTCCTGGGTCCCCGAACCAAATGCCGAATCATTTGCCCCTTTGTCATCACAGTCATCGGCTGTACTGCTTTCCTCCTCGTCCGTGAGGTCCACCCAAACCTGCCGGTGCGGACTCTGGACGGAAGCCTGGATGCGCGGCAGAAGCGGCAGGCTGCAGCTAGTAAGACTCGCGGCGCTGCCGCCCCGGTCACTGCGGCTATTTTCGTCAACGTAGCTGATACCTGCATTGGCTGTTTGCACCTTCGTGCAGGCTGAGTCCACAATACGATCATGCGGCACCTGCCCCGCCATGCTGTCGGACGGGGCCATCGAGTCATCTTCCGGCTCAGCTTGCTGAGATGGCGTTGAGGCGGCGGTTCGCGATCTCAGCTGCGTGCCGGGAGAGAAGTCGACTCTTGCTGCCAGGTCGATTAGCTCTTTAGGCGCCTCGACTATGGCACGGCTGCGTTCTTCCTGTTCCGTGTCGGAGAGCGCAGCCAGCTGGTTGCCGCTGCCAAACGACGTGCCGTCCCACTCGGGGGCGCTGTGTTGCGGCCCCGGGAATGAGAACGTGACAGATGCGGGATGCGACGTGAGAACGGCGCTGTGCGACGCGCTGTCGCCGCCGTCAACAAGCTCTGTTGGGACTTTCCCATCCTCTGCTGGTGATAGCGATGGAAGATGATGTTGCAGTGCAGAAAGAAACTGAGGCAACGCAGGGAAGTTGCCCGACAGGGTGGCTTCAAGGTTGATGCCTGCCAGCACATCAGCTGGGGTCGCCGCTGTTGCTGATGCTCCCGCCGCCACCAATGCTGCCTCACCCACTGCCGGTGGTGCCACTGCCGCTGCCGAAAACCCTAATGCACCGGAGGATTTTTCCTTCATGTCTACAGCAGGAAAAACACCCCAGAAAGTGGCTTCAAGGTCATCCACAACCAAGGCCTCATTCGTTTCGAGGGTACTTAAGCCAGCCCCGCTTTCCCCGTCTTTGCGGGCGCTGGCAACGAATGACGGCGCCGGCGTTCGTCCAGCGCCCGTCATATTGGCTATGTAGCTATCTCTAACGGGCCCGTGTGTCGGGCGGGTGTGTGCCACCACCGCGCATGGGGATAGAGGCTGACGCTGCTGCAGCTGCGCCTCCTGCAACAGCGGTGGTAGCTGCGCGGGAAAATCCACCTGGCTGCCACGGGGTGATTGCGCCAATGCTGCCGCCAGTGCACGGCCGCGGCGCTCTTCGTCGTCGTGGTCATCCACGTAAAACTCCGTATCAGAGTTGTACTCAGTATCTGTGCTAACGGAGGTAGCGGGCTCGCTGACATAACCCGGTCCAGCTGCGGCAGCAGCGCTGCTGCCATCGCCGGCAGCAACAGGACTGGCGCCAGCTGCGGCGCTAGAGCCAGGAGCCAGGCGTACAACATCTGTACGGGAACAATGTCCTAGTACCCCTTGAGGTGCGCACACAAATTCACCCCACACGTCCTCTTTCTCCCTATTGCTCCTGGCACTCTGGACAACACCCGCGTCCAGAGACGGGCCCCCGGAGCCGGGACTTTTGCCGCCCGGCGCCGTAGTTGAGACGGCCACTGTCACGGCTACGGGGACGCCGGCACTTGTGCCACCGCCGGTGGAGCTGTTGCGGCCGCTGCCACATGCAGACGTCGATACGTTCGCGTGGGCTGGCCATTGCAAGGCCTGTCCATCGGACCATGAATCCGCTGGCCCGCTTGACGGCTCGGCGGTATTTGGAGCAGGGCCTGTGCTCACCGCTGTGAAGGGTGTCCCAACAGAGGAAAGGCGTGCTCCTGTGCTGTCATCGGCAGACCCCAGACCTGAACCTTGCCTGCGAAATACGGCAAAGGACAGAAGGGGGCTCGGATCCAGCAGGACTAGAAGCCCAAGGCCAGTGTTGCACTGTTTCACAAATTGGAGGGACATACAGGCAACGGCTGTAGATGTATCAGGTGTGGAACAAGGACTTGCCGCTCCTACTGTTCTGGATTAACATCGCACTGGCGTCATTGAGCGCACCCTCTCTGTAATGGGCACAAAACAGAACCCTCCGGTAAACCCTCCATGACCACAGTCACAAAGCCACCGTTCAGGTGCAACGCACTCACTTGCTCGGTGGCGTGTTCCCCGCTTTGCGAGACGCCGCCAGCACGCGGAGAACCTCGGCCTCCCGCCGCCGGGCTGCATCAAGCTCCGTCGCAAGCCGCACCGCACGTTCTTCCAAAACAGCGCTAGAGCTGCTGTGCCGCTCTCGTTCCTACGATGAAGGCATGCTTTGTTGACATAGGTCGTACAATGAGCATACATACCATGACACAAGCTGTGCATTTTGCACATTTCACACCAACGTCCTCATCACATCAGCAACATGGAAAACAGCGCAGCAACCTTGGCAGGCATACTTCTGAGTTGGATGCAGAGGTGCGATCGCAGGCTGCAATCGGCGTCACTGCTGGGACTCCGGTGTCGGTTTCCAGTCCGACCCAGTCTAGACATTCCGAGCACTGAATGGAAAGCACAGTAGTTTATCGCAAGTCTCACCTCCACGAGTAAGGTCCGGATCTCCACTACCTGCGCCTGATGCGTTGAAGGGGCCAGGATGGTTGGGGAAGTAATGCGTACGGGTAAGAGAAGGAAATTCAAAGGGAAGCCCAGCGATGAGTGGGCACGATGGAGATGGCAGGAGAAGGGCATAAGTCATACACCGTCCAGTACATTGAAAGAATGATGAATCGTAGGCAAGGCCCCGCAAGGTGAAAGCAAGCTGCCCACGCTACGCCCAGCTTTATCGCAAAGCCATGTTCCCAGATGGCGGCGTCTGCCATGTCGATGGTTCTCTTTGGCCCAGCACATGATGGTTGGCAAGTTTGCGTTATCAGACAGCCAACCCCAGTGCAGCAGCACGGTTACTGCGAACCACGTCTTCGTAGTAAAGAATCGTGTTATGCTGACCATGCACGCTACATTTCCTACCTCAAGCTTCTCGAGCTGCTCCTTGTGCCTGAGTTCTGCGTCCCGCGCCTCTTGCGCTTGCCGCTCCAGCATTCGCCGAAGGTTGCCCTCACGTAACTCATGTGCGGTGCGCGCCTCCACAAAGGCCTACATAAAGGGAGGCACCGCCAAGGGGATCGTCCATAGCTTCGAGCCTCTGGCGGCTTTCTTTCCGATAAGATGAAATAAAGACTGATTGGGAACTGCCGGAGCCGGAGGTATGGCATCATCCTTGCCACAGGTTGCAGATGGACGATTTAAGCATGGACGCAGGGTAGCGGTTCCTCCTCGCTGAGGCAGCGAGGCTGTGTGTTCCGTTGACCACAACTTCCCTCCATTCCACTGCTGCCCTGTCATCGGGAACACCGCCAAGCCTACTCCATTACATCAAGTTATCATCCCCCTGCGAAACTGCGCCCACGTGTCCCCCATCGAATTATGCACGTATGGAATCCTCGTACGGCCCAGCACAGCACCGTTTAACACGGAAACGCCCACCACCCCATCCCGATAAGCTCCGCGAACCTTCTCGTGCTCCCGGCCCAACCGGGCCACGATCTCCACATACTTCCGTTCCACTTCTGCCACTTCTTGTTCGCGGCGCCGCTCAGCCTCGCCACGGACCATCTCCAGCTCGTCGGCGAGCTGCTGCAGCTGCTCGCTCTGCTCCGCCGCCAGCCGCCGAGCCTGATGATCCGTTGGCGGTATGTCGGCATCGGCATCGTCTATACTGGTCACATCCCCAAGGAAGACGCCATCTCTTGTTGTATCGGTGGCCTGTGCTGCCTGTGATTCCAATTCGGCGGCGGTGATCTGCCGTTCCAGAAGCTCCAGCCGCTGCTGCTGCTCCTCTAACAGCGCTACCATATCCGCCTCCCGTCGCCGCAAGTATTCCTGAGCCTGACGTGCCACCTGCGCCACCTCCTGTGCGTGCGCGACCCGCGCTTGCTCCGCCGCTGCTGCCGCACGTTCCGCCTCTTGCATCCTCACCTCCGCCTGCGCTGCCTCAAGACTCTCCTGCTGCTGACGAAGCGCCTCCATGAGCTGGTCCGCAAACAACTTCCGTAGCTGTGCTTCCCGTGCGTGGACCGCCTCAGCTGCCTGTGCCGTAAACCTGGCCTCCAGATCCCGCAGCTGGTCTGCGTGCGCATTAGCCAATTGGCTCTCCCGCTCTACCAGCTGACGCTCAAACTGATCCAGAAGCTCTGCTTCCCGGTCTGCGGTCGCCTCCGCGTGCTGCATTTGCAGCTGTGCTAACTGCTCCGCATGCAGCTGCGCTAGCTGTGCCGCTTGCTCAGCCAGCCGCTCCGCGTGCTTGCGTCGCACCTCTGCATCGCGCACTGCCAGCTGCTCGCTGAATCGTCGCTCAAGAGCCACCTCAAGCTCGTGCAGGCGCGCCTCAGCTTGTGCTCCCTGCCGCTCCTCCGCCTCGCGCTGCTCCTGCGCGTGCTGCTTTGCCAGTTCTGCGGCCTGCGCCGCCAATGCCACTGCCAGCCTCGCTTCCGCTGCATCTGCTTGTGCTGCCAAAGCATCTGCATGCTGCCGCTGCAGATCTACCTCGCATTCCCTCAGACGTTGCTGCAGCTCTGTTGCCAACGCCGCTTCCCGTTCGACAAGTGCCTGTGCGTGCTGTTTCACGAGCTTCGCCATCATGGCGTTCAGGTCC
The DNA here is from genome assembly GCA_019650235.1 of Volvox reticuliferus. NCBI lineage: Eukaryota > Viridiplantae > Chlorophyta > Chlorophyceae > Chlamydomonadales > Volvocaceae > Volvox > Volvox reticuliferus. The sequence goes on from BNCP01000022.1 coordinate 636,746, forward strand.
GCAAGTGCCGCCGCGTCCCGCGCCGCCTGCTTCGCTGCCTGGGCCTCTAGATCTGCCAGTGCACGAGCGTGCTGACGCCCCAGCTCTGCCTCGCGGTCCTGCGCCTCTGCCAGCGCTTTAGCTTGCTGCTGTGCGAGCTCCGCCAGCTCCGCGTCCTTCTGATGGACAAGTTGCTGACGCAGCGCCTCAAGCGCCTCGTCGTGTTGCCGCATAATTTCTACCTCGCGCTCCACGGCTTGCTGCTGCGCGCGTATGGCGAGCTCCTGCAGCTCTGCAACCTAATGAACGTATACGTAGATACGTATGGCAGTAGTGAAAAGGGCAGCAATAGGCCATTAACATAGCATGTCGATACGATAACCTGTCAACGTTCCTGCTTCCTTTCTCCCGCGCGCGCACACATTCCCCTCACATCAAAAGAAAGCCAATACAGTAAGACAATTTTTTACATACCCCAATGGCTCACCTTCAGTGCAAAGTCCGTAGCTACTGGCTGGGACATTGGGGACGCACGAATCGGCGGGCTGGCCGCCAAAGGAGGTGAGCCGTCGTAGTTGACGGTGCTGATGGGGGATGAGCTAGATGGCACATGACGGGTAGGCGTCCCCGCGACTGGCTGCGGCACCGCGGGCGGCTTCGGTGGTTGCTGCTCCATCTGCCGCCGCCACGTGGGTCCTGCTGGTTGCGCCGTCGCCACCGTTCCATTTGCGGTGCAGCTGCTGCCACCGAGCGTACCATAACACGACGGACCTCGCGGCGCGGCTGCGTGGATGAGGGCTTGCACATTTGCTTCTTCACCCGCTTGGCTTGAAGCCTGGCGCAACCGCTTGACCTCAGCCTGCGGGACGCGGACCACCAATCGTTCATATAAACCCTTGCAAGTAAGCAGCGAGTGTAGGATGGCGCGTCATCACTGCGTACCCTTACTACGTGCCGCACTCACAATACTCGAAACACTACAAGCAGCATAATGGATATGTGGGGAAGTCAGCCACTTGCCAACAAAGCGGAGCAGGGACGCCAGGTTCGCTGGTTCCTTGTCCACCTACGTTTATGCTTGGTGGAGGAAAGACGCACTGCAGACTCACACAACCCCGACCAGCATTCGGCGTCCAAGTGCATTCACGATTGATAGTTAATTAAGGGGCTTGACACACCGGCATCGCAGCCGTAGCCCTAACCCGGAACCCACCTGCAGCGCCTCTATTTCCTCCTGATTGTCCTGAAGGTAAGAGCGATACTCCTCCAGCTTGGCTTGGAGCTCGGATACCTGCTGTCGGAGCCGCTCCTCCTTACGTGCGTGCCCGAGGTTGAGTTCCCCCTGTTCCAAACTGCGGCTGTGCCTCCCTTGCCGTGCTGCTGTCTCAACCTGACGAGAATGGGTCGCCAGAAGCTCCGCCTGCTCGGATAATTGTTGATGTGCTGCGTCCAGCACTTGTTGCAAAGCAGCCTTCTCACCACGCAACGTCTGTTGCAATGACGGGGGGCGTTCATGTGTAGGTGGAGGCCCAGGTAACGATGCCGAACATACCTAAACAACTGGTGTCAGACAGTGTACACACGTGGTCATCCACACGCAACGAGAAAAACAGGCAGACGCCGTGCTCAGGGGACACACGTCAGCACCGCGCGTACATCAAGGAAGGTGTGTTTCGACCTGCCATCGCTAGTGAATGAACGCCCGAACATCTGAACGGTATATTATTTATATTAGGGTTATTATTTAAGATAATACCGGTAACGCACACCTGCGCCTCGTGCTGTAACTCCGAGCCGCGAGAAGCCAGGGCAAGCAGCCCACCTAAGAGCGTTGCAATCTCCTTGTGACCCAAATTCGTGGGGTCCTGGATAGCTGTGAGCCATGAAAGCAAGCATACAGCAGCGGTCCGGTGTACACTGTTAGACCACTCCTGTAAAACGTTGGCAGTGCCAACGTTATTTAGGCCTACCGGCTGGCCCCTCGTTACGCCTGCAGCAAGCAGTCCGCTGACCCCACGCTGCTCCTCGCCTTGTCAGGAACCCCACAACACGGTAACGCCCCTCGGCTATGTACTTCGTCCTTAGCTTATCCAGATCCCTACCTGCATCGGCCTTCGCGCGCAGATCCCGCGCCTCATGGGACAACAGAGGGATGGCGCTCCACTCATCCTTAAGACTGCTCAGCGCGGCGCTGAATGCAGTGCGCAGCTCTTGCAGCTCCTGCAGCCAGTCCCGTCCACATATACCGTAGCACAAAGTAAAAGCAAGCGAGCAAGCCGTGAATGTGTACAATGCGGAGATTGCGGAGACTTAGCTGCACACCGACGGCACTCGGAAATTTCAGCAGCTGCGTTAGGGTCGAACCGGTAGCCCAGCACGTACAGCCATATGGCCACTGGCCGGCAACGTCTCACTTTGAGGCAATCGCTTTCAAACGCCGCCATAGCCTGACTTAAGGCATAGCATCAACAAATGGGAACCCAAGAGGGTAGGTTTCCCACGCACCATAGCCGCTGCTTTGGCCTCTTGTAGTTGGTTAAACAAGGAATCAGCCTCACGCATCTCAGCATCCCGCTCCATGCGTGCCTTCCGCAGTGCATACTGCAGGCCATCCAGCACGCCATCGCGACCGATGCCCTGTGTTGGGCAAGACACACCCAGGAAAGCCTTGCAAAAGCGGCGACAGAATGACCTTGCCTACCCTTCCAGGTAAACTGCTGACATGATCCGGCGATGATACCCCTACGTCACGTCCGCAAGGCCCTCGCCAGCCAGGCCAGGTCTCACGGGTAGGTCACTGCTCACCTTCCCAACCTTATCTGCCACTGCTGCAAGCTGTTGTTCCAGCTGTTCGTTCTCAGCCTGTTGTGAAGAGCGCATCCTATGGTAAATCCAATGGACGAATTGAGGTGGACTGGAGAAATGCGCACTGGAGAAAACACGTATGGCATGATGACCCGTGTTGCTTAACACCCAGAAAAGATTAAATTGCAATAGCCCGGGTGCGGATATGAAGGAAAGGTCTAGCCTAGTGCGAGCGAGGCACATACTGAATTCGGCAGGGAACATGGTCCAGGGTGTTTCGGATCACGCCTGCCTGACCCCTGACGCCACAACAAAGTGCCAAACTGGGTCCACTTTAACAACATTTTTGGCGCATTCTCGCCTACCCTTAATAGCACCAATTCTTCCTCTCGGGCCATGTCCCATATCTGCAACTCTTGGCTCTGTATGACCAGCTTGGTGCGCTCGGTTTCCAGACGTGTTGCCTGCACCGGTATTACATAGATGATTATGCACACCAATATAACTGACATCGCTATTGATACATGTAACATCCGGCAAGGCAGCCGCAAACAGAATCAGACCCTGGCGGGCGCTGCATCGGCTTCGTCCTTGCCCTGCCTCACCGCTGCTTGAATCCCGTCCAGTGCTTTGCTAAGTGCCAGATCACCCTGGACACTTCTGCTAGTTGCGATTGCGAAAAGCTCGGAGGGCAGCTTGACGGGCGCCATGTTCGCAGATTGCAACGAAGGCCGTTCCGTGGCTGGGCGTCGCCTCGCCTTCGCGGGACTTGGGCTGGCAACACAAGCCAGCGCTGGTGTTGAAACCTTCTCATATCGTGGAGGTTGTTTTGACATCCGTTCGCGGCTGTCTAACGGCTGGCTGTCGCTCATGATATATTGACTTACGCAGCTTCAACGAAGCCGTGATTTAGCAGTCCAAATGTGGACTAATGTATCTTTGCATAAACATCCCATGCGATGATATACTATTTCTAAGGCCGGCACAAAGCTTCCGGGGCTAGAAATTCCCATTTTGCAATCTTAAACCAGATGTAATTTCTCAAGGTAACCTGCAAAATGAAATGTATCATTGTGGCCGACAGCTTGTCGAAAGTTGCGCATAATTTGGCGAACAACTAGTTTGTGTACGGCATCAGGCCAGGCCGGAAATAGAAAGCAATTCACAATATTGGTTTATAATACTGACATTTAGAGCAAGTGGTACGTGTAGTTCAAGTTAACGCATTGCAAAAGTTCAATCTCGTTTTTTTACGTTTTGTCCCCTGCAATATTCCTACGGTAGCGAGAAATGCGAGCTTGTCCACTTAGCAAAAGTCGTACAATCTCGAGGTGCCCATGTGCAGCCTCCCTGAGTCGGGCATCGCTTCTTCGGAGGTTGGCGCAGGTAGTCAGGGGGTAGTCAAGACCCTTACCGGCCCTTGCCAACAGATGCCATGTATGTCTCCTCTCAGTTAGGAGTAAGATACTTCAAGTGACTTAATGCACGAGATTTGTCTTAAATGCATTGCCGGGCTGGGCGAGGAACACAAGGGCCCGCGATGTGCGAGGGCCACACGTGGTTGGAAACGCACATGAGAGATGAGGGTATCTTGCAGCAGTGCCGAACATTTTGTCTTCCCTCTCCTAACCCCTGTCTTCCTGGTATTCATAACGTCCCTGTCTCTTTGACCCCCAAGTCCGCCCCACCCGAGTGCCCGTTCCCACAAGCCTAGTCCCCGTTTCCGCTAGCTGCCCTCTGCAGGGCAAGATCACACTTTTTCACTGTCAAGCACCGTCCCCCTCCCCCATACGTCCCTCAGCATTTGGCACGTCTATGGCTTCATGCCCTCCCGGGCTTCCACAAACCAATTATAAAACGGCCGTTTGATTGCTCTCCGCCCACTTCTTGAGCCCCCCCGGCACCCGTCCTGCCTCGACTGCTTCCTCGTGCACAGGGACCCGAGGTCCCGGATTCCGTCTCAAAGACGGGCCCCCGCGCCCCGCAACCCCAAGAACAGCAGCAGCAGCAGCAACAGCAGCAGCAGGAACAGTACGCAGAACCACAGTCCGGTGCAAGTCAGGAAACATTGACGACCCGTGCTGCGAAGCTGGCGGCGGAGGTGGTGGCCTCACCGTTATTTTACCTGGTGGCCGGTAAGCAGCCATGGGTAGGGTCCGACCCATGGGCTACAGGGGAGGCGATTGCTCTCGTGATTAGAAGAGGAATTAATGGCGGAATTAAGTTCCGGTCCGGCGCCTGGCGGGGACAGGGACATTATCGGGTTTGAGGTCCGCACCTTGGGAACGTGCGAAGATGGGTTGAGGTGGCGTAGCGGGGTAGGGGACTAGAGCTTGGCGGCGCTGGGGTTGGTTTATGTTGTTGTGTGTAGGGAGGGAGGAAAGGAGGAGAGAATGGGGGACAGGGAGGTAGAGGGAAGGCGAGGGAAAGAGAGAGGGAAGAGGAGACGAACAATGAGGTGCTGCTACCGCGGCCATCCTCCCCCCACGGTGCTCTTCGCGGCGCTTCTGACGCCACTCTGCATTCACGGTCGTGGTAGCGGTGACGGCAGTAGCGGTGACCACCTGTATGAATAACCTGTCCCCGCAGGCCTTCTCGCCATCAAGTTGGTCGCCTCGACCGGCGAAGATGGGGCCACCATTTTCGTGTTCGCAGCGCTGCCCATCACAGCTCTCACAGCGCTCAGCAAAAGCAGCATCGGCAAGCAGGTGCGTGGCGTTAGGGGGCCACACCAGACAGCACAGGAGAAGAACAAGGCAAAGCCGCAACGGGTCAACCCCGCTGTACACGTCATACGTACGCCTGTACCATTCGGGTCCATCACTCAACTCGGACCGCTGGCCACGGCCAGCGAGCTGCCGGGCTACTAGCTTCTCCTCGGAGAGACGCTATGCGCCATTCGCTCACTCCCGTAACCCGTCTTCACGCGCGCACCACCCGCCCTCGTTCCATCGCTGCTGATCCTGTCCGGGCAGCTGCACTATCACCACCAGCACCACCACCAGCACCACCACCAGCACCACCACCATGGCCGCCACCATCGCTGGTTTTAGCGTCCGAAACCCTAAGCAACCACCACTGCCACATCCACCGCCACCATAACCACAACCTCAACCGCCATCGCTATTACTACCACCGCAACCTCCATGCAGGTGCAGCAGCAGCTGGAGGCTAAGCTGCCTGAGCTGCAGGCGCAGGCGGAACGCCAGCGGCTGGCGCACCAACGGGCGCGGGAGAACAGTAAATGGTACGTGGTATGTGGAACAGCTGCGCGAGTGTGTATTGCGTGTGTGTGTGTGTGTGTGTGTGTATTGTGTTGTATATAGACGAGCCGCGGAGAAGGAAAGCCCGTGCGTGTGCACCTTGCGCGCCTCAGAGCTCGCAGAACCCATGCAGTAGCCTCGCTCTCCTCCGAAGCTTTTATCAAGGCTTATTTCGCAGCGTAATCGCTGTGGCTGTCTTAGGGTTTTAAACCCAAACCCTAAACAGACAGGGTGCGTCGCGGCGGTGGCACGGCAGTAGCGATTTGCAGACATATATAGCGTCGGTATGACCACACCTCCTCGCCCCAAGGAAGACCCGACGGACCCGGATGCCAGGACAGTTGCAATAATGTCGTATGCTGTACGGTGCCGTGCCTGCTTCCAGGTACGGCACAGCGCGACCACGCCTACCCGGACTGCTTGGCTCTGCTGGGCACCTGACCGGACAGGCAGCGGGTGACGCGGGCTTTGACCCTTTGGGCCTCGCTAAAGACCCCGCCGCTTTCTCAAGGTACGGCATTGCACAACGTACAACACAGCTGTTTTAAGTCGGTATCTTAAGTCTGTAGCATCATTCCTGACTTGGTCTGGCTGCGCGTCACGCCGTCCCCTACCCTGGCTGTTTTGCGTGCTTGTCCGTGTTCAAAGCCTTTCTTCATTCCCGCCTCCAATGCCGTACTCAGCTCTGTCGCCACTTGTGACCTGGCGTCCTTTCCGCTCGCGGCAGGTATCGGGAGGCGGAGCTCCTCCACGCCCGCTGGGCCATGCTGGGGGTGGTGGGCTGTGTGGTTCCGGAGCTGCTGGCGCTGCAGGGCGTTGACCTCGGGGAGCCCGTCTGGTGGAAGGTGCGTGGCGCCAATACTTGACTGTGTGCCCTCACACATACACACACGCATACTGGTTTCTCGCGGCCCAGCCGTATGCCCATCACCTCCCGGGATCAGATACCGTTGATACCGTTACCCTCTTCAACCAACTTGATAGCTTTACCTGAAATTTCTTCCCCAGTAAGTTCATCCCCGTTCGCATCCCTAGACCCGAATCCAACCCGAATCCAAATCTGGATCCGAATCCTAGGTGGGCGCCTCCAAGCTGAACTCTGATCTGACGCTGAACTGGGGCGGCATTGAGGGCTTCCGGATTGCGGGCAAGCAGGGCATCGGGCTGATCGCCGCATGCCAGGCAGTGCTCATGGGCGGCCCGGAGTACGCCAGGTAAAGGCCAGGCCGCAGTGAGGTGTGACGGTTCAGTCGCTGCGCCGGTGGGGCTAGTGATGGGTGCAGGGCCGCCGCATGGAAGACCGGATGGGGACACGGAGTTTATGGGTGGGCTTCTCAGGGGCGGTGCGAGGTATGAAGTGTCATGTCGTGTAATGTTTTCCACCAGGTGGGCATCCGATCTAGCTGTTAGGGTACCTGGGGTGCTGATCACCCGAAGAAGGATGGGTAGGTGAAGGAGGTTTTGGGAGGCAGGTAGCCCCTGGTTACATCGGGATTCCGTTGGGGGGCGATTGGGCCTTATGAAGCGGAGCGCGTTCTGAAACGAATACCTCTGATACCTCTTCCTCCCTTTCCTAGTTTTACGTTGTTGGTTGGAATTGAACGGTTTGCGCTGTGTGTTTGCGCTAAAGCATAGCTCCCACGTCCCCCGACCGGTTTCGGGGCAACCGTACTGATTAGGTACGTGGGCATCCGCTCCCTGGAGCCCGTGGGTGTATTCCTGCCTGGCGATCAGAACTACCCGGGTGGAGGCCCCTTCGACCCGCTCAACTATGCCGCCGATGCGGACGGCTTCGTGGATCAGGTGCGTCACGCCGATGACGGCTCGCAGGAGGTTACCCGCATATGCATAACCCGATTCGGAAACCTCGCTGCGACGAGGTAACCATCATGACGGTCCGGGGAGACATGAGGGGAACCCCGGCCTGGGACCGGGTCCGGGAATCAGGGGACGAGTTGGTGTCCATCGGAACCTGCACCTCTGTTTCTATTTTCGCGTCCGACGCATCTTTATCTCTCGGGAGGCTCCCATGTTCTGAGCTGGGTGTTTTTCACCCGCTTAATTGGCCTCCGTATATCTTATGCGTTTGATGGTTTTCTCCATCAGGCGGTCAAGGAAATCAAGAACGGGCGGCTGGCGATGATGGCCATGTTGGGATTCTTCGCCCAGGCAGCCGTCACGCGGAAAGGCCCCGTGCAGAACGTCCTGGACTTCGTCGCCGACCCTGCCGGCGACAACATCGTCACCAATGTCGCACGGCTTTTGCAGAGTTGAAGTTTGCCCTGCGGAGGATGTTTTGCTCGCTGCGGACGTGCGGGGGAGGCAAGGGGAAGTTGTGAGGCAACGGACCCGGCGTCAGGAAGCCCTCCACCGAAGCCGGTACACGAGAACTGAACTACCGCCGGGAAGGAGAGGCAACAAAGTGAAAGTTGAGAGCAGGCAGTTTTGCCGCTAGCAGGGGGTGCACAGAGAGGGACCTTCAGAGCCCGTGCTGTTGACTCGGGCCGGGCTCTTGATGGGTACGATTGACGAGGACGGCCGGTTAGCTGAGTGGGGGGTTGCGGCGTCGGGTAGGAAGCTGGGGAGCAGGGATGAAGGACGAATATTCAACAGAAGGGGGGCTATGAACCGGTACATACCCATACTTGCATGCTGAGTGAGAGATACGGGCGGATGAGATTTGGACGAATCGGTGATTGGCCGGATGCGGGTGGGGGTAGGGATGAGGGTGAGGGTTCCCCGGGGCCCTGTGCAAATAAGGGCTACCAAAATGTGGACGTGGGAGCGGCGCATAGCATATGGAGGAGATTTAGGTGGAGCTGGAAAGGGGGGCTGAGGCTGATGCACAAATAGCACGAGGTGAAAATTCAACCCCCTTGCCTGTTGGCTTTTATGGGGCCCCGGGTGCGAGCCACATTCCACTGAGCGACCGTTATTGTAAAGGCTGTTTTTATTTCAGCAGCTGCGCTTAAAATAAACTTCCGCGACGCATGCTCGTGGCTGCCCGGAAGATATTTCGCATGCGCGCATCGAAGTTCGTGTACCTGCAGAAACGCCGTTAGGGCTTACAAGGAAACTCTATGAGACTAGAACAACAAACAGGTTTGGACTGCTTGATAGCGGGCTATATGATTAATTATTATGCACGTCTGCACGGGACAAGGCGCAAGGTGATAAGTTGGAAGGTGTTCGCGTGCAGGGTTACTTTTTTACGTGTCTACGGTTAAGTGATGCATCATAGCCGAGAATGTTACGGGATCCATGATGTAGACATGTTCCAAATGCGTTTGAATCACGATGGAATTGCTCTTAATCTCTTAGCCTAAAGTGGTGCGATGTCGTACGATTTCCGGCGAGCACCAAAATAACAAACATAGGAATACTAACATTAGCATACAACATTGAGGATGTGTTTCTCCAAAATATTTTGCCTCATGTATGGTTTTCTTGGATTAGAATTTAGGGTTTTGTCGGGTGCAGGGTGCATCTGCTATAGTCGTACCTTACGATTACTAACGAGTCTATGCATCCAATCCAGGTAGAATCAACAAACTTATTATCATAATATCAAATATTTTATAGAGTTCCTAACATAATAAGTGAGTATACGGTTTCCAGCCCCCTGTCTCGTCCATCGAAGGCTGCAAGACGTTTCCACGTGACCTTGATGTTCGTTGGTTATATCGGTTATCAGAGTTTGGTAAGTGCAATTTAATACAATCCTCAAGGGACAGGTTCAATAGGTATTGACGACTTTTCCGAGAGATTTCAGGGCTTCCGGTGCCTAAAACTGGCTACCGACAAGTTCTACCATACACTTGTGTTACCTGATAGATCGACCGTATGGTTTGCAGGGATCACGTAATACAACCTTGGGGATATTCCTGGCCAGCAACGCGACAGTGCGTCGTAAAAGCTTAATGCGGACTCCTTAGTTTTCTTTCTGTTATCAGTACGAGACCAATGACGGTATAATCCGTAAAGCTTCCTCATGGTAGGCTTTGCTTCATGGACAATATCAAATTAGCGCACTGATTTACGTGCGCTCGTTTATTCCACATTAGCAAGTCTCAAAAATAAATTCACAAAAAGTAAAAAAAACATTCAATGCCTGAGTCCAACAAGACCAACAACGATGTCCGTGCCGCCGTTTCGGACTTGCTGGCTCCTCATGGAATGAGAGAGAGCCCTTCCCTGGGGTTGCGTCGCGAGGCAGCATTTTCATTTGTGCCTGCCATCATAAGTCGAAGCAACACTGCATCTGGAACGCAACAGCAGGTACCTCAGCATTATCAACAGCAGCAGCAGCAGCAGCAGCAACAGCAACAGCAACAACAGTTCCTACGACACCACGAGCAGTACCACGACCAGCAGGAGCAGCAAGTGCAGCCAAGATCGTTGCGCCGCGTTGGCGGACTAATTAAGGCTCTGTTAAGCCGAGCCAGTGACACGGATGACATGGATTCGGCCGAAGCCACCGGTCTTACGCGTCACTTCTCCTTCCTGCCCAGCAACTTCAGGACATGCCGCCGCTCCCCCCTCGCGCCGACCCTAAGCGGTGGCACCACCGGCGCCAGCGGCCCGGGGACCCTTACTACCGCTGGCGGCGGTAGCACCAACCGCTACCTAAGTCGCAGCTACAGCCAGACCCCGCTGGCCACGGGTTTGTCGCCGCCGCCGCTACCGCTGCAGCTACAGCCGACCATGCAAACCCTTCTTTCCTGGCGCACTGCGGCGCACAGATCCGTGGGTTGCAGCAGCGACCGCCGCCTGTCCGCCGCCTCTACGTCGACACTGGCGGCGGCCGGCGGCTCGCAATCATCGATTGCCGCTGATGCCGGCAAGTACAGCGTTCCGAGCAACAGCCTGAAGCGGGCGTTATTCAATTTGGATGTTGGATGCCCCACTGGCGGCGGTAGAGGCTGTAGCTCCGTTGGAGGTGGGCACGGCGGCCGCTATGGCAGTGTAGCTGCCCAAGGCGGTGGCGGAGGTGCTGGCAACGACGACGGAAGCGCCTATTTCAGTGGACTTTTGTCGCCAACAACATCGAGCTCGATCATCAGGGACCCCCGGGCCGCAGGGCCAAACGTTTTGCAACATAACGGGTCAACGCGCGGGAGCAGCTCGGTCCCACGTGCCGTGCAGCAAAGTTTGCGTGTGAACGCGCTCCAGCCCGCTTTCGGCGCTGTTGTCGTCACCGGGGACTCATTTGGAAGCTGCGCAAGCTTCCCACCGCCGCCGCCGCCGACGTTGTCGTCAACGGTGTCGCCGCAAAGTGCGCCGTCCGTCCCGATAACTCTCTGCATTGCTTCAGCGCCGCCGCCCCCGTCCATTGCGGTCGGGCAACTGGTTCACGCGACTGCTGTTGGGGGCGCTGCTGGAGCCTCCGGGCGTGAAACACCCGGAACGGAACGCAGCAGCTCATTTGGAGACACCTTGACGCTCAATCGGATGGGGGCCATCAGCCGCAGCGGCGGCGGCGACGGCGGCGGCGGTAGCAATGGGCCGATGCGCTGTCTGGGCCCCTTCGTCAGCTTGCGCAACATGTCACAGCCGACGGCCACCCTGGAGCCCGCGACCAGCCTCCCTGTCGACATCTCGGCTATGAATCTGGGGCCGTCGGTGGCGCATAAAGCGCGCACTGGCGCCATTATGTTCGACGTGACAGCCAGGCAGATGGCCGGTGACGGCGCCGCCCCCTTCGCCGTCCCCTTCATCGAAAGGGCCTCCAGGAGCATTGGGATTGTCGCAGGATCGCAGCCTGCAGTTGGTGAGGAGAGCGGCGCCGACCCTCCGCCGCCGTCCCCAGCTGCTGCCGCCACCACCGCCGGCGCCTTCAATCTCACCGAATGTGGCGGTCCGGGAATGCGCGCCTTTCATCTATCCTGGGCCTCACTAATGCTGGCCTTCTTCTCCGCGTTCGCCCCCGCCGCCATGCTGCCGGTCGTGGTTTCGGAGCTTCAGATGCCCAAAGCGGTGATTGCTGGTGGAGGCGCCGCGTCACTCCTCGCAGGCCTCGTCATACGGTTAATGATGGCCGCGTGGCTACGGCGGTACGGCCCGCGCTACTGCCAGGTGAATTGCGATCTCGGTGGGCAATCCTCATTTGAGGCCCAAGCTCTGTACGGACTGCGTCTGTAATTTCGCGCCAGCCGCGCTCCAGAACCATGACGTAAGCCTTTTTCCCGATTTCCGTATTTTACGGCTGTGGCGGCGACACACGTCTGGACGGCGGCGACTCGGGTGGATGGATCCCTTCGATCGGATCGCCGCTCCACGCCGTACAATGCATATGGATTTATCCGCCACATCCGATCCTCCGTTCCTTCCAGGCGCTGACGCTGCTTCTCACCGCCCCCGCGGTGGCCTGCATGGCGCTCGTGGAGCAGAGCGCTGGCTTTACCACGGTGAGGGCGGCGATCGGCTTCTGTCTCGGCGCCTGCGTGGTCAGCAACTTTTGGTAAGCCTGAGTGGAGGCATCATCGCGAGCTGCATGCACCACACGTCGCCAACACGCGTGGAGGGGAAATACACACACACACACACACACACACGCGGTGGACCCAAGTCACATGAGCATATGGGTTGTGCTCTTGTGACAACGGTGCAAACCCGTGCGAAGGTCCCTCTCACTTGAATTATAGTACAGCTATGTCTCAAAGAAGTGGTTGTCGATAAACGTCACTATTTCGTTGTGTGCTGCGACGTTATGTTAAGTTTTAGCCTGATCGGGCGGCTCGATCTTGTCTTGAGCATCTTGTCTTGATCTACTCGCCTCTCTTTCTCCGCGAGGCGGGAGAAACGCGGGGGCGGGCCACGCAGGCCCTGGCCTTCCCGTGCTCATACTGAGCGTCCCGGTCGCTTTTCCCCTCATCATCATCTGGACACGAGGAAAACACACTGACGAACACACTGACGAACCATTTCTTCCGGCCCCCTTATTTTCATAGCTCCGCAAGCTCGTCCCTGCGGCATGCATACTGCCAACGGCCCGGTTCCGTTGTTGTTGATGTCTTCCTCGCGACCCATGGGACGCAGGGTCATCCTGATGTTTCAGCCTTCGGACCTTGAACCGGCCATTGCGGTTTGCAACAGCTTGGGAAACGCCGGATGTGGTCTCTCCATGCTCTTTATGCCTCTGATGTAAGGGCAGTCATGGCGCCACAGCAGTCCGGGGTTCGGTTCAGTTCGGTGTGGCTGAAGGCAATGTGGGACGAAACTCCGTCCTGAGATGTCAGGAATCATTAAGTCAGGAATTATGTACGACATGTCCCTTTAACCACCTGATCATCCAGCAAAAATAAAAATTGAAAAATTGTTTTTCGGTTTATTAACGGCCTGGTTAACTGCCACAATTCACATGGCTTAATTCTGTGGGTTACAACTTATTGGCGATGTAATGCGTTGGTTAAAAGTTCAACGGAACAACCTAACAGAATAAAAACTGAATAACAATTTGCAAATACATACCCCCTGCCGACAGGTACAAGCTGATGCTACGGGTGTACGGCGGTCATGTGGCAAGCGCCTGGCGTGCTGTGTTTTACTTTCCCGCAGGTACACTGAGGGTGAAGAACACTCTCTTAATATAGTATTAGTTGTAGGCCGACGAGCGCCCTGACGAACGAAGCCCCACTTCAACTTGATGAAACATATTTGTATGGGGCATTTGTATTAAATTCGCCGTACACTCTTTCACCGTACACTCCATCCATCTTCGTACATTCCTGCACGCAGGCGCTCACTTGCTGCTAGGGACACTGACATTACTTTGGGGTCAAGATACGCCGCATGGCGACCTGCTGGACTGGCAGGCGGAATCGGACCACCACCACGACCGCTCCGGTTCCTGGGGCCGAGCGCAGCAACAGAAACAACAGCAGCAACAGAAACAGCGGCAAGAGATTATGCGAAAACAGAAGCTAAGATGGAAGCACATACTGCAGCATCCGGAAAAGAAGGGTTGCCGCCGGCAGCCGCACAGTGAAGAGGAACATGACGAGGACAGGCGGGAATACCGGGTGCGCGGAGATGCCGAAGCGCCAAGAGCAGGTGGTGGCGCTGTTGGGGGCGCCGCAACAGAGAAGAGGGAGGCGGCGGTGGACGGGGAAGCCGTCAGGCCCTTGCCTGAAGATGAAATCCAGCTCCAGCATAATCGTACGGGCTCCGCAAGCCTGCGGGGGTGGTCGTCGCTCCGCCACACCAACACCCTCACAACAACGACTGCTGAGGGCAGCTTGAGGGCCCTGGCGTCTCAGAGCCTGACGTTCTGCACGGGTCCGCCGAGGCGGCTGCTCAAGGAGGCGGCGACGACCGCAGCGGCAGGGGCGGCGGCGGAGGAAGCTACTGGCGTCGCGGCGCCAGGCCGAATGAGCAGCGGAAGCCGCGGCAGCGGCGGCGGTGGCGGTGGCGGCAGCGAGTCTGCCGGGTCCCGGCGGGCCTTCCTGGGCTCCATGCAGTGCGGCGCGACGCAGCCCATTGCTGAGGCTTTCGAGAGCAGCGCGGCCGTACATGACCCGGCGGCGGTGGGATTGGCCGTACATGACCCGGCGGCGGTGGGATTGGCCGTACATGACCCGGCGGTGGTGGGATTGGCCGTACATGACCCGGCGGTGGTGGGATTGGCCGTACATGACCCGGCGGTGGTGGGGGTGGGGGGTTTGGCCGTAGCGCCGGCGCCGGCTCCTCTGGCGGCGCCGGCGGCCGTAGCAAGTGGGCTCTGGCCGCGGCACTTAGCCGTTGCGAGCCCGGTGTCCAATTGTCAGCGCCATTATGCCGGGATCATCGCTCCCCCCGGGGCCTCTGCCACGTTGCCTTTGTGGTCTCCGCCGTCACCGTCATCGCCGCCCATGCCTGCATCTCTAAATCGGCAATCGCAGTCGCCATCATCTGTGCAGAATGCGGTGTTGGCGGCGGTGGCGGCGGCGGCGGCGGCGACGGCGACGGCGTCAACGCCAGGGCACCAGCCGCGGCTGTTGGCGGCACCGTCACCGCTGCCGCCGTCGCCGCGAGCCGTAAGTTTTGCCCAGACGTACGACACTGCTCGTGAACGACCCGATGGCGTCACGGCCTACGTGGAATGGCATCGCAGGCGTATGCAACAACACAGCACCCTGGGTACCAGCTGGCTCGACGCCGTCCACCTGTACGGCATCGCACTCCGAAACCACCGATGCCTGCTGCTCAGCTTCAACTACGGCTACAATTATGGCGCACAGATGGCGCTGTACAATTTGTTGACGCTGTATTTATTTGAGCGATACCGCATGGGCTTCCTCGCCGCCGGGGCGCTGGCGGCGATGCCGGGTCTTCTGAATGCCGTCATGCGGATGTACGGCAGCTGTTTGTCGGGCCTGGCTTGTCGCAGTTTCGGCATGCGTGGAAGGCTATGGCTCCTGTGGACCTCCCAATCCGCGGGCGGGATATGCTGCATGTTGCTCGGCCGCTGCGGCGGGGGCTCTTCGGGCCTTACTGCTACAGCCGTGTTGCTACTGCTGTTTGCGCTGTCGACCCAAATCGTAAGTCATTGTGGGCTACATGGGAGTCCCGTACACGGTATGAAGAATACGACATGAGGTAGCGTGTGTGTATAATCGTGTCCAACGGATTTGTGGGCGACTCGCCCTGAGAGTGTAAATAAAAATAAATAAATAAATAAATAAATAAATAGATAAATAAATAAATAAAATACATATATATGGGGTGTTACACTGTGGGCGACTCGCCCTACAAGGGCGAGCACCAAGGGGCCTGACCGGACCGAGCCACAGCGCAGGGGAGGGGCACATGGCTTTGTCTGTCTGTCCTGCCACGTGCTCCCCCTCTCACTAAGACCAGCTAGAGCAAAGAAAGACTCAGAGGCTCTAGCCTGGCCACTAAAAGAGCACTGAGGAGCACCACGAAAACAAGGAGGGAGCAAAAGAAAACAGGGGGCAACTAACTGCACAAAGAAGGGGACCACTCTCCTCCAACACAAAACTGACCTAGCAAGAGCCTGGCAAAGACACACAGAAGCCCTCAGAGGAGAGACGCCAACAGAAGAGCACACTCTTACACAGCCAAGAAGGAAGAACCCAGCTAAAGACAGAGGGGGGGAGTATGTCATGATACACATACACACACATATATATGTGTGTGTATGTGTATCATGACATACTCATTCTCCCTCTGCCAGTTTTCTTCTTCTACTTTGACTGCGCGTTTCGATGAGAAATGTTCTCACTTGCTGGCCCACAAACCCTTAAAAAGACGCGAAACACACACGCAAACGCACCTGCACGTGTGCCTCGCAGGCTGCCGGCGCCACGTACGCAATTATGCCGTACGTCAGCTATCGGGCCTTCGCCGCGGTGATGGGGATCACATCTTCTGGTGGTCAGCTGGGTGGAGTTTTGTTGATGGTGGGTGCATGCGGTGCGGTGTGGCGGGAGTTTATGTGTTAGGGCTTTCCCCCTTGTCGGTCCCATGGGTCAGTTCGTGGGGTGTCAGAGTGGGCCTGTGTACGTGTTCGAAGCTAGATCGCAAGGACAAGGACTGGCAAACACAAGAGCGCAAACACGCGCCCACACATACACACACACGCACGCACGCAGGCTCCTATACACCTCAATCACTCCCAACCCATCCTACCCCCCCCCCGCTTTCCCCCCCTCCCGCCAAACCCCCAACTCCCGGGGGGGCCCTTAGCTTTTCTTTTTCATATCCCGGCACCTGTCGTACGAGCAAGGCCTCTTTTGGATGGGCGTGACCATTCTGGCGGTGTCCTTGACGTTGCTGCTGCTGCGTTTCCCGATGTGGGGCGGCATGCTGACCGGCCCCGAAACCCGGCACGGCGGCGTCAAGGAGGAGGACTATTACCTTTCGGTAAGCCTGCAAGCCTGCTGCGGGCTTCGGAGCGGCGCCAGGGGGGATGTCTGGTGTGAGCGGCTTGGAGTGCGGGTTTTGCTCCGAGAACCATTATACTGGAAGGGTTTATAAGTTTATAAGTTTGTCATATTTCTGGTTTAATGTAACTACAAATACGACACTATGTTATAAAGTATTTTTAGAAGTATAATTGCTACCGCTGTATATAGCTGGTCTAGTAATCGTTATTAGTTAGGTAGTTTTATATTGTTTTTAGGTAGTTGTTTTAGATTATTAGTTGTTTTAGTTTAGCAGATTTCCTCTGTCGTACTGTCGCCCCTATTACCGAGTCCTAGTAATGTAAGGCCCTCAGGAATTTTGGCCGTCGCCACCAAAACATAATTTCTTGTTCGCGAAATCTTCTTTTATTTAGCTGGTCTAGAAGTCCTAGATGCTATCTTTTAGCTGTGATCTTTTTTTCCTGTTTTAGTCAGTTCAGCAAACTTTCACTTCACTTCTTTTACTGTAGATGAATTTTTAACTATGATGTTTTATTTATTTTCCCTGTGTATTTTACTTTAGTTATGTTACTCTGACGCTGATGCCAGATGAGGATATGTTGGGGAAGGGGACGGACAAGGCAAAGGCCATGATGAGGGACAGGAAAAGGGGAGGGATCTCAGAGAGATGTTAGTCAGGACGGTGGCAGTGCAGGGAAGTGGGGTAGCAGACCCCACAACCTGCACGACCACCGTAACTTTCAGGGCCAGAACAGGAGTAGAAGCGGTAGCCCCATGGATATTTAAAAGTATTATTATACTCTACCTTATATACAAAATTACATTATGCAATATATAAAAGTATATATGGGGGTGTTACACTACGCTGTGGGCGACTCGCCCTGCTGCGAAGACGAGCACCGTGGGTCCTGATCGGACCGAGCCACAGCGCAGAGGAAGGGCACGTGGCTTTGTCTGTCTGTCCTGCCACGTGCTCTCCCTCCTCTCATTCGGACCAGCAAGAGCAAAGAAAAATTCAGAGGCTCTAGCCTCTCTCTATATATAATGTAATGTTGTACGATATTACATTATTTTAGTTTATTATCACGCAGCTCTTTGGGCAGCCATCTCCGGGAGACGTCTTCGTTCGGGTTTCGTAATACCGGCGCCGTTCCCGCTGGTTGCAGTAGCTTAGACAATTTCGCGCTAGCTCAGAGTTGAGGTTTGCACGGGGCACCCAGAACAGACGCGTACCCGCCGCCGCCACCACCATTCATCACCGGCATCGGCATTGCCCCATACTGCTGTACTGCTGTACTAGCAGTACCGCCTTGCGGATTGGGGGAGAGGCAGCGATCCAGGGAAGGGATTTCTTGTAGCGGATGAACGACCCCTGGATCCACGCGGGCGGAGGGTAGGCGGGTGTACACCTCCGTGATCTTTAGACTCTTGACTTTAAATGATGCGCGCTCCGGAATCGTCGCAGGAGTGGACACCTGAGGAGCAGGACGCAGGTGTGGCGACGCCCGCCTTGATATTCGCCGCACAGGCCCGTTTGACCGGGGGCGGGGGACGGCGGGCGGCAGTCCGCGACGGCTCTGCGTAGCTTATCCACGAGTGTGACCGGTGACAGAGGTTGGAAAGCGTGAGGTGATGGCAACGTCGGCACCTGCCATCTGATGATGGGCTATACGGAGGGCGTGGTGGCCGCTGCATCCTACTATGTGGCGATCTGAAGAGGGAGCAATGCCCTACAGGGTTTGCCCTCCAATGCGGAGCATGTCCCTGATCGCGTATTCCCTAACTAGGCAATGCGCATCGACTGCGGTAGTTTTCTTAAGATGAGGCAGTCGGTGGGACTACTGTTGAGGACGGGGTGATGTGTGTGCGCGTGTGTGTGCGTGTGTGTGTGTGCGTGTGTGTGTGTGTGTGTGCGTGTGTATGTGTGTGTGTGTGTCTCTCCCTCTCCGGGCGTGTGCTGGTGAATTAAGGATAACGCAAGATCAGGAATGCTGAACTTAGCCCGACCTAAGCTATGGGTTTTCGCCAACTCTCGTCAACAAGCGGGACTGCATCGCCACACTTCCCACTTCACGAATCACATCAATCACACGCAATCTGCGGTGCACACAACACACTCCCCTCGCTCGGCCGCCATCTTGAGTCCCAAACACGGAATAAACGGCTAACATAACATCTATATAAATCGCTCCACATATAGCAAAATTTATTATTTCTTTGCTTCTCCCATGCGTGACTTAGTCATGCGTTAGTCGTTATGCCAGCGGGGGCTGTTCAATCTCACTGTTTCTTCACGCATACGTGGTTCAATAATTCTCGATTCTAATATAATATTCTAATAAAAATTATTCTTATAAAAATTATCCTAATATTCTAATACGATACCTATTGCGGTTGATGGACGGATTCTTTGTAGTGACCACTTTATATGCACGATGTATGGACGTGCGTAAGAACTACAAAGAATGGTGGTCGCCATTTGCAATGGACGTCGTGACTGCGAGGGGTTCGCTTGTTTACTTTGTTCGCGGATTGAGGTATGTGATGATGGTGGATGGTGATTATACTGATAATGATGATGGCACTGCTGCTGCTGCTGCTGCTGCTGATGGCACTGATGATGATGGCACTGATGATGATGATGATGATGATGATGATGATGATGATGATGATGATGATGATGATGATGATGGTGATTATACTGATGATGATGATGATGATGATGATGATGGTAATGATGATGATGATGATGATGATGATGATGATGATGATGATGATGATGGTACTGATGGTACTGATGGTGATGGTACTGATGGTACTGATGGTACTGATGATGATGATGATGATGATGATGATGATACGAGGACGAGCAGCAAAAAGAAATGACAAATTTTGTGAAGTTTTCAAGTTAATGTCCGTACGCTGATTGTACGGACATACATGAAGGTGATGGTGTAGTTGTCGCCGCAGCAGTCTTGCCGCATCGCATCTAACCCCGCCACGGATGTACACAAGATACTGACTGTTGTGCAAATAGTGGAAATGCAGAAGACGTTAGTTTCAATGTACGAAGCAGTGTACGAGGGCCGCCCATTTGATTTACATGCATTCTATCTGGTTTTTTGACGATGCCGCATTCACCTACCAACGGGTATAGTTTTGGCATGTGCTTTGGGCAGAAGTCAGAAACCAGGGAGGAATCCTGCAATCAGAGCTTTTGCTTGCAAGTATGTGGACATAACAATATCCATGCAATTAAGTTTATAAATAACATTGGGTATCGACGTGGCCGCCCTATTAGCTCCCGCCTTATTGCTGATGAAATGTGCTGTGTGTTGTCTACGGAAGATTTGTCGATTGGGTTCTGAGGCGCGCGTATGGGTTTCAACGTGCAGCAACATAAGTCGCGGCATCATAGCGCGCACTTGTATTGTTGTACAGATCGAGAAATTCATGTGGCTCGCATCGGGGTCCATGCTTTCGAGTAATAACTAGGGCTTGCTTGGTTGATATCATGCTCAGGGTTTCCCTGATTATAAATGCTGCTTGGTCAGCTTACTCCAGTTTATTATTATTGCATGCAGGTATGTAGTTCAATTCCTGCTGCATGCGTGCGTGTTCATTCATGTTTTCGCTCAGGGCGGGGTCAATCCCTACCTGTTTTAGATCGCTCAGCCAGCAGCGCTTCAACGTTGCCCTGGCTGCGTGCCATTTATCCCGGCCTGATGATGATCGATATGTTACGTGCTTGTGTGAAGCCGCGAACGAATCGTTAATTTTCATTAACCTAAACCTGCCGTAATCACGTAATAAATCTCTTCATGTATGTAAGAACAGAAGAGTCAGGCGGCACGCACGCACTTCTATTTCAGTTAGATATATATGATGATCGGTTGCTATCTGCTGTCATTTTCAATTTTTATAACGGTTGGCAAATGCATAAATTTTGACCGCCGCCGAACGTGCGTGGTTTAGTACTATTGTTATTAGTTGGCCACTCACCCCTGCTGGTTTCACTGATTCACATCGCGTGTGTTGGTCTTTGGAGAAAGAGATGGTCCTTAATAACGATTCATGTTGGTTCATTTGTGAATGGCAACACTCATCAAAATAAGCTGCCTGCGGTGCGCGTTATCACAAATTATGTTGTATCCACAACATGTGCTGCCGCTCGATGAAGTTCATCAGGCTATACTTAGAAATATCACCCACCATCGCAGCCGCTACCTTTTGGACTAGTGACGGTGACAGCTCGCAGGGTCGACGGGGCTCAGCTGCTTCGGTGTTGACGGTAATCGTGCCCTCATTTCCAACCCTTCACGCGGGCTAGAAACTCAATGGCGGAATCCACTCCAAACGGTTGAATGGCCTGTGGCAGGGTGTGATGGTGGATTGCCGGCGGGCCAGAGCCATCAGACAGGCCACAGTGCTTGTATTGCGTACGCCAGATCGAATGGTGCAATTTGGCAACCTTCGCATTCCGATGCCTATGTGGTAGGCAGGATCAGGATCAGGATGAGGTGGATTGTGGGGCCGGACCTGATGCGCACCCGCGGCCGCTGACGACTCCACGCACCGGTGCTTGCCATATGCAGTTATTGTGCGCGGTAGCAGAACAAGTGGAATAGACATTGCGACAACGACTGCTAAGCATATACATGAAACGATTTGAGCTCCCCACCTAGTGTGTTGATGTGGAAGCTGGAGCTGCCGGGGGCTTGCCGGTATGCAGCTGCTATCTGCTGTGCATGCCCGCCCTCTACGAGTGCCCCCTGATTGCGTGTGCATCTTCATCTTCCGTGTCCACATACTGATGGACGCGTATGTACGCGCGTGTGCTCTTTTTGCATGGGAATTGTATGATCAGACGAGTCCGTCCCTCAGCTAAAAATGTGTTGCTGTAAAGGGTTATCTACATTTGTATGCCCCCTTCATATATTATTGCTCAGGATCGCGTGCGTGCTGTCCTGATGTCGGTCAGGATCTGATCGATTTGGGTCAAGAAGCTCTGGGGTTGTCCTCGTTCACATCCCTTTGATATCCCTTTCTACTAGTTCAGAACGATTCGTTTGTAGTTTGCATCTATAGGTATTTACAGTACATCCCTTTCATTCCCATTAGTGAACGCTTTCTTCAAGATATATGAAGAAATTCGGGATCGACCAGTATCCACTCGTTGAGTCCTCCCTCTTTTGCGAAAAATACGACAAAACGACATGAGCAGCAGACTAATAATAATCCACAGCAGTCATTGCAACGCAAGCAAAACACATTCCCATCTCTTACTCCTCCTGCTGCCTACGGCCCACACCACAGCATGCGTTCACGCCGCGGTTTTCCGGCGGATGTAAAGAGGCGCGACGCCATACGACATACATTCAAAGCACTCATTCGACATTCGACCACAGAAGTTCAGCGCATATCTCGCTTACCAAAACTACGGCAAGTCGATCACATCGGCCAAATCTCAGCGAGTTGGGGTATTTCCTGACTATGCTGTCAGTACTTCAAACGCATTCACTCATCAAACGCACTGCTGCACTGCAAAAGACCATGTTGCGTAGAGCACTTTGCGGGCGGACTGGGTTATTCTGCCAGCGGCACGGCATTGCCCACCTCCCGCAATACGAGACATCTATTCCTGACCGGTCTATGGATGGCCCATGCAGTCCTCTAAACTACGTAATGCTCCTCTAGTCCTTGCCACCTGACGACCGGGTGGTAGATACGGCCCCAGCACCGAGGGCGCCGCATCATTTACTAAAATTCTAAACCATAACCATAAGCATATGTACATGGCAGGGCCAGCACGTCGTACCAGATCATGCGATACATCCCACAAGTGCGACTATCAACCGAGGCCGAGCCACCCGTTCGGCAACGATAGGCCAACGGCGAGAGAAGGCGACACATGAAAAGAAAAGAGAGAGGACACAGCGTGGCAGGATAAGACGCACGCTGGTCTTGGACGATCCGGCACGAGAGACCGTCGCCCGCAACCCCTCATGCGGCAAAGGCATAACAAGAAGGAAAAGAACACACACGAGATCGCTTACGGGTTTAGGAAACGAGTAAGAGTGCAAGCCATCTGGATAGGGGGGTACATTCCATTTGATAATAAATGCACGAGATGCGGCATCAGCCATATAGCTCCCAGTCCTGACTATTGCTTTTTCTTAAGCCCTGACTAATGGTAAATGAGCGATCAGGCCTGGGCCCCGCAATGAGCCGCCCTTCCACTGCCCACAGGTTATCACCGTGCGCTGCCGCCGGCATGCGACCAGCTTCTGCGCGGCCACGCAACCCCTGCCTGCGGTGGACTCGGCCATGCTTAGGAAACCACCCTAACGCACGTCAGCGACATAGCGCCGCCTCGCCATATGGCAACAACACCGATGCTGCAAGATTCGAACCAACACCGCCGTGTCCACTATCGTTACAAGGTGCACGTCCTACAGCACTAACAGACCACACGCAACATACACTGTCAAGCAGCCACCTGTTAAGGACAGAAGGACAGACCCACGTATCCAGCAACAACCTACCACCTTACCTTTAAAAGAACGATTCCGAATCCTATAGCTGCTGCCTTGCGTTGGAGTTTTGATTGGCGAAACCTCTCGTGTCCATCAGCGCGGACAATCGCATGCACTCCAAAGCTATCAAGCGGCCTTCCATTCGCAGCCAGACTGCAGCACCTTCCAAGACGTTCACTCTTCGTACTCCATCGCCTCATCATAGCGGCGAATAATCTTGCGGCCCGATCTGCTTGTCAAAGGGGCCCCCGGTCGTGAAGCGGGGCCCCGTGGGCCCCCGGGCCCCCCACCGGCCCCGTCGGCGGTGATGGCGACTTCCTCCTCGGCCGCGGCCTCCTCTGGCTCTGGCTCTGGCCCTGACCCGGAAACTGGTTCTGGAACTGGACCTGACACTCGCGCGTGCATCGGGCTGCGCTCCGGCCCATGATCCTGCTCGCGATCGCGGCTCATACCATGGAAGCGTCGCCATTGCTTTTGCCCTTTGCGGGTTTTGGGTGGCGGCGATGATGCCCACCCGGGCGGCATCTTTGGGCGCTCCCCACCCGCTATTTGCGCCATAAGATATTGATATTGCATCTGCATCGCATATAGCGCCGGCAGAGACAGGACCTGCGGGCCGCCCCGCCGCGCCGCAGCGTTAGCGCCCGCCCAGGCCGCCGGCACAGAGTCGGACCCGCCGCCGCCGCCGCTGGCCGCCCAGTCTGCTATCGATGGCCTCAGACCGCTCTGCGGCATCAAACCACGGCGCCGCATTGAGCGCGGGAAGGCGCCCAGCAGGTCCTCGTACGCGCGTTCTGTGGTGGCGGCAACATCCTCGTCCACATAATTCGCGTTCCCGAGAAACCCGCCATCGGCTCCCTCAAAGGGATCCTGCCCAATATACGGCCCCAAGCCAGGTCCCATGGAAGGGCCCAAGGGACGGCCACCGGGAGAGAAGGGTGCTGCCGCGACCGGAAGTTGAAGCGATATGGCGGTGCCCTCTGGGTCGGGATAATACGCTGCCGCGCCCTCTGCATTTGGGGAGGCGAGAATCCACGATCGGAGCCATCAAAGCGGGCTTCTTTGAAATGCATTGGCGGAGGCGGTATGCACGTAGGAGAGGTGTACCCCTATACCCCTTAGCGTCGCACACACAGCTCCAGGTGTGACACGTCTGCAGTTCTTCCTCTCTGGATTGCTTGCCTTATTGGTAATGTTCGCTTTGGCTTGAGACAATACAAATGGGGCATTTCGACAATCGACCAAGCATCCCGTCCTTCAGGCACGTACACTACGCTGCCTCGTCAATGCAAAGCCACCAGGGCACTGACAGCTTTGCCGCCTCCATGCTTCCCTTACCGTCTTCCCTCTCGGCATCGTTTCTAAAACCAAACGCCACTTCGCCGTCGACCGCTCTCCTGGTCGTCGCTCTCCCAGTTGTCGCTCGCTCGGCGGCGGGCTCACCTCCACGACCCCCAACACCACGTTTCCCGCCGCCGCCGCCGCCACCAGCTTCTGTAACCCCGCCACCGCGGGATAACAATTTCCTCCTTGGATCCCTCGGCGCCGTTGGCTGGGGCGGCTCCCACACCTCAGGTTCCTTCGCGGCGGCGGGAGCTACCTCTGCGTCGCTTACGTCACCTTCCGCCCCCCCCGCCGTCATGACTCCACGCACGATGCCGCGCTGAGGTCCCGCGATGGCGGCTGCCTCTTGCCGCCAACTGCCCTTCTGGCCGGCACCAGGCCTGCCACAGCTTCCTCCGTCCGCTCCGGCACCGCTTGCACCTGTTGCTGGGGCCGCAAGGACCTCCGTGGCCTGTCCAAGATTTCCGGCCGCGCGGTGGCTGTCCATAGATTTTGCAGGTCCTGCACGTCCTCGGGTTTTTTGCATCGACTTAGTGCCCGCTCTACTGCCGACGGCTGCAACCCAGGGCCCAGAGCCCAGGGACCGGGTGCTTGCGGCCTTCCTGGCATCACCGGGGGTCCCAATTCGGCCGGCGGGAGGCGAACCGACCATTGCTGCGGCAGCTGCCGCCGCCGCAGCCAATGCCTCAAAGCCTCGGCGACGGTCCGGGGCCTCGCGACCTGGACCTTTGGCCGGAATTAGGTAATCCATGTATGCTCCCCGTGGCTGCTGTGGCAAGTACTTCTCAACCATTGGCGGCGGCCACACGCCACGCGCTTCTGCTGCGTTGTCTTCAAGCAGGTCCGCAGCCAGATTACTCCCCGGTGGCAGATCCCCAACGGCCAGATCAACGAGGGCCGCCGCGTGATTCGTCAAAGTGCCCAGGGGCACCGCAACGCACAAGATGGGCGGGCCACCGTCGGGCTGTGGAAGGGGAGGAACAGACAGGCGGATGAGCAGGAGTGACGTTGTGTGTGGAGCACCGAGGAAGGGACCCCTGAGTTTTACGTGCTTCTACTCACTTCTACGCCCATCTCTCAGGATCAAGGATTATGCATACCTGCGTATACCTCCCCCGTCTCGTCACCATACTCTCAGTACAATGCCGCGGAAGAAGGTCTTGGAAGCGGGTGCTTTGGACCTTAAGACCACTGGTTACCTTACGCCATCGCGTTAGCCAGGCAACCCTGGGCACAATGCGTTAGGGCCCACCACCCCCAATAAGTTTCAGTTGTGCGCACCCACCCTGCGCAGCAACACCATTGGCGGATCGATCGGAGGAGCGGGCCCCATGGTATCCAGCATGGACGCAATATCGGGATCCACACGCCTTGGCCGTTTCCGCCCAGATCCTGGCATCAGTGACACCCTGCCAAACACGTCCGCCCCCAGCATTTCCTCCTCCTGCCAGTCCTCCTCGCCAAACGCCTCCGCGTCCTGCCGCATCAGATCCTCCTCCTCCTCCTTCCTTTCCCGCTCTCTCGCTGCCGCTTCCTCCTCCAGCTCCCTCTCCTCGCCGTCCCTTTTTGCAACGTCCTCGACTGTGCCTTGACGTCCTTGCACAACAGCCCTGCCCCAAGCTGCAGGCGCCAACGCTGCCGCTTTCCGTTTGCTCTTGCGACGCAGTGGCGGTATTGGCAGCGGTGCTGGTGGCAACCCTTCAGCGCCGTTCCTTTCCCTGCTCGCATCCGGTTGCTGCTGCAAGCGCCGCCTGACCTCCTGCACTTGCTGCTGAAGCTCATGGAGTTGCTGCTGCAGAGCCCGCTCCTCCATGAGATGCTCTGGCGTTGCGGAATCATCCGCCAGCGGAATACCGCCATCCTCTGCATCTTGCGGCTGCCACTGTTGCCCTCGTGGCAAGGGTTCCTGCTCTGGCTTTTGCATTCCATCATATGGCAGCAGCGGCTGCCATGACTGCTCCGTCCGCTGGCCGGGTAGCGGTGAAAAGGGCGGAGATTGATGCTTTTGTTGTGGGAGCAGAAGCTGCTGTCGCTGCCTTTGACGTATTGACTTTCGCTCCGGCGCTCGGTGCTGTTCTTGCCTCTCGTCCTGCTCCGGCGCCTGTCGCAACCCCTCTGCAACGGTCGGAAGGCCCTTAGCACCCGGCGAACCTGCAGGCCCCAACGACTGCTGTGGTGGACTGTTGAGCTCACCATCGTCCGATTCAAAGAGGCCTTCGCGGCGTACCTGGTTGATGCGCGCTATGGCCAATGGCCGGCGTTTAGGATGCTTGGCGCTGGGCACCTCGGGTGCGGGTCCCAATGGCCGTTTGCGGTTGCCTATAGAGGCCGGGGCCTGCAGCAGCGATGGCGGAATGGTCCGCAGCAGTTGCTGCTGCTGTTGCGTCTCCGCGGTCATACCTACATTACCCAGGCCACCGCTGCGGCCAGCCGGATACGGTGCTGCGTTTGGAACGTCACGCCGGACTGCTCCCCCAGCCTCTGCCATCTCAATTTGCCCATTGCCAATCCCGGCCTCTTCCACCCGCGTCTTATCAGGTCTGTCGTGCTCTTGCTGGCCCACGGACATGGCGGCCGTGCTATTGGAGAGCGGCTGCGGTGTCGGCGCCGGCTGCACACCAGGAGCGGCCTCCACAGAGCCTGTTCCATTGCCTGCAACGTTACGTCCTCCAGAACCGGCTGGCACCCCACGCGACACGGTCGCACTTACACGCTCCAATGCAACGGCCGTAGCAAGCGCCGCCATCACCTCTGCAGTTGCTACTTCAGGATTGGCGGGCCCAATCGGTTCGACT
This sequence comes from Volvox reticuliferus, assembly GCA_019650235.1. Lineage (NCBI taxonomy): Eukaryota > Viridiplantae > Chlorophyta > Chlorophyceae > Chlamydomonadales > Volvocaceae > Volvox > Volvox reticuliferus. The sequence continues at coordinate 664,333 of BNCP01000022.1, forward strand.
TCTGGAGGCTGGAAGACGCGCTGCCATTGCGTAACACCGGTTTCCTCGGCTGTGCCGTTGGTCAACATGGGGAGTTGCTGGCTTCCATGGGCCGGTTGTTGCGCATGCAGTTCTTGCTCTGCCTCTCCACGCCGCTGATGGGACTCTTGCTGCCGTTGTTGTTTCTGCTCCTGCTCCTGCTGCTGTTGCTTTTGCTTCAGCTGTTGCAGATTAATGTGATGCTGCTGCAGCAAAGCCAGACGTAACTTGTCCTGAGGGCTGAGACGTTCGGGCTGAAGGTTAAGTCCCAAAGGCTGGAGGTGCAGCTGCATCGGCAAACCAGCCAACATTCCTATCACAGCCTGGGTCCCAACCATGGGATTGCCTAGCAGGGGACGAGCCGCCGCAGCTGCTATAGCCCCAGTGTCCGAAGCCAACTCCTCCTCGTGCGCCTTAAGGACAGCACTATAGGCCTTATTTCGAGCAGCATCGTCTTCCTCGTGACCATGAACGGCTTGAACGTATGAGCGGAGCAGCGAGCGATGCGAGAACCCTTTCGCTGCCCGGAGGGTGCTGTGATATATGTTCTGCGGGTGGAGGCGCAAATAATATAGCGAATCTTTGCAATCATAAACGTAACGCAGCATTTACCCATATTCCTAGTTCTGCTGGGGACCAAAGCCAGGCCGCCGCAACGTTCAAGTGGTTGCGCGGGGCTTACAATAAAACACATAAAGATCCTAACCGTTCGATCATAATGGTCAAACCTGCAAAATTATTGAAGGAAAACTAAATCATTTGTTTACTAGTCGCCTTGTTAGAGGTGTAGCATTTTGGCAACGCTCCTCAGAGCTTGCACGGGCCTTCGGAGATCACGATATTTTTCCTAGCTACCAGCATCACCTACGAAACAAAATATCATCGCAGGCGTCTTAGGCACAGCGGAGCCCCCATCACGGAGCGTCCGGCACAACAAGTCTAGCAGTTAAGCTTCCCTTCATTCATCAGTTGCTCAGCCTAAAATGCATCAGACTTCTCCTTGTAGAATGACGCTCCCACAGCACTCTGCAGGGCAACATCAGCCACATCGGCAACCCGCAGGCCTCACCTTGACTTCAGAAGCGCTTCTTCCAGGCAGGCTCTTCGAAATTAATATCCATGCATTGCCGTGTATGGCATGCTTCTCAGCTAAAATACATTCCTCCTCCACTGTCCAAGCAGGTCGCTTGCGACGCTACCAGAGGCGGCGGCACAACAATGATACAATATCAAGTCAGGCTTGAACAATAACAGGATAAATTGACTATACTGTTGAGACCCAGCGTCGGCTCAGGCTTCCTCACCCTTGTCTGCTCGCTGGGGTTGTGCTGATCGCTCGTATGCGGTTCTTTCCTTACACCTGGACGAGCTAGGTCATCAGAAGATGGTGTCAAATCTTCGCCTTCTGAGGGCATGACGCCTCTGCGTCTTCAGCCGAAGCGAACGGAATGTTTAAGTTAATGTAGACCAGCGTCAGGTATATAAATTAACACGACACATTTGTAATAGAGTGCGACTTACTGCTCATGGTGACTACATTCATGTACACGAACTAAGGAAGAGGTAAAACGCCATGGCAGTACGGAACCCGTTAAATCCTTCGGTGCAACTCGATATACCTCTCAAATGATCAATTGAATCTGTAACTCTTAACCGCAAAGGTGATCTATAAGCAGCTAAGAAGGCTTACTGACAGCCACTTTCCCCTTTGCGTCTGAATTACTTCAGTCATTTACGCAGCATGGACCTGTGGACTTCAATTGATGCAATCGCTCTGTAATCTTTCAGGGAAAATACCTTCAATCTCTACTAGCTCATTACAAAAACCGCAATCCGTAAACTTCTATTGTCATTGCGGAAAACGGACTACTTGTTACATATTTATGAGTAGCGATTGAATCTTTTTAGCACGGCGGTTAGTCAGGGGAAGGATGTGATGTCCCGGTTTCAATCGACAGGTAGCTAGCGGAGCGCCGCCGACCAGCGTGCGTGGCTAGTGAAGCAGGTCGACTTGATGAAGCACCGCCCATATTTTTTGAACTATTACAAAGTATAATAAAAAAAAGTTTCCGGGTGTCATGAACGAAAGGGTCTGGACTTTCATGTACCTGTTGTTTCCCCATGTTCCCCGTACATTCCTTGTCCCAGTGGTCGCTTCTGCACCAGCCGCCATTCGATGAGATTCCCTAGCTCATTATACCGGCTGTGCAGGTTGACCCGGCTGTGAGCAATTGTGACCCCTGCCCGCCTTAAAATTCAGTCGGCCCGTCGATGGCGCACTTGCGCCGCCAGCATACTGCTCACTACTTAAGCACCATGGATGACAAAAGACGGAAAGGCGTCGCCATCAGGAATCACTTAAAGAAAAGGCCTTCGTCAGGTAATCCACGATAGTTTCTGGAAACTCCTGGGCTTATTATGAGGTTTGCGTCTGCTCCTGGCTTACTTGCGCTGTTCGTGTCTACGTACGGGCCACTTGGCGCAGCCGGCACCGAAGGTCGAGCGCTTTTGGGGTTTAAAAGGACCCGGAAAATTACAACCATTCGGTTTGCACTAGAACGAATCGAATATGGAATCAGTGACCCCTGCTGACTCGAGCGAATGGACCAAAAAATCGCGATTAGATCTTTGTTCAGGTTTGTTCCATCTCCACAGAGCACGTCCAGCCTTTGTCTTAGCACCTTTCATCACTATACATAATAACTTGCTTACTCAAGAAGAACATACTTTCCGAACATATAACATGCATCAGAAATGCATGATATTCACTTGCTTGTTGCCTATATAGCTACGAAGGGCTGTAGACTGCTGCTGTAGAAGAACATGTATAATATGGGAATAAATACAATTCAGCCTTGCAATCATCCTCGCAAGGGTTCTGCTCTGGGCTTTCCGTACCCTTCGAATCTCTTCCAATCCCGAAGCGACCCATTTGGATCTCACTGTTCCAATAATTGTGACTAACGGTAAAGCATTGTAACTAATAACGGGATACAAGCTATGTATACATATATATATATATATGTATGTGTTGATGTGTGTGTTGATGTGTGTGTTGATGTGTGTGTTGCTCATCATGCGAGGACCCGCTTGTCACGACAAAATAACGTTCTTGTCTTACTTCGTAGTATGTACGTTTTTCAGTACTGTGTCGTGACACGCTGCGGTTCCAAAGCTTCACCTGTATGTAACGACCCTGGTTGTATGTCCCTGGTGATGTCTCTTTGGCTAATTTACCGTACATGGAACAAGGCGCGGAAAAAAATACACATTTACGTTTTCGAGTCCCCCGGGGTGGATATCCATCTGACGAAGTCGCAAGCTTTCACGTCCGCATGCGTGCGCCCCACACGGCCTCACGATCCGCCCCGCAGCAGCCCGCACAGCCTGAGACCGTCCGTGCGCAGGCCCCGTATGACCACGCTTGTAAGTCTGACGAACTGTTGCATGCCTCCAACCTACCGCTTAGCTGCATCTGGCTGCATCTGGCTGCTGATGTCTCAAAAATTAGTGGAGCCTAATAGTGCACTGGGTAAGGCAATGAATTATTGGCTAAACAATAAAACCGGACTGATACGGTTTTTAAAGGTTAAGGGAGCACCTCTAGATAATAATAAATTCGAGCGGGCTTTAAAGAGCATAATAATTCTTTGTTTTTCAAGATCGCAGCGGCTGCGGCAAAAAGCCTCTGACACCGTCATCGGCCTCCGCAAAAAATAGGACTGACTTCAGGCTGCAGCCAAAGTATATACCTGAATAGCTGAATAGTTGTTCGTCGACTCGAAAAATTTGGCCTGCTGGGCCTTACCCCCGCGCTCCCCCCGAAACTCGCCACGTCGCGCCAGCAGGTGTAAAGGAAACTCAGACAACGGTGCGCCCAAGCAGCTCCCTGTAATCAGTCCGTCCGTGCGTGCGTGCGTCCGTCCGTCCGCGCATTACTGAGCCCGCCGTGTCCCGAGCCCCCTCCCTCTGCACCCTCACGCGCAACCGGGCCTTCTCCCAAACCGTCAAGGCAGCCGACGGCAGTCAATGCACGGGCCCTGGACCGGGCCCTGGAAAGTCCACATTTCATTTCTTTCCGTACGGATTGCCGTACACAATAATCTTGGGCACAAGGTCCAGCAGCAAATCCACGGGCAGGGCGAAACTGAGGCCGCTGCCACGCGCCTGAAAGCGGGATGCAACCGAACGGCCGACAGAGGGAGGGAGAGAATGTGCATCTGTGTGCGTATGTATGTGCGCGCGTATGTATGTGTGTGTGGCTCGTTTTTGCGACGCGGCCCTTCCCAGCTACTCTGAGCGCTGCCGCCTCCTGCCTCTCATTCCCACTCCGCCTCCTCTCCACGGCTCTTGCACGAACACGCCGCCGGCGCCCTCACCCGCCCTTGTTTCATTCGGGCTGTCCGCCATTTCCTCTCTTATAACCCACCCATACACGCCCCGCACCTCACGCACCGTGCCGGAACGGGCGGCCCCAACCGCCGTGTTGAGTCCCACCATTCGCCCGAGGGAATCCACCAGAGGCCCGCCCGAATTGGCGGCGTTCACCACCGCCTCCGTCTGTCGCACAGCGTAGCATGTAGTACACACACACACACAGACACACACACACACACACACACAGACACCACATGGGGATCCCGAGTAAGCATGACGTGCGTTCCTTACTGCCGTGAACATGTTGGTTTCGGGGAAAGGAAAAATACTATGAACGACAGTTCATGTCCCACTAGTACGGAACAGGTAGAAAGCGTCCCTTGTATCCAGCTCAGCAAAGAAACAATCGACCATAGCGAACCGGAATTATTATTGATCATATATTTTTTTATTACATATAATTTATTCTTCATTCATTATCCTAATCAAAATTTCACTCTTTGCTTCAGCAACCGACGACACCAGTTTTTCTCAGAAAACAAAAGACAGGTGTTGTCGGTTGCTGAAGCCTGATGAAGCAAAGAGCGAAAAGTTTAACTAAGTTGAGCTAAAACCTGATGCAGGCGAGTAGTCGGCCTAACACAACCGATGCCATGTGTTGTCTGAAAAGGTCTGAAAAGGTCTGAAAAGGTCTGAAAAGGTCTGAAAGGCAGGCAGGATTCCGCACCTGAATGACTCCGTAGATCCGAGCTCCGACGGGGGAGGGTATACTGCGCTGCAGTCCGCTCACGAGTCCCGCAGACAGGGACCAAGTGGGGCGGGACGGGTCCGATGCCACACAGCCCAGGGCGTACGCGAACTGACCCACCTGGGCCGGTGTGACACCAAGAAGATAGATGAGCTGGAGATAGGAAACAAAAAAACCCTATCACATACTCCGATGCGGAAGCGAATCTAAATATGTCCAAAGCATGCTTGTGCTGTGCTGTGCTGCGTGCGAAGGCTTAGATTCTGCCAGTGGGAACGACCAGTGCCGTATACCAGCCCCGGCATGGCCGCGGTCTCTTTCCGTTCCTCACCCACAGATCCCCAGGAACGGCAACACGGATTGGCGCCACGGTAGGCGGCACTCCTGGAACCGTGGCGGCACCGCCATCACCGTCGGAAAGCTCCGCCCGCGGCAGTAGCTTCAACACCGCGAGGTCATGGAGGCTGTCGCTGCCGGCTACGCGCGCCGGCAAAGTGGTGACGGTCCCCGTGGCTGTGTCTTGCAAAGTCACCTCCAGAAGCTGTGGACGCGCGTGAATATGCGTATAAGTATATACTAAATACAATATGAAGGTATAACAATTTAATATGTAAATAGTTTTAGTTTTAATGATTGATTGATTGATGGTTACAAACTCGTTAGAGCTCGTAAGGCCCATACGAGCCAGGAGGCTCAAAGGACCGCGAAAATCGAAGAAAAACAAAACAGAAATGAAAAAGAAAAACATCAGTAAGAAAGAGAAAAGACCAAACGGATAATCAGCAAGGAGAAGTTCACGAAAACGTTAGGTTCTTCCCATCGTAGAAAGCCGCGTTAGTCTGATGCCGTGAATAATGCGCGCAAGGCCTAATTGGTCCTCAATCGACATAATTTGAAGCATAGTAGCACCCTGCACAACCCCTAGCCTAGCAAAATTAGCACGCGCATCCGCATAACCGACGCACTCCATCAGCACATGATATTCGTCTTCTACTGAGTTAGGGTGGTTGCACACACGACACCAGCGCTGCTCCCTAGGACGACCAGTAGGACGATTTGCCTCAAGCGCCCAAGCACCAAGCCGGAAACGAAGCAAGGAAGTGTACACAACCATCGGGATATAACTAGTAGTATGCTGTGGTAGACCCATCCAATGGGTGTATCTACACATCTTCACACCAGGCTTAGCTCCATCCGAAACAAACTCACGTGGTTGGACATGAAGGCGTGGGTTAACCCAGTCTTCATCAAAGCGTTCCTTCAACGTAAGCATCAGGGCTTCGATATTGATCTCCTTAGAAGCCAGAACATTCACACGGACTTCAAGCTCCCCGTCAACAGGAATGTCCGGCCAGTGTCCTAAGCATCTCAAACCACGCAAGACCAGGGAACCCCAGCTAGAACCCGTACAGTCAGACAACAGGGCCATACGAATTTCTTCGCGAAAAACATTGTGAAAGATATTGTTTTTGGCCTTCACCAGTTTGTTCCAAAAACGGTAAACCAAGGACACCAAGTTTTAATAATATATATGTATATTATATGTGTGTGAGTGTCTATTGGGGATGTAAATGGTGAGGGCGGTGTAGTTTTGAGTTTAGGGTTCGGCTGGGCGCCAGGGGGTAAGAACGTGGCGAAGTAAGATAGTGGGAGGGCTGTGTTCGGTGTTTGGCTTTGCCGGGCGAGCTATCGCGCTTTCTGGGCGGCCACTGAAAACGAACCACCCCAGGAAATCCAAAACCCAAAACGATTGCGCGGCTGGCACGATTTAGTCACAGCGCAGGGCAGCTTTGAGAGCTCGCAGGATTTGAGAAAAATAATGCGGTGTGTCATTCTTCTCGTTGGCGAACACTTACAGTCTGTTTTACCTTAATTTAAGCGCGCAAATATCTGTAGCACAGCTAGTACGGGCTAGTACGGGCACAGGACGCGCTTTGGCAAGAACAACCAAAAACCCGGATAACCGTTTCTTGAAAGCCGGCATCATTTACGATAATTGATTGTGACCTACCGCATTCGTTCCCTGGAGTCGTGGTATGACGTGGAAGTTGGTTACCACATGGGGCCCCACGGCATCCCACACAACTCCCGACCCGACGACCTCGCGCACATCGACGCCGCCGACGGGCCTTACAATGGCTATGGAAGCCACCGAGGGGCTCACGGCCTGGAATACGGATGTGGCGATATCCTCATCCACCAGCGCAGCCGCGGCCGAAGAATGGGCAAAAAGCGGCAAGCCGAATAATGCAGAAAGTGCAGAAAGTACTATCCCATGAGCTAAAATACCGCGTCGGCTAGGATTAAGGGGAGTTAATCGCGGGTCATGATTCGGTGCAAGTTCGGTTGAAGACAGTTGCCTGGGCGAAGGATCAATTGCTGCCTGTGTTATAAACAGCTTCATATATTTGAGATCATTTAAGACGGACATTGGAGCAATACGCTCGCGGTTCAGAAGTTTGATTATGCATCGTTCCGAGCGTGTCACCGTTGTGCGCTTCACAGGACACTGATGAGTGAAAAACATCATCATTCACTGCTGCTTTATATCTTCATTACAGTAACGCTCCTTTTCTTGCACTTCCAGACATTTTTGGCACGGTTCTGGAGCCGTGCATGCTTTGTATGAGGCCTCCTCATCGTGAAATAGATATTTTCGATGATACGCAAATAATTTATCTGCCCGCATTTGCCCTATGTAGGGCACCTGTGAACGTACGGGACGGCTTCTAGGCCGATAACTGTGTTTGCGGGAGTCCCCAAGTGATATAATTTGGTTTTATTTAATACGGAAGCGTAATTTTTGACATACCCAATAGTGATTTTCCTAAGTTAAGCTTTCTTGCTTGGGAGCGGGCGTCTCTTCGTCTCACTGAAGGCGCCCAAGTCAGACGTCCAGGCGTCGACAGCTGCCCCAGCACTACCAAGCTGTAGCAAATTTTATTGTGAGGTTTTAGCTCCCAGAATCCAGGCTTTTTACCTTTCTTTCAACAGCTACGACGACACAGCAGCCCACAGCCAAGCCTATGCAGCGGAACCCCAGTTTGTGACATACTCGGGACACGTAATATCGCACAAGTGCGGCGGTTAAGTCCCGGCCAGCGACCCCCGGCAGGGGGCTCGCTCGGCGCAGATGATGACGCCAGCCTGCAAACGGTGGCAGTGGCCTTTAACATGGCAGCCGACTCGCCCTTTCGCCCTCAAAGGCGCAGCCTTTCAGCTCATCGCTACGCTGCTGCTATCCGTGCCATTTCGCCCGCGGGTCCTGGCAGATGGGCTCTATACGTCTCCCTCTTGCTCGTTGGTTACCTCGCGGGCACTACGGTGCGGTTCCCATTTCCCAGGATGGCTGCACCGTCGTTGTTCACCCCGTCGATATCTGGTTTGATCGCGAATCGCGTGGTCGCACGCACTACTGATGGAGATGCCGGCACATTTACCCACGCCGACATTGGTCGCAGCACAGATTCTTCATTTCGGGAAAGGCTTGTCGGCGCATTGGAGGGACAAACACAGCGGAGGAGGGTGGCGGAGGACGTAGCAGCGGCAACAACAACAGCGGCTGTGGCAGCGGAGGCGGCAGCGGAGGCTGTAGGAGACTCTTCCGCACAGCTGCAGCCACAGAGCCGCACGCTGCGCTTCCAGGTGTGCAACGGCTTTGCCAACCAACGCTTGAGCATCATCTATGGCGCGCTGCTAGCTGTACGACTGGACCGTACGGCAGTTCTTCCCGTACTTATCGACAACGGTCTACAACGCACAGACAACACCATTCTCGCTAACACGGACAATCAGGTGAGATATGTTCCTTCCATTTTCGTTCATTCTGAGGGGCACCAACACCAGCTGGCGGCTCTTCTGTGGCTCCAGGGGGGAGCTGCGAGCCCGGGCAAGTCGGGCACGCAGCGTGAGGCAGCACCTAGGCGGTGGTAGCTGCCAGGAGCACCCCCTTCTTAGCTGTCCAGGGAGTCTCTGGTGGTCCAGACATTCTAAAGCAGCAGCAGCAGAGCATCTGCGCTGTTAGTCGCGCAGAGGGGGTGTTATTCATATTACACGTAACACGAAACAAAAACACGAATAGCACCCCAACTGCGCGATTAACAGCGCAGAGGAAAGAAGGAAAGATGAAGCCAGTGGAGAAACAATGGAGAAACAATCCCCCCCCGGGACGACTTCCGGCACGACTTCGCTAGTCGTGGGCTGTGCGCTGAACTCAAGTTGTATCTGACCTGTTGACCTGTTGAGCTGCTGTTGAGCTGCTGAGAAGCAGCTGCACGCCAGCGACGGGGTATGGGACGGATGGTGTGAATCCAGTCATTCCTTGAGGAAGGTATACGGCGCAACGCAGAATCCCCGTACGGCGCCCCCGGATAGAAAGCCGTTCCGTAAACGTACCGGTGAACCTTCCTCCCCCTTGCTTCTTTGCTGCTTTCCGTAAATCCCCCGGAGGAGTACACAGCAGCGGAAGTAGCGGCGGCAGTAGCCCCCAACATCGAACCCCCAATCTCCCCAACGCGTACATACATCATTACTCACATACACATACACACACGCACGCACTTACCTGCAGGTTCTCTTCTCGGACATGTACGACCAGCCGTATTTCATTAAGGCCATGGCAGCCGCCGGCCTCCGCGTCGTGGCGCCGGAGGAAGCGCCGCCGATGACGACGTACGCCCAGGTGCCACTGGCCCAGTATGGTTGGAGCGCTGCAGCGCCGCTTGCGGAGCATTTCGGCGACGTGTTGCATTTGGCGGTGGACTGCCCCCTGTTTAAGATGGCGGCTTCGGAGCTGACGGCTGCGGACTGGGACTTCATGTGGGCCGTACTGGACGCCCTCAGACCCAACCCACAAGTAAGGCCCATGGCCCGACCATGAAGCTAATCACGGACCAGATCGGCAGATCTGGCAGCCTCCCGCTGTCCCGCCTGTAACGCTCTACGTATAAGCCCCTTTTGCTTCCCCCAACTCCGAACGAGACCTGCCATCTTCCCATTAGCGCGATTTGCCAATCACTCACTCACAGCTGGTTGACCGGCGTCCGCCCACACACCCTCAGCAGCACGAAGAGGACAGCCTCGGGTGGGTGGAATGCACCTGGAGGGGCCATCTGGCGGTGATGCATGTATATGTTTCAAACATTTAAACCGACCGCGCAACCCGCTGCACGACCACCGTAACGTTCAGGGCAAGAAGAGCATCATAACCGGTAGCCCCATGGATATTTAAAAATATGATTATTATATTTTATTTATTTTATATGATATGTATTAATTAAAATTAATTATTTATATTAGGGATATTACCGGATTCCTGATCCTTCGGTCCCCTGCCCCCTGGTGCTTTGCTGGTAACTGGGCAATCCAGGCTGCGGCGCTGCTGGACCGCGCAGTTGCCCGCATCGCGGAACGGCAGCTGCGCAACGGCCGGGAGGGAGCAGCGAAGACGGACGCAGCTGCCAGCAGCAGCTCCTTCAACTTCATCCACCTTCGAATCGAGAACGACTGGGTGGCACATTGCCTGTGAGTTCGGGATCGTGAATGGGAGTTTAAAATCATTGCGGAATTAGGAGGGGGGAGGAGGGGGGAGGAGGGGGGAGAAGGGGGGAGGAGGGGGGAGGAGGGGGGAGAAGGGGGGAGAAGGGGGGAGAAGGGGGGACTTGAACAACTTGAATGTGACACAGGATTTGCCTGTCACATCGGCACGGGGCAGGGGGCAGGAGCCAAAGCGACATATGGCTTCCTTCCGTCTCTCCTTCCCAGTTGCCGTCACATCACATCACATCACGTCATGTTATTTTGACCAATTTTGAGGGTTGACCAATGTTGCCGTTGTTGGGTCTTTCCAAGGTTTACTAAGTACGACAAGATTTTCTGGGCCTTTTACATGGCACTGCGCAGTGTGTCATGTTATCTCGCGTCATCCCCCCACTAACCCAAACACACACACACACACACACACTCTCTCTCTCTCTCTCTCTCTCTCTCTCTCTCTCTGTCTCTCTTCCTCCCCCGTCACACACACACACACAGGCGCTGGGAGTCCATTCGCGATGGTCTGATTCGTGATAACTGCTACAGCCACACGGGAGAGATCGGTTCCCGGCTTGCGCTGTTCGGGTTGCCAAACAGTACGATACTGTACGTCGGATCGTACTGGGACGATGTGGAGAAGAGTCGGTGGGACGAGGTGAGGTGTGCGACGTCGGAGATTAGATTATATTATCGGCTGAGCTGCCATGTCATCGGCCAGCGGTGAGTCTCTCGCAGCTACACACTCCAACTGATAAGGCCTGAGCCAGTGCCGCCGTCCCAAGACTAGAAGCCCCAAGGTGCTCCAGGATGCACGGTAGCCCGTAGGTGTACGGAAATGCTGACGAAGAGAGGCGCGGAAATGGCGCCACATGAGACAGGATGCCCCTGGTATGGTCACAATGAAGCCCCCGACGCAAAGTATTGCACTGGGGCCCTCACTCGGTTTGTTTTTATTCAAATGCGTGTATTTACCCCTTCCCCTCCGCCTCCCCCCTTCCCTCCCCCCTTCCCTCACCCCTTCCCTCACCCCTTCCCTCACCCCTTCCCTCACCCCGAGCTGCATCCCTGCCGACCGAAATGTGTGTTTTGGTGGATCTTAGGGTTGTGACCGGGCTTGCTGCTCCCTGACCGGGTTCGCCCCCCTTTCTCCCCCCCAGGCCTTCGCCCAACTGGCAGCAGCTGGTTACCGCGTCATCACCTCCGCCGATATCTTTCCGAACGGACTCGGAGACGCAGCGGGGGCGGGGCAACAACCAGCGCTGAGCGACCGGGCGCGGGCGCGGGCTCCAGGGGAGGTGGAGGCGGAAGGGTGGGGGGGATCTGGTGGCCTGGGCCCGGGCAGGACCCCCCCTGGAGGTCGCGAGTACAGCGCCATGTTGGAGTACTTCCTCGCGATGAGGGCAGAAAGGTACGTCCAAGGAGGGAAGATGGGCGTGTAAATTTTGTCACGGCATTTGTGACCGATCTATGTCTTGAATGCTCAAATTTGCCTAGCAATTTGGTCGTGTGTGTATTGTGCTGTCTCCTGTCCCCTGTCTGTTTTTCCCCTCAACAGGGCCTCCGAAGCCCAAAACCCCTCTCGATTCGAAGCTGCTCCCCCCCATGGGCCAACCCTTCCTTCTCTGCCTTCCTTTCCCCCATTGGCCCCGACTCCCCTTCCGTCCCTCAGGTTCATCGGTAACTCCGTGTCCACGTTCGCTGCCCTGGGGCTGCTGGAGCGGCGCCGGCGGGGCCAGTGGGCCGCCTACTACAACGGCGGCAACATCCCGCTGGCCAGCTTGATGCCAGGGCTTCATCGCCTGCCCTGGGTGTTCACCTACAATAGCTGGAGCCCGGACTACGAGTACATGTTACGAGGAGCCGTTCGGTGAGAGCCGGGTGAGGGGGCGGGGAGGTGAGAGGAAGGCGTAGTGGCGTCGGCCTGTGCGTCTGTCTGGAAAGGTAAAAGTAATGGAAGAGCCTAAATAGGAAATAGGAAATACGGCGGAAAGGTGTTTTCCTGTTCCGCGTTGCCAAACCACAGTTTTGGGCGCGGCTCTATTTATCTTTCTGTGTCACCTCCACTGCATTCATGCGTTCGTCTTCGCCCCCGCTTCATCTCCGCTTCCGTTCCCATTCTCCTCCAGCTCCGCCCTGGCCACGCACTCCTTCACGCCGTACTGCATTTTTCAAGGTGACGCCAGCAGCCCCATCGCCGCCTGGCTGCGGTCCCAAGGGGTGAGACTCATCACCCATACACCCGCCTGGAGGGAGCAGCTGCTGGAGAAGGCCAGAGTCAGGGCAAAGGTGCGGCGCTGGACCTTAAGGGCGGGGGACCGCCGCTGAGGGAGCCGAGGTATTTGTTAACCCCTGAGCGTGCGCTTGCGTCGGTTTCAGCAGGGGTGTGTGCTCCACCTGATTGTGTGGATGCGCCTGAGCCTGAGCGTGCGCTTGGACGTGAAGCTGGGGGAAAAAGGGGAGAGGAAGGGGGAAGAGGGCGGAAAACAAAAACGTGTGTGTATGGGAGGCGGTAGGGGACCGGTAAAAGAGTGTGGGATTGGCGAAGATCGGAATACTTGGAGGCGCTCCCTCACCTCACCTCACCTCACCTCACCTCACCTCACCTCACCTCACCTCACCTCACCTCACCTCACCTCACCTCACCTCACCTCACCTCACCTCACCTCACCTCACCTCACCTCACCTCACCTCACCTCACCTCACCTCACCTCACCTCACCTCACCTCACCTCACCTCACCTCACCTCACCTCACCTCACCTCACCTCACCTCACCTCACCTCACCTCACCTCACCTCACCTCATCTGTTAGCTGTCCTCACGGGCTCTTTCCACAACCCCGCCAACTTCCACTCCCCACTCCCCCCACTCCCCAACCCTCAAGCCTCAACCCCCAACCTCCGCTGCTCCTCTTCATTACCCCATCTTCATCCGCAATACGCAGGACAATGTGCACCACTCGCACCTCTTCAAGACGCCGGACATGCTGGTAGCAACCTTCCAACGTGTGGATCTGCCCGTCGTACCCGTACTGGATCAGTACACGTACGTGCTGTACACGGACGCCGATGTGTACTTCAGGAAGCCCATACGGCTGGACGACTTTGGTGAGACTTCGGGGCGTACGACAAACGTGGGAGGGGCGCGTCGTGAAATAAACCAAAAACACAAAATGTACACACACATATATCCATATCGCCCAGGGACATGATACGAGGTGATAGCAACAGCGGTATGTAGTGGCGGTGGTGGTGGTAATGTTGTGTGTATGTGTGTGCGTATGTGTGTGTATGTGTATGGGGTCGGGGGGAGAGGGGTGAATCGGGTTTGGCTAGGATCCGGCAGGGCGGTTGGAGTCCGGCACAGCTCCAGGGAGGCCTTTACCTCCCCCTCCCCTTATTCTACAATGGCATGACGGTGGAGGGAGATGCCCCCATTCGCAGAGGACAGGGGGAGGGTTTTGACTTGGAATAGGAAGTTGTGAGTCTAAGATTCCGCCGCGAAGGTCCGCACGGTCGTTGTTGGTACCTTCCCTGGGGGAGATACCGGGCGTGGTGTTGGTCTCCTGCAAGACCGGGTGCTTAGGGCGGTGGTCGGCGCACATGCTGGTGCCCGCGGCGATGACACAGACTCGTTACATACTCGTCCAGGATGGCGCTAAAAATGATAAATATTAATTTAACTTGCTTGTATAATACTATTTTTATTATCAATTATGAGTAAAGGTATTTTGAAATGGCTCCGAATCTGTTATGTAGAGCTTTAGGTTTGAGCATCTTGAGATAACGTCCTCCGTACTGCCGTACCGCTCCAAACATTGCTGCGCCTCTTGGCGATGGTGGTATACGTTCCGCTGTTTTTCTTTGTCGATGATTGATTGTTCATCGCTGAGTTGTGAGCAGGGCTGCCGCTGCCTAACTCCGTGTCCATGTCGTACGAGTTCGTGGACACGTTTCCGTACAACGCCGGCGTCATCGTGGCCAATCTTCCTACCATGAGACAAAACTACGCCGCCTTCATTGCCATGATGCTCGCCAATGATAACGGCCTGTACTACACTAACTATGGACCCGCGGACCAAGGCATCATGAACAAGGTACTGTATCACACTCGGCCGCCCACCTGGCGGGTTACGCCTCCTCCTCCCTCCACTGTCTGTTTTCCCCCCTTTTCCCCCGTGTGTTTTCAGCTGCTTCCATCCCTCCCCTTTCATCTTCCCATACCTACAACATACACAGTACTGCTGTCCACACCACCAACACACGCCGCCCCTCACACGCTCCCTCTCCCCGCGTCTTACCTTCCCCCCGACACACACACGCACGCGCGCACACACACATACACACACACCGCATTCTCCCACTCCCACCCCTCCGTGGACCCTGCTCCCCGTTGCACCCCCCCCCTAATCCGCAGTTCTATGAGACGGACCTGCGCGGCCGCATGCTGAGCCAGGTCTTCAACACCAAGCCCTACAACGCCTTCGACCCCAATGCCTTCATCGTGCACTTCCACGGCCCCAAGCCTCACGAGCTGCTGTCCTTCATCACAACTGGCAAATGCGACTTCTTCACCGTCTGCGAGTCGTCCTTTCTTAAGTGGGTGCGGGTGCGGGTGCGGGTGCCAGGGTCCGGGGTCTCACAGCGAACGGCTAGCGAACCACCTGATGGGCTTGGGGGCTTGGAGGAGGAGGGAAAGGAGGAGTGGGGGTGTGGAGGAGGAGGAGGAGGAGGAGAAGGTGTAGCAGCAGCAGCAGCAGGAGGAGGAGGAGTGGAGGTGGTCTGTTCTTGTGGTTCTTGTGGTCTGTTCTCATCCATCAGCCCATCAGCTCAAACCGTCCCCCGGGTTTCACCGGTCTCCGCAGCGGCCTCTGCACCTACACGGGGGAGTGGGTGCAGTGGGTGTACGACGACCTGGAGGCTCTGCGGCTTGAAGACGCCTGTGCCTGGTTGGGCACTCCTGCTGTTGCACAAGTGAGTGTCTGTATTGTTATATCTTTTATTACCTGTTTATTACCTGTTATACCTTTTCTGGTCTGTTCAGCTCCTGGCTGTCTGTTTCATCCGCATCTCTGTTTCTCTACTCTTGCCGTACTTACGCCACGTCAACCAACTAACAAACCAAATGACCAACAAACCGCAGCTGTTTAAGCGAAAGTGGAACCTCCAGGGAGATCTGGGCACCGCGGGGACGGCAACCGCCGTTTCCGGCGCTGCCGCCGCTGTACCGGTTGCCAACCGGACGGAGTTCACACAAGTAAGTTGCAGTACGAATCTCATACGACTATTTGTAGTCCCATTAGTAAATGGGACGATCCTGGGTATAGATCTATCGCAGTCGCGGTCCCCATCTCCCATCTGCCCCGGTCAGCTGGAAATACCCGACGCTGCAGTGCCAACCAACGGACCCGCTGGCCTTACGGCTCTCCCATCTCCTCGCAGGCAGATGACTTCGGAGCGTCGTCCAGGAGGAGCAGGGGCAACACTGCTGGTTACGGAGACGGCACTGGCACCGGCGCTTCGTCCGAATCCACGTTGGCAACGTCGGCGTCGGCATCTCCTAATCAAGCAGCCGTCGCAGCGGTTACTGCCACCGACAGCGGTGGCGATACTAAGACGGCAGCATGGCAGCTGCAACAGCAACAGCAACCTACAAGGGATCCTCAGCGGCTGGGCCGAATGCGCCGGGCGCTGATGCAAAACGTGGCGCAACGCGAGGAAGCCGAGGTGGCCGCGCAGCGGAGGGCGGCGGAGGGCGGAAACGCAAACCGCGCGCTGCACCAGCATCGGCATCACTGGCACCGCCAGCACCACAAGGTGGAGGGCGGGGGGGCAGCAGGCAGTGACCGGCAGAAGGAGGGCAGTCATGCGGATGAGGGGCAGGGCTTGACGGACTTTGACCGGTTCCGTGCCGTCACTGCAGATGAGGCGGCGCTGGAGGAGGCCTGGGAGACGCCGGCGGCAAGCTCCGCATCGCAATAGCGTAAACGTGCTATTTGATGGTGATAGTGATGGTGTAGTTGACCTCATCAGTGTATTCCTAGCCCAATTTTGCAGAGGGCTAAGGACGCTCCCCATGCGTTGCCGTTGCCGTACAAGAACTAAGAGTTGGAGTTGGAGTCATTGCCTTTGCCTTTCAGTGTGTGGGGCGGGGGAAAGCCGTTCTAGGGTTTCTCGAGTTTCGAAGCAAAGGCAAGGGACCTCGTGTGGCAGGTCGTAGACTTTAGACATGCACGTTAAATAACGTTGGTATCGCCGGTGCGGGGAAAGAAGGGAATGGATTCAAAATTTATTTCATCGGGAGTTTGCCTGCGGCTTAACAGGTTGAGGGTCCGGGGTTGCATGGGGACAGAGCGAGGCCCGGGTGTTGTTGTCAGGTCTATGCATAGGGTCAAAATCAGACCGAAGTGATTTCGGAGCTTGTCGAATTGGCAGGACTAAGGTTCCCGACGGAGGAACAGGGCTTTTCGCGGCTAAAAGTAGGCAAGGACACGGTGAGGCGGATGGTCCCGACAAGGTCAATGCGATGTTTGCACTGATGCGGACGCGGCCGAACGCTCCCAACTTCGTTTTGGGTTGGATCCAGCATACAGACAGACAAGCAGACAGACATGCAGACAGACGTGCAGACAGATGTGCGCAGGTAAACTGGTCGACAGGATCCCCCCTGTGTGCGTGCATTCAAGTATCTGATGATGCTCGTTTCTGGTTGATAAGTAAAATGGTGAGCATGTTGTGTTGCTGGAGGTTGATGTATTGTGTAATTGTGGTTGCATTAATGCAGTGATAATGTTGCGGGTCAGAGTGAGCAGGTGGGGCGACGTGGCGCAGCTAGTGGCCCATGGGTCAGTTCAGGGTCGCGAGCTGGCGGCACTCTTCATTGACACGTGGGACACTAGCTGCGACTCTCAGTGTCATGCCGTTGTCGTTGTCGTTGCTAACAATTGCGACTGTGAATCGGCTCCGCTGCAATAGCTCTGGCGAGGGGACATTATGCTGTAGGGCTGGTGGGAAATGTCGTGAAATGTTTTTTTAGGCATATGGGCTTGCAGACCGCAAGCAAGCACCGCCATCGAAGGGGTCGAGCGCGCCCCAGGCCACCGGGCCGAGGAGCAGCGGGGCCCGTGGAAGGGCACCCATCCTTTCATGGGTCCCTATTGGTGGCGTAGCTATGTATAGAAGTGAAAGGCAATGGATCTTCTTCGTATCTATCTTTGTATCAGTCGTAAGGTGCACTGCCATCCAGTTGTTACGAAAGAGTGGCTGTTCCGAAACCACAGTTGATTCGTTGTCTGTTGATTCAGCCCCGGACGGCAGCTTCGCAACGACCTGGCCTTTTATGTCCTCCTGCACATTCGTTGTGAGGTCCACCTGGTCTGGGATGAGCGGCGAGGGAAAGGAAAGGGGGGGTTAGCTGAACAACTGCGGAAGTTGCGGATTTGGAACTGGATTGGTTTGGATCTGGGCGGATGACATGGGGCACGCGTCCTCGCCATTGTGTGCGTTGCGTTCCCGCCGGAATTGATTGCAGGGCACCCTGATGTGCCAGAGGCGCGCCAGAGCGCTAAGATGCAGGTATCACAGACAAGGAAATCAGTGAACTGAGGATAGCACAGCTGTCAGCCAAGTACACACATCTGGTCTGAAAGGGCGTATGTGGTCGGTTTCTTCTATTGGGTGAAGCGGTGCTAATGCCACAGGTGATGTGGAGTCAGCATCGTGTCGAATGCATAACCCCCCTTCGATGGGGGATTTTGCGGGAGGGAGAGGTAGACCGTGGGTCACGCGGGAGGCGTGTGTACGGGCGGACGAAATGTTGTGATTACTCATGCTAAAACTCATTATGACGTCATTCTACGTGCTGGCGAATCATGACCTCGTACGGGTGCCAACTCGGACATGTAACCTTCGGGATGTGTGATGGATGTGTACGGATGGCGCCTACGAAGGCGGATAGCATCAGGGTACAGCCGACCACATCGCCGTCGGGAAACAGCTGAAGTCCAGCGATTGTCCAGCGATTGCACGCTGGCTGTCAGGCTTACAACGCAGAGGCGGAAGCAGAGAAGCTTAAGCCTAGCCATATGCCTGGGGCGGCAACCACGCTCCGCCGCAGTGCATCAAACAATAGCACAAACCTAGTTTCAGTATATCACGGCCCAAATTATCTTTAACTATCATCTTCAGCAAAATAAGTCGACCTTTCCTTCGACGCTTCCTCAAGGAGCTACACAGACACCTCAAGGAGGCTTTTCCTTTTGACCCACCAAAGGCCGCAACCCACCACCCGTCCGCCTTCGCCCCGCCTTCGCCCCAAATCCCAAACCAAAGAGAGGGTTTGCCTACTGCCTCGCGCTGCTGGTCCTTATCCTGCGGTGTGCCCTCCGCATCACAGAAATTGCTTCGACGCTCACCGAGGCTTTGCTTTAAGAGGGGGCTTGCTGTACGAACC
Organism: Volvox reticuliferus; assembly: GCA_019650235.1. Taxonomy (NCBI): domain Eukaryota; kingdom Viridiplantae; phylum Chlorophyta; class Chlorophyceae; order Chlamydomonadales; family Volvocaceae; genus Volvox; species Volvox reticuliferus. The sequence continues at coordinate 683,460 of BNCP01000022.1, forward strand.
CGTAAATTTTCTCACCGCCACCCCCACCGCCACCCCCACCACCATCAACCAAGCATATATCCTCGCCGGCCATCAAGTAGAGGATGCTGACAGGGGTTGGAGAACAACTCAGCCCAGCCCCTGTCTCCGCATCCGTGCATCACGACCACGCCCCAGATTTCGTTAGCCCCCATGAGCTCGTCCGCTGCAGTCTGCTGACAACGGGCTACAAGGCAGTTCCGAGCTCTCCAAGACGCATGCAAGGGATTTCGTCTCGTTTGGGGACACGAACCACCCCCGCCAACCTCTTATCTTCTGATGACGCCTCCCAGACACAACGACGGCGAAATTGTCAACTTCCAGAGAAGACATCAAAACGATGGATTTAAATAGCATCTGATGAGAGGAAAACGCATGTATGAGCATCATCACAATGGGGCGATCCGCCTGCGGTGTTCCTGCCCTGCTCACTGCCCCTTTCGTCCTGCCCCTCCCCTCCTCATTCTATTATAACCTGTCTGCCCTAATAACACGTCCTGGCACCCCTTTTGCATTACCAGCCCCCTCGTCCGGCGCATTAACATTCCAGACACAACAAACAGCACATGTACATTAGCAAGTTAGAAACATACACCATCGAGGTCGAGCACGAGGCGCGGTCAGAGAATAAAACTTTGGCACATCCGAATAAAAGCCAGCCTTGTCATCCTCATATCACGAGCTCTTGACGTCACTTCATGTTCAGAGATGGAGACGCGACACATGAGGGGGCATCCGGCAAGGAAAACGTTGCCTTATCAGGCACTGCTGCATTACGTCAGTGCAATAAAGGGCCCGCCACCGCGTGAACTGCTCGAGATCCCCGCCTTCCCTAATTTTCCACATGGTTTGGTGAGCTGCCATATTTTGCCACATTGGCACCTCAGAAACCAGCAGCAGCGCACACTCTACCAACCAACGAGTGGAATAGTGGCCCCTTCGTGGGCCCCGCCGCTTACCCAAGCTTGCGCAATGGCTTGCGACCTGCCATCCGTCCATCCAGCAGCCATGTAGCCTGTACTACAGCGCCCTCAACGCTGCTCCTGCTGTCGCTTATGTCATCTTTGCTGCTGTGATGCTTATCTACCCGTCGCCGGCCTTGCTGCGGGATTCCTACAAACGTTAGCCTCGCGTCCAAGATCCATCATGAAATGCACAACAAAAATGCAGAGCCTCAGACGTTGCTCTCTCTAGACCCCTTGAAGATTGACGACCATCCAACACGGTCACCGACCCTTAAGGCTCAAACTCCACATTTGCTCGCAGCTCCGCCATGTGCGCGAGCAGCGACCGTAGCTGTGCTTCCAACAGCCGCCGTGACCCGGGAGCTTCTTGTCGGATCCGATGCATCTCCATCAGCGTAGCGTTCAGCTCCGGACAGACGGCCGTCACCTCCAGCCGCTTACCGCCCAGGTTGTCCACCACAGCCGCCACCGATACCTTTAGACTTACTGGCGGCAAGTCCTTGGAGTCCTGGGATGCGGAGGCGGAGCGCCTGGATGCACGGGGCCGCCGGATGCCAGAAGGGGCGTTGGAGGACGAGGAGGAGGAGGAGGCGAGAGGCGGCAGGGGTGTCGTGGAGGTGTACACACGTTTGAGCTTCAAGCGCGCGGAGGTAAGGGTGAGGTCCATGGCGTGTAGGTCGTTGGGAACCACAACCTGCACATGGGGAAAAGGCGGGAGGGCAGCGGACGAACCCGCGGGTCACTAGCTCACTCATTTTCACTGAAGTCCAATTTCCAAGTGCTTTCAGGAGTAGACCAAACCTGGGTCCTCAGCTCATGCAAGCTCACCGCTTCGCTCCTCCGGTAGCCCGAACACATACTAAGCATATGCCCCACACTAAGCGAGTGGCAAGAAGCCCCTCCCCGAGTCAGCGGTCCTTCCCGTCATCCCGCGGACGCGTCTGCGTGCCGCCCGAACGGAAAGGCTGCCGCTTGCTCTGCTCTCCATTCCGTTCCATTCCATTCCATTCCTTCCATTCCATTCCTCGATACAACGCGCCAGGGGGCCTGATCCTAGTCCTCAACACCTCCTGCTAGTCTCAAACAAGGCATGCAGCGCGGCCATCATGTAGCTCCCGCGTTCTTCTGACCTCGGGTGCTGAGGTCAGTAGACATTGAAAATGTTCACGGCACTGGACGAAACACCCAAACCGGCTGACCAGGCGGAGGAGGAGGCGTGCTAGCCGGGGCAGACACTTTGTTCATGGCCCGGCTCCGTGACCCGCTTCCTCAATTCGCTTCCACCTCGAGCATCCCGCTACGTGCCCCGGACACCGTCGCCCGCGAACCCCAAAGTCCAATCCCACCTGCACGTTGTTCAACAACGCAAACTCCGACTGCCGCCTCCGCAGCTCCGCTGCTACCGGATCGTCATCATTATGCTGTACGGATGCAACGTACCGTAACCGTAGATCTGTTTGATTCGGCGGCCCCACTAAGGCAACGGTCATGGGCTTGCAGCCCAGCGTCTCCAGCTTCGATAACCGCAGCTCGCCGCCGCTGCCAATCACAAATGTGGGGTGGTATTGAATCCAGCTGATGGACGACTCCAGATGGATGGATGCTGATTTGGATTGGTGTGTGGCAGTCAGGCCCTTGGAGGTCAGGTACCTGTCATGAAGTTGGCAGATGACAGCGATGCAGAAATTGGGCGATGTCAGGAGCATACGTCTTCGTTGTGACTTAGCCCAGGTGGACGGTGGACGGTGGGGGATGAGGAAAAACCGAATCCAGTCGCAAGTGCCAGTCGCACATGGCTTCCAGGCTGCAGGCCAGCCAAAAGCATGCCTCAACTAGTCACCCCGGCATCATTCAACCCAGCCAGCTAACCATCTACGCAGCTAACCACCCCAGCCCACCAGGGCAGATGCCGATTCACCAGGGGGTCGAGACTAAGCCCCCGCCCACCACCCCAGCCAGCCACCCGGCCAGCCATATGCTTAGACAACTGCCGGGCCACAACCCAGACAACACCTACACAGCCATCTCTCCAGTTGACCATACCAAACTCATGGCGCCCACGCACCTGTCTAAGGAACGGATCGTCTCCTGTGGTAACGACGTCTCAAAAACTGTCCGTGCGTTACGTTGGAACGTCCACCCACTGATTGCCTCCGGCGTCAACACCCGGGCACTTGAAGCCAAGTCTGTGAGAACCAGCTTGCCCAGATACAGCCGGATCTCCGTACGGTCGCATTCGGCAGGGTGCTGTACGGAGATTTCGGCGGCGAGATCTATCAGCTGCTGGAGGCAAGCTTCCGTATCACCGGCTAGCTGCAACAGCGGCGTCGAACCGACCGCCGTTGAGGTCGAGGAGGTAGACGTCGAGGCGCCGAGCTGCTGCCTTCCTGCTGCGCTGCTGCCGTCTAATGGGCAGAGCACAAAGCCATCCACAGGCCCGAGAACCGTGCTCACAGGCCGACTGCAGGGCTGAAGTTGCAAGGCTGAAGCTTCGCTCAGCTCCGGGCTTAGAATGTTATTAATCTGCTTCCGGGTGAACTGGAGGCCTGATGGGATGCGGCCGTGAGGCAGGGAGGAACACGGCAATGCATAGGATTACAGGTGGCGACGGCAGCCTGAGCGGGCGACTAATCATGCGGGGGAGTCAGTTGCGTGTGGGTATGTGGCTGTGTGCGGCATCATTCGGCCTGGGACATGGTGGGCCTATCGGCCCCCGAGTATACGCGATGGGGCCGCTTGTGGGTTTGCGCAGCAGCAATCGCCCCTCTTCGGTTAACAGAAATCGCTTGACGTAACCCTTACCAGAGTACTGGTAATGTTCCAGAGTGCGCTCCAGCAGCCGGGCCGCCGCCCCGACATCCCTTGGCGATCCGTTGATATCCACGCGATGGTCCTCGGGTTTATATCTGATATTTGCTCCTGTTAGTTGACGAACTCTGTTAACTAGCTTTCCGCGCTGACCCAGAATCGCTGCCGCTGGAACGTTTGGCGGCAGAGCGATTGTGCGTACGGGTTCACGTAAAGTAGCTAACACGCTCATCCTTGTGTGCAGAGTTCTCTATGGATGAAATTTGCATAATATACCGAATATATTCTCAGCCTTCGTCCACCATTCATTTCCTCACACAGGTTATACGGCAACCAAACATGTTGAATTTTTTATTCAACTCGTTCTATAAAATATTAATACATGTTGTAGCAACGAGTATTGATTGCACGTTCGGGGTTTTCATGGTCTCGGAGCGTTTAGATGTACACAACTCAACATACACTGTGTCAGTAGTTCCTGACAGATTAAACTAAAGCGTTTTCATAGGTTTTCCCCAACATATATAATTGAAATTTTACACTCTTCCATCAAGGACAGTAGGGCACGCACGCAGGTCGTTAGTAAATATGTACGCTTCCCCTCTTTTGCGATCCTCGACATTTACACAGAGAAATATTACCAATGTGAACGATTTATTGTTGCTTAACTGCGGATGACGGCTTGTATGCTCGTAAGATAAAGCCAAACGCCTTGCCTCCTCGTGATGGAGCGTTAAAGCTCATTCATTTCTTCTAGTAAGCATTTCCACAGTACCACTGGCTTGATTAGCATGGACCTTTCAGGCACTCTAATTATTTCAGAGCACCTCAGACGGACAGCAGCGCAATTATTGACACAGAAATAAATAGCTCACATAGATCAGGCAGGTGGCGAACATTAGGCGGCAGCCAAGCTATGAAACTCCGGGTTTGAAATGCAGAAGATGGTCCGGGCTTACGTGCATATCGTACATTCGGTGGTGGTATGCAGATACGGCTCAGTTCCTCCTCGAAAGCTTTGCGATCTGCGGGATCCTTGCGGTTTTTGTCAAGCTTCAATCATGACTGCGTCAGTAATTTTCCAATGCCTTCCACGTTACCACGTTATTCGTTCCGGACTTGCCATGCCTTAACACGCCATCGCAAGCAGGGGACCATCTCCCCTGGTCATATTTCCCCCCCCCCCGCACACGCTGCTGCAGGCTTGGTATCACCTTCACCAAGCCACGCACAAGTATACCTAAGCCCATATAGTCTATCTGTCTACGGTAGCTCATCTTATAATGCACACGTTTTGGCTATACAGTATGGGATTACAGTCTTTTCCCATACGCCAGTATCCTATCTTCTTCTGCCCATTGCACAGCGAGCTGTAGCCAACATTGTCTCCTGTGCATGCTACACCTTCCCCGCCAACCTCAACTCTCCTCCACTTATTGCAGCTTGGACCCATGCCGCATCACCCACCTCATCTGGCTGTGGCCCTTTTCCGCCTTCTCCACCTCCACGTCCTCATCCATCTGCCGCTTCTTGCCAAAGAAAAGGGCAAGATTGCCATCGGCACCGCATCAGTATGTGTCGTCCTCCTCAGGAAATGCGCGATTGCCGGGCGAAAGCCTACCGGGAGGGAACGCTGCAGCTCCGGCATATTGGCGCTGTAATTGATGCACCGCACTTAATTTCGAGAAGGGTGCTGGACACCGTAGGGGCACCGTAGCATGACCTGCTCCAATGCGCACCGGCCAACCTGGGAGGCGGAAGAGGCGTTCTCAGGCGTCTCGGCCTGCGTAGAAATCGCCTTGCCAAAACCGTGTTCCCTTCACCTCCTGCATTGCACGTTCAGCTGCCAATCCGAGATATTGGTGCTGCGGGAGGCAAACGTCAAGGGTAGCATCAAGTTGCTGTGGCGCATGTAAATGTACCGGCTCTGGAGGTCCCGCAGCTCACATTTGTAGGCAACAACCCCCAGCAAACTGTTCATCAGGCCGGCGTGCCAATGGTTAATTTCCCCGGCCACTACGAACATCCGCAGCCGCTCCATTCGGTCACCGTAGCCGCTGTAGGCCGCGTCAAGTATGGCCGCATTAGGGCAGTGGAAGCCCAGTCCCTGCAGCTCCGAGCAAATATGCCATTGGCCAGTGCGTGGGGCTGATTTCCACGCAGCATCAATGAGGCTGGCAGGGTCATCCGTGTTGGTGCAGGCGTTGAGCAGCAATAGGACGATCTTCATGACAGACCTTGAGCGAGCCGCCCAGTACAGCGTCATTGTACACCGCCTCCATCAATTTGCAACCGGATGCCTGATTGGCTGTTTGGAAGCTGACGAGGTCACCGCTCTTTGCGGTATGGGTTGTACTTCAGGTGCTCCATGGCTCGACCATTGCCCCAAGGCACGATGAAGGCATGACAGAGAACGGGCTGTCACAAGACCACACTCACGTAGCCAATCAAGACCTTCGCAGTCGTCTCATTGACACGCTGTAGAGTGCACGTGGCTTCGTCCTTCTTAGGATTAGAAAATAAGAAAGGAACGATGCGACGAATGATGTCCAATACCTCGAAAGGCTTCGCTGGACCTCCGGAAGTCTCTTTCAGATGCATGGTTGGTTTTAACTGCAATTGCCGTTACATCCATGTTTCTGCGATCGGTACTTGGTAGTCCGCTGCCTTAATGAGACGCCGCCCCCGGAATAAAAGGGGGTCGAGTGGTTGGTGGAGTAGGTGCCGTCAGGCCTTCACGGGTAGATGGATTTCACTTTGCTCCTAACACACTAAAAGTACACGTTCTAAAGCCCTGCAACTCCATTGTTTCGGCATGGGAAAACGTGGGTGGAGGGCAGGGCCTTATGCGTTTCGGAGCCGTCAGGGCCGTACGGCCAACGTTCCGGCTCGGTTTGTGCAGGCCCAATCGTGTGAAGGGTTTTGTTCTTATCGGCTGGCTGTGGAGAGCAGGTGCAGACAGGCCAAATATGCCAGGCAGGCTCGCACCCTTGGAATTGGGATTCTGTACCCCTGCGTTGTACTGCTGCTGCTGTCGTCCGGGTCCGTCTTCGAGGCGGCACATAATATATACCCATCGAGCGCCACGCCCTATGAACGCCCCCTCTCTCTCTTCACGCGTATTCCGATCTCCTGAGTGCAGGTATCCTTTCGAAACTTCGTGGCTTCCCTGCCCTTGCCCGCTGTACTGTGCTTTAATGCGGACCGCCGACAGTGCTCGACGCTTCAGCAACAGGCATGAGGTAGTTGTAACAATTTAAAGCCGTCGTGATCGAACGCATTTGTTTCGACAACCACAACAAAGTATTAAAACTTTCATGGTGTAACATTGTAAGAATTGATCCGCATGCAGGCCAAGCTAAGTATTGGCAACATCAGAGGTTCCCTGGTTACTCAGAATTTAGCTGTTCCGACACCGCTTGATTGATGGGCACGGAAATGCCGATAGAAAGGCTGGCAGGTGTCGCGGAGTGCGTGGTGGAGAACGTGATGGGCGAGGACCAACCGGCCATCCGCCGTACAGCGGCGGCAACAACTGATAATTACATGCATATGTACGCACACTGTATACGTGCACACGTACGTTATTATCATGCATACATACAGGCAGAAGTTTTCAGATCGGAGATCGAAAAACAATAACCTGTTTGTTTGGGTGCTTAATCGCGGCTATGATCAGCGGGTACAGGCAACCGCGGCTGTGTTTTCCGCCTACAACTATACACCCGTGAACGGATCGAGGGTAGGATAAGCTAATTATGGCTTCGGGCTTCTAGGCACGAGGTAGCTTGGATACGTGGTGCGCAAGAGGATTGGCATGTTCCGCCTCGCTGCACTAGCTTGCACTTTGATGCCTGACTGCAGGCAGCCTCACTGCAGAGGCTCTGGCGGTGAGCATTAGCATGTAGCTTGCGGGTCTCAACCTCTCAACAGGCTGAGGTCCACAGCCCGTTAGGCTCTTGCCATCAACATCGTCATCCCAGGTGCGATGCCGCGTCCACGCATTAGGCAGTCAAGGAGTCACAGGAGACAGGACTGGTCACAGCCGTCACCAATAGCGTTCGGCAGCAGCGTCCGTCACAAATAGCTGCTGTTGTTCGGTACTCGTCATTTAGCACCTGATGGCCGTCACGGTTCACGAGTGCCAGTGAGATCCCTCTCCAATGCCTGGTATACGCTGCTGGTCTCCCGGAACTGGGCGAGCTTCGTACACCGCCTCCACAGCTTGTCGCCGCCGCTGCAGGAGCAAAGGCCCCAGGAAATCCCCAAAACACACACCGGGGACATCAGCATCAGGTGGCGGCTACAATTACGGTCTATCGTATTGCCGGTAGTGGGGTGCTGTGACGGGGTCCATTCTTTTCCCTACCCGGCCCCAGACCTGCCCACCCACGCAGCCATCGTCTCACCTCCGCGAACTCCCCCTTGAGCCCCAGGAAGGTCACCTCGACGTAATCCGCCGGTCCGGAGGCCCCGCTGAGCAGCAAGTCCAGGGAGTGTACCCCGGTGAAGCGGGAAACCTGACAGCAGGAGGACGGGGGTTAGGAAGGGGAAAGGGGAGGGGGGAGGAAGGGGAGGAGGGAGGAAGGGAGGCAAAAGTGCCAGGAACGAGGATCGCAGGGTAGGACTCCGTGCACCGATTATTTTACACAGTGGTGCTATTCGTAGGGCCTAGAAGTTGGAGAGACGTTGAGGGCTAGGTGAGGTAATAAGGGGTGCAGAGACCATGCGGAAGTGACAGCGACAGGCGGGGGTGAGGGATGCGGCGGATGGGGTCTTCGCAGGCGGAAATAGGTCCAGTAAGACTGCGGTCTTGCAGTGTGTGAGCATGCGTAGTTGACTGCGTGGATGTGAGTAGGCACGATTTAACACCGCCTCCCTTACAGCCCGTGAAAATTACGTAGTCTTAACGGGGTCAGCACCGCGCATCCTTGCCTGCGTAGGGTACTCGATCACACCCCGGGGGTCACCGTCTGCCACCAGCTCCCATTCCTGATCAGTGCGGTCAGGACGGGGAGGACCAACATCCAAGCCGAAGGGAGTGACAATTCAGAAGCATCACGTCACGCTGAGGAAAGGGATACACACGGAAAGCCTTGGCCTTCGTGGTCCTGGACGAACGGATTATTTATTTTGTTAAAACTTGAGATTCGTCCCCTCTTGGGTACGTTTTGTCATCTGGCGAGTGTAGACCAGAACACTCGCCAGACCTGAACCCCGCACGCATACGTATTTTGAAAGATCGGACCGGCGGAAAGGTTTTAGAACCCATGATGGGTGCAACGGCTAACAGAACCTTTCAAGGGTTAGACCAGGTGCTGAACTCGTGGACTACAACAAGTAAACCTCACGCTTAGCGTGAGCGCGGGGTCAGGTATTAGAATACGAATGCAAACCCAAAGGTTTGAGGCCTTCGGCTTAGGGGTGGGGTGGAGTCATGAAGCTAAAGAACTCGTGGGGATCGCCGTGAGATGTGATGGGTCGCTTGCCTCTGTCCCCGGCTCTGTTCGGCTCCGCACCTGCACTGCCGGCAATTGCGACACCGCTGCGAACTCCAGATCATCTCGATTGACATAGGCCCGCATCCGTGAGGGTGCGGTGCCGGGGGCTCCCCGACCGATGACGCAGATTGCCTTGAGCTTTACCGCGCCGTCAAACCTTAAATTTCCGAAGTCCCGCGGGTGGGGGCGCCGGCGCGCCGGCCGAAGTTTGTCCAGCAAGGAGAGATACTCAACGTCTTTGTGTCTTTTGATGTGCTGATGCCTTTTTTGATGCGTTTGTGCCAAGAAGGTGCAATTGAGGCGGCAAGACCTTTATATACGTGCGTGTGGAGAGCCTATGCCAGCTCTGAAGCTAGGACGGGTAGAAGCGCCTTGCGCCTTGTGGTTTCAAGCACGGCGCACCCTGAGAGCCAGCTTCCGTGGGGAATAAAATGGGATACCGCCGGAGAGAGATGGATGCAGTATGCATAAAGAAGAGGGATTTCAAGATAAAGGAGCAGGAATCAGGCAAGAAGCGGGTGAACGGATTGGAACCCCCCTTTCGCCGGGACGGAGGGATCACCATCACCGCTTCTACTGCTCCGTTGCGACCATTTTGTTTCCGCTTGACCCAAATGGCAGTTCTTCTACCCGATTGGTAGAAAGTACTCACCACTCCATACCTGATTCCCACTCTTCCATCACACTATTCGTGAGGTTCACCTTGTACATAACCAGCAATCTCTTCAGTCCCCAGAGACACATACAGTACAGCGATAAATGTCCCCGCCGACCGCCCATACACCTAGCGACTTACGGTATGTGCAGAAGCAGCTCCTGTTCATCATCGTCCTGGTTACTGCGCAACGGCTGCTCCAGGGGCTGCAGGCGGGTGTGCCAGGGCCGCAATATGTTGCGGCAGGAGCCAGGGGACTGCTCGTTGAGGCAGCGGACCTGGAGGATAGATTAGGATTGGCGTAGGGGTTCGTTGCCAGGGTAGATGCAAGGATCGCGGGCATTGACAAGGGGCGGCAAAGGAAGCTTGGCTTTAGATGGGATCGATTGGAGACCCCTGGGGTAGCAAAGGCAACTGAAGGATAACTACCCAACCTTACGTGTCAGATAGATGAGCTACAGGTTCAAATGCTCTGCTGGTTAAATCATAGTTTAGGTGTGAAAAAAGCGCATAGACGGAAGATGTTAACGTTAAGCTGCCAGCTTCATAACCGTACCTGGTCGATGCTTATGTGCTTATATAGAGAATATGCAACGCCGCAATCGGCTGCTTCACAATCGTGATCGTGAGCACAGCACGCCTTAGATGGCGGGGGCATTTCCAGTTAGAAGTACATACAACTCGGCAGTTGACGGTCCCCTGGGCTTCTGATCTTATAACCCTTGCCTATGTAAACAAGATTGCTCACAGGAAATGGTCTATCTTTAATGCATTACCATGAAATTGTCTGCGAACGTTTGTAAGCGTACGGTTGGACTTCTCGCGCCACACCGTACAAATCAGGCAATTTTCAATATTGGGAGTCCTAGAGGCAGACCTTTTGACGCACAAGTGTCACACGTACGAATGATTCATACGGACGCCTATAACTATTGTTTCTTATTCCCAGCGATTCGACGCCGAGTCTCAAACACATAAGACCACGCGATGAAATTGTTAGCTACGTAGTTTGGATCTACAATTTACAGTTTACCATTTCTGTTGATCAGGCCAACTAGCCGAAACGTAGTCCCGGCAACGAAATCCCAGCATACCCGACAATTCTGACGCTAAGTTACGACAGGCGCAACCATGGCACAGCTATCTGGCTATGTGCATGAACTGGCGAGCGCGCTTAAGCGGAAAGACGGTGAGCCCAGGTGGCAGCAGGGAGGAGCAGCACACACCGCCAGCGGCACAAGCATGGGGCTAGGCAAACGCAGCTGGAGCTTCCCCTCATCCAGAAACCTGTATGCCAGGTCCATCTATTGGTTCCGATTTGGGTTTCTGACGTTGAGTTCGGCAAGGGTTGCCACGGAGGGCATCCGTGGCGCGGAAAGTGGAGCCTGAGCTTCTGAATCTCACACCATGTCAGTCCCCCGCCAGCTGCCGCAATTATGGAGGCTGCCGCCAATCGCCATCCCGCCTTCTGCCAGCCAAGAGGATCCTGACATTCTGTCCGTTCACCTAAGATAACAGCCACCACCGCCTCCACACATCGCAACAAGCCATGATGACTGCTGAAACAATGCCGCCGGATCTGCTAATGTCCCCCGTCCTTCTCCTTTTCCCTAGCTCCCCCCACGTACTTCTTTCATCAGTTTGTACCCCCTTCGTCTCCCGGTCCTCCACAGACCCCTCACGTGGCTCCTTCCTCGTATCAAACCTTCTCTCCTTTTACAAATCGCATGATGTTTTATCCCACCTTTAAACCAGGTCAACGAGCTGCGGAGCTCCTTTCTACCACCTCCTCCGCTGGTCTCATTGCCCACCAGCTCGCTAGCGCGGGCCGGCCAGTTCCCACCGGGCAGCTATCAGCGCAATTGCCGGAGCCGTGGCCCGATATGGTGGCGGCCTTTCTGCGCTGCTTAGTGGCCCAACACAACGGGGAACGCGCGGTGGCGTGCAAGTGGGTTGGGGCTTTGGTTTGGGTTTTGTGTTAGGGGCAGGTGCGTGTGCGGAAAAATATGTGTGGAAGTTTGGGAGCTGGGGTGTGTGGTCCTAGTCTAAAAAGGTCTCCTCCCCTGCTCTCCCCTGCCGTCCGCTAAGCGGGTTGTACACGATGCCCGCTCCCGTCTCCCCTTCGTCGTCCACTCTAGGGAGTTCCGGGAAGGTTACGCAGCCGCCTTGGCTTCCATGCTCAATGCGGACAAGAGCACAGAAAGTGAGTGGCTTATTCCTTTGGCTCTGGGGGCGGCGGCCACTCTCAAGGTGCTATCCTCCATGGCGGATGAGGAGCTGGCGCGCAAAGGTGCCGCAGCCAACCAGGTGGGATGGAATGGAACGGAGTGGGGTGGACGGATTAGGCTGTGGACCGTTCCGTGGTTTGCGTCCTCCTCCAGAGCTCCACGTTTCGCCAGGCGGTCTCTCAGTCAGATTGCCCCTTCACGCGACGGCACGTTACCTACCGCCTACAGCCGCCTACATCATCCCATCACCCCCATGCGGTCGCGGCGGCGATAATGCTTTCTTCTAGCCTATGCCACTGGCGCTGCTTTCGGTGCCCAAACTGGCTCTGTGGTAACACTTCAAACCCCAATTCTTCGCCTTGCTTCGGTCCTGCCCCCCTCTGTACCATCACCAGCTGTCCGAGTGCGCCATCTCTCTGCAGAACTTCTTCCGAGGCCTTGCCACATCCAAGTCAAGTCAGGCCAAGAAGGATGCATCTGTGGCGGTGGTCTGCGTCATGATGAAGGTGGGTTGGCCGGTATATGTTCTGCGCCGCGCGACTTCAACAAATTTCACGCTCCCTATCAGGCTGTGGGAGTCCCTTATCGCTTGGGCATTGCCCATTCGCGTACCCGCTTACCACCTTGCCCGCCGTTCAAAGTTTCCTGCAACCGCCTTCGCCTATGCGATTCCTTCCCCGGGTGCTGCCAGGTTTACTTCAAGCTCAACGCCATCAATAACTGCAAACAGCCGCTGCAGCAGATCGAGCTCAATCGCCTCTTTGACAATGCGAAAGAGGCGCACAAAGTTACGTTGCGGTGAGGGACTCGTTTGGATGTGGTTTTGTGATGGACGTGGGGACTGGGGGTTTGGGACGGTCATGAGCGGTTCTGAACCTGGCGGGCTGGGTTTCCCGGGCCTTACGAGCAGGCCAGCATGGACTGCGAGTGAAGTATAATTACTAACCGAAGACCCGGCTCCGGATCGTTTGTTCTGTGGACATCTCTAGGATATGTGGGAATGCGCCTATACGGTTGGTGCGCCATACACTATTGAGTCGTTTGCAGCTACTTGGCCCAACGGAGGAATGAAGTTCTCCGCCGACAACGCGAGCAGAACCAGTTACCCGTCACTGCGATACCCGTCACTGCCCCTATTCGATGGCTGCTTTAAGCAGCATGTGTTTTGCCTGTTATCCCGACGGCCTGGGCAGTCGGCATCCGCCTGCTATAACCCCAAACAACCGCATTGCCTAACAGCCGGGTGCTCGCCATTTGGATCCGTTTCCCGGTTTGCCCGGCAGGTACTACACGGGGCGGCTAGCAGCGTATGACGAGGATTTCCACAAAGCGGACGAGCACCTGACGTACGCATTTGAGCATTGCGCCGTGACGTCTCCCAATAACATTCGACGAGTATTGAGGTATCTTATACCGGTGGGTAAGAGATGCCACTAGGGTCAAGATTACGGTATGAATTGTTTACTCTGTTTGTATGGCATACGGCATGTGTATGTGGTCGTCAGTTCGCTGAATTGGTGGGATATGGGTTTGATCTTACAAGGGGCGGGGAGCCAGGGTAGTGGGCACCAAGGACAAGACCTCTATGCCTTCGTCCGGTTCCCAGGGTACGAGTGACCCATACGGTGGATAGTGCGGGAGGAATGCATAAGGAGATTTGGGTAGCAGGGACACCGTCTGGGCCTAATAAATACATCTCTTTTCATAATGTAGTACCCTATCCTGTCTTGACGTACCCGGGGGCTTAATCCATCCTTTTGTGACCCAGTGCTAGGCCGGATACAACGCCCGATACAAGTCCCTTCTGGCATCGGCTCCTGATGTGGCAACGGTCGCTGCATCCTGAGCCCGTTTCTCTCTGGCTAAGACTCCCCAAAGCCCCTGGCGCTCATTCGTTTTGTCTTTCGTCTTTCCGTTGCCTTCCCTGGACGTCCGGCACAGGTTAAGATGTTGCTGGGAATACTACCCAGCGAGGGGCTTTTACGGCAGTACGGCCTATTGGAGTACGAACCCATCCGTCGGGCGGTCAAGGAGGGCAACCTGGGGCTGCTGCTTTCGTCCCTGGAATCGAACCAGGTGCTGGTGATAAGGAGACCGTAGAGCGGGATTTAAGTTTGAACAAGAAACCGGACGGTACTGAAGTAGGGACATACGAAATTACGACGGAAAGGACGAAGGGAGTGCCGTGCTTGCTTGCCACAGCTTGCCGACTGTTTCTCAAGTGACTTTTCCAGGATTTGGAATTTTCCAGGATTCCTTATACAGCGTTGTAGTCTGCATCTCCCTTCTCTCCACGCTTCCGCAATACTGGAGTAACGTGTTTGCACATAGTGTGTACGTTTTCCAGTGTTGTGTCGTGACAAAGCGGTCTCAGCTGTTACGATCCCTGGACTTGACCACTCTGACAGGTCCGCTTCATCCAAAGTGGCACCTTTCTGCTACTGGAGCGATTGCAGCTGGTAGTTGTGAGGCGTCTGTTTCGGAAGGTGGCGCTGGTGCATGCGCAGGTGGGGGGCCTGGCGAGATTAGGACTGAGGGGTAATGTCTGGGTGACATATCTGCATATATATATATATACATATATATATATATATACATATCTGCTGGCTGTTTAGGGGAGCATGCATGTGTGATGGGGCGTTAATTTACAGACACTTTTTAGACAGAAGTTCAGACAAGTCGGGAAGCGCGGCAGGTGGTGGCTACATGTGCCAAACTAGTCCTGTGTACCGTGGTCTAAGCCAACCCGGATTTGGGCGATTGCAATAATAGCTTGGCATTGCTGTGAATGCCTTGCTCAGTTCCGTGCTGAGGTTCAGTGGTCCATCCAAGGGCCTCAATTGATTCGTGGGGGGGTCTGCTTTCCTGGTTTGACCCCCGCCCTGGGCTCCCTTGGTCCCATTACTGCCTCGTCGTATCATGGCCACTAGGCCCGCCAGCAATTCACTCTGCTAACAGGCCTTGACAAGGGAGCATGACTAAGCTGCCTATTGTGTCCCGTGTAGCTGAACCCGGCCAAGGCACACCAGGTGCCACTTGCCTTGTTGGAGGCGGCGCTGCAGCTGCAGGTACGCTGATCGGCATGTACTGGGCTCAAGGCGTTGTAGTCGCAGAGTCGGGGGGAAGCGCGGTATGGCGCTGTCAACCGTCGAGGGTTTGCTTCTACGTAGTTGAAGCTTCAAACCTCATCATTAATGCAACAGAAAGTTTTTTTATTTAATTTCAACGTGAAGGCATGGCACAAGGAAAAAGGCATGGCATCACACGCTTTGGCGTGCATGTTAATGCGGTTAATGCTCCGGGAGCAGCTATCAGGCACAATGGGGTGCAACCCCTGCTGTATGAAGTATCAATCCCTTGATGTGCTCTGCACTATGCTATATTATGTACTGACACAAACGCAGTATCATCCAAGGCGTTGTTAGTCCGTGTGGTTTCACTGTTTGATTTGCCCCCCACAGGGCATTGAGAAGGATCCTCTTGAGCTTCAGTGCCTGATGGCCAACCTTATATTTCGGAAATATATCAAGGGCTATCTTGCGTACAAGAGCCGCGTGGTGGTGCTGGCCAAGACGGACGCTTTCCCCGTGCTGTCAGCGGTGCAACTTGCTGACCCATTGGCCGCCACATAGCATACCGCCGGTACATGCTCAAGTAGCACCGCACGACATGACAGAATGACACGGCATACAGTGTGACAGCTTCGCCCTATGTTGTTGCTATTGAAGTTGTGACATATTGCG
The DNA here is from genome assembly GCA_019650235.1 of Volvox reticuliferus. NCBI lineage: Eukaryota > Viridiplantae > Chlorophyta > Chlorophyceae > Chlamydomonadales > Volvocaceae > Volvox > Volvox reticuliferus. The sequence goes on from BNCP01000022.1 coordinate 699,378, forward strand.
AGCCGCACACAGAGGGGAAAAGGGCAGGGTTACTGTCGCGCAGCGGCGTTACTAAACGCCTGGCAAACACGATGTTAACGCAGGTAGGGATCTTTTATATTAAGCTAACATGCGTCTGGATAGGTTCTTGACAAACGCGCTTACGGAGCGGGTTGGGAGGGACGGTGTAGGCCGAAATGATTGAGAGGCATGTTGCATGCCATTTCGCCGGTTTGCTTTGCATTACAGGATCGGATTCGTTCGGATATAACTCGTCTTTGGGTCGGGGTGATATACATGGGAACAAGATGCGCACATCCTGGTGGGGGTCCACGTTCCGCACATGACGCACACCTTTGACGGAACATAGCCGGGTGATGCCAGCAACAATATCCTTAATTTCCAGGACTAAACAACAGCGATGAATGAGCAAAAGCACTAGACAATCGCGTCGCATCTTTGAAAGGATGGGTACTGGCATATTTGTGAATTACTTGATATGCGTCGTCAAAATGTTGGACATGTAGCTTTTACTCACTCAGTAAAAGCACTTATTTGGATCGAGTGAGCTCCCGCCTTTTGGTAAGGTCAAGTCTATAGGTAAATACAGCACTTCGCGCCCCAAGCCACGCACTTTGCTCCTCGACGTTCTGCATGGATGATTTCATCACGGCTTGCCGCGACACGAACTGACAGATTAGGCATTATGTGAGTCGGCAGCTCAACCTGTAATTATTGCATGCTCCCGGTTACAAGCGCACTGGTGCGAACATGCTCGCTCCATCACTTGGGCGGATAGCCTGGGTACGCCGCACCTTCGGCCACGGATGAAGGCCGCGCAGCATGACAGCAAGGGGGGCAAAAGCGGTTTGCAGGTAAAACGGTATGATGCTGTAAACATGCCGCATGTGCATTTCGGATTAGGCCATAATAATGACGTCGCTGCATGCTCACTCTGGTCCAGGAGACGACATAGGCACCATGCAGTACGCAAGGAGAGCCATAGCAGGTCGCCTGGAAATTTTGCCTGCCTTCTCTTTAAACAAGGTGCAGGTGTAGAAGCACTGAGCTAGCCTCCCAGGTATATAACCGAAATCCTTGACCAATTCGAATATTAGGTATGTGCAGTCCCAAGAACTTACCGTAAGCTGGAGGCGGAGCGCCGTACTGGCCGGGCGCTGGGTATCCCGGCTGTGGCGGATATCCAGGCTGAGGAACAGTTGGGTAACCGGCGCCGCCGGGCGGTGGGTACGCTGTGGTGGCCAAATTGACATCACGCATTCGGGCAGACGCAGTGTTAGCATTCCGTGACGCAGCGGAGGGGTTATACTCGGCCAATGCATCAGATTACCCGTAAGGACTACGTGTCTGCTGTCCTCCTACAGGGCGCCCCAAAGCAATTTAATGGCAGCTTGCTTTCGTCCAAACGCCTATTTAAGCGCAGGCGGGCGAAGCAAGCGAGCAGCCTCAATTAACTTCACGCTGGTGCGATGGAAGCCATGGATAAGTGATAACACAGCGCGGAAGCCCGCGGACACCATTGTCCCAGTGATATGCAGCGTACATGGTTTACGTACCTGGCGCTCCGTACGCGACAGGTGGTGCACCGTACACTTGTGGTTGCGCCCCGTATGCAGGTGGTGGTGCCCCGTATGCAGGTGGTGGCATACCATAGGCCGGCGGTGGGGCGCCATACGCAGGTGGCGGGGCGCCATATGGCGCACCGTACGCGGGTGGAGGAACACCGTACCCTACAAGGACAATGATTGACACAACTCTCGCTGTAAGGTCTACACGCACGGCCCTTTAGCCAGCCCTCAATTCCATATAGAACTCCAGGCCGACCTCCGACAGCGTGGCATGATAAGTTCAGCCCGAGGCAAAAGGCAACGAGGGCCGAGCCAAGCAATCAAGTCCTCTGCACTCACCTGGAATCTGCTGGGGGTAGGTATATTGTGCGTATTGCTGCGCCGGATACCCCGGATAAGCCCCATGTGCCTGCATTTGCATGAGGGACTACTCTCGTCGTTTGTGCCATACACAACCCGTGGCGATAACCGCTACCGGAAAGACGTGCTCGCCAACCGCATTGTTTGCAGGATTCCCTTCCCATGACTAAAGTTGAATGCATCCTATTCCAGACAATGCCGGTAGCCGCTTCAGTTTCTCACCTTGAGAGAGGAGTTCCGGGTAAAGATCAGGTTAATTTGCAGAAAGCCGTGCTGCTTTCCATGCTTTGTGTAAACAGGGGCCTGAGTTGTATCCCTCCCCAGCTCGCGAGCCTGCAAGGTAGCTCAGAGTATTAGGCGGTAACTTCAGGGGCATGAGCTTCGGCGTGGCCAAAAAGTGGGATAACTAGTCCATGCTGCGTTAGCTTATCATCCAAAGCAATGTCTCCATTATTTTTGGTCAGGATGTGGCACGTGGAATTGCCACCTGCTAGATGGGGACATCAGAAAAAAGGGTAGTGATTGTGATGATGCCGTATGCACCAACAATCTGGTCTGGTGATTATTCCCCGCTTCGCCAGCACATATGCATTCACTATGACCAGACGCACATGCTTGCGCATGCCTTTGGCATCCTTCCGCTACTTCATCCAACATATCTACACACCCAGACAATGCAGCCCACATTAATCGTGGTGGAGCTCCAGGGACTCCGTTTCATAACCATATCGTTGACCGTGGCTGGGTCAGACCTGGTGTTGTGCCCTAGGTAAGCGATGGTGCCAGGCTATGTGGTCAAACCTTGCGTCGGGTTGCACTGCTAGGTCGCAACATGGCCCTCTACTCTGTTTCAGCACTAGAATTGAAACCACGTACTTTGAACCGGGTCCCTTAGAAACACCTTCAAGCGTGCCGGTCTCACCCGCGCGAAGGAAACCCGTGCGGTGCCCAGGTTGTCATCGCGACCCACATCCTCGTCCTTGATGATGATTTCGGCGTCATTCTCGTTAATGATATTAAACCTAAATGTCTGCAGGATACAGCAGATATTTTTAGGCGCCGCAAGCAACGCCGTACGTCCGTAGGGTAACTGAAAGGCATACTGCCAGCACGTTCTGCGCGCTAAAGCCACGCACCTCGTTCCAAACCTACAGGAGCATAGCATTACAATAGCAAGGGCTTGTAAGGGTGTTGCATGCATGATCGCAGGGTGAAGCCATGGCACCGTGCCACCGTCCAGACTCGTCTAGACACGCCATTTAGCACGTACTATCTTTTTACATTCGGACACCACAAATTTGTATGGTTTCAGTACATCGCGAGGAGCCCGCAACCCGTTCCAAACGCATACATGCACTGTCGTGGCACTTTCGTTGCGCTCACCGGTCGCTTGCCACCGTCTGTCGATGATATTTCACAGCCCAGAGTTTCATGCGGGTGGCGACGAAAGTTTAAAATGGCGGTGCGATAAAAACGACTTCGTAAGGATGCCGATAAGACTACTTACCCGTAGCGGTGCGAGTGCGGAATTGCTGTCCACCCACTCTGATTATGCAAAAAGGGTCCTGTTTACCAAATCTGAAATTTGCGGGCAACAGGCAGAAGGTGGCGAGCGGTTAACGGAACATCCCATGCGAAGGTTCATCCCATACGAAGACCTTAAACAACCCGCCATACTTTTGAAGAAAAAAACATGAGACCTAAGACCAACTCTGCTTTCGCCTGTTCCATCCAAGCTGACGCAGTTGACCGTTCGCGTTCCAGCCACAACAAGCATGCTTACATGTCCTTATCCTTCAGATCTTTAGCGTATTCAATTGTAACTGCCATTTCGCCAGCCTCGAGCGCCATCTTGCTGTGTCGATAAGGTTACTGGAAGCGCGGGCTTCGACAGTTGCAGGCCCTTGGATTATTGATAATTAATGAGCAACTAATGTCGCAGTCCTCAATCGAAGCTCTCACAAATTCGGAAAAGAAAACCTTTGGGACTCCTAGCAAGCCGAAGTCGGTGTTGTGAATATGATAGTGACCAACTGCATAAGCAGATTCGGGCGTAATTCTCGACTTGCGCTTATTGGTACATGCAAGTCGAGAGAGGGCGAGGGATAACAGAATTCAGCAGTCGTACATATCTGCTTTTAGTCTAACTAACGCATTTCCACTAGCTGCTTGTACATGGTGGACTGCGTTGATGGGCGGGGTTTGGAGTAATTGGGCGAATAATGTGTTCCTCCTCACTTTTCTTTCCTTTTTGTACTCATTTCGCAACATCGTCTGCCCTGTCGTTCTCTTCATGTTTGTTTCAAGCTCGGCGGTTCATGACCCTCTTGGCTCGTCTGGGCCGTACATACTCAAGCAGCTTGTCACACAAAAAACAAGACTACGTGCCCCCTACTTACCTGTCGGGGGCACGTTTTCGCATAAAAGCTTTGCACAAGATCTTTATACTTTTGGGATGGCATAACGCTCCTCCCCCGCAGTCAACTCGTTTTCCCGTAGTTTTCCCATGGCCAGCTCCGTCAAACGACGTGTAGTCCAACTGCAACTCGCAAATATGCCAAATCATCGAACTATGTGAAACCCGAAAGAACACAGGCAGAATTAGATATGTTGGTTGTTAGGATGCTACCCATGCACAACGTGCTGGTTGCCATTGCCGCTATGAGGAGGATGCGCGTAATACTAAGAGGCATGTGGGTGTTGAGGCAAGAGAATCAGGGGGCGTGCTGGTGGGATCCAGAGGTATGACCACATCATGCCGTACACAGTCACCCTACCGTTGTCCTTGCCGTGCCACACCACGGGGTGTGAGTGGGATGCATTCCTCAAAACCGGCTTAACCGCGCTAAAACATGTCCATTTTTTCGTGCAACACGATTTTATGGCAGCTATACGGCATTTGCCGTCCGTGAAATGTGCAATGCTTCAATGTTTCTAATGGGCTGGAACACGATTGCACCGGGACAGGTTTTCGATGAAGCAGGCAGGCTAAGGAAATTGGTAGTAAGGACAAGGACGAGTCCGACTTGCGTCGAAGCAAGAAACCCAGGAAAGCAAAATGGCCTTGCTTGGAAGGAATCTTCACAGCCGAAATATATTCCAGCGCAATTTCCGCAGTCTGCAACACCTTTACAAGAGGATAATAACTGGGGGGGCCCCTGCCTCTTCAGACATATAGCTGCAGTAAACCCATCACCCAAGACACAGCGTAGTCGATTTAGTATAGATATATCCGCAATTAGCCATCATGGAGGCAATATGGTCGGTCCGTCCATCGCGCATCATCTGCACGCCCCTAAGCTCCAACGCACCAAGTGCTAATGTCATCAGATTGAGGCCTGGGTTGTCAAACACAAACCCTCAACGTAATAAACTGGATAGACGACATAACACAACCACCGCAGTAATAAAACCCGGGTACTCTAGCCGCTATTGTACAGATCTCAGTCCCAACTGACCTCTCCAAATCAATCACACCAGCAATATGTTTCCTGTAACGCATATGACGCATGCAAAACCTTCTATGTGCGATGGAAAACACGCAGGCACGATACACACACACACACACAGCCGCACACACAGATACGAGTTACAAGCAATACCACACAGGGCCACACACACACACACACATACACAAAAGAGAGGAAAATCGCAAAAATACGGGTGAGCCAGAATGCAGTCACATATAGCGATGAGACGGCATACATATAGAGCGCCTGCCGAGTCGCGGCGCTCGAGCTCTCGTATCCATGTCCATGTATGGTGCCGCGCTCACAATTCATCCAACCCATTTGCTGTCACCTCTGCAGATCCCTCTTCTCCAGCGCCACCATTGCACATCTAACTACACCAGCGTTGGAGAAACAACCATGATCAGTTGATCTGCTAGTCACGGCCCTGACCACTGCTGCCTGCAGGCGCCACACAGTCTCTGAGACATGTCGCAACACGTGACCGAGGCCGGGGTGTTGCTCTAGGGTCACAGCTGCCAGAACCCGTGCGTCAAAATCGTCTATGAACTGTAACCACACACGTCATCCGGGCCATAAAAAGAATGACGGGCGCGTGCGAGCAAGCAATGATTCACTTCTGCCAAAAAAGAAAACGCTCCGAGGCTCGCTCCCAGCCCGCGGCCCCATCTCCCCAAGCTTCCTGGCGTCCACTCATCGCTCACAGTTGTCATACCGGCGCTCCACAGCACCCCAATAGAGTGAGCTGCGAGTGACGCGTACGAACACAGCTTAATGCTCCGGTGCCACTCGTATGGACAGGGAGGGCGCGCTCCATGCACGAGGCTATCACAGGGGCCAGGATCCAGGTCGTGCATCGACAACTTGGCTTCCATTCTGCTGCCGAGCCCGATGTACCTACTCCATGTCCCCGAACACATAATGACAACGCGGCGGGTTGGTGCCCAGTCTTGGAGGGGCCTACAAGATCGCCTGCTGTAAGTTGCCCTCTACGCAGCCACCTCGTCGCTCTTGCCTCACGTACACACACACACACACCGTCCTTCTCTCTGTTTATCTCTCGCCTGTCCCGAAAGCTATAGATTGCGATAACGAAGCAGCGAAATGGAAACCCTCTTAATCCCTGTTAAACCGGCTCCATCTGCTCATAAGATGAGTCCGAGAAAAACTTGCAGCTGCTGCTCGTCTGTCATGCCGCTCTGATAGTCGGATGGCAGTGCGCCACTGCGGTCCCTCTTTCACTATCGCCGGCTTGCGGCCCGCCTCCTTGCTCGGAGCCCTGAGCCAGGCTGCCCACCGCCATCCCAAGTCCGTTGGCGGTTAGAATAAATTCCTTAAACCGGTCGAGGTAATCCTGCCGGGAGCAGCCATCCGGGGCCATCGGGGGTTATCATGGATAGATATGGCCCATCAGCAATTGCTTTTGAGTCATCCAAGCACATAACATGACCAAACCGTCCTGAAAGACCCAGCCCAGGAATTATACCTTAAATTTTTAATGCACTAAACATAAGCCCTCTACGCAATACCCTCACAGGTGCCTGACCCAGGATCCTGATTCGCTGGTCGGAAGCCATCAGCTTGAAGGATAGAATACCAACTTGTTGTTAAGCAACATTCCAGCAGCACACACTGTTTGAAGTCAACAACATGTGTGCCCTCGGTCCATAGACCGAGCTTCCATATCCTTTCCCCATCGGAATCTGCCATCATCCATATCGCCAACCTCTCACCTCAACATCCAAAAGCTGCAGCCACTGCAAGTCGTAGTCTGCTCGCCTCCGTTCGTCGGATAGCACTGCGGAGGTCGTAATGGGACGTGACTTCCTCAATTCCAGTGTGTGCCAAGGTGCCAGGTCAGCTAGCGATGCAGCCCCCCATAACTTTGTCGTAGGATAAAAACACACTTGCCTTCATAAGCGCATTGGATGGACTGGAATGCGCGCTTCGCGTATTCAGCATTCGCATGCCGGTCCGGGTGCCATAACTGCGGCGGTAACGTGGCATATTTGGGAAGCATTTACACCTTGGTAAGGCTGAGGATGGGCAGGGCGTGAGGATGCCGGACAAGCCATGAGGATACAGAAGGAACCCTGTACGTAGCCGATGTATGTATGCTGCATGTTCATAGTTAAGGACTGCTTAAGCGCCAACCGGGGATAACGAAGCCATGCCGTTTCAGAAACCTCCTCGCATTGCTCGTTAGAGCACGTGCATTCTTATGTACACCGCAGGACTTAGGGGTTTGATTGTGCAAAGATGATTTTTTATGAACCTCGCGGGGCTGTGGTGGCTGGGCCAGCATTCTGACATAACGCCCACCTACCCGTGCAAGCCTAAGGTATGAAAGACGAATCTCTTCTGTTGTTGCCTGTACATACAGGGATGCACGAACGCAGCAGTTATGTGGTGTTGCTGGGAAACAGTTCATAAACCAAGCCGTTGGAAGATACTTGCACCTTCAAAGACACTCCAAGCACGTCGTAAAGATTAGCTGCTGCTTCTACTCTATCAGTATGGCACTGTTCACTCGCCATGGCTCCTTTGGAGGACACACACATTTCCCTAGCAGAAATGTTTATTTCGTTCGCGTGTTTTGAGGTATCACTAAAGAAATGAATGCTAGCGCGTCAATGGCCGTTTAATATGCGGGTAATGGGTGCGACCTGAAGATGCGCGCATCAAGTATACTTTGAAAGGCACATTCAGCGCGCTTTACACTGTGAGCTAACACACTGATAAAGTATTATATAAATACCTTATCTTGCTTACTGGTAAAGAGCTATTGTGTGCGAATGGCTTGTGGTCTGGACATTGTCCGTACGATTGTACGCCGTCGTGTCAGCTCTCGCTTTTGCCTTTCCGGTTTCAGGCGTCTTTTGAGGGTTATGTTCCCTTGGAGGCATCACCTGTTAAAATTTATCGCCTTAATAGAGCATTACACTCACATAGCGGAATTTCCAACACGAAAATGTCATAAGGACAGCACGTCTTCAGGATGAAACTTTGAAGCATACAGATACGGCCATGCTCCTTTCGGCAGCACCAAAACCTCGCAACATAGATTCCAACTAGTTGCTCCGACATATTCAGCAACGATAATCGGCCTGGCTAATTACTTTGATCACAACCAAGGTAGCGCTAAACATATTGTCAACTAGAATATCATGCACAGCCTGGGGTCCAACAAGGACAGGGTCACTAGTCACAGCACAAGAAGGCTAGCACGTCTAGGCGATGGTGGTGGCCGGTGGGTCACCACGCGGCTCTAACGTCTGTTACCAACGGCCTTCAGTTAGGAGTCAAGACTGTATATCAAATCACCCGCCTCTTAAGCGAGCCTGCAGCAACAACAAAATCCATTAGGCACTCAATACGGCATCGTGCAGCGATCCCTTGATATGCTTCGCGCATGCTCAACGAGTATCTTCTCAAGACGTCGTGTCACTTTCAGTTGTCATTCTCTCTCCCGTCATCAGCTCCCATCATCACCAAACCAAAACGCAAGACCTGCGGCGGCGAGACGTACCCCGAAGTTGGCACATCGCCCAATTACTTACGCCACAGAAGCCCTGAACCCTTTCATCGCCCACGGAACACCACGTTCTCACCCATAACGAGACATAGACCTGCGACACAACATACTGCCCACTGCTGAAGAATGTCGCTTTTCGCCCGCTTCTCACTGGTGGCTGCTGCCAGAGGGCCCCTACGCCATTAGCCCTCACTTCCCGCAGGTACCGAGCGCCCACCCTCTTGATGGCCATCATCACTGCACCAGCTCCTCCACGAGGTTCCCGGAGTCATACATGCGCTTGTGCTCCGGATTACGCAAGACATTGTAGGCCTGTTGGCAGCGGGAAGGAAACGTGACGCATCACACATGCCCGTGAGATCGCGCACCGTTACCCACCACACGTGAAACAAAAAAGGAAAGCACAGTCTCCTCGCACCTTCACACATACCTTCCTATATGCCCAGAACTCCGCCCCGCCGGCATTAATGCAGCCGCGCAAGTGCTCCCTTGCTTCCCTCCCATACCCTCAGTCATCTCAGATTAATGAAGCTATTGTGAACGCGTCTGCAAGATGAATCCAGGTGATGCAGATGCAGCCAGCTGGCAGAGATCACACTTGGAAACCCTTGGAAGTGCGGAACTCCCAACTGCGTACCTTCTGCAGTCGCTGGAACTTAAGGGTCGCCGACTGCTGGGCAGCACTGTCGTCCATAGAGACCTGCCACATGTGGGTCCCAGCATACCGGACAGTCAGTTCCCCGGGATCTGTAAGTGAGGGCCGCATCCCGCGATGGTGGATACATGGCATCGGCGGTTTACGGCTCCGGGTCGCACCTTATCTGGATGCATCTCCATCGCCCTGGCGCGGTACGCCGCCTTGATGTCATCCGATGAATACTTCGCCACACGTCGGACGTCCAAGCCCAGGATGGCGTAGTACCCGAGCGTGTCCACCACCCGGGAGCTCTTCGCCGAAATTACCGAAGTGCCACTCGACGCGCCGCCCAGACCCAAGCCTGAAGGGCAGATTGTAAACCACGGCGGTGACGCGGTAGAGCGATAGAGCAAAGAGGAATGTAGCGATACATTTCGACAGATTGCCCTTCAATGCGTCCTCACTCTCGTAGCCCGGGGGCCCCTTGACCTTAAAAGCATTGTCGGTGGGGCTTAAGATCCCACGAGGTCGTAATGGCAACCAAGATCCGGAGGCGAAGGACTGGCGAGTCATTTTTTGTGACGACAGGCTTGCCCGAGATACGGTCCAAGACTGTCCAATGGCTGGGTCCATATGCACCGTGATCGCCCGCCAGCCCCGTGCCTACCATCCCACATCGATTGCCACGACCACCCGGACGCTGGCTTGGACGCCCGGATTTCCTCCGCCTCTTCATCTGGGTCCAGCTGCATTGCGTTGGGGAACAGGGAAAGGAGCGGAACATAGAAGCACCCATCGGTAGGTGCGGAACAACAGCACTGGACCCTTAACAGTCGCGCCCTTTCAGGTGACAAGGCGGGCTATGAGTGTCCCGGTACTGTAAGGCGATAGCATATTTAATAAACCTGTATATACATACACACACACGTGTACACATATATTACTGTAAAATACACAGGATGAAGGTTATGGGACCTCCTCACCTGGATTTTGCTCAGCGGGGTGTCAGGACTAATGAGCAGCTTTGCCAGATTGGAGAGGCCTTCCTCGGGGATCTTGCTCAAGGCGCCTACGACAAGTCAAGAGGCGGAAGGCGGGTTGGAAGCTTAGGATTTATGAAGTTGGGTTGAAAGAGTTTTTTGTGGGGGGACTTACTGCTCGGTAGTCCGACAGGCAGTTACCACCTTGGGTTGCAGAAATTTTGTACATATGTGTTACCAAACCTGCAGCCCCGAGCCTTGCTTCCCTTACCAGACACAAGTGGCTGTAACGGGCCGGCGATGCTTCGCAGCTGGATCTTCTTGATGTATCGGATGTTGGTGTAGTTACGGTCCTGGAAGGGTTAGACGAGCACGGAGGGAAGCATATGAGGATGGGTCCTGAGGGTATGTGCCGGTTCATGACCGACCTTGGGGCGACCGACGCAACCTGTCTGCGCCGTGCACCCAAGCTCGTTACAAGGCTGTAGGGCAGCCCGACATGCAACCTACTGCAAACCAATAGGCCTCGAAACCCCGACAACATGCAGCTAGCATACCGTGGGGTCCTCCATGAAATACAGCTGGTGGACAGCGGTGTGAACCGGGCTTTGGGCGCTGTACACGACTTTTCGCCCAGGCGCAACGTCGATTAGTTCATACCTAAGCAAGTGGCAATATTGTTAGCAATAGCAGGCAGATGACGACAAAGATTAGCAAGAGCAAAGACAACAGCCTTCATTGCAATACACACTCACTGTGACTCGTGTTTCATTTTCATTATCGTGCGCTCGACCGTGTAGGTGTTCTTAAGATTAATGCCCTCGCCACGCGTTCGTGTCACGGAATTTACACCTGACGAAGTTTGGGCCAAGGCAAGTTTGAAGCACTAACAACGAACAGCACCCGCATCTTAGAAATTAGACACTTACTTGGGTACCATTCGGGTAAATGTTCGAAGTCCGCTGCATATTTGAATACTCGCTTCACGGAACCCTTGACCCTATGAGTTTGAATGGTAAAGGTATTAAAACGAAGAAAGCTCGACCTATGTGCTGATCAATTGCGCATCTAATTAGCAGTCTCACCGCACTGAGGCATCATATTGTCTGCAAACGACGTAGACGGTGGCGCTCCTGCTGCCGCAGCGCCCCCTTGCCGCTGCGGGTACGCTACGTCCAGAGAAAGAAGCCTGCATTGATCCTATGAGGTTAGTAACCGCTTTGGTTTGAAACTTGTGGGTACGTTATGGGTACGTTTTGGGCGAACATTAAAGCTTAAAGTGTCGGCTTCGGAGCCACCACTGATGATGTAAGACTTGAGTTCGTTCGAGTTCGTTAGCTTACAGATTCACTGCCATTACTGAAGCTGGCATTCTTCAGTGCCCATGAATTCCAATTGCAAACTGTGTGGCAGGCAATTTAATATTCAGATATTTAACCTCGCCCTGCGTCGTGGCACCTGTCTGCGTCCGTCGCGCGTTCCTACCGCAGCAGTCGTCCGGCAGCAAATCTATCCTCGAAAAATAACCATAAGTTTACATTACCATCCGGTCGCACCTTCTACCCATACCCCACTTGCGGGAGCTCAGCGTCTGCGCCCGCCGACTTTCCGGTATACCGCCCCACCACGGTTTTCCTCCCAGCCGGACGTCGCCCGTCGCAGCAGAGCAGCACGCGCCTCCAGCTCCAACAGCCTTACGTCTGCACCTCCCTTACCAGCAGAAGCATTACCATCACCACATGCAACCACAGGCCTTTATGGCCTGTCGTGCGTCTCCTCACCGGCGCATTTCCGTGACTACTGGCGCTTCGCCGTGCGGCCCCGCCTGGATGCTTTGCTCCGAGCCGCCTCCAGGGAGCCCCCAGGGCCTGGCTTCCTCGGCTTTCTTGACCGCTTGCTTGCAGAGCTGCGCAGTGCAGCGGCGATGGCGCGGCACACGGCCACACGGCATGTCAGCCCCACTTGGCGGGAGGCAGGGGCTGAGGTGGCGGCAGCATGTACCAAGTATGAGACCTACGTTTTTCAAGTATGTCCACCTCTGATCGTTGGGACCGGGGGGGTGTTTGAACACTTCTTATCCTCAGTACGTTACAATCGTAACCTAGTGAGCCGTGGTAGCGATGCTCCACTTTTGGCTCTCTACCTAGCCCTGCGCCGCCCTGCTGATCGGCCAGTGGACCAGTGGCCGGCCATGACACGTTCTGCTTGAAGCCACCGCGTTGCTCTCCTAGGCGTAGACAGGTTCTCTGCAACTGGGTGGGTGGCGGGTTCGTTAGGTAGCAGATAAGCAGGAACATGCAATGATGTGTCGCAACACGGCGAATAACCGTGATGTGACGTTCCATTCCTTAAGTAGAATCCAAATACGAGATGTCGTACTATCGTCTAAGAACCTGCCTTCTCATTCTGAGGAACCTGCGCATACCAGGTGGAGCACCACCAGCAGATTTCTCCAATTTCTTGGGAAGAGGGGAGAAGGGAGGAGCTCTTCCGCCGACTAGGGAGCGTGTCCTCACGGGGGTACGGGGAGCCGCTCACGGGAGCGACCGAGAACTCAAACCTGAGAGTCACTTAAAAGTTTAGGTTGGAAGACTGGAAGGGTTTGAAATGGGTCTAAGGTCAAAGCCACTGCAATGAGGGTGGATAGCTGCGGGCGTATCAGGGACTCGCGGCATGTCCCATTCTCGCAGTGCATCCAGCTCCCTGACGGCTCGGTTCACACCCGGGCCCTCTGACATTGGAACGTGTGTATATAAATGCACTTGCATGGTATGGGCGGGGATCACTCAAACGGCGCTAGATGCCACCACCGTATGTATCACTCAGATGGGATATAGCGCTTTTTTGATCCATCTTCCGAACTCACGTGCGGTTTGGGTCCATAATTCCGTGTCCCCGACCCGACCCGAACCAAACCGGTTCTGAAATGCCATACAAAGCGACCCATTGCGTCCTGGAGAATCCACAGGCTTCCCTCGCTCCATTCAGGCGGCTGACGATGACCTGCTGTCCAAGTTGAATCTCACGGCGCAACGGCTGGCGGCGCAGCTCAGGACGCAGCAGCAGCAGCAGCAGCAGCCGCAACAACATGACGAGGAGGGAAGGCGTCCGGGGCAGGGGTGGACGCAGGAGACGCCGGTCCCGGAGCAGCTGTTGCGGCTATGTGAGCTGCTGCGGCGATCACTGTTGCGCGGCGGGGCTGGTTTGGAGGAGGCGGAGGAGGACGGACAGAGCCGACTATACGCCGTGCGGGTGCGGGTGCGGGTGCGGGATCGTTATGGTCAATCTTAAGGGACGGAACTGAGCAGCTTTGCTTGTGCTATCACTGCAACTTGCGTGCGAGGGGCGCGAGTGGGCTAGAGGGCCCCCGGCGTGGCATCGGGGATATCCCTTCGTAGCTCCGGACCGGAAGCATTTCTTAGGATGATGAAACCCTTAGGATGATGACACCAACAAAATACTCCCATCGCCCGAATGGGGTGTCTGGCGGGGCCGATATCCTGTGCAGCTTCTTCCTGTATGGAGAATGCCGCATTCTAATACGGATTTGGTAGGATACCCTAACCTGCACGGTCTCACGGACCTCCTCAACAGGGATGTGTCATAGGCGTGTCCGATGCGCGCCATCATGCACATACCAGGTAATAAGCAGAATTCTTGCATCAGGCGGTACAATATCTCTACGTAAGGAAATCTGGATGCGGTTCGATCTTTCGTCCTTGAGGTGTGGCCTGGAAACGTTCCCCTCATTACCCTTACTTCACAAGCTCCCTTCACTCCTCTCCCCTCCGCTTCCCCCTCACAGACCGCGCCCAGCGGCGTCCAGGAGCGTCTGTCTCGACTCCTAGAAATGGAACGCGACGCAGCGGCGTTGGTAAACGCCGCAGTTTTGACTGGGCAGGGCCCACCACTCGCGATATCGCTGGAGGAGCTGAGCCAGGCGCTTCAGGCCGCGCACTACAGCAAGGGCGGCCGCCGCCGCGGCCGCCGCGGCCACATCTGCTTGCAGACCTCCGGGTCTGTCGACGGCGGCACTGCGGCAGCCGGTAGCGACGGCGCAGGCACTGGTGGCAATGCGTTAAAAGAGGACCCTCTCCTGGGCCCTATGCTTGCGGCAGCTGCGGCAGCGGGAGTCCCGGCGTCCATGGGCCTGCCGCTCACTCCTGCCAATCTGCGTGCCTTGCTGCGGCACCACCCCTGCGGGGCCGTCCGGCGGGCTGTCTACGAGGCTGGGCTGCTGCCGCGGCTCGCGGCGGCGCTGCAGCACTGGGGTGAACTGGCGGTCGTGCGTCGGCGGTTGGCAGCGCTCCAGGGATACAGCTCTTTTGTGGAGCTGAGCTACAGCCGGCAGGGCCTGGCGGTGGCAGACGGGGAGACAGTGCTCGCGCTGCTTCAGGTACTTGGTTTCGGAGCTGCTTCGGGGGTTGGTATCGGCGTGTGTATGTGTACTGTAGGTAGTGGGAACATGGAAAACTTGTCCTCAAACAGGCGGGGTCGCTGCCGTTGAAGCAGTTCGCATGGATCTCGCCCACTCGCACGATTACAGTCTGGGTCTGAAGCATATATACATATGTATATGTGTACATAAATTAACATTATGTGACCGCGTGTATGTGTGTGTGTGTGAGATGTGCTAGTCAGGGACAATATGGACACATCCAAAAGGCGCTATCTGGCGGACAATACCAACCAACCTCCACCCCTCCCGTCAGCACTCAGTCTGCACAGCCAATAGACCATGTGCATCTCCTTGCGCGGCGCCCATGGGCGCGCGCCTATGACCCGTGGGTCGCTGCGTTTTTATTCCACCCACAGTAATATCATCCCGTATGCGTCTGATGTGTCTTGCAGGACCTCGCGGAGGCATTGAGGCCTGCGGCAGAAGCAGAGGTGAGACAGGGGACGCACGGAAGAAAGGTCCCCCTGTCTAGTGCCTGCTGCCTGCTGCCTGCTGCCTGCTGCCTGCTGCCGGGCTAGAAGGTGGGAAACACTTCCGCTCTTTTACCATCACCACGACTGAAGACAACAGCTCAGGCCCCTGTAACCAGCATGTGCCGATTGGGGTGAACGCAATATGCCAGTGGACGGGGGGGCCACTTTGGAATGAATTACGGTATTCTGAGAAAGCTGTCGGCCAGTGTAAAAGAAGCAATGGCGTCCTCGTGCGCCGAACCCGTACAACGGCGTTTCTTCTGCCTAGCAGTTGCGTGGATCTGGCATCATGAGCCAATTATAAAGTTGTGAAAAGCCGAAGAAGAAGATGGTGGCGCCAATAAGGTATCTTTGGTTGGACATCCTCACCGCGTCTTCAATCCTTCTGGCGTCCTCAGGTGCAAGAGCTGCGTAAAGCCATCATGCAAGCAGAGGAAGAGGAGGAGGAGGAGGAAGAGGGACACGTGGGAATAGAGGTGTGTGGGGCGGAGGAAGACGCGTATGGGGACGCAGCGAGAGAGGTGACAGACAGGCGCGCGGACGGAGAGGCGGGAGGTGGAGGCTCCCCAGGCGAACTCAGTCGGGACCCTCCGACTGCAGAATCCCCAGCCCTCCTGGAGCTGGCACCCTGGGACGTGGACTATGCGCAAGGGCTGATGACGAGGCGCCGCGGACTATCCCTCGGTGAGCTCGTATAGCCATCCTCGTATCGGGGCCGAAAGGTGGGCCGCGTCTTCGGGCCTCGGTCCGCGGAACCACGTCACCGTTACCTCCCGGCTAGGATCCCGCCGCCTAACCTAACCCCATCCAATGGACAGCGCGGTGACCTGGCTTTTGTGCATTCGTCGTGGGCCCGCGGGTCCCATCGGCCGCCCGGCTGTGCATTGGATGTGTAGGAGGTAAGGGCGCGGTAACGGTAATTGGTGGCTAAGCCTTCCCTTTCAGGCCGGGATAGGCTTCTCCGAAACCACACTTGAGCGGCCCCGGACTGTGTTGTTTTACGGGAATGAGACCAGGTGGCATTAAAACCGGGAAACTTCGGAAAGTTTGCGTTGCACCCACCGCACATGCCGTTGTCAGTCCCAGTCCCGCTGCCATCTCCCTAATGTGCCGCGGCCCACGGTCCTGACAAGACAAATCAAATGAAATCAAATCAAATAAAACAGTCCTTTGGAAATGTAACAAATAATTTTATTAAAATAATTTAGCCGTCGTGCTTCCTGTCACCACTTTGCTTGTCACCTCGACAGACTTCTCAGAGCTGGAGCCGTACATGCGCCTGGATAACATATTGTACGGCCTCAGCGATGTGCTGTACGACCTGATGCATGTACGGCTGGAGGTCGATATGACAGCGGGGTCGACAGTCACGCACGACAAGGAGTTCATCACATCGGAGGTTTGGGACCCGCGGGTCGTTCGCGTGACTGTGTGGACGGAGCGTGGCTTCGCGGGTACTGTGTACCTGGATTTCGGTACGGGGTACGGCACTCGGCAGCTGCGATTTCCGGCAGAAGACGTTGCGCCCAGCGCGGGAGACGCTGCGGACCTGCTGCAGGATGCGATGAGAGTGGCACAGGCGGCTGCTGGCAAGGAAGAACGGGGAGATCAATATAATCTTGAATCTGAGATTGGCAGTAGCTGCCGCAGCCTTGGCGTCAGTGGTGACTCCGACAATGTGCCGTACTATGCGTCGGCGCCAGCGGTTGCTGTCGGGTTACAGTGGGAATTGCGTGATGGCTGTGCAGGTATGTACATGCTTCTCACGGTGCCCCAGTCTTTGGGGGCCCATCAGGACAAGCTTCGTCTTTGCCGTCGGTTTCCCGACTGCCCATCCTTATGCACATTGACGTTTGCCTGATCCATCCTGATGCGCGCACCCTCGAAACCCGCAGGGATGACAAGCTGTCATCCCGTTGCGCCCTGCCCTGCCCTGCCCTGCCCTGCCCTGCCCTGCCCTGCCCTGCCCTGCCCTGCCCTGCCCTGCCCTGCCCTGCCCCGGCCAAACTTAACTTCCATGGTTCCTTGCGCTGAAATGAACCCACCCTGCCTGTCCCCAAAATTCGCAGCCCCTGACCCCCCCGTAACCCCTCAAGAACCCGCCTGTCAGCTGGCTGCTGCGATCACGTCATCACCTTTAACCCCTGCCTAGCCCACCCGTCATTTGCCTCCCTCCTCCAATGCTGTCAGGCAGCACATCCGCACTTCACGAGCTGCTCCATGAAATGGGACACGCACTGCACCTGGTCCTCTCTTCCGCTCCAAAACCTCTCCACAGCAGCGGTATCGTCACGTTCATGCACTGCGGCGGCCTCCACCTGCCGCTGGACGTGCTGGAGGTACCATCATCTTTGCTCCAAATGCTGGCGTACGATCCCGCGGTCCTTGCGCGTATTTGCCGTCCGCGCCGCACGCGGTTATCGCGACCATCGTCGCCCCGTCGGGTTGAGGACATCCCTGGCGTGGCGGATACAGCGGCGGCGCGGACAAATGAAGCTGCAGCGGCCGGGAGCGCGGCATCGATGCCGGCGGCATGTTCGGTGAATGACGAGGGTTATATGCCTCGGGAACTGTGTGACCGTGTGGCTGCCTGCTTGGCTGCGGAGAACTGCGGCGCCGTGTCCACCTTGCATAAGGTGTGTTCGCCACAATGTGCAGCTACGCGTCGCTCGCTCCTGTGCGTATTAGTGCCATACTGTTGTTTGAGGCCGCATGTTGATCTGCATGCCGGGGAGACTTGCGCATCGTTGCAATATCCTGCTATGCAGTATGATGTACGTATAGGTATTGTTGTAGGGTACCAAAGTTTTACTTATTAGAGTCCACATCTGTCCCTCTACTGGGTCGCTGACTTGGTTGCCGATGCGCCACGCGATGTGTTGCGGTCTCCGATGGCAGGTTCTGGCCAGTCTTGTGGATCAAGTGCTGCACTTCGAAGCGGTGGGGGGCCCAGATACAGACGGGAGGAAGCCGCAGGCGAGTGTGGATGTGGTATCGGTTTGGCAGGCGGTGCGGCAGGCGTACGGCGTCGTCCCGGGCTGCGCCGCCACTCTCAAGGAGGTACGTTCATATGGCAGCGGCGTTTGGCGGTGGTTTGGGAAAACCCCTGGGTGAGGGCCCTTGCCAGCCAGCGACCGCGCTGACGAGCTACAGAACGCACATCTGTAAATTCGCATTAGCAATCGGGTGGTCGAGGGAGGGCGTGAGATGCGCTATGCAAGCAGCGGAATGGCCGGGGGCACCTTACGGCCGGGACTTGCTCAGCGGATTCGTTCAGAAGACGTGAAACGCTTCATGTCAATGAGGGTCACAGAAGGGGGCTCCACAGAAGGGGCCTCCACAGAAGGGGGAGGAGGGGGAAATGCCGTTGCGTCTTGTTACGCCCCTCCGTGACCTCCCTACTGCCACTGCAGCTCGCAGCGCTGCCCGCCCTGGCGCATCACCAGGCAACCTTTCATTGCTATCTCATTGGACTCATGGCAGCGAGTGCGCTACGCCAAGCCCACCCCGTGGAAATAGATTCAAGTTCACCGTCGCCGCCGCTGCCGTCACGGCCGTCAGTGCCGCCGGGCACCGCCACCGCCGCTTCCGCCGCAGTCACAGCTGCGCAGTCGCCGCTGACAACAACAGTGTCTTCTTCGGAGCTGCCCTTCGCTTCCGGATCGCAACCGTCGTCTCCATGGGAGTTATCCTCATCGGCGCAACAGCTGCATCCGTGCGCCTCAGCCTTGGATGAGTCAGCTGCAGGTGGCCATGTCGATGTGGAGCCCGCAGAGATGCCGGCAGCACCAGCACCAGCACCAGCGATGCCACCATGGGGTGGGATTCGAGGGCTTGTGTTCGGGGCGGGTGGGTGCAATGATCCAACGGCGCTCCTGGTCCGCATGCTGGCGGCGACCCCGCCGCAGCCGCTGCCAAACGCACTGCGTTCGACAGCTTGTACGACATCTGAAGGGAAGGGGGTTTCGAGTTCTCTCGAAGACGTGGCACCTGTAGTTGCGCTGCTGGCGAGGTTTGCGCGGGAGTTCGTGGGAGCGGAGGGCGAGGACCGATGGACGGCTGGAAGGGCGCCAACCGAGGGGCCCTAGATGAAGGCAACAAACATGTATACCTCCACACACATATATGCCTCTATTTCACGGTACATGTATACCTCGCGGGGGATATCCCCGGCAAAGGTGACATTCTGGACATCATATATATATATATATATATGTATATATATATATATATATTATGAGTGTGTGTGTGTCTGTGGGGGTGCTCTTATAATCTTGTTGGACGCCGCGGCTAAAACACGGTCCGATTTCTTCTTCTCGTCGTCCCTGGAGGATGACCTTGCGGTCGGAATTACCTAGGTGTGTGTGGCCTTTGCGAAGGGGACCAGTTCGACGGTGTTACAGCGCGCTTTCCCGGCATCCAGGGAGGACGTCAGGCCCTGTCCTCGCTATTCTGGGGATCTACTTCGAGCCGGAACGATGCCATTCCAACATTCTCTATCCTAACCAGTCAGTTCAGATGATCCGATGTAACGATGCAGCCTTGTTGCCAAATGTGGGTGGGTGAAATGTGAGGAAGTCCCCCAAAGTTAACATAATGTGTGGACTGGTGTGGATGGGTGGGCATGTGGCATTGATGAGATCTCTTAGCAGTTCTTCTGCATTGCTAATATATCACAAGCCAGGTCCTTTTTGCTTGGCCTACTGTTTAGCAGGTAAACAGTAGGCCAAGCAAAAAGGACCTGGCTTGGAATGGAACCTCTTGTAGTTCCAAAGTCTGGAGATCCTTTAGGACCAAGTCCCCGGGCTTCGATGCTGTATGAATCCCGCGCATTAGTAGGTTTGGTTTTGCAGCCAAGAGCCTCGGTGTATCCAGAGGTGCTATCGCTCCATATTACCACACCGGATCTTGTCAAGCGGCCTTGGGCATATCGCCGGAAGCCATCACCGCAGCGGCAGCATTGGCCGCACGCCGACCGCCTTGAGGTCCAACATCGTATCTATGACCTCGTCGTCCGTCTCTCCCAGCCCCAGCATAATCGACGACTTGGTGTACACGCCGCAATCCTTGGCGGCACGCAGCACGGCGAGCGTCTGCATGTAACTGGCCCGTGGGTCACGCACTCGCCGCTGCAATATGCGCGTGCACGTCCAGGCCAGAGCGGGCCAGGTGGCGCACCTAAGCGGTGGGCCGCCGAGAGGTCAGTAAGTAGGACCAAGGCGGAGGGGTGAGAAGACAGCGGAACATAACACCCCTAACGGGGTAACAGGGTCTGTTGGGAATTCCTAAGGTTGGGAATATGAACGAGAAGAAATCAATACTTAAATGGGTTGGGCAAGAATGCGTGCGTGAACGCGAAGTAAAGTGGGGTCTTGCAGGGAACAGCATGTTACATGGGGGAGGGAAGCAGCGCATTGAACCTGAACAGAGGAAAGAGTTCATTGGCGTCGGGGCATGATATGAGTGGGAATAGAAAGGGGGAAGCCTTAAAGGCTTGGTGCTTGGGCGCTTGAGGCAAACCGAACTACCGGTCATCCAAGGGAACAGCGTTGGTGTCGCGTGTGCAACAATGCCAACTATGTAGGAGATGAATATCACGTGCTGATGGAATGCCCCGGTTATGCTGAAGCGCGCGCAAATTTTGCTAGGTTAGGGTTTGTGCAGGGTGCTACTATGCTCCAAATAATTTCGGTGAAGGATCAACTAGGCTGTGTCCAATTATTCATAGCATTCGGCTTAAGCGGCTTTCTATGATGGATAGGACGTTTTCCTACCTTTCTTTTTTGTTGTTTTTGTTGGTCTTTTTTTCATTCTAGCTGTTTAATTTTCTTTTTCTTGTTTCTGTTTGTTTTGCGGTCCTTTGAGCCTCCTGGCTCGTATGGGCCTACGAGTTCGGTCTAACAAGTTTGTAATTATCATCATCATCATCCCACAGAGTTTCTTGCACAATTCAGAACTTGTTTTCTGCTGAATGTGAATTGATCCTTGGTCAACTACCTTGGAATAAACTTTTGGTCTAGCTACTCTCCATGTCCAACCACGAGTTTCCATCGAGCCGTTCCGGTTATTGCATCTAACATGTGACATATTAAATTTACATAATAATCCTCCTAGAAAATGAGGATAATCAGTCCGCAAATCTGCACATGTACCATGGCACCACTGGCGTTGGCAGTACATTTTCTTCTCTGTCGTTTCTGTGCCCACAACCCTTACTCATACAATCTTATATCCGGACGTATAAGATACCAGTGATAGTTACATCTTTTGATGTTTTCCTTATTGGGTTGAAGACATAACTGCCTACTGTTCTGAAGGAGCCTATGTTCACCCATTTGTGATGTGAGACATTGAATACCAATTTTACAAGCAGCTTAAGCTTAATTAGTTTTCACATTGTTCTGGGACTACCGGTATAAGAGAGTGAGCAAAACTTTTGGAATGAGGCTGCCTTAAAGGTTGCATTAAGCTGTGGATAGCATGCTGTCAATTAATCCTTGGAATCATGGTTGGAAACTTGCACGCCATGTGGAAGTGCGAGTAGGTCTTTGGGGTGCTTAATGCAGCGACCTCGCAACGTGAGAGCCGCAAAGGTTCGGTCAGGATGGCGGCTTCTGTAATCATGCACGGGTAAGTTTGGTTCTGGAATAGCAACGCTTGGAGGCAACGGTCGGGAACCCAACACGGCACGGCGACTGCAGATGGGAGCTCACAGCTCTCTTCCTTGTCTTCCTCTTCATCACGCTCTTCTGGGACTTTCTAGTGGTAAGATCAACAGTATGCCTGTACAGAATGTTCTGGGTCGTTTGCCGGAGCAGCGCTTGCAGACGACGCATTACAACCTCCGCGCAGGGATTCCTTACATTCCTCAATAACATTTTGCGAGGCAGAAAGGCAAACTGGCTTGCTCGTGTGAAGGATGAACTTCTTGCGCTGGGCGTGGTGTCACTTGTACTTCTGTTCGTAGAGGTACGTGTTGTCCCAGGGGAAAGCCCTGGGGTGTCTGCGGGGTGCGGGATTGTGCTCAATACTCACAGCCATTCGCACATTGCCTCTGAACCACGAAACCTCTAAGCCCTAAAACCTCCGCCACCTGCTTTTGCTCGCTCTTCAAAACCCACCGATACAAAAACGCCGGCCTGCAGCCTTCCCTACAAAAAATCTGCATGCCCAAGGGCAAATCTTCCTCAAACGGGTCAACGGCGAGCTACCCTCCTTCTCCGCCACCCGAGTACGGCACATACTATTGCGACGTGGGTTATCGTCAGGTTTTTCCCAGAACGGTGATCCATGCGGCGCACTATCTCCTTTTCTACTTGGCCATCGTGCACATCCTTTTCAGCCTGCTCACCGG
The DNA here is from genome assembly GCA_019650235.1 of Volvox reticuliferus. Classification (NCBI taxonomy): domain Eukaryota; kingdom Viridiplantae; phylum Chlorophyta; class Chlorophyceae; order Chlamydomonadales; family Volvocaceae; genus Volvox; species Volvox reticuliferus. The sequence goes on from BNCP01000022.1 coordinate 722,214, forward strand.
CGTAATCACCAATGTCAAGGTATGTGCACAGCGAGGTGGTGACGGGAAGTGGGAGCGGGTGCCCGCATAGCAATTCACGGCTCAGAGCCCAGGTTCCCTTCCAAACCTTTACGTGACTTGCCATCTTCCCTAACCATGACTCTTTCCGTCTCTCCCTCTATTCGCAGCTTGCAAAATGGAGCGCTCTAGAGCGCACAGCACGTAAGGAGCAGAATATTCCTGCAGTGGCCTTTCTGAGGTAGGTCCCGGGGTGGGCCGGTCGACAGCAGGATAGCCTGGAGCGGATGGGACAAGGTGAGAGGGGCGAAGCTGTTCGGGATAAAAGAGGGATGGTGAATACGGTCCAGAAGACACGGAAGCATAAAGATGGTGGCCCCGAAGACGCGGAGAGTTTAGAGTTCTTTTGCCCAAATAGAGATCCCGGGCAGTTCGTATGCCTTGCGCGATACCGATGCATGCCGTCCCACGGCTTAACAGGACATACGTATTACATTGGCTTCTGAGACAATGCCTGGTTTGATTCATCATCAGTTTGTTTGATTCGTCTGAAAAATCATCATGTGCTTCGCACCCAATGTTTTCTGGATTCTGGATTCTTGGGGTTTCGGGTTTCCCATGCCGTGCCATTCATCATTCCCCCGTTTCCCTTTCCGTCTCTCGCAGGATCTCCTCCGTGATTGCCCGCGCCAGTGACCCCGCGAGCTTCCGGCTGGGAGTACGAGTGCGAGAGACGTGGCGTGACGCCATCGGCTTTGTAGATCAGGACCTGTACTCACTGCTCCGCTTCATGTGCGAGAAGCGCTTCCGGGCGCACTCGGTAGTCCTGAAGAATTTCAACTTCCTCAATATGTGCGAGCAGTGCTTGGAGGCAGAGCTCAACGAGGTAAGATCCAGAAGCCGCACCCCGCCTCACCCCAGCGCTTTTTATCGACCCACAGCCGCCGTGGCCGCTGAGGCATCCGCTTAACCATCCGCTTGACCATTCCTTTGCCCAACCAGGTGTACAGCCATGCCTGGCTGCTTGTGTTCATGATGGCGCTGCTGCTCCTGTATAACCGGCGCGTGTACCAGATGGTTTGGATTTCCTTTTTGTGCGTCGCCATGATGGCGCTTATGGCTGGGAACATGCGTTGGGTGATGAAAAAGACGGCACGTGAGGCGCGAAACCTGTGGCGCAAGGTGCAGGGCATGGGTGGCTTGGAGCGCGACGATGGCGAGGAAGGCAGCGATGCAGCGGAGCAGGATGCAGCTATCAAGGCGACTGAGGTGGCGGCAGCAAGAGCAGGGCTGCCACCAGATTATGTTGCCGCAGTCGGCGGCCCAGGCGCGCAAGCGGCGATGCTACAGCTTCAGCGAGCTGGCAGACTTGGCACCGACGTGGAGACCGGCGTGGAGGGGGATGTAGTTAACCACCAGCGGATGGACCAGCAACATCAGTTTCGGCTCGGTGGGTACTGGGTAAGGCTACCAAACACACAATCCGGCACCTGGGGCTGGGGCTGGGGCTGGGGCTGGGGCTGGGGCTGGGGCTGGGGCTGGGGCTGGGGCTGGGGCTGGGGCTGGGGCTGGGGCTGGGGCTGGGGCTGGGCTGCACGTGGTACAGATTTGGATTTGAGTCCAGCTGGTGTATCACAGCGCACATGTACTGGCGGTGCCCTCCTATTTTCGGTATTCCTCTTGCATGGTGTGGTTTCGGTACATCGCAGGTGCGAATGCTGGGCGAATGTCAATGAAGCGACCTCACCAGCAGCTGCGCTTCATGTCCTCCATGCGTATGGGAGGGTACGGGCCGAGGCCCATCGGGGAATCCCTGGAGCGCGGCACCAACACGGGACACAATTTGACGTCAGACACCGCCGCCATCGCCACCGCCATCGCATCCACCGCTGTTGCAGCCGCTTCAAGTGCTGCTGCCTGCGCCCGTAGCAGCGGTCCAGGATGGCAGAACAACCACGGCGTCGGCGGGAGCGCCTCTTTAGGCATTACAAACGACGACGCCAGTCGTTCGCAGCACCAGGGGGGGGATACCTTGGTGGATTTGGTTGAAGCGTGTCGCGAGGCGGGTTGCGCTGCAGTGGCCGCTCACGCCGCGGCGAATAGCAACAGCGGGACCCACTGCCGATGCAGTAATTGTTGTAGCTACAGACAGAGTCATAGCGGCCGGCAGTCGCAGCATGCATCTATCTCCTGGTGGGAGCGAGTAGGTGCAATTGGGCTGTCCGGCGGTGCGACGGCATGCCCGGGCGTACACGGTACGGTGTCGATAGTGCCCTGGCTGGGGCGGCCCGAGTCCCGACGTTCTTCGGGGTTTTGTTGCGGCCCCTATGTTGTACGACAGACTGGGAACCGGGCTGTTGCCGGCGGCATCGGCGGTGGGCTTGCGGGAACTGGCTGCCGTAAGCGCGTCGTCGGGCGAGGGCTCGAGCGATGCCACGGTCCTGGTCCCCTGGGTGAGGGCACGATCAGTAACCCGCTGTACGGTGCGAATGAGGGCGGCGTTGTCACTGTTGGACGACTTAATGGTACGCAGCTACCCTTCGGGCACAGTTTGCAGCTTGGTATGCCGCCGCAATGGAGCAGCTATGGCGGCGCTGTGTCTGGCGTCGGTCCAGGGCCGTCCGGCTTTCCTTACGGCATCCCAGCAGAGGCATCGACAGCGGGCTTTCATGCAGCGCCGTTTGGCGGCGGCGGTGCCAGCAGCGCCACAAGCATGATTGCGGCCGCGGCTGCGGCGCCTTATGGCGGCTCGGCCATTACCGTGCCAGCGGCTCCAGTTCCACAGCAGGCGGCGGTGCTGCCGCCGCCGCCGCAGGCAGACAATGGTCAGTGGGGCTCCAACCCTTCCTCGGGTAGCCCTGAGGAGGCCGACGAATCAGCGTCCACGGGGACGGGATCCGGCAGCGGTGGCAGCCGCTCTAGCGCCGGCCAGCGCACGAGCAAGGGCCACCGTCACAACCGTCACAACCATCCTCATCCTCATGGCAGCCGCGTGGGCGGCGAAGGCGGCAAGAACGGCCATGGTGAGGACGAGGAAGATGAGGATTTCCACTCGGAGACGTCCATCATGGAGCACGAGCTCGCTTCCGGAATAGAGGAGAAGATCACGAGGTTGTTCTTCTTCGGCCGGCCGTTTATGCTGCTGTGGTTCTTCAACATCATCTTCGCTCAGGCCTCCCTCACGATGACCATGTCCATGGCCTTCGTCATCCCATACGACAAGTTCGACTACATCCGGGATGTGGCGATGCCGATGTACATCTGGCTTCCAGTGGTGCTGACCAACTTGATGCTAGTCTTCTACGGTTGCTGGGTGTTCCTTCCTCAGTATGCGCTCCTGTCGGTTGCCGGTATCCTTGAGCCGCACGAGGTGATGGTGGAGATCAAGCGCAGCAAGACAGCGGACAAGACAGAGGAGGGCATATCAGCGTAAGGCTGCCATGTTGTGAACGTGTATCGCACCCTCTCACGCTGTAACTCCCTCGTGCCGCTCCGTGCCGCTCCGCAATGTCAGGGTAGCCCTCCCTTTCTCTCCGCTCATCATTCCGCGTACGTCCCATCGGAGGACGAAAGCCCGACACGGCCCCGTCCCCGTCTCCGCCCGCACCTCCGTCCCCGTCTCCGTCCTTTTCCTGACTTCCCGTTCGCCATAACGGGATTCGTCCCTTCTATTCATCTGGAATGCTGAGTGTTGATGTTGTATCCCTCCTGCTCATGTGGAATCACCATCTTATTCCCGCCCCGCCCTCGGCCCTCGGCCGCGTCCCCCGTCCTCCCACCCTCACCTGCACCACGGTCCCACAGGATTGTTCTCGAAAAGATGTCCGACTATTTCATCGGTCGCCATGACGGCGAGACGCGCTTGTCTACTGCTTTTATCGTGACGCTAGCAAGCCAGGCGGGCATTATCCTAGGCCGAGATTACAAGCCGCAGAAGCACATTAATAAGGTGCGAGCAGACGGCACCGAGATCGTGACGACTAATCCTAACGACTGCTTCGCCCGGTTGTCCATCACATGTCTTGCGAGCTGTCCATTCATGTTGTACGGAATGGCTGATGAAAGTTTGCGTTCATACCCTAGCCAACATACGGCTCTCCTTAGCCGCCATCCTTTCTCTGATTCCCTGACGATACCGAATGGGTCTTTTTATCGCCCCAGGCGTCGCTGAAGCCCATGTACAGGGAATTTATGATGGTGTGGCACGACATTGCCTGGTACGGCGAGCTGACAACACCGTACATGATTAAATGTGAGTGGAGCGGGGCCGTGGAGACTTGAGCGCGGTGATGATGGGGGCTGCAGCATTGCAGCTTGGGACGTGGGCATAAGGCTTGGTTAGGTTTGAACTTGTCGCTTCAGGAAGATGTCCGGAAGTTGGGAAGAAGGGCCGGGCCACATATAAATGTCCGAACAGGCAGGCAAACGCCAACTTCAGAGGGCCTGCACGTGTAATGTTATCTGTGCGTGCGTCCGTATGTACGTGCGGATGTGTTACGTATGCACTGAGTCACAGGCTTCTCAGAAGCTGTGAGATAGGGAGGCGTAGGGGGCACCTTAGCCCCTTCAGAGGCTCCGGTCATAGAGCCCCAAGCCCCAAGCACCGCGCATGGACCCACAGCGGTTGTGGCGAGCCAGGTGCTTCCCAGGTCGGGCCCGGCTTCACAGCCGCCACTGGACCCAACTGGTTTTCGCGGTTTCTACGGAGGATGGCGCCTGCGCCCTCGCGTTTGCTACGATTCCGGCTCCCTTTCCGGCTCGCTTTAAGGTGCTCTCAACACACACACACGCACACACACGTGAACGCACACACACACACGTGAACGCACACACACACACGATACCAACACCATATACACGCGCGCGCATTTGCTCTCCCCCAACACCTGCACTGCCCATCCGGCCGCCATTTTCTTCAGCGGATGTGCCTGAGTTTAAGGTCGCCTTCGACGAACTGGACGAGGACGGCTCCGGTGCACTCTCCTTTGGCGAGCTGGCGAACATGATTCGCAGCCTGGGCACATATGCTACAGCGGGGGATGTGGAGGCGATGCTTTGGGAGATCGACATCGACAATTCGCACAGCATCGGCTATGACGAGTTCGTGAAGTTCATGGTGTACGCATTCTTTGACACCAGGCAACTAGGTGGGTCGGAGCCTGTGTGTCTCGTTCAGCAAGTTGGATGGCTGGGCGGCTCTGATTTTGTGGGCCCCTACCCTTTTCCCTGTGGATGGACGGATGGACGGCAGCCATTGGGATCGGTCTTGCTTTCTGGTGCCGTTGATACGCGGCGCAGGGACGTGCCCATTACCGCACAGGGTAGATCAGGGCCTCCTGGCCCCATCTCATGCAGGGCTTCGTCTTACCTTGGGCGTGACCTTGTCGACCGAGCTGTGTCCTCCCACTACCGTTCCCACCACAGGGTATATAGACACGTTGGCGCTGATGGAGGCCATGGAGCGCCTGGACATGTCCATTAACGAGATGCAAGCATCTGTCCTAATGAGCGTCGGCAACTGTGAACCGGAAGAGGAGGTCAAGGTCACGCTACGCCAATTCTTCGGAATGTTTGAGAAGGTGCAATTTGAGGAAGTGGAGGCGCTCAAGGAGGCGCAGGACGATGAAGCCGCAGCGGCGGCGGTGAACGGCTTCCTGGGTCGCACGAAGGAGCTGTTATCTTCCGTTGCATCCAGAATGCTAACTGTAAGCCGCCTGCCGGAGGCGGCCGGGGGCGGCAGCGTGGGCAGCTGCTCCGTGATTCAGACGGAAGGGCTGTCGATGTCAGAATACCGCCGTGGCATCTCGGGCTTGAGTGCCGCCGCTGGGCCAGCGCCAGGAAATGTCCCTGGCGTCAGCGTGAGTCCTGAGCCGGGAGGTGGTGGCGGTGGGCCGGAGGGTGTGCGGGGCAAGCAGATGTCGCGCCTGGCCGTTGTGACTAAGCCGCGACAGCCGTGAAGCATCGAAAGCCGTTTGCGGGAGAAACCTCGTTCGGTCTCCCGGCCACGGCGGGGATGCCAGGGGGCAGGGGGCAGGGGGCAGGGGGCAGAAGCGTCATCCACGGATTAGGAGAAGCCATTTACGCTTACTGGGGAGAGGCTCAATGCTAAGAGGCGCATGCGTATCACTCGTGCTCCAGCGTATGAAGGGAGGAGGTGCGGTTCCCTCAGAACGGTTCCCTCAGACGGAATGACATCCATAAGGCTGAACGGTTCACGGTATCTATGCTAATTTCATGCTTCAGTAAATTCGTATTGAAAAGGCGAACGGCGGACTTCGGCATGAGCACCAAAGCCGGTGGCAGGTGTTTTCCATGTGTGTTCTTCTAATTGCTAATATAAGCTCAAACGGTGGGAAGGGGGCAAAGATTCAATGGAATTTACTGTGCATGAGGTGGTGGTGATGGTGATGGTGGCAATGGTAGCTTGCCAGTGGGGTGCTCTTTTTGCTGCTGGAGGAGCCGATATACGCCACCACAGTGGCCATGGCGATTCGGCTCTTGCTGCACGGGGAAATCCCTAATAGTTGCTGCGTGATGTGGAACCGGATGGGTAAACGCATGCCTGGTCTGGGGAAGCGCACTGCACTGGGCTGCGATGGCGGATTATTGCGAATCCGCGCCGCTGAGGCTGCTCAAGCCAGTGATAGATGGTATTTTGGGCTTCTAATATGGGGATGCCGCTGCGACTGCTGCAATAAATGGCAGCACTAACGGCTGCGATAGCGGCTGCGTCAGCGAGGCTTCATATCAGGTACGGCTAACATACTGGCTACGCTACTGGCGTGACACCGCAAACAGTTGAGGCGCATGGATGGGTCGGTGGCCAGAGGGCCATTTTCCAGCTAGCTGGCAGGCCAGTTGGCCTCCCTCCCCGGCGGGCACGAGCAGGCGGATGGAATAAAAAGAGCTTGGGCGTAGCGTACCAGGTGCGCGGGCTGGCGTGAATCATTGGGTGGCTGGTCACTGGCCTGATCAGGAGTGCGCAACTGCATGCCTCTGTTTGCTTTCTGCCTGCTCGGTGGCTTCCGTCAGTGTCGCTTTGGGATCTTTACTGGAAAGAGGTCGTTCCCCGAGCGACGGTGCGCGCCGGTGTTTTTGCTCGTACACATCCGGTGCCACACGTTCGTCAGGGGCCGCGGCTGCGATCCTGTCGTCCTGCAGCGTGATTTCAATTACCTTGGAGCGTTAGGCAAAGGACAGGGAACAAGATTCAATGCTCCAGTATTATTCGTACGGTAGTCAACATTTTTGTTTAGCATAGCACTATATGCCATTCAGGACTCCATCAGAGCCGTTGTTTGGGCAGTAGGCGGGTGTGTGGTGTGGGCTGTGCAGTAGTGGATAGGGATCGATGTGTGGTGGGCCTTTTTGTCTTATGAGTGGGGAGAAATGCACGAGGGAAAAGGCTGTGCATGGCAAGCGCACTGGTCTCGAGCTGCAGATCACGCTCCCAAGCATTAACGTGCCTACAGGTAGGGCAGTCCTGCCGATGGCGTAAGCGCTTGCAGATTGCATAAGCTGGGCGGGAGAAGGAATGAGAGAGGGAGGGATTGCAGAGGGCGAAACGGCTGCTAGGCCTTGGCGTCAGGCTTGGCGCTGCAGGAGCAGTGCACACATGGCCGTGCCACGCCACCACGCCACGTTGCTGGCGCCTGGACAACGGCGCCGAGATGCGCTCTTTCTGTGATCCCCCTAAGGTTTGCGTCCGTAATTTTTCTTTTCGCATGTCCACGTAAATGAGAACTGGGTTGCCATCCTGTGTGTATATTTGCGCGCCCTGTTGCACGCAGCCGCATATAACATGTCCATCTCCTTAATGAAACATTTGCTTGGGGTGGGTATGCGGCTAAGGAAGCCATCTTTTAGGAAGTTGATCATAGCCAGATTTTACAACGGTTTGCCCGCGCATGTGTGCCGTGTATGCGTGTGAACCTGGTGGCATGTCTGCGCCTGGCGATCAGACTCGACTCACAAGCGGGGCTGCTGGCCTGACTGGCTGATGTGCGGATATGTGGAGAGCGCCGGTATGACAAAAAGTCTGCTTCTGTTCGCACGCATTTCGCTAGGCAAGTGCGGTGCTTAGCAGCCGTTGTCAAGTGGGCGCGGACGATACTGACAGGCAACCATTTGGGGCTTCAACGCACGGCTCCAGCTCTTGGCCTTCACAGCTGCAGGAGCGCTGTTGTGGTGCCTTGCGCTACAACCTGACTGCCAGGGGAGAGCAGCGCACGGAGAAACGCTCCATGGGACGAGCGCATCAGAAGGTTCTGTGCCTTGTAGCCTTGGGCTGTTTCGGTCGTCCGCTGTCCGCTCCGCAACCTGCTGGCAGCCATCCGCGCAGAAGAAGGGCACGCGAGCCAATGATAGACCTCGGCCGCCGTCTTAACGCCCTAGAGCCTATTTCTTGGGACGACGTTGTGTGTGGATGTGGACCCTCGTTTTTATCATCGGCCCTTGGGGCTTATGGGACCGGGTGGAGCTAAATGGGCTTAACGCTGTCGCACCGTCACTGGGCCGCGGCTAATATGCTCCACCCTGGTCCCGCTGGGGGACGGGTTCTTGAGGCATTGTGCAGGCATCATTTATTCCTGATGCACGAAGTAAATGTTCAATGTGCATTTGTGAGTTCCCGTGGGAGTGTGCGGGTTGCATTTTCACAACTCGACACCTGCGTCCCTTGTGGAAAGAGAAGCCCATGTACGACTGAAACCTGAGACGTGTCCTGAGGCGTGCCCAACGAATTGTGTACAGCGAATGCGGTTGTGGGCGTGTGTCACGTGTCAAGAATCAGCATAATGTGACCGTATGTATGTCTTTATGCTCGTGTGTGCTTTCATTTCCCTGTCGTTCAGTGACCTTTCATTCATACCAAGTCCGTCAGAGACTAGTAGGGACGCGGAAGAGAGCGGCCCTTTGGTGCCACTCATGATGAATGTTTGTTCAATGATTGCCAGTCTGCAGGGCCTTGAGTGCGCGGCCCGCTGACGGTGTGTGAAGGCCACATCGAATCTCGCTGCAATACGAAAAGGAGTATTGAGACGTGGAATGAGTGATGAAACGGCAGCTGGACGGGGCACTGCGCGCGAGTCAGCCCAACAGATTGGATGCTTGCTCTTAACCTGGGCCTTTTTTGGGGCGTACAGAAAACTGGGATGTACCGCGCGGCTACACATGCTGACGTGCTTTTGCCCATCGGCAGGTCGTGTATGATACCTGCGTCCCTCATTTCGAGCGGACAGGCTGAAATGATGACATGGCCGCGCAGCAGGGCCTCAAACTTCCATCCTCGTTAGGATTTTCAACAAGCTTAAGTTAGTTTTTTTGTGAAGGCAACTGACCGATGCCAGTAGCTGCGTTTTGCACTTCGGCTCCCAGTTGATGCCACCTCAGACCTCACGTCCACATGGTTACACGTCCAGTCTGGAAAAGCTCTCCAAGGCACATTCTTGCAGTCGCACAAGCAAAAGGTAAGAGCGCGAGAGGCCGTGACGTCCACGGCTGCCCACCATTGTTCTAGAGGATTAACGGAGAATAAGCTGGAACCTCCTAAGCTTGTTCAGTTATCCTCGTCAGTCCCCTCCTGTGGGCCTAGCAACGGTGCGATTTGGTATGTACATATATGGTACATTAAGGCAAGATTACCGACGCTCTTGAAGACAATCACCATAAAACTAGTCTCCGACACTCTGCCACGCCGCACTCATATCTGCGGCCAGGAAAGCAAAACAAACGACGCACTTCCTAGGCGGCTAAGCTCTGCAAGACCATCTTTCTGCCCGTCTGAATCCTTATCGACGATTCACGGACTGCGTACGGATGTAGAATCAGACATGCCCATGTGTACGGCGGTGAATAAGGACAAAACTGGCGTACATTAGCGAGGCTATCAACAAGCGAGCTACACCCCTTAAGGCTGCCGAATAAACATGACCGAAGCCGTGTTATACAGCACGCGTCAGCGTCCGCTCCGTAAGTCTTCATCACCCTGTTCGTGCGCATCCCCCCCAATCTTCGCAGCCCCACATTGCGTCCTGATTTCGCTGATCACCAAAACCGTCAGCTGACTTTCATCGCCGTCCCGTCGCTGAGACGCCGCGAGCTGCAGAGCGCCTGCTGACGACTGCAAAGCTCTTAAACTGCCGGAGAGCTTGGCGCTGCGCTGTAGCAGCTAGCCCCCGAGGAGCGCAGGCACACGCCTTTGAACGCTGCGCCCGAGCGGCGTATCCGCGTGCCGCAGGCGCTTGCACATAGCTGTTAGGTCGTGCAAGGGTCAGTCCAATTAACCATGGCTGAGCAATAAGTGAGGACGTGGGCCAAAGACAGTGCCCGCGGAAGCGGTTTGGGGAGTACCGAGTGACGTTAGGACATCGAAGCATCAACGCTTACTTTAAACAACGCATAACTCCCTAGGTCAGCAATCAGGAATTGGCCGCATGTTTCCCACCCATGATACCATCCCCCATTAGCTCCGGCCCCGTCCGCGGCCTCCGAACCCGCCGCGCCCCCCGAAGCCGCCGCCACGCCCCCCGAAGCCGCCACTACGTCCACCAAAGCCACCGCGCCCTCCATCCCGACCACCAAAGCCGCCGCCACGCCCGCCAAACCCCCGTCCGCCATCTCGACCACCACGTCCACCGCTGCGCCCTCCTCCACGGCCTCCTGCAGATACACCGTATCACAGGAGGTAAAGCTTAAGTAAAGGATAAATGTGTTGTGCCACACAGTAGTTTCACATCAAGTAATGCAAGTAAGTAAGTAAGTAAGTGCCCAGCAAGTAATGCTGGGCTGTGGCAAATCCTTCCCTAGCATGTTCAGCAAAGCGGTACATCCCGAACGTCGCATCATAGATCTCAACGATCGTCGTGCAGTACACGAGATTATGGGAACATGAGGTATTTGGAAAGAAGATTTGCATGCCCTCCACGCGCATCCGAGTTTCCTTGCACTTCCTCGTTGCCTTTCCACAACCTTGAACGGCATAAGCGGACAGCGATCAACCTAAATGACACTTACCCCCACGTCCTCCGCCGGGAGTAGAAGCCCCCTTAGGCTTGGGTAGGAAGCGCTCGAGGGGCAGCAACTTCATCGGGTCGATGTAAAACTTATCTCCTGCCTTGTATGAAGTCGCAATCACACCCTCCGACATTTTTATCGTGAAAAACTGCAGAGCGCCAACGCAATGACAAGTGGCTGCGAAGCGAAATTGAGGTAGGAGTGCCCCTGCCCCGCTCAGGTTAAAATGTACGGCGGAGACTTCATTATTACTTATACAGTGTGTCTGCCACATGAGTTCTAATCCAACAGGTGAAGATTGCCGCTGCTCCCAGACGCTCCCATCCAGAACCATTCCATGACTATCGGGACTTCAGTCCTGGGAGAAGGGACTGTGTATTTCCGCGATAAACACAGAGGATACTCACCACGTTGTTTATTGAGCCAAGGATTTCCTCCACCTTCCCAATCTGAGTCTTGTTCTCCAAAAAGATAGGTGCATTGAAGTAGGGAATCTGCAAGGCGTAATAACACCGTGGTAACACCGGTTGTCGCCACGCCAATAACATCATATAATACCTTCTCGTTCGTCAGTTTGACTACCGCTTCGCCCTCGCATGCGTGGGCAAAGGCGCCTGCCTCGACGACGGACTCTGGCGGCCCCGCATCGGCGTAGCCGCCTCCACCCCTGCCGCCACCGCGACCACCAAACCCACGACCACCTCCACCTCGGCCGAAGCCACCACGGCCTCCAAAATCACGGCCGCGGCCGCCTCGGAGCGGCGGCCTCATTGTGGTGACGTTTGTTGTCTTCCAATCGAGCTGACTACGATTTCTAATAGGTGAAGGCCTAGATTATAATGATCACTGAATGTGTCCTATTACTTCGTTTCGTTCCAAAACTTCTCGGCGAGATGACGGCGGCAGTCACCGAACCAATGAATTAGATAACAAATTCGGTATGTATGTTTTGCACCTTTCCATAAACGAAACTATAGTGTACTTATTTCATCTGTGGATACAGCTTTTCTTGATATTGTACGGAGACCTTTCAGTTAAAAACGATCGAGTTTACCACCTGGACGCCAGCTCTGCATGACTTAACATTGCACAGCTTACGAACGGGGCTTCTATGCACAGAAGAGGCGAGAACCAGCAACAAGTCGACGTCCTTCCGCCGGCCGTACGCAAAACCCTCCGCCCCAGCAAACGGCCGCTGCAATGGAAGCGGTCGGCAGGTCCACGCATTCAAAAAAAGATGCAACCCATCATTATGTCTTCCACCAAGCGCACGGAAAGTCACACCCATGGCCACACACATAAGGTGCCGCCTGCGCCATAGGTGGCACATCCATCCGCGAACGTCCTCAGGACCAACACTTCCTCCTACTTTCAACAGCACCCTACACTACCACGTCCCCTGTCATGTCAAATCCGATATGCGGTGCATCATGAAATGCACCTCGCATGCCCCTGACTAAAACGGTCATATAGCGTTGGCACTGGACCATCGCTATCCGCCACCATGGCCTCGTACGTCCAAGCGCTTCAAGCACAACCCGTGACTGCAGCTTCACGCGCCGCGACTCGGTCCTTATTGGTACACGCATGGTGACCTAGCTCCATGCGGGAACGGCAGCAACGCCGCAACACGCCCGCACTGCAAGACCAAAAGCGTACCAAACGCTCATGAAAGCTCCTGCGGCAGCGGGGTCCATCACACCCTAACGACCTAGATGCACATACGGGTCTCGAGGTTCACGTGGCTGCCTCCCTGGCCTTCCGCGGCACTTCACCATTCATTCCGTCCTCCCAACGAGCACAAGCCCCAACAGTAGTTGCCGGACGCAAGTCAGCGTGGTCATAAGCGCTCGCACGCGCCTCTTAAGCGTCCCCAGTATGCGAGTTGCGCACCATCGGGTGATCGCACGCTGACCGCAGGGCGTTCCCGACAGTTGCTGTTAAGCGCGCAAGGACGCGGCAAACTTGCACAGCGTCCCTAAGCGCGCTGCCTTAAGCTGCTGCCACCGCACTGGCGATACGCCAGCGAGCTGCTCCCTGAACTGTCTCAAACTCTCAGCAGCGCCGAGAGCGGCTTCACCTCCGGAAGCGGCCTGCAGTACGTCAGGCCAAAGATTTTAAGAACGGAGCATGCGGAAGTACAAACGCACGGAGGAAGAATTGAGACAACAGAACCCGAACCTGCACGCATGGACCCAAACAAGCTGCAAATACAATATTTTAATTAATACAAATTCACAGTACTCTTCGAACGAAAGCTCGGATGCAACAATTTTCACATACTTCCGGTTGACATTAAAATGATAGATTTGACGCTTCATTTGCACCGCCATTCCCGACACCACAATTTCCCCCCAGCGCGCCCAAAGAGCGCCATATTCCCCCAGACGCCCAACAATATGTCTAGCGTTTCACGCGCTCCCAAGTGAATCTTCCCTCGCATAAAACATGAACGATGAACAATCTTTGCTCGCGCAAAAGAATCTCACCTGACCCTCACGAACGGACAGCCCCGTTCATGGACAACTAGAACATGCACAACGCAATTACCATGCGACTCCATCGATCCGGCACCCAAGATGCAACCAATTCCCTAAACGAAGCCCACTCGGCACCGTTCACCGCACTCACCGGCCATTGCTCTTCTGGAGCGCCAGCTTCTGTAGGTACTCCCATTTCCTGTCCCGGTTCTCCATCGCCTGCCGTTCCGAGGCCTGCTCCTCCTCGTACTTGCGTTTGCACTCCTCGTACAGCTGTTCATCAAGCTCCTGGAACATCTTGCGCACGTTGCACGTGAGCCCATGCACCGCGGGGTTCCAGTGGCTGTTCGTGTTTTCCTCCAGCGCTGGGAACAGGATCGGCAAAAGTTGGTGCCGATGCTGCGCCACCAGGTTTACAATGTACTCATTGTTCCAAAGGAATAACGAGCGCTCAGCGACCTGCCATGGGACCAAGTCGTAAATACTTCAAGCGAAGCTACAGATGCAAATTTACCATTGACCATCACGCACGTGGGCACAAACGCCAGAAATGAGCCCGCAGTTTGGCCGCTAACAGCAAAGCATTCAATATGCATTTAGTATAGGCAAGGAAAAGTGTCACGACTGGCGTCAAATGGCTGCACCCCACCCCCTTCCCCCGCGGCTGTGCCTCCACCCAGCCCTCGAAGGTCCACAACGGGGGACACATCAGGAAGTAGCAACATGCTGCGTACCTGAAAGTGCTGGCTATTCAGACATTTCGCCAGCTGCTTGAAGAGCGGGATCATGACCTTTTGGAACTCTGCCGCCTGCGTGAGCTCCAAAATCTCCTCCAGCTCCCCGAGGAAGAGTACTTCCTTTTGGCTGTTTGTTACCGGCCAATACTTCAAGAGGGCCGTGAGCACCGGTTCGGCCAGTTTCGAGTCCTTCTCGACAAACTGCGCACGAGAGCGGTAGATACGGGGACATTCCGTGACCCCGTCTCGCCATCCCAAACCGCAACCCTCACGACCATACCTGCGTCACGCAGTAAGCCAGTTGCTGATGGTACATGGCGACGCACTTGGGCTTATGCAGCGGCATGAGCGCCCGCTGCAGGAACAACTGCGCAGGCAAGCGGAGAACGTTTTTAGGATAGATGCCACACGAGAAGCGCCCGCGCGCAGCGTTTTTCAAACCATAAGTCACAACACAACGCAATTCACCTACCTTATGCTCCTCCTTTAACGGCAGCGCGAAGCCGTTGATAATGCTGCCCAATATTTCAAGCAACTCAGCAACTCCATTATGCCGCTCAGTCTCAAAGATAAAGCGATAGAAGACATTGTTGATGGCCTTGCGGATGAAAGGCCGGTGAACCATGAACTTGCCATATATGCGGTGCAGGATCGTTTTGAGGTAGTCGCGTTCCCGGGGGTCCTCCGAGTCGAAGAGCTCCAGCAACTTCAGCACAAACTGCTGGTCAATGTACTTCTTTGCAATCTTGGCGTCAGTGTCATTTGACACGACGTAGCGGAGGAGAAACTCGTACACGATCTGGGGGCAAGGCGAAGGCGCGATGGGCGGGGCAGCATGAGCTCGCGGCCGGGCCGCTGGGCCAACCTGCGCCCGGCCCGCGCCCAGGCAGACCACAGACACACCTGAAGGTGCGGCCACGCTGGATCCAGGCTGGGCTCCTCCTCCTCTGCATCATAGTTGCCCTCCGCGTCGCCATGAGAGCGGACGGGTGGGAGCGTCCTGAAAAGGTTGTTGCTGAGCATATGGATAATGTCCTCCGAGACGCCCTCCGTAAACTTCCCTGTCCCAGAATTGGCATAGTCCACCAGCTCTAATAGCGTTTGCCGCTTCATTTCCTTCTCGCGGACGTGCTTGGTTGGGTCCGCGAAGTCGAACCCGAAGCTGCACAAGTGCAGCTTCTGCACAAAGAGATACTGCTTCTCCGCTGGCGAGACATCCCGAAAGCTGGGCAAGGGGTCCGCATAGTACTGCTGGAGAGTCTGCTCGTTGATGACTGGGAGCGGCGGCTTCTCCCGGATGGCTGAGATAGGGCGAGGAGCTGGTGCCTTGCTAGTTGCGGGAACGCCCGCCTTGGCGCTGGTCGAGGGCTGGGAGTCGTCCTTGTTCTTGCTGGCGTCCTTCTTTCCGCTGAACTTCTGCTTCATGCTCTTCAACATCGTTGCTGAGCTCACTCACTGCTAGTACGCCTGCCTAGCCTCTGCACCCCACCGCCCCTAAGCTCCCGGAGGCCGCAGCATGCGAAGCAGTGCGTTACCTAAGTGGGTGGGGTGGCCATTTTAGGCCGAGGACAGACCGGCTCTAAGCTTTGGCTAACGATGTATCCTACAAGTGTCACAACAGTGCCAGGAAGAATAGCAACATTAGATGTTGAGAAACCTGGGTGGTAGGAGGGCTCTGTGGAGTGGACGCGCATTGCCCAAAGGCTCCAGGGACGGCTCCCCACGCGGTTTCCTTCTCAACTGTATCGTTACAGTTCTTCAAAGTAAACTTTTTCATACTTCTTATCTTGTAGCTTGAGAGGATATGAAGTACGCCGGCTTTGACAACGAAACAAGAGAACTCGTGCAGTTGCGTAGCTGCGTAACCCGACCTGACAAAAAGACCGCATAATTAAGCTCTCTGGATATTGTTATTGGAAAAGATCGTGGTTAGCCTGCCGCGGGTTTGGGTGATTCTTGCCTGCAAGGGCATATTTTGGCGTTTGTTCCAGCTAACTGCCGAAACTTAAGTACACTACACGCACACAACTCGTTCCCAGCTTTGTTGGGTTGGGTGAAGGACAGACATCCATGGATGCCTTAAAGGCGCTCACGTCCAAGCTCAAGAAGGATGTGCAAGACGTGTCTGGTCCCAATAAATATGTGAAACGTTCGCAATTGGAAGAGGCGCGACTTCAAAAGATTCGGGAGGAGGAGGCACGGGAGCGGGACGAGAAGGTATGCCATGGGCCCGTGGGCCACGGGGGCTGCCATGTCGGTTCTTTGGAAACGTTGCGGTGCCCAGCCATGTGAAGGTTGCATTCGGAAGTGCTGTGCATTTCAAGGGCGTGGGGCTGCGGCCTTGAGCAGGAATGCGTGCTTTTCCTTACGTTTGCCACGGGTACCCTGTGAAGAAAGCGCATTTTTTAGCGTGCGGGCCAATAACAAGAAACACGGTGCGGTGCCCTTTCTATGGCAAGGAACAGTCGATGCCTTATGGCCACATCTGCTGCTTAAAGCGCTTGGCGTCCTGACGCAGTTGAGCGGCGGGGAAGGGGAGATGGAATTTGTGTGCATAACATCCATAACCGTGTCCACTGTGCTTAAACTACGCCCCCAGGAACGCAAACGCAAACTTCAGCTCAACGAGGACAGCCTGCAAAGCTTAAAGGCGCCCAAGTACGACGATGCTCCGGTAAGTCTACGTCCAACGGGGATGCGGTGACTGGCTACCGACTTTACCTGCCGCACGTCAACACGCTTCCATGCCGTTATTCAGCCAAGCTTTTCTGAACACAGATGCATCCATGCAATCACATCCACCTGGGGTGGGTTAAGCTCTCAACATTTGCTTCTCAAACCTGGATTATGCCCCCTGCGTTTTCCTTATCCTTGCCTGGCGGGAGTATTCTCCTAACGTAAATTGATAATAACACATTCGATAAACCTGCGCGTGAACGTTCTAGGCCTATTAAGCTTTTCCGGATCTGCCCCATCTGGCCCCAATCTCCCATCATCGCACTCTGGCCCGTTTTGCCCTTCGTGAAAGCCGGAGAGCCCGACCGTGCTAACGCGCGAGGAGGTCATTCGCAGATTGCGGGCGCATGGGGAGCCGGCGACCCTGTTTGCGGAGGTGAGGGATGTCATGATATACGTTTTGCTTCTGCAGCTGCAGGTCCAGTCGGCATCAAGGTGCTTTCATGCTGTAACACT
The DNA here is from genome assembly GCA_019650235.1 of Volvox reticuliferus. NCBI lineage: Eukaryota > Viridiplantae > Chlorophyta > Chlorophyceae > Chlamydomonadales > Volvocaceae > Volvox > Volvox reticuliferus. Next base: position 739,633 of record BNCP01000022.1, read on the forward strand.
GAGGCGCTGGGCGCCACAGGAACAAGGGCATACAGAGGGGGAGAGAAAGGGATAGCGCACCTGTCTTAGCGCGTCACAGGTCTAAGTCGCGGGACCCTCGGCCGCGTGAGCGGCACCAGCCACCGCTCCTGTAGCTGCGCGTCTGCATACCGTTTTCCTCGACGCATCTTTTGCGGCCTCCTTTCACCTGGTCACGCCAAAACGCTACCGGAAGGTTCTTATAGCTTCCACTTCGTGGATCTCTTCCAGTAACCTTAACCCTTCCTGTTTGCAATCTTGTCTACATTGATTTGCCATACCTAACTTGGGTTAGGGTTGAACCGTCAAATTCCAACACCGAAGACAAAACCCAACCTAATCCTAACCAAACATCCCACGGCGCGGCCGCCATCCTCTTTAAGTCTACCTCAGGCTGTCATGCTTGATAGGCATGTTGCGATGACAGCCATTCTCTTGCAGATGCCTTTCTTAAACCGTTTTCCCACCTTTGAGGAACACCGTATCTCCATCCTCTCCCCACATCTGCGCGCCAGTCGGACTTTGACCGCCTGAAGCGCCTGCGAAAGGCAGAGGCGGAGCTGGCAGTCAACATGGAGGACGACGTGGCAGGTGTGGCCGGTAAGGGCAACGCTCTGATTGAGCTTCAGCGGCAAGCGCAGGAGAAGGCGAGGCTGCGGGCCCTGGGGGGGTCCAAGCCTTCGGAAGGCGCCGGCGGCATGAAGGCGGGCGCGGGACCGGGGAATGGAAAGGGCCCAGCTGCGGTCCTTGAAAAAGGGGATGGCGATCAGGTGAGGCGACAATAGCGTGGGCTTTGAGGAAGAGGTCGAAAAGATAGGGCGTATGGCGGGCAAGAGGAAGAGAGCGATTGTGGAAACGAGATCTTCCGCTGCTGTTGTCAGCACGGTTGCGCTCTGCGCGTGTGTTGCATGGTGACGCTATGAGCCTGACGGTGTTTTGGCCATTTGGCCGATCACTGTCATCGCTCCTTTGCACCGCGCTTTCCTCCCCCGATCGCTGACTGCCCAATCCATCCCAGAGCATAGTAGGTCCATCTGTCTCTCCATCCGCATTGCGGACTCTTTCACGTGTGGTCAGGCGCGTGCGAGCAGTGTGTTTGGTGCCCGCGAAGGATCGTCGGTCGATGTCGTTGGTGTCGCGTGCTCTATGCGTATGCTGATTGATCTTTGCTGGCTCAAGCTCGGAGCGCAGGGAGGTTCGCAATATGGGTGGGGTTGATGAGGTCAACGCGGCTGGTCACTTTGCACTAAAAGGCCAAGTGTAAAGGCGGCGAATGGGCGAATGGGGCACACATGTCCGTCTAGTTACTCGCCGATGGGATGCAGCTTGGCAGGACTTGGACCAAGCTCCCGTGATGCGGGCAATATTTGCGATGCACCGGATTCACAAAACATCGGCGCCATGGACTCATGACTGCACCATTTTGACAGCGTGTCGCCTTCTCAAAGGTCCGCGGCCCACTAAACGACCTCCTTGCGCTTCACTGTACCGGAATCCCACTGCATGCCAGGCCGATGGCTCTTCCGCGGGGGGGGGGACATCTGCGGAGGACGCGACCCTGGAGGCGTTCAAACGCGCGGCAGCGGAGCTGGCAGAGCGGCGCAAGGAGGAGGCCATGCCGGTGGAGGACCGCATTGCAAAGTACCTGAAGACGTGGATGAAGGAATGGGAAGATGACCTGGAGCGGCGACCAGATGTGGTGAAGGACAACAGCTCAGGTGCGGGGAGCCCCAGGCGCGAGGCCTAAGCAGTTGACAAGCGTGGATATGGGGGTATGGGGATGCGGGCTATGTGAGCCCGGCCCCGTGTTAGGATGAATGCTTCGCGTATAGCGGCATGGGGGCTGCCGCATTTGCTATCCCTTAAGCTTCTACGCCGCTTTCAATTCCGGTGCATTTTTTCTGGGTTTGAGATATTTCTTATTTTGCATTCACAGTAACAATCTTTGCAAATTGGTTTCCCGCGTGTATTCGCCTTTTCCCCGTCTATTCGTCTCCGCCCCCCCACCCCCGTATCTGCGTTACCTCCCGGGCACCCCGTGACCACTCCGCGGTTGCTCCGGGGCCTCCCGCAGGCATTCAGGCCACCTTCGCCTTCAAGCAGACTGCGCGCAACATGGAGCCGTTGTACGACCGGCTGCGCAATCGGCAGATCACTGACGAGCTGCTGACAGGACTTTGGATGATGGTGCAGGCAATGCGTAACCGCAACTACTTGCATGCTAATGACATCTACCTTAAGCTCGCTATTGGCAACGCGCCGTGGCCTATCGGTGTGACCAGCGTCGGCATTCACGAGCGCTCTGCCCGCGAGAAGATTTCCCACGTTATGAACACGAACGGCCAAGCGCACATCATGAACGACGAGGCAACCCGCAAGTACTTCCAGGTGCGGCAGCCGCCAGGGTTGAGCCCGGAGTGCGAAAACACGGCAAGGACATCGCCTGCTCAGCTTTGGGGGTCAGCAGTGACAACGCGGTTATAGACACCGGGCTCACGCGTGTGCTTTTGTTTGTGTTGGCGGTCGGGGATGCTGCTTGTATTCGGGGGAGGTGGTACGGGGGACATAGAGGGGCCAGTGCCGTACTGGGTGAGTGGCCTCGGGGATCTGCACTCGGGACTAACGCGTTAAAGATGGGTCTGGGAGTTCACAGAGGAGAAGATGTTGTTCATTCCCGATTTGGATTATTCCTTGGTCAATTACCTCCCGGGCGGGGATCGGGTTGAAAGGGGACGGCGAAAGCACAGCTGCTTTCGGATGTACTCAGCGTGCCAGCGAAGGGTTCTGAGGGTGTGTTCGGGCAAACTTTGCCCTACATGCAGAGTTTGGTAGGGCACGCATGAGCAAGAATCAACGTTTTCCGCCCCGTCCTTCGCCTTGTCCTTTCCTGCCCGGTCGTCTTCTGCCGCAGTCCATCAAGCGCTTGATAACGCAGCTACAAAGGCTGTATCCAACGGACCCCTCGCGCTCCGTGGACTTCGATCCGGTACCTGACCCCGGCAAGGGGGCCCAGGGCGAGGGCTGCCCCAAGCTGGCGTTAATTGAGGCGGAGCTGCGTGGTGAGCTGCCGCTGGCGCTACCGGCAGCACCGCACTTCTTGGACCACGATGGCTCGGTGCGCGTGCCGGAGAAATGGAGCTCCATTCTCAATAGGTTCCGGGAGTCATCCCCGAGCCTGGCGGCTTTGGGGGGTGGGGATAGCTCGGAGGGCTCACCGGCACCTGGTGCAAAGCATTGAGCGAAGCGCGGCGTGACAACACGAAGTTTTTTGTACGGACGACGCTTGGAATAGCAGGAATGACTACGACGCTGTACGATAGAGACTGGGGCTTGGGATGGGGCGCTTTGTGAATGCGATGTGAGTTGCAACGGTTGGATGCATCATGTGTCCGGAATTATGACTTTCCTGAACTGGGTGTGGTGCTGCTGCTGGTTGCCCCGAGGTCCTATCCTTCTGAACTTGCGCTAGCTGCAGCAGCCGCAGCAGTAGCCTGACGTTTTGTCTGTAGCAGGCGGCTGCGCAGTGCGCACTGCGGCTGCGCACTCAGAGCGGAGTAAGCTCATGGAATCTGATCTTTTTATTGGCTGTGCAATATCCGATTTTTCTTACCTGTATATATGGGCGGCGGTCTAAATTGTTTACCCAGGCGCCGCTTGCGGTTATCAGTCGGAGAATAATTGGCTGCAGATGTACGCTGTCTGTGGCACCCCGTGTCTTTATAGTGGGGTCGTTCGCCGGTAGCAGCACATGAGGGAATTGTGGAGGCTGCGCGGATACGTGGTATGGCGGCCGCCTGCACCTTTCCGTACGTTCTTCTCGGTGCTGCGGACAGGGGATTCTTTGTTGCAAGGACATGTGGGTCCCGGCACACCAGGCTGGGTCCGCCATTCCTGAGGTGCTTAGTCTGTGCTGGGACAAGAGCTCATCCGCGACGTAACGTGACAGGACGTGTTGCTTGCGTTGTGGGATGCGGTCAATACTTGTTAAGCTTGGTTTTCCCTCCGTGCGGTAGAATTATGGTTGGACATGGTGCGGCGGCCTTCGGGACTGATTCGACATCTGAAGCGGGTCGATAGGACGGCAAGCCTTTCAAAGTTATCCACATATGCATAGGGATTCGGTGGATACACTGATGGAGAACTGAGTGGTCTCCAGCTCAGTCACGAGTGGTGGCCAGTATCGGGAGCAGGTCCGGGTCACGCCGTGCTACTATCATGGCATGTGCCCACGATGTCAGCCACTGTGCGAGCAGCACGGTGATAATTGTGGGTACTGGTCGGCACCGTTATGAGTAAGTAGGTTTCTGCAGCGGTGAAAGCATTTAAATAGTTGTCATCGAGGTTCGACAGGCTTCATCACTTCAGGTGACGCTAGGGCCTTCTCAGCGCCATCGGAGCTTTATGGTACTCCAATCTGCCAGATCCCCAGTTACCTGCATCCGTTCAGAAGCTGAGACGCAAGTCGGTCAACATTGTTTGCGCTTGTGTGTACAAAATCAGTTTGCGTTGACATGTCGGAAAATTAATGTTTGGATTCCGACATTTAATGCCAACGTAGTAACACCCCCCTTCAATGACCACGGGAAGCTTTGAATCGAGGACATGAAGGGGCAGCAGATGGGACCCCTTCAGTGTTAGTAGACAGAAGAAGAGAGCGTAGGATAGTCCTTACCCCGCGCGCCGAAATCATTGAACGAACTTCAGCAGGGCGCCCTACGCTGGTCGCGACGTACTCATCCGACTGCACCTCTCCTGTGCACCTCAGACAACGGCGGCCAAAATACAGGAACCCAAGGAACGCAACGTCACGCAGCGGCGCGTTGGCGAAATGGACATTCATCTGGATTATTTATACCTAAATCTGGAAAGATTTCTTACGATCCTAAAAAAAGGTTAAGTTCTGAATCGTTGCACACGGGGGCTTAAACTGGAGAGGCCGTTTGGTGGTCCGCCCGCTTACGCTAGGCAAGGTCGCCGACGAATTTGGGTCGCATGATCTAACGCCACGCACAAACATGGCATAACTAAGTATCTTGTGAAATGTGTAAGAATCATATCGTTGGTAGGGTAACCGCCGACGCGAAAGAGTGTCGTGTTGCTTTGACGGCGGAAGAGTGAGGCGGGACATGGGATGACTAAGTCTAACTGTTAGGTATGCGTACAGCTCACGGCCTTTGTTAATAACTGTGTGTAAGAGAACTAAGACAAAGGGGAATGGACTCTATTGTAATGCTGCCATATCACTATAGGCCCGAGCCTTGAGAGTGCAGAGAAAACTTGGTTGCGTGATCTGCGTGCTGCGCAATCCGAATCCATTATATGCGCGTTTTGGTACACCAGATAGCTGTTTCAGGTGCACAAGTTTGTTGGGAAAAAAGTTTGAGATGTGCTAAGATCTTTAGCGCCACCTGGGCAGGGGCACGCCGGGTAGGCTCAGGGCTGTAGCCCCTTGCGAGCCTGTTTCCTTAGCGCGCACTAGTGCTCACAACTGATTGCAAGGATAATGATCGCAAGTTACTTCCCTCCGCTAGGTCAGGGCAGGCTCGCATCGCAGTACGGACGCGAGGACTAGGGGAGTAACGGTATGTATGACACTGGGTTAAGGTCCGCAAGCCTACGGGAGCAAGAACTTGTGAGACATTGAATAGTTCTTTTAGAAAATGATTTGGACGAACTGTGTGCAACGAGCTTAAGCTGTATCGGTCAATCCATTGCCAGCTGTTACTTTGCGCTATGACCTTTCCTGTCCTCCAGCCTTCGTCATGCAATTTCCTTGTTAAAATCGTTAATTTTAGGTCCTGTCATACCGCTTTGAAGTGCGAGTTGGCTCACCGGGACGCATCCGTACGGCCGTCGTATTTCACAATGCTTAAAATCCCGTTCGCCGCTCGGGCATTCTTAATACGGCGCCTAACACTGAGAAGGGTGTACATTTTCTCACTCAACTTACGTTTTCTTTTATAAACAAGTCCAGAAATGTCGGGCAAGGGCGCGAAGGGTCTTTCAGGCAAGGGTGCCAAGGGCACTATGGGCGACAAGCTGAAGGGCGACAAGAAGAAGCCCACAAGTCGTTCAGCTAAGGCTGGCCTACAGTTTCCTGTGGGACGTATCCACCGTCTTCTTAAGGTGAGTTGTGGAAGCTTTGGTCCATCGTCGTTGACGGACGTCAGCTAATTGACCGTCGCGCCTTTGCAGAGCCGTGTGACAGCGAACGGACGTGTCGGTGCGACGTCCGCGGTGTACGCCGCTGCTATCCTAGGTGAGCGAAAGTGGACAACCATCTGAGTTCCGGGGCATTGTTAAAGCTAGTCCAGCAACTTGACAGCCAACACTCGGCCTTACTTTACTACAGAGTACCTTACGGCTGAGGTGCTGGAGCTTGCGGGTAACGCCTCCAAGGATTTGAAGGTGCGATTGCGTCCGGGCTTCCATGGCCTTGTGAAGAGAAACTTCTTCTTACCATAAACGACCCTATCTTATGACCACAGGTGAAGCGTATCACGCCACGCCACTTGCAGTTGGCTATCCGCGGTGACGAGGAGCTGGACACTCTCATCAAGGTGCGCAATCTTTAGTATGTTTGACCGTGCTCTTCCGTCGTGCATGTTTGTTTGTCGGCTTCCCGTTATCGTTGACCTAAGCTTTAGCGTTAATACATGATACTCTTGGCCGCTTTATAAGATAACGACGTTACGTTCGACCCTTGACCTTTGCAGGCCACCATCGCGGGCGGCGGTGTCATTCCTCACATTCACAAGTCGCTCATCAGCAAGCAACAAAAGAAGGAAGGCGTTCCTATGTTGGCATAATAGTCGGCTGTTGTTTGTACATGACTCTAATGACAATAACTTGTGGACAAACGTGCTAATCCGTTGGTTGCCACCGTAACTAACCAACAGTTGCAAGTTGTGCATGGGCCATTGCCCAACACCCATGGAAATGCATAATGAAGCTATATTAATCCTGTAACATCTACCTCCTGCTATACATTATCCCGTATTTTCTGCAACAAGCGTAGTTTCGCACTGCGCGCTCGAACGTTCGCTTCCGTCTCCGAAGCATCAGCTACGATCGGTTTTCGTGCCACCAGGTCAGCAACTTTTCTTTGCTCCAGCAAATCAAGATAGGCAAATTTGTTTGGACCGTTGACCAGATTCTCCTCTTCCGGTGTCGGTCGCCCTGTCGCCCGCATGAACGCATGCTTCACGATGCGATCCTCCAGGCTGTGGAAAGAAATAACAGCCAAACGGCCCCCAGGCGCTAGGGCGTCGATTGCATCGGGCAAAGCCTACAAGAAAGAATACTATCGTTGACTCGACGGACTTGGCAAGTGAGCAAACTTCCTTACTCCGTACCTTTTCAAGCTTCTGTAGCTCGTCGTTCACGGCTATACGCAAGGCCTGCACGAGGTTATCATTTAACCAACCAGATAGCATGCAATCAGATCGCAGGCGTGCCTTCCTACCTGGAAGGTCCTAGTCGCAGGATGTATCCCCTTGCCAGATCCCTTCGAAGCCCTGGTTCCTCGCCCGAGGAGTTGTGTATTGCCGACCGCTTTAACCAGCTGCTGGGTCGTGCGAATGGGCTCTACCTCGCGCGCCTGTACAATCCTGCCATACGACCGAAATAATCAGTCAAACGTGATGATGTTCATGTTCATGCAAGAACGTGAACTCTTGCATGTCAAGCTCTTTCTGTCCCTACCCTCAAGTATATATTATCAACGCCCCAAAAGCAGCATGCCGGACGTTTCCATCTAGTTCACCTGCGCGCAACAACCCTCCACATCTTTTCTTCTCCGTAGTCCCGTATGATCCGAGCCAGATCGGCCTCGGACCAGCTATTTAGCACCTGCACATAAAACCACGTAAGCGCGCACCACAACTATCATTAGGCACATGCTAAGACACTTGCAAGGTACACGCGCACATAAAACCAAACATAACCTTGGGTCAAGCAATGCTCTTGATCTGCCTAGTCGAAGTCATCATGTGGCAAGGCTGCGGATCTGAAGAATCTCCGCAATCCTCACCTCCTCTGCACTGAGCGCAGCGTTTGGATCCATCCGCATGTCCAAGGGCCCATCGCGCATAAAGCTGAAGCCCCGCTCCGCAGTGTCAATCTGCAAGGAATAGAAAATAGCTATCTCGCAAAAAATCATAGCCAAGCATCACCAGAACGCAATCGACGAACTGGATACAAGGCGTCACGACACTGGAAGTAGCCGCGCACAGTGAGTGCGACAGACAGCAAGGGGTCAAACACGACGCTGCTAGCGCGGCAAAATCAATGTTGCAATTTGTTGGTGGAAAACATGTAGTACGGTGTAAGTATTAAGTCAGTAGATACCGTACACACCCCATCACGACGTCCCCTATAAATCGCACCTGCATTGAAGAGACACCCAGGTCCATAAGAATGCCGTTTGGCCTCGGTGCAGGGCAACTGACGGTTGCCAGTAGGCGCTTCAGGTCTCTGCAGGATGGCAACAACGGCCGCAATCACAGGAAAGCCCGGGGTTGTATGCGAGACGCGCTTATCAGGACGCCCGCCAGCATGGCCTTTGTCATTGCACCACCGTGCCGGCACAATCAGTCCGTGAAGTCCGCAAGGAGGCAATACTGCTAATATTGGCACGCCAAACAGTAACACTTGAACGCAAATTTGCCTGGCTGCATAAACCAAAAACCATATGTGGCACATCCCAGGAAAGGCTCATGCACGAAAAGACCTTCCGTGTACGTATCCCGTCGCACGGGCTGTGGCAGGGCGGGATTGCACGTTGCCGTCCCCGTTTGCCGATCTACAAGGGCTGTCTGGGCCTCCCTAATTTCCCTAATTTCGCCGCCGAATTTGTGCATAATATTTAGCCGCGTGCGGCGCAAACTCGACGAAATTCTGCACCTGTAATTCCCACGCATAAATTGCATATCCAGCTCTGTGGTGTGGCCAGTGGCCGCTGCCGCAATCGCCGCACGAATCCGCGGCTCGGCCACCATGTGCGCCGTGGGGTCTAAATCGATGCCCAATAAGGTCCGCATTTCCTGGGAGGTGACAAAAGCAACACGGCAAGGATTTTTCGCACAAGCGAATGCGGCGTACTGCAACACACCGTGCACTATCTGAGTGCTTGCAGTGAATAGGAATCAGCGTTCATGCGCAGGGAAAGAATTCCAAGGCATCTTTTCAGCAGCCGTCGGTGCTCTGCATTTGACCCAAACATGCAGATATGCCACCGTAGCGAACGTCAGCGCTCGCTGACCGCAGTATAAACGACATGAGGCCGCAGTGGCGTGACAGGTTGTAATGCCGTGCAAAGCTAGCAGCATAGCGTGTTTTGTTATGTGAGACAGGCCGCTATTCAAAACGATGCAGCCAGAAGGCACAGACTCACGGGATGCGCAGACGCAATCGCTGCCGCGTGGCCCCCGGCTCCCAGAGTACAGTCCAAATACACATGCATGGTGACGGACTTAAAGGCGTCAAGGACCTCACGGAGCATGACCGGCACATGCGGATAAGCTATGAATCCCGCAGTATCGTGTCCGAAGGTGGCGCCGTTAACGGTCGCATGACACGCTCTGGACAGCACCGGTACGGGTGCACGCTGAGGAAACGCGGCATTCATGCGATTGATGGGACGTGGCGCATATTGCCGGCCAAAGCCGCTGACCACAAACACGGCCGATACTCCGCGGAAGCCCTGCGAACCCAGCAGCTGGCCGACCGGCATTGCGTGGGAGCTGGTTCAATCTAAACATTCATATGACGGAATTCTTATGATATTACGCTGACACCCGATATGCAATTATAAGCACTTAAAGCTTTCTCCATAACACAACGAAGTTGCAGCTTGCAGTGCTCCACACGATGTACGTTTACAATACGAATGCGGTTAATTGCACCGGCAGTTGAGCTATCGCAGTGAAAGATGTAAGCACCGATTGGATCAAAAGTGGCGCAGGGCGGCTGCGGAAGGCAGTTGTTGACGCAGGTAGCGATGGCAGATTTGTGAACGTCCTGAGCCACCAGACATTAAAAATGCAAATATTGCTCTAGTTAGCAAGGCATGCATACCTCGTCAAAGTTGGCAGCTGCAAAGTTCGTTGCCCTTGTAACGATAGTAACGGAACTGCTGGTTGGCACCTCGAGGCGTCAAGAGTTGAGACCAAAAGCTTGACAGGACTCAAACATAGGAAGCATGAGAACGCTAAGTATCTTTTATAACACACGTTCAGTACATTCCTCGAGAATTTGTTGCAGACTTAACGCGAAATGCTTCGGATAAAGAGCATATTATAATAAGCTTAAAGCAACAATCTCATGTCGACCATTCGGCTCCCGTATGTTGTACACAGGTGCGAAGGTTTTGGTCAGGTTTTGGTTACTGAATCTTTGGTTAGGCATTCTGCCCTTCACAGTCCACTCCCTTGGGTGACGGTAGCGCGATGAAGGTTGGTCGGTTCATCCTGTATCGTGAATATCTGGCCTCCCGTCTTTCCTCGACTACCCTAAGTAGGATTGGTGCTACCCTGGTTTGGGATTTCTGGGCAAGGCTTCTGGTGTTTGCAGAGCACCTAGAGAATGGGGCGATATACCCACTAAGCACCCTTTGCGTACATTTGATGGTCGTGACAACCTAATGTGCCCGGGTCCGGTTGTAACACGTGCGCTAGCTGAGGCCCGCACGCTGGAGAGGTATGTATGCCTGGCCGCATAAGGCCCACCGTATTGCATTCGTTTCGGCCCTGCATTCAAGCCGTTCGGGCCCCACATGTCCTGAATGTGCGACTCAATATGTTTGCATTCTGGAATAAGAGTTCGATCCCCTCCTTAAAATATACATATAAACATACATATTGACACGGATTGGACCACCGACGTGCTTTCATGCTTGCTTGTAGCAAAGGGCTCTCATTGCCGCCATCCAACGTTTTATGACTGCCCAACGCGTTTTGCCGCGCACGCCACAATCAAGTATGCACCCAAATTCAGGTAGCAGGTGCGTATGGTAGCCGTTCCGTGCATCCTCTTATCACAGTTGCATTTCGCCTATGCGACGGCCAGGTCAAATATGGATGGACGATTGTATCGTACATTATACCAGGCAGAGCTTAAATAAGCCCAGAGCCACAGGTACGTCCCACCAACGACCCATCCCCCCGATCGTCGCCTGTGTCAGTTCCGCAGCCACCGAGGCAGTCTGTTATGAACTTTTTGATAGTTGGTATAACATCTTCTGAGCATCTCGCTGGCTGCGAATCCAGCATCCAACAGCAAAATCCCCATTTCTGTTGCAGCAATTATGTGTTCCACTCAAAGGTGCGGCGGGCTCCGGTTGCCACACAATTGCGCAGAATATGAATATTGGCACGTCCAGGGTGTCACGCATTGCAGATGACGTCCTGTCCTTACACCGCAACGACATCATGCAACAAGAACCACCATTGCAACAAGTGGGCCTAAGTTTTGCAAAGGTCGCAAGTGCAATGACAAGACCACGGTTCCCGTCACACTGCATGGCTCTTCCCCAAGCCAGTCCAGCATCCGTAATTCGCTTTACAACCATGGATCAAAATCACTCACGAAAACTCATTTACAGCACGTAACATCAAATAGCAGGGTTGTAGTACCTTTGCCCTGCGGCTTCATTCAAAACAAAACATTCTGCCGAGCATTACACTTCACCGCGAAACGTTGTGAAATACGTTCACATAGCGTGGTATCAAATGACAGAAGGTACCGCATCGAAATCGAACGATGCACTCCCCGAACGTTGTCTCCGGCTATCCAGCGGGGATGTAGTATCGGATCGGCTCGTGTGTAAAATGCAATGCCGTTCTAATAAACCAACGTCTGCCGCCGTCAGTTGCAGCGGTCGAGCATGGCAATGCCCACCCACAGCCACCACGTGCATGGGTCCGTCAGCTCCAGAAGGCTAGGGGCATAATAAATCAGCATATTGACCCGATCATGGCATCTCCATGCATCGGCTACAGCCACCAACCTCCGGAAGGGGCCCTGAAAGGGCTCCCCTTGAAGACACTCAAATCCCCCACCTGCCACCATTTAGCCCATCACCCTCGGCATGCAAGATGTGTACAGTGCCGAGCGGAATGCCATTGACGGCTAGGTACGCGCAGTACTAGGATTTAACCGACGACAGCCATCTGAAGACCATGTCACATGTGACACGACATGGCAAGATGCGAAATGGCGCAGCGGATGAAACGAAACATCACGCACTCCAAACAATGGTGCGTCCCCCACGTTGCACCCCCTAAGCCCATCACGAAAACCCAGCATCGGATCCAGCCCGCTGCCAACTCCTACCTGTCCTCTGCACCCGCAAGCCCACGTGATCTTGAGCCCCTAATTCTCTCATATTCCCCAATCCGCGGCTGGGCACCCGGGTGTCTCACGTCGCCGTGCAGGAGTTTCCCTCATTCCTCCAGCCTCAGTTTATTCCGTACCCATCCCGCAATATAAAAGGTGCAAACCACAACCGTGCCTCCGGTCCGCAGTACCAGGAAGCATCAATGAGCGGCGGTACAAGGGCGAACGCTACGTGTCCAGCACCGCTGCCCGGGCCGTCATCAGCGGCATCCTCAGTGGCCTGAAGTTGGCCCCCGAGAAAAGCTTTAGTGGAAAGATGCGCTGGTAGCCTCCACGGGCAGTCGACACCAAACCAAAAGACGTGGCGCGCCCCGAGCCACTCCAACCCCATCATTTAAAACCACCTCACCTCAACTAGCCAATCCCCATTGAAAGGCCGGCGAACTCGGTTGGTCAACCCACGCAGCAGTCAAGCAATCCACCAACACGAATTTGCATGATGGTGAATCCGCGCAGGCCAATGAAACCAGTACTAGGCTAGATTCCGAAGGCAAGAGTGCACGATCAAGTTGAAAATATCATCCCATCCGTACCTCCCTTCATGCATCGAAATTTAAGGGCAAAACACTTCTTCGTCAATGTAGGGTCCATCTTAGCGGCTTCACTAGTATGCAGCCTGGGACACTGACCCGCGGGTTCTGCCTAGCTTGCGCGCTCATTATCCGCGGCCCTGTTCTACGTGATGGACGGTTCCAAACCCCTATCCCAAACCCAGGATTGGCAAACGATACACAGCCGGCAATACACCTCCAACTTCCTCCTTCCACACCGCATGGACAGCTTACCCAAATCGGGTATTGGAAGACAGAAAACCCGGTCTGACAGTTCCCCAAAACCCCGAACAGCACAGCGCACCCGTATTCTTGGGATCCGACCACATCGGTTAGATATCACCGCTTCCATCTCACTAACGTATGCCTACCGTCAAATACGCGCCTGCCGGTCGATGACGCTGATTTTCCGATGAGGAACCGGACCCCCTAATGCTCCTATGGAACACAAAAATGAACACACCCACGATGCTCACTGACGAACGTTCTGGTTCCCTTGAAAAGAAAACAACCGGGTATTAATCCGTACATCGTCCCTTTGGCAGATGCAAGAGCGTTAGTATACAGCCCTGTTGTCACAGCGCATTGCGCATTAAAGACTACGACAGTCAAACACAAGACCGAACTGCCCCCTCAATCACCTTTTGGTAGCTCACGTGACCTCCATCAGCCCAAACCATCATCACTAAGGAAAGCACGTTTACCTTGTTTCTAATACCCCATATCGACAGAGCGAAAGTAAGGGGACCCTCCAATCTGCCCATGCATCTGCGGCCGGGAAACCCTAGTTGTGCCCTCCCCACCCCCATCCCCCCAGCACATATTACCCGCGCTCTATGGAACAAACCACCATGTTTCCTAATTCATAAGCACGCCCGCCACCGCCATCATCATTATCGGCATGCCAATCCACCCACATCTTTTTGACACAACAACGCACGTGGTATACGCAACCCCGCACGCCGATCCGTCCCGTGTGTACATGTTGGTTGAATGACCCAAACCCAGCGCTATCATTCCCTAACATATTCCTGCGTAATTATTCCCCCCCTCGAGGATCCGGCCACACGAGCTTCCTTGAACCATCACCCGCCGGTTGATGAAGCACAAATTTCCAAGGTCACAGGTTCGGCGAACTGGCGTACAATGTTTGAGATGCCTGCATCGTACTGTGCCAACGATACGAAAATGGATGCAAGAAACAAGAAGAGCCGTTCCCCGACCGGAGCCTGGACTGTACTAACATTATTGGCCAAGGCATACACACACGTGCGTCATCAGTTTTCCGGGGAATTCACATATCCCGTTCCCCACTGTTCCTCGTTTCACACCCACATACGCCCTGAAGTCAGACCAAAATACAACGCACGTTCTCGTGGCTTAATTTGGAAATACGCCAGCCACATGCATCATTACGGTAGGCACCGTATAAACCATGCATTAAGAGACCTACACCGGCGCCGCCACACCATCGCCCTTGCCCCCAAAGTAGCCATTAGCAATATTTCAATTCGATCAATTTAGGAACGCCCACGCCGCATGTGGAATCAAGCCGTTAGATTCCTTCGTGGACGGGTGCTGCATTTGATTTTTGCCAGCGGTTCCGAGCGGCGACAACGGCGCACTCAGGCATGGGAGGCACCCCAGTCGAGAAACAGAGGCCATGGGGAATAAAATCACGCCACAAGAAGAGGCCCAAGGCAGGAGGGGTATAACCTGGAATAACAGGGGCCCTAACCGACCTCGGCGAAAAATTGGGAGGTCCCACAGGCACGAGCCTGGGTGTCGACCATGCCTCGACGTAAAGCCTCATTGCGCTGAGGCATGGCAACATTCGGTCATCCGAGTGCGGGAAAGCACCCATTTACCCCCATGCATCCCCTGCAGTGGGACTCCACCATCCACTCCACCTCCGCCGCCTTCCCTTCTGCCGAGCGCAGCACGTACAGCCAGCCGCGTAGCTGGACGCAATTGCGATTGCCTCTGTGCATCAGCATTTAAGCAGTGTTCCCAAGCAGTAAGTAACGAGCACCAAGCTGTGGCCTATCACTGATCATTAAAATCCTTGCTATACGTTACAACACGGCGTCGAGTATCAAGTCCAAGGTAGAAGAGTACCAGGCTTAGCTCCTTCAGTCGCCGTAATGAGCGAATGAAGCCCCATCGAGGGATAATAAGCGATTCCTGGGCACGGTCACTGACGTATTAACAACCAGTTGTTTTTGTCTTTGATGTCGATCCCGGCTCGTCGCCCCCCGTCCCCTCTCCGGAGTACGGCGGCTTATCTTCGTAGACACCCAGGCGGTTCCTCAGGTCCTGGATGAGGGCGTCCTGTCGCTCCACCCGTTCTTGGAGAGCGCGGATAAGATCCTGGACATTCACGGACGGAAAATACAGCGGGTTCTCAGGACTCCATGCCATGGTACAGATGTTACAAAGGGCCTCGGAAGCTCTGCCATTTACGACGGGAGGAGTCAGGCGTTCTGGACTGCTGGAGGTAGGAAAGTACAGGGTTCATGAGTTAAGACGACGAATCAAAGATGTAGCAGGGACCTACATCTTTAACTCATCGTCTTTAATTCATGAACGCGCTTGTCTGTTCGGCATGAAAACAGCGACGCACCCTTTGTCGTTCTCGGAATCTGCGCTGCGCCGTCCGGTTACGTTCGCGGGACAGCTCCTGGAGATTGTCCATGCACGCAATATGAAGGGGGACCCGCGGTGATTGCCATTATGCATTTAGCAGGTGAAACAACGTGAAATATTCGTATAAAATTGCCATTATGCATTATGCATTAGCAGGTGAAACAACGTGAGGTATTTGTATAAAATTTACGCACAGCAACACACTTTCACAGGGACGTTTCCAGTGCAACTGTGGCGGCCGTTGGGCAATCCTTATCGAACGACTCGATGGAACACACCACATCGCGTCCTATAGATAATTATGCCAACCTGCACCATTGCGACATCCAAAAGATACACTCAAAGCAGCTAGAAGGCAAAGGGGTACAGGATAGCGGCACGTCATCCGGGCCCCCATTACATGCCAGGCCTTAGGAAATCGTTGGACACACCTTCTTCATTGCAGAAGAGCCTCGACGGCGCTGGGATGCTGTGCGCTTCCGAGAGGAGCGATTGAGGTTTCCATCAGAGCCGTCGTCGGTTGTGTAGTCCTCTTCGTTACCGTCCCTGCAATCCCTGCCGCCCTGCCCATCGTCCACCTCGCTGCTGCTTCGAAAGCAAAGCGGGCCAGGCTCACCTGCACCATTACGGACCGGACCGGGCGTTAATATGGCGAAAACACCTAACGAAAATTCCCAGTCCTGCTATTTATACCATTAACGATTGAAAACACACGTGAAAATGGACTCGATGCAATATTACGGGGCAGGGAACGATGGGCACTACAGCTACATGTACGGGGACCACACTCATATTATTCCCCCAATCACATTTGGTGTATCCAAACATCACCGCACTGAGACAATGCATGCAGAGAACGCAGACGGAACGCAGCGCAGGCTTACCTTTGTCAGGCGCTGTTTGCGTGTTGACATCGCCACTGGACAGCCGGCCTATGCTGCCCGCAGGAGCGCTCCCCGCCCCGGCCTCCCCGCTCAACGCGTCTTTCTTAATCACAATCTGCCCCACAATCGATACAACCTTCTCAGACGTAGCCGCCCGTAATGCCGCTTGGCCCATGTCTATTCGACGCCGTCGACGTGCCGACCCCGTACCCCCGCCGCCATCCCAATCCTCTGCGACCGCCGCTGCTTCATCACAGCTGAAACGTGAGCCAATGACATCCGTCGCTATGGTACGCACCATCGGCTGGTCGGCACGCGCGTCCGCCATGGGCATACCACCCACCGCAATCGGTCGCTGTTGCTGCTGCTGTTGCTGTGGTGCCGGTGGTGGCAGGCGCCCCGGCTGCTGCTCACGGTACATCGCCGTAGCCGCAGGGGCGCCAGCAGCAATGGTGGCGCAAGCCTCGTGGATTAACCTCTGCTGTTGCCGATCGTAATCCTGTTGCTGCTGCTGTATGTGAGTAGCGGTCGCTGCGGCAGGCTGAATGCGAGGTGCCTCTAAAGCCTCAGGGGGCAGCTGCGCATGTTGGCGGCCACCAAACATCGTCTCCTGGTGACAAAAAACAACCTCAGCGTTGGTCGCGGTGGGTGAGGCAGTCAATGACGGATCATTTTGGAGGGGTCCTAATGGAACGTCCGGCCGCATGGCCAAGCGAGTCAATGCAGTTGGCGGAAGCAACATCGCCGCCTGCTGTTCCAGATGAAACCTCATCGCAGTGCTTGGGTTCGGCGCAGATTTTATGCCCTCGGTTGTTAGTGTCGCGGAAGCAGTAGTCGCAGTATGGCGAGCCAGCATCATTGTGCTGCCGTACGGCATGGTGACGGGATCGGTGGCGACAGAGGAGGCATAAGGGGGCAGTGACCTTGGTGGGGCCACGTTGTCGTCCGCATAAAAGAAAGATGCCAGGCCTTGGCCGCGAGCATCTGCAATATAAGCGAGAGGAAGGTGCGCATGAAACACTTAAAACTCTTCATTAACAATTCGCCAATTTAAATGACATCATTTGGTATACGCATCCCAAGATAGACAATGTCCCTAACGCGATGTGAGGGAAAGCTTTCCAGAAGCGAGGCACAGACAGGCACGAATGATTCCAAAATAATGAACGTATTGACCAACTATTAAACGAGCTAGAGCGCACAGTACTAGCCTTTTCATTAATGAGAGCGCTATTACACTCAGCAGCAAGATAACTGCTGGTGGTCACGGACGCTGGGATCCACTGCCGCGACACATACGCCTTCAGGGGTAAATGTAAAGCGCGTTCGCCGCGATGTACCCACCATCGCCGGCAGGTCCAAGCGGCACGACTCCGTGTGACTGCGCGAGGAGGAACTCCAAAGCTGGCTGGCCACCAACTAAGGTTGCCGGCCGGAGACCCGACGGGCCGCTCGCCAGGCCGCTGGAGCCCGAGAGGCCCCCAGATGGCCCTTGCTGTTGAGCCATGGGCTTGTTGGGCATACTCATGAGGCTCTGAAGCAACGCATCGGTGTGCTCGTCCCCAGGAGGAACTAACGTACTGGGATTAAGACCCTGTGCAGAGGAAGGCAGACGAAAAATGCGAACAAGGGAGAGCTTAAAACCGCGAGTTTGAAGGACCATGTGAAAGAGCGCAGTTGTGAAGCAATTTGAGAGATGGGACGTCAGCGAGGGCGGGTGGAAAGGTCGATGATGGAGTAACCGACCGTGTTGAAAATGCAGCGGAGTCAGTCGGATGACAACAGTACGGGGCCCTGATATTACGAATGGCGTCGAAACACAACGAGCTGATATTTGGGCGGCGTTGAGGTTTAGGGAGCTGGGGAACATGAAATTACGTGCAAGAATGCATAGACCAACCGATCTGTTCCAGTATGCATTTGCTTTCAATTGCTCTGGACTAGCGAGTACCTGCCGCGGGAGCAACGAGGAGCCGTATGGATAACTGACGTTCTGGTCCAAGACCTGAACCGCAGCGACACATCCTCGAACGCCCACGCAACAGCCACTCTAGTATTCGATACTATGGAACATCGGTTATTTGCTTCCCTTACCCGTAACGGCAAGGGACTGTCACAACCACTGCTGCTATCGCTTGTGCGTTGCGCATTTGAAGGGAAATGTGCAAAAGTTGTCGGCGCCAACCTTTGCGGAGCTGACATGCACGCCGCATGGAGGGCACGCGAAGCTCCACCGGGAGGGCCTTGCGGCACCGAGGTGATGCCGGTGGCCAGTGCTATATTCTGCTCACGCGGGGAAGAGTTAATTGGATACATGACAACCGCCAGAAGCTTCGCAACTACAAAAGCATATGCATGGGCGAAAAATGTTATCCTACAGCCCTACCTGACCAATGTTGTTATTGATAGCTTGATAGGACCGCAGCACTCCCAAAGTACCGACCAGAAAAGCCTGTAGACGGCATATAACATCCTGATACTCGCAGTGACTCGTGACAGGACAGCAGAAGCAGCATTTGCACATGAATGGTAGACAATACGTAGCGTAGCTCCGACGCGATTATCCGGAAGCGGGCGGCAAGTAGCAAGACCGGCAATATTGACTGAAAACCCAAAACCCCTTCCCAAAATTTACCATTCCTGAGCTGGCATTGGCAGTCCTTAGTTCAACAGCGTGTCCAGGATAGATCCTTGCAGGTGCATCTCCCAAATCGAAGGCGTGCTGAGCTGGGCCTTGGGCCGACGGCGACGACATGCAGGAAGCCAGAGGCTCAAATGAGGTATACGAACCGAGATACTGAGTTTCACAGTACTCAGCATTCATGCCATAAGCTTTGAAACAGGATGACTAAGAACGCCTGGAGGGACAGGGAGCGCGTAAAAAAAGTGGACGTAGGCCGTATGGTAGATACCGTGAATGATTGGCGCTTTTGGGAAGTCCGCTCATAGCAATTTAAGAAGTGAAAGGGCAACTTAAACATCTTTTGCTGTACATGACACGTGTGAGCACCGAAGGGCCGCTTAGCTGACAAATACGGTCCCCAATAAAAGAGAGGCTTAAGCCTTGCGCGCTTTGCGCCAGGCCACAAGATACCTAACATTCCGGTACATATTTTTGCGCACCTGTTGACCAGCTTCGTTCGTGCTGCACCAGTCTTCACCGCTCAGGCGAGCCTCTGATTTCTGCAGATCTATCGCGGCATCAAGAGAAAGACACTCAAGGACAAGACGTTTGAATTTATCGCGAGCTCGGTGTAACCGACGGAATGATGCGAAACACCGCCTTGGAATGAGCTATGGAGCTGTTACTGAGTGGACGTGCCTTCAGGAGCTCCGAGTCCCCCATCATGGAATCATTTTATGTCATAAACATGTAGGCTTGTCGGTTTGCATGTATGGATGCATCGCCAGGATTGATTGAGGCGTCATATACAGTGACCCGTACATTTGTCAGCCTTGTCCGGCATTTCCTCGCTTAATAAACATCTAGCATATCATGGCTGGGATGAGCGTACGCATGCAACTCATAATAACCAACTTTGCAAATACTTTGATATGATGTCATGCCTATAGACTTATTGAAAACAACTACGAAATCAAACTGGGTAATTCAAAAAACTGATAATATCAATAATAAACAACGCTTGACCTCAAAGCTCTATGGATGCGTAAATTAGTAACATCATTTCGTCTGCCGTAAGGGCCATTCTAATCTTTGATTTGTAAACCAGATTTAATTGATCACATATATTTTGTTTTATGGTATTATTGAACAGGTTGTGATGCTGTGCGTCTACCTGGCATGGATATGAATTGTGTGCTAGAGACGCGCTCCGGTTGTCCCTCAGTCCTCAAACTCATGCAATACCAGGAAACATACAACCATATCACGAGTAAACACATCACTTTACATGATATAACTTGAGGCCCATCCAGCAAAAAGCTCGGTTGATCAGCGCCAGGACACCTCCGTGCTACGGATAACTTCACGAATGGCAATAATGCATTAGTATCTCAGCTTATTACATATTTTGAATGATATTTGGCCGGAATAATTGAGTTCAACGCGTCCATTCAAGTAGCGGAGGAAAGCACGAACCAGATATAATGTTTACATTAAACAATTATGTACTAACTTTCATCATGGAAATGAACTTTTCTTCTCCTTAACGTGTTCTGTTGCTGGGAACGAGAGCTGCTGCAGCGCTCTGGTAGGAACTCAGCTGCGGACCCGTAACGGGGCCGAACGGCCGAACGGGTTTATTGGGGCCGAACGGGTTTTCAATAACTCATTGGGCTACATGTATTCACCTGTCTGGGACCATGAGAACATGCGGAAACGTGACGCGCGATGACGCGCTCTTTGACTTTGGAAGTTTATCCCTCCAGTTACGGCGGACGTTGTTCGCTATTTACACTTTCCATAGTAACCTGTATATACCTGCAGATAACAATTTGTCCGATCCGATCTATCCAAACATCTGGTAAGAGTGGGTCCCGTACGACAAAACGGACAAGACAACGCATGTCTGCAATGCCAGCTTTGAGGGCCTAATGCGCCAGCGTCTTGTAGGAAAACGTTGCCATCGCCAGCGTCTGGTTGGTAGCGTCTTTGGCAATTGGCTGGGAGCACGGGAACGAGCCAAATCTTGTACGAGGCATCGCGACGTCCAGGTTTCAGCACTGCATGAGATCACTAACTGTGGCTCATGGCGAAGCCCGCCTACGTCCACTGCTGTTGCCGCGGACTAGAGTGGCAGACGAACAGCTGGATAGCACCGACGAATACCGGTGACCAACTATGATGTTCACGTGCGTTTTCTCTGTGACGCATTACACAACATCCCCTGCGCGTCGCAGAGTGGTATGTATGGACATTTTATTTGCCAATGTTTGGAGAAAATAGTCGAAAGCCTGCTGGACATAGGCGAGAATCCGAAAGCCAGGCAGTGGCCAGGACTGTTCAGAAGACCAAGGCGGTATGTCGCGATGCGCCCATGCACAATGGGATTCATGGTTTGCTTGAGATTACAAATGATGCTCAGTAACGTAGTCCTGTCGTGTAGCGCACCTTGTTCTGCGCGCACCCTTGACGTGTTTGTTTCCCAAATCTTAACCAACTGGCATGTGATTGCCATAGTTATCGGATTTAAATAAAGTGTTACTATGAATGAAGGTAAACTTTACATGTTCATTGTTACTAATTATGATCATGAAAACCTCCAGTTCGTTGTTTCCGATGCCGGTTATCGTACAAACTAACCGACTCAGCCTGGACAACGTTGCCAAATCGATCATGTCTAGGAAGTTTACTGTACTACAGCTAAAACATTCAGCCCGTAAAGATGACTGTGGTCAATTCCATAGCGAAGTGCTTGCCAGGGAAGTGACGCGTACAAATGGATAGCTGGCAAGCACTCAGCTAGTCACTGGGATCTCGTAATGCTCAGAGTCGAAAAACCATTGTTGGATTTTGTATGTACTGATCAATGCAAATCAACTTAAAATGCGGGTCCAACAGTTCTTGGTTCTGGGCGCCTTGGCGCTTGTCTTCCTTTTGTACACCACTTACCATCAGGTTAGCCAATTACCTTAAACATATGAAGTTGTAGTTTTCCACCGCTGCGCGGCGAGCCGCCCGTTTGGGGCTGTTGCAGCGTCCGTCTGGGTCTGACACGCTGTCCTTCGGGTGCTTTCGTGCAGCAACACCGATTATCGCACGCGCTACATTTTGACCGCCTTGTCAGAGGTACGACGGATTTCATCACCATGCTCTGACTCGATGTGTACGGAAGAGCGCTCCGCCGGTGCCCCGCCGTTCCCGCAACGTGTTGCCTCTGTCGATGACCTCCAAAGATCTAACGCGATTTTGTTTGTATATTTCTCGCGATAGAAGATCCAAGGGTTACAAGATCGAAGGCAACGCACTCCCTTCTTCTCCCTGCCTTCCTACTTGCCTCCCGCGTGCCTCTCTACCCGCCTGCCTGCTTGTGCAGATGAACATCGCATCATCGCGCACAATAGAATGAATTGGCATGCAGTGTGGACTGCAGCGCGGGCTTCCGGCAGCGAGGATGAGTTTATCGCTGCCATGCGGGGCTCTGCGTACGGCGGTGCCGACAATACCATAAAGTTCGTAGACGCGTGTGTAATTTGTGTATAGATATCTGTGCCCGTGTACGAGGGAATGGATATGCCTATCGTATATTTGGCTATTGCCGCCGTCGCTCTATACTCATGCCGTCCCTCTTTACCGCAATGCGTCGGCGCCGGAGCCGGGCGAGTGGGCCCACTCGCCCGGGCAGTTCGCCTATGACAGCTGGAGCCGCTGTTATCTGTGTGCGCGCTGTAATCACACGCTGCACGCTTTATCCCATCTAATCTGTTCCACAGTCTCTTTAGAGGCGCGTGTGAGGCTGAGATACATGACCAGTCCATGGGGGGTCACGCTCAGGGAACTTAAAAAGGAAAACGTGTATGTGCGCCGTTTGGAGAAGCGAGCGAGGCCCAGGCTGCTTATTTGTATAAATCACTCCACATCAGGTCCATGGTTCGAGCTCCTTCTCCTGCCAGCATCTTCCGTCGGGAATCACCACCATCGTCCGGCGCCCTTTCGGCCCACGGAAAAAGCCCTTCAAACCCTCCCCCTTAGCCGCTCCCCCCATCAGCCCTTTCGTAATTTGGAGCTTTGGTTCTTTCTGGCCTCACTTCGTTCGTAATCGCAATCGTTATCCCCATCTCGTGAAATTCTCCCTGTTGTCCTCTGTCCACTGCCTCCGTCCCCATTGCCTTCATCTCCCTTCTTGGTTGCAAAGGAACGCGGACAATCCCTCCTGCCCACCGCAAAGGGAATGCCCAGCCTGCGCACCCTCCATCACTGCGGCCGCCACCGCTACCGGTGCAGCAGCCTGGGGCCTGACTACGGCGGCACGCCCAGATAGCTCCTCCACCACCACCACCACTGCTGGTGGTGCCGAAGGTGCTACTCAGAGCAGCCGCGAGGGGACCGCCGGGCGCCTCAGCTGGCGGAGCTTCGTGGTGGATGGTCAGGCACCGCAGATTAGTAAGGAGCTGGCGCAGAGCGTGGCCAAGGACGGCGCAGTCATTGTCACGTGGGTCGAGTTTGGTGATTGGCTTCGCAGTGCGACGCAACAGAAGGAAAATGTGTTGGCCAAGAAAAGACGTGTTGTAATGATGATGATGATGATGTCTGCGTGCCCAGCCACGAAGGCCCAGCCATGATAGGGACAACGCGTGTAGAATCTACAAACGTGATGATGTTCGTTCCGCGTGTCGAACTGGTGATGTGGCATCCGGAATGTGATGAGCCGAGGTCCTGTGTGCTGCGCTGCCCTGCGCTCTGCAGTTGGGCCAACTTTGCGCTATGGGACTTCGTGAAGACGTGGATCTTTCACGCCAACGAAGTGGGTGAGTGCCAGCCCCTCCAAGTCCGTACATTGAGTTGGTGGGAGGGTGGGTTACACGAATACACGAAACCTGGTACCTTCACTTCCTGAGCGGTGGGTGGGAAGGGGCCTTCTGCGGAAGGTGTCTGAACAATACCGTCTGATTAATTTCGCTCTCCTCGCGCGCCCCACTACGGTCACCTCCCACCGCGTTAGGCATTTCGTGCGCGCCCGCCCTTGCACCGGGGCCTCCCAGTCCCAACTAAGTTCGCGTACCTTCGATTACAAGATATTCGTCCTCTACTGTTCCCCGCGTATATCTTGAGCACGTAGCTGGTCGTGGGTTTGTCTGCGACCGGTTCCATTGCTATCCAATCTTGCTCCTGCAGGTGCCCAAGATCACGAGGCCCTTGCGATTCACCTGGACTTCCGTCCCTTCTAGTGCCTTGACTATCCCTCAGTCCTAGCTAGCACCAAGCCCCGCTCGTCTCCCTTCCTATGTGGTTATAAAGCGCACCTTCGAAAGGCAGCTGTCTGGATTCTTATTGACATTTGATTCTGCACTGGATTTTTTCGTCTCACCCTCCCTGGACGGAAAGGTCTGAACAACTACATGGTGGGGGCGATGGACGCCCAGATCGGGAAGGAGCTGGTGGCGGCGGACGTGCCCTGCTTCGCCATGTACCAGAGCGGCGCTAACCACTCGGGGGTGGGCTCGGACCACCTGCAGTGGGGCGGAGAGGCCTTCCACAAAATGGTGCGGTGGGGGTTTGGAGACGAGAGGAGGCGGGAGTGACTGGCTGGGGGTCAATATTTTCCGAATCTCCTAATTTGCAGCGTTGAGTCGCAGCGGGGAGCCGGGGGTGTCGGGGGTGGGTGAGCCGTCACCGCGGTGGCTGCGGATGCGCATCTGATACTAGGGTGGCTTAGGTGGAGGTTTATTCTACTTTTCTCTTTCACGACGACTCATTGGGCTGGTCCTGCCACTGTTGCCAGCAGGGACCCAGCAGCGGTCAGGTGCCCAATCTGATGTTCCTCCTGGGCTATCGTATTCGCCACCTCAGCCCACCCCCTTCCATTATTTCGTATTCAATCCCTCACCACCATTCTCTTCCGCACAGGGTCGGCAAAAGATTACTTTAGCCCAGATGTTCCTGAGCCTGGGTATGGACCTCCTGCTGGTGGATGTGGTGAGTGGGAGACAACTACGCTATCGCCACTCATTCCTCGCTCTGCAGCATATGCTGAGTGTGGGGTGATCGAACCGCCAGCATCCGACACAGACATCCCGGAGAAGCCGGGAAACAGTGCCCAGTTCGCCCACGTGGCACTTCGACCCACACGGGCTGCTCTCTTAAAAAGATTAATCATTCTCTCAATCAAACACTTGTATTACAAGAACTCGCGCTGCTGCTGTAGCAGCTGGACTGCAGGTCATGAACATAGCTTTGGTTTCGGAGCTATATGCCCTGGCAGTAGCAATTTTGGCAGTAGCACCTGTCGTATCCCTGAAGCGTTTGCTTTTCGGGATTTGTGTGTTTGCCGACATGTCTTCATGCACAGGCCATCACCTCTTGACACTTCCTGCCCCCCGACATCGAGTCCTCGACACCACAACTGCTGTATTACTTGAATTAGTAGGGTGGTCTGTTTGTTTGAGGAGCATATCATTTAAATGCGCCTTGCAGGACGCTGTGCTGCTGGGCGACGTGATGGAGTATTTTGGGCGCTACCCGCAGGTGGGCCTTGTCGTGAATAAAACCCTACATGCGTCGAGGGTTGCACCCGGTCCCTCTTTCTCCTTCGTAACGTCGTCGCGGCCGGGGCCTGCCCTCAAGTATTTGTTGCCGCCGCTGCCCGCTACGGCAGCCTGGTGTCCCTACCGCCCTCCCATTCGGCCGCTCGGACAACCCCCGAACCAATCCCTCAACTCCCCTCCCAGGCTGACATCCTGGTGACTTCCGACCAGCTGGCCTCCACCATCGAGCCGGGAGATACTGGTCTGGAGCTACCGGATAAGGCCCAGGCGCCCATGAACATCGGCCTCATGTTCTTCAGGTAACATGTGGGGTTGGCTAAGGGGGAGGGGGGTATATTTGTATGTGTATGTGTATGTGGACAGAAAACAGGCCAAGTAGAGCAAATCAATGAGCGGGAGGTAAAGCAGGTAAGGAAGGGAGGATAACACCCGGCGGTTGGGAAAGCTGGAATTCGTAAGAACGGACCCTGACTCTTTAGGATGATCTACGAGCAGCGCGAGTGCTTGAGCGTGTGTGTACGTGTATGTGTATGTGCGCTTATTATGCGGGGACCCCGGGGGTTTACTGATTGGATATACGGGAACGCTGTGGTGGTGATAGGTCAGAGGCAGGACGCTACCGTCAGCAGGGCGAAGTCAGGCTTGGGGCTATCTGCGGCATGTGTCAGCTGCATGCTTTGTCCTTAGCTGCAGTTTGAGCCCTGACACTGCATCCGCTCCTCTCTACCGGATGGGTGTCGTACAACATTTTACCACGCTCACCCGGCTGGACAGGTACTCTGATCGCACCGTCAGCTTCGTGGACTCCTGGCTTGCTGCCATCAATGCAGACCCGGCATACTGGTAGGGGGGCTTCCTTAAGGCTTTAAGTCAACAACGTCTTAGGTGACGTGCTATGTCTCTGGGGTGAAGAGGAGATTGTGCCCCGGGGCTGCCACTTCCACACCTGGCTGGGCCCTGACGGACATTCAGGGACATGGGGAGAGGGAAGGGGGGCCGAGGACATTGCGGGGTTTCGCCCGTCCCACCGGGGGATCCGCTACCCCCCTATCCCGTTGCCCCGGGAGGCTCGGGCGAGGACGGGCCGCCGGGTCCTGGCGCAATGCGATCTCTCGTTGCTCGTGCATGTGGTTAAAGGAGCCCTCAGCTCGGAGGTCACAGATTCGCAGATAAGTCCAAGCTGGCCTTCCTTGCTGCACACACCGTGACCTTTTGCCTTTGTTTGTTGCCCTATAGGGATCAGAACGCTTTTAACGATCTGGCGCGTCAAGGCTGGGATCCCATCAGCAAGGTACGGATGTGTGAAAGCGACCAGGGGGAAATACGGGTTCCGGGTTTGGATCCGGAAGACTGTCCGGGCCGGCCTCTGTCCGTTGTCTGTTTACCTGTGCGCCATACATAACTAATTGCTGTACGAAGGAGCTTACATCTGTTGAAATCGCCCCTCCCTGGACAGGTTCATCCCAGCCAGAAGCGCTTGTTCATGGGCGCAAACGGGACTCTGGGTGTGGGGGTGCTGCCCGTGGCGTCCTTCTCGGGGGGACATACCTTCTACGTGCAGCGGCTGTATGAGGTGTGAGGGGAGACGGAAAGGGCAGCGCGGTGGGGGCAGGAAAGGGCGAGGAAGAGGGGCCAGGGAGGGAGCTTTTGTCGGTTTGCAGTCCCATCGTAGCTCCCTCCGCCATATACATTTTAAAGCCGTGCGGTGATGCGTTATGGGGCCGAGCAAGGCACCGTGTAAACGTCAGTCCCTCTGGTGGGGGCTGCTGCCGCACGGCCCTCTCACTCGACTCCGCAGGTGCAGCGAGTCACACCGTACGCCGTACACTGTACCTTTCAGTACGGTGCCAACCCGGGCAAGCGCAACCGCCTGCGAGAGGCGATGCTCTTTGACGACCCGCCGTCGTACTACATGGGTACGGCTAGGAGGATGGCAGGGCGTGCAGCCAGGGCAGAAAGTATGATCCGGGGGGCCTCGTGTCAGCTGGAGGGCGCGATGACAGCGGGGGACAGCTAAATCCATTCCTTACGTCATCGGCCTTCGCAAGGGAACTCTCCCTCAACAATGAGCAGTGCAGGCTTCAGATTTGCACATTATTTTGCACAATCGTGCCGTTTTCTTTCCCGCCTCAAAAGCGCTCGTGTATAAGTAAAGGTGGCGGTTAAAACCCACATACCCAATGAAGCCTCCTCCCTCCCCCTGTGTGTGGTAATGGGTTTGAACCCTTCACTCCTATCTACTCCCCCTCACCTCCGCATTTCCCCCCCTCCTTCTCCCCTCTTCCACGTCCCCCTTTCTCCCCCACTTGGCAGATGACTCGTTCGTGAGTGTGGACCTCCGAAGAGTGCCCTCCGCTACATGGGCTGACCACAGCACCAAAAATAACTCGGCTATGAAGAGGTACCACTTCCGCGGCTTGGACATGCAGCTAGAGGCGGTGAGTGGGAGCTGTGCGGGGGCGGGAACAGGCGGTTGGAGGCGGAGCTAGAGGAGGAGAGGGGTAAAGGTGTGAGCTCTGGTCGGAGGTTGGAGATCTCTCTGTCTCCCTCTCCCTCTCGCGCTTGTGTCATCGCCATCGTCGCTTTCACATCATCCTTGTTGTAGGACTGTTGCACTGACCTGATCTGCACTCCCACCTGCCCGCCTGGCCAATGGAACTGTCAGCGTGCATTCAACCGCTTTCTAATACAGCTCGTGTTTGTCCGGGTTTGGGTTTCGGTTTGGGCCGTACGGGGCGCTGCCGGCAGGTGTGGCAGGCGATGCGGGTGGCGGCAATTACCAACCGCTCCATCATCATTCCCAAGCTCGCCTGCTACTGCGACAAGTACTGGACGGAGTTGGACCAGTGCCGTGTTCCCGGTGGGCAGCTTGGGGTTATGGACGTGGGTGAAAACCCTACACGATGCGAACGGAGGTCGTGGGAATGAGGGAGTGAAAAAGGGGGGAAGGTAGGAAAGCAAATGGCGTGTTGGGGCAAACCTACCGTTACGCGGCCAACGAACGCGGTCATTCCGCCGGCATGCATTTCTACCGGCCACGGGCTGATCTCAAAATGCGAGGAGGGCTTGGGGGCTGTTGGGTCCCATCAGGGGCCCGAGGAAACGAAGAAGAGATGCCGGATGAAGGGGTGGACAGGGTGATTGCGGTGGTGCCTCTGCTGTACTCGCAAGCTGCCGGATCAGGTTCTTTGGATTACATCAAACGAGCCGGTGCTGCTACCTCCTCCTGTGAACCGTTACCGGACCGGCGTTCTCTCCAGTTTGCCGTCATCATTCGCCGTCCTGCCTTTTAATGGGTTCCGTGACCTGTTCGTGTGTACGTTTGTATGCTTTGTTAGTTGAGGGTACTGAGCCGTACAGCAGACTTAGGCAAAGGAAGGGAAGCAGTAACATTTGCACAGGACAACAAGCCAAACGTGTGTGTATGTATGGAATGTTTGTGTATTTGTGTGTCCCTCGCAGGCGCCACACAGACCCGCATCCCATTCCTATGTCCCATGGATCACGTGCTGGACCCCATCTTTATGGACGATGGCGCCAGCGACTTCAAGGTGGTGTTTGGGGACTGGGGACGAAAGTCGCAGTGGGGTGAACTGAACCCGCAGGTCACATAACGCATCTTAGGGCGGCCCTGGGGCGGGTGTATTAGGACCTTCACGTTTAAACCTAAGCTGCCGAAAGGGGAAATGCTTTCATGAAAGCACGTAACTGTACCACTGCGCTGTGTCGCACTTTCCGACATTTTCAGGAACAGCCCCCGTCGCAACCGTCTTTCCCCCACCCTTCGTGCCGCCCACGCAACTGAAGATGGTATTCTCCGCTGGTCCCTTGTCAGGTCCGATGGCGAGAGCACTCCTTCCTGGAGAATTCGCGATGCCCTGACTGGGTGAAGCGCTCGCGAGTTACTTTTTACAGCAGCCCGGTGCGTGCGTGTGCAGAAGGGTGGAGGTCAATGGGAACTGGGAGCTGCGCGGGCCGTCGATCTTTCCTCCCTGCTCGTTTTGAGGATTCGCACCCGGTGGCGGTGGCGGTGGCGGTGGCGGTGGGTGCGAAAACCCGCTGCTCTTATTTCCCACCACCGCACCGCCCCACCTCCATTGCCATCCTCTCCTCCTTGGTTTGGTACCGGGGAGGATGCCTTGTGGGGGGTCGGAACTACTGAGCTACTATCTTACGCCGTCCATCACGGGGTCTTGTTTCTCGTCGCATTGATTGCACATTCGCGGCTGCCCCGCAGACGACCACTCGGCCCGTGGAGAAATGGGTGGTTCAGGAGGGCGGTCTCGTAGTGCTGCTGCCAACCAACTTGACGGAAGGGGAAATTCGGGATATGCTCAAACCCTACTACGCGTACAAGGTGAGGACGCCAGGGGACCGGCAATGCACGGGGGATGCGTTGGGGTCCGGTTTGGGTATTTTCACTGGGATGACCGACCCGCGGGTCGGCCGGATGGGGTGTCTTGAAGCATGATACAGCATATGGCATGTCGCATGTGCTGTTGTTGTGTGTGACAAGCGTCTGGCGAGGTTTAAGCTGCGGGCCGGTTAATGGGGGCCGGTTAACAGAATGCACCACGAAGGTGAGAGCGTTTAGAAGCCATGCTCGGCAAGGTTGACTGAGGCATATCCTGATGCTGCGTCTGGTGTGCTCCTCCAGTGATGCTCCGCAGATCTGGATACTGACATCGGGCGGCCGGGGCAGGCGGCCTTCGCAGTCAGTCTTCCCCGGCCCTGCCTGACTCGCACTCCTCCCGCACTCCCGTTCCTCCGGCCCTTTCTCAAGGTGTCGTTGACATCGCGTTTCTCCACGCGAGACACACACACACACACACACACCTGCTCCAAAACACTAACGCTCCTGAACATGTAACGTGTATGTGTACTGACACATACACGCACACACACACACATACTCTCTCTTTCTCTCTCTTGCCGGGGCCCCCACCAGGTGTGGCACATCAAGGACCCGGAGAAATTCCTCAGAGGCTTCGATGACAAAAAGTGAGTTCACCGTGCGTTCCATGCGCAGCGAGCTTGTGGCGTCCCGTCCATCCCATCGCGCCATGCAGTATCTTAAGCCCACAACACCAAACCAAGGGTAATTTCTCCTGGGCTTATTTCCCCCGCTAAGCATGCTTCTTGTTCAATCCACGTCGCGTGCAAGACCTCGTCATTGGATCGTTGCGCCCGTAGCGCATGTACAAGGCAGCGGCTGCCTTGCGAAGGCGCATGCCCCATGGCCATATTTCTACGCAATGGCAATAAGAACGACCACCACGCAACACGCAGTGCTAGCATTCCTTGCCTCCCACCGCAGCGGCGTAGGGTTGGATAAGTAAGTTCCTTCCCAAACGCCTTTGTTGTCAGGAAACCGCATTGTGAGCTATCACCGGGCTGCTCCATCAACCATCGGTGTCGCAGGGGATCTCTCGCCTCAGGGATAATCACCGCCTCCGTTTGTTATGCACATCCCCCGCCCTCCCTTTCTCGTGTGCCTTTCTATGCAGGCTGGAGGCGGCGGTAGAATCCCGCATCAAGCACCTGCAGCCGGTCATGCCACCGGACCCCGCGCCCCCGCCGCCACCCTTGGCCAACACCACAGCAGCCGTCCCGGTCCAGACTGCTGGTAGCGATGGCACCATTGGCGCTACCTCGAACACCGCCACCAGGGGCATCGCAACTGCGAACGAGGCCAGTGGGACAAGCACGCAAACAGGTGCATCTATCTGTCTGTCTGCTTGTCTGTCTGTCCTGATTTCCTGTCTCTCTGCCATTCCGCTGATGGCAACTCCAGTCGCTACCTCTTCCCACGTGACATGGGGTCGGAGCGCCATCACATGTCTCAATGTGCTGTCGGGTTCTGGACTCGGTTGCTGGCCAGGGTTGGGGGTGGAGACGGCTTAGGGAACAGCGCAATCCTTGTCATAGGAAAACCGCTCTCGGGGACAGGGGTGCCACTTGCCGACGTCTCCCCCGCAACACTGCTTGCCAGTCACCACTGGTGGTTAATTTCAACCCGAGCTTCATTCCGCTGTTCGCTGCCGCACTTAATCCCGTGATGCTGTGCGCAGGAGGCTCCTCGGCGGCACTGCCAGAGCGGTGAAGCTGAGTCCGATATGATGGATATACGTCGTTATGAGCCGCCCAACGTCGCTAGCGTGTGACGCGATCTGACACCCGCATGAATCGCATGTGCCGTTACCGCGTGCCCAGTTGGGCGTGATTGCAGAGGAGATAAAAATGAGTCGGACAAGTGCTCTTGCTTCAACTGGGTAGTAGGGGGTGGTGAGGCAGTGACAGATGGCAGATGGCTTCCAGCACCGTTTGCTGAAGCCGCATGAAACGGGTGGGACTGGCAGTCCCGGGTCCTTTGCCAGTTAGGCAGACTCCTGTGATTTATTTTGCTAGGCTTACTAGGCTTCATAGGGGACCGATAAATGCGGTGCATGCTTAGGTCTAGGATACTGTGGCTGGGGGCCAGTCACGGTGAGTATGACCGACTAGATGGTGAGAAGATTTGCAGCGCGCAGTGCTCGGACCGTGATATCGTGGTCATGGCTAACAGTGTTTCCGTCTTCTGGATGACATAGTCAATTTAGGTGTAATTTGCCACGTCACGGCAGCTGATGCAGCACCCCGAGTAGGATAACAAACCAGGCGCATTTTATGGGTAAGGTAATCTGACGTTACAATCGAACCTTATATTCGGCTGTGCTGATTGGCAGCACTTTGCCCTTCACCATGCACTGCTCTGCTGGTATCACCGCTGACGACAGCACCACACACTACAAGAAAGGCTCTAACGGGTGATATGTTATAGGTTCGGGGACGCCCTTCGCTTGCCGTGCCATATAGGCCGACGTGATACGTGTATCGCCTGAGGTGCGTCAATCTTAGTACTTGCTGCGGACACGGTATTGCTGCCACGGGACAATCACAACTTAGCTTCGGTCCTATATAAATATGTGCTCAGCGAATATGGCGCCATTTTCTTCCTATTTGGCGAATGGATTAACTGTCAACCACTATCACGTATTGGCAATTGCCGCGTCGACACACCTGCCTAGTAAGATGTGTAAGCTCTGCCCTCATCTTCAATTATCTTGAACTCCCGTACCTCCTTACCTGGCGGCTGCATCCGCTAAGACCCTCCAACACGACGACTGAATACCTACCTCTCCGGTCAAGCGTTCGTTATAGCATTTCTGCTAATTCCTACTCTTCCTACCGCTACACCTTTCCCTTACCCTTCTTTTTCGCCATCACCCCACCAGCCATCACACCTGCAGTTTTACCTTTTCTCGTCCCCAAGCTTACCCACGTACCACCCGATCGCTTTAGCCCCCCTCGCTCACATGCTCTGCTCTTTCCGACCCTTTTGTAAATAAAAAGGCACCAGTCCTGCAGCCCCGTCCCCGTGTCCCAGTCCTGCCTGCCGTCAGCTTCACATTATTGTACCACTACCATGACCCTCTGCTGCATCTCAGCGCCGCTCCTCCACGTCACCAAATTCCTAGCAATCATACACCGCCACCCCACCACCCCCACCATATCCTCAAAGGCTGTTCTCATTGCCACTCGGACAGACACGCATCACTACACCTTTCGTTTTTCGCCCTACAAGAAGGACACCATTATCTCAGCCACGGGGGTACATCGGTGGCAAGTGCAGCGTTAACACGGGGCCTGATGAACCTGCCCCAGAGCCACTGCCACCGTAACCCCCGACTGCCGAGCTGGGCCGGCTGCTGCCGCCACTGGAACGGCCGCCGCCAGTCCCCGCCCAGCGGCCTCCAGCCCGCTCGGGCCGCAACTTGGCCAGCCAAGGAGTATGCACTGACATCTGGCGCCCCAACGCGGAAGTAATAGCTGCCACTACTTGACCCCGTGTCTTCCGTTCCTCCAGGCAATGATAGTCTCCCGCCACTGCTTGGAAGCGGACCGGCCCCGTCGTTACCTGCAGCATAGACAAGCGCACCCATACCACATGTGAGCGAGTAGGATGAGCTGCGATATGACTGCTACTTGAAAAGATAACCTGGCAGTCGACTACGGCAGTAGAACAGCGAAGGGCACTAGCACCAGCTGACACAGACAGAACCGAACAGAATGGGACGGAAGAGGCGCAGGTCAAAGGCGAAGGGCAGTGGAACATAAGAAGTGGAATGGAGTCGAACGCCAAAGCTTGCCAGGGAGGAAGTGTTGGCATTCGGACAGTGCATTACACAGAAATGGATCTCATCTTGGAAGCAGGTCGAATAAAGGGCGGATCGAAGTGGGGGAAGTCCAGAGGACGGTTGAACGAATGACAGCATTTGATGGAACACAACGAAGCAAAGGGGGAAGGCAGCGGACACGTATGGAGCTGAGCGAAGAAGAGCAGGATCCAATAGGACTGCAATAGCCTACTTTTAAACCGTGCTATTATGGCCGATTTATATCCAAGTTTTGCTAAAGGAATTGCACCTTTTTTCACATTAAACTGGAGTGAATACAGTGACTTCTTAACATTTAAAGGTGGTTACGGGTCACAATGGACCAGCCTGACTGCGACTTCCAGCTGCCTAGACGCCCAACCTGCCGTCTTCCTCACACAAAAGATGTAAGCCGCTGCAACCCCAAGGAAAACGCAAGGGAGCGTATCCCTCGCCTCTTCCCCGTTCCCCAAGGATACGGCGCACATGTAACCCCCACGCTCCCAAACCAATGTTGACACGCGCACCTGCTCCCAGCCACTCGTCTGCCCGGGTCCCAGTGGTGTCTCATTCTCCGGAAGCAGTACAGTGATGGGGCAGGACAACAATCCTTGGCTGATACGCATCTCATCATCAGCCCTGTAAGATTCGTACGGCGCATGGGTTAAGAGCACGGCATTGCGCAAGTACGGTATACAACCAGTGAACGTAACCTCTCATGTTGTGGGGTCCACATACTGCCTGCTCTTCATTTCTTCTCGCAGGCCTGGGGACAGCGTACCTGTTCTGTACGCTAGCCAGCACGGCGGCCACGGAAGGACACAGGCTGGGTGCTGGCGGAAAGAAGGTGTACCGGGACTCGGCCTCAATATCCGCCCGGAGCAGAGGCAGGTGGTCCTGTGACAGAGCGGGCCGGCGACAGCGAGTTATAATATCTTAAGGAAGGTAAGGGCGGTTTGGGAAAGGCCGACAGGTTGTGGGACAGAAGCTGGCTTGAAGTCGACATCACCGGCTCCATTTCACCAACATTTTCAGAATGGTACATTCATTGAGATGGGGTATCCCTGGAGGGTCATGCTCTTTTCAGCAGGACCCTCCTCGCGAGCCTTAAGCTTCCTGCAATCACCAGCGGACCCCTGTTTTGCCCACCAGGATCGCTTTGATGTCGTTGCGAAGTTGACGAGGAAACCGCGGATGGTTTCTGCAGGCCGTGATGAACATCTCATCATGCAATTCGTACAGCTCAGGAATGTCCGAATTGCCATCGGACCGCCCCGCGGCATCTCCAGACCCAGGCCGCTGCTTCTGCTGCATTAGCTGCTGCATTAGCTGCTGCTGTTGCTGCTTCTGCTGCAGCAGCACCTGCCGCTGTTGCTCAGGTAGCCACCAAGTTTGAAACCTGCGCGCATACCCGTCTCCTCCGCCTGCCCCGTCAGCGCTGGCGCTGTCCTCTATGCCGCCGACGGCGCGCATAGGCGGCGGGAAACACGAAGGTGCGGCGCAGGCACACACGAACAGGTGCAGCAGCTGACGCTGGTAGAGGCACTCAAGCCTGCGGGCCACTTCAAATGCCCACAACGCACCGAGGCCGTGGCCGAACAGCGCCAGTGGTGCATCCGCCGGCAGTCCCGCCAGTAGGGCTGCCGCAGCCGGAGGTACAAGCTTCGTGAGCCGCACTTCGCAAGACTCGTGGCGGCGGGTGCCGTGACCTGGAGCCTGCATGCAGTGGAGCTGGGGGGTACGGAAGGCAACGGACCTGATCATGGGGCGCCGGACACCGACTGGCTATTTACGTACATGGAGGAGACCTGTCGTTGTTGCGATCGGGGTGGGTTAAAAATTGGTTCATACGTGCTAGAGAAGTTCACTAAGCTCGTCCATAAAGGGAGAAATGATAGAGGAGCCGCGCAAACCTGGGCCGACAAATAGGACCGAAGTGCAAGTGCAGCATGTGAACGGGGAGGGGAAAGGGTGCAGGCCTGCCTGCAGTTAAAAAGAGGCGGAAGGTGTTGTCAGTTGAAATGAAGTCGAGGGTGTGCGAAGCTTGAAAGGAAATTCAAAAAGGCCTGAA
Organism: Volvox reticuliferus; assembly: GCA_019650235.1. Lineage (NCBI taxonomy): Eukaryota > Viridiplantae > Chlorophyta > Chlorophyceae > Chlamydomonadales > Volvocaceae > Volvox > Volvox reticuliferus. Next base: position 775,559 of record BNCP01000022.1, read on the forward strand.
GTGCAGAGGAAAGGATAATGAGATCTTCCCTGCGACGGGGGAGGGAGGCATACCGCACCGCACCCCATTGGGGCATAGACGAAACCCGCGCGCATGGGGAGGACATGACACGGGCGGGGAGGAAGTGGTTGCTGTGAGTTGCGTAGGTTGGTTCCTTCCCTCCCTGCCGTCCGAGACCTCTTGAAGCCACGCAAGCGCGCAGCCATGCTAGCTCTGACTCCGTGAAGTCGGTCACAGCTAGGCGACAACCTTTGGTCCTCCGGACCTTAACATAGTCAGGCATTGACAGAGACCAGCCGTCAAAGTAGGTGATGGGGTTGAGGCAGCAGGCGGGTGGAAAAGCCACCAGATGCACAATGGCGTCCTGTCGCGGCGGTGGTACAGGCGCCAGCCAGGAGCGCACGGCGGGCCGCGGCAGCTCGGCGGGTCGATACCTCTCCAGCAGCTTCGCGGCTACCTGCGTGCGTTAGGTCACAACACGCCGGGCGTACGAGGAGGGGCGGGCGTACACGTGTCTATATGTGTATGTGCGGATTGCGTATGCGGGCTAACTGCCAGGTTGTGATGTGCAGGAGGCGCTGCTCACCGCATCCAAGAGGCACCGATGCAAAACAAAACTCCAGGAGGGACACCCCTCATCTCAACGAGTGCCTTGGCGGCCTGTTAGGCAAGGCCAAGGCAGCTGCCCTCGGCAAGCGTCAGGCCCTCTCAAGTACGTCATACCCCAAACGCGGAGAGACCTTGGCGTGACTTTAATTCCTTCCGACAGTGGTCCAGCTCTATGCCCACGACTACTTTGCGGCACAGGCTCCGCATCTGTTTCCTAAGCGATGCTCTGGAAACACCAAGACGGACCAAAGCGTTCTGACGGCCGCAGACAGACACGTCATTATCGCAGAAATGAACGTGATGGCCGCGCAACCCTGAATCCCTCACATTGCGGCAGAATGTCATCCCCTCCGGCCCCGCCGTGTTGCAAGCCACCACCAGCGCAAAGCCGCCGTCGGGCGCCACCAGCATCAAAGATGGATGAGCCAAAAGGCTCAACTCGCCCCCGCCTCCCCCTCCCCCTCCGCTGCCGCGGCTGCGGCCGCTACTACCGCCGCCGCTACCTCCACCACAGCTAGCTCCCGATGCGGGCCCCGGCTGCTGCTCCCTCTCTCCCACTCCCTCCTGCGACTGCTGCTGCGGCAGCTGCTGAGAATCCTGGCCTTGGTCCTGTGGAGGCTGAGAGTCCGCTACGGGCTGCACCCCCGCCGCTTCCGCCACCGCCGCCGCTGGGCTGCCGTCCGTTCCCGCCTCCGCCTCCGCCTCCGCCTCCGCCGCGTCCGCCTCTACCACTGCCGCTTGTGCTGCCGCCGCCCTCGCCGCTTGTGCTGCCGCCTGCGCCGCGGCTTGGGCTGTGAGTGCTACTTCTCGGGTGCTGGGCGGCGGCGGTGGGCTTTCACATGACACCACTCGGTCCCCGCAGTGCCCGAGACCCAGAGAGACAAGGCCCCCGTACGCGACGCCCACATCCTGAGGAAGTGGTTACGGTCGGGGCACTTCTTACGGCTGGATGCAGAGCAGGTGAGTGGGCGGGTGAAGGCATTTGCAGAGCGCTCAACCAGACCCTCCTCTTATGACATATAGCTTTTGCGAAATGTGCAGCGCTCCCCTAGGTTCCTGTGACTACTGATTTTATCCATTTCCCTACCCCTGCGGTACCCCGAATAAGCACGCGCGAGCATATCGATCTATATGGTTTGTCAATTGGTATGAATCTATGTGTTTGACACGCGGTCCGAGGGGCCAAGTTGAACGGAAAAATGAAAGCCAGGCGGGCACATGCACATATCATGGAGGTGTAGGCTGCACTTGGCACACGGGACAGCGTGCCATGTTGCAGTGAAGCTGAAACTACTGCAAACCGAACCTTGGTAAAGTCGTACAACCGGATCTCGTACAAGCCTATGCCAGGGGGTAGGGATTAGGATGGGGAAGGGAAGTTACACTGAAGAGGGTTTAAGCGGCGTGTTTCACTTGATGAAAAAACAGGTGAGACCAGCCGCACTTAACGTCCAGTCCAGCTCCATAAGGCAGGTTCAAGAGACAGCCTCAGGGAAGCTTGCTCGCACCCTACAAGAAAAAAGCTATCCCGCGGCTCCAGAACCACGGCACCCTGATGTACGACATGTACCTTGTCTATCCGCAGCTCATAACAGGCCCTTTCTCGCTGATACTTCTGTGCACCATCGTTCACACGTCCATACATTCTGTAATAGGTGTACCGACCCTGGTGCAAATGTGCTTCATGGACTGAAAGATGGACGAGAGAAAGCCGCTGACAATGGGGCGGACGACACGAGACGTACTTACTAGCCAGTAGGCTCCTGCCAATGCCTCCGCTGCCTCCTCCGTCTTGGTCTCCGCCGGCTGCTGCGGAGTTGTGCAGGAAGAGGGGGAGCAGGCGGCCAATGTCGACAGAGGTCAAAACCAGCCCACCCACGGGTGTCAGCGGCGGAGGGTCGTAGCGCGCCAGGACTCTGCAGCAGAGCGCCGAGGGAGTGGGGGAAAAACGGCGGCGGGCAGATTAAAATCACCGAAACGTGAAATAAAATATTCCTCTGGGGATACAGACCCCGCGAAAAGTCCTGCGAAGATACAGCGGCACGTTGGCCACCGCGGCCTCGAAACTAGATGCGGCGGGTCAGGCTATCGTGCAACATGAACACGAGTATGGTCACGCTACGACATAACCATTAGCAGCAGCAGTGGCAACAGCAGCAGTAGCAGCAGTAGCAGTAGCAGCAGTACCAGTAGCAGCAGTAGTAGCAGAAGCCACGCCATTACATAGAAGCCACCGTAACAGTGGCTCGCACCGACCGACCTCCACCCAGGTTCGTCTTCCATCGGCAAGTTGGCCAACCAGCCGGCGCCATGCCGCACGCCCACCACCACATCTATAACCCTGGCCCTGGCATCCCCCGGCCCCCTCCGCGCCCACCCAGCCTGGGGCCATCCACACGTTCTTAATTCTCCCAACTACCATGCTGCCCCGCCACGCACTTCTTGTCCACTGCAACTGATGGGCCCGCCTCCGCCTCACGCGGAGGTACTGCCTCCATGCCAGCGCCGCCTCCCGCACTAACAGTACCCTCACTCGGCGACGGGGCCACGGGTCCATCAACCTGATCCGGACCCTGATCCTGCGCCCGAGGTCGAGGCCGGGCCTGGTCAAGCTCCTGCTGCCCCACGTGCACGAACACGCTTGGCCGGTCCCCTGCCGCGCCGTCCGCTGCTTCAAGGACCGCAGCCACGGCAGTAGCAGCAGCAGCAGCAGCGCTCTCACTACCGCCTCGAGGTTCCCTGGGCTGTGATGGCAGCCGGATGCCCAGTGGATCCAACAGCACATCTTTAATGTACGTGTCGTACGCTTCGCCGGTCAGGTGTTCTATAATTGCGCCGATTAGCATGTAGTCCACGTCACACGGTCTGTTGGGGAATGGCGGGGAATGAGGATTTCCCGGAGCACCGGGAACCGGGTCAGGGCCACAAAGCCAGCCGATGGGCATGAAATGACTGAATTAGTTCAACACAGATAAGGAGATCGCATAGCGAAGGTATGTGTGTGTGTGTGCCTGTGCGTGTGTCTGTGTAAGGGAGGCAGACACGGACAGAAAGCATCGAAGTGCGGTGCCGCCGTGCCGCAGGCACGGATGCGAGGTTTCGGAAGTTGCAGGTACGGCGACAGACACACAGATAGCTGTCCACGTAGTTGGTGCGCGTCCACGAACACCGTTCTCAGATTCCCCAGCATTTTATTCCTGGCCGCATGAAAGGGTCCGTTTAGGTGCGGTTCGGCGCACACACACGAAGGAAGTGAGCCCGCGGGGTGTTTTTCCATACCCACGCAACGACGACCTGAGTACGCCCCCACAGTTCAGGTCGATATGGGAAACGTAAGAGAACCCAACCGACCTTCACTTTATTCATTGTACCTGTATGTCCCCGGCGGCTTGGCGCAGTAGACCGGTTGGGCAAGCAAATACGACATGACCAGCGTATCCCCTCCTCGCTCCGGAACCTGCACCATTCACGATGTGTGGTAATCGGACCCGTCTTTACCCCTTACCAAGAAATCCTCATTACCCAAGCCGTTGAGCCTTGGGCCCAACTTATCTGAAAATGGGACTCGAAGTATCAACGTAAGATGAGCTCCTGCCGTACCCAGCACTGACGAAATCATGACAACGTTCTCTGCAACTTTGACAACTGTTGGGTCCTAGCTCTTGAGGCCTGTCCCGTCCCTCAACCGCAGGACGTTTCAAACCCTCCACACGGCCTTGCGGCCACTCACCTGAGCTGGACCCTCGGGACACCCCGGCGACGGCCGCTCCGAGGACGGCCTCCCAGATTGTCCCGCCGCTGCTGCCGCAGACTGCAAGCCACGTGCGCGGGTTGTGGCAGAAGGGGAATCTGGTCAGCCATCGGACAGAAAAGGCGATGCATTCGACCCAAACAGCCATTAAAATTCTACGTCGCCAATGCTCGTTCCTGGACGTGAGGTATACCGAGCCGGGCCGACCTTCGTGCTGCTGGCGGGTGGAACTGCCTGAACCAGGCCGGCGCGCCAAACGAACAAAGCTCCGCCGCCGCAGCAGCCGCAAACTTACCGAGTTGTCGTCCTCCGCGGCCACAGCAGCTTTGGTCTCAGGATTACCGACGCAGCCTCCACTGCCGCGCTGCACACCGGAGGTGTGAGTTAGCAGGTGCTGCACCGTCACAATGCCGAAACGCGACGTGTCAATCTGCGGAAAGAACCCCATGACACGTGCGTTACACAATTTCCGTGGACTGCGGGGCGGCTGCATTGGCAACGGGGTCTGGTCCTTCGGCTACGCACACATAGAAACACAAGCACTCGCGCGTGCGCATGTGCATTCATTTATAGTGTTGGCGATTAGAATTAAACTTATGCCGACGATCCGCAAACCTCTTGCCCTCAGTTTCATTCGCCACCCGTGGATTGTACACCCCATTACGTGCGTCCCCTCATCTTTGCAAGCTGCCACATACCCCTACGGGTATGTGGGTGGGGAATCGGTTGAGATGACCAGCGCCTGTGGCAGGTCCCCTGTTCGACACGGAAGGTGAAGGAACCTCACCTTAAGGCTGGGCGGTAGCATGGAGTTCACATCCGCCGTGACGGTAAGTCCGCCCTCCTGCGTCCAGATCCATCAGCAGAAATGTCAGCTTATGAGCACCAGCACCAGCAGCCAGTGACGGCGATGGTACTAGTCATTATAAAGAAAGGACACATGGACAGTAATTGAGCTGCCAAGAAGACACGGCCCCGCACCAGCCGCACCAGCAGAGCTCTTCGGCCTCATGGCCAGGGCCACCCTCAGCCCCTCAGCCAAACGTCCCATAGGAACGACAAAGAAGGGTCCCGCATAGCTAGGCAGATGCGACCATGCCCATTGTTTCCCTGTCCCTACCTGCAGCAGCTGCAGCAGTGCCAAGGCTGCCAGCAGTTTGGCGCACGTCCCCAGGTCGAAGAGCGAGGATCGCGGGTCCAGAACCACTCCGCGTGACGCATCAGCGAAGCTGAGAACCAGGGGGAAACACACATAGGGGCTTCGTTGTGGGGCACGAAGAATACGGGTGGGGATGACCCTCGCTGGGGAGACCTCGGCGGCCAGGACATTTTGTACGGGCCGTAATGCCTTAGGTGCAGAAATTATGAAGAGGGTCCGTCGGGGATATTCTCTCTCTCCCCCTCTCTTTTTCTCGTTTCGGGCTCAATGTGGCGGAATGCGATGTCACCATTTCGGTCGACCAAGACCCGAATGTCCCAGGCTAGCGTTTCGATCAGCCGGGCGGTGTGCGTACGTAAAGGAGCTGGGACACATGGTAGGCAGCAGCGGTGTGAGCTCTGTGTTTTCTAGTTCCTAACTGCATCTCAGACGGTTGCCACACCGTAACCGTAATGTTATGCGGGGCGTGCCCCCTCGCCAGCCGTACCCATAGCAATTGGGAAGGGTGAAGGAATAGCGCCCCAGCTTCGCCACGCACACAGTCGCGCCACCCACGCCAGCTTCCTGCGAAGGCGAGCGATTCCACTTTGGCTCCGCAGCGTGCAGTTGTGTTCCTCGAGATATGTACTACACCACTCTCCCCGTCGAAAGTCCGGCAGGGATTTTGGATTTTATACACTTGCAAAAGACGGCAACTATAGTGACCTGCAGCTCCTTGTAGACATGCAAATGTAGGAAGGCTTCTATTGCATCGGGCCGCGCAAAGTCCATCAGGATTGCACTGTTATGTGCTGCAAAGTTATTTTATTAACAGGTACAATTAACAAGCCATCAACCGAAATCGTGTGATGTGTAACCTTCTAGCTATTCGCCCACAAGCCAATATCGATAATAGCTAAGTTTATGAATTCTTACATTATCACAACAACTTACAACCTAACAATGCTTCCTAATACAATTTTTTAAATTGATTCAGATACTGTGGCTTGCATGTCAACTTATGACATGCGGTTTCGGTTGATTTTCGATCCCACTCCCTGGCCACTATGCAGTATTTAGTGTTTGTCATGATACAATAAGACATTCTTTATCACTGCTCCTCGGTCTGTAGCAGAACGCCAGAGTAAGGCTATCAAGTGCATAGACCCGACATAGACAAACCTAAACTACAAAGCTCATGTGTCTGCTTGCTTCCATGATTCCTAAACCTCTATTTAGAAAGTATATTGTATCATGAGTGGCTGGCATGGGGCCGGGCGTACTTTGCAGGAAGACAGGAAATACTTTATTGTGACAGCGATGAGTTGTAATTCTTCCGTCAAATCCAGTAGCGGAGTCGTAAAAGCGAGTCATCGACGTACCTCTCACGCTCATGTGCTGCATGGACAGCACCACAAACGAATAGCCCGGCGGCAAGGGCAACCTTGTCCCCCGCGCCGCGGCCTAGCAGTTCACGCTCAGCAGCGCCCAGGAAATCCAGACCGGGGACCCGCAGACCGTCCCGACACAGGCGCTGACATGTTTTTTGAACAAAGTCGCTGGCGCTGGCCAGCCTTTCGAGAGCAGGGCCCCAGGGCGCCTCCACCTCCTCCGCCCCCGCCCCCGCCTCAATCCGGCAACCAAGGAGGGGCAAGAAGCCGAACGTTCAGGTCCTCCTTTCGTAGAGCGCCGCCGCCTCCGCCGTCCCCTGGTACCTTGCCCACGCAGCTGCCACCATGGGCCGAAAACCTGGTTAGCCGGGACCCGGAGCTACGAGATCTGCTAGCCGAGAAACCTGAACTGTGGACAGACTTGCAGCGCAGAGCCGGCAAAGCGGCCGGATACGTGCCGCCCCCTGGTATGCCCGACCCGTCCGTCGATCCGGCCGCATACGAGCGGGAGGTGCAGCGGTGGTTGCGTTATCGCCGCAGTCAGGGCGGCGGGGGGGGCCAGATGGCAGCGCGGCAGGACGACGAGATTGTGAGCTTGGCACTGTTGTACGCAGCAGCGACGCTTCCGATCTTGGCCTTTGCGCTCGCGGCAGCATGGTGAACGCGCATATCGGCCCGGTTACCTAGGGACGCACGCTGCTGCCCATTTTCGCTGAGGTCCTATCAGCTGGCTGGGTGCACCTGCGCCAACGGCCGCCTGCCTGACGACTGTCTCCACTCCTGGCTGGCTGGCTGGCTGGTTGACACTTAGTACTTGATGGCGGAAGTCTTGTTGTTTCGCCCTGCCGTCCCGCCGACACTACCACGCTGAATGCCTGGCCAAAAAGCTGGCAATCCTGGAGGTGGCAATGCAGGCAGCAAGCGCTGCGGTTTAGCATGGGGATCGAGTTGACGGTTTGCCTTGGTCCCTGCAGCCGACTGTAGCTGTGGGGCGTGGTAAGGTGGGAAGGGGGCGGGCAAGTGCCCCTTTCAGGCGCTCTGCACCAAGACAAGAGGCACTGGGTTGCACATGGTATTTATCATTGGGATGTCTTAGCCAGAATCCAGTCTGTCGTCTACGGAACCCACTGCCAGGGCTGTTTAGTACTGTTTGGTACTGCCAGGGTTTACATCTGAAGCCTCCAGAGCGCTTAGGGCTATCCGTGACGGTCAGGGGGATAGAGTGCGCCACCATTGGCCAGTAATTCACTTGCGAGTGGCACTGGCCAGGGGCCGCGATGTAAGATGTGGTAGCAGGAGGGAGTGGTGATGGGTTGCTTGAGGTAGGCGGGTCGTCGAAGTGGATCGGGGTCACATGTGGCAGGTATGCACTTCACAGCACAGTCGCCAAGGCGGCCCTTCGATGATGGTTTGCCGTAATGCTTTGCCATCTGCGGAAAAGAGAACCTGAGCCTGGCTCTATACAGAAATTCACACGCTGAAGGCGCTGCGTTGGTGAGACTGTGCGACTGTGGCGATTGTGTGCCGCATCTTGCTAATGGAGCTTGTCCGCAGGGGCCCTGTGGACGTCATCTTGTACATATTCTCATGGCCAGCTCCAGCACGTACCTACCCCACAGCTGTGGTGTGGCCACTTTGTGCACCTGTGAAGGAAAAGGAGCACGGGGTGATGGGGAAATATTCGGCTCAAGTCTTCGGCGCATCCGTAAGGGGAAGCTCTGTTGGCCCTGAAGTGAGGCCATGTGCGCGCATCAGCGCTGTGTTAAAGCCAATCCCTCCAGGACTGAGTTGCGTCGTGGGTCGTTGCGGTGCAACGCGGTGATCTGTGTTGATTGGGAAGGGGAGAAAGGAACTATTGGACCGTTCGGCGTGCCGTTCAGGCCAAATGCCATTGCTACCTGATGGCATCGGGTGGAGATTGGAGCGGCGTTGGCGACAAGGGGATAATGAGGCTGAGAGGTGAGCCATGTTCAGTTGGTGATATAGCCGAGTCAGTGAGTGGGCTTGTGCTCACAGTACGGACCTACAGAGCACACGATGGGCTGCGGCGGAGAGGCAGCCAGTAGCGCCGGCGTGGCGATGCTGTGGGGGTGCCATGTAGTTGTGGAATGGCCATCCAGCCTGCCGTTCATCAGCGCACAGATGCCGAACCGGTGGCGCCGGTGGTCTATCAGACCTGCCAAGCTTACAATTGGAAAAGGAACTCGAGGGCCAGGTAGAACCTGAGTTCAAAGGGCCCTCCGGTCGATCTGTATGGGGGGCATTAAATTGCACCCATGTGGCGTATTGTGAGATGTATTCCTGGTGGCTCATGAATGTATCGGCAACTCCTCCCACGCCCGCACGGTAGAATGACTGGGCTTAGCCGTTTGTGCAGGCACGGGCACAAGGGCGCCTTACGTCAGAGCCCTCATCCCAAAACTAAGGCGCCTCCAATGCAAGAATGTTTTCCATGTCTCCATTCGCGAACAGCATTCAGATCGTGTACCCGTACAGCCAGTTGCACCCCGGTATGGAGGACATGCGACTGGTTTACGTTGACGTGGTTGACAGATGGACGCATTGCACATTCGCAAATGTGCCAACAATTGTCCAAGCTGGCGGCGGAGGCAACGAATGGCCTTTGGTTGGCCCCTCGGCGCCCGTCCACTTCACACCACCTGTATGGCACAACGTGGCGTTATCTTCTGTCAAGCCCAAGCTGTCACTAAACTCCGCCCCATGCGTGGCTACTAGCTTTCCCCTGTTCCCCACGTACCGGAACTCGGCGACATTGCCTGTCCTCTAAGCACTGCACTACGCTTTATCGTGCTGCTAAACATTTAACCGTTGCCTAGCCATAGCCATGATACAATTTGTTTCCCTCTCGATCAGGGTTCGGAGCCTCAAGGGACCACCTACCCTACAAAAAGCCCCCCAGCATGGGTACAGCGTGTAGTTAAGGAATTATAGGAAACTTGCGTCCTCGCGCTGTACGGTGAGCCCGCTATACCATCTCATGCAGACGTACGGCCGGTATGACGGCAGTTTGCTATTGACAACTGCCGTGCATAAACCGCGCTGGCTACCCACAATGCTTCCGCCCGCGTCTGTGCCTCAGTATACATTAGTTGCAGTGTTCTTGTACTGTTGCGCCGTGTTGTAAAAACAAGCAGACCATCGTGCTTAAGCTGAGCATGCGGACTGCGCGACAAGTATTACATTTACTATTTCCCCGTAAAGGAGGGCGTAAGGAATTCATTGAAGTGCTGAAATGCGGGCGTAGGGTGTACCATACGAGAGTCGCGGACGAGGTGCGGATGCACCACACAACCTTGTCAAAATATATGTGTCCAAGTCGTTCTTTCATGTCTTTCTGTTCTCATTAACAGGGGGCCGAACATCTTCGCGCCTTGAACAAACTGGGGCAGCATGAGGCGGTTGTCAGCATGTTTGAGCAGAATCGTGTTCCGAACACACCGGAGACACTGTCTGAATATGTGAAAGCGCTTACACGGCTTGACAGACTAGACTCTGCGCGCTTTCACGCGCTAACGCAGGTGCGGCCTAAGATCGTTTTGGGGCTTTTTGGAACATGGTTTCTGGAAATGCCGTATCGGGGGGTTTATTCATGTATAGAGTTATGATCAACTGTCTTTTCCCGTCGATCGGCTGATTATGGGCGCCACTGTCTCCGACGCTGTGGCCGGGTCGTGAACCGATTCCGATTTTATGACCATGCAGCGGGGCGCGGGGCTTGGCGGCAGCGGCGCCGTCCGTCAAGCCACGGACTATGCCCCGAGCAGCAGCGGCTACATGGGTGGCTGGGGCAGCGGCGCTGGGGGGGCAGGTGCGGGTGGTGGCGGCGGCTACTATGGCGCTGGCACGGCTGGAGGCCCCAGCTTTGCTGCGGGCCCCGCTCTGGGCGGCACCAGTGCCGCGGCCCTCGGCGGCAGCGGCAGTGCCGCCGGTGCTGCAGCCGACGGCGTTCTGGGCTCAACTAAAAATCCCCTAGTAATGACCTTTGCGGAGCCCAGCTTTTCCAGCCAGGTGCGCCGTTCGGCTGTGGTAATTTCCTTATATGCGACATCTTCCGCTCAAAGAAACTTAAGAAATAAAGCGTGAGTCCTACTCTCTTGTAAGTAGCAGAACACCGTTGGGTCGAAGCGCAATCATATCGATGCGCTGGCAGCGAGATCAAGGGAGGTATGGGGGCCAGGGCCAGGCCGTACCGGCTGTTACCGTCGGCCGGTCTAGGTGCGTTTCCACCAAGAGCCAGCCGCTGCCGGGACATCCTCCCTAGGCGGGTGTGCGGCAGACTTGGGCTCAGTTATGAACGCGGGTGGCTCGCGGGATTTCCCCCGGGAGCTTGGGAGTGGGGATGAGAGGTACGTGCAGACTTCAGGGACCGTGGGTATGGTGGAGGGGGAAAACAGAGGAAAAAGGGACCGGATTTATTTGCTGGCAGGTTAGGTGTCACGCGTTTGGTCCGGGGGAAAGCGTTTTAAGGTTCATGGATCTTGGAGAGGCTTGGACGGCCGCGTAACTGTATTAGGCCGTTGCGTTCTCCTTGACTCTCATTGAATTTGCTCTCATTGTCCACTCGCACTTCCTGCCTCTGTTGTCTATTCCTTCTCACCCCTGGCCGACTCCCTCGTGCGTGTGCTTAGAGGAACTGAGCCTCGTTCTTCGTATCCCATGTGCCTGTGCGTATGTGTATGTGTGTCTTTACATGGCTGAACAGATGTGGCGAACTGTTCGCACGTTAGGCGGCGCATTCATTCTAGTGACGTGTCTGGGCACGCTGTTGGACGACAAGGGCCTCACCAAGTCCTTTCTCAACAACCCCGACCTCAAGCCGCAAATGAACAGCTCAACGCGGTTCGCAGATGTCAAGGGGGTAGACGAGGCCAAGGTACGCAACTGGGCGGCTGGGTGGCGGCGGCTGGTCCATTGGGTGGAAAACCTGAATCGCTCTGGTGGTATCGGGAAGGTTGGATCAAAACAGCAAACAGAGGCGTGCTGGGTTTGGACCCTCGACCGGTGACTACGGAGATTTGGGGACGGAGGAAATGCCGTTTTGCCGACTTGATATGCCGGGGCCCTATCCGTTGGGGAACTTGCACACACCTCCCAGCCTTCCGCCGCCGCTTCTTTATGAGTGAACCCTTTCGTACCTGCCGGGCTCCGGTGATGCCTGCTTCGTACTATGATGCACACTTTGCTTTTCCCGTCTGCACCCTTGCCTGGCGCTACAGCACGAGCTGGAGGAAATTGTGGAGTACTTACGCGACCCGCACAAATTCACCACGCTGGGTGGAAAACTTCCGAAGGGAGTGCTGCTGGTGGGTGGGGACCGGGAGGCCATCGTAATGTTATGACGAAGAACAGGTTTGGACACGGGAATCCAAGGGGGGCTGACCTTTACGTACCGTGGTGCGGTTTGTGAGGCCGGAGGACGCGCCACGATGGCGCAGGGCACACAGTGGCGATTTACCGTGACTGAGAGCGCTGACTACGTTTTTCAGCGGTTTCGCATCCTAACAACCCCCCCGGCGGGGTATTCCCTGGCGGCCTCTATGCAGGTAGGGCCTCCTGGCACGGGGAAGACGATGCTTGCCCGCGCGATTGCAGGCGAGGCGGGCGTGCCGTTCTTCTACTGCTCAGGTTCCGAATTTGAGGAGGTGTTTGTTGGCGTGGGCGCGCGGCGTGTGCGGGATCTGTTCACGGCAGCGAAGAAGCACGCACCGTGCATCATTTTCATTGATGAGATCGACGCAATTGGCGGCAACCGCAACCCCAAGGACCAGCAGTACATGCGCATGACGCTCAACCAGCTGCTTGTGGAGCTGGATGGATTCAAAGTGGGTCTCGGGATGCGGGCAAATGGGTCGAGGAGCAAGGGGCGCATTGTGCAAGGTCTGGATGTACGAGAGTTATGGCTCGTCATAATCGATGCTGCGCCACCAGCGCCAAATGCCTCCTCGCTCTTCACACTCGGGTGCGCAGCCTAGCATAGCTTAGCATAGGTACTCCTGTGATTTGAGGGATAGCTTAGTGGGACGACGATGCAGCTACTTCCCCCTCGTTAGAGATGCAATCCTTCATTTCGACAAGCATGGCCCCATCCCCTCTCGTCTCGTGTATTCGCGTTTCCCACCTAGCCTCATTGCAATCGGAAGACGTCTTTCCTTGCCGTCAGCTATCAGCTGCATTCCCGCGCCATCCACGACTATGTATTCCATAATGAGAGAACTCTTAGCAGCTTTGTTCCTTACCGGACGGCATGTGACTATGCACCCTTCGTTAATATGCATTAACTTTCGCGGATGCTGCACAAGGGCACGATGATTGACGGTGATAGTCATCCCCACATTCGTGATCAGGCCACGGAAGGCATCATCGTTGTGGCCGCAACCAACTTCGCTGAGGTGCTGGATAAGGCCCTGGTGCGGCCGGGGCGCTTCGACCGCCACATCGTGGTGCCCAACCCTGACGTGGAGGGGCGCAAGCAGATCCTGGAGACGCACATGCAGAAGATTCCCAAGAGGTCAGTGTGGAGGGGGCGGTGGCAATTTTGGGGCCGGGATCGGTGCCTGGTTATGCGCGTGCTGGGAAGCACAGGGGGCCCAAGAATGTGCTGGTCTCTTTGAGACGTTGGAGGATGAACAGATTTTGAGCGAGGTCTCTTAGGTGGACCCGCGAGCTTTACGCGGTTGGGCAGGAGCTCAGTAGCACAAGGATATCCTGTCCTGCCTTTTGACGCTTGACTCCTTATTCCACCGCAGCACCGACCTTGACCTGTCCGTCATCGCGCGCGCTACGCCCGGTTTCAGCGGCGCTGATCTTGCCAACCTGGTGAATGTGGCTGCGCTGCACGCGGCCAAGACGGGGCTTAAGGAGGTGGGTTGACCGAGCACAGGCGGAAGGGCTGGGGAGCGCTAAGGTACATTCCTGCAGCAGCAGTTAAACCGCGCTGCAGTTGCATTCGCATTTACGGATGTGGAGAGAACGGTATTGTCCAGCATGCTTGAACTTTCTCCCCACTGTCGGTCCCGCCATTTCGTAGTGCTGTTTGGCCATGGACTTCCATGATGTGGGTTGTTTTCCCCTCGCGATCGCCTTTCGATACCTTTCATAGGGGGTCGGCGAATAGGTGGCCTCCTGTCACGACATAGTACTGCAAATCATACATAGTGTATGTACTTATTACGGTATAGCACAAAGTAAGTGCGGTACTCGCTATGTCATGACACTCCGAGTTAAGCAGCGTTACGATGGATACAGCATCGCTTGAAGCAAGGGCTCGGCTATATTTGTGTCTCCCTTAGCGCCTTTGCCACGACTTATAGCTCGAAAACCTATGTTACCCAGCAAGTCTCAGCACCCCTCCCTCCCTCCGTCTCTTCTTTGCTATCGCGAATGGCAGGTGGGTATGCGCAGTATGGAGTACGCACGCGACCGCATTATGATGGGGGCTGAGCGCAAATCGGCGGCTGTCAGTGAGCGCTCGCGGCGGCTAACCGCCTACCACGAAGGTGGCCACGCGCTGGTGGCCCTCTTTACTGATGGAGCGGACCCCGTGCATAAAGCTACCATTGTGCCGCGCGGTGAGGCAGCCAGTAAGGCGGCGTGCGGGTGCTAGGCGGCAGCGTTCATGTAGACCGGGTGGATGGCCAAGGCAGGCAAGTTAGGAAGCAGTGTAACCCTCCTCCCCTTGGAGAGGAGGGTTAGGGCCTGTGGGCAAAACATGACACGTACGCGGTGGAATGGTCTCTGGGTTTGGAGTCCTGGAGTGAAACCGGTGATGTCTATGCAAGACGGGCCGTGCCACTGAAGCGGGCCTGGACTTTGGCAACAGGGTTTCTCCTTATACCTTGGCTGCAGAGGTCTCCGATATCTGCTTAACAGCGCAGCAGCTTCGCCACGTGAAATGCAAGGCCTCATCATAAAGAAAGATATTTTGTGTGCGCAGCTGGGAGTACTGGTTAGGTGATAGCTTGTCCATAAGCATGGCATGCGCTGGTTGTTTCTTTGTTCCTGCTGGCCACAGGCCTATCGCTGGGTATGGTGACCCAGCTGCCGGACGAGGACCTCGTCAACATGTCACGGCGGCAGATGCTGGCGCGGTTGGATGTGGCCATGGGTGGCCGCGTGGCGGAGGAGCTGATCTTCGGGCCTGACGACGTAACCACGGGGGCGTCTTCAGACCTGCGCATGGCCACATCGTTGGCACGGGCCATGGTGACCAAGTATGGCATGAGCGAGCGATTGGGCCAGGTGCGGCATGGCTTGGTTGGGCTGCGTCCGCATTGTTATCGTGCACAACTTTACTCAGGCGGGCTGCGGGTAAAGCAAGTCTGATGTGTTGTCGAATGTTAAGCTTTTGTGGAAATGAGCTGGGAGCGCTCTTGCCACCCTCTTGACATCTTAGGGTGGGGTGGATGGTAAAATGGGTTTCGTTAAGCATCGTTGGGAAAGGAAGACAGAACGGAGTAATTAGAGCTTTGCCAAACGTCCAAAGCGCCCTCACTGCCCGACAGCCTGGTGCGTGTAGTCGTAGTGGCGCAAGTTACCCCCATCATCAGTTCAGGTAAATTTCTTATGCCCGAATAGTGCATTTCTTCGCACATACTGATTTATGCATCTTCGTGTAACTACACGACATGCCGCGTTTTGTGGCCCACGTGGCACGCTGCCCAGGTTGCTTTGGATTACGATGACTCTCACTCGATGAGCAGCGAAACGCGAGCAGCGGTTGAGGACGAAGTCCGGAAGCTCGTGCAGGGCGCCTACGAAAGGGCCAAGACTGTATTAACCAAACACGAGCGAGATCTGCATCGCCTGGCGGCCGAGCTTCTGGAAAAGGAGACCCTTAGCGGCGAGCAAATTAAGACTATGCTTGGGGTGCGGGTGGTGGAGGCGGCTGCAGCAGCAGCAAATGCTGTTGGGAAACGAGAGGGCGGCAGTTCGATTTTGTGACAGGACGAACCAGGGCTCACGGGCACATAATACCTGCATGCCTGCTGATGTAATTGGGAGGCCCAGTCAATGCAAAAGCTCTAGATTATCTGCCAACTTTTCTGCAGGTGGTGCAATAGGTCGTCACGGGAAAAAACATCATCGGCGCGGGATTGGTAGCCCATTCTTAGCTTACCATCCGCCTACCATGACGTTTTGCGCGGTTCTATTCTGTTTCTGTGAAGCAACTGGGCGTAAGTTGTCATTTGGTGGTTAGGTAAGGTGGGGTCGGTTTCGTAAGGGTAGGGATGTGGTTGTGGGCAGGACTGCTAAGGCAGGCTTACCGAAATGGTAGATGGTTGCTAATGCGGCCCATAGATGTATACTGCTTGCAATGCGGATTTGTTGGTGTGTGATTGAGCATTTTAATGAGCGGTAATAATGGATTCATGGACTCGATTCCGAGGGACGTAAAGCTATAAACGGGATTGACACATAGATCCGTAGGTTCTTGTGGCGCAGGCGTCTGTCCGAAGACGTCTGTCCTTAAGATGCTTCATTCAAAGCAATATTGCCAGGGTAGTGTCGGTCATTTGTTACGGTCCCATAGACCAGTGTGTCGCAATCATCTATTCTACACTGCGGTTGTAGTGCCATAAGGCTTGGCCCGTGTAGGAGATGGTTAAAGGACACATCATCCTGTTTCCTGCAGATTTGATTTGCAAGCACACAAGCAAGCTTACAGTATATCAGAGGTGGTGACACTAAAAATCACATAAAAGCGTTACAAGCATGGTGTCATTTAGTCGAGGATTTGCGACAGGCACTGGCTGGTGCCATGAGACTCAACGAACGGTACACATCTGGTGTGACCACCCACTGCCAGTGAAGTGTCACTGTTGGAGGGTTGACGGTTTTTTGCAGGGCAGAAACCTGACGAATCGACCAGTCCCTCCTATTAATCCACGCATTGGGCGGATTCGCAGTATAATTTAAGCGACATACACCATGTCACGACACTAGTAGTGCCAGGGATACAAGCTAAGCTGGTCAACGATACGGCAAGTTCTCCTTGTCCACAAGTACGCTTGGGCCGCTGCTTGGGAAGTTCTGCGCTTTGGAGCCACTGCTACGCATCAGTGTGGCAAGTTGCCGTTCCTGCGCCTCAAGCTGGGCCTGTAGCTGGGCCCGCGCATCGTCGCGCATCTGGATTTCACGTTGGAGGCGCTACATGCAGCGAGGCACAGAGCTCACGTCAAAAGCCGCACAATTTCATACTCCAGGTGCCTCACGGGTGCGGGTAACGTACCTTGCATTTTTGCGTTAGCATATCGACGTCATACTGCAATGATCGCATATCCATCAGGTTTTGAACATTGACACCGTTTTTGTTGTCCTCGAAGTCCTTACGGATCCGGTACAATAGGCCTTGAAGCTTCTGCTCTGCCCGCTTAGTCCGTCGCAGCTCCTCCTCCAAGGCATTGAGCCGCTCATCCGTCACTGTAAGGGAGAATATGAGTTTTACTCGGGCCTGGACACACAGCGTACGGGGTGGTGAACCGCTTGTTAACTCACCTGGCACAGCAAGCGGCGGGGGGGGGTTCTCCAGGCGCTCCTTATTTTCAGTCAACCAGTGGATTTGCGATTGCAAAGCCAGTTTCTGTGCGTTGAGCTCCGCCTCACGCTGTTCGGCCAGCAGCTGGCACTGTAGAATACGCATCGGTTAGTTACGATCAGTAACTTCGTCTAAGAAAGCGGTCGAGAATATGACTCTTTCACAACCGCCAATAGACATATTGCTAACTCCAAAAGCTTACCTCCTCATGAGAATCCTGTAGCTTCTCAAATTCATGCGACAGATTCTGGATATGCTGCCGCAACGATGCCTCCATCCTGGAGAACTCCTGCTGCTGTTCATCCGTTTGCTGTGGAAGTTGAGGCAATGCATGGCAGCAATTCACAACCCCCTAAAACCGAAGCATTTACCATTTTGACACCAAAGCAGAGGCATGCTAACCTTTTGTACGGTCGCGAGCTCCTCCCGCAGCCTGTCAGTGGCCACACGGTGCCTGTCCTCTTGCATCTCAAGCTGGGACTGAAGTTCATGGAGCCGCTCGCTCACGCGTTCACCACCTGACGCCTGCAGCTGCGCCCGCACACCTTTTAGCTGTTCATTTAAGATCTGATTCTCTTCCAGGAGCTGCTTGTGCGCCTGCACGGAATTGTGAAGCACAGCTTACGCCTAGAAAGCTGAATTGCTTTACAGATGATTGCCATCGCTCACCTTAGTAAGCTCGCCCAGCTTCGCTTCCAGGCCAGCGCACGCTTCTTTTGCGGAAAGGAGATTGTGCTCAAGCTCAGCACGTTCAAGCGCCCCAGCCCTTTGCTGTGAACTCGCTGTACTCATTTGCTGGGCGATCTCGGCCACCTGGTGCGTAGCGGTTTGCAGTGTTATGGAAGCAGCTGTGGCTTGGCCGTGCGTGGAAATACTCATCACCCACCTGCTGCTCAAGTTTGTACCGGAGCGCTTCGGATTCAGAAAGTCGAGCTGCCAGAGTTATTGCTTCAGCGTGATCGATCTCAGTGGGCCTCGACGCCAGTTGCGCACGAAGCTCTCGCACCTACAAGGCGGCCACATGGCTTATCTACAAGTCCACAATAGTCCAAAACGAAACATCGTATCCAAATGGAAAATGAAATGCAACCTTGCAAACAAAGCAATTACTCGATGTCTTGCTTTACCTGCGACTCAAGTAAAGTGTTGGCATCAAGGAGCTCCTGCACTTCAGCATCCAAGCTGGCAGCAGCCTCTTTCGACTCCGCTGCTTCTTCCGTTAGCCTTTTCACAGCAGCTTGCAGGGACAACACCTGCATCTCCAGCTGGTGGCACAAGTTAATGCTGGCCTCAGCTTCGGTCATGCGTTTGGCGACCTGCGTTTAAGGCGTGAGGCGCGATTGCTAGGAGCCATGCTAATATCTTATGCACGGATGCGTCGGTTACGAGCACATTTGCATAAGCAACCTTACCTCATCGCGGCTCGCCACCGTTTCTTCGAGCGTTGCTTGTACAGCATGCAGCTCTGCACGCAGCTCACTGACTGTGCTGGCCAGGTCTTCGCCTATATGTGAAAGAATGGTTTAGCAGCCGCCGTCTCAAATTTATTGCACCCTTTATAGTAGTTTTCCCTCCAAGACCCGCATTTCATGCTCCTAGCTGAGGTTATCAGAACAAAAATTACTTACTCTGTCTCTCGGCTTTTTTGCCTTTCTCAACTGCCTCTGCTAACCCTGCGCGTAACGCTTCCACGTCAGCGGATTTGTCATTAAGCTTAATTTCCAGCTGAGAGTTTTGGGTAACCAGCTGATCGTAACTCAGCAGCAACGAAGAGAGTGCGTTCTTGGCATCGTTCACTTGTTCGGATGCGTGCCTTTCAGCATCAGCCACAGCTACCGTTGCGGCAGATAAAGCCTCCTGCGCACAGACGTAACATAAAATACGACATATAAAGCAATTGCACACGAACATTCTCAGGACTTGAAACTCGTACCTTAAGGCCATCAATTTTCCCTCCAGCGCATTTTACCTCTTCCTCAAGCGTCCGCCGAGCTTCCTCCAGGTGAGTATTAGACTCCTGTGCGCTTGCCAGCGCAATACGCAAAACGCCAAGCTCTGCCTCAAGACGCTTACAGGCTTCCTCCTTCGCCGCGATGGCGTTCTCCAATGACACAGTAAGGTGATGAACCTGGCAGCTCAGCTGCTCACGTTCCAACAGCGAATCATCCCTGCAGAAAGAGCAATACACAGGATGCTTAGGGCAAGTACCTACTGACACATGCGCTAGTATAATAGCATAGGACACAAGCTATTCTTACATTTCCATAGGCAAGGGACCCCGCTCTCCCTGCAGCTTGGCAATCGTATCCTGGAACCTGATGTTGGCTGTCTCGAGTTCCAGCATCCTGTTGGATGGGTTCGAAAAATTAAGAGTGCTTAGTTCCATAACATCTCGACAGGCTTTTCATGGAATCATCAGTGCACGGGATGAAGGCAGGCGGACGAGGCAATGGTTTCTCTCAAAGCCCTGCAGTGCGGTCACCAGCTTGCCTGTGTGTCATGGTCCGCTCTAGTGTATGCTTTTCCGCAATAGCGACGTTACAAGCAGCCTGCACATCGGACATCTCAGCCTCCAGTTCCGCCTGTCGCTGTTGAAGCTCCATGACCCGCATGCGAAGGTTCTTGAACTCCAAGTGGGCATCTTCAGGCACCGCTGCAATGTTGTCTGCACTGGGGCCTGTCTCGAGTGAAGCTGCGCCTGAGCAAACCCTTAGCTCCGCCAGCTCCTGCTCCATGGAGCCATGCTTTTGCTGGAGGACATCGTAACGGTGCTGGAGATCGTCGAGCTGGGATGATAGCTCTTGGCATCGAATTACGTGTTCCTCTACGGCCGCCTGCAGCTGGAGATTTTGACCTTGCAGCATCGCGTCCTGCTCCTCCGCGTCCTGATGACATTGGAAAGAACAAGATTCCTTCACCATCTCTCCGTGGAATCCACTAAAGACCATTAGTAATAATTGTTTGACATAAACGGAGTCCTGAATAAGCTACCCTCCGAATCAGGACCGTTAAGTGCATGAGCCGTATGTTTTAGTGCGTGGTAACAGACTGCAGGGTAAATATTTCCATACTGCAAAGACACACACCTGTCGTGTGACCTGCAGAACTCGTTCATGCTCCACAAATTGCTGTTGCATACAATCTTGTTTGTTGGCCAGCTGGGCGGACAGGTCGTCAATGACATGAAGCAATTGCTCCCGTTGTTGAATGTGCTCAGCGATGCCGCACCTGAGCTCCTCTTGTGATGCAAGCACTTCCGTTAAACGTGCCGCAAGGCCATCACGTTCGGCTGTAAGCTTTGTAAGCTGGTCTGCAAGGCATAAATTTAGGGGACCCTAATGCACCAAACGGATAAGACATACAGATCTACCCATACGTACACTTTCATACCTGTGCGCTTCTAGCTGCTAGGTGAGGGTGAGCAAAATCCTAGTGTCGCAGTCATCGTCCTAACGATGGATGCAGCACGAACACAGCACGCAGCCCATGAAAATTCAGCCCAAAACCTGACAGCACGGCTGGCTTTTCGTGGGCTGCCTACTGCACGTCTTGTGTGCTGCATCCTATCGTTTTCCGCGTTTGGTGGACACGGTTCTCCCATCCGGGAAGTTTCCTTTAGAGCTCCAGTTGAAGCATCTCATATATATATATAATATATACATACATAATACCCTAGGTATCCATCTCTCGTTCTTCCCCTCCAAAACACACACAGCAGGATTCCAGTCGCCAATTTATATACCGTAACCAAAAAGAACTTTGGAGCTCTGCAGCTCGTAACCAGAAAACAGGCTGAAACTTGATATGGTTCCATAGGGACGTACTGAGTGTCACAAATTGACCCCCGGACCGAAGACCCTGTAGACGAGAGAAGAAGTCTTAAGGCCTGGCTGATTGATATAATCAAGCGTCAGAAGCATTTTGCGGTTAACCAATGAGCCATCAACGAATAAGCCAAGACGGTTTATTCGCTCTGCAAACATAAATATTGACAGATGCTATTCCATTACGGGACCTGTACCCGGATAATACCCCACGAAATGAAAAACACTGCAGATATTGAGGTGGGCCGTAGGGGGTTATTCAGTCAACCTAAGGCTTGTTCAAATCCATTTGCAAAACAATGACTACTAGCGATTTGATTTCAGATGGGCCCCGAGTTGCAGACATATTGCACGGTCACCGTGGGAGCGAATTCTCTTATACCATGCACAGCCTTCAGAAAGCCGTTCCTGTCGCCACACTGAACTGGCTACTTTGAATACCTGCTGTTTTCACATTTAGCTTTCACTTATCGTCTTGCCCAATCGTGTACATTTGTCTTGCCCCTGATTCTTTTCGAGCACAGTGGACATACTAAATAGTTCTTGGCAGCATACGTACATAATTCTTGGCAGCGGACATACCCCAATAAACAGTGTACCGTACATACATAGTGGCACTTGCACACCTTGGAATGCCTGGCTCGCCACTGATGGCTCCACCGGACCGGGCTGACTTAAGACGCTGACATGCGTCCGAACTGCCGCCAGCTCTTCTTCCAGGCCAGCACATTGCTGCTGCAGCTCAACGACTTGTTGGCACCGCCTGGCCAGTTCCAGATCAGTTGCTGCGAGCTGAGATTTAAGCTGCGTCTGCACCCTCTGAGCGGCGTCCTCCCGCTCTGTCATGGCGAAAACCATTTCCTCCAACTCCTGGTTAGCAGCTGTCAGCTCGTTAAGCTGTCGCTGTAACTCATCCACCGGAAGCAATCGTGGCATGGGCCCGGACAGTGAACGAGTCAGGTCACAAGTGACATTCGCCAAGCAACCAATGGACTGAGCCTCCCTGAGCTGTGCACGAACGGAGTCCAGCTCCGCCTTAAGGGCTCCTGTTTGCTGGCTGGCGGCAAACAGTGCTGCGTTGAGCTTTGTGGCCTCCGCCGAAGCCTCTTCACGCAGCTTTCCTGTAAGTACCAATGTGAAGGCGCAAAACTTTTTCCTGGTCAGAAACCTGTTTGGAAGATGCACTGCTCCTATTACTCAAACAATGAAGCTGTAGGCAGTAGGCATACCTTGCACTGACGCATTTAAGGATGCAGCTGCTGAGAGATCCGCTCGAGCTACATCCAGCGCCTCCTCTGCTGCGGCAAGCTGGCTACATAGAGCTTGCCTCTCCTCCTCAAGAGATACTAATCTCATGCTTAAGGCGGCAAGCTCATCACGTGCCTGTCGCCCTGCCTGCCGATTGTGCAGAATCAGTGCACAATGAGCATGACAATTAAGTGCGCATAAAGTTGCAACACGCGCCTACATCGAAACATCGTAGCTAATGTTCTGCACCTGCTATTGCTCTGAAATGACGCAGTAGGCCACAAGATCCCTCGCGCCTAGTACAGGTAATGGGAGGTTAAGACACCCTAGTCACGCCTGATACATACGCCGCATACCTCAGCAGCCGATTGAGCAGTCTCGTCAATGGACCCGTGAGCTGGATGCAGGGCTTCCTTTGCCAAAAGAAGGGTTTCATACTGACAACGCAATTCAGCAAGGGATGCTTGGTAGCGTTGCTCATTCTCAAGAGCTATAGCAAGGCTCGCGCGGACCTGCATCAGATCGGATTCCAGCTTCAAGCGGGAGCTGCTCTCCTCGAGCTCCTCTTGAGCGGAGTTCCGTTGTCCTGTAAATGGAGTTTACAACATGCAAACACGAAATCCCACTTGCAATTTGAGTACGCATCCTAATCAAATTGTTGACTCGTCAAGGGACACGGAACGGCAGGTGCAGCACACAGCGGTGATAGTGTGTGCCACCTTACCAATTGCCTCCTTGTGCTGGATGTTCAGACACTCCAGCTGCAGGCGAAGGTCCGTGCATTCATTCGTCAGCTCCTCATTTGCATCCTGCAGCCGGACATTCTGCATCCTCTGCTCATTGAGCTCCTCTTCTAGGCCACTGCATTCGCCTGCGATGTGTATTCGTCACAGGGTAGCGTCAGGTATCATGCACACCGGGAAACAACGAATAATTCATTGCCAAACGACTAACAGACAGCCGGTTCCGGCAGACAATTCATGAATGAGTGCTCTGTTAGTGGCCAGGCTAGAGCCTCTGAGTCTTTCTTTGCTCTAGCTGGTCTTAGTGAGAGGGGGAGCACGTGGCAGGACAGACAGACAAAGCCACGTGCCCCTCCCCTGCGCTGTGGCTCGGTCCGGTCAGGCCCCTTGGTGCTCGCCCTTGTAGGGTGAGTCGCCCACAGTGTAACACCCCAATGCATGAATGAAACTTTCGCACGAACACACATTCTTACATTGCTTAGCGGTCATATCCATTTGAAGTTTTTGTAGCTCCACTTGTGCGATCCGCAAGCGGTCCTCGACGGAGTTTAGTTGTTCCTTGCTTTTCTGCAGGCCACAAAAAGGTATCACGGGGTGTTACACTGTGGGCGACTCACTCTGCAAAGACGAGCACCGGGGGCCCTGACCGGACCGAGCCACAGCCCGGACCGAGCCACAGCGCAGGGGAGGGGCACGTGGCTTTGTCTAAGGTATATGTCAATTGTAAGTTTTAACATCTACTGTGGGCGTTTTGATGTGAGATGGACAAGCTAATTCGACTCCTTACTAATGTCAACTTACCACCATCATGCTTTCCCGTTTTTTGTTCTCGATGGCATCATCCTTCTTCTCGAGAATATTTTCAATAATAGCTTTTGACTTTAGCATCCATGAGGCCATCTTACCGTTACGTCAGCAAGCTTTCCCTCAAGCGCAGCTGTGTCCGCTTGATGTCGCGCAATGGCCGATGATAGCGCTTCCTTATGCGCTTGTTCATTCTGGGCAAGAGCATCCTTATGCTGTTGTTCGAGTACCGCCAACGCAGCTTCATGAGCGGCAGCCTGAGCCTCAGCCGCCTGCTCCAGATGTGCAATCTTCTCTTGGGCAGCGACAGCACAAGCTTGTAGTTCCGCTGCGAGCACATGTGGCAGGAATTGAAACAGGGAAATACACAAAAACCCCAGGACTCTGATGAAACTTTTGGGGCTTCACAGTTGGTTGTGTGTTAGGGGTCATGGAGTGGTTGTGCAGCCCCAGTGTGTTTTTCAGGACAGTGTCTTTTAGAAACATGTTCTCTGAACATCATAGGCAAGGATTGGAGGCGCTCATTTACATCATTTCGTAATGATCTTGTTTCCCATTGAAGCTGCATACTGTTTCTCTAAACGTGGATTAAGTTTCGAATAAGCTCTGAAGACGCAATTTTGGAAGCGCTGGGTACCTTTTTCACTTCCAAAATTGCAGCAATGGTAAACGAAAAATTACCTATGTCTACAGGGAATTTCGGCTGTCAAAACAGGCTACATTTGTGATGGGTGCATTCATGAAATTCATCGCACGGGGTCGCACAGCAGCACAACGAATAACCAGCAATTTTATATACAGAAATATTGTGCACATTGACGGTTGCATGCCTGAATGACTCACGCACTTGGCGTACGGCAGAAGGTGAACTTAGTGTTGCCACTAGTCGGTACTTTCGAGTTATAACACCGATGTTAGTATGTAGTTTTAGCTTAACTTTGGTCGTGCCTAAAACACGTTTTTATCCAAATAAAA
This sequence comes from Volvox reticuliferus, assembly GCA_019650235.1. Classification (NCBI taxonomy): domain Eukaryota; kingdom Viridiplantae; phylum Chlorophyta; class Chlorophyceae; order Chlamydomonadales; family Volvocaceae; genus Volvox; species Volvox reticuliferus. Next base: position 800,597 of record BNCP01000022.1, read on the forward strand.
TTACCCTTGTATCATCGGCATGTTTAGCGCCAATATGCGTATTGTAACAGCAGCCCCTGTCGACTAAAATAGCCTCAACTAACCTTCTTTCACGCAGCCTATACCCTCGTGTCCCTCTTGCGTTAGCTCACCGTTAGTTTGTTTTGTTCGTAATAGATAAACGTTGTAATATATCATAAAATATCAAACATAGCTGACCAGCTATCAGGCATCACAATAACATTCTAATGATGCACTCATAAGCCGTATTCATTTCATGTTGTTATAGGTGCATCCCTCAACGTTAGGGGGATTAGGGTGCAGCATGCACGCACAGCACGTAGTGTAATTTTGGAGGAGCTGATGATGACAAGTAAGCATTAGTTAGGACGCACATTGGCGTGTGCCACCTTACCAATTGCCTCCTTGTGCTGGTTGTTCAGACACTCCAGCTGCAGGCGAAGGTCCGTGCATTCATTCGTCAGCTCCTCGTTTGCATCCTGCAGCCGGACGTTCTGCATCCTCTGCTCATTGAGCTCCTCTTCTAGGCCACTGCATTCGCCTGCGATGTGTATTCGTCACAGGGTAGCGTCAGGTATCATGCACACCGGGAAACAACGAATAGTTCATTGCCAAACAACTAACAGACAGCCGGTTCCGGCAGACAATTCATGAATGAAACTTTCGCACGAACACACATTCTTACATTGCTTAGCGGTCATATCCATTTGAAGTTTTTGTAGCTCCACTTGTGCGATCCGCAAGTGCTCCTCGACGGAGTTTAGTTGTTCCTTGCTTTTCTGCAGGCCACAAAAAGGTATCACGGGGTGTTATACTGTGGGCGACTCACTCTGCAAAGACGAGCACCGGGGGCCCTGACCGGACCGAGCCACAGCCCGGACCGAGCCACAGCGCAGGGGAGGGGCACGTGGCTTTGTCTAAGGTATATGTCAATTGTAAGTTTTAACATCTACTGTGGGCGTTTTGATGTGAGTGGACAAGCTAATTCGACTCCTTACTAATGTCAACTTACCACCATCATGCTTTCCCGTTTTTTGTTCTCGATGGCATCATCCTTCTTCTCGAGAATATTTTCAATAATAGCTTTTGACTTTAGCATCCATGAGGCCATCTTACCGTTACGTCAGCAAGCTTTCCCTCAAGCGCAGCTGTGTCCGCTTGATGTCGCGCAATGGCCGATGATAGCGCTTCCTTATGTGCTTGTTCATTCTGGGCAAGAGCATCCTTATGCTGTTGTTCGAGTGCCGCCAACGCAGCTTCATGAGCGGCAGCCTGAGCCTCAGCCGCCTGCTCCAGATGTGCAATCTTCTCTTGGGCAGCGACAGCACAAGCTTGTAGTTCCACTGCGAGCACATGTGGCAGGAATTGAAACAGGGAAATACACAAAAACCCCAGGACTCTGATGAAATTGAATGCGTCTCAGCCCAGGGATGTGCGTTCTGCAAAAACACATCCCACGAATTTGCCTTATAAAGGAGTCGGAGTCATACGGGGAGTCGGAGTCATCAGCGTCCTTGTTTATAAACCCTGTACGGTGTGGCCCTATATTATTTCATAAAAGAGGTTTTACGACCCAGGCGGCAGTGGCTTCTGCTCAAACATAGCTGGCCAGCTATCAGCCATCACACTTACATTCTAATGGTGCGCTCATAAGCCATCTTCATTACATACGCATAATGACTCAATTTAATGACACGTTTTAGGTTCATATAACTGTAGGCTCAACGTAAGGGGGATTAGGGTGCAGCATGCACGCACAGCACGTAGTGGTGTGATTTTGGAGGAGCTGATGATGACAAGTAGGCATTAGCTAGGACCCACATTGGCGTGTGCCACCTTACCAATTGCCTCCTTGTGTTGGTTGTTCAGACACTCCAGCTGCAGGCGAAGGTCCGTGCATTCATTCGTCAGCTCCTCATTTGCATCCTGCAGCCGGACATTCTGCATCCTCTGCTCATTGAGCTCCTCTTCTAGGCCACTGCATTCGCCTGCGATGTGTATTCGTCACAGGGTAGCGTCAGGTATCATGCACACCGGGAAACAACGAATAGTTCATTGCCAAACAACTAACAGACAGCCGGTTCCGGCAGACAATTCTTACATTGCTTAGCGGTCATATCCATTTGAAGTTTTTGTAGCTCCACTTGTGCGATCCGCAAGCGCTCCTCGACGGAGTTTAGTTGTTCCTTGCTTTTCTGCAGGCCACAAAAAGGTATCACGGGGTGTTACACTGTGGGCGACTCACCCTGCAAAGACGAGCACCGGGGGCCCTGACCGGATCGAGCCACAGCGCAGGGGAGGGGCACGTGGCTTTGTCTAAGGTATATGTCAATTGTAAGTTTTAATATCTATTGTGGGTGTTTTGATGTGAGATGCACAAGCTAATTCGACTCCTTACTAATGTCAACTTACCACCATCATGCTTTCCCGTTTTTTGTTCTCGATGGCATCCTTCTTCTCGAGGGTCTTCTCAATCATTAGCTTTTGACTTTGGTTTTGTTTAAGCTGACGCTCAAAATTGCTCTTCTCCAAGAGAGCAGCCGTCTTCTCCTGCAGGGCGGTTCGCAGCTTGGTCTCCGTGTCTGTAAGCCGCTTCCTGCAATCATAACGATCCCGCATACATGCTGATAGTTAACCTGTGTGTGACATCAAAAGATTGGCCGAGCTCTGGTTGAGCACACAGCAGACGCTAAAAAGCTAACGACGCGTCGGTCGATGTCCGTTGGGATACCGACGCAACATGACCCAGGCTATGCAGCATCCCCGAATCGATGAATTGTTTTTAAAACGTTTCTAAACGGTCTATATCTTGCTATAGAAAGCGAGACAGGGGCATGGCAGCGAATTCCTTGATACATCTGCAGGCATTTCACGCGAGGGCCGACAACCTACTTGAGGGCCTCCAACTCCTTCTGCGCCAGGTCCTTGCCCTTAGCCCCGTTCTTGGACTCCAGTTGCAGTTTCTGCAGCTCGCTCTTCAGGTTCGCGATTTCTTGTTTGTTCCGCAGCCTGCTTGTACGATTAAAGATAGGCAATGACAGTGGGCGCGTTGACCTACCCGACCTACCGCAATTGATGTGACATGCAGTCGTTCGCCATGTGATTTGACTTTACCTTTCTTCCTTGAGCTCCTCCTTGGCTTTCAGAGCACCCGAAGCTTCCTGCACCTTCGCTGACAGCTCAGCCACTTGCCGCTGAAGTTCAGCCTGTGCAATTGTCGCGGATTGCGACTGCTCCAGGGACGCCTTGACAAGCAGATCAGCACGCTCTCGAGCAGCGCAGAGCTCCATGTCTAGGTGCGCGTTGCTTGCCTGTGCGATGTAAAAAAAGCAAACGATCATGAGCCGTAAACTAATTGTGATCGCATCTCTAAACCGCATGCGCACCAATCACTTGATGCACCATATGATACCCATACCTAAGGTTAAAGAATCACGAGCATCTTACCTTAACGTCAGCAAGCTTTCCCTCAAGCGCAGCTGTGTCCGCTCCGTGTCGTGCAATGGCCGATGATAGCGCTTCCTTATGCGCTTGTTCATTCTGGGCAAGAGCATCCTTATGCTGTTGTTCGAGTGCCGCCAACGCAGCTTCATGAGCGGCAGCCTGAGCCTCAGCCGCCTGCTCCAGATGTGCAATCTTCTCTTGGGCAGCGACAGCACAAGCTTGTAGTTCCGCTGCGAGCACATGTGGCGGGAATTGAAACAGGGAAATACACAAAAACCCCAGGACTCTGATGAAACTTTTGGGGCTTCACAGTTGGTTGTGTGTTAGGGGTCATGGAGTGGTTGTGCAGCCCCAGTGTGTTTTTCAGGACAGTGTCTTTTAGAAACATGTTCTCTGAGCGCCACATCTGAGCACTGTATATAGGTACTATTTCATATCATTTCGTGAATTAAAATGTTCCTTTTTCAAACGTAATGGATAAAATTCAATTTACAGATGAAATTTCGTAGTAAAAATCGAAATATTATTGCGTTAGCTCTGTGGCGTGAAAATACAACGTTATTGAAAACAGCGTGATCGTTTATGGACGCTTTACGTTGTGGCCCTATATTATTTCTAGAAGAGGTTTATAGGAGACTGGTCCTTTCTTATTCGTTCTTAAACACTTTCGTTATATTAAGGGGTGTTGCACTGTGGGCGATTTAGTTGTTTGGCCAAAAAGGAATGAAGCTAGATCAGGGTGCAAGCAGACTGCAAAACAAGGATTGAATCCGAACTGTGACGCATAAAACTCCCGCCGTGTTTGGCGGGTATGGACTATGTCTTACACTGTTATTGTAGCGTCGGTGTATTATTATATATAATGTATATGCTATCTCTAGTAAACAAACCCCAAGTCTCAACAGGTAAAAATAAAGCTTACACATTAAGACTGCGTTATTTGCCACAAATTAACAGCGAGAACACCTATTTGTACTCGCAAGGGCCCACGCTAACACTTAAACAACAGAGTGCATGTTAAGTTTTTCGCCAAACGTAGGGGGAGAGGTAAATGATAATAGACTATAAAAACGGTTATTTTTCTCATTATTACGCAATCTATTGGATGTCTTCCAGAGGACATGCCGTTTCAGTGCGCGCGACAGGGAGGTCGCCCCTGAATCAAGGATGCCATAGCTATAGCTATTCCCTGCGTGGTATGCCGAAGTTTACAAGCTCGTGCGACACGTCGAACATGCGGCAGGGTGGGTCAAAAGGGTCCCTCGGCAGTTTTCAGGGAGGGGTTTGATTATCAGTATTTACCCTTCCCTCCAAACTTGAAAGAATTGTGCAGTATTGGACGCGGAATGACGGACGAAAGGCTGACAAAAGGAAGCACTGTCTTAGGGTTGATAATGTGTTTGTTTTAGACATACCTTCCTGCGCCTCGAGCTCGCCAATGCGCCCACGCAGGGCGGCTGCATCAAGCTGCATTTCAGAAAGCTGCTGGTCCTTGGCCTGCACTTGCTCCCCAAGCGAGGTTTTCTTAGCCTCGAGCTCATCAATCAATGCTCGCAAGTTTGCCACAGCTTCTTCATGACGCTCCTACGCATGGTGACAATGGAGCAGATGTGTGCTATCTCACGTGTCCGACTATGGCATCTTCGTTTGGATGCAGAAATTCTGCGGCTCATGTTATGTTAATAAGTGTGCTTCTAGCATTGAAACTAACTAAGCGTACGAGGCGCGCAGCATAAGGAGTGCTCTAATGCTTAATGAAAGCTTGCCTGCTGCAGCGCGCTTGCTGCCGTCAGTCGTTGCAACTCTAATGCATGGCGCTCGACTAGGTCTTCGTGCGCTTGTGCTGCTTGTCGTGCCGCAGCTGCTGACGTCTCATGAAGTTCTGTAAGCTCCTTTTTCAGGACCTCAACTGAAGCCCGCAGCTCCTTCGAGCGTAGCTCAGCTTCAAGTGCGCGGACTTCGCATTCCTTTGCCTTCTCGACGGCGGCCTTCAGCTCCTCTTCCTGTTTCTTTTGGTACAGTGGCGCACGCTTCCGGGACTCGAGCTCCTGTAAGCGCAACAGGATGTTGCCGTTGACCGGCATAGCACGCACCGAAAAGTAATTGCAGAGGAGGGCATGGCAGGCCAGCGATACAAATTGTTTATCGTACCTGCACGTGCACCTCCAGGCGCTGGACTTCGTCATATAATATACGGGCCCGCTTTTCCGCCTCTAACGTCCGCTCCTCGGCAGCCTGATGGGACACAGCTTCAACGTCAGGCAAGCTCTGAACGGCATGATATAGTGCACGGCCAATTGACAACATAAGACCCCGGTGAGAGGGAGGAATCATAACATATGAGCCAGCCTCTAGGTACTTACTTGCGCCATAGTCTTTAACCCTCCCACTTCTTCCGCCTTCTGCTTGAATTTTGCCTCAGCCTCATCCAGTTTGGCCTTGGTATCGGCCTCCTTGGCTTCAAGCCTGCCAAACTCATACTCCCGCTTCTCTAATGCCGCACGCGTGTCAATGAGCTCAGCCTTCAGGGTTTGGGCTTGTTGCTTGGCAGCAGCATACTTCTCGGTGAGCTCCTTGAAACGGTTGTTGAAGTCCTTACATTTAGCCTCCATGGCGGACTCCAGCTCAACGTTCGACGCCGACAGTGCATCGCGCGCCTGTCGTTGGCATAGCCAGACAGATGCAGCCTCTTACAGCGTGCCGGGGTCATAGGTGGCTGGGAAAGGCAACAACGAAGTAAAAGGAAAGCTATGAGCGAAAAATGTGCAGCGGGCTCGAAGGCGGGACCTTTCAGACCTCAAACATCAAAATTTCAAAATTCACGCGGCCATGAATTCTCCGCTCATGCTGGGCTCCCTAAAATCATTCATATTGCATACCTCTTCAGCTGAGCGGCATAAGGCCTGAAGATCCTCAACTTTCCGCTCAAATTGGCGCGCCAGCCACTTAGCCTGTTCCAACTGCTGCGCCGACACGTCAAGCGCAGATCTGCACAACATTCGTTCAAGCTGTGAGTAATGTAAAGTTTTAGGGTTAACAAAACAGCAATACATTGTGTACCATATATATCCGATCGTCTGACCAGAGGAATGATCTACGAAGTGCCCCTCCACAATATTAAAGCAGCTGTTTGTACCTATCGTTCTCAGCTTGCTGGGCTGCCAACCGCTCCCGGTCCATCAATTCACGTTCAAGCGCTTCCACGCGCTCCTCCACTTCCTGGTGCTGTTGTAAGTAAAGGTTAAGTGTTATCCGCTCCTACAACGGCACGGAGCAAAAGACGGCAGGAAGGGTAGCGTGGGTCCAGCCACGAGTAAAAACACAGGATGCGTAATTGAAGGGCTTCGCGTAATGGAGGCTGTAACCGTGCACTGGCTCACTGGACAGGATATAGGTGTGGCGCCTCATATAGCTGTGGCCTCAAGCATGCTACGAGATTACGCTTATCGCTGGTCACACACACACACACACACCAGCTATGACGTTATGACGAGCATTTCCGCTGGTGCCTACGACACGTAATGAGAAGCATAAGCCGCTACGCCAGAAGTCTAATCAACCTGAGCAGGAAGGGATGACATGATGTGCTCCAAGGTACGGTGCATATCAATTTCCTCTTGTTCGGCATCCTCATCTTGATTGTAGTCCGACATTGCGCTATCTGCGTCAGTGGAAGGGTTGTCAATCTCCTGTGCAAAATCTACAGATTTCCAAGGCATGACGCTCAGCTGGCGACCAATGATCAGGACCCTATAGTCATATTTGCTTGTAAAAGATTGAATTGTGCTCACATTCGCGCCGACGTCGCTGTGGTGTAGGGCCTTCGGCAACGTCACCGTCCTCTTCGTCCTCCTCCATCAGCGTGCTAAGGCCCTTGGCTGTCCCATCACCGTCCACCCGTCCGAAGGCCCGCTTACGCTGCGAGGACTCTCCACCACCTGCAGTGCCGTTACCAATGATTCATGCTGTAACAGATTTGAATGGCTCACGGATGCACATTGCCAAACGGATGGAAATAATCCACGCCAAGATCTATGATGGGGATCGTGAACACTACCAGAATGTGTGGATAGCACGCACTGCACAAGATTTCTCAGTATCATTTCTAAGCGGCACTCAAAACATGCGCCGGAGCCATGGCTAACGCCGTGCACAACCTTTACTGGCTACCTTGCTAGGGACGAACCTGAGTTGGTTGTCGTCTCGGTCAGAGATTGTTCATTAGGCATGGCCCATGCACTCTTGCCCGGGCACCAGGTCTCCCGACGATTGTTCCTCCGTGAAACTCCGTCAGACGGCTCCTCCCTGCTCTGGAAAAAAAGCTTCTTGGTATTTTCAGCCTGCATAGTTGTTTACGGCATGGACAAGACCGATACGGTCAAGGCAACAAATTATAGTGCAGCTATATAGGCTGACAAGGCATGCTCGAAAACAGATGATATCGGCCATACCATCACGTAACTCAGGTGAACATATCCACTACCAAGTTGCGCCCTTCAGGAAACCCACTGACCTCTCTCCGGGCCTTTTCCTTCTCCTGCTGTTCCTCCTCAAGTTTGGCCTTGATGAGCTCCTTCTCCTCCTCCAGCTTGGCCTTAATAAGCTCCTTTTCTTGCTCGCTACGCAGCAGCTGCGCGCGCAGGCCATTGATTTGCTCATCAGCGTTCTTGCAGCCCCTGCAAACAGAGCATGTGAATCCGGTTCGATTCCCACCAGTAAGGGTTCATGACCCAAACCTCCCCACAGCTTGTGCCGGGCTGTCCGTTTTCCCCCCAAACATCTAATACAGACGTGTCCTTCCCCAACACATCTCAAGTACCCCACGCGACATAATGCTCGGATTATCCACAAAGGCTCAGCATAATGCCACTACCCCTATACCATACATAAAACAGTATGCCGTACCCGTTTCCAGCAGCCAGCTGACGCTTCAGTTCTTCGATTTCCTTAGCCTGCCGCTTCAGCACAGCTGCATCAGACAAGACTTCATTCACAATGGCGTTGTTCACAACGCTTTTGGCGCGACATGCGAAGCGGAGCGTGATGTGACTTTCCTCACGGTGGCACCAGGCTGGTGTCATGGCACAGATGATGGCTGTCTTTGCGTTACCGCCCAGGGAAGGCTGCAATATGCGCGTCAGCTTGCTGTCGCGGTATGGAATGTGACCACCTGGGCATGGCATTCGAAGGAACACATAATAATCTGCCGCTTGACATACACCAGAGCACGTGGCAGGACAGACAGACAAAGCCACATGCCCCTCCCTTGTGCTGTGGCTCTGTTTGGTCAGGGCCCCCAGTGCTCGTCTTTGCAGGGTGAGTCGCCCACAGTGTAAGACCCCTTAAATATACACCGAACTGTGCAGTAGCTGCTGTTTAACCAATTAAACTTCATCATTTGACTCACCCGTTGCCAGGGCGCCCTCGCTCAACTTGTTGATAACATTGCCGAGAGTGAGTAGGCTCTTATTAATTGCCGTACCCTCCTTCATGCGAATTCCCTCAGCGCCAGTCTTTGCTACACGCTCTGAGCCGGCTAAGTCGACCAGTGAAAGGGCTGAGACCAGAACAGCACCAGCGTCATCACTTTCCGCATCGACGGCTCTGCTCTCCACGACCTTCCATGGCAAAGGGTCATGTGGAACGGATGAGGACAAATGGGTGGTTGTTAGGTTCTGCGGAAAGAAGGAACTGCAATAGAAAGAAGGAATTTTGCATTACATTCCTTACTACATGCAGCCCAAGACAACAGTTTAGAAGTTTGACATGCTGCCAAACCGTAGCCATGTCTGCATAGCTGATCTCTAAAGAAGAAGCTTTCCATACCAGCCACGGCGGACAGTAAACAGCTCACCAAAAATGCCAGATGCATGCATGGCGGTTCATCACTTACCATGCGAAAGATCGTATGTGACCGACTACTCTTCTCATTCATCTTGGTTGACCCAATGTGGCGGTTGGCTTCGCCAGTTGTTAGAAGCTCTAACACCTGCTCCGGACTAATAACGATGTCCTCGCGCAGACCACACACATAGGGGCCGTATGGACCTTCCTTAATGGGCAGCTTGATGTTCTCCGGCGCCAGCAAGTCATTTATGTCTTCGTTATAGATCTGCATGTTCACACATTGGTCCAGGGGCTCACATATTCACCCCGATCCTAAGTAGCATGCCCCATGGCAGCATTTTTTCCAGGCGCATCATCATTGGGTTCAAGGTGTCGCAAGTCAGAGCAACCCTGGGGCCCCCAACCCTTAAACGGTGCTCTCACCTCCATGTAGGACACACGAATAAGGTATTCCCTGCTTTCGTTCGCCTCGATCAGCCTGAATGCTTCGGTCACTGCCAGCGGGATAATGCCGGGGCTGTCATGCGTGCCCCGCATAGTGTGCGTCTTGCCACTGCTGGTTTGACCATAAGCAAAGACTGTACTGTTGAACCCATTTACCATCTTGTGTATAAGTTCCTGAGTCGTGACCTCGTAGATTTTTTCTGTGGTCCAGTCGGGCCCGAAGACGTGGTCCAACACGTACTTTGTGTCTTTCGTCCTGTCGACATCCCTGTTGCTGGAGTCCAGCTGAACAATGCTGTTTCCATCTATCCTCCATGCAAATATTTCCTGCTCCTCTTGCTTGTTTAGCGGCCGGACTCGCACACTCACGCTGCAGACAGGTCAGGGAAAATGTTGTGAAACCCGGCTCATCGTTACACGAAGCGTTATCCGCGGTTTAAATAACATTCTTATTCACCTGATGTTTTCCATTTGAGCAGCTCTGCCAACAACCTGTAACTATGCTAGCGAGAGGCACTTAAGTTGGCGAGGGCTCAACGACGCGCATTGTGCTTGGCATACAATTTGTTAGAGGTCCAGTACAGCGTGCGTGGCTAATAAATTACAGAAAACATTACCCTCTACAGAAAGCTCCTTTAAGCTGTCTTACCGTACTTCAATTTATGGGCTGGAACCTTTCAAAGCCACAATACGTGCGATGATAGATAAAGTGATAGATGTGTACACCGTATTCTAATATACACTTATATCCCAGTAGCTCGAAATTTCTGGTTTTGCTATCCATGGGTTGGGCCTCTTATCGCATGTTCCTCGTTTTCAACTATGCAAACTCTTGGGCTTAACCGTCTGAAGGCACATGCGTGCCAACCCCGTATCGGGCGATGTCGTAAGCGTAGCCTGTCCTTTCCCAAGCGCGGAGCTCGCATAGCAGCGCTGCCTTCCTTTCCCGAGATCCATGAGGTTAGTTTGCAGCGATTGAAGCCGCGGATGACTTGCAGAATGTTGAACTCGATTGACGGCGCACCCGACCCACGTCAATGAGCTCCTGCACGTCGCTGACTCCAGCAGTACCCTTCCCTTCAAACGCTTGTGAATGCAGTTGTTGGGCCATCCAGGCTTGACCACTGGTGTGCTGTGCAACAGCACGGTCTTCGCGCTGGGCTATAAGGTCCTCCGGAAAGGACTTACACCGCTGGGCGTGGCTCACGCGTGGTTCTTGGGGACGAGCATATTTTCTGCCTTCGGACTTGGTGGATATGTGCTAGTGTGCCTTTACTTCATCTTCGGTACGCTGGTGAGGCACCCCGCTGTCCAGCTTTGCATTTTGTGGTTATTGCGGCTTGAGCGAAGCAAGGGATTGTGTTACTCCTTCGCTACATCGTGGTACCTGCTGCTATGCTTGCTGTCTTTTCATGCCGTCATCTCTCCATGGTCTGGCCCGTGATCCCCGGCACAGGTGACCAAGGTTAAATTGGAGCAAAAGCAGAAGGAGGGAATCGCGGAGGCACGTTCCGGCCAGCGTGGACCGGTAAGGTGCTGCTTCACGACGGTGAAGGTTGGATGGGAAAATATCGCCCTACGCGGAAGATTATCATTGATACATATGCATGCTTGTGACGACGGCAACAGATGCGAGCATGCGACCGATCATACACTGAGGATTTGGTTAACCGCGCATCCGGTTAGGCTTAGACTTACATTCGTTTTGAATGAAAATTCTATTTTCGTTGTTCACGCTGCCCATCACTCTCGCCCGGTGCAGAGTAGTGTTTGGGGCTCCGGTATCGCGGGTGTCGCATGCGCATTGCTGGCGCTTGCTACAGGAGACTATGGCGTATGGCAGGTGTGTTATGGAAATTAAGTCCTGACCGGAGGAGCAATAGCTTAAGAGCCGTCACGGATCTGATAAACGGGGCTTGCACGCAGTGTTCGGAGCACACCGTAGCAGTGCTGGTCCGCCCTAGCGGCTGTGCAAAAAGACGGTCTTTTCGCCATCTTGCTCCTTGGCTCTTACGGTGTTGCAGATTGGCTTCGTCGCAAGCTTCTGCAGCAAACTCTCGGATACAGTATCCAGTGAAGTTGGCAAGGCTTATGGTAGGACCACTTACCTTATCACCACATTCCAGCTAGTGCCACGCGGCACGGAAGGCGCCGTGAGCCTCGAGGGCACAGTTGCAGGCATGATAGCGGCCCTTCTCTTTGCGGCCACGGCACTGGTCATCGGTCAGGTGCGTAAAGCTGCGCAGTCCGTCATTCGAAGCCCATGTGAATTTATACATGGGTGTACGCTTCATTTGACTGTGACAAGGTGCATGTAAAATCCTAGCATTATCCCTGAGCGTTTTAACCTTAGTGCGGCCGATATGGTCTGGATACCGCGATACCCCGTGGTCCTTCCGCTTTCCCAGGTGCCTACCTTCGCTGCAGCTGGTGTCGTGACTGCAGCGGCCACTGTCGCTAACCTTGCCGAAAGCTACCTAGGAGCGTCGGCGCAGGGCCGTGTCGCATGGCTAAGCAATGACGTCGTCAACATGTTACAGATCAGCCTTGCGGCAATAGTCGCCATTGTGGCAAACTTGTTTATCCTACACGCGGCGTGATGACTTGGGCATTTTGATGGAATTTTTTGTTTTCCATTACGTCCTGAAAGGTTCTTAGTTTAGTATAAAATCGTGCGTGCCGGTAACAGGCTTGCAAGGTTGTTTGCCTAGTTTTGCCACGCCATTTTCAACGTTATGCGGAAATCCTACAGTTTTTGGTTCAACGATAGGGTTTCTGGTTTACAGCACTACCTGAGGTTTATTTCCTTTTTGCTTTCGAGAGCTGCACTGGGCGTATTGAAGCTGGTCCCTAAAGAACTGAAAAGCTAGCTGGCTGTGTGCAAGCATTTCTCGTGCCAATCCTCTCTATACAGGATGTCACTTGTTTGGTGCCGCTTATAAGAGCGGTAACAGTGCAGCGTTTAATGTGGTCGTGTTAATTCACACTGTGCCCAGATTGTTTTGCGTACATTCTTACGCTTATTGTACTGCACTGTAAGCCGGATGATTGTTTCAATTGTTTAGAAATCACACTCACATGTACACTGAGACAGGGCCTTGCGTGAACTTACCAAGTTAAAACATCGTAGGAATCGCTGTCCAGTAACAGTGCTGCTAAGCCCAGCTAAGCACATCATCCTGAGCAAATATGTCCGTAAATACTGTCCTAACAACGAAAACGCGTATCCGCTCCACAGGACCCCTGTAACCATATCCCAGTGAAGAACCCCGCACTTCCTAGCAACACGATGATACGCCCCTGCTGATGCTGATGAATGCCCGTGTTCAGCGCTGGTTACCACCGTGAATAAGAACAAGTGTAAAAGCTGCCATGGCCCAATAGGTCGACGAGCCGCTGAGCCGCTGAGAAGCACTCGCTTAGTAAGTAATCGAAACGGTGCTCCTAACTCCACACCGTCCTCGAGCTAACCCTAACCCATCGAGTCCCCACGCCGTTGCTAGCAAAGCTCTCGTGCTCACCCCATGAGGATCCATTATACTAGCCAGTTGAAAACAACGCCGCGGATATGGCGTCCAAGAAGGACAGTAAGGTGACGTGCAAAGCTGCTGCACCCTCTCCACAGACAGCTCACCCACCCATTAGTGGTCACGGTAAGGCGATATCCGCCCCGTGTAAGACCTCAAGGACAGCGCGCCAGAACGTCGCCATACGCATGGAGCTGCGTAGAAACAGCATGCCAATGTGCTTACCATGTACAACTCCATGCGGCTCAACATTACGAGGTCAACACTCAACCCTGTAGCCTGCGCCAGCACCTAGCAGCACGCACACTCTACAATCCTTTGCCATGCAATGGTAAAAAGAAAGTCGCTCTTCGTCACTTTTTCGGTAACCACAACCTGCGCAGCGAAGCATGCATCCCGCATGGCATGATGCGGATAAGCATGCATACGCGGAGAATGCAAGCAACTTTCCAAACGCCCTCGCGACTGGCATGCAATGAAGCCTGCGGGTCAGCTTGCAGAGGCCTCATCAGGGGGAACGTCCTCGACCCAGGACGCTTCCACAACCTCCCGTACTCGCCGGTTGTACTCGCGCCTGTGCACAGTTACAAGGACAATAGATTAGACACATTATTACATTGGATCTGGCGTGGACATCGAGGGCTGATGCGCTCAAGAACCCCTCAGGTACGTATGTCCGATGCAGCTGCCCGTGCAAAACGTGTCGTTACTGTGCCGGTTGCACTCACGTAAGCATGTCCTGTTGCGGTCGCCAAAAGTCCAGAGGTTAAGCAAGCTCAACCAACCCTCCCAATAGCAGTGGTATAACGCTTTCCCTCCTCAAATGCATATCCACCGCTGTGTAACGTACCGATTCTCGTTGTATAGACGTGCAGCCTCTCCGTTTGCCGGTGAGTTGGGGTTTGGGTCCGACAGCAGGCTCTGCACGACGGCCTTAAGTGTCAGTTGTTAAGTATTGGAACTGACGTGACCAGGATCTACGTACTTGAATGGATGTTAGGATCGCGGCCACATCGTAGATAGGGCTCCACTGGTTCTGCAAGATGTCCAGGCAAATGCTCCCATCCGCATACACGTTCGGGTGAAACAGTTTTGACTTAAACTTAACCGTGGGCGCTTTGTTTGGATACTCCTCTGTAAACTCCATTGTCAATTTGAACGTACCTACAAGATGGAAAGTTTGCAATGTGACCGAAGGCTCCCAGCGATGCTTTAATCGGCAAGGCCAGGACCTCAGCTCACCACCATCCCAGGGCGTATCCTCAGGTCCAAATATGACGCAATTCCAGAGCATAATGTTGTCCGGATTGGGGCTGCCATTCACGCCTTGGGGAGGATCCGAACTCAACCGCCGAAAGTCCCTCATCAGCCGTTTCCGAGCAGCGGTGCTCATGATTACCAAGCGGCTTGCTTGCCGCCGCTTTCAGAAGAAGTTCTGCGGTGCACTACCGCGTCCTGCGGCCCTGAGTTGGTTCGCGCCACGTCACTGCAATGCCCGTCGTTACACAAAAATAGCCTAAGAAGTCTGGATAAGCCGGGGCTGGCCTGTCAGGAGGACGGCCAACCCCGAAGCCGTTAACAAAATTCTGGAAGCTCGGAATAGAGGTGAGATATTATACTATCCACAAAGGAAAAGAGCTTGTCACCTTTCGTGTTTCAGGACCATTGCAATTGCCTAGAAAACAATACATTTCTTGCAATATTACATGTGAGTAAACGCATCTGTACGGCAGGACGAGCACGCACCCCACGTCCGCAAGTACAACCGACCAACCGAAAAAACAACCTCTCCCTAATACCTGCAATGACTATTGCCATCAAGATTGGGCGGAACGGCTCTTATGCGAGACGGCTGTTGAAGTGATGCTGCCATTTTACAGGATGATGCACTGTTGCTTACGATGACTTAACAGCGGGTGCTTTCTCAGCAGTGTGCCAAAAGCCACGTTACCAATGGCTGGTCAAACTGTACGTAGCCTAGTCAAGGAGGTTCAGAAAGCGGGTATGGATACGGAATGCTTCCGTGTCATGGGAATTTTTAAAACAAAAAAGGTTTATTAATGGTAAGATACGAACTGCATATATCGGACAAAATGAAGTGGGAAGTACCCCGTAGTTAACCCTCGGAAGAAGGGTAGAGGGCATGCGCTCCGCAAACTTCTTGTCCCCCAGTACGTTACAGTCGCAATAGAGTAGGCGTGGCAGTGATGCACTGGCGTATAGAGCTAAATATGCATCTCATAGGCCAAAACGTTTGTGAAAAGTGTAGAAAAGTAATGGTGCTCATCCAAACGCCCGGACGTTGCGTGCTGTCATGATCTGAAATGCTGAAAACTAGCTTCACATTAGGAGGGAAATTCATAGTTTTATGAGAGCACAGACGTAACTTCCTTAACATAAGCGCACCTTTGTTGTGCTTCCCGTTGCTTCCCAACGCACATTTCATGAACGCAGCTTTACAATAGTTTTTTTACTTGGAAAAACAATTTGGGTGCCCACCCTGGCCTACCCATCAAAAATGGCGTGCGACACCTAGGACCTCATCTAGGCACGTCCCCCATTAGGGGGCATGGGGGACGGCCAAGCAGATCGGCGGGGCACCCTATACAGGAATAGGTTTAGGTTTGAGAGCCAGGGTGGAGCATCAGTGCCACGCCTAGTCGATTGCGACTGCAACGTACTGGAGGACAAGAAGTTTGCGGAGCACATGCCCTCGACCCTTCTTCTGAGGGTTAACTACGGGGTACTTCCCATTTCACTTTGTCCGATACATGCAGTTCGTATCGTAATAAGAATAAAGATTTGTGTATCAAGATTAATCTTGAATGTTTTATCTAATAAATAAAGAACCATTATAAAGCTGGGTTCGTGAAACGTGCCATATTGGAAAGCACAATAAAGGTCGGGCGCTTAAGTTAAGGAGGTTACGTCTGTGCACTCATAAGACTATAATTTTCCCTCCTAATGTGAAGCTAGTTTTCAGCATTTCGGATCATGACAACACGCAACGTCCATGCGTTTGCATGAGCACCATGACCTATTGCACTTTTTGTAAGCGTTTTGCCGTACGAGATGCATATAGAGCTCTTCACGCCAGTTGCTATTGGTGTTGTTTACTATTCACGACCATGGCCCTTAAGAGTGCTACCCGCATTCAGCGTGCTGCCACTGCCCGCAGCGGGGCTATCCTAGCCGCGCTGCCGGCTGCGCGGGTCAGCGCTCGCCCCATTGGGTCGATGCGTATGACAGTGACATCTCCCTTATTCCAGCAATCGACTTTTGCACCGACGGCTATCCGGAAAGCTGCGGCTGGTCGTGCTCTCAGCGTGAAGGTCGCGGCCGTGAATGGCTCAGGCCTTAAGGTCGACTTGCGCGGTGAGCTCATGACATTACTGAATTCAATTATCTGATAGCAGCATGTAAAAATAATTTATCCGCTCTGCAGGCAAGAAGGCGTTTATCGCGGGCGTTGCCGACGACCAGGTGCGTATTTACTTGCACGCAGGCACCTTGCTTTGCATCGGACGCCAATTATCATTTAGGACAAATTATATTGACACGTTTTATTCGTAGGGTTTCGGGTGGGCTATTGCGAAGGCACTTGCGGAGGCTGGAGCTGAGATCTCCCTGGGCGTATGGGTAAGCGTTATGGCAATTTGTGCACATAAGAATTTCCATAACTTTATAGCCATGCTGTTGGAAAGTATTGAAGGAATTCACGGGTAGCGGACCGCGATGTACCCTCGGCTTGGGGAGGGGTTTCGGATTGTAAGGACTCTTAACCCACCTTCCCTTCGTGCAATAGCGTAACTTTTCCCACCATACTGGGAAACCCAAGGGATTCTTGAGTCGTGTAATTTAATGGACTTCTTAATAACATGCCGTTGATTATTTTCGGAGACAGTGGCCCAGCCAGGTCTCATAAAGGAGCTGCCCGCCGACACTCACGTGCATTTCGCGGTCATGTCCGAATTCGTAGATCACCTCCACATGTTCCTAATATTTTTCCACATGCATTGCACCAGCAGGCGTCCATATTCCTGACGTGAGCGAGATGGGTGTATTGTCCTGTGGCTATCCTTGCCTTACAATATCTCGCCCTACCCTTACCCGTCGGTTGCCGTCACATTGAACATCTGCATCGCCGACTTCTCCATTAGGTCCCTGCACTTAACATCTTCAAGACCAGCTTTGAAAAGGGCAAGTTCGATGAAAGCCGAAAGCTGTCCGACGGATCCCTGATGACCTTCAGCCACATCTACCCGATGGACGCCGTCTTCGACACCATGGCAGACGTCCCCGAGGAGGTGCGAACGTGCGCGAGTGCGGCACCCACCATGACGTTATGAATCCAAGTTCTCAGTAAGGCATGGATATGTAGATAAGCGTGGACTTGCATTTGCTTGCGTCAAAACTGCGCGCAAATTGAGTGTAGCCCCTTGTTGTGGCAGGTGGCTACGAACAAGCGTTACGCGGGCAACAAGAATTGGACTGTGGCGGAGGTTGCGGAGTGCGTCGCCAGGGACAGTGGCAGCATTGACATTTTGGTACGGCGCGGTACAAAGGGGAGTCCGTCCTGGATCTGTTTTTGCTTGTCGGGGACGGATCCAGTCGTTTGGTGAAGCTAGAAGGTGGGACGTTGGTGCATCTTGGGATCATATGATAGGATGGAGCGAATGGATTGAGAGGTCGAGATTGGGGTAGCTTGCGGGAGGGACATTCTCACCGGGCGGCTCAACTAGTTGGCGGAGGCCCCGTGCTGCATGACTAACCAACGCGAATTCTGGGGTAAACGAGGGTTGTGACGCAATGCTCATTTGAACTAGCTTCTGGTCCCCCGTCCGTTTTCTCCTGGGAGTTGCTGCGCGTATTTTGAGACCATCGGGAGCCCATTCATTGTCGCCATGGGGTAAACAAACCAATTGCATGGATTCTAGTAATTCCCATGAGTGCATTCCTGCATAATGGACGCATAATCGCGGTGGCGTGCGGCCGTAGTGTTTATCGAGGTCAGGGAACTGCGGTGGCGATGGCGCCCATGTGCAAGCTCCGGGTATGGTGTCCGCAACCCAGCCTGGCAGGTTCGGGTCTCGCCTGAAACTCGCATGCAGCTCTGCATTGTTCTGTCGGGATGATGTGTCCTGCAGCTTTGTGCGGCGGTCGATTGCGGTCGTAGGGAAGAAGGCAAGGGCAGGATTAGGCGTGAGGCTAGGACAAACGCCTAACGCCGTAGGCTGGCTCAAACTGACACACGGATATCCTCACCAAGGCATAGTACATTGTCGCGGTGTAACCCTTTTGCTTCCGCAGATCCACTCGCTCGCAAACGGCCCTGAGGTGATCAAGCCGCTGCTGGAGACGTCCAGGAAGGTGAGCTGCCATTAATTGAGGGGTATCTGCATGTAACGGATTATCGGTTATTTAGCTGTTCCCGGGAGCCTCTACTGGAACGAGATGGGGACTGCAGATGGGGGTGAACAGTGAAGTTTTCATATGTCCATGGCTTCAAGACCCTGACTGTCATGTCACCCGTGATGTCGTCCAGGGCTACCTGGCCGCCTTGTCAGCGTCGTCGTACTCGCTGATCTCCATGGTCCAGCGGTTCGGCCCCATCATGAATGAGGGCGGCGCAGTCATCTCGCTGACATATAACGCCTCCAACCGCATCATCCCTGGTTACGGTGGCGGCATGTCTTCTGCCAAGGCGGTAAGGAAGCCAGCTTGGCCGTATATTGCGTTGCAACATCCGCAGGTCAGGGACAGCAGTGATGACTGTCAAATTGCATAGAGCTCCATCGGAATAGCATGATCCTGAAACAGCAGGAACAGTGGCCGTTGCTCCGGCAATCCGTGGACACTATCCGTGTGTTACCCGCCAGGGCTCTGTTGGCCAGGAATAGCAGCGTTCGTTTCTTTATCATTTCTCCTTACTTTTCCGTCACACTTTGCAAATTCCTCCTTCAGGCGCTTGAGTCAGACACCCGCGTACTGGCCTATGAGGCGGGCCGCAAGTATAAGGTCCGCGTCAACACCATCTCCGCTGGCCCTTTGGGCTCCCGCGCCGCCCGTGCTATAGGCTTCATTGACGACATGATCCGGTGCGTCTAACCCCGGTGGACCGACCTTCGGATGCCTGCTGAGTTCACGGATATGCACACCAAAGCTCATTTGGGCTCCCGAATTGGTGTAAAGCTGCCGCGGCCATGAGCACTGAATACCAATTAAAGCCTGTGAAAGCCCGCCTCGTGCCCCAACCGACGTTGCATGCTTGCATGCGCCCCTAACCACCTCTCGGGCCTCGTTGCAAATGCCTGCGTGCTATTGCTATCGATCTCGGTACAGGTACTCGTACGAGAACTCGCCCATCCAGAAGGAGCTGGCGGCCATTGAAGTGGGCAACGTGGCAGCTTTCCTGGTGTCACCGCTGTCCTCAGCCGTCACAGGGCACGTCATGTTTGTGGACAACGGCCTCAACGTCATGGGCATTGCCCCTGATTCCAAGACCCTGGAGCGCCCCCAGTGAATTTCACTTGTGAGGCAGGGCGGTGGCAATGGCTCAAAAGTGACTACTGAGGAGGAACTGAGGAGGAGGCGATTAAAACTAGTAAGCTTAGGAAAGGGATACTTCGACTAGGATCATCCTGCGCCGCGTTGCAGGAGGGAGGAGTGTGCGAAGGGAAGCAGTTGTAGGATGCAGCATGCGGCGCTCCGCCCGGCTGTTTTGGGCACCCGCTAAATCTGTCCGGCATGACGTCGCGTCACGGTTGGGTTCCAGCCACGGCTGGCGTCGCCAGCACAGATGATGGGTGGAGGCTGGGCGTGGCGCTTCGGCAGAACTGCGAAGATATTTACTTGACTGCACCGAACTAATAACGGGACGGAGTGCAGGAAGACGGCTCACTGCCTATGGAAGCCGCAAGGTCGCCGCCGCTTCTCATCTGCGTGGTTGCGTCTAGCGGGTGGTTCGCACATGCACGTCTATATACCGGCACCCAGGTTTGGCCGTTGGGGGTGAGGATGAAATAAACGCGGAGCTGGGGAGAATTTCCGTCCAGGCCAGGGAACCAAATCCCAGTTCATCGAAGCGAAAAGCCTGCACGGTGATTACATTGACGATATTGATCAACCAGTAGTTTGCGATGAAAAATGAATGCGACCGAGCTGCAAACCGAGCAGAGTGACCACGGCTACCTGCGCTCGTTCATCATTCGAACAGGAGTACGGTATAGTACGGTGTAACGATGTGTCCTGCATGTCATGACCATGGACGCCCAAGCTCTACATAGTACCGACAACAGCTCAGACATCAGGCCAGTCTGGGGTGTGTATACGGGTAACAGACATACACAGACGCGAAGATAAAAAGGACCAGTGGCAAAAGATCATTAAAGCGAACCCTATCATACCCCTGTGCACCAAAACTTCCTACGATTCACGACTCCGACCCCAAGGCCTACTGTTTCGGCTGTATCCTTGCCTGGGTCTCAGAAGATCGGACGATCCGTCCATGGCCGTTGCACATATTGGTTGGAGGAGCACCGCAGTGCTTAATTTGAAAGCGCTCCAAGGGGACGTCCACTAGGTCGCCAAACCCCTGCTGGCCATCTTGTCAAAGGAGGTATTGAGAAGACCTAATAGAATGGCGGACGAGGTGGCGGATCCATCCGCTCTGATCGCAGCCCAGGCTAGGCTAATGGCCGGCCGGCATGCCCGAACACCCGCACCTGTCCCGCACGCCGGCAATGCCGAGGCCGGCAGCAGGAATACCCATGGCTTGCTCACGTCCTCATTGACGCGATTTGCAGCCGTCCACTAATAGTGTACATGCATCCCCGGCAGAGGCCGCACCGCTGTCTACCCACCGCTTTCCAGACCATACCTCTCCATCTTTTTCCTCTTCTGTTTACACCGTCCCCGTTTCTGTCGTCCGGACATGCATCGTTCGTATCACGCATAGCAGAAAGAGCCCGCAGCGGCCCCGGTACAGGCCGTAGCAGAAGTGGCCGCCTGCAGCCTCCCCTCCGCCTCCTCCTGCTGCTACCAGGTTTTATTGCTGTTACGGTCAACACCCTGACTGCTCCTGCTACTGTTGTTCCTGTCGCCGCGCAGCCATGTACTTGAGGTACCATCAACTGCCTCCCCCGTACACACACGCCGGCTAACCTAGTGGCCGGTCACTGGACCTTGAGGTGGCGTTCGAACAGCTTGAGCCCTATCCATGACACAGCCGCCGTCCCCGCAGTCAGCAGTAGCCCTACCACCAGGGTGATCACCTGCGTCTGAAGTCAGGAAGGGGGAACGGCGGGGAGGAAAGAGCCCCGAGAAGCGGGCGGGGCGCGGGAGTCATTAGCGCCGTTTTAGCCGCAGCATAGCGACGGCAAATGAATGGAGCAAACGGCGATGCCATTAAGCATTTGGGTGTTGGTAGAGGAATGCCCCCCAAAAGCTGGAAGGATCCGTTTCGTAAATATTTGAGCTGCGACGAACATCGTGAACCCCATCTGGGGCGACACCATGGAGAGCCAAAGGACTAAAAAACCGAAAAGGTTGTCCAGACGACCCAAAGTTGCCAACATAAGCGTGAACAAGCTTCATCACGCCGCCCTAACGGCCCCACAGCCCCCATGCGGCTCCGGCAAATGACCCCAGTGCCTCTGCTACGGCGATGACCTGTGCAACAGATTGGGACACAAGGGTTTGCCCCTACCCAATCCCGCTGGGCTAATACCAAGCATCTGATCTCCCTTAACCCGCCAGTTTGTGTCCCAGTTTATAATCGCCAACCCTCGCCGCCCCGTATCCGCACATCTCCCCAGACTTTGCACCTCCACCAACGTACCGACTCCGACTCCTGCTGATACACCATCAGCTTGGGCGTGTCCTCAGGCCAGTTGGACTCCGTCCACACGGAATCATTCGGCCACAAATAAGTCTGCTCCCATTGCAGTGCTCTTGAGCTGTTATCCACAAACCAGCGCGAATTGTACGCCAGCCTGTCTCAATCAACAATCGTTAGGCCAACAGAAGCACCGGCCAACCAAAAAGACGTAAGTAGTAGCAGACCGGTGCTGATAGAAGAAGTCCCTTCAGTCCGCCATCATCGTCATCATGGAAATTCGCAAAGATCGCTCTCCGGGTAAGTGCAATGGGGCAATTGTCATGGTCATAATTCACGTATGATGATGAACACCGGAGCAGGATGATGTGATTGATGTGATATCGATATGCTAGGAGGTCCACGTACAGATAATGCAGCATGGCCTGCGGGATAGGATTGTCGAGTAGTTGGATCAAGACGGGTATCAGAAACACCCCCCTGCATACGCGCACCGACACGCCACGCATGACTACCTAAGGCATATCGCGCAAACATACGCGTCATACGTTCCCCTCACAGACATACGTTCCCCTGACTAGATAGCCACTCTGTGCCCGGAGGTCCCTCTTTTCCTTGAGCCTCCGGTCATTTGCTCCCCTTCGCTGCCGTAGCCATACCCACCGTAAGCTGTACGCCGGCACGAAATTTGTGGTGGTGTTGCGGCAGCGTCCAAAGCCGCTCTTGTCCGAAGTGGTGTACCGCCACCCGATGCATGCGAACGACCCCTCGCAGTCACCGTTGCATTCGACCCCCTCCCCAGAAGAAGTGTTTGTGCTATTTGTAAGCGGTACGGCAGTGAGGTTGCCCAGGTAGTTGAATATAAAGCTAGGAACCTGCGGTTTGTTACTGCGAAGGAACAAGGCGGGGATGAGAAAGGAACGTTACGGAAGGATTCATGGTGATGGTGGTGATGGTGGTGGTGACACCGAACGACAGCGCATTGAGGCTGGTGTTTCGTCCCGGATCGGATCCAGTTGAGGATGGCGCACGGAGAGCGGCACAGCGTGATGGGTGGGTACGGGAAGAAGAGCTGGAAGGGCAGGGTGGAGAAACAGATCTCGCCCTTGCCAAGCACGTGGAGCCGGAGGTGGGGAGGGCCGCTTCATCGGGGGAAAGCGCGGCCGGGGAAAACGACGCGGCAAGCAGTGAGGCCCTAGGCCCGCCATCTCCCATCGCCTGGGCTGCTATGGCCTGGCGCCTCGGGGTCTCTCGCAACCCATCCCGTTACCCGAACTCACGGAGTACGCTTGGGGTATACTGACACAAAGCTCATCACTCCGGGATATGCAAAAATGGCGGCTGAGGTGGTGCCGTCTTCGTACACTCTGAATTCTGAACAGCGACAGGAAGGTGGGGGGTGGCCAGCGGTGCGGAGAGTCAGAGATTATTACTATCATCCGTTGTTCGTGCTCTGAAAAGTGCAGGACACCGGGTCCGGGTTAGTGATCATGTGTTGGGAGATACGGAGGGATTTGGTGGAGTTGGAATGGGACTGATGGGGGTCGTGAAGGTGGACAGGGAAGGGCCAAGACAAAAATCCGGATCAGGAGGGAGACGAGAAACCTGTGAAAACTGTGCTGCATAATGTACTGAGGGAGGGGCGGAATCTGCAATCAGGAGTGTAACCACGGGGCGAGACTGCAGGTGGGGGTCGTGGACCTGTTCGTCAGAGATCACGAGCTTCCCAAGTGGTGAAAAATGAGAAAACGATTAATTGCTAACGGCTAATGGCTAAATAAAGGTTTTGACTAAGAGGATGACGGGGTAAGTGACGACAAGAGGTGTCTTCGGATGCCCCACATGACCACCTGGGTTTATGAGCGCTGCAGCCTCGGGGCAGCGGAGGCCTGGACTGTCACTCAGCGTGCAACTAGCAAGGGCTTCTGCCACGGCAGCCGCAGCAGTCCGGTTCAGCTCCAGGTCTGGCGCGCCGGGGGCCTTCGCCAGAAAGTGCAACATGCGGGCCAGCATCAATGCGGCGTCCGTAATGGCCTGGACAATCAGCAGGGCCACCAGGAGCGGTGCATCGGGTGGTCGAGAGATGAATGCGAAAAAGGGGGCTGAGGAGCACCAAATCAGCTTCGAACTTGACCGACCAACTCCACGACCACCAAACCACCCCAAAATGCCTGCGGCCCTTTGTTACCCTTATTGCCCAACAAACACTAAACGGCCAACGGCTAATAGCTAATGACTAACGCCTACCTAGATTCGGGTCGCCAATTGGCATCTATGGCTTTACTCGTCTTCTCTCTCCTCCACTTCATCCAGCCCCAGCCTAACAACGAACATCCATCTATCCATCCAGCCATTCCCCTGGCCTCACCTCCACCATATGCTGGAAGGTATTCAAGCCATCGTCGTAATCGCTCTGGTAGTAGGGCCCTTTGAAGGCCGAGTCGAAGTCGGTAAGGACCAACCCTGATATGGACGACTTGACCCGCAGGAAGCTGGCAAGAGAGGACGGGGGCAGACCGGGGTTGGCCGTGCTGGCCTCAGAGACGCGAGCCTGCGGACGAGTGTATTGATACAGTACAATACAGTACAGTAAATTGAGCGGCAGTACAAGGAGAGGAACGCAGGAACAAAGAGTGACACGAAAAGCAACAAAGTACCAAACAGTGAATAGGGTGGGAGAATTCAGAACTCCTTGCTTCGCCCCATCCTGGCCACCATGTACCGTGTGTTGCGGCTCTGTTCGACTGTTCGGCTGTTCCTAGTTCCGTTTCCAACCTAACCCACCGCCACACTCCAGACGGTACACATTGCATTATCGGGAGTTTGCAGTTCATTCCTGTTGTAGCGCCATATAGAAACTCTAGATAAAGAATTAAGATAAATATTATTATATTTATTGTATAAAGAATTATAAGACGTTAACTATAATACGTTAATGTTATTACAGAAACTCAGCACGTGGTTACTTTAGAATAAAGCTCTTTTGAACCACGAGTCTCGTTCGGACAGAAAGATCCCCGTACGAAAATCAAAGCCTAGATAAACAGAACACAGAGCTCGTTTTAGCTCTCTTGGCAACAAGGATCTAAGGTCTTTGGAGAGGAATCAGGACGACCTACTAAGTAGATAGAGTCCTGGTTTGCGGGAGCGAAACCCGCCTAAGGCATTGCTAGTAACAGCTACGCCTGCAACATTTTGGTGCCTTACATTTTCGCTCTAATCGTTAAGATAGATTATTCTCTACTAGACAAGAGTCCTACGCGGACTCCGCCGCTAGTAGCACAGTCACGTTACCAAGTGTGGAGTTGGCGACCCACTTGGTTAGACGTTTACGGTAGCTTGCATATGCTACCGAATCTAGATCAAATTTGTGCACGAGTTAGAAATCTATTGGCAGAAGAGCTCCTACAGAGAGGTACGTAGAGCTGTTACAAGCACTACTCCCATAGACATGACAGAACCCACGAGCTCACGCAACCCAAACACAGATGAGATGAATACAGAAGGATTGGTCGATGCCACACCACAGACGGCAATGCTGCCCCCGCAAGTCAACCCTGCGCCGCCATCGGCGCCTACAGAACACCTTGCTTCGCTCTCTGCAACTCTTCGTGACTTACAAAATAAGTTCGAAGATATGCAGAGCAAGTATGATATGCAAGTATCAGAAGTGACGGCTTTGCGCCTCCGACTTGCTGAGTCCCAGAACACCGCACCTACGGTAGGAACGGTTACTGCTCCTGTTGCTGTACCAACCCAGAATTTAACACAGAATACTCATCACGCAAAGCTTAATGCCCCGCAGTTGAAGATAGATGCCGACCCAGAACGGTTCGCAAAAGTTTTTCGCGTCTACATAGAACACACGCCAGGCGTCGTCCCTTTTGCTGCACTGTGCACGGCGGTTCAAGACCATCCAGAAGCGTGCACGTGGACTTTGCAATATGGAGAAGAGCACAAGCAGCCAGAGAATCGGACCCTAGACAAGCTCCTCACGGCTTTCACAGAGCGCTTCGCGCCACAGGTGCGTACAAAGAAAGAAGAAACCGCACAGGATTTATTAGATGGTAAAGTCAAAATGGACGAAAAGAAAGGTCTTATGGAGTATATTGCGCGCTTCAGGGAGAAGATCCACCTGACCGGGCTCAAAGATGTGACCTATGTCCTGCCGCTATTTCGTAAAGGTTTAACTCCTGCCCTACAGAAAGCATGCAAAGCAAATTATCGTGGTTCGGAGTTTGAGAGTTTGGAGGATATCATTACGCATGCTATTGGCGAGAATAAGAAGCTGGATAACTCCAGTGAAACACAGAACTCTAAAGCCATTTTGAATTATGCAGCTAACTTCAAACGCTTCAAACGCGCGCAGAACCAGTCCGCAACCGGTGGGAGCTGGCGGGAAGTTGTCAATCGCTGACCGACGCCATCCCAGACCGGAGCTGGACCTAGCAATAGTTCGCAACCACAGAATAACGCACAAGCTGCAAGATTTTCGGGACCTCCTCGGCCGGCTCCGGCCGCGCCGCAGAGACCTCAGAATGCCGCCAGGCCTCCCCGGAACCAGACCCAGAACCCGCAGCAGAAACGGAAGAGGCAAGACGTTCACTTGTCGAATCCAAATGGTGCTACAAATTATTTTGCGAACTATTTGGGTCGTTGCTTGACCCACAAAGAGTTTCACCAGCATCGTCGCAAAGGATTGTGTGGACGATGTGGTAAGATTGGCCACATAGGCGAGGATTGCACAGATTATCCTTATGTAGCTGGAGAAAGCACAGATGCTATGGCCGAATAGGAGATTGCCCAGCTGCCCTGTGACCAGCAGGCTGGGAGCGCACGGAAAAAGTGCAAGATTGAGACGTGCGAGAAGGGCATGTTTGACCTAGAATTGTTTGCTGTCATCCAAAGAACTATTGGCAAGAAGTTTACTTTAGATGTAGATGCCATGGATGATGGTAGCGACAGACTTTGTAAGCTGTTTACGTCGCCATCTTGCCCTTTCCTTGACTTTGATTGTTCCGGTCACCTTATTTGGCTGCATCCGCACCCAACAAAGATCTACAGCTATTTGCAGCACTACAGAAAATGCAAAGAATTCGACCCTAGCACTGCTGTGTGTGCAATCGTACCAGCAACAAAAGGGGAATTTCGCGGTTTGCTCAAAGGAATGACCTTGCTCATGACTTTACCAGTAGGATCAAAGATTTATAAAAGAATCCATGAAGGCTGTGAAGAGCCGCCGCCAATTCCAGAGCCACTAGAAGTTTGGTACGATGCTCCTCTTTCTGCCCAGAAACTAGAACCTAAATGCTTTATTGCAAATACAGAATACAGATTAGATTTGTTTGATGGACAACTTGGTGGAGCAAAAGTACGTATTCTTCCTGATACAGGTGCTACTCATTGCTTCATTTCCAAGGAGTTCATAGAAAAGAACGGTTTTAAACTAAAGCCAACAGTTTTCTCACCTGTTCTTTTAGCAGATAAAAGCAAAACTCAGATTTTGGGTGAATGCTGTGCGAGCCTTCGCATTGGACAATTCCGTACAGAAGTTCGTCTTTTGGCATTGCAGAATTTTACACCTGCTACAGATATAATTTTAGGCCAAAACTTTCTAAAGAAATTTCGCGCAGAAATCCGACCAGCTTTGGGTGAACTAGAACTGACCACCTTGTCGGGCAGAAACTTTGTACTGAGGTCCGCGCTCGCACCACCTAACGGACCACAGTTACAATACATAGAAAAACCTAGAATTCCATTGTTTGAGAAAGCTCCAGAATCAGCAAAGCTTGTTTCTGCAAAGCATGTTTTTCGTGACCTGCGCACTGAGGGATCACGATCTATGGTAGTCGTGGTGCGCGAAACGCCACCACCTGCGCAACTACAGCTTAATGCTTTGGAACTCCCTACAGAAGCCAAAGAAAATCCAGAGCTTTCGAAGATCCTATCAGAATTTGCAGATGTTTTCGAACCAGTTAAGGGATTGCCACCCGAAAGAGGTGTAACTCACGTTATTCCCTTAGAACCTGGTTCCCAACCTGTTTTCAGACCCCAGTTTCGCCTATCACAACTTGAATTGGCTGAGGTCGAAAAACAAGTCACAGATTTGCTACAGAAAGGCTTTATAAAACCATCCACTTCACCTTTTGGTGCCCCTGTCCTCTTTGTTGCAAAGAAGACAGGAGAACTCAGGATGTGCATAGATTACAGAGCTCTAAATAAACTCACAGTAAAGAACCGGTACCCTCTGCCCCGCATAGATGATACTTTGGACAAACTAGCCGGATCCAGTTTCTTTACAGCTCTAGACTTGGCCTCTGGATATCACCAACTCAGAATTAATCCCACAGACATCCCAAAGACTGCTTTTACAACGCCATTAGGACATTTCGAATGGCTAGTCCTACCGTTCGGTTTGTCTAACGCTCCAGCGACGTTCCAAGCTGCCATGAATCGCGTTTTTGCACCTTACCTAAACAGATTCGTCACAGTCTACTTGGACGATATCCTAATTTTCTCAAAGAACGCCAAAGAACATGCTGCGCATCTCAGAATTGTTCTTGACTTGCTTCGAAAGAACAAGTATCAAGTAAAGATTTCTAAATGCGAATTTTGGCGACCTGAAGTCAAGTACTTGGGACACATCGTGAGCAAAGATGGTCTACGGATGGATCCAAAGAAAACCGAAGCCATACGAAATTGGCCAACACCCAAAGATATATCCGAACTCAGATCTTTTGTTGGTTTGGCAAATTATTTCCGCCGATTTATTCCCAATTTCAGTTCGGTTGTGGCTCCGCTGACTGACTTGTTCAACAAGTCGCAGGTGCCCAAAGAATGGCCCAGGCAAGCATTAAAAGCTTTTGCTGATATCAAAGAACGTTTGTCTACGGATGTACTCCTGCATTACCCTGATTTTGCAAAGCCTTTTGAGGTTGTGTCAGACGCCTCACTTAACGGTACGGGTGCTGTACTTCTTCAAGAAAACCGGCCCGTGGCTTTTGCTTCAAAGAAATTTTCTCCTGCCGAACGCAACTATGGTACGGGAGAACAAGAGTTGCTAGGTGTTATCAATGCCTTGCGAGAATGGCGATGCTACCTACAGAGTTCTATCCCTTTCACGTTGGTGACAGACCATCACCCCCTAACGTATCTAAAGACACAAGCTCAGCTGAGCCGCAGACAAGCCAGATGGGTAGAATTCTTGGAACAATTCAACTTCCAATGGCTTTACCGCCCTGGACGTTTGAATGTTGTTGCTGATGCACTATCCCGCCATCCCGCATTGCACAGTCTAATCCTGCTTAATGCTATCATGACTGGACAAATCCCGCAGAACACAGAATCCCTACTCGAACAGATCATAGAAGCTACATCTAAAGATGTTTGGTTTCAAAACCCCCAGAACACAGTAAATCTCAAATCGAATCCTCGTGGATTCTATGAGAAGGAGGAGGGAGAGAACACCTACTGCATTGTGGTCCCAAATGACCCCATGATAAAAAGAGAAATCATACACAGAAGCCATTCAGACCCCCTTGCAGGACATCCTGGAAGAGATCGCACCATAGACCTTATACGCCGCACATTTTGGTGGCCAACACTGCGAGCTGATGTTGAGGATTATATCTCTCAGTGCGATTCTTGCCAAAGAAATAAGTCTACTGGAGGTAAACCCCTTGGCCTAGCACAACCGCTACCAGTCCCTGAGATGCCCTGGCAGAGTGTTTCCATGGATTTCATTGTCGGACTACCGGTTACAAAGAAGGGTTTTAACTCTATTGCGGTTTTTGTGGATAGACTCACCAAGATGGTCCATGTACGGCCTTGCAAGAACTCCATAACCTCAGAACAGACCGCAGACTTATTCTTTGATGCCATTGTACGCCTCCACGGCATGCCACAGAATATTATCTCAGACCGAGATTCGAAATTCACAGGCAACTTCCTTACTGCGCTATTCAAGCGTGTAGGGGCTAAACAGAATCTCAGTACTGCGTTTCACCCACAAAGTGACGGACAGACAGAACGGATGAACCGTATCCTGGGTGACATGCTAAGACATTATGCAGATTATGACCCTAAGGAATGGGATCGTTATCTGGGCGCTGCGGAATTTGCAATGAACAACCTAAAGAACAGAATGACGAACCAGACTCCTTTCTTCCTCAACTATGGGTTTCACCCTCGAACCCCATTGCAGTTGGAAATTGGAGATGCAGTGCCTGCTGCTAAGAATTATGCAGAGACGTTTGCTGACAGATTAGACATGGCAAAACGTTGTTTGAAGGCTGCACAAGACAGAACCAAAGAAACTTTGGATAAGTCCAGGAAAGATATCCAATTTAAGCCTGGAGATTATGTCCTCTTGAGCACAAAGAACCTGGCTAAAGAACGTGGCACTAGAAAACTTATGCCTAGATGGATAGGACCTTTTCCTATTGAGGCTATGGTTAACCCCGTTGCTGCCAGACTCACACTCCCTGCAGAGTACAGATTCCATAACGTGTTTCACGTTTCCCTGCTAAGACCCTACAGATCAGACGGATCCCAGACCCCAATACCACCACAGCTGCAGTTTGATGATTCGAACCGGCCTGTGTGGGATGTTGAAAAGATTTTGGATCACGAGACTAAGAAACTTAGAAACCGTTCACTGCACCGTTTCCTTGTGAAATGGATGGGCTACGGACACGAGCACAACAGTTGGGTTGAAGAGAAAGATTTCTCTGATCACCAAACCATAGATGCTTACTGGTCCCAGCTTGGGCGCAGCGAGGACGCTAGCGCTTAAGAGAAGGGGAGCAGATGTTGTAGCGCCATATAGAAACTCTAGATAAAGAATTAAGATAAATATTATTATATTTATTGTATAAAGAATTATAAGACGTTAACTATAATACGTTAATGTTATTACAGAAACTCAGCACGTGGTTACTTTAGAATAAAGCTCTTTTGAACCACGAGTCTCGTTCGGACAGAAAGATCCCCGTACGAAAATCAAAGCCTAGATAAACAGAACACAGAGCTCGTTTTAGCTCTCTTGGCAACAAGGATCTAAGGTCTTTGGAGAGGAATCAGGACGACCTACTAAGTAGATAGAGTCCTGGTTTGCGGGAGCGAAACCCGCCTAAGGCATTGCTAGTAACAGCTACGCCTGCAACAATTCCCTTGTCGTACCCCTTCCCGCACCCACCTGCGTTCCGCTGGCAGCTTGCTGTGCGGCCGCTATCAGCGCATCAGCACTGCCGTATTGGCCAGGGGGATTGCGCTGCGAGTGCAAGTAGAAGGTGGAGGCGTTGGACGTGGCGTCCCATGCTGCGCCGATCGGCCCAACCTCTATCACCTGTTCGGCTCCATCGCAGCAGCGGCAACAGCGGCGTTGGCAGAGGTGAGGTCGAGATTTTGAGGTCCAGCCGCGTCAGGTCAGATGTGAGCTGTACGTCTACGCATGCTGTCCTAATTAAGACATCCATACCCGCGATGTGACGCGGCTCACCTAACAAGAGCGACACGGTGCTATCTGCGTTGGTCTGGAACTCGATGACTGATGTGTACGGATTGGATCTGCCTAAGAAACCAGATCCGATCATACGAGATATCACTGGACGAGCGAATCTGCAAAGTCCCACCTGGTCAATGTTCTCCATTTGCAAGCCCTGCACGTATGACGAGTTGAGACTCATCTCGTACAGCAGCCGCTTGCTGCCCATGTAATCGAAGCCCTCGCCTTTCAGCGCAAAGATGGCATTGGTGGTCAAAGGGCAGTCGGGAGTCAACGCAGCGTCGGGGGGGCGCCAGTTCGCTTAAGGGCGTGCAGAGTGGATAGATGAGTGGATCGGTGGATGGATAAATTGGGCGGTATGGCGAAACACCTCCACACGAGGCGGGGGGGTGAAGACATAAGCTGTGTGCTTTTTGTACGAGGTGGGTGGTGGGGGGTACGAAGCGGGGCACAATAGATAAATAACACCGACAATTCTTCTTTTTAACTTCTGCTTCGCGCGCGCACACACACAAACACACACACACATACACACAGATTTAGCTTGCGTCTAATTTCTCCACACAGCTACCTTGAAGTGCGACGAAGGCCAGTTGGCGCGTGTAGTTGCCAGGCGCTCCAGAGCGAACGAGCAACGTTAAGGCCACCAGCGCCGCCGTGAGCCCCGACACAGAGGTGGCGGCACCCTGCAGATCAGGAAGAGGCAGCAGCAGCGGGATCATCATCATCATCATCATCATCATCATCATCATCATCATCATCATCATCATCATCATCATCATCATCATCATCATCATCATCATCATCATCATCAGGAGCAGGTGTCACTGAAAACTGTACCACTGGGAAACCTCTCTATCAGCGTACCTTCATCACCCCTCTCACCAGTCCTATAACACCAGCTCTCTCTGATTGTCTTCCCCGAACCACTGCCCCTCCAATACATCTTGTGTATGTATGTGTGTGTAGGGGGGGAGGGGGGTGTTTTGCGCCCAAATTTGGGCGAAATTTGGCGAGCTGGCGACATCGTCACGTCACTCGCACTTCCCGAGGCAACCGTCAGGAACACGTAAAAATCTCATATTGAATGACAAGTCTACGCTCAGGACACATCAGGACATATCTTGGCGCATTTGGGTCTTCTGTTGTCCTTTGTTGCCCTTCTCTTAACAATCCTCTTTAGAGCGTCAGGTTGTCGCACCTTGACCAAGTCGTGGAACATGGCGTTGGAATCCATCTGCGCAACCAGCAGCGTGATACTGCGGGCTGGGACTGTGGTGTACGTGGGGTCGGGCAGCGGGGGAACCGCCGTCCATACGCTGTAGCCACCCACCTGTGCTTCGCAGGAGGTGAGGAGGGAAACGATACACCGATGAAGCCAGGAGCCAAACACACTGGGTTGGGACGGGGAGCACGAATGCGCGAGTGCAGAGATGCCAAAAGCCGAAGACTTCATAAATGGGGGATACAAAGGCGAAAGCGCGCAGGCGACAACAGGCAAGGGATGGGGCATCAGACGCCCGCTGCCACCAGTATCAATAACAGGACGCAGACTGGGACCTAAACTGGGGCCAGGGCATCGCTCACTGGGGCATCCCCCCCCTTCCTCCCGGGATCTCCCCTCCTGTCCGTACAACCGAAACCCGCTTCTTCCGTTTTACCCGAACCTCCCCCTCTTCCTCCTCATTTGCCATTCGTTCCCGGTCAGCTGCCTTTTCTTCCCCTGTCCCCTTTTTCACTGTCCCCCCTTCCTCCTCCCTTCAGTCTGGTCATGTCATTTGTACTGCATGCATTCACACATAAAACCCCAGATCCCCTCCCCCCTCATTCCCTACCGGGAGGCAGGTGTCTTCAGCGATGCACTGATAAGAGTTGCCGTTCGCCAGCATGGGCAGCACCATGCGCGCCACGTGGCGTCCACCCTGGAGTTGCGGGTCGTTGGATCGCCGCAGGGCCGTAAAGTGTGGCGGTTTGTGTTTACGGGTGGTTAGAACGTGTTGGGCACGAGCGTGCACAGCTGTGTGTCACAATCGTACAGAAAGATAATAAAAATCATTATGCGCGGCCCTTCCTTATAAAAAAGGAGAAGGTTGCAATGTGATGGGGACCGGACACGATCCCATAAGAGCAGGACGGGCACAGGGACCTGTTCGGGGTTTTGGATCCTGGAATCCAATCCATGCAAAAATGTGTGTGTGTGTGTGTGTGTGTGTGTCCGTGTCCCCCTATCCGATCTCCCGTTGGCTCGCACTGATCCTTCACTGAATTCTTAAATCTCTAAACTCCGTCATCATCGCCGTCCGTCATCATCGGGTCTCTGGCTATATGCGATCCACACTGCTGCGCACTCGCATCTTCCCCATCCCGCGCGGAAACTCCCCTGCCCTAGCCAGCCTCGTGTGCAACCCGCACCTTAAACTCGTTGTACGCATTGTAAGCCGCTCTCCGTGTCGCCTCCGCCGCAAGACTCGCAGTGAGCATGTAGATGGGCATTCCAAAGTACTGCCGTGTGAAACCCGTGCCGGCAGGGTTCCAAACATACGACCGATTGTTGTACAGTGCGTAGGCGGCGCTGGGGAACTTCTCTGCCGTTGACTGACGTGGCGGCCGCCCTGCGAATAAGCCGGATATACATTATATACATATGTTTGTGTGTGTGTGTGTGTGTTGAGGTTTGTCAACATGTGCGTACTGTAATGTGTACTGCGGCTGACCGTCCTGTTTAGGCCTCAGGCGAGCTGGCTCCTTACGTATGCTCTCATAACACAACACCGACCACATGATGGTCAACCGTTTGGGTTTTTGACCCAATCCCCATTATTTTCTCCCGAGCCCCCCGAGACATGGTAGCCACCTACCTGAGCCCATCAACTGTAACGGCCCCGTACGGTAACGTGTCCGTAACGCCACACCCACATCAGTACTTCAATAACCGCAACCGCCCTACCGGCATCCCCTTCAAACACCCTGCCCTTTCCCCACCGCTGGTAGGATCCACGAGCACTCCCGCTACGCGGCTCCGCATCTCCGGATCAGCCAGCAACTGTGACAGGAACTCATCTGCTTCCGTCGCTGGGACGACAACCACCCGCTTGCCTGCAGACGGCCCCGGGACGTCAGCGCCGCCGGGAAAGGGGGACCCCTGTCACAGGTGGTAAGTGGTGCTTTCTGTCCGGGTGGTGTGTTCGGATAGTGTGCAACGCCGTGGAGATAGGGACACATACGTCCGGCTGTCGGAAGGGATCCGAGATGGCATTCGAGCAGGATCGTGCTGTGGCGATGCGGAGCTCTGAGACATCAACTCGCCATATGCTGCTGCTTCGTGCGCGGCGGTGATGATGCACGGTTGGCCCGTCAAGGGCTTCGGCGACCTAATAGAGAATGCGCTGCTCCCGCATGTTACCTCTGTAAGGTATCCCAAAATCGTTTCTATGCACCAGCGGGGCGACCACCGTTGCCTGGTCTGGGGCTGAGGGAACGCAGGGATTGCACAGGGGTGCAAAGTTGCTTGTCGCAGGATACGACCAGTCCTACCTCGCAGGTAAAGTATCTCACCTTCACATCCTTGTGGCCCCGAACTGGTCAGCAGCTTGACGCACGCCCTGCCGTTATTCATTTCGGCATACATGGCCCCCTTGAGGCCCTTGACCTGCTTCCAACCTTGATTATCATCTTTGCCAAAACATAGTAATGACCACGCAGTTATTGCTAAAAAGCTTAGCACTAAAGTGTGCCTATGCATGTCGCCTAGAAGTCCATGAAGCAGCTCTTGCACGTTCGGAGCAAGGATATACACTTGCCAGAAGTCAGCTTAAAATTATTTAGTCAGAATGAGCTTAGCTATTTAGTAGCCCTTTATGCCGCTTGATGTTCTCTATTCGGCGTTCACGGTCTTCATACGGCCGCAGTTGATATTCAATCCACTGAAGGTATGGTAACATATATAAAGCCGAATGCTGTTAGTTCTTCTGCTGTTATTACTTAACTGCTAACTGACAATTACGACGCACAAATGAGACCTGGAAAATGATGAAGTGACAAACATTCGATTTAATAAAAGCATTTACCAGTCATTACATACAGAAAGTATAATACTTCCTCAATGGATTCATATATGCGTACACATCGCAGAAGCTGTTTAGTCAGTCTCTCGGTTAGACACCCGTGAGATTTCGCGGTTTCGCTGCGGCAGTGTGCCTGATACTTAGTTCCGCCAGTAATGTTCCTAAATACTCGTTCATAGGGACACCCTTTCAATCCTAGACATGCATACATCCTGTCGCAGTCCTTGAAACGGCCAAGCTGGCTCTGCTCCCCTACCTCCCTTCACTAAGATTGGACCAAACTGGATCAGGGGAGGCATCTGCAGGTGTCCTTGCCAAGTGAGGATTGAAACCCCGTCTGCCAGCTCTTAGGGTTTTCAACCTGGTTGTATTCGGTTACGTTGTATCGGTGTCCCATCCCTTGAGGCCATTCCCTTGCACTGCAACACCGGTTGCCGATGTGGGAAAATTCTGCGGTATCCTGGGTTCCTGGCAATAGCTTTATCGGCTTTAGGTCGCAAGCGATGTGGTGGTGGCGTATTGTAGCAGCATTCTAACAAGTCCTAAGTGCTTAGGGACAGGTAGGGACCAGGCCAGGTCCAATGATCCGGTGCGGCTTCGCGTCTGAATTATCCCAGCCAGCCAGGTCCCGCCCAGTCATTCCGATAGCTTCAACAATCGGGGACGATAGGAGACGACCAAGCTGGCAGATGGGATCAAGGAATGCCAGAATCCCAAATTATAGGTTGAGCACCCTCAGGGACGACAGCAGCGACAAACCTTTGTATGCAGCTACACAGCATGCACCTGTCCAGCTGCCTTTTCCAATTAGCCTCGTACTTCGACGCAACTGCAAACGGCCGTTTCCCAGTTTAATCCGTGATGAAGGATAAGATGCGGCAACGAAAGTGAATTACGAATGGTTAATATATATTATGTATGGGCGAATGACATAATAACTTCTAACAGGTAGACATCATAATATTGCTGTGCGTGAGAATTTAACGTACATTAGACGTATCAAGTACCGAGGACAAAATGCGTACACAAGTTGCATGTCATTTTTTAAAACATTAGTAGCCATGTTTTCATTTCGACGTGATAGATGGATATTAGCCATCTCACTCTTAATCCTCCGGAAAAGTATTTATGTCTGGACAAAGCAATCGACGGTTATGTTTACAACAGTCCAATGAGGAAAAGAATTTCACATGTATTCAATGAAATCGCGCTCGATGCCATGCCCTCTAGTACAGTACCAACTGCGAGCCGAAGAGGCCTAAGCGGTGGTCAAGCGGAAGTACTGGGCTTACGATACCGAAAACCTGCATCTATGCGCACTTTGAAGTTGATGTAGTAATTGCAGCTTTGTTAAGGGTTTCTTGCGGCTGCTCGTCAAGGTGTGACGCTGATACAGTGCTTCGTGTAAAAGGTGTATAGTATCGGTAGTACTGGCATTTCGTGTATGTTGAAAGTTCTAGTTTTGCTGCACCTACCCCATTCCCAGATGGGCACTGTGGCCGTAGGCGGCCCCACTGGCGTACGGCCGGATGCCACCAGGTTGACTGCTGTAGAACTATGATCCCTGCACGTACTAGTTTTCCTTGAACGCTTATACATCATTATATTACACAGAACTTATATGTCTTTATATGCTAGCGAGGACCCTCTACAGCAGGCGCCAGAGCCCAAACTCCCATTCGACCTCATTCAGTACGGAGCAAGTAAATTTGAGCACGCGCTATGAGAGACGCTGTAATCTTAAGTCACCCTTTTTTGCAATGCGGACACATCTATCCTTGAGAACCCGTGAGGGACTTGTGAATATACGCGAAGCAGCGGAACCTGGACAATTTCTTCTCCTCACCCGCCGCACACCCTTCGACTTCTGTTCAATACGAGGTAGCATTGCTGATGGTGAGTTAGATCACTTATTCCCAGGTTTTGATGACTACATGAGGGTACGTACTCCGGCGGGATAATCCAAGAAGGTTAGATATGGCTAATGGACTATGTAAATGGTAATCATTCACAGCCTGAAAAAATAATTCATGTTTATTTTAGTATCCCTCGTGGTGTCGATCTGGGTGGGGCCAGTCATGCGCTCCAAACGTTTTCCCAACACATTCATCATATAATTTTTTTGTTCAATCCTATTTTGCATATTATTTGGTGATGTTGTTGACGATCTTATTCTGTCTTGCGTTCTGCTATGTGCGCTGACCCGAAGTGCGGTACACGCACGGACCTCATCAGCGCTTGATTATAAAAATTATTTTTAGTAATGTAAATTCTAATTAAAGTATATTGATATGCATCGCGAAGTATGCATGTTTGCATTGAACCGGACTTAACTGTCGCCTGCCCTCCCGCGTTGCAGCCGGCCCTAGGTTTCTTATCCTTTGAAGCTCGTATTGCTTGTTTTGACTGCATAAAAAAACATTTACATACACAAGCTCGCACGCACTTTTTGACGGAGCATCTGACGACTTCGCTAGGTCACTGTGTCATCGTTTGCGGACTCTTTCTCCCGCATTACGGAATTAGTTCTGAAAATTGTCATGGGTGTGCAACCTGGGTTTGCGAATCTCAGTGTGAACGCTGGGACGATACTCACGTCTGGCACGGTCTTAGCTATAGGTATCTTTCGCAGCTGACAGACTGTTACGACTAGCATACGGCAGCTTTCCTGAATAAAAGAACCCCGTATTCGCAGCGGGGTGTGCACTCCTACGCTGTGGGACCCCTCTTGGGAGTGGCATGCCGTGGGCCAAAATCGCATGTTTCTATAATCCTTTTTGTCAGTCTAAGTTTTTCATATTCCAAACCGATTGTTGGCCTGAGTCCGCCACTAAACCTTTTCGCTGCCGCCCCAAAAACTCATTCTTAGCCGGACCAATCTGATACAACTTCGGAGCTATCGCAGCCCACTGGCGCCGGCGAGGAGCCGCCCCCGCTGCATCGCCTGTTCGTGGGCTCTGTGCCCCGGACAGCGGTTGAGGCCAACCTAAGAGAGTACTTCGAGCAGGTGGGCGGCCAAGGGCTGCGGTCTGGGGCCAGGGTGGCGGGCGGGCATCTCGACAGTCGGGGCCTCGCTGGTGGTGGAAAAGACCTTTGGCCAACGGACCGAGCACTCGGGGATGGAGAAGAACCCAACGGCGCCGGTCACAGGAACCCACAGGCGCTCCACTGCTAGAAACTGTAGGATACTAGATAAGCGATTGATGCCAAGCTGCCATGCCGCCGGCACAACAGGTGATGGCCTCACGCCAAGCTCGGATTGTTGCCTAGGTTCTGTGGGCGATGTGCATGCGATCCAACTGGCCGCCCATTCACCCGCGCACCTTGTTCCCCGCCGCTGACCGAATTCCAAACACACGCTGCATTGGCGTCTGCGGGTGGGGCACGAAGAAGAGGCAGTCTGGGACCCAGACAACGTCTTGTAAGGTCGACATATGCAGTGGCGGGAGTGGCAAGGGGGCCAGGACGGCACCTGGAGCCGGTGCTGGATCAGCCGAAGGGACGACTATCGCGGTTCTGGAGGGCATGGGGCCTGGCCGGGGAGGGGATGCCATATGGCATCTGCTCTGGGTTGGTGCTGCTTTGCCCACTGCTCTATTGTCTCTTGCTCACATCACCCTTAATTTACCACGCAACACACACATACGCACAATGTCTTTAACGCACACCATCAAGCGCGCGCCCTTGTCCTGAATACGCTGTTCCTTGTAGTGTGGCGTCGTTAGAGATCTTGCTATCCTGAGGGATCGCTCCTCAGGAAGGTCTCGCGGGTGCGCGTTCGTGAGCTACTTGGAGTTGGAGGAGGCGGAGGCCGCCATCCAGAAGTTTGACCGGCAGCTGATACTTCCTGGCTCTCAAACACCGTTGGAGGTGGGTCCTTGGGAAGCTGGGCGACTGGCCCACATTGGAAGTGCCGCCCTCGGCACTCTGGTGATGTGGGGGGGGGAGTTCTCCAAAGGGGGGAGAGAGTTCTCCTTGTCGGACTTAACTTTTTGTTTCCTCTTATCTAAGATCTCACGGGGGAGGGGGAGTTTCTGCAACACAGAAAAAAAGAGCAAAATCCGTTCAGTGAAGCACCCTCTCCCGGGCAAGTCAGGTGCAGACAGCCGCAGCCGCCAGCGAACTTACTCCGCAGCTTAATTCGTAAACACTGACATGCGACTTCTTGTCCTCAGTACGTTACAATTTATATAACCACCTCTCCACGAAAACGTCCAAGCTGAGACACCGTAACCTGCAAACACATTGACCTGCAACACATGTTAGTACCCCGACGATTCTAAGTTGCTCCTAGTGGCCGGTAGAGACATCCACATATCGCCCGGAAGTTAGTAACCGCCATTGCCATCGCCGCCGTCCATTGTGCTAGTGGAAAACTGAAAACACAACTACTAGTGTATAACTATGTCACTGATGCTCTACAACGGCGGATGCCGGTGGGAGCTAAGGGAAACACTGTATAGACAAAACAAATGTACGGCATTTCCCGTACTCTCGTCCAAGAACTGGACTTCTCTATAAGAGAAGTCTACGCATATAAAATCCAGAACCTGATGCATCGCTTACACCAATCCCCAGCAGCGGTTGCCAGGCTCGAGCCTGGCCAGGGCTCTTTAGTTGCCCAAGTCAACAGTTCATGTCCGACCCCGTAGTCTCCATTCCCGCCTGGGCTTGATTGCAGCAGCCCCACTTCACCTTGTACCATGTTCGTGGTTTAACCGCCACCCGGATATGGAACCTGGACTTCAAAATGTTGCACAGGTCCGGTTCGCTAAGAACCACTCGTATGTCCAAGCTGGGAACGGACCTTCTGGAAACCGCCAGCTCTTCTTCTCGCGGGTGCCTCTGACCTTGAAGGTGCGAAGCGTAGAATTGAATGCAGTTTTGAAGGGGCTGCATCAGGGCTGCGTCTGGTTCAGTCAAGCAGTCAAGTAAGTGAACCGGGCGGAATACAGCGGAAATTGATGGCGCCCCGCCCGGTTTGTTCCAGCGCAGGAGGCCGACGTTTTGGCCCTTTTCGAGCCATTTGGTGAAGTTGAAAGCATCAACATCTTCAAGTGCCGGAGATCGGGCAGGAGCAAGGGCTGCGGGTTTGTGCAGGTAGACCATCGCAGCGTCCAGTGCGTGGTGTCGTGGTGTGTGTGTGTGTGTATGTGTGTGAAGGACAAGGTGTAAACAAAGCAGAGCTATGTGAAGGCGAACGGCGCATCCCATGAAATCAATAAGATGATGAAGCAGTTACAACGGGGGCGGCCGCCAATTGCAGCAGCTATTGCAGCAGCGGCGGCGGAAGGTTGCCGCGCCATGGACATAGATTGTTTTTATATTTCTTTTTGTCCTCCCGCAGATGCACAGCCGGGAGGCCGCGATCGCTACTATGGAGAGCCTTGACGAGGTGCACGTTTTTGATGTGAGTTACTTCGTTGGGGTCGTTGGATTTATTCGTTGTAATTGTTTCTTTAAACCAGTCTAGGTTCCATTTTACCTTCTGTTCTCCTGTGCGCCCTGCTGCCGAAGGGCGACTGCTGCGGCTGCATCTGACATGTTTAGCTGCCGTTGCTGCTGCAGGCCACAGGCACAGCGATTTCCGTGCGTTGGGCGGACCCGGAACTTCAACAGCGCAAAAAGAAGGCAATGGACGATGCCAATGCGGACAATCGGACGGTGGGTGCTGAGCAGTGAGTTCACGGGCCCCGCACATACACACGGGGTCCCCTAGAGCACAACAACTCGCGGCGGTATATTAGTTCACATCATCTTCTCCTTGTCCTCCGCTAGTAGCTTCACACTGCCGTGTTTTGCTTCTGTTTACTGAACTGTCTTCTGCACTGCTTGCTGCCGGGTCGGGTGCCCTTCATAACCCACGAGACAACACCACCTCTCCTTTCCCCATAACGCCACCGTCACTTGAATGCCTCCTTTCTTCCCTTTTTGTTCCGATTTGCATTTCTTTTTAAACTAACAGCTTTTCTTCGCGAAGGTGCTTCGCTCAACAACGGAGGACGACGTGCGCCACCTATTCTCGCGGTTTGGCAAGGTGCATGACGTAAACCTGTTTCGAGCCTTCCAAGACGCGCCCACCACCAAAGTGAGTATCGGTCGATAGAAGGGCGCCAGAGGGGTGCCGGAAACAGCAGTGCTCGGAAGCGTATGTATGGAGTCAGGTGGGGGCGATAAATCTGTTGGGACGGCGACGATGAGCCACCTGGAAAGAGGGCAAGCTGAATGGGCGGGACGGGGATCTACCTCAGACAGGAAACTGGCCCTCATCTCCCACCTCATGTACTGGTGGTGGGAGCAGCGCCGGCACTGACAGCAGCAGCAACTGACAGCTTCCAGGGCCGGACGAGGAGCGAACAAATCTTATCTTCAACCCTCTCTCCCCCTCCCTCCCTGCCACTGTCCTTCTTCCTCTCTCTCTTCCCTCTCCTCTCCCCGCTTCGCTTTCTTTCTTTCTTTCTTTCTTTCTTTCTTTCTTTCTTTCTTTCTCCCACGGATGTATTGGCATAATGGGGAAGTCGGCACGCCCGCGTGGTAATTACGGCTGTCAAATCTGTACAGTCGAGCTCTGCACGGTTCCAACCAGTCCTGTCGGACCTCCTTGCGGCCCCGTTCATCGGCCGCTATCACCGTCCCAATTCACAGTCCCAGTTAATTCTTTTAAGGTGCTTCCTAAACTTCGATGTGGTTTTGCTTATGCTCCTCAGGGCTGTGGGCTAGTGACGATGTCGCAGCACTCTGAGGCGGTGGCCTCTATTGCTGCACTGGATGGGAAGCACGTGTGGGAGGGTATGGATTGCCCGATGGTGGTGAAGGTGCGTCCTGCCGTCCTTTGCCATTGTGTCTGTATGTGTCTTGTAGAGTCGGTGCAAAGCAAAGGCAGAGCGATACAGGTAAATGGGGGAAGAGGAAAGAGGTTAAGCATGAGAGCCAGGAAGAATGCAGCAAAGGGAGGACGAGAGGGAAGGAGGGAGGACGAGAGAAAAAAGGGGAAGCGACAGGATAAACGGGTTTTGCATTTTGCATGATATGAGCGTGAAGAAGGCTCACGGTGGTCGTGACTAGCAGGCAGCTGCACATAAACGGCAAAGGACAGCCTCTGCCTCCAACTCTTCCTCGGCGTTTGATTGAATCCGCCTTCAATTTTCCACCTTCCATTGTCCCCTCTCTCTTCTGACACTTCCTCCGGGGTCTTCACCGCGGGGCCTGGATCGCCGACACGTGCAATATCGCCGCGTGATCACACAGTGGATGGACACTGCCCTGCAGCGGCGCCGCCGTGAGCAGCACCTCGCAAGCGTCAAACAACCGCAGCTGCCCTCCGCAAGCATAGGGGGGCTGCTCAGCGGCCAGCAGAAACCGATACAGACGCCGTACCAGCCCGCCCAAAGTGAGTTACGCGCTGGTTACGCACATAGCTGCAAGTGCCTGTGCCGCTGCGGTGCGCTGATGTAACTCGACCTCCTTATAACACATCGCCCCCATGTATCTTGCACATAGGATTGTATTACTTGTCCTCGCCGGAGGATAGCTGTTTGTCAGCAGCGCCACTGGGTGTAGTGTGAACGAATACGGGAGAGGCGGAAGAAATTTTGATAAATTAAAAAAGTATACATATTATGTTTTTATATTTTATTATGTCTTATATTATATCTTTTAACGTGTGTATTTGCTTTCATGGGGGGCCCAAAGTGTAAAGCAGGCGTTTGTTCCTCCTCCTTGCAGTGGCGGCGATTCCCAACGTACTACATTTAGGCGGATCCGGAACCGTAGTGGATTCTAGTGCTTCCGGAATCAATCTCGCGGCGACGCTGGCGACCACGACGAAGGCGGCGGCGGCGGCAACGACGCCGGCAACGCTGACAGCAGCAGCACCACCAGCACCAGCGCCGGGACCGCTTGGCGGCAGCGGCGGCATCACCGTGATTAACAACCTGGCATCGTTGGCAGCGGATTCCCTGGAGAGCCCCCTTGAGATGCCGCCGGCGGGCTGCTGCCCCGACGTGATCAAATTATTCGTGGGGAATATTCCCAAGAGCTGTACGGAGGAGCAGCTGCTGCCTCTGTTCCAATCGATTGGGAAGGTGACAGGGACGGTGGGAGGGCAGCTGCAGCGTCGCACCAGCAACCGCCATCAGCACCGCACGGCTTCACGTGCCCCCGACTCCTGACACACCGGTTTTCCTCTTCGGTTACGATTTGTCCGTCAGCTTATCGTTGCACGTCATCCGGCAATTCCCTCACTGCCATGTCCCTACTGAGCCCCCCGAATAACCGTTAAAAGGTCACAACTCCTATCAAGTACCCACTTTGTCCACTGTGTCCATCTCATTCATTATCACGCTTCGGTGCTCTTCCGGCACGCCGCGTGCCGGAAGATGCACGCCCGGAAAGAGGCTCGCGCACCTGCTGGGCACACAGCCTATCCGTGACATCCCCTTCTCACCTTCAGCCGCCCCTAACCGTCCATGTATGACCTTGCCCCCAAGGTCGTGGAGCTGGTGATTCTGTACGACAAGGTGACCCACGAATCCAAAGGCTCTGCGTTCGTCTGGTACGCGATGCGGGAGGACGCGGA
Organism: Volvox reticuliferus; assembly: GCA_019650235.1. NCBI lineage: Eukaryota > Viridiplantae > Chlorophyta > Chlorophyceae > Chlamydomonadales > Volvocaceae > Volvox > Volvox reticuliferus. The sequence continues at coordinate 844,842 of BNCP01000022.1, forward strand.
ACGCGCGATTTCGCAGTTTAACCTGCGCCACGTGTTCCCCGACGTATCTAGAGCTCAGGACCGGCCGCTGGTGGTGCGGCGGGCCAAAGCGCGCAGCAACAGGGTGGCGGTGCCCATGGCGGAGATGTTCGGGTCACCGACACATGGGCAGGTGAATCTCTTCCTGGGTGTGGAAGGTTCTGGGTGGGCGCAGGGCGGTGTGGTCTGGGAATAGACGAAAAAGCGACATGAAGCAGAGGGCGACGGTGGTGGGGGCTGAGATCGAGTAGATGTATACACATGTACGGTTGTCAGTTGAGTGGTTGTCAGTTGAGTGGCCAGAATACCACGTCTCACGTATTCTTCCTTCCTGACCCCTCCAGGGTGCACCGGCGGCCTTCGGCACGCAGTACTACCAGCGCCTCATCAGCCTAGGCAGGGTAGGACAACACGGCGATGACCGCGGCGGCGGCAACGGCCTATCTGTGACATCGCTGCCAGCAGGCATGGACGGCCTACAGCTCGTAGACGGGTCCGCAATTAGCATGGCCACCATGGGAGTGGACATGGGCATAGGGATGAACATGGGAGTGGGGCGAGCCACGGCGGCGGCGGCGGCGGTCCCACAGCAAGTGGGGCTTCTGCCGGGTGGACACGTAATGGTGGGTGGCAGCGGCTCCGCCAATGGCGGCAACCTCGGGGGATCCGTTGGTTCTGGACGAGACGTACCCCGGATGATCACGCTGGCTACGGACGGGAGGCAGCCAGCAGGATTGTACGATGCGTACGCCACTGGTATGTACGGGGGGCCTACGGAAGGTTCTTCCAGGGAAGGAGCAGCGAATGAAGGTGGATAGGTGACCGGTGACCGGGGTTTGGGGTTTGGGGGAGCTACGGGGTTAATGCGAGTGATGCGCCGAAGACGTAATCTTTGGGTGCGCCGGGCTCCCAACCTGTGCAAGCTTGTTTAGCTCAGCACAGCATGGCATGCCTCATGATAGCATACTTAAGCATAGCTCAGCACAGCACAGCAAGGCAAAGCATGACATGGCACAGCAAAGCGCAGCACAGCACAAGATGGCACTAACCTGTGTGGGTGCGCTGCATGCACCTCGACCTCATATACTTGCATTACCATCACTACCACCACCGCCGCCACCACCACAGGGGACACATTCCTCGCTGATTACGGATCCGCTACCGTGGTGCCGGTACCAAGCAATACGGCCTCCGCCAATGCCGGCGGCGGCTACACCATGGTGATTTCCGCCGACAGCCTTGATACCAGCGCTGCCCAATGGGACACTGCCGCGGCCGTCGCTGCGGCAGCGGCAGCGGCGGCACGGCTCACCGGCACCGCCGCCAACCCCGACACCGCCGCCTCCGGCGGCTGTGCGCCTGTGGCGCAGTCCATCACTCTGACTCCGGCGCAGCTGCAGGTGGTTAATCAGCACCTGTACAGGGTTCAGGCGGTCAGCGGCGCGACGCTGCAGCTGTCCGCGACTGCTGCGGGGGTGCTCCAGCTACTGTTGTCGGGAACCCGGGGACAAGTGGACATGGCCAGGCACCTGGTGGCCACTGTCATTGGCGGGGTGGTGTAGGGCCGACCCGGCAGCCCAGGGAGAAGGAGAGAAGGAGCCGCACCCGCTGGGGCCTCCTGGGGCCGGAGCTAGTGGTGCAGTATGTACCTTATTGAAGTGATCCTGGTCTTGGTCTAAGCGTGCTAGGTCGATACATGCCTTGCCTTGTTTCTCGCAGTTTAGGGGTCACAGAGCGGAAGGAGGATGGGAAGGGAGGCATGAGGGGACGGAGACAGATTGGAGGATCTCGTCGTTGTTTGCCATGCTAGAAGGATAACGGACAATGCACGATAACGGATAACGGATAACGGAGCTGGAATTCAAACGCCGGGTAGAACTACATGCAGGGCTACTTAGAGGGGGACCTTAAGGCTACTGATTAAATAGGGGTATCAGGAGGACAGGGGATACGGACCAAGCGAGTTGGGGGCCGCACGGAGGTGTTGCTGGGCCGGAGCGGCATTATGCGATGCTGCTTGGTACGCCGCAACTGTGGGGATAGCGGGGGTAGGAAGCTGAACTTAGGGAAGCTGCAACCTCGAGGCCTTAGGGTCACCGCCATCGCCGCCGGCCGCTTCTGCTCCCTCATTGCAGCTGGTCAATTGAGGCCAAGGATCCTCTGCCAATGTTTGGTTGATGGGAGATTCCAGTGAAGGCCTTTGCATCTGTGGGGTGCGAATGTTATAAGAACTGAGCCTGGGGGAAAGGAGCCCGTAGGTGTGTATACGTGTATGTGCGTGTGTACGAGTACATGTGTGTGTTTTGGATTTAGAGTTTCACCGTTTGGGTACTACATTACAGGTGAAGATTGGCCACCGCCCGAAGTGCGCAACGCAACTTAATGCAACGCAGCAGGTTATAGAGCTGCTCGTGAGGCAGTCGGCGCCTGAAGCTGCCGCATGGGCAGTGCATCAATGCGAGGAAATGAACAAGTGACAGAGTACGGCGGGCAGAGTAGTCTCGCTTTTGTCTCCGTGATTCGGAGCCGTCTGCAGCTGGTTCTGGACTTCACTCTCTCATGTGAACTTAGCCTAGTCCACTTCTTGTCCATGCGATTGCGAAGGGTGAAATGGCGCTTTTTCTCCAGTTGTCGTTGAGGCGTGCACATGGCGTGATGACAAACCGGAATGCCTTAGCGAAAGAAAAATGTCTTCATTCTGTCCGGAAACGTCCCTATAGCACACCTCGTCCCTCTGCGTGCTCTCCAAAGCGTTTGTGCATGTGTACTGCACTTCGGCAAAGGTGCTGTGGGTGGTCCCCATGCACCCCAGCGGGTGGGTTTTATGAGTCTGATGGCTGTGGAGCAGCAAAGTTGCGAGCGGTGACCGGGTATCTCTGCACTGTCGGTGGTCGATCATTTCCTCAGCCAGGGGAAAAAGGTGATGGGGAGGCGGATGGCGGAGTACGGATGGGGAGGCGGATGGGGATGGGGCGAGAGGAAAGACAAAAAGGAAAAGCCCTGCGCCGGCGTGTGACACGTTGCATGTGTTTCTCACGCCGTATAGTGGTGGCCAGTGCTGTGTGGACAACGCGACACGCGGAGTACACCTTGTTCTCTGGTTGTGTGCCACATCGTTCTGGGAGGGTGAAAAGCACACAATCCTCCCTCAGAAGGGATTGCCGGACACACACACGAGGAGCAAGAGATTTTTCTCATGTTTCTATTAAGGCTGCTGATGCTGCCGCTGATGCTATCGTACTATATTTTCATGTTGGGTTCTGCAGTTCGAACAGAACAGTATACACGCGTTCCCCCACCCGCAATTGACGTGATAAACTTTGGGCAAGAAGGGAAGGGAAGGGGAAATGTACGGTAAGGCTTTTGGCAGGTAACTTAGGTGGGGCGCTGCGTGATCTTGATATACGTGCGGCTGATGAATGCGTGTTGCTGTTTCAGCAGAGCACCGGGGTTTGTGACATAAGGCCAACATCTTCTACATGGGCGGAAATTAGTGCTGCTGTGTAGCAGCAGCAGCATGACGTGTCAGGCACGGAGGGGTAACGAGGCGTTCCGCACGGTGGTGCCTTGTACACACGCTGTTGCGCTCCACCTCAAGTGCAAGTTCGAACTGCGGAACACTTTTATGCTGCGAAGTATCAACGGACTACGCCTTTCTGGAATGCGAAGGCTTTCTGAGGCATGTTTACACTTGGTGTTTTTTTGTGAAGGCAGCCGTTTTATGGTTGACGGTTATGGATGTAGCATAACATAGCGGTTGTAGTGCAGCGCCTCAGGGGGTTTTGAATGCTACACTATGGCTTAACAAGAAATCGGCACGGATGTGAACATTGTAGTTTGGCGCTGTGTCATGTGCCAGAGGCTGCTGTTACGTTGCGCACACATTCCATAGCCATCCCCGCTCTGACAGGATGTTGTGTGCCGAGCGGCCAGCCTGGAACCTGCCCGCTGGGAGGGCTTGGCGAGCAGGCCAAAGGATAGCGCATTGGGGGCAGACATATTTCCTGCATCGGGGATTCGCCCGGAAGTCCGTACACCCATCGCCGTGCACGCGATTAAATGTCCTATAGACGTGTGGCGACCGGCGGTAGGGGTGTGTGTGGAGGAGTGTTTGTGGGTTTGTGTGCTGATAGCACGAGTTATGGACGATAAGAATTGTGTTACCGTGCGGCCCGTGTCGCAATAGCGCATCTTTTTGTCAGTCAGGAGTTGTGGGTTGGTGAATTTGCCTTGGCCCCCTTTGAGGATGCTCTTTGGCTTTACGGTGCTCGAGAGGCGAGGCGTGGAGCGCAGGTCAGCAGTGAGCCTGTTTTGCGGGAAGAGGCTCGGGGCGGGACGAGCCACTTGCAACTGAGTAAGGTGGCGTGGATTTTACACATGTTGTCTCATCAGCCCCCTCAGGACCGGGCGAGTGAGCATGAGTACTAGTTCCGAACACCGATATGCACCAGGCAATAAAACGATAGGCCATTTCCTTGGCACAAGATTGGCTTCATTTAACCTTCCATGGGGTCATGCTGCATGAAGATATGCTACAGGATAACTGGTCCGCCGATTCTGGTCGGTGGCAATACGTAGTTGCAGGCCATGTCGATAACGTGCGGAGCTGCAACACGAATGAACCACCGTACATGTGGTTTGTGGGGGAGAGATCGAACCGGTGGTGTGCGGCTCCCAACCCTTCGTTACGCCTTAGCGCGGTTTGGTTGTGTTCCCAGTTCGTGGAAACACAGACATGCGTGGTGGCAATCGTGTGTCCCCTACTACTACTCTTCGGGTATGGTGTTGCATGCAAACTGAAGGCATTCCAAGAACGGGACGCGTCATTTGCTGCCCGCGATGCATGCCGAGCGAGGCTCCCGAGGGCTTGCATCTTCCTTCGAATTAGTACGATGGTGATATAGTGATGCAATGTGTTTGTACGTGGCCGGGATGGCGAGGCCAGAGGATATATGGGCAATGATGCAAGGCATGGGCTCGCACTCCAGACTGTGTGTTGGGCATATATGCCTATTGAGTTAAAGCTGGCAGGTGTAGTATGGGGGGAATTGCGCAATAGGGTGCCGCACCGGAAATACACACACGCAGCGGCGTTATGAGGGTGTCGCCTCCAGCGCTGAGACGTTAAGGCGGGAACCGGCAGATAAACGGAGCTGGCAGAAATCCCCTCTGGCGCGCAAAATGTGTGTGCACGCTTGGGATTAGGGAGGATGTGGGATTGGGCTATACGCGAAAAAGGCTGCCTACACACTTGGTGGCGGTCTACAAAGGATAACGGGTAATGTTTGCTATGAACGTTCTCATCGCGTGGGTTCCTGATTCGATTGCCCGTTCAATCTAGTAGGACCTCACAGCGAAGAGAGACGCCTCTCATGGATCATGGACCTCGCGACTCCCTTGCCACTGTCGGGTGAGAATGTTTGCAGGAATGGCTTGGGCTGTTATCAGCATCTTGTTCATATTTTCTTATCGAAACCTGGAGCATGGCTGCTGAACGCATTTGCGTTGTTAATATTGGAAGTCGACGGCAATAGACAGGTTATTTAAGGGCTAAAGGCAGGACGATGTACCTTTCCCAGCATTCCTTCGTGCACCTAGACCTGTGCTAAGAGAAAGAAACCCTGCTCACATGATTGAAAAGCGAGGCTGCGCAGGGTGCAGAGGTGAGTTCTTCTTCTTCGGACTCCTGCCAGCTTGTCGCAGTCATTTGGTTGCAACCTGTACGTACAGTTCGAAGGAACTGATGGATTCATTCCAACGACTTTCGTCTACAACGATTTTGATGCGATGGACAAGCGCCTAACCAACGTAGCTCGGGAGGCCGCCCTGGAGCCGCATGGAGCAGGACGGGGCACCTTACCGCGCATTCGTGCTCGTGGAATGCCATGTTTGGTTGAGCTGAGGCATCTCTCCGCGAAACACTCCTCTGACATGCATCAAGAGAAATAGTTACTAATGAAGTTTCGTGGATTGTACACTATTATATGGATTGCGATCTGAACGTAGCGTGACCGTTACTGTGGCCCCTGGGTCAGGAACTTTCTATCCCAAAAACTCGTCCAAACGATTCTGTCCGGGTTTATATTACTTGTCTGTGACGCTGAAGGTAATCTCGGCTGGCTGTTAAGATACTGGCGAATTTCATTGAGATACCAATAATGGAATTATCACTGACTATCCAGCCTTCAATCATATAAGTAATCTCATTTTTTTAAAAGATTACAATCCCAATAAAAGTGGAGATGCTTAGCCATGTAGTAAAGACGAACACACAATTTTCGGATGCAGGTCACACACCTGAGCCCCGTGCTTGGCATTACTCGAAGTACGCAGATACGTGTAATAATAGAAATATGATTTGTTTCAGAGGTGTGGCAAGGTCACGGACGACACAAAGCCCTTGAAGATTAAGTTATTTCCTGAAATCCTGAAGGACAGGCATTGGCACATTTCCAGCTTAGTAGCGAGAGATAAAAAGGCTCATTTCGTCTCGATTGTTGCGTTGCGGATTGCGATATCTCTCCTGCCATCGCTAGCTGTTGGGCTCGAGATAGCTCCTGGACGTCTTGGACCACTCAGGCTTAGCCGATGGGCAATGTCCTAGCCCAGCCGGTGCGGGTTCCCGTGGACCCGCTTGCGGACCTTCCAGGCGTTGTGCTGAAGGACACGCTGGGTAAGGTCACTTTGCTTTGCGTCCAGTAGCGCCCGACCACACGAGCCTCCAGTCCTCAGCATCCCAGGGGTGGGTGGGAAGCAGCCAGGGCCAGACGGCTCGCTCTATCGGCATGGAAAGCGCTGGCGATGCCCATTCTGCCACGCTTTCAAACACCGCTGAATTCCTCCGCCTCCGTCATCAGTCACGCGCTGTTTGTCCAAAATGGTGACTTGTAGCCCCACAGGATGCTGGAATCTGCTGCATTTCCTTGTCCGTCACTTCCCCAAGTCCACGTGCCCGGCTATGCCACGTGCAACCCCGCCTGTCCGCAACTCCTTGCACGACGCTCCCTCCATTCCTCCCTCACTTGGAGCATGGCAAACCAGGCATGCCTGGCGCCCTTTCTGTGGCCGCATGACTTCAAAGCCAGCGTCACTTTCCCCCACTCCGTAACCCCTCAAATAATGGCGGGGTGACGGGGTTACGGAGTGGGGGAAATCGCGCCATCCCGTAACCACGCCTCTCTCAACCCCCCCTGCCCTATACGCCGCCCCGCGCGCCATGTCAGCACATTCCCTTCACCCCTTTATCCCGCCTCTCACCTGGCCGCTCATTGCCCTACCTCCGTGTCCTTTCCCTGCGGTTTCAGGCGGCGGTCGTTTCCTGAAGACGCTGCTTTGCCTACATGACAGCGGCGGTCTCGTGGTCGTCAAGGTAAAGGGGGGAGGGTACCATCAGGCAAATGGCACGGAGCAACCATGTGGGTCGGGACCGCATGTGTATGGAGAAGAAGAGGAGGGTTTCCAGACTGGCAAAGGGCCTAGGGTCAGAGATGCCGTTCACTTTGAAGTCATTGAAGCCGTTTCACCCCAGCTGCGCGACGATGCCTGAGTGGCCATGTCCTCCTCGATTTTTACGTGGGTGAAGCTCCAAAGCCCGCGGCTGCTGATTCGCGGTCTAAAGGGACCCGTATTAGCGGGTTATAGCCGGGCAGGAGGGCAGGACCACTAACAGTCCCGCTTCCGCGCTCCGTTAGTCAAAGATTTGTTGCTCACCTGCTTCTTGAGTCGCTCTGAACCTCATTCTGGGGTCCTCGCACCGCCGGCAGGTGTACTTCAAGCGGCCGGATACAGCCGCTGGGGGCCTGGAGCCATACAAACAGCAGCTGGCGGCCATAAGGTGGCAGGCAGGGGAGGGGGGAAAGCACGGACGGGACGGACCCACAGAGACCCGCGTGTATCCTCCCTTGGCGATTTGCTAGCCCAGCTCGACCGGCTTCACAAGCCCGGCCGCTGCAGGAAGCAAAACATTTCATAATTTTTTATGATGATGATGATACATTAACGTGTGATATGGCACATGCAAATGTATTTTGTTGCACATACTTGTGTCCTCCCGAGTCAAGGGGGTCCAAGCGGATGCCTGATTCCCCTGGCCCCGGTGCAGGTCGGCGCTGTCTTGCTCCTCATGTCAGCACGCTTGGCCCTGGCAGGTGTGGCTGGAGAGCCAGTATGTGGGTTACCTCGTACGGCAGCATCTGGCGCAAAATTTGTACGACAGGCTGTCTACAAGGCCCTTCATGTCCAAGTTGGAAAAGGTGAGCTTCGGCTGCTCTGACAGAAGCGCCTCTGGGTACCTGCCGCCGGACACCTGAAGCTGCCCCCGGGGTTGGCGGACGAGAGAGGCTGTGTCAAGATGGGGGAGGTGGTGGTGACGGAAATTAATGTGGAATTCGATATGAGAGGATGGTTGTGGGAGGAATGGGGTGGGGAGCTCATGTCATATCCAGTCGGTCACTGGCAATAATGATTTCAACTTTGTTTCTCATCGGGATGGACTCGGCTGTGGTCGCATTGGCACAGCCCCAATTGTTATTGCTACTGCTACTGTCTGATTGCTACCCCATGACAGTTTTTTTCTGAATCCTACTGCTCCTTTTTTTGATTGTTACTGCTGCTGCTCCTACTGCTCCTGTCTTGCAGCGTTGGGTGGCATTCCAACTGCTCCTGGCTGCGGCTCAGATCCACGCCCGGGGTGTGGTGCACGGCGACATTAAGTCGGAAAACGTGCTGCTGACCAGCTGGGAGTGGGTCTTCCTGGCGGACTTCACGGCAGGGCTCAAACCGGTGGCGCTGCCGGCGGATAATCCGGTGAGGAGCGCATGCTAGGGAAAAAGTATCTACTAAGAAGCATCGAACCCGGAACCCACTTATCGTTTAGTGGTTTTGGACCGGGGACATGGCAGGGCCGGATATTGTTGGTACGGAACATCTTGAGCTCTCGACAGATGGAGGGAGGCGGGGCCCTGGGCAGCAGTCCTTAGGGGCAGGGTGGGGCAGGAGGCAGGGCCGGGTCGACGCGGCTTGGGGTAACGTCTGGTTTAATTGGCGTATATTCGAAGGCAAGTTATGACATTGAAGACACTGAGACTTGAACCCGAGACTCCCAGGCTCGACACCACTTCCCGCCCTGAAAGATGCTTTACTGTGCTTGTGGACCCATGCCACCATTCCTCGGGCCGGCAGGCGGAATACTCGTTCTTCTTTGATACGGGGGGCCGCCGCCGCGCCTACATTGCTCCGGAGCGCTTCTTCACCTCTGACTCCAAACCGCCCACCAGCCTCACGCCAGAGATGGTGAGCGACAAGTGCCGTGATGCGCGGGTGGGGTGGGGTGGGGTGGGGTGAGTACGTAGCAAGGCTGGCCTGGCCCTCCTAAACCTCCCGACTTGGCCCCCGCTTCGCATTCCTCCCGCCGTGTCTCGCCCACGCGGGGCCATGTGCTCCTGTTGTGCCGTACAGGACATTTTCTCTTTGGGATGCGTGATCGCGGAGGTCTTCTGTGACGGCAAGGCGCTGTTCGACTTGTCGGCTCTCCTATCGTACAGGCGCGGCGACGCCGCCGCCGACCCGGCGTCAGGCGGCGCGATGGCGGCAGTTGATCCGGATATACGGCGGCTGGTACTGCACATGATCCAGCTGGATCCAGGTAGGCCTAAAAGCGGTTAGGCCTCGGCAACCCATATGGGTTCATGGCACCAGCTTCTCTGCATACCTCCCTCTTCCTTAAACTATGACATTGCCTCATCAGGCGATAATTGTACAGCGGTTAGCACCTCCTCTGGTTACGACTGCACGACCATTCGTCGGGGTGGCTGGCAGCCACGATATGGTCATGGTATGGTATTGTCACGGCAGTGCCGGCTGGCACAGGGCGCTGCGGTGCGTGTGTTCATTTCGATTTGGGGAGCTGCTAACCTACGCCGTACATCACGGGATCTTTATCCTCGTCACATTCATCGCACCTTCGCGGCTGCCCCCGATTCTTGGCTGCTCCCTTCTTGGCTGTTGGTGCGCATCATCGACTGCCGCTCAGCCGCCCGCTGGCCGGCCGCCAAGTACCTGTCAGAGTGGCCCGAGCCGCTCTTCCCGCCGTACTTCTCCTCCGCACTGCACCCCTTCTTCGCGTCGCTGCTGCCGCTGGACGCCGACGCCAGGGTGGCCGCTACCGCCACCGCGTTTCCGAGGCTCAGGCGGGAGATCCTGGCGGCGGCGGCGGCGGCAGCGGCAGCGGCGGCGCCAACGCCGGGGTTGCCGGCCGCCACAGCTGGCGAGAAGGCGGCCGCAGCCGCCGCAGCCTCGCCTGCGCTGCTGGCTTCGTCGCCGAATGTGGGACTGGGGGTTGGTTTGGCGGGGCCGGCGGCGGCGGGACAACAGCAGCTGCCCCAGGCGCCGGCGTCACGCCAGCTGCACGATCAATCCAGCGCCGTGGCGCCGACGGTGTCTGCGGCAGGTGCTGGCGCTGTTGAAGGTTTGGGAAAAGCAACGGCCGGCGGCCCGGTGGCGGCGCCATTGGGCAGATCAGGCAGCGGAGGGCCAGGGGGTGCCGGCGCCGGCTGCGTCGGTAGTGGTACGGCAGGGCTAGGAAGCCTTCTCGATGACGTGGGAGCGCTCCTTGCGGACAGCGGCAACATGGCACGCCGTTTCAAAGTATGGCACCTTGCGACATGGGTCGATGGATGGCGGTTCTTACTGTCCTATGGGGGGGTGCACACGCCTGGCCGAAATAGATGCTTTGCATTACGTGCCTCACGTTTTCGGCCTTCCCCTGCTTTTGCGCTTAAGCACGTGTGGCTATGTGGGGACGCGATGGTTCAAAGCCGGCATCCTTCCGGTATCTGGATATGAAAGCATGGATGTCCGATGGCTGCAGGGAGGGCCCGATGGCGGGACCGCTGGCGGAAGCGGGGCTGGCGGCGGAAGGCTGGATAGCTGCAGCGCCAGCGACAGCGGGGAGGATGCGTTTCTGCTTGACGATGACATGGACGCTGACGACGGCGGCGCTGGCAGCGGCGGCAGGTGTACAACAGGCAGCGGTCCGTCGTCAGCATCGCCGTTCATTCCGGTGCCAGGCGTCAGCGCAGGCGCGACAGCGGCAAGTGGAAGTGGCGGAAACAGGCCTGACGCTGGCGGCGGCAACGCCGCCACCGCCGCCGCCACCGCTGGCGGCGGTGCAGATCATAGCATCGGCGCGTCTGCGGGGTCAGGGTTGGCAGTGATAGAGGTGGTTACGGAGGAGGTGTACGAGTATCAGGTTGGTAAATAATTACTCCATCCGGCATTTTACAGAATTTGCCAGCTGTGATTAGTATCCTGAAGCCCTCCCTGGACTCAACCTGTCCACATTTGTGAACGTCTGCCGGGTGCTGCTGCCTTCCCTTTCTTTGCAAAATGTAATGCTCCCTTTTTGTCGCGCATCATCGAACCCGTCATCACCCTCATTGGACATATCTCCGGTGGCCTTCAAGAGCCTTGCGGTGGATCCCCACCTGCCAGGTTCGAGAGCCATGGGGGACATGGCAAGGGGCCTCGGCCGACGAGGACATGGCGCTGGTGAGCTGCACCGGCGGCGCTGCCACCGGCTCAGCAGGCGCAGGCGGTACGATTACAGGCGGCGGCGGTGGTGTCGGCGGCAGCAGCAGCAGCACGTGGCGTGGTCGTGAGGAGGTCGAGCTGCCTCGAGGTGGTGGCTGGCTATGGGCAGGGGATTGGGTCGTGGACATGCGAGGAGGGCAGCAGCACGGCGGCAGTTCAGCGGCGGCGGCGGCAGCAGCTGCCGCAGGGCCGCCGGTCGATGCGGAAGGTTGGGAGTACCGCTCGACGGCAGGTGAGAAAGTAACCCATGGGTCAATGTGCCGTCCTGTGTCGGCAGCGCGGTCGCCAAATGCGGAATGCACGCACGCCGTTTACGGGTGAGAGGCAATGCCGGGGGCTCCCGCCCTGACCGCAGTGGAAGAAGGAAGGGACTCGCAACTGTCCTGTGTTTATAATCGTACACAACCCACATCGTAGGACCCGGCGGTCAGCGTACGTGGACTGCCGTACCCGACGCCACCTGCACAAGTCGACGGCGTCGCTGGGTACGACAACGGCGCCGGCGGCTACCCGCGCCCGCGTCCGTGCCACCGATCGGTGGGGCCGCCGCCGGTGGTGGCTCACTCGGTCGTATGCCGTCAGCCCGCGGCACTGGAACGCCGACCGCCGCTGCTGCCGCCGGCGCCATCGGGGCTGCGGCTATCGGGTCAGGCGCTTCGGGTCAGGGCCCCGACGGTGGCGCATTAGGGCCGGGAGCTGCGGGAACGAGTACGGCAGATGGCATTGCTGGTGGCGCCAGCACCGGCGCCATCATCCGCGGCGGCGGCGGCGGTCTTGGTACGGCAGGCAACGGGGCTTGTGGTAGCGCGGCGGCGGCGGCGGCAGCTGCTCCTAACGCGGGTCAGGGTTTGGCGCTGGTGGCGGTCCTCCTTTGCACAACGCTCCGGGGTGCGCGGCTCCAAGAATCTAAGGTACGTCGGGTATGCTTTGTGGACCCCCAGCTGGGCCCTATAACTTTTCACAGGTAAGGGCCACACCTTTCGCCCCTCCTTGGGGCCTGCACATGTACGGCATTCTAGGACTATTGAACATCTATAAACCTGCGCACTATAAACTTAAATCCAGCCCACTATTGACAGCTCCCCCTTGTAGACCAAAAATCGTGTAAGCTCCTCACTTTGTCGTCTTGGCTTCATTCCGCGTACTCTTACTCATCCGTCTCATGCCGTACCAAATTTCCGTACGGCAGTTGTGCGTGCTGCGGCTACTGATGGCTTCTGCAGACGAGTGCGACGACTATGTGCGGCTGCAATGGGTTGTACCGTACCTACTAACGGCGCTACACGACACGTCAGCTGCCGTACGGTGCCTATCAGTGCGGGGGATTGCGCGGACGCTGACCCGGGTCCAGGTGCGGCAGCGACCTGCTCTCTGCCAGGCTTTGTGTGATCGCTGTTGCCAGAAGTTGTTATTGCTGGTTGTTGCAGGTGTACTTATCCCAACATATAAGGCGCTAATAGTGTAGCAATGGACGACGGAATACAGCAGATTCTTATCTGTCGTACCTATCGTCAACGGAATGGCTTCGGTGCTCTTTATGCACGCAGGCGTTGCCACCCTCCGACATCAAGTACTTCCAAGACTACGTGTTACCCTCCATGTCGCTAACGCCCAACGACTTTGAGGAGTCTGTTCGGGTGGAATACGGCATGGCCCTGGCGCACCTGGCGGCGGCAGCGCACCGCCACCTTCTGCGGCTGCAAAGCGATAACAATGCCGCGGCGGCGGCTGCCGCCGCCGCCGTCGCCGCGGCGACGGGATTAACGCCGGGGCCAGCGCCACCACCAATCCGGTGGGCGCACATGGGCGGGTCGGTCAGCTGATTCATTGGCTCGCTGTCTGGGTTTCGGAGCGTCCAGGGAAGATTCGCTGACTCTGACCCTCAATACGACGCCACTGCGGCCCGTGCTTTCATTGCTGACATGCATTTTCCTGACATGTATTTCGGCGTACAGGTACGACGCCGAGGTGGCTGCTGTACGTAGCCAGATCGAGCGCGGCGTGGTGGAGCTGGTGACGGGTTTGCGGTCCTCTGTGGATGTCAAGGTGCGTCTGGGGTCTCACGGTAAGGATCCACAACCGCTAAAAACCGCTGCCAACAGAAATCAACGAAGCGGCGTTTGCGAATAACAGTGACGGTTGATGAGAGGGATGAAACCCACATGCATCGCCTCCCTTGCATGCGCCCCCTCCTGTCGCCCCCTTCAACCCCACACCCCGCTCCTCATATCTCACGTCTCACACACAATCGAAGTCATTGCGTTCTGTTTCGTTTTCTGTTCTGAGCTCTTTGTTATCCGCGGCTCAACCCCCCTTTCCGCACTTCGTGACTTGTACATGAACGTGGTATCCCCCTGTACCCGCTGCCTCCCATGACCCACGGGTGCACTTGGCCATACTCGTCCCCCAGCGCGCCCTGCTCTCCCACGTGTACCTGTTGGCGGAGGCCTTTGGTCGGCGGGGGGTTACGGAGCTGCTGCTGCCTCTGCTGATCACGTGCCTCAACGCGCCGGAAGGCCGCCTGCGTGCCGCATTCTTCCGGGCGGTCGGATCATTGGGCCCACAAGACCTGGGGGGAGAGGCGCTGGACGCCTTCCTGCTCCCCTGCATGGAGCAGGTCGGTGTGTGCGTGGGTTTACATGCGCATATGTCCGTGTGTACGTGCGTGTGTATGTGTATTGGCTTGACGGTGGGGATAAAGGCGGGAGAAGCAAACATGAGCTGATATGGCTGTCTGCCCGTCGTGGTTCCGTTCGCGTAACCCTATCTCCTCCATTACCTCCCGCCTGTACACACACACACACACATCTGCACAGGCCCTGACGGACCCCGAGCCGCGTGTTGTGTGCGACGCGGTGCGGTGCCTCGTGGCGGTAACGCCCCAGCTGAGGAAGAGGTCGCTGCTGGCGGCGGCAGGGAAGGTGGTGCCGCTACTGCGGCATAACAACCCGGCAGTCCGCGGCGCAGCAGTAGCGCTGGTGGCGGCGGCGGCCAGGTAGGGGCCAGGGCTGGCCGAGGATGGGGAGGTTGGCGAAGGTCCAGGAAAGGTGACGGATGGAAAGAGGGAGAGGCAAGAAAGGACGGCCGCCGAGAAGGACAGAGGGAGTGGCCACGGAGAGAGGAGGGGAGGATGCGGCGGGAGGTGTGTGTATGTGTATGTGTATGTGTATGTGTATGTGTATGTGTATGTGTATGTGTATGTGTATGTGTATGTGTATGTGTATGTGTATACGGGCAGGAGTGCGGGGGCTGTCAACGGAATGGTTTCCTTGTCCGGGCCGGATCACCTACTGGGTCCCCCTCAATCTCACCCATCCGGGTTCCATTTCTCCCCTCCCCTCCCGCATCTGTGTATCGTGTCGTGTTCCCTCCCCTGTTCGCCAGCTTGTGAAATAGCGTTCCGTGAGATCCCGTGTCGGGCTTCAGACCTTGATGTCTTGATGCCCTCGGCGAGTCCGCTACCTCTCATCCTCCCTCCCCCCGCTCACCGTCTCCACCACCCCTCCGTCCACCCCAACTTACATACGCACACACGCACACACACACACACACGCACACGCAAACACGCGCGCAGGAGGTTTTGCTTGCATGTGTATAATCCCTCCCCTCCTCCTCACTCCCGCTGCCTCGCAGCCATCTCCCCAAGGCGGATGTGTATGCCCAACTGGCAGTGCTGGTGGCTCCGCACTTGCGGAGAATGCCGCCACTGCTCAATGACGCACAGCTACTGGCGGATTGCCTGGTGACCAGAGACAGAACAAGAGCTGGCGGCGGCGGCGGTGGCGGCGATGGCGAATTGGACGGGGAGTCCCAACAACAGCATCAGCACCTTGGGATGCTCCGAGGCAAGGACAGCGGCAGCAGGGCGTATGGCGGAAGGCGGTCGTACAATAGCATGAGCAGCGAATGCAGCCGCGACACGTATTATGACAGTAGCCGCTCCTTGGCGACACAGGGTGGGTGCGTATGAGGCTGGGGTGGGTGGGCGGGAGGGTCAGAATGACTGAAATAAGTGACCGGTAGTTAGGTGAAAGGGGGGGTGGGGAGATGGAGCTGCCGCTGGGGTAATGTGGAGAGATGGAGCAGCTGCGGGATTGGCTGATGGATTTGGGGTCCCTGCACGCAGGGTGTCAGTGAATGCCATGCTCCTCCCGCCAACAGGGCCCTTCCTGACAACTGTGTACGACTAGGTAATGCCGTATCCTCTCCCATGCGTAGCCGAGTTACTGTCGGCGGCTACGGACAAGCTGTCGGTGCCGCTGCGCACTGCCGGCAGCGCCGGCGCCGGTGTCGGTGCTGCGGTCGCCGCTACTGCCAGCGGGTCCGGGAGCACCGCTCAGGCAACGGCCGTAACGACATCGGCCGCCGCCGCTGCCTCTGCCGCCTCAGCCGTCGGCGCACCCGCGCCTCTGCGGGTCGCGGCGGAGGTGGCTGGCGGCGGCGGCGGTGGTGGTGATAGCAGCGAGGGATCCTTCCACGGCTGTCCGCTCCTCGAGGGGCTGTCAGGACCTGAGGATGCAGCGGACCTGTTCCTGCGGCCCGGTGGGTGTGTGAGGACGGGGGACAGGAGGAGGGGGAAGGGTAGTGTACGCGCACAAGTCCCGGTCAGGGGAACCCGCGGTCCCCGCCCCATAGCGGCTTGGAGGTAAAGAGAGCGGGACAGAGATGCTGCGGTATGTCTGTACACGTGTGTGCTCACATCTCGTTCTTAGGCCGTACCCTCCCACTACTCGCGTCGTACCTTCCAGCTGCACCGTTGTACACGTACGACTTGTCCTTGGACCTGTCGTCGTCGGCGGCGGCGGCCCTAGCTGCAGCTGGTGCTGAAGGCGCCGGCGGTGCTGCCGCCGCCGCGGCGGCGGCCTTCGTCGCCGCCACGGCCTCAACTGCGCCGGCCACCGCGGTGCCAGCGGCATCGGCGACGACAGTCACCGCGGCTGCTGCCGTACCCGGTCCGGGCACTAGCGGCCACGCCGCCGCATTGTCGACGTTGCCGGGGCGGTTATCCTCCCTGGAGTCTCGGGTGGCGGCATTGGCGGACCGTCAAGCCAGGGAGCCCTTGGGAGTGGACCCCCTGGAGCGGCAGCAGCTGGACAGGTACAAACGGATTACTATGATCTGAGATCTGCCGGAATCCGGGGAAGGAGATCTGAATGCTACGTTGCGCCGCCCCTCCGGTGATTCCGGGCCTGTGGCTGTGTTTATATGTTCATACACCTCCCCCACCACTACACAATCTGTTCCCCCGCCCCCCCGCCCCCGCGTAAACGTCTGATGACCGCCAGGCTGGCTGGACTATTGGGGCGACTGCGCGGTGATACGGGAAGCGACGTACGGGACGCGGCAGCGCGGGACACGTGGCGGTTGGTGTCGTTGTCGCAGCGCGGGCCGCCACCTCTCAGCTCCGCTGCTGGACCGAATGGCGGCGGCGGCGGCGGCGGCGGCGGCGGTGGAGGCGGTGCGCTGCTGGGGTCGGCGGTGCAGCCTGGAGACAACTTCACGGTTTCTG
Organism: Volvox reticuliferus; assembly: GCA_019650235.1. Taxonomy (NCBI): domain Eukaryota; kingdom Viridiplantae; phylum Chlorophyta; class Chlorophyceae; order Chlamydomonadales; family Volvocaceae; genus Volvox; species Volvox reticuliferus. The sequence continues at coordinate 861,958 of BNCP01000022.1, forward strand.
GAGGTGGGGGGAAGGGCTAATGGTCCGGCAGGGGGAAACGCACGTACAGATGGAGGCAGACTGACAGATCGACAGGCGGGCACATCGCATATGGGGCGATAGGGTTTCGGAGTACAGCCCGTGTTGTAACTAACAAAGGGGTGTTGCGAGGCTGGCGATTTCCGGGATGTCGCATGATGATAATCGCGTGCCCTTGCTGTTGTACTGCTCAGTGTGTCCGTTACATCCACTCGATCTGGATCTTGAATTTCGGCCATCGCAGGGCCTTATGCCTCAGACTACTACTGTTACAGCGGCGTTGAGTCATCGGGTTCGGCTGCAGGTGCGTGCACTGTGTGTGTGTGTGTATGCGCGTGTGTGTATTTGTGTGAGGGGGGTTTCAGGGGAGGACATGTAATGTGTGCAGTATCGAAGCAGGAAGTTGGGCACCCAGACGGTTATTTCCTCCCTTCACCGCTCTTACCGCTATCTTCCCGCCCTGCCCCGGCTCCTGTTTCCCGTGCAGGTGGTGGTGGTGGTGGATGGTGGCGGCCGAGGGGTGTGCTGGTGGGTCACCTGGCCGAGCACCGGCGTGGCGTCACTCGTCTGGCGGTGGGGGCAGGGGGCTGCTTCCTGGCGTCAGCATCCTCGGACGAAACCATTAAGGTGGGAGGGAGGTGGAGGGGGGCATCTATGGATCCGGCCACCGGGACCCACTGGCGCTGTGCAGTTACCAGGGGAGGGCGGGGCCAGATGCCAGGGCCCGGTGGCAGGGCCGAGGGCCCGGGAGGGGTGTACGAAAGACACGCGCACAAACACAAGTACGCACACACGAGCACGTAATACACACAGAATACACACGCGCCGCTTTAAAAGGCAGAACCTTCCTCACACCCAGCCCGCTCGCCTGCCTGCTTTACTGCCCTCCTTCCATCCTCCCTGGACCAGGTGTGGGACCTCAGACGCCTGGAGCGCGACGTGTCCTTCCTCAGCCGCCTCACCTACGTCGCACAGACAGGCCGCATCACGGCGCTGTGCTGCTGCGGAGGGGCCTGGGACACGCCGGGGAGCGGGGCCGGAGGGTCAGGGGCGTCACCCTGGAGCTCCGGAACCACTGTGGCCTCAGGCAGCTCCTCCGGCTCACTCCACCTGTGGCGGCCGGAATACACCACCCGGCAGGGAGGCGTGCCGGACAAGTACACGGGTAAGCTGGGCTTAGGCCATGGGCTTTAGCTGCAAATGGAGCAGCGGAGCCGGCCGTGGCTGGGGCTGGGGCTGGGGCTTGGAGTAGCGGGTGTGGTGGAGGAGGGAGGGGGTTGGGAGGAGGAGATGAAGGAGCAGAGGGGGCGGGGAGGACAGTTTGGCTTTTTCTCAATCCATCGCCCCTCTTTGTCTCGGGCACACCTCTTGCCCTACGTCCGGGGATCTGGCAGCAGGGGTCCTTGAGCCCGTTTCCGTCCCTAAACCACTGCTCGTTATCCCGTACAGGTGTTGTCGCAGTACGGCAGTTGTCCCCCGGTCAGGGTGCCATCCTTGAGGTGGCCTCATGGGGCTCCCATTTGCTGTTGTACGTGACGCAGCGTGGTGGGGTGGCGGCCTGGGATAGTCGGACACAGCGGGACGCCTGGGTTTTGCCGTGCGCCCCGGCCAGGGGGCTGCCCGAGCACCTTCTAGCGGACCCGTCGCACTCGGCCAGCTGGCTCATGACGGGTGAGTAGCGGTTGCTGCGGGAGGGGAGAAAGGAGGGAAAGGGTTTTGGGGGGTGGGGGGAAACAGCGGATGGACGTCTTCCAATAGCGGAATAGGATGGGATTGGATTTAATTGGATGGGATATATATTTTTCAGTACGGCAATGTGGCTCCAACATGTGTAACGTATGGTTTGTCAAAGCACACCATTATTCATACATACACGCACATTACGATGTTGGATGCCCTGCATCTCTTTTAGCTACTTCCTGTGTTTCAGTGGCCCCCCGCTCCTCCGGGGATCAATTTAGGAATTCCCGCCTTGCGCCACTCGCTCTTCGCTGTCGCCTTTCTCACCGTCGAAGCAATTTACGTACCTGACCTGCCCACCATCACCACCCTGCCCCCTGCCCCCTCCTTGCCTGTCACCCTCCTTCCTGGGGTTCGGCATCTATCTGCAGGCAGCAGTCGCGGTTACCTGTGCTTGTGGGACGTGCGCTTCCTTCAATGCGTCCACACCTGGAGGCATCCGCTGCGCTGCCCGATCGACGCACTGGCCCTCGCCACCGGCCCACCAGCCAGAGTCACACCGCAGAACGTACCATCCATACAGTCCATACAGCAGCAGCAGCAGGCTCAGCTGCAGCTGCAGCTACAGCCACTGTCGACCCGGCGGCTTGGGCCGGGGCAATCCGGTTCGGGACCCGGCGGCGGGTCCAGCGGATGCCCGCTGGTTTGGGTGGCGGCGGGGCAAGGGGAGGCGGGGCTTTGGGACATTATCAGTGGGAGATGTCGGCAGGTGCTGCGCTGCCTGGGGCCGGTGGAGGCGGAGGCAGCAGAAGCTGTCACGCTGCCGGCGGCCCTGACGCCGCAGAATCAGCAGCTGCCACTTCACCTGCAGTCGGCTGGGCCAGGGGCCGGTGGTGGCGGGGCTGCAGGGGGAGGAGGAGGGGTGGAAGGAGGCGGTGGTGGAGGTGGCAGCCCGCTGAGTGCTCTGGGGCTAGATGCGGTGGCGCAACCGCAGCCGCGAACCGCAGGTGCGTGTCTGTCTGTATATGTCTGTAGGTGTATATGTCTGTATGTGATCCTGCCACTTGCATGAGCATCACCACTATCGAGTAGGCTATTGTCCGGGCTTCACCTCCTCTCTCCCCTTCCCGCACAGTTTTTGTATCACGGTGATCAGTAATTTGTGCTTCACAACAGCGGTACAGCAGTCTCGTCTATCTGTACCCCCTTCCCCCTTCCTCAGGTGCTCGGTGTCTGCTCTCCCTCCCCGGCGGCGCGCTGCTGTGGGGCGGCAGCGACGCGGCTGTTCGCTATTGGGACGCCCCCCGCCCTGAGGGCAGCTTCGCGGTGTGCGGCCCGCTGTGGCCCGGAGACTCGCTCAGTGATGGGACACCCGCGTCGGGCCTCAGCGTGCCCGAGTACAGGTGCGGGATGATCTGTAATGAATCTGTAATGCGCACGCGTGTATGAATCTGTAAGTCTGCATCTCGCTCCGGACCTGCTGATATTGGTCAGGGGGGAGCCAGCTGCCCTGCCCTGTCCCCTACCCATCATCATCATCATGTGCGGGTGGGGGAAAGACCGTCGGTCTCATCTCTCCGGAAAGACCGTCTCTCTCATCTCCTCATCGGTGCAGGGACCCGGGTACAACATTACCATCGATGAAACGTTGGTGCATGTATTGGGACAGCCGCCTGGGTTCTGTTGACTATATCATACCATGTCTGTTTCCCGCTCTCTCGCTCTCCCGCTACCACATTGCCACATACACGCATAACTCTTAATGCCCAGACACGCGCCTATCCTCCTCCCCAAAAGGTACAAATACCGGACTCGGGCCATCGGCGATGTTGCGGTGTGTGAGGAGCTGTGCTTGCTGGATAACTCCTCCCGCCTCACGGAGAGCTGCCACGAGCTGCGAGGGAGGGTGGGTCGATGCCGGGGGGCTGGGGTGGGGCGGGGTCTCATGCGGGAATCTAGTTTTGAGACCTAACATGCCCGGGTGCCCACAATACACCGTGCCGGCGGGCAGGAGCCGCATAGGAACTCGTGTGTACAAGTTCTTTACAGCCTCGCCTATACAACGACAATTGTTCGTATAAGTACCAGCGGAATGATCCGTTGTGCTCCAACAGTAACATGGAGGTGTGCCAGGGAGCCCTTAAGGCGGCTGTGTCATTATGGGGCCGCGGGAGAGAGGGGGGAGGAAGGAGGGAAGATGAACTCAGGCCGGCTTTCCCTTCTGTCCTATAACACGCCGCCGCGTGTTGCCAACTTGCTTTTCATGTTCAGTTAGGATTTTACCCCCTTGGCATTATCTGGACTCATCTTCGCAGGTCCGAGTTAACGACCAGGCGCACGCGGATGCGGTGACGGCGCTGGCGGTGGCGGATCCCCCGGGGAGCAGCCGCTTGCTGCTGACCGCCAGCAGGGACGGAGTGGTCAAGGCCTGGAAATGATCGAGTGATGGTTTTGTTGTGTAATCCGTGTCACTTCCTGTCGTCTGGCTTGCCCTGCCCATCCGGAAAAGTGAACACGTTAAAGTTTGTTGGAGGGTGAGCAGCGGGGCATGAAGAGGGGCGAGAAGTCGTCGTAGTTTCTAGCTCAGTGGAAAGGGGGTGAAAAGCAGGAAGAATCCGATCGGGTCGTCGGAGGGCTGGAGTAGGCTGAAGTGACTGTACCATCAGGATGAGGGTGGGGTGAGAGCAAGCAGGTGAGGTAAGAGGGGTCGGAGTAGAGGATCAGTAGTGTTTAGGCTCCAGCGAGGTGCGGCTGCGTTTGATACCGATCAAAAGCAAGCAATGCGGGGAGGGGGGAAGGAAGGTGGGAAAGAGGGTGGGAAGATGCCGCACCATTCGGTAGCTGGCGGTTGGTGGTTAGGATGTCGTTATGGGGCAAAGGGGCCGGTACGGCGCTAGGGAAGATGCACTGACGGACGCGATGGGGCCACTTCGGAAGAGGGTAAAAAAGAGAGCAGCTTTGGTGGTGTTTGTGTATGTGTGTATATCTAGGTGTGTGGCTGCACCCTGACGACCAAGAGGGCTCCGAACTTCCATCTACCCACCGGAGAGAGGACTTGAAGGAGAGCACCACCGAACATCTGACCCCAGAGCCATTTTTCGCTTCCGGAGCCCCCGGCAGCATTCGGCGCTTTCAGTATGCCTTACATTCGGGAGAATTCTCGGAGCTGTTGCGCTCATTCCACATTTATCTCTTAATCGAAATTAGTAATCGCGGCGCAACGAAGCGAAATCGCGAAATGGTCTGAAAAGTGCTCACCGCCCCACGTGATGCCCCCCACCACACATCGTGTCCGGTGCTCATGCCTCCCGTCACATTAGGGATGGAATGCACGTGCAGGTACCCGGACATCACACCATAACACACATACACCACCACCACAACAACAACAACAACAGCAGCAGCAGTAAAATCGCCTGCCACGGTCAGTCCAAAAGAACACTCGCGAGGATCTGGTCAACCAACACATCGATTCAGAAATACCTTAACCTCCCCCCACTCGCTCTCTTTCAGCACTCCTCCCGGAACTTAAAAACCCATTACCCAACTTCTGGGCCTTAGTGCCTGTACGGCTTCATCTCTCCCTTTCCTCCAAAACATCCCTCCCCCGAAAACACCCCTCCCTCCTCTCTGTCTCTCTCCATGCCCGTCCCTCTCTCACGGCCCGCCCCGGCTTGCCCTCACACCCCTGACCAAGCCACCGAACAAATGATGACTCCGTCCCCCCTCCACTAAACCCCAACAGCTTAATGGATGTTAATATGTGGGTTACCTCATCCAATCCTTGGCCCCCTACTCGGGGGCCTTATCCAGGGATGAGGTCAGTTGCCGGTGGGCCGCCGGAATGCCATCCGGTACGTGTACTGCGCGTACGGCGTGTTCATGGCCTTCAGGTACTGCTGCTCCCCGTCGTACGGTGTCAGGAAGTCGGACACCACCTGAGTGGCCACGATGGTGGGCCCATTCTCTCGTTGAGCGACCTGTGGCCGACCGCGCCAGGGAGGGAGCGGTGAGAGAAGCGAGAGAAAAAACTGGTGGAAAGACTCTTCCGATGTACGACTAAAAGGCCTTGTACAACAGTCCAGCCTTTAGTAATAATATCAATGACAGTCGCAAGTGGATAGAGAACAGGCACGCACCGCCCCGACCCATTTCTCCCTCCTCAATCAAAATCTGCCTTCTCACCACTATTGGCCAAACCCCTGATGCGGCTCACACGTGCCGATACCGGTTTCAGTTGCCGCCGTACGTCAAATAACCCAACGCCCCAACCCGCCAGCGGCGCCTCCGCCTTCGGGCGGAGGATATATCACGGAGAGGACATCTGTAAGTGCCGGACGCCGACGACGGGGTGCATTCCATGCCGTACGAAAAGCTGCCGTGTATCACGCCATCGGGGGGCCCTACACTATACCCCCGCCCCCCACGCCTTCGCCCACCGACCCCCAAAACCTTTGGGCTCCCAAGTACACACACACACACACACACACACACGCACCTCTGCGCTGCGCCATTTGTACTTGGTGAAGCACTGGCTGGCTTTAATACGGGGCGCCCCACCGTCCCCACTGTCGTACACTGACTCAACGTACTGCACCACACAGATCAACAGTACAAGCGTACGACACCATGCGGAAAATAGGACGTGAAGGTTCAGTGTTATGGAGCAACCAGCTCTTGGGAAATCCGTCGCAGCCGCGAACCTCCTCTTCCCGCCCTCCCGAGGGTGCGAAGAACCGCCCACCGTGCCAATTGGAACCCGCTCTCCTGTACCTCTGGCCCCGTCCTGAATCAAGATCACATCTAAACTCCCTTCCCACTGACCCACCCCACTGACCCACCCCACTGACCCACCCCACTGACCCACCCCACTGACCCACCCCACTGACCCACCCCACTGACCCACCCCACTGACCCACCCCACTGACCTAGCCCGCTATTGCGCCTCCGCCTTCTGTTTCTAGTTAGTCAACCCCTTCCCCCGGTGTCCCCAGATCTGCCCCACAGACTGACCTCGGATGTTTCGATGCGGTCCGGTTGCGGAAAGTCCTCCAGGCGACGAGTCACCCGCGTGCGCACCGACATACCCTGAGGTGGGGGAAGCCACGGTCGGGGTGCGGTCGGGGCAGAAGACCAAGAGGTGGCGTGTGGGAAAGAGTGAGGGGGGGAGCGCGGTTGCAGAGGAGGGTGGTCACGTGCAGAGTCGTGTGCGCGCCATCGCATTTATGATCCCCGCCCCCTCCCCCCCGCCCCCCTCCATCTCCATCCTCCCGGTGGCATGAGGGCACTTTGGGATGCACCGCCCAGCTGCCACAACAGGTAGACAAACACACACACACATACACACACACACATATGCAACCCCGTACAGGGTTCAGTTGGATATGTGGCAACACTTTGCAGCTAAGCGGCCGATGAGGCGGGAAAGCGTGGTAATAAGGCCCACCGGCATGGACAGCGTGAGGACGTTGGGGTCGTTGATGTCCCAGCGGATTCGGTTAGCGAAGGACATTGTGTTGTCGTAGTACCTGACTCGGGAAGAACACACACACACACAAATACACACAACACAAACATGTATAAACGGCGGCAGCGTTCTCCCGCAAAGACTGACAGGGGGAGCATACCTATAATTTGCATCAGTGCAGTACGGAATCGTCGTACTGATAAACACGGCGTAAAGCCGCACGCCTTGGTCGAGGGTTACGTGGGACTCAGGTTGGGTTTTCGGGTTATGTCGAACTTGTACGGATTTAATGAAACGAAGCTCTTCGCAGCTTCCGTCCAAAAAGATGAAAAGTGAATGAGCGAGTGCGCGCGAAGTGCCGGCCCTGGCTTACCTCCCTCCACCCCGACCTGCCTAACCCCCTTCCTTTTTATCGCTCGTTGATTCCGCTGGAAATGCAACCTGTCGTACGCCCATATGGACCCACATGGACAACATGGAGGCTGTGTTGAAACGCCTGTCGTACACCACCTTGCCAGCGCCGTTGCGCACGAAGGCCACCTGGTAAGATGTACGGCGATCCAGATCTTCCCTCTGTGCCCGCCTTACAGCCGCCAGGTTGGGTACGACATCCTCCCCAAGCGGCATCTCCACGCGGGTGAGCACACTGGTCACATCCCATACTGGGGAGAGCGGGGAGGGGGCGCCCGGGGAATCATGACGCGTGTACGTGTGTGTGTGTGTGTGTACGTGTGTGTGTGTGTGTGTGTGTGTGTGTGCATGCGCACATATTTGACATGCCCGGGCAAGAGTAATTATGACGTCGTCCATGTCATTCTCATTGTGTTTGTTAATTTATATGTCAACACTGTCAGTGACAGTAGTAGCTGCCACAGCTGGTAACGATGGTGGGTGCAGCCATCCGCCGCAATGCCCACCACTGGTTCGATCCACGGCTTGATCGCACCCGCTCGGCCTACCTCGCCCGCCACAATTATGTTTGAAGGGCCAACTGGGACTGGGGCAGCTGCCGCACGGTTCAATACACCTTTCCCGCCTTTTCCCACCCCACCCCACCCCACCCCGGGCAGGGGAGGAATGTGTTTTTTTCCACTGTGTCCAGGGCCCGACCCGTCTGCCCTTATGCCCTTCACCCAGGGCCAGTAATAGGCAGCAACTCACCCCCAAGGAAGTCCTCAGGAAACACCAGATCTGAAGGGCCACCGCCCAGCGCCTCCCAGCCCGCGTCCAGGAAGGGCACTTTGCTGGCCGATGCGGTTCCGATGCCTGATGGCAGGATGACGGAGCTACTCGCCAAGGCAACCAGCGTCCTGCGTCTCGTGATAGTGATGATTGAAGCATTGCAAAGCTTTGTAGCACAATAAGACGTGCTAGGCTCTGCCGGTTCGTTTTGGGGGTCGATGACATCACCATGGCATGAGTCGTGGATTGCGTTGCGGCGATCAGAGTGACGAGATGGATGTGCCGAGCTATAGAATCGATGCAATTTACGAATATTTGTACAATGAGAAGCTGCAGGTATGGGGCTTAGCGCGTGCCGGGTGTTGCCCGTCAGCGACGTGGCGTTTCCAGCTCGCATGGCGTGGACCCTATACTACGGTGCCCAACATTCCAGCCGTTTGATCAGTACGTGCGAGTTATTATATTGAGCGTCTGATAAGTAAACATTCGTTGTTTTGGGCCAGCTGACAAAAGCCGTACATCACAATATTTGATGGACTTCACCGAACACAAAGTATTCAGCATTAGATAAGCTTATTGTCATATTATCGTTATACTAATTAGGTCATGCAAATTTTTCATCCTTCTTACACGGCTGCCTTTGCTTCAAGGTAGCTGCCCGGGACCCATCGGTGCGGTTCATGTGGAGCTCCACACGCCGCAATATTATTCCGTTACAACGGTCAATTCCTTTGTGCAGCATTCGATCAAATTTTGGGAGAATCGTCGGAAGTTTTTGTAGAAAGCTTGTAGGCACTTACGGAAGTGCACGACAGCCGCAAAGCGCGACAAGGCACAGCAAAAAAGCTCACGGAGCTGCCAACCGCCAGACCGGCCGGAGTCGCAAGATGAAGCTCACGGTGAGAAATAGTTTTGCAGAGTATTGGCCCATCGACCAGGGATGAACTGCTGCCCCCGCCAGCGCCCTTCTAAGGTCTAACATGCCGGACAGTAACCCAACTGCCCTTCAGCGCCGTTTCTCGAATACCGCCCCCCGAAGACACTCAACTCCCCCTCTGTCCCCCTCTGTCCCTCTCTCCCTCTGTCCCTCTCTTGCAGATTGCCATCGAAGGGTGCTGCCACGGGGAGCTCGACAAGATCTACGCCACACTGCAGCTACTGGAGAAGCGCGAGGGCAAGAAGATTGACCTCCTCCTTTGTTGCGGCGATTTCCAGGTGTGCGTCCCCTCCCCCTCATCGTTGCGAGTTCCTTACCCTCTCGCCAGCTTTGGTTATACAACTTCAGAAACATCCTGCTGTACACCGTACCCCGTACCCCGTACAGGCCGTGCGGAATTTGGACGACCTGGAGACTATGGCCTGCCCGCCCAAGTACCGTTCCATGCAGACGTTTTTCAAATACTACTCCGGGGAGCGAGTGGCGCCGTTTCCCACCATTTTCAGTTGAGTGTCTGAAGCCGGGTCGTGTGTGTTAGTGTGTTTTTGTGTGGGGGGCGGGGGGTGGGGAAAGAGGAGAAGGCGGGAGACGCGCGGCGCGGGTTGGGGATGGCGGCTGACATCAGATATGCTATGTTATGTACTCTGCTCACTCGCGTCAGCCCCCGGCCCGCGCCACTCCCCGCAGTCGGCGGAAACCACGAGGCGGCCAATCACCTGTGGGAGCTGTACTACGGTGGCTGGGCGGCGCCTAACATCTACTTTTTGGGCTTCGCTGGCGCTGTCAAGTGCGTGCGTATTTTTCTGTCTGTCTATCTATCTGTCGAGTTAATGTGGCAAGCTCACGTTGTACTGCATCGCGCCAGCTCACCTCCCTAGTGTTTGCTCTCGCGTCCGTCCTAAGTGATCGCCTCCAAGTATCCCGGGTGGCGCTTCGCGACCCTCAGATTCGGCGGTTTGCGGATCGCTGGTCTCAGCGGCATCTACAAGCAGCACGACTACATGAGGGGGCATCACGAAAAGCTGCCGTACACGGACAACACCATGCGGTCTGTGTACCACGTCCGCGACTTTGAGGTACGCCCGCGGCCGGCGGGGAGGGGCCGGCGGGCGGACCCGAGCCACCGCTCCACACGGCTGTCCTTGTAATGGCAGGGGACGTGACCGCGCTGCCGGAGAGGCGGTTAGCCGTACGACACCCCACCTCTCCTGACCTTCCCAACTGTGAGGCCAGACGAAACGAGGTGTGAAGTACACACATACACACAGAGGGAGACAATTTTGCACCGCGGGGGGGGGATTGAATTCGATATGATCCCCGCCTTCCCCCTTTCTCTCCCCGTCTTCCCCCCTTGCCTCGGGCAGGTATTCCGTTTGCTGCAGCTCCAGCAGCCCGTGGATATCTTCCTGTCGCATGACTGGCCCACGGGCATTGCACAGTACGGCAATACACAACAGCTGCTCGCCAGAAAGGTGCGTCTGGGGGATGCCGGTCACAGCAGAAAAATATCTACCTAACCCTGATGGCCTTGGCCTTGTCTCGATGCCATCATCGCGACAAGATGTCAAACAAGTTCCCACACGAACCCTACTACCTTATTTTTCCGCCCCTTCCCCCCGGGCAAACACACGCACGCACACACACGTCCCAATTCCCTGTGAGGTTGTCGGTTGTTGGTTTGCGACACGAATTTTATTTATTTCCAGTATAAAATTAGTGAGTGATTTATCTACATTTCGATGGTTAGTTTTTTCAGTTTTCAGTTTTCCTGACTTTGAAGAATTTGATTATTTAAGATTTTGTAACTTCTATCCGCTTGAAGCTTTGCAGGCCGCCTTCCCAGGCCGTATAGCCACTCCCCACAGTCAAATACTGTCGTACGTTGCGCGCATGCTGACTGTATGTATGCCGTACGACACCCTCCAGGCTTTCCTGCGCTCGGAGGTTGAAACCGGCACGCTGGGCAGCCCTCCCGCAGCTCAGCTGCTGGCGGCGCTCCGCCCGGCCTACTGGTTTTCCGCCCACCTGCACACCAAGTTCGCCGCCCTCGTGCAGCATCCGCCGCCGCCTCAACAACAGCAGCAGCAGCAGCAGCAGCAGCACCCCGGCGCGGCGGCAAGGGAATCATCCGCCGTGCCACCCGCGGGTCAGCCATCGGAGGGCACGGATGCCGCCGACACGGTCGCGGCAGCCGCCGGGCCGGGTCCGAGTGGCGGGGCGGCTGCTGCTGCTTCCTCCCGCGGCGGTTTTTCTGCCACCCGGTTCTTGGCGCTCGACAAGTGTCTGCCAGGCAGGGAGTTCTTGCAGGTCGGTTTCCCAGTGGCGTTGGCGGAGGGGGGGCGCAGTCGGTCAGGTTGAGGTGTCAGATCAACCACTGACTCTTCACAGCGTCATGTGGGGAGGGCGAGAGAATGGTGTGAGGGGTTTGGGCTGACCAGCTGGGGGCTGACCAGCTGCTTATTTTTAAAGTTGCAAGCGAATAAGGGGGGAGCTGAGGAGGGGGTCCCCATACCTCCACCCGCCCCCCTCCCTGTCACGCGGCCCCTGCGGCGCCCCCGCATGTGGTCGTGGGTCCGAACATTCGGTGGTGTCTGCTGTCGGATGACGGAGTTTGCGAACTGGCCAGTAGGAAGCTCTCTTCCCGCAAAGCGCACGCCCAACGTCCCCACCACGAATCCCGGTGAGGCCGTTTTTTTATTTATGTGGGGTAATGAAGCGCTTTTGCCTTCGGCCACAGGTTATTGAAATGGAGGCGCCGCAGCTGTCCGGGAAGCCCGAGCTCCAGTACGACGAGGAATGGCTTGCGATTTTGAGAAGCACCCACCAACTCACCAACCTGGACTTTAAGCACATGGCGCTGCCAGGCAGGGGCAGGGGCAGGGGCAGGGGCAGGGGCAGGGGCAGGGGCAGGGGCAGGGGCAGGGGCAGGGGCAGGGGCAGGGGCAGGGGCAGGGGCAGGGGCAGGGGCAGGGGCAGGGGCAGGGGCAGGGGCAGGGGCAGGGGCAGGGGCAGGGGCAGGGGCAGGGGCAGGGGCAGGGGCAGGGGCAGGGGCAGGGGCAGGGGCAGGGGGGACTTCATTCTTTCCGGAACCCTCTTCTGTTATCTTTTCTTTTTTGCGTGTACGACAGGTATGGGCGGGCAGCGAAGCGGGCCGCGACCTGAGGACTTGGAGTTTGTTCAGCAGACATTGGCGGCGCGCGGCACTAGTCGGGTGCCGGACAACTTTGTCATCACCGCGGAGCCGTACAACCCGGCACTTGGGCAGCGCCAGGGTCGTATGCCCCAGCGCCACCAGCGAAACCCACAGGTGATGTGGAGGGGGAGCGATGGGGGGTTGGTGGGAGAGCGGGATGGCCCGGGGGCTTTGTGGTCGGAGAGGGGGGCTTCATGGCGAGATCCCGAGACACCACCCCGGAACGTGGCCCGGCCGCCCATACCCACCCATCCACCTTAATCACCAAGGGCGTGTTTGATCTTCCTGGGTTCATGAATTCGCGGATTCACACGTCCCCAGATCCAGATCCTTTTCCATGTACCGTCTTCCGATTACCTCGAGCTCACTTACCTCAATCAGGACTCGTTAACTCCCCCTTTGTGGCCCCGAACCAGACCGTAGCCTTGTTGGAAATGTTGGGTTTGCCGTACAACCTGGACCACCACGACCCACGTGGTAAGGGGCCGCCCGCCACGGCCCCCTCGAGACCGGGATGCGGTGAGGCACGTAGTTGGGGCGGCAGGGGGTGTTGGGATTCCGCACGCTGAGGGGGAAATGTGGGGGGTTTGGGAGGGGAAGAAGCAGGCGAGAGATTGATCCAGAGAGGGGGTAGTGGAAGGGCGGGAGGGCGGGTGGGCGAGACCTGCAGCTGAAGAGGGCAGGGAGCTGGAGTAAGGGGAGGGGAAGAAAGCACCAGCACTGGGAAGCTGGGTTTTCCGAGTCCTCCCTATTGACGCTCTGCGGTACGTCCAACCAACCTTTCCCTCTCTCTGCTCCTCCGTGTTACCCTGCTGCTTGTCCAGCGCCTCTCTCTCTGGCAGCCCACACCCCACGAGGTCCGCAGCAGCTGCAGCAGCGGGTGGTGGCGGCGGCGGCTCCTCTGCCTACCAACCCGGAGGAGATCGACCTGGGTGACCTGGATGCAGATGAAGCAGATGAACAGCAACAAGAGCAGCAGGCGCCGCTGGAACAGGAGCAGCAAGAAACGGGAGGTGGTGACGTGATCGGGACAGCCGGCGGGTAGGAGGGGAAGGAGAAGGAGACGCGTAGGTGGGCGGTGGGCGATGGGGGAAAACCCGTGACGGTTGGCAGTGTGGGGGAATATTGGGGAGGTTGTTACGGGGGATAGGGGGATAGGGGGGTAGGGGGGGAGTCGCGAATGGGGAGGTGCGGGGCCCCGGGGCGGGGCGAGGTGGTGGACCCGACCACCGCTCTACCCAAGTACGACGAGGTTGCGATGAAGCCACCGTGGGTCGTGAGTCGTGGCGGCGTGATGTGATGTGACGTGATGCTGATGTAGTTAAATGCGGTGGTAGAGGTGAGCACACACACACTGGCAAACACGTATTTTTCAAGGCTTTGCCTGGCTCCATGTTCACGTACCACAAAAGGACAGGAAGAATTACAGACGCACAACATAGGGGGCCTCGCTAGGGTTGGGGGCCTTTGATGCAGTCCCCAGCTGTCCCCTTCCGCACCAACACACAACCGACCAAACGTTGGCCGTGCGACGAGCTCTACCCGATGTTGAATCTGCCTGGCCCTCATGCCCGCGAGCATCGACGACATCGTTCAGAATCAGATCCATCATGTATCAGCATCAAGCATTTCGAGGACACTACTTCGAGGACTGCTGCACTTCTGAAGGGGACGGCAGCAGCAGCGACTGCGCTTCGCCCATTCGTCCAGTACTTGGCGCAGCATCCAACTACTTTTCATCCTACACTCAATGGCCATCTTCTTTTTGAGGCGCCGCCTCACATCTACCAGAGCATTCAGTGCACGGCGGGATGAAGACATCCTTTTGTTCGTTTACAAGGCAAACGGGCTAATCTGAGTTTAAAAAAGGGGGGTGATGTATGTTGATCATGAGGAGGCACTTAACCTGTCCGGAGTGGAGCAATCGGTTCGTCTGATGCCATCTGCCCACATGACATGGGTAACGAACCCCCCTCACCCCAACCACTGCCCCTTTCCTATTTCAGATCCATTTATAACTCATAATACCACGGGGACTCCCTTCCTTTTCGCACGCTGCCATCCCCAAGACCGGATGGATGGGCCCCAAGCCGGTTCAAAGCCCACCGCAGACTTAAATACTATTACTGCTTTCTACGCGTAGATGTGACCGCAAAACGTGGGCTGCATCCCTCCCCACCCTTCCCCACCCGCCACTCCCAAATTGGCGCCGGCTGCCTCTCACGTTCCGGATGGGTGGTGGCCGGTGATCGACCGGTGGTGTTATATTTGGAATGAGAAGATGAGATCCTTTTTAGGGGAGGAATCTTGAACCCAGTGGGGTAATATGGAGGAGTGCCTGAAGAGCTGAATGCCCCGCCTATGGGCGTCTCCCCTCCCTCTCTGGCCCCTTCCGTCCCTCCTCTCCAGTCCCTCCTCCCCTCCTGCCTCCCCTCCCCTCCCTTCCTTCGTTCCCCTCCCTCCCCGGAAGGCGACGGTGCTGCTTCTGCCAGCTCGCCATCAGGTCCTCAGAGTCCTCGTATCCCAACGACCTGAGGCGGGACGCCGACACGAGCGGAGGGTTAGGGCAGGCGGACACATATACAAAGAAACACGATCCAGTCGATCCACATTCATTCCAATCCAGTGCCGTACGAAGGCCATCCGTACGAAAATTACAAATTGCTGCATTGCCCCGAGGTCCCAACTAATTACCGCATCTCATACACATGACGTCATGCAGCGACCACGAGAAGAACCCGATGACGTCACTGGCTCACTGTACGTCAGGCTGTGTGAAATCTATCCGGAGGTCCGGAACCTAAGCTAACGAGCCAAAATACCCAAAAGCACAAGAGTTATTCTATGAACCATCGTGTATCCAAAAGGGATTGATTGTCGTACCGGAAGGCCCAGGTGATTCGCTCCATTTGGGGCCTTGTGAAGCGGTAGGGGCGGCTAATGGCGACCACAGCAATGGCCTGCGAGTGTTGGCGGGATTCGGTTTTTAAATTTGTTGTACCGTTTGGTTAGTTAGGGTTATCGGGGGCCAACTAATAGCAAACTAACCAATGGAGATGAAAAACATAAATGAGAGGTGGGCAG
The DNA here is from genome assembly GCA_019650235.1 of Volvox reticuliferus. Classification (NCBI taxonomy): domain Eukaryota; kingdom Viridiplantae; phylum Chlorophyta; class Chlorophyceae; order Chlamydomonadales; family Volvocaceae; genus Volvox; species Volvox reticuliferus. The sequence goes on from BNCP01000022.1 coordinate 877,519, forward strand.
CTGGCAGCAAACAGGTGCAAAAGGGTGTCGTACCGCTGTCCGTACCCAAGAGACACACAGACACAATAGATACACACACACACACACACCTGGAACAGGTGGTCGTGAGGAATACCCAGTGCCGCGTACGACTCCGATAGCCGAGCCACGTCCTCGGGCTTCAGCGCCGCTATTTGCTTGCGCAGTACTTCCGCGGCCGCCAGCAGCAGCCTGCGTGCCGCGGTCCCCAGTGGTTTGCAACGCAGTACGCCAGGTTTGTCTCAGACCAGGGACCGTGCGGGGGAAGATCAAGTGGATGTGTTTGCGTCGCGGAGGAGCAGGATCGGATGTGTGTGTGTATGGGAAGGGGGGGGGACTCGGGGTGAGTTCGGGAGAGCGGAGAGGGAGGGAAACGCAAGGGGAGGCGCAAAACGTTGGTGATGGCAGCGGCGGCGGTGGCAGGGCAGGGCATGGGGAATAGCGCTGCCACTGCCTGAACGGTACGGCAAACACAGCTCAGCGGACAGCAGGACTTGTATAAGGTTCACGGAACCGTGACCAGCAGGTGATAGGATTTCTCGGGGGTGTTGGGGTCCGTCATAAGAATGCGACCCATGTTGAAAAGCGAATGTGGTAATGAAGCGTTTTCACGACCCGCGTCCCACCGCGCCGTACAGCACCTTTCCGCACGGGTACCAGTCGTCGCGAAGCCGTAGAGAATTTCGATCAGCTCCGCCGGCTGGTACGACAGAGTGTCCACCACCACACGGTTCTCCACCTGAGCAAGAAGGGCCGCATGCGGGTGCTCCAACCGCCCTAGCGCCGAAACCACTGAGACCACCTGTGTATTAAAAAGACAGCGACGTAAGTATACGAAGGCGGTTCGGACGGTTCAACCGCCCCCGCTCTTAGATAGCCCGCGGACCCCACAGCGCCAGCCGGCCCAACCCCTCCCCATGCAAGGCCCAACGAGACCGTGCTATACGGCTACCGTACTATACGATCGCCGTGCTATGAGAATACCGCACGTAACCCGCGCGTAATGAAACCCACCTCCCTCCCGCGGAGGCCATCCAGCGGCTCCCGCTCGCCGCTGCCGCCACTGAGCCGGTCGCACAGCTCGTCAATGAGTCCGGAGTCGTAGTGCTCCACACGGCCCAGGGCCGCCAACAGCGCAGCCATCTGGGAAGGGCTGAAATACTCCGACGGTGGCGGTAAGGACGGCAGCGGTGACGTCATCACAGGCTCTGGCGGAGAGACCGCAGGAGCATTCGAATCCCCGAAAGGCGTCTGGTGGTGGTGATGGTGCCCCTGATCGCGCACTTGCTGCTCGTCTTGCTCTCCCTGCAGCTGCTGCACGTTCCTATATGGCTGCGGCTGCTGCAGGTGTTGTAAAAGAGGCGGCTGATTCTCCGCCGTTTTCTGCTCCTCTGGGCCCCTCTCCTCCTGCTGCTGCCGATGATGATGATCATGATTGTCCGATGCCATGACGTCATTCGTCCCATCCGTCTGACACGCATTTACAGAATTGATGGGGGCTTGCAGCGTCGGTGTCGGTGTCGGTGTCGGTGTCGGTGTCGACATCGGCATAACCGCGGGCATCGGAAGCGGTGGTGGTTGCGGAGGTAGTGGCGGGAGCAGTTGGTGCGCACGTTTGCAAATCGCGGTGAAGGTGGTGGGACGGGGGCCGCAGCGGACGGCGGCCAGGGCGAAAGCTAGGGCGGACAGCGAGTTGGCGTCCAGGCGGGGCATCTCCGGCATCAAGTGGACCTGGAGCCAGGGGCCCACGACGAGCGGTTGCGAAACACAGGCGGTGGCAAACTAGGGGGTCAGCTTGCGGGCCTGGTCTCGAAAGATCACAATCACAACTAAATGATGGGATCATATGGCGAGATGATGCCGCAGCCCATTAGAGATAAAGCCCATTGATGATGGCCCCCCACCCCATTACCTGCGCTGCCTCGAACAGCTGCTCGTCCAAATACTGCAACCGACCACACGCCCACAGCAACTGTAACAAACTCCGGTTCGGGAGGTGAGGAGCTGGGAAGGTGGCAGTGCCGCCGGGCTTGGTTCCGGAGGTGGAAGTTCCGGAGGTTCCGGAGCTGGAAGTGAGTTGACATAAGTTGGGCACCTTGACGCCCTCGCTGCCACTGCAACCGCCGCCACTATTGCTGCCAATAGTCTTGCTACTGCTGCTACTGCTGCTACTGCTGCTGCTGCTGCTGCTGCTGCTGCTGCTGCTGCTGCTTCCAGGGCTGGATTCGCGCCGCAGGGCCGCCAGCGCGACGCCGCATAGGGCCCTCAGGGTTCCCGCATCGCGCAGGCGAGCCTGTGGCAGTCGCAGCAGACAGGGGCTTATGAATAAACTGCAACCTCAGACGGGTTGTGTAGACGAATAAAATGATGGTACCGGTGATTGCCGGACACGCTGTTTTATTTGCCGGATGCCTTCACCATGCCGCCATTCAGATCACCTGTGTGCCAGAATGAACGGCTTATCCGCCTCGGCGCATTCTTCATCCGCGAAACAGCCCTCTTCAAACGACGCAATCTCACTTGCAAGCCGTGTCTCCCGCTTATCTGTCCTAATATACTTTTCCTTACTTCATGTCGTACCAGCAAACGCACAAACGAACAAGCTGCAAACAAAGCAACCCCACACCTTGCCCAGCGCCCAGGCCGCGTCGCCCAGCGCCTGGCCGTCCATGTACCGGGCCTTATGCCCCACGCGAAGCGCCAGCGCCTGTGCACGCGTGCGATAATAGGGGAGAGAACGCGCCACATGTGTGTTTGCGTGCACGATAAGTTTATGTATGTGTCGGGGGCGGTGCGTGAAGGTCGGCAATCTGCGTCATAGCCTTTCCCTATATGCCACAGCAAGCGCACCCCGGGGGCCCGGGGGCCGGGGGCCGGGGGCCGGGGGCTGCCCTCTACTGCCCTCGATTATCGACCTACACGCGGGTGATGAAGACGACTTTTGCTGCTGTCAACCATGTGGCAGTGTGGGCACAAAGGGGAGTGTGTGTGTGTGTGTGTGTGTGTGTGTGTGTGTGTGTGTGTGTGTGTGTGTGTGTGTGTGTGTGTGTGTGTGTGTGTGTGTGCGCGCCTGTCATCACCTCGTTAATACCCCACGTCCCAGACTGAGACTCCAGTGTACCGTGGATAAGATGAAGCTCCCGCGGCACGAGCCGTTGAGGAACAGAGACCGAATTCTGCTGAAGGCCCTCAGCCCGGGTGACGTGAAGCGGGTGTGACACGGTTAACGAAACGACCCCTCACCGGCCCCCCGCCATATGTTTCCGCTCCTCTGCCGGGGAGAGATATGCGCAAAACCCGCACGCGGCACGTGGGTCAGCTGGCCGCACCCACCTGCAGCCAGTCCGAGTCCAGCTCAATCCCTGTGGACGCCTGAGGCCCATTTGGGGGGGGGGCGGAGGAAGAGAGCCTGAGGTGAGGGACTCTTGCCACTGGTGGTGGTGGGGATGATGATGATGGTAATATCTTTGTACGTGTTCAGCTTGATCGATACATAACTATCTATTTCTCACGTGTACGTCGTAGCGTCATAGACATGTCTTTTGATACGAATATGCTGCCATGTGAAGGACGACAACCGGATGATTCCTAGGGTGAGATCGAGCTGGACATCTCGCCCCGAATGAGCCTAGGTGGAAGGGACGACGGCATCTTCCGGGAACGCTGCTACTGCTATTGCTGCTACTGCTGCTTCCGCTACAGCCGCAACCGCCAAACGTTGACGTCTTCTGACCAACCGGGGTATCATCCTCCCACCTTCACAACCACCAAAGATTTCAACATGCTGCCGATCTGGCGGCCCGTCAACTTCCCTGCGGCAGTTGATTTCGGTTAGGGGGCAACGGTAGGGTTGGGGGATCGGTTGGGGCGGTTATTGCAGGAGTAGTACGGCGAAATGCCCTCCCTCCCTCCCTCCCTGCTTCAATGAGCCCGGGCGTCCACTCCAGGGGCTGCACCCACCATGTAATGCCAGATGTGCCGCGCGGGGCCCAAGGTGAGCAACGACCTTGCTAGCCTGCTCGGGGCCAACAGCAACAGCGCGACCCGCTGCCGCCGTCGGCGGGAGCGGCGGTGACGGAGGCGAGAAAACGTCACGTCCAGTTCCCGCTGCCGCCGTCGCCAGTGATGTCGCTGCAGTGCGAGCAAACTCCACCGAGACTGCGCCGCCACCGCCGCCACCGCCGCCACCTTCCTGCTGTCGCTCAAGGGCTGCAGCTACTGCCCATAATACGACGGTGCATTCCTCCTCGCGGAGCTCCGAAGCCAGCGCAGGACCGCGGCGCGGGTGTGATAGCGCCTGCGAACCAGATCCAGATTTCCAGATCCGGCTGTCTGACGTCATCGTGATCCCCTTTCCTTTCTTTCCCTCTCCCTGTGTTTCTACTCCGCGTTTTGTTTGGTGCAGGCCAGTGGTGCAGCTGGCACTAATAATATGTCTCTGGCTTCGTTTTTATTTACGCAGAAAATACTTGTAGGAAATATCATATAATATAAAAAAGATATATATACATACATATATATGTGATCGTACCGTCTGTAAACACCGTACGGGCGAGTAGCTTTCCTGGGCTCATTACCCCCATCAAATAGTGACCCATGGGACACTTCCGGCGGCACTCACCGTAATGAGGTTGCCGAACACCTGGGGCTCCGACCTGGCGGGGAAATCCCAATGGTGGTAACGGAGGGTGGTTGTGGGTTCGTTATTAATACCGGTATTTTGTTGCCTATTTCCCCCTCCCTCAGAAATTCTCCGTCTCCCCTTCCTCCATGCTTCGAGCTTCACCCCTCTTCCCCTCTTTCCATGCGCCCTCCCTGGACCTCCTCAAGGGGACCCGACCTTCAGATGACCACCAGAACGCGGCTCTCTCATCTGCACTCCGAACGGGCCGGAGCGCCCACCACCATGCCGTCCACGTCAACCCCTATGCCACCGCCACCGCCACGACCGCCCGATAACCCCACCTCCTCAACTCTGACGGGTTCCCCCCCCCCCACTAACACACACACTAACACACGAACCCTCACCTTCCCGCCGCAGCAAACGCCCACACGAGGTTAGCCACGTCCCGCCCTTGACCCGACCACAGCACGTCACCGGCCACAGCGGCCAGCCATTGCCAAGCAGCTTCGACCTGTACGGCATCTGGCGCCATCGTCTCGGCCATAGGCCCCGGCCCTCCAGCATCGCCCGCGGTGGCGGCGGCGATGTCGTAACCGTGCGCCGCCACGGTGACGCGACGGACGGGGATGTATTGCATAAAATTGGTGATGCCGCCGCCGCCGCCGCCGCCGCCGTCGCCGTCGCCGTCACCGCCGAACCCACATCGCGCCAGGCCCCACGCAAGGCTGGCCACGTCGTGGGTGCTGACCTCAGACCACAGGGGCCCAACACCGCCCCGTCCGGTGGCGCAAACGGCTACGTCGCCGCCGCCAACAGCGGCGGCCTCGGTTGCAGCCGTGACGGCGCCAATACCGCCGCTGGTGTCGTTGACGGCCTCCGGTGGCGGGGTGATGGACTTGACGCTAACGTCAGCAATGCCGACAGGGGGACCGAAGCCATCTGAGTTGAGCCAGCTGCCTTGGTGGTGACCATCACCGCTTAGGTTACATGCGCGAAGGCCACCGCTGCTACTGCTTTTGCTACTGCCGTGGCAGTTCATGTTGTTACCGGTGTTGCAGGTGGCGCTGGCTCCGTGGGCAAAGTGCTGCTGCCAATCGGCAGCCAGCCGCATGGTTACCGCGTGTACGGCATGTACGGCGCTCCTGAGGCTGTCCGGAGTCGACTCCCAGACAGGCCGGAGTTTGCCTGCGTGCGTGTATGCGTGTGTGGAATGAGGGCGGGGCGGGGGGCGCGGAGCGGGTGATCGCACATAGGGTTTAATTGGGAGCGGTATCTGGCACCTGGCAGAGGTGCGAGGACTTTTGGCCACTTGGTGGTGTATAAAAATAATAATAAAAAAAAATAATAATAATAACATATACCCGGCGGGAAACTCATTTCTTCCGGCCGCAGGTTTACCTACCAATCGCCCAGGTACAAGATCCTAGCTCTACTGCTCGCATGCGCGGTACGGCAGTTCGAACCTCGCAGAGCAGCTCCGAAACCAACGGCACGGCTAACCGTCCCGCCGTCGCCGCCGTCGCCGTTGCCGCAGCCGTGCCGCCAGTCCCGCTACCGCCACCACCACCCCCGCTAGCTTGTTTGCTGTCCACCAGCTGCGCCAGGCGGACGAGGGCCGTAGTCAGTATCAGTCGCTCGGAGGATAGACGGGCCTTATGATGCCGTACCGCCGCCTCGAAGTCCTGCGCACGGTCGAGGGTATGAGGATGGTGAGTGCCCGCACGATATCAGTCGGCGGTGGGGCTGAGGGCGGAGCGCGGTGGGGCTTATCCGCCCAGGGCCGGGTGGTGCTGCTTCGGTGTGACTGGGTGGGGTGGGGGGTTGGAGTCCTCGAACTTAACGGCGGAAGACAGAGCGACCAAGTAACTAGAAGAAGGGTATGCTGCTGCCCTCCCCTCCCCTCCCTGCTGCTGCCTCCCCTCCCCTCCCTGCTGCTGCCTCCCTCCCCTGCTGCCCTCCTCCCTGCTGCTGCCCTCCCCTCCCCTCCCTGCTGCTGCCCTCCCCTCCCCTCCCTGCTGCTGCCCTCCCCTCCCCTCCCTGCTGCTGCCCTCCCCTCCCCTCCCTGCTGCTGCCCTCCCCTCCCCTCCCTGCTGCTGCCCTCCCCTCCCCTCCCTGCTGCTGCCCTCCCCTCCCCTCCCTGCTGCTGCCCTCCCCTCCCCTCCCTGCTGCTGCCCTCCCCTCCCCTCCCTGCTGCTGCCCTCCCCTCATTGCTGCTGCTGCGCCTTTGCTGATCCACAGCGGGGTGCCATGACCGGGTCCACTGCTCCCCCATCCACCCCTGACACCCCTTGCTGGGGGCTGACTGATTAGGACTGACTGACGGACTGACTGACGGACTGACCGAATGGCGGACTGACGGACTGACCTGCAAGTTCGCAGCATCTTTAAATCTTCGTAATGGCTTCACACCACGGGGCTCCTTCCGGGCGCCAGAATGATCCTCACTTCGGCAGACGCCGCCACCACCACCTCTCAGGGTGGCACTATCGCCGCCCCCACCCCCATCCCCCCCACCACCACCACGACAAGGCCTGTCCGCATCTCGCATGCTGCCGGCAAAGCCGCTGCCATCAACAGCTTCCCCCAGAGCCGCTGACATTCGGTCTTCGTTTGGCTCTGAGCCGCTGAGGTTGCTCAGCCAACTGGTATCAGCTCCGACACCTGACACAGCACTACTGCTGCTGGTGCTGCTATTGGTGCTACTGCTGCTATTGGTGCTGCTACTGCTACTGCTACTTAGGTAGCGCGCAGAGCTGCATTCGAAAGCATCCGTGCTGCAGCTGAGGGTGGCAAGGCTTGCCATGTGCTGCCGAGGCCGTGTTGATGTTCGCAACGGCGGCAATGACGGCAGCAGTAGCAGCGATGTTTTCTCCATTGTACCATGCATGAAATGCCAATGGTGCGGTTTCGGAGCGGCTTCGAAGGAGCTGCTGCTGGTTATTGACCTGGTCATGTGCGGGGAGACTCTCGTGGAACTTGGGGAGAAGGGGTAGACCTCAAAACATCCGCTACTGCAGTAGTTACGGCTTACATCAGACCTCGCAAGGAAGGATGCCCTATTACGTTTGAAGGTGGGATACTTGATGGGTGGGATGACATGGTGTGGAGAGGCTGCCGTTGCCATATGTGTGGTGTTGAAACTAGGGGCCTGTCCGGGCCGCGCGTTGCTGGTTGCAGCATACCGGTGCAGGCGGGAGCAGATGTGGGATGCCTTCCAGGAGCTGCGTAGCCAGAACAAAGAGAATGGGGGCGGGGTACGGCGCGCCATGTGAAGTATGGTGGCGGTGGCGAGACTGCGCAACACGATCGTCGCCACGCCAACACGATTGGTGAGCGCTTGTGAAGCATGCCACGTGCTGTACGAATTGAAGCTGAGGGTGATATTAGCTATGTGATTAATGAATAAAGTCTTGTTCCAGACCCACAACGAGCCGCAACTCCTAGATTCCGGCATGCCACGCTGCGCAGCGCGATGTGCGGGACGTTTCAAGGCTGTTAAAAATTGTTCGGTAAATAGGTATGCAATTACAGGAAATGTTCTTTAGCCCACATACACAGATTTCAGACAATAAACGTCATTCTGGCGTACATCACAACGGTATTCCGTTAGCTGTACGTTTTGACGGTATCATTGTGCGCGCCCGAACTATGCACAGCCTGCAACAAACACAGAACACAGAACATATTGATTTGTTGTAGCTGCCGCGTAGGTTCGAGGCGCAAGTGGTGGTGATCATAAACCTCTGGCTAATAGTGGTTGTTAGACGACAACTTTTTCGATTAAGTTCCGTGTTATTTTTTTATTTGTAAATACCGATTTTTGGATATAATACTGGGGATTGACCTCGTCGCTATGCCTGTTGCGCTGGCACTCGGTTCGTCCGCCCGTGTGGCGGGATGAACTGCCTACCTTGGCCGACGGTTGCATCGGTATGAGCAGCGCTTATTTGTGATCTCGTCTTTCACATTGTAAATTGGGAAGCCAGCATCTTCTGCAGGACCCAGTCCATCGGAAGCTAGAAAGTAAACGGTCGACCGGTTAGCCCCGTAGGCGCTAACTCAGTATGGATTGCCTAGAAGACGATGATGCTCGAGCGCAAGAGCTCGAGGACACAGACCCTGAGGTCTTCATGCTCCGCGAGCAAATTCGTATGCTAACTAAGCAGTTCTATACCGAGCGGCAGCAATGGCTCGAAGAGAAGCGAAGGCTGCAGGAAGCAGTAAAGCCTTTTCAGACAATGTCGTCGTCGCATACGGAGGACGGGCCGGGTCGGTCATGCTCCCGCATCGATGGTCATCAGCGGGCGACTTCCAGTGTTTTGCTAGGCAGCGAAGCTGGTAGCGAAGCGCCTTGCGCGGATGCATTACACGGCAGCCATAGCGGGAGGGAGCCTTGCAGCTCATCGTGTTCGTCAGCCAAGTCGACGGATTGCACCTGCCCGCACCAAACAGGTGCGCGGCAACCCGGTGTACTTGCGAATATTTCCGCCATCGGTTCTTGCGCTTGAACGGCATTGGACATCAATGCCGACGACCCAATCCGTCGCCGCGAAATGGCAACTAAGATGTCAAAGCAAGCATCCCGAAACGACGGTATTTCCCATAGGTTTACACTTACATGAGAGCTTCTTAAAAGAGACATCAGGATCCTCGTGCAGGTGTATGCTTGCATATTGGCAATGGTGGCGCGCAATTCCGCCGTCGCTACCGAGAGCCTTCCGTTCCCGTTACATGTCCTTCATGTCAACAAACATATATAATTATAAATTCTGCAATTACATTACGCTTAATGTTTCGTCGTCGTCTTGTGCTGCTGTTGCTGCCGCCTGCCGTTGCAGGTTCTTCGTCAACGTCACCCACCATTAATGCAAGCGATGCAAACACCGCCGAGTTGCGACGCACGCTGGCGGATACGCAGCGGCAGCTAGAGGTACAGTGATCTAAAGGGGAAGGGCGACAGGCCATCAAAAGCAGCGGCAGAGGCACGAAGAGCGCACTTGGAGTTACCCTCGCCCGCCATGCACTGGCAGGCGGTGGGAAGCAGCAGGTCCTCAATACACTTACCTGGTTCTGATAAATGCTCCAGACTCCTGATCCCCACCCCCATGCGCCCTAGGGCGGCGCTCATCGTACGACGTTTTTAATATTTTTTTGCTAATAAAAAACAGAGCACCGGGGGTTGCACTCGATATCCCAATATGCCAATTGTTGATTAGGCGGTTGTGAACGAACTGCCGTTAACGAATTCGTTAGCCGTTACGCTACGTCCTAACAACTTACAGTGCATTAACATCAGAGTGATTACATCCTGAACCTCCGTGCCGCGGACCGTGCCGCCCGCGAACCCTCCCTCCGCGGGTGCCTCTTCCGTGCTTCAGGACTGCCGGCGACATCACGAGTCCGCCTCCGTACGGTGGTCGCTGGAGCGAGAGGCGCTGCAGCGGCAGGTATGTTGGACAGTTGGACGTTGACCGGTAATTTAACTTGGGACTGAATATATGAAAATTAATTAGGGGGCGGGAACACGAATGTGCGCATCCGCATCAGCAGCAGTTGCAGCAGTAGCAGCAGTAGCAGCAGTTGCAGCAGTAGCAGCAATTGCAGCAACGGCAACGGTAATGTTGGGATCCAGTTTGCTGTTGAGGTCAAGGGGGGGACAAAGGGAGACCATTCCTCCCCCTCCCCATAGTCCCATCGGCTGGTTAAGGGGCGACCCATGGGCATAAACTGGCGGGGCCCACCGCCCACATCATGGGGGCCTGTGCCCCCCAAGCCACGCACTGCGTCAGCCTAATAGCAAAGTGCATCGGCGCCGATCTTGCCGTGCCGTACAGATCCACGCGCTCATTAGCATGTCGGGCGGCGTGGTCGGCAGACTCAGTGCCGCCAGCGCCCTCCGCGGGGGGGGGGAGGGTCAAGACGGCCTGAGCGGTGGGAGTGGCGACTCCAACGGGCTACAAGGACTCACCGCACAGGAGGACGAGGAGGAGCGGTTGCATTTGACAGAGCGGGTTTCGGAGCTGGAGGTCCTGGTGGAGGAGCTCCAGGTGGGGTGGTGACAGGAACTGGAAACGGCTGGGAGGGGGGCAAGCGCAGGCAAGTGAAGGGGCGCGGATGCGACTCCGCCTTTGATTCGCCGCATGGGGTGGGAGGGGGGGGGGAACAAACGGACGGGGCCGCCTGGAGTTGTAGCCGGGATGAAAGGTGCGAGGATGGAAAGTGGTACGACATCTATTCGTTAGTGCTGGCTTCCGCTTCTGCTGCTTCAGGCCGAGAGAAGCAACCTGGAAGAGCAGCTGCGAGTGCTGGCGGCGGACGCGTCCGCGGCCCGGCGAGCGACCCGTGCCGGGTCGCTGCCGCCCCCCTCCCCCTCACTATCGTCTCGGGCTTCCTTCGACGAGCTAGCCGCCGCCACCATCGCAGCCGCCAGCGGCGCAGGATCATTTAGAGTGTTTCCGGCAACAGGCCCCCCTGAGGGTTGGACGGAGCTGCTGGCGGAGAAGGCCGAGCTGGAGCGGGAGCTGAAGCGCTACAGGGAGGACTTTGTGGCAGTCCCGCGGGCCGAGTACACGGAGCTGAGCTCATTGCGGAGCCAGATGGTGAGCTCAACGGAATAACGGCTGGTGGGCCTTACGGGTCACGCAGCGAAATATTCGGACGGGAAGGAAGCGCCGGGTCATGGAAGGTTGGAGCGCGGGGGGGAGCAGGAAAGCGCACGGAGCAGCATCACATCATCACAGATGCTCGTATTTAGATACACACACGCATACATACATACACATACACACACGCACACACAGGGAACAGGTTTTTAAATCTTAAACCCTACAGTTCTTAGATAACGTACATATGTAATTTCGGCGAGGGGTGTGGCGGGCGCTGAGTCAGATTTAGCACCTTCACCATGCCTTGTTTTCTCTTGTGTCTGTCTGTCTGTCTGTCTTGTGTTGTTTTGGTGCTCAGGCGTTCCTGCAGACGGAGATGTTGCAGGTGAGGGCGGAGGCGGAGGAGGCGACGCGGTTGCGGAGCGCGGCGGAGGCGGAGCTGGCTCAGGCATTCCAGGTGGGTAACATACGACGACCTGGGCTGGGTACTAGGCACCAGGAACTAGTAGTGGTTGGGAGTTGGTTGGAGTTGGGAGTTGGGAGTTGGGAGGTTAGAGATGCTAGCCCGGCGCAGAGTTGGTTGCGGATGGGGAAGAGGACGAGGGGAGCGCCAAAGCAACTGGAAGGTTTAGTGAGCGCAAGGTGGTGGAGCTGCCCGGGGGTGAAGGAAGCCGAGGCTTTTTGAGGAAAAAGGGGGCCCGGGGGGGGGAGGGGAAGGGCACGTCAGGGTTATGATTGAGGTGTGGGGCCGGGAGAGTGTGGGGATCGTGCATTCGTCTGTCCGTCTGTTCGTCTGCCTATGTCCCTGGACCCCCAGGCCCCTTACCGCTACCCACTCGCCATTCTCCCCTCCCCGCCGCCCTTCATGATGCTGCAGGACTGTGTGGCGGCGGAGGCTAAGGCAGCAACCGCGGCGGCGGCGGCGGCGGCAGCAGCAGCAGCAGCCCAGACGAAGAAGGAGGAGGAGAAAGAGGAGGCGGCAGCGGTGGAAGCTGAAGCGGTGAACGCAATTGAAGCTGACGCCGCCGCCGATGCTGACGTGGCGGCGATGCAGTCTGAGCTGACGGCCCTTCGCGAGCAGTTGGCGGCATCGGTGGGAGCGTCGGTGGCGGAGTCAAGCCGACTGGCGGCGCGGGTTTCGGAGCTTCAGGAGGAGGTGGAGATGCTGACGAGTCGGGTGGGTCTTGCTACTCGTCATGTAGATGGTGGCGCGGGGAAGGAGTCGGTATTTTCTCTGTGTGTGTGTGTGTGCGTGTGTGTGCGTGTGTGTTTTGGTGGGGAGGGGCTATCTTGGAAGCAAGGAGGAGACCAATGGCGGAACGGCCCCGGATGCCGCACGCAGCCGTCCTTTCCCGTGCGTTATGGTAGTTATGGTTTTCAGTTTCCTTTTCAGTTGGACTGTGCTTCTCAGCAATGCATGCGCGTGGTCTCAAGGTATTTCCCCTGGGTACAGCCAGGGGGAGTACGGGACGCTCGTGAGGGACACAGATCGAGCAGTGCCCTTTTATCCGGGGGTATAATGGGGTCGCGATGTGGCCATAGCATCTTGCGAAGCAGGGAAGCGATGGGGGGGGCCCAATGAGTGCGCCATTGTTAGCACCTGTGTTAGGGTCTTTGGTGCGGGGTCTGCGGCCCTCCTGAGCGGAGAAGTAGCTGTCGAAGCCCTCCTGCGCTCGCGCCGAGTACCCGAACCCAGCTTCGCCCATTATGTCTGATACCAAGGGAACTCGCAACTAGGGACAAGAGACTAACATCAAGAACAAACACCCGAACAAGCCAAACGCCTGCAGGGCCTTACGGGCAAACTGACAGCCGAGGCAGCTAGCTCCCCTTGCGAGGTGGTGGGCCCCCCCAAACCTAATTTGGTCGCCTGGTCTAAGACTGCGGCTGAGTACACCACCCTGTGACTGTCTGACCGCCGTATGTCAACAGAACGCGGAACTGATAGCTGAGGCAGGTGCTGTACGGCAAGCGCTGGTCTCGGGGCAAGTGCAGGTGGGTCTGGTGGCTCTCGCAAGCAATGGTGGCGGTGGACTACGGGGGCGACGGTTGTTACGGTTATGATGGTTATGGCGGTTAGGGTAATGGGTACATCCGTTTCTCTCCCGCCCCTCTCTGCCCCCCTGAGGCCCCCCTCTCTGTGGTATTCTGACCCCGCGCTCGCGACGTCATCGGGTCCTCTCTGTCCCCTTCTCCGAACTCCGTAGGCCCACCAGCTGACCTGGTGTGACCTGGGGTGACCTGGTGCTTATTTAGGCAAACCCATAGTTTTCCATACTTGCACGGTGCATGGACCCGTGGGCACAAGATGTCGTAATGCGGCGCCGACAGGGGATGCAATCTCGACCTTGTGCCCTGGAGGGGGCCGACCTGGGGGTGAAGGCGCGGGTGCGCTTGATTCCCACCGCGTCGTGTCGTGTCGTGTCGTGTCGTGTCGTGTCGTGTCGTGTCGCGGGGCTTCTTACCTGTCCCGGCAGGTGTCGCAACCATGCACGCTCCCGCGACGTCACCCAACTCCCTCCCTCAGGCTAGTGACGAGGCTTTCGCAGCTGCGGCAGCAGCTGAGAAGGGGCGGGCGGCCGCGGAGGCCGGGCATCAAGAGGCGCAGAGGAGGATTGCGGCGCTGCAGGTGGTGGCGGTTAAGGGGGGGGGAGAAAGCGGGTTTTGCAGTTTTGCGTGTGCGTTTGCGGGCATGTACCCCTTTAGAACCAGAAAAAACGGTTGCTTTGGGAATGATGTTTGAGATGGTCTGTTTGTCTGTCTGCCGATTTCCTGCGTATCTCATACGTGTGTGTATTTTCCATCGGCTGCAGGAGGAGCTGGTGGCGGCGCACAAGGCGGTCGAGGTGGTCCTCGCGGAAAGGTGAGGGGAGGATTCCGCGCATTTGCCAGTCTTGCCAAGAGGGGTTTGTCTCATGGAGGAGGTGGGGTCAGGGTGTGGCTCAGGGTTTCCTGAGGCATCTGTTTGCATCACCATCACAGCCTACCACACTGCATCCACAACCACCACCGCAACCGTGACCGTCACGGGCCGCCCTTTCCGGCTCCCTAGGGACCGCCTTTCTGTGGAGCTGGCTGCAGTGCGCGACGCAGCTCTCATCACCAGTCAGGCCCTGGCGGACTGCCTTCACGGCCGCTACAGCCCCGGTGGCGGTGCCACCGCCACCGACTCAGCAGCACCTGCTGCCGACCCAGCCGTCGCCAACTCCTTGGACCCGGGGTTACCGGCACCAGAGGTGAGTAGAGGAGGGAGCCCTGAGGCTGACCCGAACTGGAGCCGGGTGAAAAGCAAAACGGGAATGGCGCACATCCCGGGAACTGTACCCGGCAGGAGGGGTTCGCGCCATGCGTCAGGGAGGAGGTGATCTGGGGACTCCGAGTTGAACACGGCTTAGGCCTCCTCGACGTTAGGAGCTCGGATGCAGACACCAATGTCCATCCGTACAGTCATGTTAGTGCTACTGCGGCTACTGCTACTGCTACTGCTGTTGCTGCTACTGCTCTTTTCACTGCCTGGCGCTGCTGTTAATGCTGCCGTACGATGCAATGATCCCTCCTATTATCTGAGGTGCTTCTCTCTCTTGCTCGTCCTGAGACCGCTCCGGTGGCTGTTGCCTTTAACGACTCTGGAGCCGGCGGGTGCAGGACGTTACATCAGGACGGCCCGCCAGAGTGCGCAGAATTACGGGTCTCTGTCTGTGCACGTCTGGACGTGCTCATTTCGGTGTTTATCAAGCCATTTGACCAACTCCTCACCCTCCCATCCCTCCCCTGGCCCCCGTCGTTATCACAGGAGCAATGTGGGGCCGCTGAGAAGGCCGCGGAGGTGCGAGCGGACAGGTACGCGCCATAGCCTTATCTCCCTTTGATATGCCAAACCGGACCCAGACCAAACAGGACCCAGACATGGACGTCAAATGGTATTTTGACAGGTTGGGTCTCCCTTAGAGACACACCGGGCATGTGCTCGGAAGAAGTTGAAATCTGAGTCCTCACGATGTCGGGGAGGGCCTATCCCTTCCTCACGACACAGGCTGCCCGGCGCCATGGACACACACCACTGCTTATAGCTGCCGGGTTTACACAGGCGCTTTTACACAAGGTGATGGGACTCCTTGCACTCACGTGTCCGGTATTGATGCCGGGGACAAGGCTCCTCTTCTTTCCTCCTCCACCACCACCACCACCACCATTACCACCGTTAACATCACCGCCATCACCACCAGGGACAATATGGAGACGATGCGGCGGGAGCTGGCTGACAGCCAGGCGGCACGTACGGCAGCTGAAGCTGCGGCGGCTGCCGCCACCGCTGCGCTGGCCGCAGTCACGCGGGACCTGGACGCGACCAAGCTGGAGCTGGCTGAGGCGAGGCAGCTGGAGCTGCTGTTCCAATCTAAGCGCGACGTCTTCCAGGCGTCCAAACGGGTGACACGGGGGCTGCCGCAGGAATGGATAGCAACATCGCGAGCTGGCAGCGCTACCGCGACCGTCAGTGCGCAGCCGCCGCCACCGCCACCGGCGTCGCGAAAAGGGTCCCAACGGGACGTGGTTTCGGTGCCACTGCTAACGGAGCCGGATGTGGAGGAGGACGCGACGTGCGCAAGGACTGACTCACAGCCAGCGGGCGGTGGCGCGCCGCCGCCGGCTTTGTGAAGTGGTGCCGGTGATGTGGTGGTGATGATGAGGACGGGGGATGTCACATCTCATCCTTCCCCTCCTGGGTCGGGCGCTCTGCCGGGTCGCAACACGAAGAAAGCAAGCTAGAGCACGCACGGAGGAGGCGGTGTCAACGACAATAACGCCTTCACTGAAGGACGTGTCAGGAATGCAGTACACAACATGCTGTCGGTTGCCCTGACGTGCTGTCAGGCTGCTCCACTGCGGCGCAAAGGTACTTATTGAGGGCGAGCACTTGCAGGGATACCCGTCGCCGCGTACTGGTGTACAGCAATTCCGTACTGGTGTACAGCGATTCCTAACTGGTGCAGAGCTGCAGTGACGTAAGGTTGTTGTTGGCCAAGCTTGTTGTTATGAAATATGAGGCAGATGCGATCTCTTTCACGTTTTGTTGTTTCTCTCCTCCACAAGGGAACTGATTCAGGAAGGGACAAGGCAGGACGTGGCCATCGAAGTGGATGAGGATAAGGGGGCGGAGTTGCTGTATTTAAGCTTAATGGGCGATGTACGTCTTCGGGATGATGACGTCATACAACCGCAACATTATCTTTAGAACTTGTTTTCATTCCATTTATGGACTGGTGCACGTGTGATGGGTACAAAACCCTAAGTTTGAGCAGAATGATGGGTTCTAGGTTTTATTGAGTGGTCGGATGTCGGATGGATGTGTGCACAATGGCTGCTGCCAATGTCGGGTCGCCGGGTCCAATTGGTGAATCAATCGGCGAGTAATTGGGCCAGGTAACTGAGAATAAAGCCCCCAACAGGAGCGATCAGCCAGTTCCGTTACAGCCCCGCTAGTGATGGAGTGCCGAAAAGACCCTAACTGCAGTGTGGCACATGTTGACAAGCTTGCTAATGCGCACGGTACATGCAGCTAAGAGGGTGGCCGAGAACACGTGAACGGCAGGAGGACGAATTTAAGCCATGCAATTGCAGGTTCTGTACGAGCTCACAAGGCTCCCGAACAGACCAGCGCATGTTGATGGCAGGTTTCGCCCTGCTTTCGGGGGAAGAAAGGGGCACGGTTTCGGGTCGGCTGAACACGACAGGTTGGGCGAGGGGGTGTTGGGTGGGACGCAGGCACCCCTGTACTGCATGGGGGTTACCGACTTCTGTACTATATGGCGATACATAAGACGAGCCAGCCATGTAACGAACGTTACAAAACCTCTCTCTTCCTGTTGCACCTCTCGCATCTGACAAAATCCCATCGCCCTGCCTGCCTTTTACATACCTTACGTGACCAAAACTGCAACCGTACATTAACAAGACAAAAATATCAACACCAGCCGAGCACGTGGTCAACCACCAACATCCACACTAGAGCATGACGAAGACGTAGCGAAAAACCCGGCGGCCAGACTATACAGGTAATCTACGACCACAGGCGAGTAGGTGATATCTCCCCAGCAACGCATGACAGCGCCGTCTCGCCTATTACAAGGAAACGTATTCCCGCCAAAGAACAAGAAAACGAAATCGCTCTCAAAGCAGCGCACTCTCTATCCAGGGGACCCTAGGAGCCTTCCATCCCCAACCCGGCGCTGCCGGGGCAGGTCACAGCTGGGCGGCAAATGTTTCCCGCTGACCTTTCTTCCTTCGCACAGATGATTTCACCCGAAACGCCGGCAATCACTGCGACGTACGACCGCGAGATCAACGAAAATTTGAACACAACAGCGGCACCAGGGGGACCACCATCACCACCACCACACATGGGGATCCAACCGTCGAGCGAGCCGCAATGCAGCGGCGGTGATTACCACGGCCATGACCATAACCTATGGCCGGTCCTCTACAAGAGATGCAGCCGGGTCGCCTGTGCCCCTACACAACCGGGTCGCGGGGAACCGAAAAACCCGCACGGCGACGTAGGGCGTACAACCTGCAACGCGCATGCGAGACCACCGCCAGTGCAGCGCATTCAGGACCGCTTCGGGACCGGCTGATATGGGTGCCCGGTTCCCTCCGATATGGGCCCAGCGGTGCCTCTACCCGGGAGGGGCCCACAAGGCGAGAGCGCGAGCCCTCCTCCCAGCGCTGCTGTACAACATTTCAGACACAGAGTCACCCCTTACGTGTGTCCCCCCCAGTAGGCCTGGTCCTACCACACAGGTGAGGTGAAAGAGCCATTCACCGACGGCCGCCGCTCCACTGCGCTACCCGACGGCAAAGGGGGCAGCTGAGGACCAACGCACCTAAAACCACCTATAACAAACAAATAGCCGCACACCACCACCACCACCATCGACTCTCTCTCTTTTCCCCCCCTCTCTCTATCTCTTTTGCTCTCGTCCCACAATAGTAAGAACTTGCTTTCTTCCAACAATTCCTGTACTTGTGACTATAGCTGATTGTGTACCTATTTCCGAACGCATTCTTCTCTGCGCATGCATCCAAAGCGGCACTTGTGGTATTTATATGCCCAAGTGCCGTACAGAAGCATATCATTCCAGCATACGGCTTCTTTTCTGGATAAAGCCTTCTGGGCCCTTGCTTGTCTGCATTTGCCTTTCCATCCCGAGGGCCTCTAATCAAACGATCCGGGACCAATGGGACGGATCCAGGAGAGGTAAACCCAACCTAGCGCCTGGACCGAGATCTAAAGCGCCTGCCACGAGAGGTAGAGGTATATCTTCTTCATCCAAACATACTCAAACATAACGATTATCCGACAGTCCGAAAACGAGCATCTCATAAATGCCACGTATAAATGAAGGACTATTGGTTCGATAGACATGACTCGTAATTTATAAACCGTAGATTCGAAGGAACCGATTCGAAGAAAGCACTGCCGCTTACTCACTTGAAGACTCCGGTGATGCCAGTGGTGCCCTAACCCAGGGGTTAAGGTACATCCCTCCTTCCACCCTTCCCTTCCCTTCCACACCACCACCACCACCGGAGGGAGAAAGGGCCCCCTGAAGCGGAGAGATGTCAACTGTGCAACTGAAAACTGAATGACATGCGCGTTAACTGGGTCGACATGCCATCACCAGACGTAGCCGTGCGTCCTCGTGCTCGCCCGCCCAAGCAGAACTCTTGACATGCGCGCCTGATGCTACCAGTCCACAATCACGAGCTGTGAGACCAGCGTGCGGCCCCCCCCCCCACACCTCACCCTCCCCTCGGCGATGGTTTAACGTCGCATTGGTTGCGACATGCAAATCGCCAAAGCGCCTTTCCCAACCTTTCCCACTAGCCCCACTGCGTGCCCGTGTGTATTCCTCACAACCCATCAGCACCTAGGCACACCATCCGGCCCCTCCTCATTCCGCGAGATTGGTCCACAGGTGAAGCAACCTGTGATAGGCCCCAAGGTTCGACGAGCGCAACGGGAGCATGTGTGTCGACCGCGGTGGTCACCTGCCCCCTTTCCATTGCTGCTTGACGCGAGCTGGAGCTCTAGTTCATCATCTAGTTCAACTGTACTTTCCGCATCCTTCCAAGCCATCCGTTGCAGCCTCCCGGCCCAGAGCTCCTCCACTGAGCTACGTGCCAATGTACGTCTACCTCCAGGGGCAGCCTCCACTAAGCCCAACCTCCCTCCACGGGGTTCTCGGGGCGATCCAATCCACATACCATATACACCAAATTTCCACTTTGACTTTACTTGGCTGTACGGATACTATGTTCTGATCGGAAGCACGTGTGCATGGCAGGTCTCGCCTGCCATGACCCCTGCCGCTGATCATGCTGCGGCCACTGCTGCGTGCAGCTCAAGCAAAGCCGTCGCAGCGCAGAGGCCGCCCTTACCCCTACCCCTGCCACTGCCGCTGAAGACTGCCGGCTGCGAACAGCCACAGCTGCTACTCTAAAACAGGCTTCCACCGGCGCTGTTAGCTTGCTGTTCTAGCGCCTGCAGCGCTGCCTGCATTGTCATCAAGGCGACCTGTGGCGCGGCCGCCTGGGGGAAGGAGGGCCAGGAGTGGAGGGCAGGCAAGTGCCCCGCAGCGTATGAGTGCCGGATAAAGATGGAGGGGGGAAACTAACCCCATGTGCTTCCCATCCTAATGCATGCCCAGCCCGGATGCCCCACTTACCTGCAGGTGCTCCAATTGCTCTAGCCTCCAGGCCACCACTGTCAACAACCCCACCGCCACCGACAGCAGGAACGCAGCCAGCATCAGCCACCTGCAATTAGAGCAGCGGGCGCAGCGGGCCGACGGATGTGAGGGACAGCAGCGACCCTGATAGGACTCTTCAAGCATCAGACAGTGCAGGGAGCCGGAAACGAAGGCGAGCACGCGGGAGGCGGGTGTCATGTGCCGCGGGCCGCGAGAAACCCTGTCTTGGATCATCTCCTACCCACCCTAGCGGCACACTCCCTGCCGCCGCACGTCAAACCAGCGGCGGTAGGGAGTGTGCCCGATGGCTTTACCCCCCTGAAGTGTAGGAGTCCGGAGCCCGCTGTAACAGCATAAAATGGCCCATGCCACGGTCGACCCGATCGACATGGTTTCTCCGATTTTTCCTTCGGCACCTCCTTTTCCCCTTACTTGCGGTCGTTCCGCTCCACCGCCTTCATCCACAGGTTGCTAACATGATCGCTCCGCTCCCGCCAGCTGTCCTCCTGCAGACATACGGGATGCCGAAAACACCCCCCGGATGCGGATGCGGATGCGGAGGCCAGTGAAAACCAAGCGATAGGATTTATCGGATGGCAGAAGAGGAAGGCCAGCCAGCGCGGACAGACAAGCCAGTTGTGGGATTTATTGTACACCAGTGTGTATGTGTGTGTGTGTGCGTGTGTGTGCGTGTGTTTCGGTGGTTGGAGACGAAGTGGAAAAGCCGTGTCATTCGATTGTCCTGTCATCTACTTGTTGGTACACCAGCAGAGGTCGAGCTACCACCAACAGGACACCCTCCAGACCCCTTCCCCAGAGGCTGTGCCCGATACCACCGTGACCCCGGACCCGACAACGCGCTACACGAGTTCAGTACATCAGAGCGAACTAAGGAATACATGAGAGTGTAAAAGAACAGCACCACGCAGACGACGACAAGAACAACAACAACAACAATGACAAGACAGGACAGATCCCGCTCAGCCAAACACGCCGCACCTTGAGCTTCTGGACCTCCGCAGCGATTTCCTCCAGTGGCAGATCGGGAGGAATGTAGATCGCCTCAACTGGTTTGCTTCCCCCGTCCTCAGCTGCTTGCTGGGAAGTCTTGTCGTCATCCTCCTCGCCCTTGCCGTCCGGCCAGAACTGCCACCACGGCTTGCCGCCACTGGCGGCACCGTCCGACGACGGCTCGCCGCTCTTAGACGAAGAAGCGGCAGCCGCCCCGACAGCACCCGCATCGCTATCACCGGCAGCGGCAGCGTCTTGCAGCTTGGCGGCGCCGCCCTTTGGCACCCAGAATTGCCACCACGGGTGGTCATCACCGGCAGCAGCAGCGGTACGGTCCGCGCCGGCCGCATGCGCGGTGCTTGGGCCGTCATCCTCTTCACCCCCTGCGTGGTGCTGTGGCTGGCCCCCCCCACCGCCGTACCGGGGTAACCGTGACACGATCGCCACCAGCCAATTCTCGTCACCGCCGCCGTCGACAGCTGTGCGATCCTTCTCTGCCGCTTCTCTTTGACCGCCACCGTCCGCACGTTTTTCCTGAGCTGAGGGCAGCTGCGGCGGCTTCTGGCTAAGAGACTCCAGCGCCTTCTCAATGGCAGTGGCTGTCAAGGATTGCGCCGCCGCCGTCAGCTGCGCCAGTGTATTCAGGATGGAGCCAGTATCGCCGCCACCGCCATCACCGCTTGCGTCGGCAGTAGTCTGACCTTGCACCTTCTGTGTACCGCTGCGGCTCTGGCCGGAAGGCGGAATAGGTGTCAGCACCTCAGCGGACACGTCAATTGGCACTACCTCAATAGCGTGCTGCAGCGACTGGAGCTGCCGCTGACTTGACGATGCTGTTGATGGGGACTGCCCCATGGCTGCACCGCCAGGTTTGTGGGGAGGCTCAAGGATCTGCACCCTTACAGGTTCGGACGGAGACGCATCATCGCCGCCATGGTGGCTCCCATTGCTACTGCCGCCACCGCCATCACTGCCTAAGCTAGAATGCCGCCGCCGCCACCGGCTGCCGGCAGCCACGCCGCCGCCACCGGCAACCTCATACGTGTGTTGACCGTACGAATGGCCATTACCATCAATCGGGTGAGGCTCCTTCACCGCCGCTGCTGGGGGCCGCTCCAACACGGCCGTCGCTGCCCGCCCCGGCTGATTGGCTGCTGCTGCTGCCGCTGCTGCCGTCGCCGCGGCCGCTGTCGCCGCGTGCGCTCTCATCTGCTGCTCATCTGTCAATGCAATAAGCTGGGATCCATCATTCGCGCCACCGCCCACATCCTGCACCGCCACCGCCGCTGTCCGCATCCACCGCCCGGACGATGTCGCCGCCACACCACTCACCGACGTCGCAACAAGTGGCGGTGGTGGCGCAAAACCAACATGCCCATTACCCTCACCTACACCCCTCCCATCATCACGTTGGCCTCCTGCCTCAGCGCCTTCCAAGCTTCCCCCAGCGACGGCCGCCGCTACTGGTAAGACCATCGCTGGGCTCGTCAAAGCTGCCGCCGCGTGCTCACGATCCTTCGCGGCAGCGATGGAGGTGGAGGAAGATGCGGCTGAGGGATACGCTGCCCGCGGCGGCGGCACCGAAGCCGCCGTGGATGTTGCTTTCGCTGGGAGCTGCTTTGGCGGCGCTGTTGGCGGCGGTAACGCCACCATGGGCTGCTGTTGCTGTTGTTGCTGCTGCTGCTGCTGCTGGGCGATCATCGATGCACCCTGGTCTACTGCACCCTTGGCGGCCCCAGCCGCAGCGACAGCGGCCTCCTGTGCGGCTTTTGCAGCGCGTGCTGCGGCTCGTGCCGCCGCAGCCCGTGTCATCGCAATTGCCGACATTGCGGCGGAGGCCGCGACAGCGGCCCGGCTGCTTGCGGCGGCGGCGCTGCGGATATCGGTGATGGGCGCCTGCGCTGCCGCTTGCTTGGAAAAGTTTTCGGACTCACGATAGCCTGAATCTTGCTCGTCATCATCAAAAGCCTGAGCAAGTGCATAGAAGATAGGACAACCCAGGAAGCCACAGCGCGTGAGGCCGCCATCACAAACGGCTTGGAGGAGTGGTGGGGTTTATATAGAATGCGTGTGTATGTGGGGAGCAGAGTGTAAAAACGGAGTACGAAGGGCCGGGAGGGGAGGGAACTCGAAAGAATCACGGACTCTCGGCCACAGGAACCCATGGGTCGGAGGAGGACGGAGCGATCGGCTTACAGGCTGCCAAAAACATGGGCGTACGCGTGTGTATGTGTGTGTATGTGTGTGTATGTGTGCACGCGCACGCTTTTTAAATACCGCGGCAATCTGTTCCCAGGACATGCAGCGAATGCACCATTTGCCCCACACCATTGGGCCACATGACTTCCGGTTCGCGTACCTTATACGACAGCTCGACCAGGACATCCCCTGTGGGTACGGGCTCGCTGCTACTAATGCCGTATGAGGCGACAGGCGGCTGCATCGGCACCCACATGGTCACCTTGCCACCCTCCTGCGCGGTGCAGAATCACGGGAATAGAAAAGGGAAAAAGAGGACAGGAAAGAACCCAGTAAGAGCCGGCGAGAGCACGAGGAGGAGAAGGATGGGAGGACGAGCTGCCAACCCCAGCAGCACCAAAACCCATTCTCAGCTGCGGCGCGTCGCAGTGTTCTGCAGTATCCCTCCCCACTCGAGCGCTCTCCTCATTCCCCCACCGCCCGCCCGCGTTTTCTCCCTCCCCTTTCCCCTCTGCCATGGCTATACATGTCCAGAGAAGTACTTAGCCACCTGGTGACTTCACCCTCCACCTTCCCTTTCACTCCACGCCCCGCGAGTCTGCGAGGATTTCTTGCCGTTCTTCTCACCGCCGCATGTTGCGCCACCATCACGTCTGCCAGCTTGATGGAGGCCCTGCCCACCTCCGTGCGGCCCGTTAGGTGGCTGTCCTTGACGAGCATCTCCAGAACCTGGCGGACAGGAGCCCGGGAGGACAGGTACAGGTGCGAGGATCAGCATGTGGGTCGCACCAGTGCAGCGAATGGCCGGTGGAGCGAGGGAGGGCTGGCGAGACGATAAACGCGGAAGCTGAAGCCCACAGAGCTGGGATGAGGGCTACTGGGGCTATGTTTGGCAAAACGGGCTTGGCACCGGAAAGCCGAAGAAACGGCGGGCTCATTCCCTCCCCTCAAGTCGCGGTTGCGGTTTTTCTGCTACGGTTCTCCTTCTCCTTCTCTTTCTCTACCCTCCACTACCTGCTCTTCGTCGCCCTTGGGAGTATGCACACACACACACACACACACACACACACACACCACTTACACACATACACCAACACACACTCGCCCTTTCCCCGGACCCTTCCCCCCTAGTCATTCACAGCAGACACATACAGCGTTCGGATCCGAAGGGGCTACGAACCTGAACCTCCGGGTCCTCCACCAGGAACTGGAATTCCTGGTTCCACACGGGCGCGCGGTGGCGACCCGGGTGGCTAGTGTCCCCCTCGCGACGGCTCTGGACAGCCTGGGGTGTGCGCCAAAAAGGGGAAGGAGCGTACAATCGTCTACTTCAAAAAATACGATCAGGGTGGGGTAAAAGTAGCCCCCCTCTCTATGCGTCCTCATGGCCAGCCGCCCTCCTGCCTGACCCCCTCTAAAGACTCACTTGCTCTCCCAGCACCAGCCGTACGTAGGGGTTGCTCTGGCCCGGGAAGCCCCAGACCGGCAGGTCGCGGGCCTCACGCAGCGTCACACTTAGCTCACCCTGCATGGGGTGAAAGCAGGCGGGTTCGGCTTCGACTTGGGAGCTCTGGGGGGCATTGGGCCTTGACGAAGCCATCCTACTGGACCTAAGACCACTCCCTCTGCGGAGGAGATCCAGTGCTGAGGCATGAGAAGACCTCAAGTGGCTGGTGGTTGTAGAAACACCCAAGTCAGGGGGCCCTTGGATATTCAAATGAGGTTTCGTACGGCGGGTTGAGGATCAGAGAAAAATAGCCGGGAGTAGGATATGACCAAGTACCGCATTATGGAGGGAGAGAGAGAGGGGGAGAGAGAGGGGGAGAGAGAGGGGAGAGAGAGGGGAGAGAGAGGGGGAGAGAGAGGGGAGAGAGAGGGGGAGAGAGAGGGGGAGAGAGAGGGGGAGAGAGAGGGGAGAGAGAGGGGAGGGAGAGAGGGAGGGAGAGAGGGAGAGAGGGAGAGGGAGGGAGAGAGGGAGAGGGAGGGAGAGGGAGGGAGAGGGAGGAGAGAGAGGGGGAGAGAGAGGGGGAGAGAGAGGGGGAGGGAGAGAGGGAGGGAGAGAGGGAGGGAGAGAGGGAGGGAGAGAGGGAGGGAGAGAGGGAGAGGGAGGGAGAGAGGGAGAGGGAGGGAGAGAGAGGGGCGCTGGGAGCACCACATTTATAACTTCCAGCGTTATAACGGAGGGCCAACTCACAGCCACCCAGGAGGATCTGCAGCGCTCGGCTCCCGCCTCCCCAGGCTCCCCATTCCTACCTTGAATGCCTCCGGCAGCGTCACGCCACCAGCAGGGGTCTGCGGACCCAGGGGCAGTGCGGCCAGAAGTGCGGCCTCCACAGCGTCCGCCTGGTGAACGTGTGCATGGCATGGGTTTCGTCCCGCGATTAAACAGCGCGCTGGGCACGCAGCAGGATACTGGGCACAGATGCCACAACGAGCTCATGGCACGACGCTGTCCCCGCGACAGCCTACTGCAGTACCTACGATGCCGAGTCCGCCGCACACCATGTAGCCCGCCGTGCAGTCGCCATCACAAGGGATGAGGTACACGGTGGCCTGCGGCCCGCTGCCCTGTGGTGCCCTTCGCCCTTCCTGGCTGCCACCAAGATCTCTCAACAGCTCCAGTGTCCATTCGACTTAACCCTCGCGTCCATTCAGGTATATGGTTCCCTCCCCTATAGTTCGATTATTCGTTTTGAGCTATTTCCCAACTTGTGATAACACACACCCGCCGCCCCTGGAGCCCGTGGAGCCTAACAAGGGGTGGACTCACCTGCAGCACCGCGCTTGCCACAGCTCGCATGATAGTGTCCCGCCCCACCGCCGCCTCCGCAATCGTCGTCACCGACGGCGGAATATTGATCTCCAGCCGTTGCGGCAGCACCATCAACGCCGGCAAATCCACTGTCAAGAGCTTCCGCAGGTAGTTTTGCACGACTGGCACCCGCATCAGCCGTACACGATTGTACGGCGACAACTGGACCTTCACATTTGGCGGCCCCACGAACGCCAGGCTGATGGTGCCGATCCAGGGGCACATGGGGGCCAACCGCAGCTTCAGCCACATTTGACACTCCAGGTCGAGATCGGAGACCAGGACCGGTACTTTGAAGCGCCAGCGCCCCTCTCCCAGCTCCAACATTAGCAGCATGCGGGCGCCGCCCGTGTAGCGGAGATCCACGACCCCGTTGAGGTCAGAGTCCTGATGAACGTCACGGAACGGAGTGAAGCGCGTGTGCGAGTATTTGAAAAACAGTCCTTTGTGTCTGGGTATGTTGGATCAAAGAACGAGTTGGAATTCATGATAATCGGCATGCGTAGGACCCAGGGGATACATGCCTCCGGGATGATGTGGGGGATGGCGGACGGGATGGCCTGGATGATGATGATGAACCTGCATGGGCCACAGCAGCAAGCCTGCCGGGAAGGGAAGAGAAGCTTCGTTGCGCAGAGGGGGAGGTGCTGCGACAAGGACTAAGGATGGACCGTCGAAGAGCTGGGGGACTGCTTTATCGTCCGCTCGGCAACGGATCCGGCTCATGCTGAAGCCAGGTCACCGCACAACAGACCAAGATGTAGACCTCCCTCGCATAGACCTCCCGCCACGGGCCGTGCAGCCTCTTCTGCCTACTTTCCAGCCCATATGTATGCCCTTCCCACTCCCCACGGTAAACTTACGCCTGTACACCACTCACCTTTCGGCTGTTCCTTCGTCGCATATTTGAAAAATACGGCGCTTCGTGATCCAGCGTCAGCTCAACAACCCGCAGGCGACAAAGCCAGCGAGGAACGGAGCCGTCCTTCACCTGAGGGTTCCGCCAGGAGGAAACAAACCCGCAAGCCAACGGAACTTAAGACTTAGGGTTTAAGACTACTACGCGGACGGACAGCAAGCAAGCCAAGCCACAGGTACATACATGCGGAAAACCTTCGGGGCTGCTACGCTGTCTCGCTACGCGCAAAAGCATCAACACCTGCCCCTCGCCTTGGCCGCGGCGTGCCTTCTTGAACCGTTGCGCAGGTGCAGTGCTGTTCGCCCGTCGTGCATGGTTCGTAAGCTGGGATTTAGTTCCTTTGGAGCGTGTGAGTGCGTGTGAGCGGGAGAGGGAGTGGCAGTGGCAGTGGCAGTGTGGGGTAACGTCCAAGCGCACTCGCTTCCAATCCGCTGCTTACCAGGCCGTCGAACACGGGCTGCAGCAGATCGATGATCCATCGCTCCAGCCCGCGCTGATACACCCGCCACACCTTCCGCCAGCACATATTGACCCACTCGACGCTCTCCCCAGGATCCGACCCCGGCCCTGGCGGCAGTGGCAGCTGTAGCGACCCCAGTGCACCTACGGTTGCTGCCGGCCCCGCAGCGCCTGCTCCGGCGCTGCCGGTCGACGCTGTGGCCCCCTGGCCGAACCCGTCCATCGTTCCCAACGGTGTGCTTCCAGGCGAGTTTCCCGTCCCCCCCCCTCCCAAGAACGCAGATCTCCCGGCTGCGGCTGCAGCGGCGGCACTGGGGCCGCCATCTGCGCCTTCGCTACTGCTGCCCATGTCGAAATCGCCAGCACGGCCAGATGAGGTCCGACTCGCGGCGCCTTTGAAAACATCAGCATTCGAGCGGCCGTATGGCCGCCTTACTGCGGCGCCCTCGTCATGCTTGCCGCTGATGCTGGCTCTGCTGCCGCTACTGCGCCGTAGGTCTAGCAGGTCAATGAGCTGTTTTGTCCAGCGCTGACGCTGCAGCCAGCGACCCACAAGCTGAAATGCAACCGTCAGAAGGATGCCGAGAGCGACGCCGCCGGCGCCCACCCTACAGGCATAAAACGCACAGGACGGCGGGATAAGCAAATGGCGGGAGAGCAATGCATCGGCCTTGCAAAGATAACAAGGACCCAAGATACGCGACAGTGGTTACGCTCAGCAGCCGCGCCACCCTAAAATCATCCCGCTGACATTACGCGTCGGGGCGCGCCCCCATTTTTGTAGAGCGGCAGCAACAGCGGATGCAGAAACAGTACCTCAAGGCCTTCTAGGTCAGACCCAGCCTTTACAGTTGGTGCATCCTCAACCCAAGCCATGCAGCCAAACGTTCACTCAAAGTTCACAGCCAGACGAAGTTCACGCGGCTTCAAGCGCAATCCTATCGCAGTGACATGGCTCAACTCAACCCAAACCCAGCCAGGCTTTTACTGCCACGCACCGCACGGGACCATCTCTGCCGACACCAACCCCGCCTCCCTGTTCTCCCCATGCCATGTGGACCTTCAGGAAATGAACACGTATAACCCACCCGGTGCGCGCCGGAAACTTTGTGGCTGATGCCACTGGCGTCGTGGGCACCAGCCGCTGCCCCAACTGCCTAGGTACATCGCGTTGCTGCCGCAACCGAAGGTGCTCGTAGTGCGGACCCGCAAGTGGCCGTTGTTGGCCCTCACTATTGCTATGGTTGTCATCTGCCGCCACTGATGTAGACTGCAGCTGCTCCGTATCACGAACCGCCGTAGGGCAGCAGGCAATCGACTCGGCATCGGACCAGGAGCCCGTAAGGACCTATAAGGCATCACACCACCTTACTGAGAGCCCGCCCTACTAACAACCTCGATGCGTTGACCCTCCCATAAAGCAACCTTCATATTTCCGTTATCCCAATTGGCCAAAGTGCCTGGAGCCAAGATTTTCCCAGCAAGATTGGACGAATTCTAGACAAGAACAAATTTTAAAAAGCTCAATGAGAGCCTAAGTTGCTTAAGGCTCAACGCAGCTCGTGACGTGGTTCAGGCGGCGCCAAGTTAACACCAGGCAAATAAATCAGCTTTCTAACCTCAGAAAAACCAATTGTCGCAGAAGGGCAGACAAGGCGTCGCCGCAAGCAGCGCAACCTCAGGAAGCTGTTGCCACGCAAGGAAGCCCCTGGCATCTGCAAAGTTGTCACCTGTAGGGGCACCAAAATGCTCTACAATGATAAACATCACTGGACCTATGGGGCTTGGCATACCCGGACCGGGCCTGCTGACGCAACACAACGCGTGACTTGCAAGCAACAAAAGTTTATCCGTTCCACTAAGACACCCCTTATTTCAAATCAGGATTCCATCACCTACCGTGCGCCTTAGGCCGCCGGCACAACCCAGGGGCCGCTGCGACCCCATCCTATCGAGGACGACCGCTCTTCGCCGCAAAAGTGAGCAGTTTTAGCAAATAAAATTTAACATATTACGGCTGTTGACAGGTAGGCGCTCCGGAAGCTTTTAACTTTGCGCTTACTAGTCGGAGTAGCGAACCCTCCTGTCGCGTGTCGATTCGATGACACGTTACAAATCCATGCAAGATCAATTTGAGCAGATAGAAATAAGCACAACAAATGGATTTTCATAAAGACGTCATGTTTGAAGGTGCCCCACGGGCGAACGATGCTCGCATGGAGGTGCACGACAGTTGCTTTCCCTTTTCCGTAACATGCATTACGGAAACGATCCACAGCTGTTCAATCCTTACCGAATGTTAATGATGATTCTTAAAAATTGATCCAAGAAGCTGACCTACGAGACCAAAGTGCCAGAACTTGCTCCACGTTGGGGTTCACTTTGTACCAGTCTTGGAATATCGAATCTGTACGTATTTCGTGACTTCGAGTGCCCGTGCCTAGTCTCGATCAACAGCGACAGTTGTTGATAGATAACAAGCCGTGTTAAGTACAGCCAAATGTCGGGAAATCCTCTGCAACGGCCTCTCTGTGAAAGCAATCAGGTCAGTCCGTGAAGGAAAGGTTGGCGCGATTTGGTGACTGTTACCGACCGACAGCGGGCTGCGTGGGCCAGGAGAAGACGCCTTGTGTACGGCGTGTCGTTAGCGGCGTATTACATTTACCCGGTCATTTTATTGACACGCGTCGACGATGCTTATTAAAGTTCACAGGCAGGCACTCCTACGCCGGTAAACTAATTAGGGTACCGATTTTGCAACAGCTCAGCCGATGGCCTAATATGCCTTTAGGCCTTACTCGCGCACCCAAGCCGCGCTGGGGGCTCCGGTTCCCCACAGCACTGCTTGGCTTATAACGAGTGCAGAAAGTCGTTTCGCCTATATCTCGTCCCACAAACCGCCAAAACCGCAAAATTCAATTGTCCCGTCGGCGTCTTCGACCTCCTTCGTTGGGTGTCTCTGTCCATCGCCTCTCCCCCCTACATCTCCGTCTTTTTCTGATGCACATAATGATGAACATAAACACTTTCCTTCTCTTCTTCTTCTTCCAACTTCCCGTAAAATCTGTACTTTTTTCCATGACTCCTGCCAGCTGCCATCCGCTGCCGAATTCCCTTGCCTCTTATTTGTATACGCCAGGCGGCACAGGATGCCAACCCTGACGGCGTGGTCCTTAATGTCCGCGGAACCGTCCCGGAAAACACCTGTTGCGGCATCGAGCTCCAGGCGCCTCCCACCGTGGGCCCGTTCCTCAAGTTCTGGGGGCTGAAACGAGCTTCGGCATGCTCCGGGCAGGCTAACGGGTCAGGGGCAGCCGCAGCCGCGCCGGAGGCAGGGGCAGCCGCAGCCGCGCCGGAGGCAGGGGCAGCCGCAGCCGCGCCGGCAGGGGCTCCTCGCGTGTGGCTGGGTTCCCTGCTGCTGGTGACGAAGGTACGTCCTCCCCCGGATACGGTGGCGCTCATCGGGCAATTGGATAGATAACCCTAAGCAAGGGATATGGGTGCAGCTTAAACAGGCAATGGGCACAGGGGGCCTCCGTGGTAAGGG
The DNA here is from genome assembly GCA_019650235.1 of Volvox reticuliferus. Taxonomy (NCBI): domain Eukaryota; kingdom Viridiplantae; phylum Chlorophyta; class Chlorophyceae; order Chlamydomonadales; family Volvocaceae; genus Volvox; species Volvox reticuliferus. The sequence goes on from BNCP01000022.1 coordinate 908,463, forward strand.
GTGACAAGACGGATACACACCCAACCAGCGAATCTTCTGCCCGCCCAAACCAGCAGCAGAGGGAGACCGCACGGATACACCGGAAATGGTCTGGGTTTGCGTAAGCCCGGTCCTGAGCCACTGCTGCTTGTCGCTGCCCCAGCTGCGCCGCGCATCGCAGCACGCTCTGACGTTATGGACGCCGTCGCATCGTGGTATTGACGCAGGGATTGACGACACGTGACCTAACATGCGTGCCTTGCACTTGCACTTGCACTCGCAGGCAAAAATTGGAGAAGTTGCGGTTGCGCTGAAGGTAGAACTCGGTAGCTCGGAGGGAATGAAGGGTGCCGGGGAACGGCAAGGCAAGGAGGCCGAATGGCGACGCGCTGCGGCCCGCGGATTCCGAACTGCTGAGGGCGAAGCAAACACAGCGGGGTCTGATGGACCTGCAGATAGGCCCCGGCTACACCCTCTTCTCAATGCACAGCACATCTGCGGACTCCTGGGATTGGGCCGTGTGTGATCTTTTCCCGCTCCCCCTCACCACCATTGCCGACTGTACCGCACTTGAGGGTATTTTGTGGTTCTCGATTGCAGTGGCAGGTCTCGTGTATTCGCCCTCCCCCTCCTCCCCCTCCCCCTCCCCCTCACTTGATCGTCGTTACCCCCGTGACCAAGCACATGCAGGACGGCTCTCTGGGATCTGTGCTGGGGCCGGAGCAGCTGGATTCCTTCGATGGCTGGGTGGCGCTGAGGTTTCGCCTTCAGGTTCCCGTGCCGGAACGAGATACGAAGGTATGCAAGGATTGAGCACCAGGGACATATACATACATGTATGCATACATACACACATATGCACGCATTCGCACTCGCCATACCGTGACCGTCTCACGCGGATGTCATGATGCGTTGGGGGTCTGTCTCTTCCCTTAACCGCTGCCATGAGTGAGTGGCGAATGATTGGTTGGATGAGAGGTGGGTTCCTGGCGTCCGCCAAAGTAAAGCGAGGCTGGGGCCGTTTTGTTCGCCAGCGGGTGGCCCGTACAAGACGACACGACATAAAACGTAACGGTCAAACACACAGGGGCTCGTGGCCCCGGACCGGTTGCCTTTGTTTTCTGTTCAGGTGTACTACTCGGTCACCGTTTGCAACGAGGCGCTACAGGCTCCCAAGGACGGCTTCTGCTTTCACGTGGCAGGTACGCTGCGCAGGGACGGTGTGGAGCTTTGGAGGGGGCGGGGTTTTCCCCACCCACGACCCACCCACCCCGATGTTTATCAGGATTTGCTCGGTGTGACCTGTCACAATACACCCCTGCACCCCTAGTGTTAGCTTCCATTCCTAGGGAGAAAAAAGAAAGTCAAGAAAGGCTTCATCACAAGCTGTTTCACACGGGGGAGAGCTTTCCTTGTAATATGTGATCAACAACGGCCTCAACACACAGGCCTCAGGAGTGAAGGAGAAATGATATGGTGTTCTCCGGTGGTGGGGTTTGTGAGGGTGGAGTGAGGGTCTCTTTCGTATATAACCATCCACCACGTTGCCATTGGTCAGGGCACTGGCAGACACTGTCCGCCGCAGCCAGCTGCCTGGGGGGGGGAAACAGTAGGACCGATCCACATCCGGGACGATCTCTGCAGTACCGCACTCATGTTGCCGGTATGGGTCCGGCTGTGCCTCCGCGCTGTCTCACCCCATCCTCTGCGGATTGCCTGTCTGCGGGGCGCTTTGCTGTGCCACATCCCCGAACCCCCAGGCACGTCTAGCAAGGCCCACTGGGGCTTCTACAGCTGCGCCGGCTTCACACCGGATGTGCCGCCCGAGCACCGGGAGGGCAAATGGGGGGGCATCACGCCGTTGTGGAACGACGTACTGGCCGTACACAACACGGTATGGGTATGAGGCTTACGCGGGCGTGGAATGAGGTGGTGGGGTGGGGTGGGCGAGAGCGTGGTATTGTGCCAGACCGCACTCTCAGCAGAGATGGGGATGAGGAGGATGGGGTTCAATGCAACAACAGCCCCAGTGCCACACAGCCGCCATTTCGTCCCATATGGAGCCGTCTTGGTCAACGACAGCTCGACAGCTCGCCAGACTTATTCTCCGCGACCATACCTCTTAGAACCGTAGGCAACCCCCTGCGTATTTGAAAAACACTATAAGATGCTTGCATCTTTGCATCCCGCCTAAAGACTCGTGGCAACACCCTGACTGTCATCTGCCGCCCTGATGTGCCTCGTCCCCCCCATTCTGTCCACGTCGCCGCCCCGGCCTCCGCGCCTCCGGCATGCTTGATGCCGCGCGATGTCTACCAAACCCTACGCACGTCCCCGCGTAATGTCTATGTCTACGCCTATGCGGTATTCACAAAATCGAAGGCCCCATTGCACTTCCTGGTCGGCGGTGGGGACCAGCTGTACTGCGACGACGTGTGGACGGTACGCGCGTGCGCGTGCGCGCGCGCGCGCGCGTGTGTGTCTATGTGTGTGTGTGTTGGGAGGGGGGAGCCGTCCCTAGGGGCCGGAAGTAGGTGGGTGGGGTTTGTGCCTTCGTCGTGAGGACAGTATCCGCTACGTGGGGGAGGGATGGGTGGGCCGGGGGAAAATGGATACGGCGAGGGTGGGAGCAGGGGGCGGGCAGTGTTGTAAGCGAGTTAGTTGTTGCTGCTGGCTTTCGCGTGGTTCAATCGCACAAGGCATGTGTGTACACGTGTCAATTGGGGGGGTGGGGGTGGATCGGGGGGTGGGCTGCGTAACCCGCTGTAGGAAGGTTTGGGGCCTCTTGGTGTAGCGGCTCCTCCGCCTTCTTTTCACCGTCATCGCCCCTCGAGTTGTTATCCACTGGAGCTGCCACAAATGCTCTCTCGACATGGCGCCTTCGGCCGCAAAACCCTCAGCCGCGTCTGTACTTCGATAATACTTTTATGACGACTCCTCATCAGCCTCCTGCAGCCTCCTGCAGCCTCCTGCAGCCTCCTGCTGGGGCAGAGCGACCTGCACGACAGCCGCCCGACCCCGCCTCCGGCCTGTTCGTACCTCACCCCATTAATACACTCACGCTTGTGGCAACCCGTGTCCTTGTCCCTCCCCCACGAAGTCCCTCCGTTGTTTGGTACACTGGACGCAGCCTGTAAGCCGCTCTTCTCTTCTACCCCCCCCTTTCTTCACCCCTAACACCCGCATCTGCATCCGCATTCGAAGTCCTCTCCACCTGCCCTTCCGTTCCACACGAGCGGCGCTCGTCCTCCTCGTTGACCTTGCTGCCATCATATGTTAAGCTTAAGTTATCACTTCTTCCACTCACAACTTGATTTACCGCCGCCTGGACACGGTTCCCGCCTGGCTTCCCATCCAATGCAACGGAGTCCGAAATGTTGACACTGGCGCCTTCTACCCGCCCTGCCGTCTTTCCTACTCCTACACGCTCAGCTGCCCACATTGCAAGGTTTCCTGAAATTGCCCCGGAAAACTCAAGATGAGCGAGTGAGGAGGAGCATGGAGCCTTACACGGAGGGCATGAAGGCCGAAGTGGACGCCTATTACTTCCACCACTACTGCTGCCACTTCTCGCAGCCTCCCATCGCCGACGTGTACGCCCTCGTACCGCAGGTACTACCCGGATACGAACCAAAACCCACCCGTGCTGATCGTGCCCGTTGGACGTGTGTCTTGTGGACAGCGTACTGCCGCCATAGTGCCGTACTATCACCCGGGGCTTCTTAAGGAGTATTGGTATTGCCGCACTCGAGACCAAAACACCGGAACGCCGGAACGCCGTTCTGCCCTCACATCCTCGCTCAATCCAGCTCATACTTCGTTGTGCTAGTAACGTGGCGTGTTTTCAACTGTTCGCCCGGTAGATGTTAGATGTTTGTTGGACGGCTAGCTGGTTATTGTTTGGATCCTGGATTCAACATGTGGATCGAAATCAGGTATTTGCACTCTCCGCCTTGCCCACCCCTTCTTCATCTCATGGTGGGTTTTCGTCACTATCCCCCCTCCCGCCCCCACCCGTCCGCAAACTTCCCACGCGCCGTAGGTCATGACCTGGGACGACCATGACATCTTCGACGGTTGGGGCTCCTATGCGCCGTACCTTCAGGACTCCGTGGTGTTCCAGGGGGTGTTCGCCAGCGCGCTGCGCTGGTACTGCGTCTTCCAGCAGCACTGCAAGTGTGTATCAGATGGGGGGGCGCGCAACGCATCAAAGATGCCTCGAACTGTTCATCGTTCGAAGAAAAATAGAACACTGTCGCATGTCTGTCTGTCTGTCCGTCTGTGTGTATGTATGTGTGTATGTGTGTAATGCCATCTCGTGCGGTTCATCACATGCGCACTCGTGGTGTGTGAGCTCATGTCTGTATGTGTGTGAGCGCGTGCCTCTCTGTCCTCTTGCGCCGGCGGAGGATTGGCTGAAGGATCGCGGCATACAAATACTCCCTATTCCACACGCACATCGCACCTCCTCACAATGGTACCCACCCGCTACCCTACCAACCCTGTCCCGGCGCTCCCAACCGCGCCTTAAAGGGTTGAAAAGAAGCTGCCGGTGGCTGTCTACGAGGTGGACGGACGCACGGCCATAGTCGCGTGTGACATGCGCCACCAGCGGCGGCCGGATGAGATCGTGCCCCTGGAGCACTACATGAAGCTCTCCATGCTGTGCACGCAGCTGCCAGAGGTAAGCAAGTGCGTGCTGGGCATAAGGGACTGCAGAAGGACTGCGAGATGGCTTCAATTTAAGTCATGTCTGGAAGTAAAGGTCTTCACAACTCGTCACAGCTGCGCGCGGGCCTCCCTTTGACTTTGCTTAACACCCGGCACCCGACGCTTATGACGTGATTTGCTTAATTAGGCCCGCCCTGATCATGCGCCCCTCGTGCCCCTGGATCCCTTCCTCTAAAGGAGATTGAGCACGTGGTGTTCGTGAGTACCGTGCCGGTGGTGTACCCGCACGTGAAGGTAGCTCGCACTGTCCTCAACCTGCTGAAGAACGGGCTGCTGCGGTGTCTGCTGGGATCCCTTGGTGAGCCGCGAGCCGGGCGGCCATGGACTCATGGCCAGTTCAGTTTCAACGCTGTCTTCATGTCCGATGTCGGATGTTGGGTGCATCGGCATCAGCATCGGCATCGGCATCGGCATCGGAACGTGACGATGAGGATGCTGTTGCGGCATGTAGGGGAATAAGGGTACTTCATTTGACTGCGTCCTTCTCCTTCTTTCCCCTTACCCTTCTCGTCCCTCCTCTTACGCTGTCATGAGGATTACCGGTCTTATTATCCCCACATCTTTTTTCTTGACGCCCAAATTTGAAAATGTTGAGGTTGCGGGGGAACCTTGGGTTGATAAACGCTCTGCTCTTTAGGGCGAATGGTTCCTTGCCGCGCCGCATCCACACGTTCGTTCGCAGGCGCCAAACAGCTCAACCAGTTCGGTGAACCGGAGCTGATGGATGACCTTGACGACCACTGGTCGGCGCCCGAGTAAGTAGGGGGGATCATCTGGAGCACTGGACTGGAGCCCATGACCGTACTGACACGTGACCACCGTATACGCTGGGGCGAGGGGGAGCATAGCCGATACGGATACGGGATTTTGCCGTTCATCAACAGCACGACTGGGAGTCAAGACGCAGGGGTCGGGGCCCCGGCGGCACCCCATGAACACAAAAATACCCGCCGTGTCCTAATTAGGCCACATCAAAATCCCGCCATATGTCCTAACCTAGCCTCGCACAATACCGGAACCAGGACAAAACCTGAAAGAACCGCAGCATCCCAGCTAGTTGTTCCCGACCTGCGTGGCAGGCTCCATCTCCTGATCGCGCGACTCCCACCCAGGGTTGAAGCAACAACCCTTCACGCGTGATTGGTAACCTACATGGTGAGCGAAAATTGCAACTTGGGCGCACATTTTAAACTGTCAACTTCTGGCACCCTTATATCTCTCCGACGTCTGCCTGCCTGGCCGGTCCCTCCACACAGCCACCGCGACGAACGGCGCTTCTTGATTGAAATCCTGCAAATGCTGTCCAAGTATCGCGGCTGCCGGGTGACGCTGCTGTCGGGGGATGTGCACGTCTGCGGTGCGGGGAAGCTTATCAGCTATCCAGAACCTTCTGAAGAGATGCTGCGCCATGATTTTAGGTGCGAACGAAAATTCGAGCGGGGGGAGGACATTATCCGAAACCAACCTCCAGCTCCAACCTAGCACAGACACGAGACCTAGAGTGCGGTGTTCATCGGACACCACACCACACCAGCATGTGCTGCTACTGCTGTTGCTTTCCCCGCCCTGCCTGCGTCGTCCGGGGGCACACGGAAACATGTCCCCAGATTTCTCAACCCCTTGAACCTCGGAGGTCGGCCTGTTTTGGGCGCAAGTTGTGATCGTTCGAGTGCGCCTCACACCTATAATGTACACAAACATGCGTTTCTCCCTCCGCGGTGCAGGTACATGCCCCAGGTGATCAGCTCCGCGATCAGCAACCCGCCGCCGCCCGGGGGCCTGATCACCATGCTGGACTTCTGCAGCCATGGGGGCCGCATTAACCGAGCGACTCGCCACACGATGACGCGGGAGCTCAGGTGGGCTCCCGGCAAGAGATCCTTCCCACAAAAGATCCTTCAGGGCCCTCGTTTTGCTATGGGTTCATGGCGGCCCCGCTTGCTCTGCTGGTGCTACTACTAGCAGTAGCACCAGCAGCACCACCACCACCAGCAGTGGCGACTGAAGTCGCTGCGGTGGCTGCAGCGGCTGTGACGGAAAGTAATATAGCACCATTTCTGTGTTGCTGCTGCTTCTGTTGCTGCTGGGGTTGAAATAAATTCAAGTCGTCGTGGTTGCCTGGGTGTGCGCTGGGTTTCCTGAAAGGGCTGCTAATCAGCTGCTGCTGCTGCTGCTGTACGATGCTTTGCCTAGTTGGGCCGTTGAGACCGAAGGGTGTATGGGAGCGGGGAGTTATCCCTGAGGCCTGTGTGCAGACCTAAGATGAGAATCCGCATGACATCATATCCAATCAGCAGAATCAGCAAAGAGAAGAGAGACTCGAGTCACAGGGTCTGGCTCCTTGTGCATCTATCTTGCCGCTATACCTCTTTCGAGGTCAGCCAGCTCGCTTACTGCATCACCTCACTTTCTTCCTCGCGACTTTCTTCCTGGCCACCATTTTCCCGTCGCCATGTTCCGAATGCGCCGCTCAGGACACGCACGGGCGTGAGGGTCGTGCTTGAGAACAAACGCAACTGGTGCGAGGTGAACGCGGAAAAGGTGAGAACCAGTCCTTTCGGACGGAGCTGCAACCGCAGCTGGATCGCTGTGCCCCATGTGATGTGATCTCATGTGATAAGCGTAGATAGATGCCTCGCCGACACGCATGTGTTTGATGCCAGGATGAATCACATCCCCGAACACTTTGCACCCGGAATCGCACCCGGAATGCACGCGGTCATTCTAAAACGTAAGACCGAGTGCATCCCCGTCCAGACATCTACAGCGGCCCGCAAACCCCTTACTCTGTCCCCCCAACACCTTCAGGAAGACGGCGGACATGCGCTCATCTTCAAGCTGAGGGTTGAGGTGGGCGGTATTTCGTTGCGCGTGCGGGTGCGGGATCGGTTGGTGCTGGCGTACGAGCCGGGCCGAGTCAACGGGACCAGTTGCCATGTCGTCTGGATCTTGAGCTGGCCGTATCATCGGCGGCGATGCTTATTCGTCATACGAATATTACACGGGGAGAGGGAGGGCTCGATCAAAAAGGGCGTAGATAACAACTCCCTGCCGGGTGGGGTCGCCTGCAGCGTCCTGTCCTGGGTCTTCCTCTCCGCAGGAGACTGCAGGTTCGTACTTTGGCCGTACCTTAAGCCTCTTCCTCCGTTGCTTTCTATCTACCGAACCGTAGCCGCCGCAGCTGTTATTGACCGCATCGTCTCATTCCGATTCCTGAGCAGTTACGGCGGCTTCCATCTAACTTGTGGCTTCGTACGAATTGGACCTCTTGACAACCCGCCGCGTCATTGCGGTTTTAAGCATTCCTCCGGAATTCGAAACCCACCCTCCTGCTGCGCACTGCAGGACTCGCCTGGCGACTTGAAAATCATCAAGCAGTATGACATCAAAGTGCCGCCCTTGCAAAAACTGAATGGACAATATTACGACACACGGACGAAGCATCACGGGGGTTGTTTCGTTGCCTGAAACACCGTGGCGTCAGTGGCTGGGGCTGTGCTGCCCGCTGCGGTTAAAACGGGCGTTCTGGGTTAGTGTCCACACATACGATTTCGTGACGTACCGCATTGTACACGTACACGGGTTGTGCCATAACTACAAACTAACTACCCATCAACTACTACCCAACACATTCATTAACCATCCAACCTAACGGCATAGGTCCAAGGAGATCGTGAGCCACGTCTTGACGACGTATTTGTCTTAGGGTTTGTTACCGCACCGCAGCACGCATCTTCACGCGTTGACGCGATCTTTAGGTTACTGCTAATTATCATGCGTGATGATGAAAGCAGTGCTATTCACCCTTTTTAAAAGGCCCCCAGTGCAAGCTCCAAATATTTAATGAGTTGACGGATACGCAAGTGCTCCTTCCCTGTGTGTACGGTTATTGTTATGCTTGCTACTGGTATCGGTACGAATTAAGGCCCGTAAGGTGCGTTCCTGTATACTCGTGGCCGCCGAGCACGTAAGAAACTTATGGCTGGCTAGGCTGAATACAAAGCATTTATTTATAGTTGTCTGATGGATTGCGTCCCCGGGGGTGGCGGCGTTGTGCTGTGCGTTGCGGTGCATGCTGGTGATTGCCATTCGGTTGCTAAGTCGTAATTGTATGGTGGTGGTGGCAGTGCTGCTAGTAGCTGTTAGGGCCTGTGCCTACTGTGATGTCGGTGCTTGAACGGCTAGTATCGTACTGTACGGCAATGTGTGTCCAAGATTTAGAAACGCATAATCACATTTCCGGCATCTGGGGAGGCCTTTTCGGCATCACGGTCAACATGCGACGCTGGACATTAGTGCCTAATCCCAGCTTACCAATATACGTTATATGTTTTGCACGTTCCAGCAGGTTTTGGGCTGTGGGGCTGCGGGCGCAGCAATGATCACCTGGTCCATGTTGTCTCGAGAACATGGATGCAGAATGTCGACGGTCCTGATCACTGCTCGGCCAGTTTGTGTTAGGCGGCTATACTTGGTGGTTATTTTGCTACTTGGGAGGGCGTGTAAGGTTGCTGCACACGTTGCAATGCGGACATTGCTGCAGGTTTGCCCTAAGATGGTAGGTACGAGCGAGTGGCTGGCTGTGCGGGGCAGGCTGTGTGGGGCAGGCAGGGGTCCAATCTGAAATTGGAATGCTTGAGATCAACTTTTTGAAGTGAGTCAACTTCAAGCTTGTGCTGCTGACGATGACGAGGATAAAGCCGCCCTAAAGTTGCTTATGAGCGAACTTCCAGGCACTCCTAGACATTTACAAATCGCGGGAGGACTTGAGGGCGCGCCTTATGTCCCTAGAGATTTCAGGTTCGAATGCTTCTGCCCAGTTCATAGGGGTCGCCATAGGGGTATCCTGTTATTTGGCATCCCGTAGTCGGCAGGTCGTGATTATAATGCGGCTCGTGAACTGACACTGACCGGGAGCAGAGTTGGTTGCGCAATTGTTGTGCGATATAGATTCTGTGAAGCGCCGGTGGTGAGCGCTGACCCCCATCGAATTCATGTTTACGTCTATTGGGCCGGGTGAGTTTGTCCTCCTGAATGACGGCGCCCTCTGGCAGCGGCAGGGAGGAGCACGGCTCCGCCTCCAGAGGGTTCGTGGTAGCGGGCCTCTGGTGAAGGTGTACCGCCACCCGGTAACAGCGACAATTCATGACAGCGCAAACTTTCTTATTCATGATTCGTTCGGTTCATGTGCGCACTTGAGTTGTGAAACCAGGAGTAAGAAGTTGGCGTTTTTAAGTCAAAGAGAGCGCTTCGGGCTTGCAAGCCAGGGCTGGCCAGGGAGAGGAGACTCAGAAATACGCAGTCACACACGGAGGGATGTTAACGAAAGCTAGGGCTTGTTGGCCACCCCCTCCTGCAGTTGATGGCAATCGCAGCAGTTGCCAGACACGGACCATTACCGGGAAGCCGTGCGGCCCCAAGTCTGCGGACATCCCACATCAAACACACCTCGGCACACAGCCCAATAGCCCAACCCACCAAATAAACGAACGTCAACAACACCCAAACTACGACGTGAAGGGGATGGAGGAGGCGAGGACAAAACGCTGAACTAGTGCCTTACCAAAGGCCAACGCACTAAGCACAAGAAACAAAGCCAAGGGAACAAACGTGCATTAGCAGCTGGCCAAGCAATGAGGGCCAGTAACGCGAGCAGTGCCTTACAATTATACCGTCACACTTGCTCGAACACTGCGACAAACATGAACCATTTTATGTCGTGCATGTGCCGTGTTTGAGTTTTATGTGCCGTGTTATGTGGACCATGTGGTCTATTTGAACTCCTGGGCACACGGGCGCTGTGTTGGATGTTTCCAAGTAGGGGAAGCTAAGGAAACGAAGCCTCGGTAATAGTTCTTTCTGAAGTTGTGGTGCCACGCGTGTGACCGTTCAGTGGCTGGAGAGGTAGCATAAGATTCCGGTTTGTTGTAAAATGCAAACATTTTGGGGCAAGCTCTCAGCGCAAAGCGCCGGGGGGGGAACTCCGTCCACTAAGATTTGGATTGTCTGTCCGTCAACTCGTCAGTCAGCATAAAATTGAATATTGCCATGTGAACTTTATTTGACAAAAGTCATCCCGCCTAAGTCTGCATGTGACGGCCAACCTTAAAATAATAGGTTGACTCGCGGCAGTGATAATCAGATTTTTTATACTTATTCCTCAAAACATTGCTAGGTATGTGTCCGTGCGTGCATGGGTCATCAGATGGCGCGCGAGAGCTTTCAACATACGCTTTTTCGCTCAAATGATTTTCACGAAATTGGCACATCACATGGAAAGGCTGTCTGATGAACTACTTTATTATAAGCCATCTTCATATGTAACCTTTTATTACGACGCAACTACTTAGAAGAGGTCTACCCGTTATGCAGTCATGATTGGAAGACCTGTTTATGGCATCGAGCGCCCCAGCTTTTGGCCCCGGGTTGGTGACCTTGATTTTTTTGTCACAGCTCACTGCGAATCCATCCTCCTATGTGGTTCGCGTTCGCTACGCCAGCATGTGTCCGAATGCGTCATACGGGCTCAACACTAAATACTATATCAGCGACGTTGTGGCTGCGGAGTTCAGAAAGCACCTTCAGCGAAGCGACAGGTAGTTGTTGGGGCTTCCCTGTGGCGGCTGCACCAGCAGCTGCGCCTCGTGATAGTAGTGTTGGTGCCAGCAGCAGTGCAAATGCCAATGGTGGCGGTAGATAGCTGTCTACGGCTGTCTGCCCTCAGGTTGCGTTCAGGTATCACATTTGCTGGTCTTTACAATCACGGCGTCTTGACAGATTAGCAAAGAACATTATTTACATCCACAAGTTGGGACAAGACAAATTCCATATAGGGTACACATACACAAAAGCCCCACAGGCGGAGCTCAAGCCGCAAGCGGTGCTGTATACTGGCACACAAACGACCCTTTCTTTTGCTCGCCAATATCACGTTGTAATTATTGTAAGACCGTCAAGGTGGTACGCCAACGTCCAAAATGAACGAACACGTGCCAAAATGAGAGCTCAAATTAGTGTAGATCGTCGAATATCAGACGTATTCCATCATGCCTTATCCATTACCCATTCGCATGGCCATTTTCGCCGTACAACAAGAATTAGTATGTGCCGTAGTTGGTGCGACGCGCGTGGTCAAGGCTGGGGTTGATGTAAAATATTCAAGATATTTCTGGGGAATGAACGCGTAAGGGTGTCCTTAACCCCGTTTCGTAACCTCTCGGGTTTCTTGGCAGATGGCGCTGCAGCAACAGCGAAGCAGGCAACGGAATCGAATTACTCATGGCGCGCAGACGGAGATGGTGTAATCCGTGACAAAGTAGGGCGCTCGCAGAACACTTACCACAGAGGGCAACACATCGTCAGCAGGCAGTCGTTGCAACTGGATCCTGCGATGCCATACTTCTCACGGATGCGGCTGCGCGTCCCCATGTGCAGGATGCAGCACACGCTGCAGGGAGATGGAATACCACAGGTCATGGTAAATCGCATTCGCTAGGCCGTTGCCTTCTGCCGGGTGATAATACCTTACCCTATGAGGGACGTGAGGTAATAGCAAAGGCATGCGCCGTAGCAGTTGCCTCCACAAACCACCTCCTGCGGAAGTAAAACCAGGGAAATGGTTTTTCGTTCGAGAAATCGTTTTCAGGTAGGCCGATCCATAAATAAAGACCACTTTAATATTAAAGAGGACATTTGTGACGGTTAACCGATATTCCTTCAAGCGACGGGACACGTGTGACAACTCGACGCGATTCGCAGAACGAAACAGAAGAGCTAAATCGCATTTTCACCACGTTTCTTCAAAGCATACAGCATGATTCTAAAAGCTCTTCGCGCTAAGAACAAATGTGAAAAAAAGTGTCCATGCATCCGAGGACAGCGCACGAAGCTCATCGGACCACGTGCTACATATAATATATCGCTATCCAAATGTTAAGGAAAGTTCTTATTCACATAGTCAGGCGAGAATGCACTTGGGCTTCTCTGTAGCCTTTGTCATCCATGCTCACCCCAGCGCCAAGCTTCTCAACCTCGCTACCATACGCGCAGCAAGGACAGCACCAGGCGTACACTGCATGGAATAGCAGGACGCGTTCATGTCTGTTCTCGCCATAGACATTATGTCGGATAGCAGAAGGTGGGTCCAATTTCCTCCTTAAACAGACTTACGGCAGGTTGCAGCGCCACCGGGCTCCGCACACCAGCTGCAAAAACCGGTGCTCCACTCGCCAGACATATCAGTGATTGAAAGAGAGCTTGGAGTTGAAGGAAAGCAGCTAGGAAGGCCTACACAGCGAGATCACAACGGTTGGTATATCAAGTAAATTACAAAATATAATACATGTGCCATGTATTAATGCTTTTATGCATTGACGGACGACACTCCTTAGCACGGGCCCGATGAACGACATCCATGCCCCTTCCCAGCACGATAGCTACCTGCCAGCGGGCTTCGGGAAATCAATCCATGTACCTAACATGAATAGGATAGTAGCTGCTGCTGGGCCCCGTTTAAGTATGTCTAAAGGAAGACGGGGCTTCACAAGTTCACAAGGTAGCGAACTGTTCATATCATTTTATCGATAGTTTGCTAGAGCGACTCTGTCCTACCGGCTACGCATAAAGTTGTCACCGGCAAGGGGGCAATTGGTAAAAATTGCGGCAGCCTAACTTCACATGGATTTGCATTGGATAAATAATATGTGCAATGCCAATATTCTGATGTTTTCCTGAGGATGGCTTGACCTCAGGCGCAGTTCCGGCCCCAGGTTCCGGCATAAACCAAGCTTCACTTAGGCTTCCAACCGCAGAATCTGTATCTTCTTCGCATGGCTTTGGATCCTTCTGGCCCCCATGCAATACCCAACTCCGCATTTGAGCACATCATTAATATGCACCTGCCCTCACCCATAATTTACCTAGAGAACTTGCCGCCCGTGCGTTCCCGTGATCACGCCCGTGTTGTATTCCCACAGTTTCCGGAACACTATCCTTCGCTCAAAAGGGTTTGCCCCGGATGCCACATCAAGCGTAAACATGCTGGGCCCCAGACCACGGTCCACCAGGCATAACACACCGATGAGATCAGATGCCCTGCTCCGAACTAACCAGTCTGCTGCAGTGGGGCCCTGTCCGCTGCCGATCCGCGCTTCCCCGTAATGGCCGCTAGCTCCTAACTCGAAGCTCTCCAGCGGCAGCACTCGACGGTAGTTCACCGTGGCCCCGGAATGCCGAATCTTTGCTGTAGGCTCCCGCTGCCAGTTCAGGGTACTCACATTCCTGGGTCCAAAGGCGCTCATGACGTCCACACTAAGGACATGCCTGCAGAACGGATCACACGCTTCAGTTATGGGTCAGAAAAGCTAACCATTACTCATGCCACGCTGCGTTTGCCGTCGTGTCCTAGAATAGCAGCGTATGCATGCGCTACTGCATTGGGCGGAGGTTCCGTGGTTCCGCTGAAACCGCGCATCGGACATCATTCGTTATAGTTCCTTATCTCATATGTACCCTGGCACTGTACAGCTCTCATGCGGTGAATACAAAACACATGGTGTTTAGTGAAGGCAGGGTATTTCCAGGAGGCGCAGACTTCTCTTCTTCAGAGCAATACAGTTCTTGGACGGGAGTACGGGAAATGCCGTACAATGACTTGTCTACACAGTGTTCCCCTGAGCTCTTGACAACATCCACCGTTGTAGAGCATCAGAGATATAGTTATAAATTAGTAGTTGCGTTTCTGTTTCTGTTCCACTAGCACTATGGACGGCGGTGATGTCAATGGCGGTACTAACCCCCCACCTCCCACCCAATAGCTAACCTTGCTAGGGCAAGAAGATGGATGTCTCTACCGCCCACTAGGAGCAAGTCAGAAATGTCAGGTACTAACATGTGTTGCAGGTTAACGAATGTGTTACAAGCCACGGATTAGCAGCTTCGGACGAGTTTGCGTGAGGCGTTTATCGTTACGCTATAAAGTGTAACGTACGGAGGACAAGAAACAAGTGATCTCTGCACATGCATGTTCCCACACCCTGCCGCACGAAAATAACCGTTCCCCCCACCGCATGGTGTATGAAGCAGCCCTGGACAACGCGGTTGAGGACAGATCGGGCCCAACCTTACTGCCCCTTTGGTTGCAGCAGATCAGTGGATTCCCAGCTCTTGGGAGACATTGCAATAATCTATAAGCACACGAAAAGTTCATCTCAGCTGGGCAAAGCATTTACTGGTATGCACAGGCTTTCCCACGAATGAGAATGAATGAGCAACTTCAGTATGGCACAGGTAGGACCAATCAAGGGCTTGCTTGCACGTGAGCTTGCGTGCGCGCGTTGCAGCTGGACCCCGTAACCACGAGCAATTATAATGTAATGGTAGCTGATTGACTAAAAAAGGGTAGCTCTGTTTCCTGCTGGGTTATGTACTGAGGTTTCAACCTTTCCATCGCATCGGCCGTATCTCGCAGGGTTGCGCGGTAAAAAGGCATAGAAGCGGTTGACAAACCCTGCTCATCAATGGCGCTTGAGACGCCATTCCTTTGTGAGCAAAGTGATACCTGCTTTTAGACGAGGCCCAGCCTTTCCCTGACCCATCGTTCTGCGCACAAGTCCTGATGACCATGGCTTTTGACTAAGAAACATATTACCATAATCTATGCGCACATGCATACATCTGCGTACCTGGTGCAGCATTGCAGGACCACTGCAAGCCCATCGGTAGCGTTGCCTTTCTGTCCCGCCATCATGCCTTCAGCTCAAAAACGCTCCAATGAACTCGTTGCTGAAGATGTAAAGCAGAAACCGCGAGTATACAAGATTTTTTCAATCTCACAGGCCTGCCGGTCTGGCCTTGGTCTGACAGGGGCCTGACTGGCCCACTACGTTAGTTTATTGGATATATTGACATCATGTTATATATTGGTACACAATCGGGAACGACGCAATACTAAAATAGGCTTTGCCGACCTCTGGCGGTGTCCGTATGCACAAAGAATTTTGTACATTGCGTGACGGAATCTTCAATGGGTTCGATTGGGTTCGTCTACCTGAGCAGAGATATAACAAATTATATATAAACTCTAATTTTTTAGCAGTAATTTCTGGTGCAAATGTGAGGCAGAAAAGAGGTTATACGGGAAGTATAGCCCGGCGGTTATTTACAACGGCATCTCTGCCACATATTGATTACATGACCTCAGAATCATAAGTATTTTTTTGGAAACGAAATGAAATATTATATAACATTTGCTTAATAGGTGCTTTCAGCTCATTGATCCATTACAAGTTACCCTGAACCTCTCTGAACTCGTAAGGCCCGGTACGAGCCAGGAGGCTCAAGGACCGCAAGACGCAAAAGACCAAACTCAATATAGTAAAAGGATAGATATTTTAGTGTAATTAATTGGCGTTTGAGGGCGATGACCATTACCAAATGTTACACTTAGGGCTCCTAAGTAGGTTATCCACTCGCACCACGCACACAGACTTCTATTAGGTCTGTGTTTTGTACATTAAATACCAAATCATGACAGAGATGCCAGGTAATCACAATTTGACGCGCCTAGGAGGCTCCCCTTCCGATCATTCCCGTCCCTGCAATTCGGCTCGTCTGTCAACAATACAACATTTTAGAAGCAATTCGCGACGCAGGATTTAATATAATATAATAGGATAAAATAAATATTTTGTTGCTTTATGATACCTGTGTATCACTTCCTTGTAAGCGGACTAAGACAAATCAACAATACAGCAGGTTATTAAATGCCGTGAAGCACCTGGCTGTGGATGTCATTTTACTTAAATTTAAATATGTTAAAGACGGTCCAATATTGGTATCTAAATAGCGTTTTTTCGAATATAGATGCGGTATCTAGATGCGGCTAACGGGGGAGTCTGGATATCTAGATGCGACTTACAAGATATCTAGATGCGGCTATAAAAGGGAGTCTTTCGTATCTGGATGCGTATTCTTTGACACTCAGATACAGCCATATTGGATTTCATATGCCCCGGAACCAGAAACTCGGATGACTATCACTGGAATACATATTTGAAGATATTTGAACAGGTCATAAGCCAGAACATACATATGTATTTATCTGAATTAAAGTGAAAGGTTTGCGTGAGTGGAGCGCGCGGTGCCTCTGGTGCGCGTGGCCATGCCTTTGCGCAAATGGTCGGCTCGCATCTCTGCTTGCAATTATAGGAATAATACGTCACTTACTATATTTATAGTCAATATCCATGGCTGATTCGTCCATTTGGGAAATTTGGTGCTTACGCACCAGTGGTGCGCGTGGTTGTGGTCAGATTGCCAACTTGTTGCTAATTCCAATAATGAAAAGAAAATATTATTTTGTGATGTTCATATTTAGTTCTAGCTTTCTTCAGGTACTTCCGCCATGTAAAGTACAGCAGCAAGTGGATATCTAGATGCAAATAAAAGGGGTGTTTAAAAGGGGTGTTATAAAATATCTATATAAGGTTATGACAGTATTAAAATAGAGGGGGGTCCTAGAATTTCTAAATGCGGCGAGGACTGTATCTAGATTAGGTGAAAGGGGGGATCCAAATATCTAGATGCGTTTGTGACGGTATCTAGATGCGGGAAATGGGGGGATCCTAAAGCATCTGAGAGTATGCCGCTGAGAGGCAGATGCCGCTGCAAGCTAGATGCCAGCCAGGTAACCCCCCTCTAGATGCGAGATGTGGCAGGTTTGTGATACCCTCTGACAACACTGGACCCTGTCATCATAAGGAGGATACCCCAATTTCACGGACCATGAGTCACAATAGGTTCCATACCCGAGACAGCAATTTACAGCTCTGTTCACGGCTCGGGCGTTGTGTGATTCTGCTCACGTTCAATGCCCGACCCCGGGTGGGGTATAGCATCGTGTAGGCGGTGCACTCTCCCAGAAGAACACGCATACCTCAGAGCCCCCACCGTAAGTGGACTACGCTCATGATAAAGGGGCATACGGACAATCTTAGACAGATGCTATGAATAACCCAAGCAAGGCGATATTGAAAATCCTGAATTGACATAATCTGAAGCATAGTCGAGCTTTGCCCCTCACCAATGCTAGCAAAACCCGTACGGATTTTATCATAGACAGGACATTCCATTACCACGTGATACTCATCTTAAGTCATGTAATCTTGCACACTGCGGGCTCAAAGTACTGCGGTCAAATCCGCATCTTTTGGCGATGAATAACCGTCGAGCTGTACTAGAATCTCTCTCAATATCATCTGAGCGACAACCAGGGCAGATGCATGTCCTAAGCACATGACACATTATTGGTGCGGTTCGGTACAAATTGTGGGACAGGTGAGGCCGTGTGCTTAAAGCCTTTCTTAGCAATGCTGTGGCCTGGCGTTGGCACATGGACTTGGAGCATGGTGGTTGAGACTGAGAGAAGCGTAGGTTTCTCAGAATGAGAAGGCGGGTTCTTAGACGGTAGTACGACAACTCGTACTTGGGTTCTACTTAAGGTATGGAACGTCACACCACGGCTATTCGCCGTGTTGTGACACATTATTGCATGTTTCTGCTTATCTGCTACCTAACGAACACGCCACCCACCCAGTTGCAGAGAACCTGTCTACGCCTAGGAGAGCAACGCGGTGGCTTCAAGCGGAATGTGTCATGGCCGGCTACTGGTCCAACTTAAAACATTTAGCTGTTACTAACATGACCATCATGAGTTTTAGAATTTCACAGGCAGGAGTCGTGGATTTGGGGGGATTCGAATGTAGGTGCCAAGCCGATTAGCGGTGCGGCACAGGATACAGGGAATCGCCAAGCCGATCAGCGAGGCGGCGCAGGGCTAGGTAGAGAGCCAAAAGTAGAGCATCGCTACCACGAGGTTGCCACGCCAGCGGCCGGCGGTCCGCCGCGGTGGCGGTGGCCGGCGGCCACCGGCACCGGCGGCGGCCACTTTCCACGCGTGCCTCTCCGCACAGGACCACTAGGTTACGATTGTAACGTACCGAGGATAAGAAAGCTAGCTCTTGGATGGACGATACCCCCGTACAGTTGTCCTAGTTACTATGTTTTGTTTTCATTCCGAACAGCATCCGCCGTTTCCAGCATCACTAATTTAGTTGTTGTATGACGTTTTGCGATTGGCGGCAACGGTGGAAAAAGCCCTTCCGCCAATTCCTTGTTGCTTCATCTCGGACAATTGACATGATACATCAACCGGTGACTGAATGCAACCTAGAAACGTCGGATTTTGTAAATCTTCTGCTGGGACAGGCCGTGGGAACGTGTACCACTGCCAGCTGCTCACATGTGGTTGCCGGAGGTTGCGGGCGGGTGGTTTGTTGATTGGGTAGTCTATCCTTGGCAGCTCCCGCCATCTAGCAGGATGCACTGCCTTGTTGCCAGTTTATCACCTTATGTTGGTTTCGTGGTTGTCTTGGGTAATCGGGCTTGCGCTTGGTGGGCCCTGCCGTATGGCGGTTTGTGTCCCTGGTGTCGGCTGTACGCTTCGCAGTGCCTGTAAGGAAAACGTCTTTGTCGTTGACAACTTTTGTGATTGTCTTATTGCCTTTCGGGAATCGGTGGGCCGAGCTGTCACGTTGGGCTCACTCTTGGATTTTCGGGTTTCCGGTTTCCGTTTGGTATTGGTAGGCCGTTTGCGAAGTTCAAGGACCTTTTGGTCCCGAAAGTAGGACGAGCAGTATATTTGCCTTTAGATCAAGTGACCGCCTTGGTTGTTGAGCTTTCCTTTCTTAGTACGTACCATATCCTGAATGGATGTCAGCTGAAGCGTTACAAAACAGTAGCCCATGATGCTTGAGCAACAAGGTAGCAATTAGGTTTTCGGCTCTAGCTACGATGCGCACATTTGTCGGGCTATGTTAAGGGGCAAGGATCCGCGCGCAGCCTTCATCCATACCGACTGGTTGCAAGGCATCACGTCGTCTCATCAGTAACAAATATTAAGTAAACCATCGGAGCAAGGGATGGAAGCACAACCACATAAGGAACAACCAACGTGTCCACCTGTCCAAACCGAAGACCCGAACAGAGTTATCAGGCAGTCCGTGCAAGAGTCAGTGCTGTACCGCAAACGTAAGCCGATTTAGTTAACTTGCAAAAATAGTGTTGCGAGAAAGATCAGGTACGATAGTGCATCGTGCTTCTAGACGCTGCACATCAATAATACGCTTTGTCGAGTTGCAAAACTTTTTGTGCTGACAGCTCTACACCCACCATTTTGTACTAGATGAGAATCTAAAACATTACATAGTCCTGTGATGCCTAATCCTTGCGCGAGCACATAGAGCTCGCAACTCCAGCCCCGTTGGCTGCCCGTAAAATCCGCAATAGACTAAAATACTTAACTTACGGAAGATACAGTTCCGCTTCTGGGCTTTCGGTTCCCTCTTGTCGTACCCTCTCCGCACGCGTGGCAGGTCAGGAAGGCCACGTAGGAACAACAATTATAGGACACGAATTCTACTCGGGAATTCGATATGTCTGACTCAGATCATGCGGTCCAGCCACCCAAGGCACGGCCGTGCGGTGACGTTGACGACTGTCAGCAGCACGTAGATAAGGCAGCTGCAGGACCTCCGGATCGCTCACCTGGCGGGGCGGCGCCAGGTACTGCAGTAGAAGAGGCCCCCGGCACCTCTTCTGGACCACAGGCACAACAACAGCAACTGCTGGAGCAAGGACAAGCTTCAGAGGAACGGGAGCCGTCAGGTTCGCATGACGAGCTGACACGTGACAGTGGTTCAGGCGCACAGCAGGTGGACAAGGCGCAGGTGCATGAGGAAGACCTGACTGAGCAAGAAGCGTCGGAGGTGGACGTCAAGGAATCTGCGGCCAAGGACGCGGAGGCCCTTGCCCGAGCAGAGGCGCTTAAGCGCGAGGGTAACGAGCTGTTCGGCAAGGCCTTGTGGAACGAGGCGATGACCAAGTATAATGAGGCGCTTGATGCGGGTGAGTTGGTATCGGGTCACAGCTCGCGATTGCCAGAGGCATGCAGGAGGTCTTATGGTCTTATGGTCTTATGGGTTCATGGATGCAGCTTATGGAGCTGCAGCTTATGTGCGCTTTGGCATGGTTGCTGGGGGTAACGGCACTGGTTCTTATTATGGACCGCGAGTGGTACCATATGCATGCCAAGCCTGCTGAGGGTTGCCGACGCTGCGTTAGCCTGAGTCCCATGCCTTCTTGTGCTCTTTCCGGACTCCCTCACTGTTGCCCTCACGGCATGGTGTGTCGGTTAGGGATTGTGGTTGGTATGCTACATATCGTATTGTCCCTTTCCCAACAACGCCACTTTGGGTCCGTCCCTCGTGCAGCTCCCCGCAGTGCTGCCAAGGAGCAGGCCATCTACTTCGCCAACCTTGCGGCCTGCAACATCAAGACCCAGCAGTACGCCTATGCCGTGCAGAACTGCACAGAGGCCATTCGGCTTGATGGGTCGTATTCCAAGGCGTACATGCGGCGCTGCGAGGCGTTTGAGCGACTGGACGAGCTGGATCACGCACTCAGTGACGCCAAGGCGCTTCTCGCCGCAGAGCCGGAGAACGCGTGGGCTAAGGCTAAGGTGGAGGTGCTGCAACCGAAGGTGGACGAGCGTACGGAAAAGCTCAAGGTGTGCCGTTGTGCAAGTGGCAGGTGCCCGGGCGGCAGACATACCGCGAACGGGGCCTCATGTTGGGTTTAGGGGGTTCATTGGGCCGCGATTACGACGGGGTTAAATGGAGACCATATCGTGGCCTTAACGCTTGGGCCAGAAGAACAGGTACGGTAGGTGGGAGGGGCAGGGAGGCAGGGAATGCGGGGTTGTGTGGAAGGCGGAAGGATTGATAAGGCGGGTTGCGCGCTGGGGAGGAGGGTCAGCCATGGGGGCTGCTCCGAGCCTTCGGTTGCTCCCGCTCGGGCATTCCTCGAGGAATATCAGACACGCCATATCGCGAGCTGCTTCTAGCTGTGTGTGCAAAAGCTGCGCCGCTGATGAAACGTAGAAGTGGCCTTCCCCGCTGCTAGGCAGGGACAGGGATGCCCCGTCGGACGATGGTCTCGGATGGGCGAAGGGCCATCACCATCCAGCCAGGGCTCCCGTCCCCTTGTCGGACGGGGTGGTGTCGGTTTCCCCGCGCGCCCACGGCCGGACAGATCTACCCTCCGGCCGTCCGCCGCGCGAACTGCCCCGCTGCGTATTGACTGGGCTTCGCCCGTCAGACCCTCCAGGACAATCCTCTACCATCCTCAATGTAGCCCCCCTCCTCTTGTTGCCCCCTGCTCCTGCCCCCCAGCCCCCTCTCAACCGGACAAGTGTCAAAAACGCGCCTTGCTTACGTTAATCCACCCACCCACCCCTTTCCAATCTCTACTCGAACTGTGTTTTTCAGTCTGAGATGTTTTCGAAGTTGAAAGACCTGGGCAACACCGTCCTGGGGAAGTTCGGTCTGTCCCTGGACAATTTCAAGTTCGACAAGGACCCCAATACCGGGGGTTACAGCGTGAGGTTTGAACGCTGAACCACAGTGGTGCAGTGGTTGAGGAGCCTGGCATCGCCGCCAGCGCAGGCCTCGCCATGACGGGCGATAACGATAAGGATGCGGCGAGAGGGCGCAGTAGGGGTGGGAGCATATTCTGCCCTGACGTTTTAGATGTGGTTCGGCCCCCACCCCCGATGGGAAACGCGCTGTTCCACATGTTGCTGATAGGGAAGCTAGGGGGCAAGTTGTTTTGCTAGCGCAAGCAGCTCCATGGACAGATCGGTCTCCGCATGCCAAGGTGTAGGGCAACAAATTAGGTGTTGGGGGGGACATACATGCATCCGTAAAATGTTTTCATTCCCGGGGTACGATTCCTGCGGTTTTTTCCCGGTTCGAACGCCAACGACAAGATGGGTATCGAAGTATCGAACATGTGCGGGTGTGTGGGAAGCGTGCGTGGTGTGCATGATGCACAATCGTAGCAATACACATGAGGGATGCTAACAAGCCGTGCAGGTCGCCGGCGCAGTTGCTTCGTAGATGGATTTGGATATCTTTTCAGGGGTGGGGTCGGAGGAGCCTTTCCATGTACGACCTCTTCGACACATGTCGACCCATACGGGTGTCGACGATTGTTGTCGAGTAATCCCGTCCCCAAACCTACACAGATGTCATAGAAGCATTCAGCAGACAGCAGCAAACCGAAATTTTGCCCGACACTCTCAACACCGCCCGTTTAAAAGCACAGCAGCAAATCCAGTCAACACAAAAAAACAGCAAACGCACTCAATGCGCCAGTCATTTGCGCCAGTCAAGTAGCCAATTCGTATAACAGCAAAAGGACAATCCTTACTTCCACGGACACACGGGCTGTCAGAGGGGGACCAAACAGACACCTTGTACTTCTCCATGCGCCTTCCAGAAGTCCGGGCGAGCTCATCGGCCTGGCTGTCCCGGCCCAAGTCCAATCAGCTGCACACACGATTAACCTTGTTGATTGCTCATCCACCGAGCAGGTCCAATCCTTCACCACCGGACACCCGTTCATTGCCGCCCGACATCGATATCCAAAGGTCCGCCAAAGGGGTGCTGATGCACGCCAACAGCCATAACCCCCGGGGTCATCAAGTCCAGGTCTTGGTAAACAGTATGTCCTTCCTCTACCGGTATTCCGATGCAACTAAGAGCCTAAGGCACATGCCGCTTTAAGCTTGCTGGGGCTGTCTGCACCCCCCCTACCGGCTACCTCTATGATCCGTCAATGCGGAGCACTCTAGGGTTAATCCGAACCTGAAATGAGAGCTCGTAGCTCCGTCATCGCCCAACCGACCGTTAAGACCCGTGATGGGCTGCCGGCAACCCGGGCATTGCATTCGCCTCTTCCGGCAAAGCACCTCAAGCCACAGGATCCCAAGGTGTGTGGTGTGTGTGGAGGGGTGGGGGGTGGCGCATCTTCCCGAAAATCTCATTCATTAACTGGTGCAGGTCGTTGAGGTGTGGAGGGGCGCACCCAGTACACCTCAGCACAACCCATTCGCCCAGGCCGTTCATTTCTATTTCATATACATCTATTTGCCTCGCAGCAGCCGGACCACGAAAAAGCGTGTGCGCGCACTGCTCCCTCGCCTCGTTTGCTCCGAGAGCGCAATGCCAGACTTTACCTACACCCATCGGCGTTGATGAAAAGGTCTAAAGGTCTCTGAGCCCCAAGCCGCCACATTCGCAACCCTCGTTACTATCCTACACGATGCGCTGCCTGCATCCGATCCAGTACGTATATGAGCGACCGCGGCTGTGTTCCTGAGTTCCATAGGAACGACAGTCCGCCCACCCGGTGCAAAAGCCCCATCAGGCTTCCCCCTACCATCCGCCGTCGTTACAGAGACACCAGTGCCCATTTTTGGATCAGTTAGGTCGGTACAGCGGTCAACTATAAACGTCACCGTAACTGACATATATGCAAAAATCATGTAGGTCCGGAAGTTCCCTCCCCGTCCCCTCACCTCTCTCCTTCCTGTCACTTCCTCGAGATCCCCGAAGGGCCTCGTAGATCAAGCCCCAAGACGAGAAGCCAGAACCCACGGTTTCCGGTTCGGAATTTGCACGCCATGGCGCCGGCCACCGCCATTACCTACCACTACTGCCCTCGTCCGTAAGACCACGGGCGAAGGATGGCCAGTAATGCACGGCGAGGACCTCCCCGCGCACCCGCCCCCTTGCTGTCCCCCTGTCTGTCTTTCATCACACCACAGGAGTGAGATCGCGGTCGAACTGCATGCGCGGGGCGATGCACATTGCCATGAGCTCCTGGAACAGCAGCTTGCAGGCGTAGGGGACGTAGACCTGCAGGTCAACAGGGAGAAGGGACAGAGAGGGAGAGGGATGAGGGAGAGGGATGAGGGAGAGGGGTGAGGGAGAGGGGTGAGGGAGAGGGGTGAGGGAGAGGGATGAGAAAACCAACTGAAAGAAGAGCCTTCACGGGGACATTGGAATAGGTGAGCCACACGGGTCAACCTGTCGCACCTTTCGGCGAAGGAAAGAATGCAGTGATTCATGCAAACAAACGAGGGACGCAGACACCCCCACCCCCACCCGCACCTCCACCCCCAACCGCCTACACTGCACCTCAGCAAGTAGAAGGATTTCTTCCGACTGCCATTGTTAACGTCCTATCAAATTGCCAACGACCAACTGCCAACGGTACTGTCCCGGCTGCTAATTCGTGATGCTGGAAGCAGCATCTACGGTTTGTCCCTTCCCGCCCCCCAGGGGTTCGGTATGATGTATGCCTAGATGAAATCATACGCCAGTAGCTGTTCGACACCCCTGTCTCTTGGCCGGGGAGATCACATATCGCTGTTCGTACGTCACACGCGCCTGATAGATGTTGGACCCGTCCTTGTAGATCGTGGACGTGAACTGCTGCTTCTTGAGGTTGGCCACCGCGATGAGCCCTGATCGCTCGCACACGTGCACGCGGTAGGCGTCGCTCTGGTCGAACAGGCGCTCCTTCAAGAAAGCAGCGGCGCCATGGGAGATGATGCAGTCGCGCTCCATCTCACCAAACCTGTGCACAGCAATCGGGGGCAGCAATCGCAGCGGCGGTGAAGACCAATGGCATAATGTGGACAACGCCAGGGAAGCCCCGCAGACTGGGAGGCTTTGACCCCTCCTGCTTCTTCACGAACCCAAGGCTACCATAATTGCCAACCACCCAGCCGCCGACCAGACGTGCATACCTGAGACCGCCATCCCTGGCGCGACCCTCTGCGGGTTGGCGTGTGAGCACCTGCACGGGCCCGCGGCCACGCGAGTGGATTTTGAAGTCCACCATGTGCTTGAGGCGTTGGTAGTACGTGGGATTGAGGAAGATCTGCGCGCGCAGCTGCCGGCCTGTGTGGCCGTTGTACATGACCTCCCAGCCTCGGCGTTGGTAGCCCAGGTCGTGTAGCATTTGAGATACGTTGTCCACCGTCACCTACAGGCAGGCGCCGGGAAGTAATCATCAGGTGTTCAGTTTATAAAATTAAATACGTGGTAAGAAGGCAGACGAAAGAAACGGTTGGCGCTCAGCAAGACAAAGGCCGTTCACGGTGCAACGCCATTGTGCAACGCAGTGAGGATAAAACCAGCTTTCCCAAGATATAGTAGGCGCAGGCCGAAGGGAGGTACCAAAGGGGTGTAAGACTTCTTATTAGATGGAGGTTTGCCGACAAAGCAGTGCCGCGCTGGGGATAGAGGGAGCGCTGGTTGGAATCAAATCAAACTGGGCGATTATACTGAACTGCGGAAGAGCCTTAGCGGCACTAGCCTCAGCCTGAAGCTGACAATCTGGACTTCCACGCTGAGGGGCTGGAGGGCGCCAGATGGTGCGGCACAGGGCCATGTCTCAGCCGGCCCCTCCAGTGTGCGGCCTCTTCAGACCAGGAGAGCTGCTGTTGGAAATCCCACCCCGCGCACCTTGGTGAAGGGCGTGGCGTCACCCTCACTCCCCATCAGCGCAGCCACCTGTAAATAAATTGGGAGGGAGCGAGGGGGAAGGGGAGAAATGAAAATCCTAGGTGAGAGGGAGGACAGGCACCAAGTGTGACTGGAAGGGGAGGAGGAGACGGGCAAAAGGATAGTACAGGGGCTGGCTGGCTGGCCGGTAATAAAGCAGCATCATTCGGCATCAGGGCATGAAGTGAAGTTACCAGGTTATTCCTAACCCTAGGTCGATCTCCGATGGGTAAGGCATGGGGAGGGATGACATGCATCGGGGGATTGTTCAGGAGGGCCCCCGACCTTGGAGTTGGAGGGGGGAGGGGGAAGAGGACGTGGGCACTGAGCACGACGCGGGATCATCCGTTTTGCAAGCCTTTCGGCCATAACAAGGTGTATCTGCTCTCACGATCTTCCAACTTCATCCACCCGGTCTCCCTTCAGGGGCCCCCTTCGCGCTCTTCAGGGGCCCCGTCCCCGCGCTCAACCCCACAGGGGCGCCTTATCATACCCCAGGTCAGTCCCCACCTTGCTCATGAGCGCCTCCACTAAGTGTCCGATGGTCATGCGGGAGGGAATGGCGTGTGGGTTGACGATGATGTCGGGCACGATACCCTCCGCGGAGAAGGGCATGTCCTCCATCGTGTAAGTAATGCCGCATGTGCCTTTCTGGCCGTGACGGGAAGCGAACTTGTCACCCACCTGAAGACGCGGCGAGGAGGGTACGGGGAGAGGTAGAGGCAGGGTGGGGAGCGGTACGGGGAGAGGTAGAGGCAGAGCGGGGAACAATGGTGAAGCCCTAAGAAATGCATTTTAGACGCATGGCCGCGAAATTAATTGAAGATACCTCGCACGAAAGATAAATGCCGAAGGTCTCTGTGGCTCAAATGAGCACAGTACTGCTCACCTGGGGGATGCAGATGGTCCGCACGCGGATCTTGACGAACTTCTGGCCCTCGTCATTAGTCGTGAGCATCACCTGCACGGATCGGTGATGCGGACCGGGAGGAGCGCACAGCGAGCAACGGAGGCACGCGCAGAAGGGGTAGCGTCGGCATGCGGAATGCGACATGTATCGCCCATTTGCGAGGAGAGGCAGGGCTGGAGAGCGAGCGAGAGCGCAGGTGAGATCCAGGGATGGGTAATGAATAACCCTCAAAAGCAGCGAATTAACGAGTGTGACAACAGCGACAAAAAAGCGAATCATGCAATGCTTGTATTATCCATCAATTTGGCAAGTAGCCCCCGGGACAGTGATCGGGCCAAGAAGAAGGGTCCAGTAACCACGAGGGGTGCAATCAACGAGGAGAAGGGTGATCAGTGGTGGGACCCCCAATCAACTTAATATTCATGCGTCATGTCGCACGGCGTTTTAACCTCCCAGCGGTTGCGGAACGCAGCTGGCGCAGCTGAGCTCCCCCCCGGAGGGCAGATAACACGTGCGGGTGCTCATTATGCGGTGCGCATCAGCCGGGCCGCCCATAGGGGGGAGCCGCCCGGATAGTTTGGCGCCGCAAGGTAGGGAACTACCTACATCGCCTCTTAGCATGTTTGGGTACACGCAGCTGAAACCCCATGACGTGGCTTAGCTCTTTTGGACTTGAATTTGGGTTTTAACGTACACGTGTCCAGGACTCGAGGCCGTTTTCCGTACACCTCTGCCTCTGCAATGGGGGCAGAATGTCGCTGAGGTCTTTAAAGGTCGGATCGCTCACCTGGTCGATGACGCCCGCCTCATGGCCCCTCAGTGCCAACGACGCGTCCTTCTTTGTGAAGCGCTGCACCGCCCCCGTCGGGTCGTCCGGCAATGTGACGGTCTTACCGCAGATGATGTCCTCTCCTGACACACGGGTGCCTAACAGACCGAAAGACCGACATACGATAAAAGACCGATAGGCAGGCGGACAGATGCGGACGGCGGCAAAGAGCCAGATTCAGAGAGATAGACAAAAGCAGAGAAAGATAGGAACAGAGACAAGGAGAAATGATGAGCTCGTGTTGTTCTTAAGTCCCTGCGGGAGAAGCTAGAGATGCCAACCAGATAGCAACGGAAATGTAACACCAGCCCCTTATGTGCGTTCCAATCGTTCTCCCGTTTGCCCCTGGTTTAGCAATGAAGCAGGCAGGTGCTAGAGAAGCAGACGGAACCCATGCAAGGCGCTCATAAGTTGCAACGATTGCAGGCTGAAGCAGGTGGGACGGGCAGGAAGGTGGCGGAAGCCCCACGGGCTTCCGCCACCTTCCTGCCCTTCCCACCTGCTTCAGCCTGCAATCAATCAGCCTGCAATACCCTGGGAAGGGTAGGAAGGTGGCGGAAGCCCCACGGCTATCCGGATGCGACTAAACTGTTAGCTACGCATACCGTGTGCCGCATGTGCATCGCACCACCCACCCGGTGGACACAGGCCGTCCGCGTCCAGCTTATCGTACGTGCCGTGCTTCATCTTAGAAGTGACCACCGGGTCGGGTGCTTCGATCTCCTCGCGAGATAGGCTGCCCGCTTTCTTCTCCTCCTCCTGCGGGTGGTGCAGGTGAGCAAAGGACGATGCCGTGCAGGCATATGGGGGCATTGTGGCCATCTGGGGACATTGCAGGCGTCCCTTCTTCCTCACGGAAGCCCCGGAACCGCACGATGGAGGCGTACACGGATTATGACCACGCCTCCGACCCGAAGGGGCGGCAGAACGTAAGAAACGAAACGGCCGACGGTGCATGTCAAAACAAGGACAAACACAAGAAACAACTAACTGCCTCTTTATTTCGTAAGCTCATGATACCCACACGCAGTAGAGCCCCGGGGCCCCTCCCCGCCCACCCTCGCCGCTTATATACCTGTGGGGCGATGGCAGCTGTCACACACCCGGAGATGCAAGCGACCGTATTCATCGTATTGAGCACTTTATAACATCTGACACTGTTTTGCGCCTACTTCTCTCCCAAGCTATAATCCAAGAAACCCCCCGGGCCGGACCCATCCCTCAGTCCCCGCCATCCCTCAGCCCCCGCCCCTGGCTTGCCTTGTACGCGCGGTAGAAGATGGAGCGGTGGAAACCTCTGTCGATTGAGGACCCATTAAGCATCAGAGAGTCCTCCTGGTTGTAACCGCTGTAGCACATGATCGCTACAATGGCGTTAATACCTGCAAGGATGATAAATTTGTTGTGATGGTGGGTGCAATACCTGTAGACAAAGACGTGGAGTAACACTCCTCGAAGTGAATGTATTAATGAGGACATGTCAGTTGAAGTAACCCTAAGTAACGTTACGTAATATGAAGTCGCGGATCTGACAGCATCTGTTGCAGCAACGAACTTGATGATAATGGTGTAACCCAAATACACCACCTGCTGAAGATTCTTTCAAAGCTGTCTACCGGGCTGGCAAGCGCTTCCCCCCCTCTCTACGGACGTTCCCCTTTAAATCGTTCTGCCGAATACTTGTGGCCCTTCCCTTCCCTTCCCTTCCCTTCCCTTCCCTTCCCTTCCCTTCCCTTCCCTTCCCTTCCTTCCCTTCCCTTCCCTTCCCTTCCCTTCCCTTCCCTTCCCTTCCCTTCCCTTCCCTTCCCTTCCCTTCCCTTCCCTTCCCTTCCCTTCCCTTCCTTCCCTTCCTTCCCTTCCCTTCCCTTCCCTTCCCTTCCCTTCCCTTCCCTTCCCTTCCCTTCCCTTCCCTTCCCTTCACCTGCGGGCAACTCCCTAAATTTGAGGTAGTCCATAGCTCGTGTGCAGACAAGCGGTTTTTGCGGGTAGTACAGCACGAAACCCTGAAGCACAGTGGGAAGTAGGCAGGTTGAGAAGCAGCAGGGGAAAAAGGGGAAACGCGATGTAGATGCTGGCGAGCACAAAAAAAGGAAGGGAGGACAGTTCTGTTGTGTCCCAGGCCTCAGCTTCTCGTCCATTTCCCCATCTTCCAGCTCCTAACCTACGACAACCCGACGTGTCGTTCCCATTCGTTTCCGATCAGCTGTGTGTGGTGCTGCCGCCAGGAGATGCATCTCGTGTACGCTGACGCACACCCCACACACACCGGACAGCTGTCAACCTCCAAAGCTGCGTTACTGCCGCCAAACAAATGCGTAAGCGACTCTCAGTACATTGCCCACCTGCGTGTCCATACGCGTCTGGTAGTTGGTCGCGTACATTCCCATGGCCTGCTTGCCCATGGCGCTCTGGAAGGAAGGCCGGCCGGGGGGGGGGAAGTCGCTTCAGGATGCGATAAGAAACCGGACCATGACCAGAGGTTCGAAGAGAGACACGACTCAAAAGAGAAGACTTGAACAAACCGAAATTGCGGGTCGCAGTTAGACGCGAGTCAGAGATGAAGGAATGGGGAATCAAGGAGGAGGAACGGGTGAATGCAACAACCGGTAACTACCGGATGCCTCATCCGTGCATGGCACTCTTTCCTCTAGAAAACATACTTAAAAAGACACACGTACGCTGCGATCTGACACCCACCATAGGACTGCTCCAAACCGCCCCCGCCTACTCGACCCGGCTCCTCTC
Organism: Volvox reticuliferus; assembly: GCA_019650235.1. NCBI lineage: Eukaryota > Viridiplantae > Chlorophyta > Chlorophyceae > Chlamydomonadales > Volvocaceae > Volvox > Volvox reticuliferus. The sequence goes on from BNCP01000022.1 coordinate 939,130, forward strand.
CATTCCAAGGCGTCTGTGGCCTTCCGCCCCGTCCCCCTCCTCCTCTGCCCCACCCCAACCCGGATTGTGATCTCCAATCTCTCGCCCCTGTTCTCGGAAGCCGACACCTTCCTAGCTCCCAACTCCCCCTTTCCCACGCACACCTGGTATGTGTTTCTCGGCGACTGGTTGTGGTCCGGGAATGGAATGATGGAGGCGCAGACGCCTAGAATCATGGCAGGGTGGATCTCGCAGTGCGTGTAGGTGGTGCCCGTGGATGACCCCGCCTCTCGGGCATTGCGGAGGTCTGATATAGTCATGGCAATCATGGTGGTCTCCTCCTCCTCAGCGTCAATGTACCTGACGGAATCAGGAAAGAAAACCGCCCAAGGGCCGGGCAGTTGGTTGGAGTGCTGTTGCTGACAACACGAGTTCACAGAAGGCTATGAAGAAAGGAAGCTGATGATACACTGCCTGGTCATCATCCATACCTTCAACCCAGCTGGCCATCTCCCGGGGGTTAGGAAGCGGATGACCACTAACAGGTACGGGCTGAAGCTTTTGGTGAATGCGCGGCGCCCCTGGGTTCCTGCGACTGAGTGTCCGTCGTGCCCTTATAAGTACGGCCCTTCCCTAAGCCTCCGAAACCCCGATTACTCACTCCACCAGACCGTCCTCCACCAGCTGCGGCCAAGCGTACTCCTCCTCGTCGGGCAGCGGGGAAATGAGGCGGCGGATGTGGTTCTTGGTGACTAGAAGCCGGTTCCCCTCCACAATGTACAGCGGCCGGGACGTGCGGCCGTAGTCGGTGAAGATGCGCAGCTCCTTCAGCGGACCGTCATAGATAATGGAGACCTGGAAGAGGTGCGGTGGACATTCACATTGCAGGTAACAACAATTGTCACACGTCGGGGCCGCGCATACACGAAACGGGGAGTGTGTGAATGTGGCCCCATCCCTCTTGGAGGAAGACAACATGACCGGAAGCCCATGATGCAGCGTAACACGGACGGTTCTGGCACTACACCGGGCAGGAGTTTTGCCAAGTGCAGAGCAATAGACAGAACGGCTAAACAGAACACGGCTAAAGCGAACGAGAGGCAAGGTTCAGACGCCAAGGCGAGGTGGTCAGAACGAGATCGGGTGAGGGGAAGGAGCGGCACACACTGACCTCCGTGCTGAAGGCCACTTGCCGGCGCATGGCCCGGAGGTTTTTGATGAGCGCGGTGGGATCACGCTGGATGCCCAACCACACACCATTGATGAACACCTGGAGGGTGGGCCGGTAATGTGTGTGTGTATGTGTGTATGTCGGGGGTGGGAAGAACGAATGAACGAGGAGACTGCTGTACTGCTGTAGAGAAGCACAGAATACTACCCAACGTGTTGCAGTGAGGAGTGTGAATCTAGTTGGGGGGGGGTTGCCAGAAGAGGGTAGTAGCAGCTAATCGTGTGGAGGTTGAGGGATAGGGATGCCGACGGCCGAAGTCAGGGATCTGACGGACCACTGACCCAGTCAGGCATGGCTCAGGCAGTCATCCCCACACCAGCCCCTAAGCCAAAGCCCTAACCCACCCGTGCATCACGTGCACTGCACTTCCGGATCCATCCGCCCCCCTTTCACCCGGCCCCCACATCGCATCGACCTTTGTGGACCGTACTCCGTGCGCTACTTTCCTGACGGTCCTGGTCCTATATTTCCTTTCGTGATGGGGGACACAGCAGCCGCTCCCTCCCAAGTTGCCGCCCAAGCGGCCGCAATGCACGGCTCTATCATGGACCTCATCTCGTCCTCCTCCCAAAGCTGGGCATCCCATCCCTGCCTCTCTACAGCTCTTTTGGCTGAGCGAGCAGCAGCGCCTGGGTGTCATCCCCCGTTACCAGGTCTGCTGTTTTCCGTCCCTCCTTGCCCTGCTCCGCACCTTCGTGGATGCCGCAATGTCGGCCGGCGTCACCTCATCCAGTGCCTCAGTGTTGAACTCCTCCAGGTGCGCCACCACGGGTAGGGAAGGCGTACCAACTGCGAAGGGGAGGCGGGTGGGATGGGAGAGGAGGCGAGTGGGCGGGGTGGGGAGGCGAGGGGAAGGGAGAGAAGGGAAGGGATAAGGGTCAGGCAAGCGTCAGCCCGTAAGCGGAATGTAAGATGCAGAGATAATGAATCCATGGCCAGGCAGTTACGGAACCCAGGGAATTCGAGCACGACTCAAACCAGTAAAGACGGCACCATCAATATCGCTAATGCTTCACATTGCTGTGTAACTTCTGATATAATGAAATAGGTATTAGTAATATAATAACAACAAATATAAATTAAGTTTGATAAATACCAGCATATGTTTGCCCCACCCCTTCCTCTCGTCAACCTCGCCAAGCCCAACAAGCAGCCCCCAGGCCGTGCCACCCCTTCCGTTGCTCTCTACTTCCCCTATCTACTAAAATACTCGCAATACATTCACCCACCCCACCCCCACCCCACCCCACCCCCATCCATTCCCATGCAGGAGATACGTCATCCCATACCCATTCCATCTTTATCAAAAATATCATCATCTGACCACCCGCCCGAACACCCTCCTCCTACCTGTAATGTAGCACATGAGCGCCATGTTCTTCACCAGCCCCACCGCCTGCCCCTCCGGCGTCTCCGCGGGGCAGAACATGCCCCACAGGCTGTTGTGTAGCTGCCGCGGTTTGGCAAGCTTGCCCTCGCGACCGATGGGTGAGTTGACCCGGCGCAGATGGCTCAACGTGGAGGCGTATGTTAGTCGGGCCAGCACCTGGCTCACACCTGCCGCGAGAACAGCGGAGAGATGGGGGAGGTGGAGGAGTGGCCGGAACAGACCAAGCGAACGCCCCAGGTCTCAAACACACTTATGGAGAGGGGCTGAACACGTTCAAGGACGGCAACTGGTACCTCTCCCTAAAAAACATATTTCATTCGCAGAACCACACCCAGCTAGTGCCATATCCATTGCTTCATGTGTCCGTTTCGGAAACAGCCGGAACGGCCCCCTTTTTCGCACCTGCCCGTATGCCCTGCTTGCCCTGCTCGCCCCAGTTTCCTGTGGCCAGGGAGTACTTGAGCCCCCGGGTGATGATCTTCTCGTTGATGGCGGACAACACGTTGATCTCTTTACCCGCGTCCACCTGCCGGCATGCAAAGTTTAAAAGTCGATGGGCAAGGAGCGCAACCTCCAAAAGGAGACATCTCTGCTCGTCAAGGCCCCCCTCCCTTCCGGCCACCCCGCTCCTCGGCTCTCTCCTCTCCCTCTGTTGCGGACCCACTCCCCGCCTGCTGGTCTCCCATGTCCAGGTGTTGCACCCACCATCCTCTGCGCCTGCATGCGCAGCTCCTTGCACAGTTTCCGGAACAGCAGCCTGAACAACCCCGCCATGAGCGGCCCACCCAAATCCAGCCGCTTGTTGGCGTAGTGGTCGCGGTCATCCTCGGGACGCCGACCCAGAGCCACAAGCATCAGCCTGGCGTCGGGGAGGACAGGACAGAAAGGCAACAGGGGTATCCAGACCAGATGGAAGTAACCAGCCATGAGCCATACAGTGGTATGAAAAGGGAAGCCGTTAAAGGAGGGCAATCAAGACGACTTGACCATGCATCGTCTTTGAGGACGTGTGGATGACATTGCGTGTTTATACATAAGGAAAAGCGTAATATGAGACGTGATAGGACGGACCTGGCTGATTCATAACCAAACCCACACGTCCTCACGTGTCTTAAATGAATTTCCGATAAAGAAGATGGATACCATAAAGCCGGTGACGTGAGATTTCCTCGGAGCACCGACCATGGCCCGCAGAGCCACTTGCGGGTCACATTGCCGCGTTTCCTCTGGGCAGCATCCCGACCTACACGTACACTATTATCTCCCCTTCCCCTCATTGCAGAAAGAACCACCCGATCATTTTCCCCGTGGATGACCTACCCATGTGTCCTACCTGTGCACCATGTACCCCACGAAGTAGCCCTTGCGCGTCTCCATGAACTCCTCCGTGCCCAGGTGCGGCAGCAGCTCCTTAATCAACAGGTTGCGGGCGTACTGGATGCGGTCGGCCTGGAAGGTGAGGCAGGACGGAGGACGCCGGCGTCCCGGAGGAACGTTTCCCATCTGATGCGAAAAAAGTGCAAGTGCATGCAACCCACCGCAGAAATCTGCAGGGGTTGGTATTCGAATCCTAGGGACCTTGCGGGAATGGATGAGGGCAACCCGAGGGACACCGGGAGAGCGCCAGGGTGCCAAAATTCCGCAGCTGGAAAGACAGGGAACGAGAAGCTGGAAGCTGAGGACTGGGGTGCGTACCACCTGCTTTCTGTTTCCTTTCCATCTACCCAGATTTCCATCTGTCGGCAGGCCCGCAGCACACACCACGTCACACCACATTACCCGACGTGCATGTGGTAAGTGTTTTACGCGGCCCCATTCGCCTGCTGGCCACCCCTCCCACCTTGGTTACAATTATCTTTGTCCTCCTAACCCCCGGCCCCCCCTGGACCATTTGGTCCAGCAGATTTGTGGGGTACCCATGGGCATCTCAACTGCCCCTTATATCGCTAACCTCTTCCTTGGCTGGTGTGAATGCGAAATCCTATATGCGCCAATTCTATAGCTCCACCATTACACCTCCTGCCAAGCAGGTCCTTTCGGCCTTCCGGTTCACCAAGCGCTACTTAGATGACTTGCGTGCCCTACACAATGTAATACCTGGACTCCTTACTTTTCCGAACGCCCAATGTCACCCTCCTGCTAAGCGTGCATGGCATTTACCCTTCCCAGCTTGAAATCCCGCAGCAGTCGCATCCCGAGGGAGCTCCCCCCTTCCTAGACATCCTCCTCTGCATTCATTCCGTGCGCAATGGCTGCAGCTGGTATGTGACTCGTCTGTTTGATAAACTGCGGCTGCGGCAACCTGCCTTCCAGGGCATTCGCCTCTCTCGGTTCATTCATTCCTATTCTTGTGTCAATGAACCGGCCAAACGTAACATTTTCATCAGTGGCCAGTTCCGCCGACTACAACGCCTCGTTACTGATGTGGACGACTTTGTTCGTTCAGTAGCTCGTCTAATGGCCTGCCTTATTCTTCAGGGCTACCCACGTCACCGTTTAGAATTCCAATGTGCACAACAGCTCTTCTTCTGGCCCCAGCTCTTTTAGGTACAACGTCGGGAGGGCCTTGACGTGTTTGCTTCCATCCGCCAATCCCTACAAGCCCTCCTGTCCAACCCCAACCATACAGCCAGCACCATGTGGCCTGCATGCTAGTGCCCCTGGTGTGCGCGAGCTGGTGGGAGCCATTCGTGGCCCCAGTCCGCGCCTCCCCTGCCCCCTTCGGTTCCCATGGGAACACTGCTGCCCCTCCCCTTGCCCGCTCTTTGTCGTAATTTCTGCATTAGTGTGCCGTACTTTTCCTTCCGTTTTCCGATTATTTCTATGCTTCGCGCTTTTGCTTTTCCGTTTAACTTCAACTGCACGGTTTCCTGGGGTGCATGATGTCTTCCTGCCTCGCGCTCGTGCAGTCATGCACAGCCTCGCATTTCTATTACTAACGCGCTTTCTTGCTGACTGCATGGGCACATCTTTGCTGCTTGCTTTGGTTCTATCGCCGCCGCCACCATAGGTGAGTTCGCGTGGGACCGTGCTTCGTTTGATTGGTTCGCACGCGCGGTCGTCGAGCTAGCCCGGGTCGGGTTGGTGGGTTGGTCATAGGTCAGGGCGCGTTGTTAGTATACAATACAGGGGGGTCGGGAGGAGCACGCGCACGACAGCGATCAGCGGTCAGCTCAGTTTCCTTTCTCTTTTTCCGCCGTTTTCCTTCGCCGCCAGCAGCCAGGCCAATAGGATACTTTATGACGGTTTCGATGAGTTTTTTCTGCATTTATTCGCGGCCTTGGCGGCAACCTAGTTTATTTTTGTAGGTCTCCGAGTCGGCAGCAGCCTTGGACGAGGACAACAGTCAGCCAACCTTGACGGTTAGTCCTTGCTTCGTCAGCGAGCACCACCAGCGTTTCGATGTTCGTCTTCCCCCCGGGTCCCATCTTGGTAATGCCTTTGTTACCACATTGCGCAGTCGCGTCTCTTTCCTACCTTGCTCGCGCCAGTCACCGTGCCTCGTTTTCCCAGGTAGTTGAGCGCTTCCTCCTGTGTTTGCACCTCCTGAGCCTCCTCGACACTGGCCCGCAAAGCCTCCAGCATCGCGGGATCCGAATCCAGGTCGTACACGATGTGCTCCAGGATATCACGGTCCGACTGAGAAGGGCAAACAATAAGGCAAGAGGTCAGCATGCACGCAGCGTCACGGGAAAGGCATATATCAGGCATCATCGTTATCAATATTGTCATCATGCGTGCCTGAAGCTGAACGCGAAACACAACCAGTTGCCGATCTTTACTTGTGACTCCTCCTCCTCTCACCCATCACCACTATCCTACACACCCATTTATTTCTTCTTTGCTGCCTGACAGCATGCATGCACGTCACAATCGCTCATTGACAAAGCCTGCCGCAATAAGTCCGCCTCGGCTTTGCTTAGTGGACCTAGAAGTGGTATTAGTGCACGAGAGCAATGACATGACTTCACCCTGACTTGTTCCCTCATCCGTTCCTCAACCCACCCGGTCCTTCACCTCTCCCCCAAACAACCCGGCACCCAGACGCACCACAAAGCCCAATGCCCGGAACAGAATGAATATGGGGAATTCCGCGCGGATGTAGGGGATCTGCGCGCGGATGACTCCGGCGGCGCCCGCTTTCTTGCCCTTGGCGAGCATCATGATGGACATGGAGGAGGCGGAGCGAGTTGAGCCCTCCACTACCGACCTGCGAAGAGAAGGGACCAGAGAGGTTTGAGGCGCAATGAAACAAAGATCAGAGCATAAGGAAGGCGCCAAGAGCTGCTCTGACTTCACATGTACCGTGGAGAGTAAGCGAACTGGAGGAAGCCCTTCCAAGCCCACAGGATGACGCCCTCACACCTGATTTCGGCGCAGAACGTGTATTTGCTGGGTTGACTCTTTTTGAACACATACACGTGGTTGTTGGCCATGCGCTCCTGCGCAATGAGCACTTTCTCGCTGCCGTTGATGATGAAGTAGCCGCCCTGAGAGACACGGTGAGGAGACGACGGTCAGCATCAGCATGAGATGTCGACAGGGAAGCCGCAGGTGATAGGATATGACCGCCATGCAGGGCGAGTGTTGATGCAACAGAGAGAGAGAGACAGGCCTGCAGCGCCCCTGCACTCATCCACGATGTCCATGAAGCTTTACGCCAAGCAGCAGTCGCCAAGAAATGGTGACCGACACTGCCCCTTCCAACGCATCTGCGACCGTTTTCGCGCCCACGTGCCATTCACACCTAAGCTAGGCTCCCCCTTGAACAGTACCCTCGCCCCGCCCCTACCCGCTCGCAAGGAGCATGGGTTAGCTCCCTGGATTACAGACGGTAGCTACACCGTCCTTTTAGGCCCCTACAGCATCTCCCTATCCTCGACACTCACACACGGCATGTGCCAAAGAAATCGGCGTCCGCCGCGATAACCGGGAACCCCCTCCCTGAGTGACACGATACGTGGTGACCGGCTACCTGATCGTATGGGCACTCGCCCAAATTGGTGGCCTCCTGCTCTGTTGACGCCTCGTGCAGGTTGCAGCGCTCCGACTTGAGCATGATGGGAACCTGCACCCGTGCCACCGGACGGCGGACCCCAGGCGTGGTTCTGGAGCCCCTCATACGCAATTACGATAAGCCCCGCACAAATGGCTGTGTTTGGGCCATCGGTGCATTATGCTTAGAACATTACGCTCTGCACACACTTCCCTGCTTATATCGCCCCGTGTCATGCATGTTGTTGAATGCACTCGAGTAAGGCAGAGTAGGACGGTAAGCACCAAACTACCCCTCTCCCCTCAAAAACTTCAGGTAAGCACACAGGCGCGAATATTCTTCGGCACCTGGACCCCTGCAGCCTTCCAACAAGAGGGCGACGCGCAACTAAGAGGAGCCCTATTTTCCCGTTCAAACTTGCATGCATGTGCCTGTCCATCAATCAGGCTCACCTTGCCCAAGTGCACATGGGACAGCGAGTCCTGCTTCTCCTCCACCGTGTCGTCCGGCAACCGTGTGTATTCCGTTTTGGTCACGTCCACATACAGCGGCGCGCAGTAGCTATACCGTAGAGATACGCGGCATGTTCGAGGGGAAGATCGTAGCAGTCCAATACTATTCACATAAATACTTATCAGGCTCAAATAGTGGCATCGTGCCGCACACATGCGGAAACCTCCGTACCCCCGAGAGCGAGGGGTTAACAGATAACAAAGCCCTGGCCTGGTCCTTACACCCATCAGCCGTTCTCCATGTATCCCTACATAGGCCTATTCGCCCTGGCCTGGCCATCCGGCAGTGTCTTACGTCAGATTACGGAGTCGCGCCTCCTTGGGGAAGAGGACTACCGACTCGCCGTCCTGCTCTGTGATTTGCGGCCTGCTAAGGTACACCTGACCGAATTTGATAATGTACTCCTTCTCCTCAGCAGCTTCAACGCCGGGAAGATGCTGAGATTCGGGCTTGATAACAATCTCAGGTGTTTCGTCAATAATTTCCTGGATTGTAACATTGACGAACTCGTTGAAGGAGTCGAGCTGTTGACGCACCAGGCCTTTATCATCAAAGAAAGCTGTAATAACGTTCCAGGAGTCCTCCTGCACGATTTCGTCCTCGCATTCATCGATTGGAGCTGGCTCCACATGGTCCTCATCCGCTCCATACATTCTGCCTAAAATGCCTGTAACTTATTAGTTGGCGGAAGGGGCTGCGGGGCTGTGGAGCAAACCAAGCGGGTGCCCGCCGACCCCGCCGCTGCGCCCGTTGAACCTTAATTGATCAGTTACAATGAATGACGCTTATATGTTGTCAGATTTCTATACTTTGTCTCAAAGACGTGTGATTTTTAGTTTCCAATCTGACGACGTGCCGCAAAATTTAAGGGAATCAACCCACTGCACCCAAATTACATACGTTATTACACAATGCCGAAATGCATGATCAATACGTCAATAACAATTGGAAGTTGAACTTTCGTTGATTCTGTTACCCGACGTACAAGCTAGAGCCGGCATCGTGGATTCACTGTAATTCGTGAAACGAAGAATTGTTGCCACTGGAAACAGACCAACTAAAGATGCAAACTACTCGAAATGTTTGAGAAATGTTTTCCCTTTCCAATCCAGCTCATTGTCTCAAGACGAGAGCTACTAGACGTTTTGCGGGATGGCAAGCACAAGGTTTTATTAAAACGCTATCACCCGCCTATCCCCGAGCTTGCGATGTTGAATCCAGCCCGTTGGCAAGGAGAGCTGGAACCAAACAGGACGACCTGTACGAGCAGTGTCCCGTACAGTACATACGCCAGTCCGCAGCACACATTGAGAATCTGGTGAATGCGATCTGCAGCTCCGGAACTTCAGCTGTCACCGGACGGCGCGCCGCGCCAACTTTTTCCAGCAGCCACGCACGCACGCTATGGCAGGAGCTGCTATCCACCGTAGACGCGTTCCTCGGCGCAACAACTGACGTCCGATTCTGCGCGGCGCTCGTCCAACAGTACAGCAACTCAAACGACAGCCTGCAGGCCGTCGTGCAGCTTCTGGCAGAGGCTGCCTCCCTTGAGGACGCGCTGCTAACTAACCCGCATGCCTATAGAGCGCTTCTGCCACCGCCGCTTGACGATGAGGACAGTAGCAGCCATTACGGTGACGGCGGCGGTAATGGTGCTGACCAGCGGGTGTGGCGGTTGTTTGCAGCTCTGGCGCCGCGCTTCTTGCGCGAAGGTTACCACCCGACGGACCCGCGGGCCGCCTATTCCGTGGCCCTTAGTTGGGCTGAGAAGGCGGCCCTGACGGCGGACGTCCGCCGCCAGGGCCGGCATTCACTGGCATCCATGCGAAGTTTCTTGGGCTCAGGTGAACCCTTGGCCGCAGTTGGCGGCTGCGATGCTGCAACCGTTGCAAGCTCAGCAACGTTGCTGCCGCCTATGGCGCCTCCTGGTGGCGGTGGGGGCGCGTTTGCCCCTGGAGCAGGGCTACCGTACGACTGGCCATTGTACGAACTGACGGCAGAGGAGCTAGCGGCGGACGCCGTGTTGGCGGCGGTGGCGGCGGCGCAGCGCCGGGCATGGTCCGGAGACCTACCTCTGGAAGAGCGCTGCTACGTAGGCGATGGCCGCAGCGATGGCCGGAGGGCCGGGGGGAGGCTCGTGTTGACACTGGATGCTTGCGGTGCGCTTCTACAGCGCCACCCTGACCCAGTGCTGAGGCAGCAGGTACGGCAGCGGGACGGTCTTCATGAAATAGCCCGGATGGAACAGGATCCCGTTTGCCTGCTGACCGGGTGATTCCAATTCGGCGACGGACGACCAATTGCGTTTACTTCGACCCTACTTCCTTGCTTAGCCTCATTATCTGGTACTAATTATTATGTGAGGGGTGTGTGTCGTGTGGTGGTGGCGGTGGTGGTGGTGGTGGTGGCGGTGGTGGTGGCGGCGGTGGTGGTGGTGGTGGTGGTAGTGGGTATGATGAACGAGGTAAGAAGGGGGTGTGAAAGACTCCTGTTTGGAGGGAAGGCCGGCGGGGGCGGGGGGTTGGCGGTCATTTGGAAGAGCGGTGAGAAGCCTGCGAAGGCGAGTCGGTGAGGGCCTTGTGGGGGCCTTACACCTGCCCGGCTGCCTGATGCCGTAGGTGTACAACGAGGGCCTTATGCCCCTGGCGGCTCACGCTCTGCGCCTCATGCAGCAAATGCGTGACCTTCGCGCCAAGGAGGCTTCTCTGTACGGCTTGTACGATACCATCGCCAGCGGCGGCAGAAGCAGCGCACCACCACCGGCGTCGCCGTCGGTCAAGCCGCAGTTGAGTCAGATGCAACTGGCGGCGCTGCGTGGCGGCGCCGCCGCACCTGGCGGCTGCGGCTACAGCGGCCTGGCACATGTGGACACTTTGGCTCGTGATGGCCGCGCAGCGATCGCCTTCCTGACGTCGTTAGCGGAGGTTCTGGAGCCGCTGGTGGCGAAGCAGGTGAACCAAATCGCGTAGCTCCGAAACAGCCGCTTACGACGCTTTTGATGCTTCGGCGCGGGCAGACTGAGTCGTGGGTGCGGCCCCTTAGTGTCCTGCGAGTTAGGAAAGACACTTGAACCTGGGGCTAACACAGGAGCTTGCTCTCACGTGCTACGGACTCTTCCCCAAAACCCAATTGTCGACTGCCTAGATCTTAACGTGTTTGTATCTGACGGACTTCTGGAAGCCAGTGGCGTGGCAGGTGTACTGCTCTGTGCCAGGTTTGTAACCTGCGCATGGCGCCATGGTGCGCATGTCTGGGCTGATAGCTGAGAGCTGAGAGCGGATGAGACCCGTAATGTTGTAGAGGTGGGATGAGGCGGGCATCGTCCCGACCGCGTAACCTGGTTAGTAAGGACTGGTAGCACCCACATCCCCCCCTCGATGACACATTGCCGTGTCACTGGCTCGCAGCTGGGCCAGCTGGCTCATACCGCAAGTCCCAATGCGCCCATGATGGACAGCGGCAGCTTTGAGTACATAATTCGGTTCCAGGCCTGGGCCGCGGACCCGGAGACTGCCGCTGGCGATGAGCACGCGATGGACGGTGGGGACGGTGGTGGCGGCGGTACCGCTGCCACTGGCTGGTTCCTGGATCCGGCGGCGCCGTACCTGACCGACCTTGACCTCTTGATGACGGGTATCGGTGACTGGCTGGCGGACTTCATGGGAGTGGGACTCCGCCGGCCAGGTAGCGACGGCGGCGCCGATGGTGAGACGGCATGGCAATGCGTCGACGGCGTTGAAGGCGGTGGCAGGACAACCGCGCTGGACGATGCCGACGCCGCTGTCTGCTGCAATGGCAGGTCGGGCGGCGACGGTGAGTTCGCGCCAGTGCCGTACGACGTCAAGGTAATGCTGGATGAGCTGCGGCTGTTGTACGCCCATGTGGAGGAAGGTAATGACTGCAGTGATGATACCGTCGCCGCCGCCGCCGCCGCTGCCGCCGCCGGCCAGCGGCTGGACCGCTATGATCTAGCACTGGCGGCGGTGCGGGAAGCGGCAGCCGTAGAGCCCCACCGCTTCCTTGCGTACCGGTTACATGTCGAAGGGGAGGCTGGTTTCGGAGCGGTTACGGACGCGCCGCAACCAATGCAGGAAATGGAGACCGAGGAGGTGCCGGGATTAAATGCAGTAGCCCCGATCCGTTGGTTGCTAATCGACTCTAGAGGGGGATTTGGTGCACGGTACCTTTTATCGCCATTGGGGACCGCTGGCGGGGCCGTGGGTTGCAGGGTGGCGGCTGTCGTGGTGGGACTTCAGTCCGGCGGCGGCGGCGGCGGCCGTGAAGGCGGACCGATGTTGACCCGTGCGTCGGAGTTCATGGTATGGGAGCTCCTCCACGAGCTGGGCCATGCGTTGCATTTTCTGCTGGCGGCAGCGCCGCCATCATCTCCACCGGTGGAGCATTCGAGATTAGAGGCGGTGTTGACGGCTGCCACATCGGACGTGCAGGCTGAGGCAGCGACGCCGCCCCCACTGATCCAGCCGAAGGTGTCAAACTGCAGCAGTGGGATTGGACAGAAGTACAGTGCCCATAGGCACACTAAGGCTCAGAAAGTTTATAGGCGGTTGAGCCATGCCGTACTGCCGTACCAATTGCCTTTAGAGCTCGTTGAGCTGCCATCGTCCGTTCTGGAGCGGGCTGCGGCAGAAGCGGAGGTGCTGGAAGTGATCCTGTCTCACTGCAGGTAATTAGGTCAGGCCTCTCGCGTTGTTGCGTACTCGCAGCATCTTCATGTGTGCTGCCAGGGCTCACTGTGTTCAGCATTTCTAGCAGCGACATGAACTTGCGAGCTTAACGGCTTCGGCGGATTAAAAATGTTCTTTTTACCCCCATATTCCGGTAACTTTGCCCTCACTGTATGTCTCCCTGCCGCAGGCACGTCACCACAGGCCAGCGGGCTACGCCTGGTCTGTGTCGTGCGCTGGCCCAAGCCGTACAGCAGTCGTACTACAGCCCCATCAGCGTCCAGATGCAGGTGAGTTCCTGGCATAACCTAGGACAAGCTAGCCGAATTCGATTGAAGTAGATTTCCCGAAACACGGTCCGTCGATCTCGCGGGCGTGACACACGGTCACCTTGACAATTTTGTATTCGATGAGAAACACAGGGCATAACGCACTTCAGAAAGCACACAAGGGCCTTTCGTAACGAGCTGCTTCCATTACTTCATATGCATGTAAGAGGGTATATATTTATTTCCATCACTCAAGTGATAGATATAAATAGGTACTCCCCCAGTTGTATAAGGGCTGGTGTATAGGTGGGGAGGAGATCGAGCCGGCGAGATGGTCTCAAAAGGATCACCAGCACCGCTTTTCCTGTGGACTCGCAGGTTCTGTCCTCGCTGCTGGATCAGCTGCTGCTGCAGTCTCCCCTCAAGGCTCCCGGTCTTGCTCAGCGACTGTGGCCCCAGCTGTTAGCCACCTTCGCACCCTCGCTGCCCGTGGGATGCGCCGTACAGCAGGTGAGGTGGTGGGCTGCATGCGGTTGCGTTCCTCCTCCCTTACCCTCAACCTCTGGGCCCCCTCTGTCCCGCTCAAACAGATGGCATAAACTAAACAATATATATACATATATATAAACCCTTATGCGTCCGTGTCCGTTACTTTCTTAATTGATAACATTTACAGCTTCGTCTTCTCTACCACGTTTAAGTCAGTTTTCAACTGCCACCATGATCACATCTTTTTCGTCCATGGATTCTTGAGGCTGGGTCCGTTCTCCGCTGTATTCCACACGCGCGCACAATTCCAAAAACGCACAACTCCAACTGCTTACTGTTTCGCAATTTTGCTTGCCAACCCTGCTCTCGTGCTCCCCCCTTCCGTTGCTCAATACAGTTGCAGTCCATAGCACGCATTGCCGCTGCGATGGGTCAGGGCTACGCCTATGTGATTGCGGCCTACCTGGCTGATGAGCTGTGCAGCGCATGTGGTTTCGGAGCGCCAAGATCGCAGAGGCAGCAGCACGCTCAGCGGCGCTCGGGTGTTGAGGCAAAGCTTATGGCGCAGGAGCCCCACTGCGGGGAGGCTGTAGTTGCGATGCCCGACGCTGACGTCGAAACGCAGCGGTCTGGGGACTCGAGCCTGCAGTCCTGTGGCACTGGGGATGGGCTTTGTGTGACGCGTCGCCGTGGTCGTCATCGCGGGAGGTTGTTGAGGAGGTGGTTGTTTGAGCAAGATGCATCGGAGCAGCCGGCGGTGCTGCTGGGACAGCTGCTGGGGAAGGTTTGTACCTCAGAGGAACACGATGCGGGTGGGGGCGGCGTCGAGGGAGCTTTGCGGCTTATGCGAGTGGCTGGTGGGGGCGGCGTGCCGAAGGTCTGTGCCGAGCGTGTGCGGAGGTGGACTGGTGCTCGCGATCTATCCTAGCCTCGTTAACAGGATTCAGCGGTGGAGGATGTAACGAGGTGACTCTTAAAACTTTTAGTGACGATGTGAAGGCTCTGTTGTGTCTTGGAAAATTAACGCAGCACGGCGATAGACGCCGAGGATAAATCAAAGTGTTTAGCGGTTGCGGTTTGTGTTGGTGGATGTGTCCTGTTACCAAGCATAACCGAGCCTTGTCTATTTGCACGCCGATGCATAGTGGCCGCTAAACGTACACGTGCTCATCTGTTTGGAAATTAACAGCAACAACACTCCCCTCTCAAAGCCTGCCCACCCTAAGGAGGCGGTTACGCAGCTTACACGTTCTCTTTGCAGCGTCATCCTTCACGCATTCTTACCGCCACCTCCACGAAGCAACAAACCTTTTGAGTCCCTTTCCCCCCACAGGAAGATATTCCGTGCTTCACCCCTTTGGACTTCGGCAAGCAATCGCTTTCGCCGAGATGGGGACTTTGCCGAAGCCGGAAGGCCATAACCGCCATACCCACTTGGCCATCGTGCACGTGGCTCTCTGCATTCACCATTACTGCATGCAGCCCTCCCCCTCCATGGCGTTTCAGGTTTTGCTATTATAAAATCAATTTTTTCTATGCGGTGCGCGCCACATGTGGGTTCATGGGCTCATTCATTAAACCTACCCATTCTCAGTTTTGGTTCACAGGGGAGTATATAAACCTGCAACCTCCATTTTCCTATCCAATCTCCCCCAACTCGCCGCATCCCCAAGCCAACCCCTGCGATTTCCACATGCAGCCCCGATGGAGACCCAACCATTCCCATATACGAACACGGTTCCTTTTAGCCCCACCTGGGCGATAACCTCCGCCTTTGTAGCCTCAGCTTTACAACTGTAGAACACCACCATCCACCCTTCTGGTTTTCCCTCTGGATGCGTGCCAAGCCCAGTGCCCTTAATTGGCTCATCACCACCCGGCCCAGGAACACTGCATTATATCGGTTCCTAATCTATATCAGTAATCATGCTAATCCGCCTTGTCCGTGGTCACGGTCTCTTCTTTAGCATTACGGACGAGGTAACAATTTTGGTGGGTCTCGTGAGTTCTTTTTGTTGGTCTTCTTGCCCACGGGTATCTGTGACCGGGTCGCCGCTGTATTCAAGACCCCTCCTAGTATCCTCGGGCGCCCCAGCCGGGGTCGTCTGCCGGCGACCACAACCAGTAGTTGGCCAGGCCTGTGTGGCGACATGGCTCGCATCGCACCCGGCCCCGCGCGGCACACTGCTCGCAGCTCCGCAATTCAAGTCCAGGCAGGCAGCCGCCCACCTTGCCACGGCCATGACAGGTTGGGCAGGGCAGGTAGCCGGCGCCGAAGCAGCAGCGACACTTGCGGGGTGCCTGGGACGGCGTCATGCGGGAGAAAGACCACAGAGCCGTGTGTGCGAATATTCTCATGTATATTTGTGGTGATGGTGATGATCGGTTACGTGAAAGAACAGCGGATCTTGATAGAGCAGTCTTCTTGCGCCGACGTAGGGAAAGCAGATTGGCTCGAATGGCTCGTGTGCATGTACATGATAAAGGAGTCCATGAAGCAAAGCGTTAATTGCAAACGAAGACGTTGGGTAAGAAAGCTGCGCCGGATGTGGTCTTTCGGTGGGAGAAGCAAATACCGGAATAAATACCAGAGGATTCGAACAAGAACACCTCGGCATGGCACACATGCTAGGCCCCACCACCATATTGGCCTGTCTGTCTGTTTGTCTGACTGTCTGCCTTTCAGTAGCCCAGGTAATGGAGCAGTGTAAGTCCGTACTTGAAATGCAGCCGGAAAATAAGGGCTCCCAGCATATGCATAACCAACTTTGGAGGCCACCGGAACCTAAACGGTGGCCTCTGAACGGCCAGATTCCATTATACAGAGGTTCAGTGTGGGAAGCCACATCACCAGTGTCATCATGCCCAGCAGCGCCTGAAGTAAGCCTGACCATGTCGCGGACTGACTCACTATCTTCGCCCTCGCGCCGACGTACCAGATACTGCATTAGCACGTCAGCACCATACGGCAGCGCTGCCGAACCCAGAACTACCAGGCCTGCTACGGCTAGCGGTATGGCGTCATCAGGAGACGAAGGGCAAGAAGTGCCCAGTGAAGCAACGGCATCTACAAGAGCAGAGCGCGGTCCCCGGGTAGAAATACGGGTTACTGAATGCGTGGGCGAGGAGTGTTTTTCTTCGCCATTGTCTTTTTCCCCTAATGGACAGGGGATTTTAAACGAAAATCTGCAGGAATAAAGAACGCTTGACAACCTGGAAAGTATCATGATCTTGGGAGCGGCAAGGCACGCACATTCCTGCCGTGGATGCGGGAACTTGCGAGCAACACAGAAACGCGTTGCTGCTGGTCCCACACGCTCGCTACGTTGACATAAGCATGTTGCACCGCGTTTAAGCAATACTGTCGCCATAGGTCACGAGCCAGTCCAACTTAACGAAGTCGCTGCGCAATAACAGGACTATGCATACAACATGAACAAATGTAAGATCGGAACTTAGGTATAAGCGACACTATTGTCCACCAACCTGTGTATGGTGTACACACCCGCCAGATTTTCTTGGGAATCCATGTACGAAAAAAGGCGCAACCCGCAATTCGGCCGGACTGGGCCTACATACAAGAAACATTTGCAGATGAATGTTATCCTTGCTCAATGGGATGTACCTAATAATTTGAATATTCTGGGACATAGGCGCGTTAATTTTTTGTTTACAGCTGCATCCGCGGCAAGAAAGCTGCCAATGGGATGCATCGATTGAGCGCTATTTGCACGGCAGGAAGGAATACTTGTGAGAGCTGCGTTATTGGGGCTGGAGGGGCTTGTCTTGTGAAATATTCAGTTTTGTGGGTCCCGATACTTTTGTCGTCCCTTTGAACTGCAAAAGAAAGTCTCTTAATACTTGTGTTTATGCTTTTGTAGTTCTGGTTCTTCCGTGTCGATGGGCAGCTTAGCTTACGCTGTTGAACCTTGTGAGAGCAAATCTGCATGTTTCCGCCAGAACAAAATCATCGTTACGACAATAGTTTGGAGGCTGATTTCATGTTCCTTCGCCTTGCTGCAGGGAGCAACTTGAAGTCCGCAGTTTTTCTTCGTTGCGTTTCCTACACTGGAGCAGAGCATGGAACGCATGTCCGTCGGACCTATTGTCATCTTGTTTATGTACTGCTTCAATGGTGTTCCAGTATCAGCAGTGGCGCCTTCAGCATCGTTTCACCTATCGTCAGACGCGTACCGGGCGTGACGCAATGCTGTGCATACAGGCTATGCAAAACGCAGCAACATGCTTATAAGGCATACAGAAGATGCAAGCGTACAACTAACGTACACTGTCCGCAGCGTCAGCTTTCCGCGGGCGCTACGAAGATAGGACCGCTGGGTAACAGCGATGCCCCTCCCCAGGCGAGTGAGACGCCTGCCTTCACCGCAAGGCTGGAATCGAATCTTCTGGGGTGCAAGTCTGCATCTCGAACAATTTTCCGTTTCTCGTGCTGGCGGGTCGATCCAATGGGGTTTGTCTCAACCCCGGCGGGGAAACTTCACAGCAACATCCAGCTGCTGTCACCGTGGGCCTCCCTCGGCCTGATCCATTGCCAGCATGCGGCGGCAGCGCGAAGCATCCCGTCATGCTTTCCCACGCAGCCTTTCGTGCAATACATGCTGGGTCGGGGAGCAGAGCGCGCCGTAGCGGAACTTTACTCCCCCGTGGCAGGCCTCCGCTCCGTGCAATTCAAGATATCTGATCGAGAACCCGAGGACCTCCCGAACCACTTCAGGGAATGGCTGGGTGCATTAGCGTGCGCATACGGTTGCGTCCTCTCCGCGGTGTACATCCGAAAGGTGTGTGCGACCGCGAGTGGTTTAGGAGATACTTAGGGGCGGGAAGGACGGACACTTAACTGCCCCTGCCCAGTGTGGCGTCTGCTTGGGCACGCGTGCATATTATTCATGTCATGTGGCGAGCGATGTGACAAAAGTATACCGTGATGGAAGGACGAACCCAGAAGCTGTGTGATTGTGCGAGTGTGGTCCAAACGGAGGGGTCAAGTGCTTTGCGCCCCAATTTCAGTGTAATCTGCATAGGACTACACGTTAACCTGGCAGTGCCGTAATTCCGCATGTTGTAAGCAGATTATTTTGCGTCTCCAGACATCCCGACCGTCCGTACTCTCTGTTTCACCATTGTAGTTCCGACGCCTCGTGCTGCTGCCTCATGTCTTTGGACTCCACTGCAGGGATGCATTGAACTCACTTTAGACATCGAGAACGCGGATATGGGCCCGGAGCGCCAGGCGGGCGACGCAGGCCAGCTTGAGACACGCACTTCCGCGGTGAATACCGCCTCTTCTGCCGCCCCAACCCCATCGTCTGCTGTTGTTACATCCGGAGCCTCGGATGGCGGGACGACAGACGGCCTCGATGCTGTCACAACCAACATCCCAAAAGCAATGCAGAGCCAGCTGCACCGGCAGCAGCGACAGCAGCAGCGTGGTGTCATTAGGCTTGGTGGGGCCAGTGGCAATCGATTAAGTTTGGGAAGTACAGATGGTGCGCTGGCGCTGGCTCACCGAGTGCATACTGCTCTTGGTGTTGGCGGCGGTGGCATGGCGGAAGTTCGGAGCCGAGAGGCGCCTGCTCGACGGCCCACCGGGGAGCGGGATATCACCGGCACTAGCGACATGGCGGGAGGTGCCACTGTACAGCCGGCTCCGCCGCCGCCGCCGCCGCCGCAGCAGCAGCAGCCTACGTCTGTTGTGCGCACCATTGCGCTTTGGAAATCATCGTTCGTGGCGCCATCGAGTTACCCGGCGATGTCTCGAGTGCATCCACGGGTGGTCGTGGTGCAAGCTGATAGGCAGGTCCCCGCACACGGGGATGGTGTATCGTCCACGCCAGGTTGGGGTAGCGGTGTCGCTGGCGATGGTTCGGCCAGCGCGAGGGCCCCTATGGCGACAATCCATCACGGCGACACAACGGCGGCGGCAGCGGCATCGATTCCTGAACGACAGCGCGAGCCGCCCAGACCAATTACGCTGGTGGTGGAAATCTCGGCGCCACCAAACGTGCGGTTGACAGAGCTTACCGGAGCTGTGGGGGCCCCGACCATGGCCTCCAATGCGGCTGCCGTAGGAGCATCGCCAGCGATGCTGGCTGCCACTGCCAGTGTCCCAAGCGACACTCCGGCTATTGAGCTGCTCGTTCGATGCAGCGGCCGCTACATTCCGATCGATATATCGTTGGCGCCATCGCAGGTGGAAGTGGCATCGGGCAATTATGCTGGCGACGCTTCAGCTCCGGATGCGGTATGCATCAATGGCGGCGGCGGCGGCAGCGGCAGCGGCAGCATCGCCACCAACGTGATGCGTTCTTACTGCATCACCCTTTTGGAGCCACCGCTTGTTACTGGCGGTGTGATGTTAGTTGACCTCCGGTGGCGGGGCCGTCCCGCACAAGTGGTTCCAGTGGTTTTGTTGGACGAGCGGGACGAGCAACTACGGATGGAATTGTCGGCTGTGGCAGCAACATGGACGGGACCACCGTACGAGCTTGATGGCTTGTTTTACGACTTCGGTGCATGGTTGCGGTGCATGGCCGTACGCAGGGCTGCTCGCACGGCAACGCAGGCGGTGCTGGGCGCTGGAAGGTCATCAACTCAGGCGCCGCCGACGTGCGCTCACGAGGCGGCAATGTCAGCTCCCATATCTTCCGGTACTGGCTTTGGTCTGGCGCGCGGCGAGCCGCCGTTTTTGCCCGTGTTGGGAGCGTCGTTGCTGCAATTTGCGCACGCACACGGGTTGATGGGTATGGCGGGTCGGCTGCAGGTGGACATGCGGGACTGCGGCTACACGGCACCGTTCAGGTGAGGCAAGGGAATCAGGCAAAACTCGACACGGCGAGTTGCGGTTGTGGTTGTGATAACACAGGGCGCCTGGATATCACGGGTCGCAATCAGCTTAATAAGAAGACATGGCGCACAGCAATGTTGCTGTGTCGCTAAGCAGACCTCTACTCGGACCTGTATGCCGCTGAAGCCTCTGGTGCAGTTATCGTCACGACCGGGGTTGCTGTCGTAGGGTCACAAGCATGCATCCCGCATCAACGGAGGTGGAAGCGGAGGCTGCTGCCAGCGCCGCCAGCAATGACGACTTGCCAGCAGAGCCAGCCGGGCAAGGGCATTCGGCGGCGCCGGAACGGCCGCGGGGGATGGCTGTAGTACCAAGGGGCCGCAACACAGATACAGTGACTCTAGCGGAGGTTGGAATAGCGCAATCATCGTCATCAGCGTCAGCGTCAGGAGCTGCGGACTGCGAGCTTGCGTCCGAGTCGCCGTTGGCGGTGGCCGCACTGGGCCCCGTTGACGTGCATGCCATGCATCGGCCGCCGCCAGCCTCGGCGACAGTGGCGACAGTCGGACAGTGGCGGCTTGTCTGGGAAGTGATATCTCTTCCGCCTTGCGTGCAGCGCCGGCGCGGCCGCGGACCAACGCCGAGGGAAGAGGATGCGTACCTAGCCTTCGCGGAGCCCCTGGTCGCTGCCGTAAATTGCATAATGTAAGAGCTTCGCCAACGTGGCCTGACACAGGTCCATCAGGGCTCTTGTTCTATAGGGCTGGTTCTGCGGAATCATTGGTGTACCCATTGCTCGCGCCGTTCTGTTCGATCTTTTGCCAGCTGGCTGCGTTGGCGAGGGGCAGTAGTGGTTCGGCGGCGGCCGTGTGTTGCCGTGGGTCGCTTTGTCGTAATGATGCTGATAATTGGTGGCCCGCATCCTGCAGTGCGCAGTTCCGCAATTGGCACATTCATTTTTTGACATGTTTGTTATATAGAAGGTAGTAGCTCAGCAGCTTGATTATGGCGGAAATGGTAGGCCATATTAGCAGTTCCAGGCCGATATCCTGCGGTGCTTTTTCCCCAATTGTGAAGCGCCTCCAGTGCTCTTCACCCTCCGTTGTTTCCCCCCGAACCCCACGTTGCCAGTGCCCCATTGCACTCGTTGCACCTTCTTGCCTCCTCGTTGCACCTTCTTGTCTCCTCCCCTCCGCCGCACCACCTTGCTTCTAACCCTCCACTGATGTTTTGATACGACATCCTGGGGGCACGATGATGTCATTAGGCGCTTGCTGAATCCCCAATCCGAACTTCCTTTTCCGGCCCTCACCCTGCAGCCATCTTCTCGACATGCTAGGCTTACTGGAGCTGCTGATGCACCTAGCGCTCATGACGCATCAACAGTGGGACAACAGCAGCACCCCCGCCGGCGCAACTGCTGACACGAGCCGCGCCAGAGGCGGAGCCAGCGCCGCCGCCGCGCTGCCCCATGGAACCGTGATGCTATTGTTGGTCCTGACGTCCATACCGGCCATCCTCAACTTCGGGTTACTGCTGCTGCTACCGGCGTCCACCCGGCGGCGCGTTGCGCCTCACACCAAGCTAGTCTGGCACGCCTGCCTGGTAGCGAGGCGGTTCGTTCTGCTATGGGGCGGCCTGCCTCCCACTTACCGCCGTCTTCAACAGGTGCGGCCGCTCTTGCAACTTCATTCCCTCGCGTGCCATATATTCACCCAGGGAAGATTATGCATCAGACACTTGTACATGGACACGTGCATATTGGTCCAAGGCACATCTGCTCGGCCTTTCCAGCTTGCTGCCTTTGGGCTTCGCCCGGGTGGTTGTCCTGCAGGTATTCATTTATTTTAAAGCAAATAATCTATAAGCTCTTTCTTTTTTATATCAAATAAAGGACGGACTATCCATATATTATCCCCCGAATAGGTAATATTAGGCAAATGAGCAAGGGGACTAGTTTTTTGGATTTCCCTGTTAAATAAGTCGCTAGCATATCATCAACTGCTCACGTGTACACCGCAGGGCTATGATCTTGGACCTGGTGTACTTGTGATGGAGGGTGTGGTCGTACCGACGGCCTGCCTACTATCGCCCTGGGCCGCCCTGCTGCTCGCCGCTCTGAAGCTGCCTCTTTACGTCATGGCCGTTCATACTTCGGCGATTGGCAAGGCTGCGGACGCGGCAACCACGGCGACAGCCGCGGAGGTATGTATGTCACAGGGACATTGTGTGGCGACGGCGCTGGGTCGGGGGAATGGGACGGCGGGCGGTGGCGGCGCGCTGCTCGTCGAGTCGGTGTTCCGAGCCTTAGCTGTTACCACGATGGCGCTGCTCACTACGCTGGCATGCCACGTCAGCTTGCGGATGCGTTTTCTGAAGATAAGGCAAGTTGATGCCAGGAAGAGCATTAGTCGAGCAGGTGGGGTGCAGGCGGAAGGTAAGGGGGTGGTGGCGGCGGCGGCCGCGGAAGGAGTAGCAGCGGCAGCAACTGGGTTGCGATGAGTCAACATGTGGTGAGGGTCTTGTGGGGGCTGCTGTTCACAGGAGAACTGTATGGCGAAACGCGCACATAGATTACGAAGTCACTGCAGTTAAGACATTCTTCCTTGGTGGGGCCACCTATACGTAATGTTAGGGCTCGCAGGATTTCCCTTCAAGGAAGTTGCATTGTGGCAGCAGTGGATGCGCGCTCGACGGGACATGCGGGTGATCACTTGTATAGTTCTTATGATCCAGCACCAAGACTGGGATGCGAAATGCTTCCTTTTAACGCCGGTCTCGAATATCTTGGCGTTTTCATATACCTAAAAAAAGTAGGGTGGAGGACCGGTTTTTCCAGAGCGCGCGGGGTGTGGGTTTTGTCTAGGGCGGCATGGAAAATTATAAAGGGTGCACTACATCCGGTAATCTTAGTCTCTATGGTTACACATACGTGCGGCGTCGATGCCGAACTGGGCAGGGGCGGGATAGGGGCAGTGCAGGGTGGTAGTGGGCCGTGTGCGGATGATGTCACATTCCGTGTTGCAAACTGCAAACGGAATTTCCACTGTGAACAGCATGCACAATTTGTGTTGACATTGATGTGATGAAAGCGTTTGTATTTTCGTGCATGCAGCATGCGCATGCATGGGCGATCCGCATGAAGGGAGAAGGATGGGGGGGAATCTGCCATGTTGGCTGTGCTATTGCACCCCTGCCGGGCAAGGTGGATAGTGTGCTCCATTATGTGGGTTATATGTTCTAAAAAAAATGCTGAGACACCACTCCTTTGCTGTAATAATAGCGATGGCGAATGTTGGTCGTGGTGGTGGCATCGAGCTATCCATTGTATGTGCGAAAATCGCATGATACCGGCCGGGGGCGTGTGCTGTCCTGGGGTATGACATGTGATAAAATCGATTTCCAGGCCTCTTTCCAAGACTTTTGCGTTACCGGAACATGCTCTCGGGCCTTATTTGGTCGCTGGCTGTTCCTTAATACCCTGCCACGAAGGATTGTTGCTTTAGAAGATTTGTTAAATAGATTAGTTCTTAGGTGACCTCGGGCAGTGGATGCAAAAAGTTCGCGGGCTGACGGGGCCATGGGCAGATGGACGATTGATTTGGGATGAACGGGATGGACAAGATGGGCGCAAGCCGGAAATGAAACAAGTAGTGATTTCCCTGCTGGGTTCCATGGTGAAGAGTTGGAACATTGTTCCACGTGGAGCAGGGGAGCTGGGTTGCCATGTCCATTGGGCCCTGCATGTCCTCTTTGCCCACTGCAGGGGCATTGCTGAAATGGCGTGATGTGTTTTACTAAAAAGTATTACCTAAGATTTGGTTTGGCGCGCCAAAGTATGATGAATGTCATGTGATACCTCTTTGATGCATCAACCCGTACGATGGTCTAAAGTAGAGAATGAGTTAAGCAGTTGGGCTGCCAACTGGAGCCCTACTTAAGAAGGGACTATGTACGTTTGCTTGGCTATAAATACCGTCCATAGCATGAAGTAGTCGCAGGATGCTGGCTACTTGCTTGAAAATGTTTATTGGAAATGGCTTGCACGCTACAATCATGCAGTTGGCTGAAGATATGTGATATATGACTCTTTCGTGTTTCGAGATGCTTGAAGGCGTAAGTATAATTCATGGGGAGTATTGTGGCGATGTTAGTGTTCAACTAACCCGACCGGAGGCATAATCCGGCTTTCAATGGCGCGCTGTGAATTTGAATCGTTAAAGCTGTTAAATATATATCATCCTTGCTTTATCTTCACCTGATGTAAAACGTTACGCAACTCCGATACACGCGTTTTGGCTAAGAAATTGCTCCCCTTCCTCACCGCCACATGAACACTTTAGCAATTGAAGACACCGTCAGTCGCTTAGAGAGCACCAAACTCTACGCCCGGGAACCAGGGACTCAGATCCATCACCGCCAATACTCATAGGTGGTATTGATGTGACTGCATCCTACAATCACAAACTGCTTCCCAACCTTAACTTGGTGCCAGCACATGCACCTTAACCAAATGGCCCGTGTGGCCCCAGGACATCCAGACCCAGATCATTGCCAGACTGATGGGAGAAACCTGCGTATAGCTCTAACTACGGTCCAGTGGTGATACCACCCTGCTGCAGCTGCCCATGCACGGCACCGTACACTTGTATGCACGTCATCACGGCTCAGGCTTCCCGAAAAAGTTCGCGACAGCGGAAGCTAAGGTCTCCTGATACAAGTACACCTTGCCGTTGGCTCCGAGCCTGTGCTATCCTGCTGAACACATCCCCGCTCTAGGTGTGCCATATCGTAGATGGGATACTTACGGGCCCAAACAACCCTCCCTACCGGGTCGTATGCGGCGATCTGGCGTGTGAAGGCTTCAATAACGATGGTGCTAGGTCTGCACAGACCTGCCAATACGTTGTAAGGCACAACGTGGATAATGGGCATTCCTTTCGATTCTGGGCGAACTTGTAGTCATAGTACGTTGCCCATAGAGAAGCCACTTGTGCTAATTTCCCCCGGTACCCAATACTATGGAAATCGTCTGTTTTTTAGGCGGCTTGTTTTGTGTTTTTCGTTTAGGTACATATTTCCCCTTCCCTGGTGTGTCTCGTGCATTATCAGGTGATGTGCCCGATGGCTGTACTCCGTCCGGACCCCGCTTAAGCAATATAACAGAATAAACACAACCGGTAGCCGCCCAGAGGACAACCTAATCCTTGTGCCTCCCTGGTGTAAGAGGTAATAGCAGATTAAAAAGATGATCTTTCACACCGGGGACCCTTTTGGGCTAGGGACCCCAGCGTGAAGCGCGTTCAGGGGTCCCCGGCCCCTACGATTGCCCCACTTCGTCTGCCTGTTGTTATGTATTTGGATGTGCAAACTCGCATGAGCAAAACCGCTGCCGATGCCATCCCACGGTGCAGAAATAGGCCCCGCCCTTTTTCAGGTTTCGAGGAAGCCGACAACCCCGCTGGGACACTGAAACCGACCATTCAAGAGATTGACATGCGACGATAAGGAATAGATCGCGGCGCGTTGAACGCCGCTGGAGGTGGATTTGGTGTCCAGCGTTGCTGATAAGCAGCGACCGCTGCAGCAGCAGCAGCGGCCGCCGCTGCAGCAGCGGAGCTGATAGCCCCTCCATACACGCTGCTGCGAGGAAAGAGCGGCGGTAGTGGAGCTGGCCCTGTGGCGCACAGACACACATCAGGACGGGCAAGCATTAGGGCCTGGGCAAGCCAAAGGAAGTATTTGCATGGACAACTGAGGCACATGGAAAAGGATGCTCGACCCGGCAAGGTCAGCTTGTGTTGGCAACGTCATAGGTACACACGGTACCCATTCGAACCAAGCTGAAGCCGCTATCTATATCCATGAGCCACATCTGAGGTTGTACACCACCCGTCCTGGCTTCCGTCGGCACAGGAGGCGTGCATCCTCCTTTCCCTTAAGCTACAAGGCTAGATCAGTGATCCTGACCCAGGGCGTCACAACTCATGCATATACATGGAACCTAGCGGCTAAATGCAGTAGCTTAAAAGCATAACCACGATCGCACTTCCGCGCAGGCACCCACCGCCAAACCCTCGCCGGTTGTCCAAGATTGAGCGTCCCTCTCCAGGCGACGGCGCCCGGCTGTTGTCTCGGCGGTTGTCCAATATTGAACGAACCTCTGCGGGTGATGGCGCCCGGCTGTTTTCTCGCGATGGGGGTCTGGGACCTGCATGGAACGTGGGGTGCAGCGATGAAGTACCCATCCCTGCAGACCCAAAACGTTCTGATGGGAAGTTGTAATCGTATTCGTGCACGATGGCGTAACCATCCTTGCTTCTGATCAAGGATGCCTATAGGGAATGTAAGTGCTGCAGGAATACAACCGGCACTATAGGCGCCCTACGTGCGACCATTGTGCGCGATCTTGCACCTTGATGCGATGGGCCCTTCAGCGAGGGTTTCGCCGCCTGAGCCTGTGATGGCTGTTTACAACTGGGGACCGACACGCCGCTGCACCACGACACAACACGCTGGCCGCCAGGAGGCACTGCCGCCGCTGGCGCCACCGCTATCTGCGATGGCTGCGACAACGGTGCGGGAGTCTGCACGACATTGTCGCTGTCGTAAGACGGCGGTGGCAGGTGCTTCGGCAGCTGCTTAAGGTCCCTTGGTACCACTATCGTGTCAAGAAGGGCTCCCCTTGAGGAGCCTGCACCAGGACGCGGCAAATGGGGTAAGCCATTTTGCTTAAAAGTTCGATAAGGAACGGGGACAGGGATGAGCCTCAAGGAACAGGGACAGGATCAGCTGCAGAACTCGAGATTTACGGGCAAACCCGATACCGTCCCATGAAACCTAGCGCCGATCTCATTTGTGATTCTGCCAGTTTCTTCACCCAGAGTAATCTAATGACTCACCATCAGAAGTCCAGCGGCGGCGGGGTGGGCGGTGCGCGACGGGCGGCTCTGGTAATATATGCAGCCACTTGTTGGCTGGGGAGCTGGCTAGGATGGTTCCGGGAGATGGTCTGATGCAGGCAGTCAAGGAAGGTATGAGGGAACATACCAGGTGAGGAGGCCCACAAAAGTTTAATAGCATTCCCACACAAGCGTAACTAAGTAAGGACATACAAATAGCAGCGCGCAGTCTGACGTTGACGAATGTTACCCCTTCCCACTATGCAATTCCGTTCATGCTAGAACCTGCGCTCAGTATCCTTTAACGAAACCTTGTGCCAATTAGGTCTCCTCGCCGCCTACGGAAACCTCGCTCCCTCGCTCAACCACTTTGAAGCCCCCAACTGCAGGCTAAGCGTACACACGCCCTCATGCTTTAATGGTAACTCTTGCGCCCGGTTTATTGTTGCACCTTTTTTAACGCCTCCCTTCTTACATCTATTCATCGTCCTGCTGACGGCCCGCAGGTTCTGTGCCTTCTCATTTCTCACTTACCGTTTGCTTGGCTCCGTGCTGAGTAAGCTGTGGCACAAGGAAATGATGTCCTGGCTATAGGAGCCGATGGAAATGGGCGTGAAGCGACCGCCCACGATGCGGTTCCGTAGTTCCACAATCGAGCGGCCCTCCATAGGCGTCCTGTACATGAGGATGTATCAAGGCATTGTTATGAGACGAACAGCACCAAGGAAAGCTGCCGCTGGATTGCGACATTCTGCATTCCCGGCAGCATAATGCAACCCACCGGAACGTCATCATCTCGTACAGCACCGCGCCAAGGGACCACATGTCACTGCCATACGAGTACGGACGCCCGCTCCACACCTGTGCGCGACGCAATCCAGAAGTATACAGTACTCTGACCTCAAGCATTGTTTACGCGGGAGAATACTGACATCAAACAGATCAGCCTGCTGTGCAGCGGTTTATCAGCAGGTCCTCGTCTGGTTGCCTGTCTATGAGTCCACTGATTGTGTCCCCGCCGGGACCCTACAAACCCTTATCTCCTCTAAAATCGTCCATTGACCACTCATACCGGTCCACACGGCGGCGCTTGATCCCTTTTCCCTCCCCCTTCACGTACCAAAAACCTCCCTGCTTTCTTCGCGCGCAACCTCCCAGGTCCGACACGATGCGCTTACCCAGCCCACCTTTCCCTATCGCATCTCATCCCCCATCCACAAAACGGTAAGGTGACCCAGATCATGCAGGGCACCATTTTGACTTCTCCCAACTCCTCCCAAAACTTCCGGGTTTTCCCACCACCTATCTGGTGCCATGTAACAGGGCGTGCCGATCTGTGTTCGCGCGAAGTTCATGTTTGTGAGCGCCTTGGCGATTCCCAAGTCGCCAATCTTCAGCAGGTCATTGGCGCACAGGAAAATGTTGGCCGGCTTTATATCTCTGTGGATAACGTTCTGGCTATGGAGCGCCTGAAGGCCCCTGCGCTCACGCGGTGCAAGGACGAAAGATGTCTACGAAAAGACCATACGCAATCTGATAGACATGAAGTAGGGCGGGACGGTAATAACAGGTGTGGTAAGACGAGGCCGGCAGGGCATATATGAGGGAAGGGGAAAGCAAAACACATTCAATGCAAAGCTACCTAATTTGGCTGCCCTGGGTAAGTGCGATAAGCTATGATTTTATGGGACAGGACGGTCCCGAGTAAGTGCTCTAAGTATGCGTAGCCGCATTGTGGCTTCTGACCTACCTGCACAGCTGCAGAAGGATGCGCCAAATGGCCTCTTCCGGGAAGGGGGCCTTCCGTTTGGCACCCTTGCTGATATAGTAACGCAGGTCACCGAACGGGGCATATTCCATGACGGTGCAGAGTTTGTTTCCCAGCAGGAAGGCCTCGTGGTACCGAATCTGCAGAGAGGACGCAGAATGGCCGGGAGCTGAAGGGAGCTGGGTTGCATTAGACAGTCAAGCATTACCCATGGCGCAATTCCAGAGCTTATGGTATCCATGCTTCTACCCCTACGTGTACGAGCTAGCGTCAGAGACATTTAGATAACCTACACTCGTCCAGTAGTACTCAGGAGACCGTCACGTCCCATCAACACCAACCCATTTTGCATTTTACGAATAATGTAACGCACCACGTTATGGTGCGAAATGGAGACGAGGAGGCGAACCTCGTTCACGGCATCTGCACGCTCGGCCTGTGACATAGATCCAAGGTCCGCTTCCTTGAGCGCATAGAGCTGCTTGTCGCTCTCGCGCTCCACTTTGTAAACTTTTCCATAGCTGCCCTTGCCGAGGAGCTTGTGCACCTGTGTCGCGACGCGGGTTCGCTTTAGTTGGCGGGCGCATGGCCTATCAAGCAATTTCCATATACCTTGAAGTTAGGAAATTTCGGCAAGCCACTGTGTGCAGTAGGTGCCGCCATGATGCTTTGGCCTCAGCAAGCTAGGGTGCCAACACACTCAGCTTTGCCGGGCTTTCCAATGATTATTTATTTACAATTTCAGCAACGCAAAAGCGGATCTCGACGGCTAGCGGTCGAGCCTATGCAAGGCAACCGAAATGAAGTAGTGACAGGACAAGACGGGATTAGTTGATTCTACGTCAAGGGAGTTGCAGGCCTTGTGACAATACCAACATCAATTAATGCATATAATAATTATAAATAAACATGTTCGTGAAGTGCAGAAAAAGTACATTCGAAAAAGCAAGATCCAGGGTTTCGTTAAGCCAAACCGACAGAAGGTAGAAACCCCCGAAGTAATAAGACATTCCAATGATAATGGCCATCAAGACATTGCTTATTATTTCCTTCTTCTGACTGGTACCTTGCCGAACACCGGGAGACAAGCGTAGTGTACCGTACCCCTAATCAACACGAATGACGTGTCAATGTCAAGACAATGCGATAAAAATCTGTTCCTATCTGAATAATAAAAATATTTTTCCATGCTTGATGTAATGCTGCCCTGAACTTGGGCCCTGGCCCACGTGAGCTTCCGGGAGGTTCCATGATGATTCCCCATGCTGTCGAGCAACCGTGAATTTTGTTCGCTGCGAAGGCATAAAGAGCTTACTTGGGGGACCGCAAAATATTTTTTTGACTTTAGAGTAGGTGACGTGATAAAGCAGGGTCTTACAACTTCGTTGTAAAGGTTCTTATGGGTTTTACAAAATTACAAGTCTTAGCAGGGACTTGCAAACTACCACTAATGGGTCAGGCAAACCTGATACGGCTGGAAGAGGCTGGCATTGCTGCGAAATACGTACGCGAGCCGCCTGTTGCAAGTTGGCTATCTTTGCCAGCCTATAAATATGTAGCTCATTTACCGCAGGGCTTAAAATGATGGAATTAGTGAACGAATGACGACGATGTCTAATTGCCGTAACACGAGCCGCATTGTGCCTCATCTAACGTTTGTGCACGCTCGTTGTTACCGTCAGATTACCCACCCCGTTACCATAAACGGCAAGGTCACAATAATTTATTTTACAAGAGAACGAGTTTGCGGCTATCGCCATTTTGCATTTACAGCGCCCTGTAGCGCATTCAAGACGAGCTCGTGATTCTTGCACATGCATTCGGTTGGTCGCGTTGAGGAGGTATCTGAAGGTTGCAAATGCTTGTGCACATGGTCCTCAAGAAAGCCATTACGCACTGCGACACCCCTGGACACGCTGTCGTCGACCACAGGACAGTTACTCCACACGCAGATCGATCATTTTCCCATTATAACCTCGCATCCTCGACCGACTAATCCCGCACGCGGGCAATACCGCAACCGCGCACACGCACCTCATGCAAGCTGATGCCGGCTTGTGAAATGAGTGCAACGCCAGATGCCACGCCACACCACATCATGCCCGCGGATGACACCATGTGACACCAAGCGGAGCGAAATAGTACGCATAACAGATTCATATGATACGAATACGACACCATACAATGCGATAAAATGCAGCACAACACATCACATGTGATTACCAAGAGACACAGTTACAGAACACACCACGTGACACCATGCAATGCCAGGTGATACACGGTAATGCTACATAATGTGACGCGAGATCATGCAACCACGTAACGCCATGCGATGACATAGCCAAGGCAACGTTGTAGCGTTGTAGCAACCCAGGCTGGAGCGGAGTCAGCCATCGGCGCATGAAGTACGTGAATTGCTGAATGTCGTCTTAGTAGAGAGAGTACGGCGCCTTTACTTGCCATTCAGGTGGGCTGATGAGGCCTTGCGGGTTCAACGCGAGGCATGGTGTATTGTACGGCAAGTGTCCGGTGTGTCATTGCTCACGGTAGTTGGCACGGCTGCACTTTTGGAGGTAGGCAAGAGCCCGTGCACGGAGATGATAATCATTGGGGATGATGCCAGAATAAATAGGCTCAAGGCTAAGCAGTTTCGTGGAAGATTAGTACATGGATGGTTTGGATTACAGTTTCCATCGTGGCATGGAGGCACGCTGATAAGGCCTTCAGGACAGTTATCCTGAGCGTAACCCTTTTGCATCAGCGCCCTTTGCCGTGACACTCAAACCGCGTAACGCCAGGCGATGCTACATCACGCTCACAACATAGCACAACATGACATCATGCATGATGCTATGTGATGTGGTGACATCACGCCACGCCGCATCATGCCAAATGGTACTGCACCCCGTTACGTCATGGCACACCAATGCCACGCTACAGTGAGGCAGCATGTTTGACACGGTATTACATCATACCGTATGAATCCACGCCGCAACACATCGCCCCCGCTCCGCAACACATCAAACAAATTGCGCCATGGACACAAACACACGGGTGTCTACACGGTGCCTTGAATGAGGATTACGAATACGCACAAATACCTGTAATTACGCGGAATCTCCTTTCACTGCTGACCACCATCGCCAACATAACTATACCAGTACGCATGCTCAGGGGAACATTGTTGCATCCGTCTTGGGCGCCTCCCGCCGGCGCTGACTCACGGCTTTACGCTCGCCTACGGCATTTCTCCTTTATATCCCCAGCGCGTTCGCATTGCAACCATCGTTGCAGAGTTATCATGACGCATGTTTACTAAACCAGCACGCAGAACCTCGCCGCTTCACGCTGCATCCTCAGCGCCATTATCGTAGCCTTGTGTGTCCATCATTTTCCCCTTCACGGCACGTGCATCTGCCGAGGCGGAATGACTGCTGAAAAAGTACTAACATTATAATGTGTGCGGGCTACATGTTCAAGTATTTACCGTACTGGGTCTACATTACAGAAAACTTTACAGAGGGCTTTTGGTCCTTTGGGAATAAAACCGTGCACATGTCCTCCCGGCTGGTCGGCAACGATTTTACGAATGCCGTGTAGCCCATCAAATCGCTCGGCACTTAATGGTTAAACAACAACTGCGCATTCTTTTACCCAAGGATTTCCTGATATAATGGAAACCGACCACTTTTGTAATGTTCGATTACGACCACAGAATCCCTAGGCACGTTGGACACCTGGCCGACGTATTCACGCACTGTCCGATATCTCAGCAGTCGCCAACATCCCTTTGGATGCCCACCAGCAATGCAGTGGTGGTCTCCGTGGCCTTTAATAGGGATTGAT
This sequence comes from Volvox reticuliferus, assembly GCA_019650235.1. Classification (NCBI taxonomy): domain Eukaryota; kingdom Viridiplantae; phylum Chlorophyta; class Chlorophyceae; order Chlamydomonadales; family Volvocaceae; genus Volvox; species Volvox reticuliferus. The sequence continues at coordinate 972,003 of BNCP01000022.1, forward strand.
TGAGGCCTGGCTGCCTAGCCACATATAATCTTGGCCAAATCCTCCACTCTAGATTGAAGGGGGGAAGCTAATCGAGCAACGAATAGAGTTCAGTCGATGTTGGAGGAGTTTGGAGGCATCCTACACTTGGCAAGACACCAGTAACAAAATACCCGTATGACTCCATCGAGCTGCGGCAAATCAGCCGTTAAGGATTGACAGAAAATAATACCAATATAGATAGCCGTCCTAGCCTTATCAAACACTCCGGACTTCACGCTGATATATCGCTCGCACAAGCAAGTTGTGTTTCCAAAGAGAAGTCTTGAATATGCCGCTGATGTGCGGCGCCCATGTGATGTAAACAGTCGAGACATAGATGAATATGAAAACGCAACCAGCATAAGACAGACAGTACCAGGCAGTCATTGCATGCAGGGCAGACGCACAGACTCCAAATTAGTCAGTGCATCTTCGATCGATATAAACGACAGCAAACCAGTACGTCCCACCAAATCCCATCACCCTAGCCCTATCATTCAAATTACCGGTACGGAATCACCACCACTGAAACCAATACTAAAATGTATAACCATGGGCAACCGAGGGCAAAATAATCTGGAGTCACCCCTCGGAATTGTTTATTGCACGCCTAACGTGCCGGAGGCTGGCCCCATTACGAAGTCCCCTTATTATCGTCAGCAGGGCACTTATCCGTGTCGTCCTTATTCTTATCGTTATTATTGCTGCTGTCGTGATTGTTGTCCTCGTTATCCTTGATTCCGTCACCCTTGTCGTCACCATCGTTCTTCTCTTCACTCACATCCTTCTTTGCAAAAGCCTCGATCGCCGAGTTTGCGGCCTGCACAAGATTGTAAATTCCATGTTAGTTTCCCCCCAGGGAGATGAATCCCGTTAGTGATGCCTGTCTAGTCGCCGCCAAGATATGGGGCGCTGCACCGCAACCCTGCTACTCAATTCATGTTCTATTCTGATAACGCACATATGCGCAGTTACGACGAGTAACGCACATGTTTGCTCGCCACCTATCGGTGCAGCAGAAACCCAATGGTCGACAATGCATCGAAACGATTAATAACAATCCCGAACTCCCAAATGCAAATGTGCACAGGGGCTTCAAACCATTTGCCGCACCTTGGCATGCTTCTTGACATCACCCGTAGCAGTTTCTTTCGCTGACTGCAGATCCGAAAAGATCGTGCCTACACAGAGTATGCCGGACAGACCATACATGGCGCAGGAAATTCCGCACATCAGGATCCCTTGTGTGGGCCAACCTCAGCCATGCATGCGCGAAGAGAATACGTGCAACCTGTGGGATATGACCGGCCCCCTGCGACCTACGCTAGAATCCCTTACGTACCCGCGCCGTTACCCTCGCCGGCCCCAATCTCGTTGTAGTCCTGGATGATGGCGCAGCAGCTGCAACACCATGTCATGAGCACGTCCTGTGGTTGCGCGGCAATGGCATAGGTTAGACGGCGGTTGACAAGGTCACGCAACAGCCGCGCGCAACCCAGCGGTATAAGATCCACTGCCAGCAATACATTGCGCTGGAGGTTTGGAGCTCTAGGAGCTTCGTTATTTGGGGCAGTTTCTTCCCTCCTTGGTGCACAGAAGCCCTATTCGGCTTCGTCCACGCCTTACCTCAATGATGCCATGCTCCGGCGCTTTCACGCCGTACTTCTTGCGGATGTACTGTGGAAGGTGGAGACGGAAATGAAGGATAGCATGGGACTTAAACCAGGACGTTGGTTGGACCGCCGGGTCTGAAGCGCTCACCTTGCGAGTTGGGATGTGCACGACGCACGGGCAGCCCACGCCAGCGATGCAGCAGTACAGGCAGCAAGCTGCGGGTAATTTTCAATCAGTCAACGCCGATGAGCATTACTAATAGAATATGTCCTATAGGATAATGATACTACATCGTACGAGATTTTGGAGGAACCCTTACCCGAAGTGAAGTTTCCCGAGCACATCACTTCATCCTGAGGTAAATGCACAAAACTTCAAAGTCAGAAGGGGAATTCAAACGTTACTGCAGCAATACATACCTTTGCATCTCCAATCTTGGAGACGTTAATTCCATACTGTACATGTAAGTGAAGAAAGGGTAGGCAAACGAAGGTCAGTCAACCGGTAAACGGAAAAACCTGCAGCGTGATACTGAAACATACAGAATACGAATATCTGGAGCATTTATAAATAAAATTATTCTCAGAAAATATATGGTGCCCTAGAGCTCACAAAGATAACTCCCTAGCTGCGGTTGTGGGCATGCAGCCCATGATGGATCCTCGTTGAGGACGCTTGACTCACCGTAATGCATGGAAAGCAGCACGTCAAGGCTGCAAGGCCACATAATAATGTTTCGCAATCGATAGACACGCGGTCAGAAGAACCGTTCGTCGAGGTTTGACTCAGATTGTTGCAATGACTGCAAGCAACCTACCGCAGGTGATGGGGCCACCAGGCTCGGCGATAACATTCCAGCACGGCTGCTTCCACTCGGCCGACATGGTTTGCTAAGGAATCCTAATAATATACCTTATATTAAAGCCACGGAAGAGCGCTCCAAGTTAGATACGATACAGTGTTGATTAATTATTATTATTATTATTATTATCTGTAATATTGAGATTCTGGTGCTGCTGCTGGCATCTTATAGACGACAGCTGTCACCCGTCCGTAGCTGCCGTATGTAACCGAGTAACCAACGATCGGTATCACAAGTGGGGCAGTGCATCCGTGGAGCAGTCAGCAGATCAGCAGTGGACAGCTGCAATAAAATGGAAGTTTACGTCTCTCGTTCAAATGACTGACAAATGGGGCACGGGAATGTAGTAATTAGATTATCAAGGATGATACAAGTATGCAGCCCCTCTGCAGTTTGGCATTTAGAGAACAGAGCGACCAGTGGACTACAGCATATCCGTTATGATCAAACTAACTTAAATAAATCTGCGAACCGCTTTAGCAATAGCGCCCTAAAGTGTGTGTCGAGTCAAGCTCGGAATAATGCAATGTGTCTTTTATACTTTCATGGTAATTGCCAAGCCTACTTGCATGTTCGGTCTACTGGGGCCGACTGACTAGGTCATCGCGTTGCAACGGTTGACCCCGGGCGCCGAGGGGAGCCCGTCCCCGAAGCCTTGAAGTGAATATACTTCTGTCGCTTTATCACCGTCTGTGTTTTCTGCCCCGCTGGAAGCTAAACCGGGGGCTTTCACTGCGACCTCAGACACCCCTGCCAAGTTCGAACTCGTTAAAACAGGTTAGAATCTCTAGGAAGGACCTCCAATTCGTCCGTAGAATGTTCCATGGTGCCATGTACGTTGCATGTGGCGGCCATTAAGGGCCCAGCATCTTGGTATGAATTGCTCCGGCATGACATGCGTGGAGCGCTTCAAACCCGCGGAAGGTGGACAGCGGAAGCGGCACCTGTGTCCAGACACTATTCACACGCCTCTACATCCCTTGTCCCGTTCTTCCGTGCCTGAACCTGTGATCACCTGACTCGCCCGCCATGCACTTAAAGACGTGCGATGCATGGCGAAGAATACTAGTGTTTAAGCCCTAACAAGCCGCTGTTGGCCCTATTCTGTCTACGCTCGGGTCAACTCGTCCTTTACCACCGTGCACGGGCTCCATTCACACAAATGCACACTACTGGCCCGGCTGTAGCCTCTCGGGTCAATCAATACTCTGCTGGACCTGCTGGATCGCTCTAGCCACACGGCCAAGGAACTTATCACCCGCCAGTAGTGCCATGAAAACATACAATGCGTCCATGTGCGTCCCGATGCGCCGCCGCAATGTATTGGGCGCCAACAATGACGCCCACAATAATGTTAGCCTTCGGCTAGCGCTCCCTCCGGATATAGTGTTGCAGCGGTGTGTTGCAGTGTAGGACACGCTACTCCTCAAGGATACCCTAAGGGTATCAGAAACTCCATGACGCCTGCGCAGCTTCCTTTGGGTAGTAGTCCTGCCGGCCGAAACGACACCAGTGGCAGAGTTTGGCCATCTACCAAGTGCAGCAGTTACCGCGCACCATACGTATACCGATGAGTACTCCGAGGAGTTGAATTTCACCAGTAAACCAGCCGCAGAACACCGCTGCTTTACCTGAAGGCAGCCGAAGCCGCTGGCCACCACCTTGAACCGCCCACGTAGGCGCTCCAGGTTGTCATGCAGCGACTCATTCTGCAGCGACGGCAGCGGGTCGGTTACCCGGTACAGGCCAAAGCCCAGTACCGGTGGTCCTATTCGCTACGGGGAGGCTGCTGTGTGGGAGAGGTAGCCGGCACGAATTTGGGGTAGCTGCGGTGTTGCTCAGGGCCTTGCCTCAGCAAGCAAGCAAGCACTTTCTTCCGGGTTCCACGCAGGTGATGTGTGCATACCAAAGTCAGGACTTAATGCATAAGGAATGAGACTGAGATCCCAGCCTCTTATGCATTAAGTGGACGAGTAAAACGGACGCGCCCTCGGCAGGATAACCGAGGTGTACAATCCGGAAGGATATGGTCCTAAAAGGGTAGAAATTAACGCTTAAGATGAAGCTCCCAGATGCAGCAAGGTTGGGGCGCGGCCGGTCATAACAATACATTAGCGGGCAGCGCGTCGTGCAATATGCGGGTCGGGATTGCAATAGGGAAGCACCGTAGCGGCGCAGCCGGCACATAACTGGAGGCGATGCTTGCGGCGGCCGCCATGGCTGGTGTGCCTCCCCACCTGAGGGTCGTATAATGGAAAGTCCCGTATCATCTCTTCCAGTGCCGCCAAGCCGCGCTCCATCCGGTCAGTGACTAAGTCAGGCTCCTTGGCCTAAACGCAATTATCGTGAAATGGGGATAAGGAAGCGTAAAAACCAAATCCTTGCTTCACACCGCCACCCGCACCTCCAGATGTAGCTAGATACGGTAGGTAAGGCCTTCTACGGCCCCCGGGGCTCTGGTCCGGCTCCCGCGGGCCAACATGGCGGCCCATGAGTCATTTCGCGCCAGTCTTACATCAATCCTTCTCGTTAGTCATCCCTCTTCCCGCCAAAACACATTTTGGCGCATAATTTTTCGCTCCAGATGCCCCCTACATCCTTCTGGATCCGTTCGCTGGCAATACGGCCGCGTCACCCCACGCATCTACATGTATGTGTGTTTGTAATATCAGCTGCTTTCCGTACCTGGCCGGCCATGATTTGATTTCCACATCGACCGGTTCTATTGCCTTCACTTAACCTGAGTCCCCAAAGCTCTGATTGCATTACTCTACCCGAATTCCTCACCTGCAACGCCCTCCACGTCCGAATGCACCCCGCGTAGAAACCGACCTCCTGTCCTGTGCACCAACACACATGCCGTAGTAGTAGCCGGCACACATGCAATCAATCGCTTGTGCCGCACGTGTATGCGAGCCATTGGTCTGCTGTTGCAGCACCGACAGGCGTTATTCCATGACTGACTGTTGATATCAACCAGACAACCAAATGTACGGCTCAGGGTGCAGCTTAAATAGCGTGCACAGATAGGCCGTAATGGATTTTCTGAAACACAGGGAATGTTTCGCCTTCTCGTTCATCGTGGGCAGGGGACATGCTTGTCCCGCAGGTGGCAGATATTGTGCCTTTCGGGAAGCGGAGGGATCCAGGAGGACTAGAACTTGGAAGCGCTAGGCTCAGAAGCAGGAACACCGGCTTGGGCGGAAACCCACCTATCTCATAGCCTTTCTGCACGCCGAGCTCGCGGCCCTCAGCGATGCCCGCGACCATACCGTCCCTGTGATATGCCCGATGCAAGTGGAGAAGAGGAGAAGATGCGCATTCTCCGGGAGCGAATTTCCGTGAGATTCATGAGGCTTTTCGTGTATGCGGGCGCACCTGACACCATCCTCCCTTCCCTGCTGTATACTTGCATCCTCGACACATAATACCTGACCAAACAAATCATCGTCATCCCCGCCTTCTGGCATATGTGCACCTCGTGTCCGTTCAAAACGCGACTCGTGCGATTCAGTTATTTAGGCCAAAGAGAAACCTCATCCTTAAAATTAATAAAAAGTTATCGTTAATCCAAAGGTATGAAATTGGGGTCAACCCTCATCGCAGCCCGTATTACCGTATTACGTTACTAAATCGGTGGACGTGCAAAGCTTGTTGCCTTCTCACTGATAGATCACATTGAAGATACTATAAATTACTCTCAATTTGAATAAGCTTATTCAATCCTCTGCATAGCGTAGCCTTATTTACTAGCAACTTTGCCGAAGCCAACACTGCTCATGCAGTCGAATAGCGCGGCTTCTCCCGGCGATTGATGTCACGCCCATCACTGTTTACATCGGCGCTTCTTGCTAACCCGACATCGCCGGGCGGCCTTACGGCCGTCACTTCGGGGGCCTCATCGCTCGCCAGTTCGCGCCCATTCCTGCCACAGCTAGCGGAGACCATATGTGGCTTTACGTTTCAACAATTTAAGTGGTCGGGTAACGGTCCAGTTGGGATATTCCCTGGCGCGCGTTGTTATCCCACGGCGGCGGCCGGGCAGATACGAGGCCCGTCCCTTGACCATGCGTCGACAGCAGACAGGAGCTCCGACGGCTGCGCCATGCCGACATCCGAAGAGGCGGCCGATACACGCGGGAATACGATGCCGTGTGGGTGTCCGACAATTTCCGCAGGTGGGACAGGCGGCACTCCCAGGGTGTCGCGGAGTTTCGCTGGAGGCTGTGAGCGATCAAAGAAGAGCCTCATGGATGTGAGGTGTGCTAGCAGTAGATCTGGTACTGGCGCCGCTTCCTCCACCAGCACTGGTACCTCCAATGACAGCCCATATTGCAGTAACAGCCGCAATGCCGCTGGCGCCGAGAGCAAACCCGGTCATGCTGACGCAAGAGCGCTATGGCGCCCTTGCACTAGCGGCAGTGGCAGTAGCAGTAGCAGTAGCAGTAGCAGTAGCAGCTTCAAAAGTATTTTTGACGGTTGCAGTTCTGTGAACAGTAGCAGCAGCATCCGGATCGCTTGGGCGAGGCCTGCGTCTAGTAATCGCAGACGCCTGCTTCAAACCCTCTCTGGCGGATTATGCCCAACGGCGGCACCTCCCGCAGGGGTGATGGCGGCGAATGTTCCGCTGGGCTGTGGCCTGGCACCCTTTTCGTCGCGAGCTGCCGTACGGGCCCAAGAAGCCGCCGCCAGCGCCCTGCCGTCGCCGCCTCAATCACCGCCACCACTCCCATCATCATTGCCGACAGCGCTAACTCCGCCTCCGCCAGTGCAGACGAGAAGAACCCGGCGGCGCGGCGATGATAGCCCTGTCGCCATTGCCACCGCCGCTGCAGCTGTGCCCGTTATTTTACCCTCCACTGTACCGCAGCCATCGGTCGGCGGCGCAACGTCAACGACCCTGAATCGTCGTGGCCGGCCAAGAAAGGTGCCTTTACCCGCAGCTGCCACCACCGCTGCCGTGAACCCTTCTTCTGCTGGCCCGGCGGCGCCTGCTGATCCTAACGCTGACCTGAATGCATCCTCACCTGCCTCCGTGCACGACCCTGCGGACGTTCGGCCGGCGTTTACTTGTACGAGTACGAATGCGGATGGGAGTTTTTCCGAGGATGACTTGGTCCCAATAGGCACTCAGCCGACGGTCGCGGAGCAGCAGCAGAGGCATCAGCAGCAACAGCCGCCCGAGCTGTCTGACGGCGGCGGCGAAGCCGGCGGTGACCACGGGCCCCTCCCGAGCGGTTGTTATTTGGAGCTGCCAGACGCGGGGCAAGCGTACTACAGCTCCTCCGGGTTCTTGGGGGACTTCAACCTGTGGCACCAGCAGCACGTGGAGGAGATCTTGTCGGTGCCTGCGCGGGGCCCTGACGTCCCGATTCCCTCCATGGAGAAGTTCGAGCGACAGATCAACGTAGAGATCCAAGCCAGGTGTGCACATCGGGAAGTGGGGCGGCGGCTGGGAGGTGGCGAAACGGACTGCGGAGGACAGAGGGAACTGCGTGGGGCAAGGATCTTCCCAGCGCGCACTTCGTACTGCAGCCTCTACTATCACTGTTCGTATCGGGAAGTTGTGGCAGGGCTGGGGCTGGGGGCCTGAGGCGGGGTTGGGGTGAGGGACGGCGGATACGCGAGACCGGGGAGAGGGAGAGGGAATGTGAGAAACATGACGATGAATAGTGCGAGTGGGATGAGTGGGATGTGGGGAAGAGGATTTGATCGCTGCAGCCCACGGCTGGCCGGAGGGGTGGGGGGGACCGGGTACCGGTGCGCCGGAGCTTGGGGGATCCGGGTCTGGCCTTACCCAGCGATATGTCCTCATTAGGCACGCGATCTCGTCAAGGCAAGGCATTACGCATGTGCTGTCCTGATTAGGCATCTGGCATTGGAAGAGTACCGGCGGGAGCTCGAGAAGCAAAAGGCCCGTGGCGCGTTGGAGGAAAGTAAGGGTGTACGGCGGTTGCTGGACAGCTGGATTCCGATCCTCACAGGGCATATTGAGCACCATATGCAGCAGGTACGGCGCCGGACGGATCTCCGGGATCTAGGGATTCTGGATCTCAAAAACATGCAGGTTGCAGATCGGGGATTAAGGGAGGAAGGGGGGTGAAGAGTTCGCGAGGGGTTTGGATGGGCTAATGATTGTGTTTACGTGTCCCTATGTGGGGTGGGGTCAGGGGTGGAGGCTGTGGGTGGACGAGTCGTGGTTGCGGGTATTGATGCTGCTTTCCCGCATACCTGCGCAAATGGGTACATGGCCTGAGATGTCCTGTCTGTCTGTCTGTCCGCCCGCCCGTCCATGATTGTTCCCTTCACACCCTTACTCTGTTCGCCTTGCCGGTGCTTAGGCCCTGTTCGGGTGACGAAGTCCGTGTTGCCGTCCTTCCTTCCTGCTGCCGGACAATCCGCTACCTGAACCTGAACGTCATCTTTCAATGACTTTCACGACCGATCTATCTATCTATCTATCTATCTATCTGTCTGTATGTATGTATATAGACATAGATCCTTGCTTTCGTCTTCGTCGTCGTCCTTTCCCTCCCGGATTCGGACGCGCGTCTTACTTCGTCCCTCGTCGTGCCCGCGCTCGTCTTACTCGGCCGCCTTCCAGTTTCTGGACCTCAACGGCAGCTGGAAAGGCATTCGCGACCCTCGGAGCAAGATCTCACTGAGCAGATCTGATCGCGCCAGGGCCAGAACCGTTGGGGTGCCGAACGCGGACCAGGTGGTGGTGAAACTGGAGCAGCAGCTGGCTAAGGAGGGCGGCGGCGGTGAACCCAGCGGTGGCGGTGGTGGCGGTGGTATCGGCAGCGCCAGCGGTCGGGATTTGGTTGCAGCTGCGGCCACCCCGCTGATGCGTGAGCTTACGGATTGGGTGCCGTACGTGCTGCCGGTACCGCCACAGGTTTTGGCGAGGACGGTGCTCTCTGGTGAGCTGCGGAAGACGGAAGAGAGCGGAACAGCTGATGGGGCTGGGGAAGTTGGGACCGGGAGAGAGAGGGGGAAATAAGGAGGAGCAGCAGCAGCGTGTTAGGGGAGTGGAAGCCGGGGTTTGGGGTAGGGGGCGGAAGGTCGATGGATTTCAGTCGGGGTGCAGCAGCTGTACGGCATCTCGGATTTAATGCGTTGTTCAAAAAGGTACATCTTCATCTACATTAGGCTTTTGTACGGTAGTGACCGTTGCTCAATGTTGATTAGTCAGATGGCTTGAGGCATAAGGCGTTTGAGGGGGGTTCTGATGTATGATGTCTACGCTGCTATCTACGATGTGTACGGCGAATGTCCCCAGGAGGTTGGAGCTTCATGTGCACTGGTCCTGCGCACTTGTTTATCCTTGTTCTCCCGCGGTTCGTAACTCCGGGTTTTCCCGGGTTTCGGGGCTGTGTTGAGCACCTCAGGTCTGCTCAACTACACGGCTTTGGGGTCGCACGATAACACTCTGGAGCTCCCCCCGGGCATGGCTAAGAGCGTCGACGTGGCAGAGCATATCGGCGAACGTCTCGTCCATACAGTGTCGTATATGAAGGTACGGCAAGGAAAGACATGCCGTACGCGTCGCTGTACGGTAGGGTGGCACCGGAACGGGGATCGTTAGACGGGGTGGGTCCTGCTGGCCCTTTGACAGCTTCGACAATGTACGGCAACAGATATGCCCGAACAGGGAACTTAACCTGGGTTTGGAGCACGCACTTTAATGCCGCACTTGACAAAGATTCGTGAAATTTGTGGCTAAAGAATGTTTCCGACCCCCTTCCTATTATGCTCTCTGTAATATTGCTGCTATGCTGCTATGCTGCTGCTGCAGATTTGTGATGCTATCAGCAGACGGCGCAAGGAGCTTTTCGCCCAGGGACGCAGGTTGAGAGAAGTCAAAGTCGCAGCAGCGAAGATGGCGGACCGGAAGGCGGTGGCGGCAGCGGCAGGGGAGCCAGCGCCAGCGGTGCCACACATGGACGGCGGCGGCGGTGGCAGCGGCAGCGGCAGCGGGAAGGACGATTGTGGTAGTAGCCGAGGAAACTTAGACTCGCAAATCCTGGAGGTTGGTAGTTATGGTTGATGGTTGCAACGATAATTAACACACACGTATATATATATGTGTATATGCGTACGTATCCCCGACCTTGCTCTTGCGCATGCACACATACGCTTAGCCATATATCCAGCGTTTGCTGCTGCACACCACTAATGCCTTCGCTGGGGATCGGGCGACACACAGGCGGCGGCACGTGTCAGGGCTGCACGTAAGGCCTTGGAAGGGCTCAAGGCGGCTGCCGCCGCCGTGCAACCGCGTTCCGCAGCGCGGGAGCTGGCGGGCGTGAGCGCGGTTAAGGCAGGTGGCGGCGGCGACGCGTCGCAGTATAAGAACAGTCGTACAAGGCAGCTGAATCGGCTCGCGTCGGATGTGCCCGGGCTGGCATTCGGCATGGAAGAGTGGACGTTGGAGGCGCGGGTCAAGGTATGTGTGTATGTATGTGTGTGTGAATCTGGGAAACGCGGACGCCTGCAGCACAGGGTGTGAACATTTGCGCCTGTAGGAAAAAAGGCGCAAACGGGTGACATCGGTACAGGTGTGAAGCCAAAGACAAGCAAGAGCAGAGCAGGCATATGTGTGCTTTAGGTTTGGGATGAGGTAATGACAAAAACAGTCTTTCTCGAAAGGAAAGGAACATAATAATTATTTAGCCTCACAGAAGAGAAAACACCACCATGCGTTCACAGAAAAAAAGAGGATCTCATTTTGTTTTCAAGCATTTGAATGCATTTCAAGCTATTAATAAACTAAAGTATAACTATTAACTTTGGATGTGTGCAAGGTTTTTGATTGCAGTCGAAGGATCCAGATTAGATCTAAAACCTTTTGTTGTTTTTGTGATTTGGGTACACTTACTTCCTACTCCGGCGTAGGTGGGCGCCGGTTTGCTTGCACTCGCGGTGGCCGCAATGCGGGTTCGCGTGCCGGATACCGGTACAGAGGAGCCGGCCTTCGCCCATACCACAAACGCCCTCATGACCTTTGAGCGAGGCGGCTACCAAACCCCCGGTTTCATCATCTGCCATCCGCAAGTCCTTAGAATGCTGGAGGGCGACGAGGAGGTGGGGAATAGGGGCCCACGGCCTGGTGGCGTGTGGCGGGGTCTTGGCGAAGCGTCGGTAAACCTATAGGTCGTACGGAAGTTGTTTTTCGATCTCCCATGTCAGTCGTTTTGTGCTTTGGGGGTCTTCTGGCCTCTGGGCCGGGGGGAGCGGGCGGACAAACCAGTGAATTACACAATGGGCGGGTGGGCGGATTCGTATGTTCGTATGTTCGTATGCACTTACTGCCTCCCTCTGTGGTGGGAGGACCGGAGCGCATTTCGCTTTTACTCGAGCGAAGAGCTTTTCGTCGTTCTTGAAGTTCGTTAGCCTCCTCCCCTTCACCGCCCCCATCGGTGAGCTCACCACAGCTGTTTCCACCCCGCAGTCCCCACCACCCCGAAATCATCATCACCAGCGAAAGCGAAATAGCGGCCGGCCCTAGGACTGTGCTCCCCGGGCAATCAATCACTATTGCCACCACCCACCAGCACTCCATTCAGTGACATCGTCCGCCACCGCACTTTTGATCGCCACGGATTGGTTTGTGCAACCCGCCCCATCAGCATCGTCCCATTACCAACTCGCCACCCGGCCCCCTTCCCCGCCTTGCTCTTGTTCATCGCTCCATTCGGCGGGTGCGGCTGCTGCTGCTGCTGCTGCTGCTGCTGCTGCTGCTGCTGCTGCTCCTACTGCTGTTGCTACTGCCAGCTCCGCCGCCTGCTACATCCTCGTGTATTGCCCATGCTGGTGGAGCCCCGTCCCTGGAGGAATCTCCGCGGGGGCGGTCTCCTAACCACCACCGTACCCATCGTCAAGACGCGGGACAGTCCGCTGGTGGGTCATGCCGTCGCATTTCTCCCATGGCCCCCGGACCCCACATCAAAACCATATTGCTGCCTGGGTCTCTGGTCTCGCCTGCCCGAGGCCCGTTCGTGAACGAATGAAGGCCCTAAATGAAGGCGGTTGGAGTGGCGCGGTGTAAGGCTAGCGGAATAGCTTATGACCCAGTTCGGTGGGGTGTGACAGTGAGCGAGTAGGCTGTGGATGGTAGGATGTTGCGACGACCCTAAGTGCGGTTAGCCGGAGCTTCTTTCTTTCTTCCCCGCCAGCTGCGATTCCCTGGCTCTCCTGACCTGCCATCCCCCCTCCCCTGGACCGCGCAGCTGCTTTCCCGGTTGCGGGAGGCCCACCGGAGGGGGCAAATGCACCATTTGTACGAAGCATTGACCGTGCTGGGTAACGTGCCGTGGCGGATAAACAGCCGGGTGTTCGCGGTGATGGAGCAAGTCGTCAATAGCGGTGAGGGCTGCGGAATTGGCTCCCCGGGTTTTCTGGACGGAGTTGCCATCATTCACACGGAAGGAGGTCTTTCCTTCAAATGCTGTTCTTCATGATGTTCGTACATCGCCCACCTCACACCCTGTGTACAGCGCAGCGGTTTTGGGGGCTGGCGGTTTCCTCTCATGGCCGTCTCCCCAGCGTCCTCCTTCCCTCTTTTTTTCCTTGCTTCCCTCCTTCCCTCCTCCTCTCCTCTCCTTTTCTTCCTCCTTCCCTGCTCCCTTTCTCCTCCCTTCCATTTCCTCCCCTCTTCATCCCCGCCTCTTCTGGTGCTACCGTCGTTCTTTTTCAACACGTCCGCACAACCCGTACACATGACGGACCTCCGCATGTACGGGGCTCGCGGCTGCTCACCGCATTCACACCGCCCCTCACCTACGCAGCACACACATCCGAACATCCCGTATCGCCTGACCGTCATGAGGACTTGCGGAGGCCCTAGAAGGCCGCGGCCAGCCATGCAGCTCTCGTTCCTCGTGTCAAAGGGTCGTGAGGGTCGTGAGGGTGCGGGCGTTCGTTCAGCTTGTGAGAGATATTGCTCCCTCTGCCTCTGCCTCTGCCTCTGCCGTACAGGCGGCGGTCAGTTAGGGGTCCCCTTCCTCAATAACCACGAAATGCCCCCCCGCTTCACCACCGGCCTCAACGACAGGGTCCGGGTAAGATGCCTCGCACGTTTCGCGGCTGTAACTTAACGAATGGTGGTTGGAAGCCTACGGATTGATCCAGAGCTGTTTGACGGATGCTTCGATGTGTGTATGTGGTGGCCGCTGTGGTCTGAGAGATGGAATTACGTGGCCGAATACGCGGCGACGAGTGTTCCACGTTTTCCAGACTTGCTAGACCCAGATCCCATCTCCTGACATCTTTACCTACAGGCCTATTTAGGCGCCGCCACACCGGAGCAGTGCGGCACGCCGTACATGCGGCTGCAGCGCGAGGGGTTCCGGAGCGGCCAGCTGCTGGTTGGTTCCGGAGCGCTGAGCCCAGCGGAGGAAGAGGCATACCAGCGCGAGTGCAATGTGAGTGCGTGCTCTCTTCCCGACCGCTTTGGGGATTGGTCTGTATCCAGACAGACAGACAAACAAACCTGCCAGAGCTCAGAGAGAGGGATTCGGTTCGGGGCTCGGCGGGACTTAGCAATTAATGACTCAGCAAAATGGTCTTCTTGGAAATAGCGTCCTGCGCTTCACAAGGAGTTATCGAAGTCGTAACAGCAAGAAGGGAGATGTAAGATGCAATGAAGGGATCTCAGCGTCGCGTTTCCTTCCTCTCGGTGAATCCTGCTGAGGAGCTCTTCCAGGCCGTACATCTTGTTTACGTCATAGCACGTTGACAAATCCGCTTTGCATTTCCAAATCCGAACTTTTCAATCTCTGGACACAACTCGAATCGAATTTTGATATCTCTCTCTCCCCCCCCTCTTTCTCTCTCTCTCTCTCTCTCTCTCTCTCGTGTCTTCCCTGGATCCTGCTTCCGCGCCAGCCCGCACCCCATCTCGAAACCAACTCGCTCACAAAGCCCGCTTTGCCTCTTGTATTAATGATGTCCCAAGATGCTGCATGGGTTCTGTGGCCTGGTCCAGTCATGCTCTATGGTCACACATACATCCCTTGCATGCTGCCTGCACGTGAAGGGCAGACGATGACGTTGATACTGATAAGGCGTTGGCATTGTTATCCGTGGCGCCGAAACCAATCCATCCATAGGACGTCCGTATGACTAATCGTAACGAGTCTGGTCAACGAACGGTGCTGAAATACCGCATGGAGACTGCACGACAGCTGGTGGGCGCGTATGACATGTACGATAGGCCAGCTGGCGGTGATGCTGACGGCAGCCCACCGGTTGGGTCGTCACAGGAGCTTGCTTCGCTGATGCTTCCCTCCTTCGACGTGGGCGGATCGGAACCCACCGTGTTCTATCAGCCCCATAATGTCGATTTCCGGTACGTGGGATATAACCAAACTCCGGCCCATGGGTCACATCAACGCGGTTTCCCTCTTCTACAGCATACGCATACACACATACACACATACACACATACACACATACACACATACACACATACACACATACACACACATACACACACATACACACACATACACACACATACACACACATACACACACATACACACATACACGCATACACACATACACACGTGCACATGCCTTCTCAGCCTGGCCCCATTCCCAACCCCTCCCCAACACACGCGTATAGGGGCCGAGCATACACCCTGCACCCCTTCCTCAACCACCTCGGAGACGACAACACGCGGTCGCTGCTGCAGTTCGGAGTAGGCAAGCCGCTAGGGTCAGAGGGGTTCAAGTGGCTGTTGACGCAGGTGCGCCTCGGGGCGGGCTGGGGACGTGAGGTCACGCAAACTCCGGCAGTACGCTTGTTTACTCGCGTTAATGGAGGTTTCGGAGGCATGTGTATGCGTGTGCGTGTGAATCTATCTTATCTATGCATCATGTCGTCCCGTCTGGAAGAGCAAGCGATACAGTACGACAGAGCTGGCAAAACAAGATTGACGGTTGCGGTCGCCTATAAGAAGCTGCGGAAACTGATCCGCCGTTGTTTGAAAAAGGAAAAACAGACGTTGTCTAAGTACCAACGGACCGCATTACAATGGGACAAGCCAACGTGCGTACCGATAGCAACAGCAACAGCAACACTAATATGCGCCTTACAGCGAGCAGCAGCCGCTATTTGCTGATGCATGTTGCGTTTGTTCCAATTCACTTCATTCGTACGTGTCATTTTATCTCATGCGATTCTTGCCTTGCCTCCTTCCCCCCTTCCCCCCTTCCTCCCCACCCACCCGCAAAACACAAACACACCACGCACACGCACGCATGCACGCACGCACAGGTGGCAAACTTCTGGGGTAAGGGGGTCGACAAGCTGCCGTTGGCACAGCGGCGGGCCTGGGCGGAGGAGAGA
Source organism: Volvox reticuliferus (assembly GCA_019650235.1). Lineage (NCBI taxonomy): Eukaryota > Viridiplantae > Chlorophyta > Chlorophyceae > Chlamydomonadales > Volvocaceae > Volvox > Volvox reticuliferus. The sequence goes on from BNCP01000022.1 coordinate 987,856, forward strand.
CTGCCTGCCGTGCGCGCTAGTGCTGCGGCCCCCCTGGAGTCGAACTGGTGGCGTGGTGGTGAGCGGCCCTGGCAGTTACTGGCCACATGCTTCGAAGTGGCGGCGGCTCTAGAGTCCGGCAGTAATCCTGCGTCGTACATCAGCCATCACCCTGTTCTTCAGGTATTTTGGGGTAGTCTCGCTACGGACGGGTTCTCTGTTGGGGCTGTGGTGGGGGTCGAGGTGGGTTTGAGGGGCTTCTGCCAGCGACCCAATCTTTCCAAGTTGCATTGCGCGAGACTGGGCTGGGTTGGCCGCCCCTCGCCTTCCCCGTATCGTCCCCCAAGCGTCATCTCTCTACCCCCGGACTGACCCGTACCTGCCACCATGATCTAGTCCACCACGGACCGGTCCAGGGGGCTCTTGTGACGGTGTCCGTCTGGATAGGCACGACGGGCCCCTGGCCTGGAAATCCTCCCTCCTCTGTTCCCCCCTTTCCCCCCCGACCGCAATATCAAACTCTCCTGGATGATATATAACCCCGGGGAGTATTCCTCCTCCGCCTCTTACGACAGGACGGCACCTGCAATGGGCTCCAGCACTACGCGGCTCTCGCTCGGGACCGGGGCTGTGGGGCCGCCGTGAATCTTCTGCCCGCGGAGCGACCCCAGGACGTGTATCAGGTGGGCATAAGTGCGTGGCGCGGGAGTGTGCTGCTCGCTGCATGGAAGCCGCAGCCGGATTTGGCCAAAGTACCCCCCATTTTTTCATGAGCTTTCTGCTGTACATGTTCATTCCGGTCCACCTTCGACTCTCATCCTTTGCGCCATCCTGACCATCCCCTAGGCTGTTACCCTACCACGGAATATAACTATCCCAACCAATTGCAACGACCCAACTAACCCAATTTGACAGGCAGTCGCCAACGTGGTGGCGGATCGGGTGGAGCGTGACCGCCACCGCGGCCGCTCCGAAGCCGCCAAGGTGTACGGTAACGTTGACCGCAAGCTCGTTAAACAGACGGTTATGACGTACGTGTACGGCGTCACAATTGTGGGCGCGCGGGAGCAGATCGAGAACCGTCTGGAGGAACGGGGGTGGACGAATGCGCGCGAGCGCCGAAAGGTGTGCTCCAGAGGATATCTTCGTTTCAGGGCGAAGAGGTTCAGTTTCTTAGGATCGGGTGGCGCGTGAGCTTGATAACCTGCCAATTCCAAGCGCATGCTTTGAGTGATCATAAGAACTGAGAACGTGAAAGGCTGGACAAAAGGGCCCTGCACCGGATCTCTGGTCCTGTCCTAAACCCCGTCATGCCGTACACGTCTCCGTGTGGGCACTGGGGTGCATTCCTGAGCTGAACGCATGTTCGGCCCCAGCTCCAGACGTTGATGTTTACTTCTGGCCCATCCGCCCTATGCCCTATGCCCTGCAGGTGGCCGTTTACCTGGCTCGCATCACGTTCGAGTCCATGGGGGAGGTATTCGGTCCCGTGGTGGCAGTGCGCGGTTGGCTCGATGACTGTGCGAAGGTGGGGGGTTTGGGAGCGGGAAGGTTTGGGTTGAGACGGGAGACGAGGAAGGCGATGAGTCGGAAAGGGCAGACAGACAAACAGACAGACAGACAAACAGACAGACAGACAAACATAGGAAGAAAGGAAGAAAAACGAGGGGGACGATGTGTGCGTGTGTTCTGAATAGGCAATGCAAAATTCACAAGCGAACACCAGTGGGACTGAGCGCTGCCGGCCCCCATCCCTCGGCGCATAGTGCAATAGCCCTGGTTTGGGGACCTCCGTTACCCCCTGCCCCCCTCGTCCACCCCTTCAGCACGCTGTGTCCTCGGGCCATCCGGTGTGTTGGACCAGTCCTCTGGGATTCCCTATCGAACAGCCCTACCGGAAGCTGCGCACCTTCCAAGTCTGGACGCCGCTGCAGGTGCGTGTGTGTTTGGTGGGTGTGTTTGCCTGCGTGTCCCTGTCACGAGGGCACATGCTCCTGTTGTTGCTGTGAACACCACTCAGTCCGATAACGATCAAATACGAACCCCTCCCGCAGAAGATAACGCTCCGTGACTTCCGCAATGAGGAGGCGGCCCCTCTGGATACGAGGCGACAGCGTAACGGCTTCCCGCCTAATTACATCCACTCGCTCGACAGCGCCCACATGATGATGACGGCAATGAGGGTACGACAGGCAGGCGCCGTCTTTGCTGCCGTGCACGACAGCTTCTGGACACACGCCACTGATGTGGACGAGATGAATCGAATTATCCGGTACGAGGAGCGGGTTTGCTGACAGGCGGGTGGGCAGGCGGATAAGGTTTTGGCAGGCTGTTCGGTCTGTGTATGGGTCTGTGTATGGGTCTGTGTATGGGTCTGTGTATGGGTCTGTGTATGGGTCTGTGTATGGGTCTGTGTATGGGTCTGTGTATGGGTCTGTGTATGGGTCTGTGTATGGGTCTGTGTATGGGTCTGTGTATGGGTCTGTGTATGGGTCTGCGCAACCCCTCCCTCCGGGAGGGTTTGTCCCGGGCCGCCCAGCGACCTGTGCTATCCTCGACCCTGCGCCCTGTGCGCATGAACGTCAAGTCATTGCGATTTCAGTCTGTGTCCAAGTGAGAATTTAGTTCTGGGTGGATCGCCGCATGCCTGAATTCTGCGTTTCTTAAGCAAATGTTTGTCTTATCACCATGCCTGGAAAGTTCCTGCTGGATAAGAGGAATGATCGGAATTGAGGAATATTCAATTAAAGCCAGTCCTCAAGGTCAGTCAGTACGAGTGGTGGCAGTAGTAGTAGTAGTAGTAGTAGTAGTAGTAGTAGTAGTAGTAGTAGTAGTAGTAGTAGTAGTAGTAGTAGTAGTAGTAGTAGTAGTTTCTGCATCAAGACGATGTTCGTTCGTTCACTTGCTGTTGATGCATTTGAACTATCCCGGTTATATGATTCGTGGCTTTCGCCCCGGACCACATACCCGGGTGACCTTTGCGCCGGCCGGTGCTGCAGAGACACGTTCGTGGAGCTTCACAGCCGCCCGCTGCTTCAGGAGCTCTACCAGGAGGTATCGGCAAACGGGCTGTACAAGTCGGCCCGGTCGCCGCTGCCGCCGCTGCCGCGGACAGGCGACTTGGACTTGGGGCCCATCCGGGACTCCGTTTACTTCTTTTCCTAAATCCGGTTTCGTTCTTTCGGATTTGTTCTTACACCAGCCCGGGTGGATGCCTAGAGGATGGAAAAAGGGGGAAAGGCGATTGAGCGAGTCCTGGTACTGCTGGTCGGAAATCCTGAGGGGAAGGAGATGGGGAATATTTGGGTGGTCGATACAGGGAGGGCCAGAGGAAGTGGAAAAAGGGGGGGTATCTGCAGCGATGGTGGTGGTGCCCGCTTGATGGTCTATCCATTGGTCGTTTGCGCTGCCGCCGGAGGCGTGAGGGCGTGACAGCAGCTGCAGTGTCTAGGCCTTTTCTCTCCTCCCCCCTCCCCAGGATGTGGCCCCAGGGATGTGAAGCGCGGGAGATCCTTTGCATGCTGTGCATGCGGGGCGCATAGGGGGGTTGTAGCCATGTCGCCATAGGTGCCTACATCTTCTCCAGCTTCCCGACGGCACAGGGCCTCGTTGACAGCGTGCGATGAACCAGTCCGGGCAGTCACCTTGCTGCACCGTTCGTTAGAAGTTGGCAGTTAGTAGTTTTTCTAGGTGCATCCTACCAGCTCCTGCGCTCATCGCTGCTGCTACTGCTATTGCAGCTTTTCCACATCTACCATCGTTTGTGCTATGTATCCAGCTGCACTGCTCTACCCTTTCTGGCGTTTTGTTTGTCTAAATGTTAGCCTAGGCCGAAGGGTCGAAGGGTGCGGGGAGAGGCGTTGACGTGGTCCTGACTTGGTCTTGAAATCCAGTGTTGACTCCGTTGTGCTCTCAATGAACCCTCAATGAACCCTCAATGAACCCCGGAAGGGTCTACGAAAGGACTGGGAGAAGGGGAGCAGTCAACGGTGAAGTATGTGCGATGGTTCGGTATGTATTTGTAGAGGAGGTTACCTCTGCCGGCATCAGGCCTGGTGCAGTGTCCGGAGGCGGGGGACGTGCGTATGTGTGTGTCGGGAGGAGGTGTTTGGGGTGTGTGGCTGAGGCAAGTGGGTTGCGGATGTGGATGTGGTGGATACCGGGCTAGGGCGTTGGGCCGTTAGTCTTTTTACTGGAACAGGCCTGGTTGGTCAAGCGTTAGGTGCACGACATGTCTTGGTTATGTGTACGGATCAACGTAGTGGTAAGGCCGTATAGGTGCAGTTGCTTGGACGGAAGGTTGTCAAAGGCAGGCTTTAGAGTATGTTAAGCTCAGGCACACACAGGCGACTATTACATATTGCATGTTTGAATGAGGCTGACACAAACTTTGTTTTGAACCTACAGCACGTGGGCTGTGTGAGAATTAGGTGGGACGTGTCCACAAGCTGAGCGTGGATCGGGCATTGATAGGTGCAGCTGTCTCGCCTTGTTTGATGACAGAAAGGTTGGCTCCTTCAGCACTGGGTCGAGGGGTGTGGGTGGGAGCTCGGACCCATCTTACATTTGCCTTAAGGAGACAGTCGGGAGGGCCGTACCGGCACGGGCACAGCTATAGGAACCCGATGTGTAGAGTGTTAGTGTGTGTATGTTTGTGTGTGGCTTTGAAGTGGCCAACGGGCGGAGGTGATGAGGTGGTCACTGTCCAGGACAGCTCTCCCACCTTTGTGTAAAGGTTACTGTCGCTGAATAGGGCTCAGGCCGCACCCATCCATCCATGTACATATTCCCTATCGGTGCTCATGTATAATTCGGCTTCGTATCACTCCCAATATACAGCTAACAATTGAGCGTGCTGCATCTGCACAAAAGGTAATACGACATGAATAAGTGTTTCAGCGGCTTCAGTCTCGTCACACCCGCTTTAGACAAAAAACACGGGAGGGAACTCCGCATTCAAGTAGAATGTATAGAGTATAGTTCCTTCGGGAAGCCCAACCTGGCGGAGATGGCAGACAGTGAAGACAGCGAGTGGGGCAGGGGGCCAGTCAGAGATATTGGAGACTGGGGGGAACAGGTCAGGGTTGGTGAAGGAGGGAAATGGGGTTTGGCACAGAATCAGCCGGAAATGGCAGAGACGGCAGATAATGCCAAAGTAGGGGGAGAGGTAGGGACGCAGTCAGGGGACAGCAGTAACGGTGGAAAATAGACAGTGAGAGGCGACAGTCCCATCGGTCTCCAACGGTATGAAGACGGGACTCCTGCGGGATTGGCCAGAGCACGACGAGCACGAGCATTCCCTGGGGCAGCGAGGATGTGTCTCAGGGGAATGGCCGGACAGGCTGTAACCTCCACTAGATCTACTTCAGAGTCATTCCACCATATGGACTCCATTCCCATATGAACCAGCTCCTCGCAGAAGCACGACGGTGGGGAAGGAGAACCGTACACCTCTTCCCGGCTACTAAGGCCACCATCCTTCCCTCCAATGTTCTACGAAAGACACCATCACAGTTGTCTGCTTCACTGAATCAACCTTGCTTGCGTATTTACTAGCTTTGATTGCTGGTAATAATTTCTTTTCAACTATTGCCAAAGTAATCTCCTGAGCGCTTACACATGTGGATCATGTTATGGTCACAGCATGTTCTGTCTCATGAAGCCCGAGAAAAGCGGAGTAAACAAAGTAAACAGCACGTCAAAACTGGACCACTGCAACAAACAGTCGACCCGCTTAGCATAATTAACTTTCATTCCTTTGTGCAGATTCCAGCGTGTGCATAGCTCTAAAATGTCCAGTAATACGCATGTGCGTGTTTTCCGCATGTGGTCTCCCCCCCGCCGCAGAGTATCTTACCATTCTTTCGACGGAGCGCTGCCTTCTGCTGCTGTACTAGCGGGCAAGCGAGTGCGGGAGATCCATCTCCGACGTCGCTCATTGCCGCACACACGGCACTCTGCTGGACCTCACCTCTTTGGCACTCAATCACTCGCCCGGATAGCTCGCCCGTTGCGCAGAGGGCCGTACCCCATCTCACTCTTTGGCCGGGTATTTTCCAGAACCATCCTGCCTGGCCAGGTAGATATCGGTCCATATCGGTTACAGGGAGTGGTGTAATATCTATAGCCGGTGCGCCTATCCCTATAATGCATCAAGTGCGGACGGGATAAATGAATTCACCCACTTCGATACCAGATAGACTCTAAGACTATAAGGCGACCTGTCTCCAGATTTTCTGAAGCCGAGAGCGCAAGCCTGCCATGCCATCATATGTCATAACCTCAAGACTGCATGCGTTCGGTCAGAAGAAGTGACGAACAAGCCCAGCCCTGGACAGCCCCGGGAGTCTGTGGTGAGCAATTACCTTCGCCATGGCCCCCCCCAAACCTCCTCCTCCGAATCCTCCTCTTCGCAGATACTCAGCGCCACAGAAGCAACACAAACAACACCTCCGTATTGTTGATCCGATCCGTACCGCCCATGAACCCGTCACTTACGTTATTGACGCTTAGGGCCCTTTGACGAGAAGCAAGGTAAGATAGCCGCACACTAACATGACCAAGAATGATTAAGTCACGCTAGGGTACACATAACAACACATAAACAGCACGGGGAGGCGACATCATATTGAGGGTGATCTAAGGGCCCAAGTACAGATATAGCGTGCAAAGCAAAAATCCGTGGAAAACTACCACCATGGGAAAGACAAGAGAGCGCCCCAAAAATCACACCCACATCAAATTTTACGTATCGTGGGAGGTGCCCATTTTCTCTGTGCGCTCTCCAGTCTCCAACGGAGATAAAGAAGAAGTACTCACGCTCGCTGTTCCCCGGCGCAAGACAAACCATAAATGCTTTCTTCCCACGCCTCCTTATATATCCTCATTCGCTCGTGCAGTAGCGTCGCTGATCTGCATCACGGGCTTCGAATTCACAGCGCACTGAAGCGGCAGCAAATGTACAGCGCGCTGGTGGCTGAACCACCACCATATCCCACGATGGCCGAACCAAGAGCCCGCGAAAGATTTACGAGATAACATGCAACCACCCAATGTGGTATATTGAACTGTATATTCACTTCGCCCGTTGCTACATGAAAGCCCTGAGCAACCAACATAATCCATGCATCATAAGCTTTCACGTCCACCCATCTTCTCAACAATTGTTATGCCTCGAGTAAGAGTCGGATAGCTGCGTATAGAGAGGCAGCCGGCTATGGGCATTTTGATGGGGCAACTAACGACGACGAGAAGCCCACTTTAACCCACCTAACTTGCGAGCTTGTCTGACCGCCTTACAACTATCACAACCAACCAACACTAACTGACCATATAACAACTAAAAGCCAACAGAACGCTAATCACAAGTTTATTTTACGCTCAAGCGAACCATCAACGACATCTCCGTTATCGCCAAGGCCTGGAAAAGCAATAAGTGAGTTAGAGCCGTCAGAGCAGAATCAGGCATAAGGCGTATACCCCGTCCGATCTCTGCCGACGGCAAGGATGTTTAAAAGTAGCGCCTTCACCGTCCCTGATTCACTGACTTTCCCTGCAAGGACTCAAAAGTCTGTGTCCCTGCAAAGTTCCAGATCCTGGTTGATCAGGGGTGTCCCAATCATATGTACTGAAGCCGCGTTAACTCCAAAAATCAGGACTGCATAGAATGAACAGCTGTGGAAAGGCACACACAGCTCCCGGTACGTACCTGGCCATCAAAAGCGGTTCCCGGCGAGCTTGCCCCACGCGAACACGTGACTAGCTCGTGGTCAGGCCCTTGTTGCGTCGTGGCGTTTTTGCAAAGGTCAAGGCGCATAGCTACTCCATGGCCCACAACGGAGGCCCGGATGCATATAAGACCTCATAACATGTATCCCCTGGCGCGACTCAGCAGGTGCACCCAATACCTACCCAAATTGCGTCGATGTCTAAACTCCTTTTCGCATCAGCATGGTGGCGGTCGGTCCCTCAGCAGATCCAGATTTCTGCCTGGGGCGGGCTGCATCGTATGCATCTGGATGCCACGCCAGGGAATCTGCATTTAAGGCGCGCGCAACTGGGACGTCCAGGGCCGCGTGTCGTCATTGCGTCCACTGAAGCCTAAGGCCCCATCGACGCAATCCTTGACGCATGCGAGATTGTCCGCTCTCTGCCGGGCAAGATTAGCCGTAACTCGACATCAGAATCCAACAAATAAGAAGCCAACGAGTCTACCCAACGAGCCACGGACAGTGCGCACCGCGGTTGCACTTCGTTGACAACATATAGCAGGGACAGAACACATGGACGGCAGGGACTGCATGTCCATCCCATAGGTCAGCCCGCCCCAACGTTGATACGTGTCGCATGCTAGCAACAGGAGGGGGGGATGCGCGCGTATCCTCCTTCACGGCCTTCCGCTCTCTGGGTAAGGGAGGCACTACGCGGATGATGGACAGGAACAAAACGTACACTCGCACACAGCTATGCCTAATGCATCTCCTCCACTAATGCAACTGCTGCATTCCCATTCACCCTAAGCTGCAACTAACAACACCCAGCAGCGAGCCTTCATCATCCGGCCACCGCCGCCCACCAAACGCTGCTGTTGCCGTTATCAACATCCCAACGTCTTCCAGAAATACGTGCCGCCGGCCACGTTGACCCTTCCATTTGCTCTGTTGCCTGGTCAGGCAAACCCTCATAGGGTCCCTTCCTGTGAGGGGCCCATCAATGAAGAGATCGGTAGCTAGGCTCGAGGACGCAGCATACTACTCACGGCAGCCAGGCAGCTGAATACTACTCGACAACATCATGCCCGCAACCATGATTCCAACGTGGCCCATACACCACCCAACGCTCTGCTTTGCGCCGTTTTAACTACCTCATAATTTCCTTTCGCAATATACGCGAAGGCCAGCAGTCTTAAAAGTACCTTAGGAAAGCGGTCAATAGGAAAGCTCCGGCTATGAAATATCGGCGCCGAACCCCCGATTGGAACATGAATACGGCAACCGTACGGAAATTAATTTCCCAGCCAGTCATCCAGCCGGCAAGTCATTCTCGTCCGGCCTCCTCTTGCAGCCCTTAGGACTCATCCGCCAGAATGCGTTCGTGCTCCACATTTAATCACATAACAACCAACTTCGAGTAACGGATTAGGTCATTGCAGATATAACCCTTTTTGGCTCCAAGCCCATGGCCCGCGTACTGCGTGTGCATCGCGCGGACCAGACGATGCAGTGAAGAGTCATGGCTCTGTACGGTTCTCCCACCGTCGTACGAGTCCGGCCCAGAAAGGCCATACACAAGGAACACTGAAATGGCTTATCATGGGGGCTACCTTACCTTGTGAGGTGCACACACACATACAGTCACACACATACGGAGACAGGCGCACTGGGCGAGGTTGCGGTCGATGCATACACAGCGGCCCAAATCGTGCGCATTTTGCGTACGACCATACACGGATGGGTCGTAGAGTCGAACACAACGCCGTGCACACCGTGCACATTGCGTGTGAACGGCTCTCGGAAGCACCCGCTCCTGCACCTCTCCAGAGCGGCAAGGAGACTCTTCCTCCCCAAAGCGATGGTAAGAGGGCACGCCGGGCTAAGCAAGCAAGGTCAATTGTTGGTGCAAAAGCGCGCACACTCGCGCGCATTAGCAAGGATTGTCACGCAAATGTTTGTCGCTTCTAATGGCTCATGATTTGTTGTTGAGAGATTCATCTCCGGCTTTAGATACGGAGCTCTGGCTTCTCCGGATGCGGTCTATCATACTACCCGTACGCCCCCCTCTTCCCCTACCCCCCGCCTCGACCTAATTGCCCTCAGGACCGCATCCAGCAGCGTCTACACCACCAGGAATGACCGCATTCATAAACCATGGCGCGCGTCCGCATCTTTCCATTCTCTTCATTCGCCGTTTGGGCCTGATGGGCCAAGACGATTCTTCTATATGCTTAGCCAAAATAAGCATATGGGTTTACCAGGTTAGATGTAATGCATAAGCACGGGAGTTAATACTCTCCTGCCACGAAAAACATATAATCCGTACATCCACATGCAGGGAGAATGGTTAAGCAGTTCACCACATCGGGGCACGCATTGCCATGCTGTTGTGCGATGCACAGAACCAAGCCATCCCTCTGGTCTACTACATCCCCCTCCACCTCCACGTAAACAGAATATTTTCTACAGACCCACGTCCGAAAGCGCAGGGCAACTCAGTGCAGTGTAATGCTTCGAGGTCGTCAAACTTCGAGCAATATGCGTTACGCACAACAGTATGCCCCTGCTATGTATAAACACGAGCCACATGTTTCTGTATATTCGAAAGATGAGGAAAAAAGAAGAGCGCACAACGCCAACCGTCACATACCCAGTAAATGTGCCGCGTCGTACTCCATGCATTGCCCATCATTGCAATCCGAAGGGTCCCTGATTCGATTGTCCGTCGCCAGGTGGCTGCGGCCGCCCAAGCTCCCTGTGGAAAGCCGTGCCCTGGTGCATGACGGGAGCGCCGGACGTGTACGGGCCGCTCAAGCTTCCCCCCGGCTGCAGCGGGACTTGCTGCTGCCAAAATTGCCGCTGAGGCTCCTCAACGGGGTGAGGGCCTTCAGTGGCCGTCTGGGCGGTAACGTACAACCCTGCGTTTGACCTGAACGAGTCTGCAGCCCCTCCTCCTGACCCTGTCCCGGGCCAGGCTGGGGGATATGCCGCCGCGTTGGCACCGCTCATGCGAAGGTAGTCAACTGCCGGGTCAACAGGGGCCGGAGTGCCTGTAAAAACGAAGGCCCCTGAAGCCCAGTTGGCGAAGGATGCACCGAGAGGTGGCATGGCAGAGGCGCCACCGCCGCCGCCGCTTGGTGGCGCAAAAGGCTGCAGGCCGCCGGGAGGTGGCGAAATGCGATTGGCGGCAGCAGTGCCAGTGGAACTCACCGGCGCAAGGCCCTCCGGGGATACCCACGTGTTGTACAAACCCTGCGGCTGCTGCCCCATGAGAACGTTGCCTCTGGAGACGGTAGAGTGGAAAGCGCCGCCACCCCCTCTGGTAGGCCCCAGGGCCGGATAAGCTGAGCGCAGTTGGCCGGGGGAAGCAGCTGGAGGCAAGGGAGGATCCGCAGGCAGACAAAGGCCAACATGTCATTTGGCCGCATGATAATTTCCCACACGATCCCGAACGCCCTGTGCTGCAAAACCAAGACGTAGACCGCTTTGAAACATCCCCGGCCTTACCTGCGTGCCCACCAGACGTCCACTGGGCCAATTGGCTGGTGCCGCTCGGCGCCAGTTGCAGTGTCTGCCCCGGGGGGGGAGCCGGCATTCGACCCGCTCCGAGCAGTCCGTGAGGACCCGCTCCGAGCTGTCCATGCGGCCCTGGCGCCCCTGGCGGTGCCAGAGACCCCGGCAGACTAGTAGACCCCGATTGCACCGGCAGCCCCGGCTGTGCCGGCATGCTCAGGGGATCCACCGGCAGGCGCGGCCGCAACAGTCGCAACGGGTTGCTGCTTTCCACCGGCCTGGTCCTTCCGAGCAGAGACGCCGCACTTGTAAAAGGGCTTTCTAGATCCCTCAGGAGGGCCTCAAGGGGATCTAGTTGCTGCGATCCGCCGCTGCCGGCAGCGGCAGCGGCACCGCCGCTGCTGGCACCCGCCAAGCTGACGATATCCGGATCATGTATACTCGCCGCCGCCGTCAGCCTCTGTGTGTTTCCTAGTGCTCCAGCGGCAGGTGCCGGCAAGCCCCTGAATCCAGCGCCATCGGTCCCGCTGTACACGTTTTGCGAAGGATACGGTGCCGCAACGGTGTGGCCGATGGTGCTCAGACCCAACGTGTTGGTAGAGTTGGGGTCGGTGGACGGGCCCACGCCCAACGGTGGCGGTGGCGCCGGCATGGTAGAAAGCGGCGGCGCCAACAACGGCTGCGGTGCCAGCATGTGGGTAGAAGGACGGGATGCGGCACCAGGATAGGAGGCGGTCAGGCTGAGAGCGCCCGGCGCAAGGATCATATTGCCGTACGTGCTAACGACGGATGAAGGCATGCCATGGCCGCCGTACAGTGGGCCATGACCCGACGCATCACCAGCCAAGCCGTGACCCATGTACGACACGTGTTGCTGTCGTGACTGCGGCGAGTGTGCTTTTGGTTGTGGTGGGGGCGGAACGAACTGTGCTCCAGGGAAACGCAACACAGCGGCTCGGTGGAGCAAGGATGGAGAGCGCTGCTGCTGCTGCTGCTGCTGCTGACGCTTCTTTAAATGTGTATGTGCAACGTCCAGCGCCGACTTGCCCCAAACAACGCCAGGGTTCCCCTGCTGCATCAGCAGGGATCCGTCGGCGTGTCCGTCTGTCCCGTCAGGGCCCCAGGCCTGCTTCACCTCCAAATTCGGTCCTTCATCCGTCAGGATGGCACCCGGCGCCTTCGACTCCAGTGATGCATTCGCGTCCCTCCGACTCCGAAGCTGTAGCAGGACGTCGTGGCTGGGACTGTACGGTGTTGCAGCTCCAGCGCCACCACCATCAGACTCCCAGTCGGTGGGGCCTGAAGCTGGAGGGTCAACCGGAGGCTCTGTTGCTTGCGGTGCTGACGCGCTTGCGTCCGAAGGTTGTACCGACCGAGCTAGGCGGCGACTGCGGCGGGGTTGTTCGGCTGCTGGGGCAGTCACCTCTGCTGCGGACTGCAGTCCCGCCGAGCCTTGGCCCTGATCCTCTTCGGCAGCCTCCTTTGCCATTGTTTTGCCCAGCCGGTTAGAGGGCCCTGGCGTTCTTATGTATGACTGTTGTCGTCTTGGCTGCGGCTGCAGCTGCGGCTGTGAGGGGCCCTCCTCCGCAGACGCCTCGGCAGGGGCGAGGTTCCCTGCTGCCAGATCGCCGGCACACGAGCACAGAGATGCAGCCAGTGATGCTGGCATTCGGATTTAGTACAAAAATCATTAGATAGAGAAGTGCGAATTGCATGGCAGGTACCTGCTACGCACAAGCTTTAACGAAACTGGCACATCAAAGGCACGCAAAGTAAATGCTCGCACAACGTACGGCTTTCACTACTAAGTCATGACATGCCCCGTCATTCCTTTCCAGGCATAGGTGCAAGCCCCGGAATGGTGATGTCTCACCTGCCTCTGGGTCCTTATCATCTCCCAAGGCGACAGCCTGCTGGTTCAAGTACGCTGCAGCGCTGCTGAGAATAGGGGCGCTGCCGTACTGCTGTCGAGCAGCTTCGTAGGCAGACTGCCGTACACGCGGATCGTCGCAGTTGGGCCCTACCGCTTGCGCATATGCGCGAAGCAGGCAGTTTGTTTCGGTCGCTTTGGATCGGAGGGCGCTGTGGAAGATGTTCTGAATGGCGGGCAATTCGACCAGGCGGGAAAAGGAGGCAAGTAAATCACATGGGGATTTAAATAATTTATTTGTGTTTCGAGCGATACTTGCTTGAGCTATGCGGAATGGATGCTGGTTGTCTGGGGTTTTAGCTAAATGCGACATGAACTCAGCGAGTATAGCCTCTAAGCTACGTACGGTCGCCGGACGGCTTGGTATTTGTTTTATTGTCAATTTGAGTTGACAGCTCCATAGTTCCAGCCTTGTGCCTTTAATTATCCCAGCTTGTTACTGCTCTTAAGTTACGCACACCCGCCAGGTCCTTCACCACTAGGTATATAAGACTTCCCTGGACGAGTGGTGGTGTGCTCATCGCTTGCCCTAGGGGCTTGTGTCCAGTGGAATGTGGTTAACAATGCTGCGCTTAGTTGTTTTTGTGCAACGTGTGCATGCGTCATTTAGGCCGTGCCGGTGTGGTCGCGCCTTTGGGCGCCCCCTTTCGCGCGCCTCGTGGCGCTAAGAGCAGTTCTGGCGCTGCATAGTGTAACGCCCTCTGGCAGCTTCTGACACTTGCCCAGCTTGTCTCGTACCGCTAGCCTTAGCAAGCCGTATAAAGGCTCTAGGACGTAACCAACTGTTAGCAGTACAGTACATACAGTACTTCAGGGCACATCTGACTTAACCACTCCAGGCCCTAGATTCTTAGGATATATACACGCATTTAGCAATAACTAAGAAATATATCCGTAGACACGTAGAGAATATCCATACACTTAAAAGGTAAGGGAGGAACAATTTCGCAGCACAAATATTGGAAGGAAACATATACGCGTGTCTGATAACGTAACGAATGTGAGCAATATATCATTGCCACGTAGCGCGCACCTTGACGTCGCCGTCGTGCCGGTTACGATAATGCCTTGCAATAACGCTCCTTTAACAAGTTGACAAGGATAAGGGCGCTCTGTTAAGTAGATGCCGAATAACGATTTATTCCAGTTCCTCTTGCTCGTCGCGGCCAAGCCCTTCTCACCATTTATTACCATGGATAGCGTGAAGTAAAGCTAGGGTGGAAATTTCAATGGCGCTCCAACCCCGCCTTTTGTTACGGCTTGTAGATGCACGGTTTGCCTGCGGGCGCCGCTCTTGGGAACCTTGCTGGTTTCTATCGCTGGCGATGTCGCCAACGGCCTCGCTCCCTTCCGCAATATCCAGAGCGGCATCATAATTCTCCGCTTTAGAGTGATCAATTGCAAGTGCTGCTACTGAGTTTCCGCTATCGGGTGCGGAACCTGACTGCATTAGATAGTGGTCGCTTGTCCGCACGACGATACTGCACAGGTCCTACCATAAGCAGCTCTGTAAGTAATCACATGCCCGGTGAATTACATTGGGAGCTGTTCCGAAATTCCTGCAATCCAAGAAAGGTAACGAATTCAGCACGAGCACGAACGGGCGAGGCGCCCTGGCACCCAAACTTGAACCTATAGGTCAATTTAAGAACTTAGCAATCTACCTGAAATGGAACGCATGATAAGACATTCCCAGTGTACAGGATAACTATGCCAAGAAGGGGTTTCGTGCGCAGGCGTGCGGAAACCTTCGTCGCGACTGCGCAATGTATTCACCTGGGATTATGCACTCTGAGTCTTCTGCCTGCCAGGTACATCCTCGCATTGCAGAAGGGGCGTTTTTCAACGGCAGTGCTCCCATGGCGAAGTTAACGACAGTGCGCAGTCAAATATCTCCGTTGGTGCATTAGATTTTAGAAACAGTGTAAACTCTTAAAATGGCATCTTCCAATTATGGCTTTACCCATGGTTGCAGAAAAGGCGCCCAAGATAAGGGTAAAAAATCTAAGGGGAAACCTAAGAAACTAAGAGTTTGATCACAAAAACAAATATTTCCCAATCATTTATAGTTGTTTTGTCCAACGCCGTTGAAAGGAATGACATCTGCATGTATTGCCGTACAATGTGTGATGTGGACATCCCCCGGGTGTGACGCACTATCAAGGAGGAAATGCTTTGTGACGTAACAAACAACAATTCATCATAGTTGTAAAGCCGGAGACGGTCCGTACTTGCCGTAGGGAGTGGCATCACTTTAAATTTCCTTAAGGTATAACGATCTGATTGCTGTTTCATAAAGCATCATATTAACAATTGATTTTTGTGTTCTTCTTTTAATTTAAGATATAGAGTTTCGATTGTATGACAATGCCCGTGCTTCCTGCGGGAGAAGTAGAAGATCACTGGAAGAATACTGGGACTTATGCGCATTGATAAACAAAACTCGTGGATGCTCCTATTTATTTTTGCTTTGATTTCCGGATGTCCGTGTTTCTCTGGACCCGTGCAGTTTTTAAGAGTTTAGTCGCGATCAGATGACGAAGAATGACAATAAATAAATAAATTATATAATCAACAATTTAAATTTTATCTTATCTTTATAAATGCAGATGCCTGTACTTTAAAATAGCGATGGCAACCACGCAGATGTATACCTAGTGAGATACGGAAGTAAAGGAATTATTTAAATTAATAATCGAATGTTCATAGATCTTATCAAGAAAGATACAAAGCAGCCTGTGCCATTACGGTGCGGTTTTAGGATACATCCGTGATGCGGCGCGCGCTTTCGTAGGCGGCTTTCGCCGACAGTCGTTATGAGTGGCCTGTACCTCTACATGTTCATCCTATACATTTCCAGTTTCACAAAATGTCTTTAATATCCGTTCCATTCGTTGTTTTTGCAAGTCCCAGACAGGACTACTGTTACATTCATTATATATTCGATTGGTATGCGTTTGCTCGTCGATAGCGCATTACAAAAGGCCTGTAGAGGTGCATCACCAAGACCACGTCGTAGGAATACCTATTAGTCAACTTTGTATAGCTGCTAATGCACAACGTAGCTGAATGTTTTTTGCCTTATCGAATGATTTACGGACGACGCACGATAGATCCTGCCGCTTCGTACATTTATTTGTCGCAAAGTCCATAGAAAGCATCGCCGCCGCAATACTTATCGCCATTAGTCCGCATTAAGAACAGACCGACATCATACGTCACCGGTATGGATAGCTACCATCCCATTAATGGTAATGATAGGGCTGCTGTGCAGAATGGCGCAGATGAATCGCCAACTCTGCAACCTGCATGTCTCTGCGGACTGAGTCCCTTGCAGAATGCTATGTACCCCTCCTACAGGATAGCGGGGCCCGTATCCCATCTAGCACATAACACGTGCGAAATGAAGTAGACCACCTGCCAGGTGAACAAACACCGACTTACTGAAGCTGGCTAGCAGCAGCACGCGCTTTGTTACAGCTGCCTTACCATCGTATATACACTAATAGGGACACAGTGTATGAAATGCAACATTTAAACCGTAAAATGGCGGCGGCGGGATGTTAACATCAATGCAGGTGCGGCCTACGAGCTACGGCGGCGCGCGCATGGACATGGATTGAAGACCTGCTGCAGATCATACGCGCATGTATGCATCAGTACGCCGATGGGTTGCATGCATGTCAGCATGCGCGGTTATGTTGACGAGGGCTGCTGGCGATGCAAGGTAGCCAAGCAAACGATTGCAGTAAGAGTACGGCCTATCTATCTCGTCCTGATGTCGGTCATCACTAAAATAATGGAACATCCCATCCGACATGTCGTACAACTACTAGCACAGTCTATCCAGTCCCGCCTGTGCGCTGATTACGGTAGCGTGATGCGGGCAGCGGGCACAGGTATCTAGATGCATACATATCTGCAGCGCTTTAGTATAGAGGCGGAAGGGCCTTATCAGTGGCTGCTTGCTCGCACGAACTGATGCGCGCGTGGGCAAAGCAAACCACATACAGCGTATTCGGGTACTATCACCATATGGATGTTGGTGTACGTATGCGCATTGTAAATGATGCTTGGTTGTTGGTGGCCCTATCTACCCAGGGGAGGGGGGACCCCTGCTGGGCCCTATCTGGTGCCCTCGGGCAGAACGTATTACTGGGCGCTAATGAGCGCCTGTCAGGTGGCTGGGATAATCTGGGACAGCTGATGAGGCAACTTCCTTTCATTTGAATGGACGTATAACTCGTCAATTCATGTGTTGCCACGCATGCCGTTGCCGGTACGGTCGTCGCCACAGTGTACGCTTATTTTGAGCATCCCTTAGGAATGGTCCTTTCGGACCTGACGATATAATGGCTAGACTCAAATATAAAGACAAAGAATATTAGTATCAACGTTTTTACATAAAAACGACAAGCTACTCAAATAATGCGACCGGCCCGTTCCTGTTCAGGCAACCATCACCTCGTCATCACGGACAAGCAATCCTCGCCGTGATGTGAATCTTGCGAGGTAGACCGACCGACCGGCCATGCAATCGGCGACCATGGACGGTAATGTTATTAGGTTTGTTGATAGGTCGACATACTTATGCGATAAAATTAATGACAAGGTATGCATTTAAACCGAGCCGAATGGACAGATGTCATACATTTCGGGATTGGCCCTGGCCAGCAATATTCTCTGCAATGATTCCGGCTTGCAAATGAAATGCTTCTCCCCTAAATACTTTTCGGTAATGCGTGATTATTTTAACTTGTAACTTATTGGAAAGGGATCCAGCAGCGCAAAGGTGGACTTGGACTTGGACTGGCCGACGATCGACCACGTCCTCTATCGGATGGATGAATAATACCAGTCAGGCATCGGTCCGCAACGACCGAGGGACCGACCATGATGCTTTGCAGCTATAATGCTTCAAATTTAATAAAATATCACATCATGATTTATAATATTTGAGCTTTAAGAAATATTCTTATGCGACTAAACAAGTCCAGCCATCTGATCATTGCTTGTCCTAGCGGGGGGGCCGTCAAACCTACCATGCGCAATCAAGGATGGTGCACAAGAATGCAGCGCGCAGCTACGTCAAACGAGAGCCTGACACCATTTCTGACCATGCATGGTTAATTTGACGGCCCCCCCGCTAGGACAAGCAATGATCAGATGGCTGGACTTGTTTAGTCGCATAAGAATATTTTCTTAAAGCTCAAATATTATAAATCATGATGTGATATTTTATTAAATTTGAAGCATTATAGCTGCAAAGCATCATGGTCGGTCCCTCGGTCGTTGCGGACAGATGCCTGACTGGTATTATTCATCCATCCGATAGAGGACGTGGTCGATCGTCGGCCAGTCCAAGTCCAAGTCCACCTTTGCGCTGCTGGATCCCTTTCCAATAAGTTACAAGTTAAAATAATCACGCATTACCGAAAAGTATTTAGGGGAGAAGCATTTCACTTGCAAGCTGGAATCATTGCAGAGAGTATTGTTGGCCAGGGCCAATCCCGAAATGTATGACGTATACGCGGTATAGTGGCAACCCGTTGGGGCAGATGGGCGAACTGGGTCATCTAAGCTTATCGTCCTTAATGCGCGTCTTCTTACAAAGGGTGCCAAGAACTCTCATCAGTTGGGCCGATGGACGAGGTGCTCCCGCTGAAGCCGACGTCGCGTAGTTGCGGTTTATTGTTCAATGGGCTACAGGACGGAATACGACTTATGATTTTGAATGTCACCAACGGCCACCGGATAAATACAGGAGGTACCAAACTTGCATTGAACAGCCAAGGAATGGGGATT
Organism: Volvox reticuliferus; assembly: GCA_019650235.1. NCBI lineage: Eukaryota > Viridiplantae > Chlorophyta > Chlorophyceae > Chlamydomonadales > Volvocaceae > Volvox > Volvox reticuliferus. Next base: position 1,006,795 of record BNCP01000022.1, read on the forward strand.
GAATGGCAATGAAATGGGCGCCGAACCGCCGACGAACGGGCACTGGGCGGGCATCGAATGGGTGCTGAAGGGACGCAGAATGCGATAAAGCGGGCACCATACGGACATCGAATGGACACCGTACAGCTCCGAATGGGTATTGAACGGGCATTGAACAAAAGATGTACGGGCATCGACGGTAAAACGACCAGGTGGACAAGGAACGAATGTCGAACGAATGCCGATCGGCTCTGAGCGAGCTGCGGTAATGTTATTAGGTTTCTTGATAGGTCGATATACTTATGCGATCTAATTAATGACAAGGTATGCATTTAGACCGAGACGAATGGAGAGATACCTTCCTTTGGAGGAGCAACATGGGTGACCACATCGCGCGCCTCACCTCCTGCCATCTCACCTGAATGATGCAACTGAAGCGGAAACAACGCGGTAAACATTTGCGTCACATGAGTCAGTTCTGCCAGCACGGTATTGGCACACCACGGTTAGTTTACGTTGTTCATGGTCCACGTCCGCATGCGTCGCAACCAACTGGTTCGTACGTACTTCCTGGTGTCTTCGTGTTAGATGACCAACGTAGCCAGCAGATGAGTTACAGCACGTGGATCACCACGTGGATCATCCGTACTTGGTGCCAACGCGTGGTGCGTTCCATGGCAACGTGGTGTGGCAGCGACTCTTACCCGTACAGCACAGCAGTGTACTATACGACTTGCGGTAATATGTTCACGCAACGGAGCGTTGAGCTAACCCTTGAGTGGTAAGAAGTCTCTTCGTCATGGTGCTTGGAATTGCCGATAGTACCAGTCCTACATGTGACCCTCCATGATAGTGCCGCACAAGCCGTCGTCGTTCCAGTCCAGTTCACGGTCGCCGTTGGTTTTGCGCGCGAAGAAACTGAAGTCAGTTCAGATTTAGATAGCCGTCCTGCGCTCCAGCCATGCCGGTAATAGCCGATATCGCATGTCCCTGGCAGGGATAATGGTCTCGCGGGTTTCCTTATCCGTTTGCCGTACACTCGGGTCGTGATAATAGTTCGAATCACCCCTCTCCGCTGCGGTGTATGGATTGAGTATAGTTCTTTCTCGACTCTTGACTGGAAAAGAACAGAGAGCAGAAGAACATGAGTATTATATGCCATACAGCGGGTTGGGGGAACCCCACAGGCCCCCCTTTGGGGGATTTGGGATTTGGGGGTCAGACATCGTCGCCTCACCCATGTCCCGGTGTTTTTAACAGAGGTCTGTCACCGTGTGTGCACGTTTGCAACAACAGTTCGTGCGAGCACGCCTCACGCGTGACATCCTTCCCGATGCTTAAAAATAAAAATGAGCTTCATATCGCTGGGTCAGACAAAAGCGCTGGCAACCAGCACGAGCACATCATGACAGTCCCCTTTTCCCACCAATCAAGGACTTCTGTACCCGATAATCCCGCTCCGCATAGCTGCGGCATGGCTGCGCCATTGACAACCCTTGTCGTGAAACTCCCCTGTGCGCACGACTCGTCATTGTCATCGTTGTCATCGTCGTTCCTAGCGTCCTCTCTTCTCAATTCAGCTTCATTGCGAAATCCACTGTTTTTGCCCAGCTTTCGCAATGGGGGCTGCAACTGGCAGCGGAGAGCTTCACTATGTACGCGATGATGCTCCATACGTCCCTGGAAGCACCCTTGTCACTGAGGTATACGTTGGGGTCTGCGCGTGGCTGTGACTTCATACGCATCTAGCCATAGCCCCAGGACCCCTCCCTTTCAGACGTTCGTCGCCAATCGTGGCATGCTGCCTTTGGCTGCTCATGTCCGCCCTAAGGAACGACGACGATTCATGAACATTCGTGGTAGGGTGGCAAACTACACCGGCAGGGAGATAACAAGGGAGATGGGCTCCCACCCCATGTCACCAAATGTGACCGATTGCTGCTGTATTATAATGAAAAGCTCTCAACAGCGGCGGACGGAAGGCAGACCGTCTGTCCCCGTCAACTGTCCAAAGAAGGCCCGAACGCGGACGGTAAGCCAGTACCTGGAGTGGAGCACCTGATACTGCTCGCCGTGTTCCGTCCGTCCTCGAACGGAAAAAAAACGGACCTCCCCTTCCTCTCTTTTCCCACAAGGCGCCCGTTGTCATGCCCCTGCTGCACGACTGGGGGGGCGCAGGGCGCACAGTCCCTTCGCCCTGTGGACACTCGGCCCTACGCTTCTCTCCACTTTTCCCCTCCGAACCGCAGCAAGAAGATAGTCGAACAACGCAGCAGGAGACGCACCGTCTAATACCCCCACTTTCGGCGCGCAGCAGCGCTAACCGACTGCACGTTAGGGGCCAGTGGGCCAGCCCCAAATAACGATGCTGAAGACGCCTTTCCTCGGCGAAGCAAGCAGCATACCCAGCACCTATCTGCTCCAACCAAAGGACACGGCGGACAGTGATGTCCAGGTGCGGGTGCAGCTGGGGGTGCGGGTGTGCGTGCAGGTCCGTAACCATACACATATCCCGCGCTAATAAGCAACGTAATCAGGTCCCGTACGCGAAGCAACATTTCCAGACTGTGCTGCACTTTCCTGCCACCATCGCCAAAACTGAGGAAAAGGAGAAACCGATGCTAAGCTCACTAAGAACACCAGCTGCTGCAGTTAGCCCTGCGACATACGCACGCACGCACGCACACGGACGCATACATACACACGCGCGCACGCAGCCTTCGCGGCTCCTCTTTACCCAAAGATGACGCCACCACCGTCGGGGGCGTTACAGGAAATCGAGAAATACACCATAGCACGCGCACATACCGTAACGGCCCTTCAATACAAGAGAGTGCTTAAAAACCAAACAACATGATGTACACCGTACTACAAACGATGATCAGTCGCCTCATCTGTAATGCAACATCCCGTCCGGGTTACCAACTGCTGATGGGTTTTATGGTTGATGTGGTCGATAGGACAGGAGTCCCGTGCGGTTTTAAGAAACCTCGAATTTCCCATTTCGTCTGTCCGTCCGTCCGTCCTGCATGCCACCCAGCTGTCCGTCGGTCTGTTCGTCAGTTCGTTTCCCTATCCTTCCCAACACGTGTATACTAGGTACCACCTGTTCACTTCGCTGCGGACCCCTTACTGCTGCGCCACTTTCCTACCCTTTATCGTCAGGCCCTTTCTGTTCAATGCTGCAAGCGCTGCGCTACGCAGCTGGGAGTCTAAGTCTAAACCCGTTGCTGTGATCTGCAACCCTTCAATGCCGCCCTGCAGGGCTGCTATGCTGGTGCTGCTGCCGCCACCCGCGCCGCTGCCCCCACCTCCCCGTACCGCCATACTTAGATTCGAATGCGAGACGGGGATCGCACCCGGAAGCGCCGGCGCGAGGTTGGTCGGTGGCAGAGCGGCGGAAAGCCGTCCAGATGCTGTCACGATGCCGGCACCGCTGGCAGCAGCAGCGGTGCCGCCGCCAACCACCTTCCCAAGTCCGCTGCTGGCGCCGACGCAGCTGGCCCTCCCTGAGCTGGGGGCGCCGGCGCCGCGGAGGCCAGGGCTGCCACCAGCTGGTGGATACATTGGCGGCCGCACGGACAATGACCCGCCACTGGGACTTGGTGAACCGCCAGCCGCGCCACCGCCGGTACCTGCTGGCCCAGCCGTCGCCCCCGTGACCACCACCACCGGTACGTAAGAGCCAGCCCCAGTAAAAGACCGCTGTCGGGAGCTGCTGCTCGCTGCCGCTGTCGAAGATCCTGCAGCTGCAGATGACGACGATGACGGCGCCGCCGACCAATGCCGGCCCGCCACGCTGCCGCTATACCGTTCTGATGGGTTGGAGGTGGTGGCATCTGGAATCGATAACGTTTGGTATACGAACGGTGCCGGACCGTCCTCCTCCTGGACGCCGCTGTCACTACGTCGCTTGGGCGGGTTCAGGTTCGACATAAGGACCTGGGAGCCCGCTGGCGCTGATGACGCCGCGCCGCTGGCCGGGGCCTGTGCCGCGCCATTGCGTCCCATCAACACCGTGTACGGTGCTACTCCTGACGCGCGGGACTGCTTGTACGCTCTGCCTGCTGCAGTAGACCCCGACGATGCCATCACAGCCGTCGCCGGGCCAACGGCCAGTCCCAAGCCATTTGCGGTGGTCCCGTTGTCCCACGGGCCCACTGCAAATCCGGGAGAAGCTCCAAAACTGCCCACATTCACGCTCCCGGCGGACCCGGGGGGCGTGCCGATCGCCGATCCAGGGGCACCAGGAAACAGCCGCGGTGAGGGTGGCGGCGCCATGTTGCTATTGCCGTGGTGGGCCCCGGCCTTAGGGCTGCCGGGATTCGTAGATCCCGAAACGGCAGCCACCACCACGAGCGGCGGCGGTAGTTGTGAATGCTGCATGAAGGTGTGCGTCGTAATCCCGAGTGCGAACATGTCGGCGCTGGCGTACCTGCCGCTGCCATTCCGACTGGTGCTGGGGCTGCCGCCGCCGCCGCCAATACCCGATAGCGCCGCTGCCGCAGTGGCAGAGCCGGGCGGCAACGCGCCAAGGGGCGAAGGTGACCGCTGGGCACCGGCCGCTGATGTCGGACGCAATCGCTGCCCAGCGCTCTCCGGCCGGGGCCGACACCCGAGGTATTGCATGATCGTCGCCGGGTCCTGGCCCGCCGCCGCGGCCGTTGCCGCCATGGCTGCGTCCCACGCGGCGGCGGCGGCGATGCTGCTTGCATTCAACGCCGCTGCGAAGGACTGCTTCCGGCTGAGCCCGGAGCAGGCTGGGGGGGTGCCACCACCTGGGACGACCCCGACGGCTGCTGCACCGTTGCCGGCACAGCCGGGCTGTAGCTTGTCACGAAGACTGGCAGGTGGACCGGCAGTGGCGGAAGGTGGTCGACTGCCATTGACGATAAGCCCACGCCCCGGCCCGGGACCCGCAACCTGACCTGAACCAGGCCCCTGCCCGTGCTGTTCCCTCTCCGAGGCCCCAAGTTCCTGGAAGCCTGAGAAGCCTGTCCAAAACAAGGCGGACAGATATTAACAGAAGTGCAATAGCTCCTCCACATCCGCATGGGGCCGACACGTCGGGTCAAGTAGATATTACATGAGATCACTAAATGTCTGTATCCTACTCTGAAAACGAGATTCTACGCGGCACCCAGCCGTGCAACGCACCGCTCGCAGGCCCCCGTGTGGCTAAGGCTTCACTGACCTACAGCCTCCCCTCGACAGCAAGCCTAACACTACATGTCGTACCTGAGTAATAAGCGCTGGTAGTCTCAAGGTTGGTATTGTGGGTATGTCGTACATGGTTGTGCGCGCTTCCAACGGAGACCGGTCGGACGGGCTGCGGCTGGGTGACCGTGTGGCTACCACCGCCATTCCCGGGCCCGCCTGTTGCTGCTGCTGCGGCGACGGCGGCTGTGGGGACCTGCTGGAGTTCTTGGTGGTGCTGGAAAGGGGAGCTGAGGCCATAGCTGAAACTGTGGCCATTGGTGGTGACCCCGTTGGTGATACCACTGCTGCCGCGTGTCGCGGCGATGGCGCATGAAGATCCAGAAGATCCTGGCAGGGCGGCGGAGGAGGGCGAGTCGGTCCGGGAATTGCCACCGCGGCCACCGGCGGCGTTACCGCCGACGGCGACGGCCATTGGCTGGTCGCCCCACTCCCCAGCTTCGCAGCCAGTCCCGACCCCCCCGCTGGCGCGGGAGGTGGCCGAGGAGGGCCGCCGCTGGCCACCAAGAAAGGGTTGCAGGGGCAAAGCCCCCGATTGTTGTTGTATTAAATTACCATTTGTTGGTTGAGATTGCTGCTGCGGCTGCGGCTGCGGCTGCTGCTGTCCCGCACTGCCCGACAGGGGGCTATTGCGGCCGCTCGTCACGGTAGAGGACATGGGGCGCTGGCTGCTACCAGCACCCGCCGCCGCCGCGCGGGCGAGCGGGCCTGAATAGATCCGGATCGGCGGCGGCGGTTGAATCGCTGCTGTCGCGACGTCCACTGCCGCTGTCGCCGCGGCGACCGCAGCCGCAGCGGCAACAGCAACCGCACTGCCGCTGCTCAGCGCCGATACTGGCCGGCTGCTGCTGGCGCTGGCGATTCCATCACTGCGCTCACCAAAGACCTCCGACATGCGCTGACCAGCACCGGCGGATCCATACAAATACGCCTGCTGGTAATACTGCTGAAATACCACCGGATCGTACTGGTAAGGCCCAAGCATATAATACAAGGGATGCCCAGGATTCAGCTGTTGCTGTGCGTCCGATAATGAACCCCCGTTTGCCGACCCCGGGAGTCCTGTCGGCAGATACGGCTGCGGGGACGCCAGATAGCCCGGCATCGGCATCCCTTGGGCGCGCTGCTGTTCCAGCAGCTTGAATTTGCGGCGCTCTACTGCCTTCTGTGCCAGATTGTCTCGGTGGGCTTTGGCCTTGAGGCGTTCCGCCCTCTGCGACTCGGTCTCCAGGTCTTCCTGCGGGCGCCGCGGCGGTGGAGGCGCCAATGAGGGTGGCGGCGGGGACTGGCGTGACGATGGGGCGCGAACGTGTGGTGGCGATGGACATGTGGAGTCGCGGGCGGGGAGAGGGAGGTGTGCGAGAGGAAGGAGAAGAGGAAACGGTGGACAAGGATATTGAGGCGCGCGCGGAGGTGAACGGAAGGGTATGTACGGAGGCAAGCGGAAAACGGGAACGGGGTCGCCAATAGGTGCGGGTGCAGCAGCACATGTCCGAGGGCATAGGGAAGACAAAAGCATGGCGACGGGGAAGGAGGGACGGGAACGATGGGCTAAGTATTGGGGGAAAGGCGCGCAGTATACCTGCTTTAACCAAGACAAAAAGGGTATGCAGGCGGGAGGACAGACAGGCAGGGAGGCAGGGATGGCCGTATGTATAAGGAGAACGGAGATAGAGCAACACGGCCGGCCCTCACCTTTTTCTTCTTGTCGTCCTGCGCATCTGGCCGCTTCGTTCGGGCCTGAAAGGAGGCCTGGAAATTCTCATTGGCGCCCTAGGGGACGGGGTTAGCAGCGGGGGGGACCACCGGCAGCGTGTAATTGAGCGAGCAGGTCGCTTGCGCAATAGCAAACGACCGCGAATAATAGGCGGGGGGGAGCAGCCGGGTAAAAGTGATCACACCTTGAGCAATTCCTCGTAGAGCGCCTGTTTGGCCGGATCGGGCGAAGGAAAGATCCGCGTGAAGTTACCCATGTGCTTCGCCTCATAACGCTCGCGTGTAGCCAGAACCTTGGCCCTGCGGCGTGACAAGGCAAGGCGCAGAGAAACAGTCTGACAGGCCAAATGTGAGAGGTATTAGCCATGTGTCATACAAGCCGTGCGGTTATTGGGGTTTATGATGTTCATCCAAAACCCCGACGATGGGCACCGCAGCATACCATCGGCGCATCGCAAACAGCTAACCTGGCTTCTCTAGCTTCCCCTGAAAAGCTACCCTGGCCGCTGTGGGTAATTTGGTGCAGCACGTTTGGCTCCATCTTGGAGATACCCGGCCCCAGGCTGATCATCGGCATAACTCACCGCCACGCCTCATACTCCTCCGCCGTCCTTGGCTTCAAGAAGCCCGCCATACTGCTGACAGCACCCCCGCTCCCACCGGCATTCGTGCCCTCCTCGCCTTCGACCTCGGTGCCCTTGCCATCTGCCTGGTTGGGGGAATTCCCGGCAGCCCCACCACCGCCAGCACCGGCGGTGCTTGCCCCGCCCGGCGCGCCCCCGGTGGTAACACCGCCCGCGGCTGCAGGGGCCCCCTGGCGTCCCGGCGGCGGCTTCTTGACATGCATGGGCTCCAGCAAGCGGCTAGTGGCGGCGCGCTTCTCAGCCTTCTTGGTCTTGGCGATAAGCTTAGGGTCAATACGCACCTGCTCAGGAGGGATAAGGACAGGGGACGGTTGGAAAGCAGGCGGAATGGAGCTTAACACAGACAGCTGGCCCTCCTCTTAACCTCGCCTCCGTCTTATTCCTCGCAATCCATTATGCTGCGGAATCCACGACACGACATGGCACGACTATCAGCACGTTCAGGCAACATACCAGCTTGATAGTTTGCGTGATGAGCTCCTCCTTGATGGCCAGGTCCAGAGGCGAGTCGATATTGAAGGAGGGCGAATGGTTCACCTCTATCAGCCAGGGACGCAGCTGGTCATCCAGCATAATGTCGTACCCAAGGATTTCGAAGCAACTGCATATGCAACAGGGCGGTGCCAGCGTGTATGGTAGTTCATGCAGGGTGCAGGTTGGGACTTCGATGGGTGGAAGAGAACGGGATGCGGCAGATGGGGATCTGAATTACGAACATAAACCAGGTCCACGAAAAACGGTACGCTCGACAAAGCGCCAGAGGAGGAGAGCAGGTAAAATGACGATAGCAGCCCCATACGGTGCAGAGAGGTTGGAACGTAATGACATGAAAGCAGGCGCCGACTGAGGGGACGCCTCGGGAGCTCGCTGCTCTTTACACGTACCCCCGGGAAACTACGGCATTGCCAGGAGAGGAACTATGACCATTCAGCAGGATAATGGAAGCATGGGATCGAGGCTAGAAGCGGGGTGGCAGGGACTTGGGCCTGGCAAAATACTGTTAGTGGGGAATGGAGAGGCGAGGTTCCGGAGCTTCCCAGCCCGCTCCTGAACTCCTCCTAATGACCTTCCATCTCACATCATTTACCCCTACCCCTGCATCGTATCGCTCAGCCCTGCCTAGCCCTGCCGGTCTCCGTTGGCCGCTCTCCGTCGGCCACTCTCCGCACCTGAAGCCGTCATTGTCCGGTGGCAGGACGGAGCGATAATTGTTCCGCAGGATCGGCTGCACGCTGCACAGTGACTTGATGATGAGATCTCCGATATCCCCCCAGACCTTGTTGTAGTCGTGTCCTGCCGCGGTCACGTGAATGGTTGAAGGCGCGAGTTAGCATGATGCAGTGAACAGTAAGGTGGGGCGTGGTTTGTTAGTGAGAGCATGAAAGCTATGACTCCCGAGGCACACGGGCCCTGGCAGCATTTTTTGTCAACGTGTGCCGCCGCCGCCGCCGCTGCTGCTGCTTAACCAACCACCGAGTTGCGGTGTACCTTAACGCGGAGCATAGGTAACACCATCACACGCCAAAGCTGGGGCTGCGGTGCTACAGCTGCTGAGAATAGTCGTAAATGTAAAATGGTCGGTTGCAAGGAATCCGCCAAACAAATAGATGGACCCTTGCGCCTGGGAAAGCCAGCTACCAGAAAAGAGGCCTAGAGCACGAGATGTAGTGACACAGCACACAAGAGGCCCAAAGGTCGGGTCGACAGCCTACCTAGCGACGTCAGGTATGCCCGCAGCTGCGCCAGACACCATTTGCTGGCGTCCTCTCCATTGTCTCCACTGGCCGCAACAGCTGCCACGAACGCCTCGTTCTTCTTGTTGACAGCGTAGTTTGTCAAGTGCATGAACGACACGTCAAGGTTGGAGGCTTTGGGCGGCGAGTATTTTTCGGTGCAGATCCTGTCGGGTAGGGCCGTAGGGTCGTTGGAGGTTCCGGGGCCGAGGCCGGGAAGGGTGGTTTGAATTTAGGTTGTCGGGTGGCAGCAGAAGGACACCGCCGGAAGCATGGATGCAAGGGTACAATCACAGATTCGGGTGAGACAGAAGGCGTGGGAAGGTTGGGGTGCGAAACTACAAGCAGGGAAGAGCTGATGCACCTGCACCTGTACTTGCAAATAAGGCCCTAAAAGCGCACCTAAAAGAATGTATTGATAGTCCTATGGACGCCAGCTGTGTGTGCGTGTTTGTGTATGGCACTATCGATGAAGGTCGCCAACAGGGCACCCATATCAACCAGAACTGTACAGGGAACGATGAAAAGCGACGACACAGTCCAGCTGGGCTTCAGGTGCATTATTCGGACGACATGGGTTGTATGAAGGGCGGAAAGCCATTCGGCAGGAAGCAACACCAGAGTCCTGTACCTTAATTAGGTGGTGTACGTTCGATCAAGATGGCGTTCAAACTCAGTTTACATGTACGTGAGGGCCCACCTGGCGAGGCCTTCGTGGAAAAGGAATACACGCAGCGGGTCGCAGCTGAGCACCAAAGCGTAGATGCGCAGATCGAACTTGTAGCCGTGGATGAGGAGCGGGGACGACAGGTAGTGCTGAGCCACCACGTTGGGGGTCGCCATCTCACTCAGCACGCGAGTCACCACCTGCAGGGAGCGCGTGTTGAAGCAGGTACTACACATGTCCTAAAACGCTCAAATAAGAAGCCACAGAACCCGCGCTTCAGAAAGGTAACGAACAGATGAGCCGGTGTAAACACCTTAAGGCTTAAGTGCATATTATTCAGGTACAATGTGCCGTGGAGTTGGATATGGATTCGCAGGAACTAAATTATCTGGATGACCCCACCAATCAGGAAAAATTAATACCAAAATGCTGAAAGATAAAGCTAAAAATAAGTCCCCTAACCTTTAGGTCTTAAGTATGAGCCGAAAGCTAAAAACGCGACAAGCGAACTTAAAAAGATAAAGGAAAACGGCACCCGTGACCACTGACCGGGAGATAGGGTGGGTGCAAGCAAGGTGTGTGGCCAGCGTGCGGCATGCGTGCCCATGCGCTGGCACCATGCTCCGGTACACATGTATCGACATGTGTCCAAAGCCGCATCACTTGCATTCGCCACACCTGCCAGCTGTGGGTTCTCGTAAAAGAAGCCCCCAGACCCTCCCTCACGCACAAGTAGCTCACCTCCTCCTTCCCACCCTGAACCAGCCGGATGCCGCGGCCCTGGCAACCCGCGTCGGGCTTCAGGATATAGACCTGCTTCTTGCCGCGAGTGCGAACATCCGCGAAGAAGTCCTGTTCAAGGGGCCGGCGAACTTCCTAATTAGTTGGACGAAGCCAGAGGCTGGAGGGAGGACGGATGGCACGTGAAATCTATGGAAGTGCGCAGGGAGAGGGCGGCCGCAGAGATGGCCAGGGAGGATGGCCTATTGGAGAGATCGCACGTGGGAAAGAGACGGGAGGTTGGTACCCGCATGCTAGGTGGCTGGTCGGCAGGCAAACTGCAGGTCTGGGTAAGAACCAGCCAGCCGTATATTTCAGATTATTAGCTGCCCCTTGGCCCAATGCCGCTATGTTCAGTCACGCGGGCCCCTGATGTGGATGCAGGCCACATGCACGGCTGCAGGACATACCTCCTTGTCGCCCGGCAGGATGAAGGTGCGTGGGAAAAAATCGTAATGCTGTGGAAACTGCCGCGCCATCTTCATCAGATTTCTCGCCATGGCCCGCTTGCGGCAGATCTCCAGCATGCCGCTGAAGTGGTTGATTTTCTGCAATAAGCGCAAAAAGAATGGCAAGGGTACGGCATCGCGATGCAGTGCGCCGGTGCCGAAGGCAGGGTTCCGTAGGGTGTGGGACGCAGCTACTGGCAAATGTCGAGCGTCTGAGGGCCAAAGGGCCCCGCACGAAACCACGATCGAAATGAGACGATACGGGAGGCGGTTTGCGTCCGACATTTGATCGACATGCACCACGCCCCGAGGAAGGCCTTGCATCCGCTGCGGCTGCCAAACCAGCCTTCCCAGCGTCAGCGCAGCGCGGTGCACGGCAAGGCACACGGAATACCTCACATAACGCACGGGAGGACGTGGCCGCCCCACCTCGCTTACGCTGCACCGAGTGGCAAATAGCAAAGACGCAGCCCTGGGAATTAGAACCCACACTACAGCAGCCAACGCGCGGGCGGCTCAGGGCCGACACAATCAGTTCTGGAGAGCGACTACGCAGCCTCATTTGCGCCTGCGAAGTCCTAGGCTAGCTGCTGTCTCCAAAGCAACTGTGGCTTGCTATGGCTGCCGTGCATTGACGGCTGCAGCCCCTGCTTCCCGGCTGAGACGGACGCTCCCCCCTCTCCATCGCTGCTGCAGCTGCTCGCGCTAGTGAATGCCAGCGGCAATGAACATTCATCCAAGGTGTGCTTGGTCCGTGATGACATGCGACAATGAAATTATGTTCCCGTGTACTCGGGAGCGTAGCAGCCCCGCCTCCCGTGCTCCCTACACGACCTGGGTCCAACTGTGGATGTCCTCGCAACCTGAGGAGGCTCAAGCCACTAGGATGCCCGCTGCTGCTACGTAAGGACGGCTGTGCGCTCTTTGGGAGAGCCCCCGAAGCTTGCATCGGCGACGCATGCAGCTACAAGATATGGGCATGGCACCTCCATGGGGGTGCGAGACGACGCAGCATTAGCAGCTACGGCAGCTGTAAGCGGCGACCCCTGTGGCTGGCCCAGCTGCTGTCCGATTCCAAGGATCACTGCTGCAGCTCGTGCTACGATCGCCATCTCAGCTGCTGATGCAGTCGCTGGCAGGGCCGGTCTAAAAGCGGCTGCTACTTCGTTCGGCTGCCCCTGCAGTTGGGAGATCCGCTGCCGGAAGGACCAAGTCCTGCTCGCCGTGTCAGCAATGCCAGCCGCCGCCTGCCGTCTTCCCCAACCTGACGCAAACTCTAGCCTGCCCTGTGCCAAGCTTGTGATCTCTGCCTGCAATCTGGAACTGGAGATGATCGATGATAAATCTACCGATGCAGGCGTATACACCGGTGCACTTCTGCGCGCTGACCGGTGCACCGCAACCGTAGGGCAGCTGCACGTCCAATAGCTGGCCAACGCCAGAAGTTTTGGGCGCGCCACCGAACCCAAGCCTGTCCCTCATTAGGGTGCAAAAGCCTGTGCTGAGTGTAGTGATGGCCAGCGCTGCAGGCAGGGCGTGTCACGCGCCGAAAATGTCCCATGGGCCTGCACGAAGAGGTTTTGTAGCTTGCCCTGGCCCTGGAGTTGCACCTGTGTGTGCTGGATCCCCCAGCACTGGACGCAGCTCCAGGCAGTAGGGCCGCCGCACCATGATTGCGGGATATAGGATGCTGATCCACGCTCCAGTGCGCAGCTGCAGCAGCAGCTGTAGTGCACACAAAGCCGCAGACGTCGCTCGGCATGCACCGCTCCCTGGATTGCTTCGGGGCTGTGCGCAGGAGGCCTTCTGGGGCACTATGGCCTCCCGTTTGCCATCGCCCAGTCCCGCACGGGATCAAAAGGCCCAACTGTAACCATGCCATGCCAGGCAGGCCATGACGAAGATCTGTGCATCATCTGCGCCGCATGGCTGTCAGGCGTCCTTCTCCAGGCGGAGGGAAAGACAACGTGCGCAGGGCCCATACCCTGGGCCCCAGCCGACCTCAGCCCCAACCCCGGGATGTCGCAGCGCCCATGCCGGCCCCAGCCCCGTTGAAGTAATTCATTTACCTGAATCTTTGTCAGCTTCATGATTCGCTCTATGCTGACAGAGGTGTCAGTCCAATAGATCTGCGTGAAGGGATTTTGGCGCGGGGTACGCACATACAGTGTCAAGAAGCGTGCGGATCCGAGATAGGGCCGGGTCAAGCCAGCCCTGGCGGAGGTGGTTCCCTTCGCATTCCCACAGATTAGCCACGCGAATCCACAACATCAAGCACTTCAACAGCATTTAAAATGGAGGATTGCCGGCAGATGAAGTCGGAAAATAACAGCCCCGGCTCACAGGCTGGCCACCAATTACTTGGATATGCTTGCCGGCGCTACCGCAGGTACAACATGTGCATTCCTCATCGTGACTTAGGGTCATGGATAACGCCCATGTGGGCACTGGGTGGGAATACGCGCTGCAGACGAAGACAGTCCCGGCCTCACCTCCCAGTCGTCGTCATCGCCCACTTCCTTCCAGCCAAGCTTGCGCTGAACGATGCGCACTATAAATCCATTTCAACATCAAGAATAGACACACAGTCAGAAATCATGGGATAAGTTGATTAAGACATTATTATTGGCAATTTCATATACGACATATACGACATGCATGGGTGTATTATGACCGTACAACACACATCGGTGACCAAAATAACGAAGCGAACTTTTAGAGACAGGGTTACCGTCCCATCCGGGTAGATGTCGAGAGATAAGGGTTCCCGAACTGTACTGCCACGGCTCAAAGCTTGGACACGAGACCCGTCGCTGACCTTGACTAAACGCTTTCCCGGAGGATGGATAGCCCTACCCATCCCGGCCACTTACATACTTCATATTTACAACTGCTCAAGTTGATACGGATCGGTGGTGGCGCCTTCTTGCGCTTTCCTTTCACCTTCTTCTTACTGTTGATGAAAAGGATGGGGCGTACGCACAGGTGTCACTGGCCATGGTTCATGTGTGTGAAGATATGGCATATTGCATCGTGCGCATCAAGAAAACGCCAGTCGGAGACCACTTCCTCTTACTTATCACTTTCAGGAGGCGGCTCCTGCGTGACCGGGACTAGATGACTGATAACCTGCCCCGCATCCTCTCCCTCAAGCTCTTCTCCTTCAACCTCCGCTTCTCCTTCGCTGACCTCCGCCATTCTGCTCTTGGAATGCCGATATCAACGGCGACGCATGCCCATACGTTTCAATAAGCATTCGTTTAGACGAAAGCTATACTCATTTAGCAGCATTCTAAATTGCAGCGCTGCAGGACTCAAAAAATTGGCTACGCTCTCCGGTAAAACTTGCAGAGTTGGGGTTCGAACAGCCTCGCATTAAGTTATAATTTCAAGGTAACTCAGTGTTCCTGGTAACCAACATCAGAGCATCGTCGAAGTGGCACACGCAAGGGCTTCCAAGACGTTGCTGCCGTACGGGATGACCACATCGTTAGCCATATATAACCACAAAGCATCATGCATGTTAATATTTTCCAGAAGTTTGTAAACCTTAAACTTTCAATCGTCGAAGCTTGCGTGAAGACCATGCCTCGCCAGCGCTCTGGTAAGGAGCTGCCAGTCGCTGACATCAATGCAATTTGTTCACTTCAGGATCTTGCCCTGATAAAGATAATGCCATATATTGATCAGATTATGTTAGAGACGGCGCTTTGACCTAGGAAATCTTACGAGATTGCTCACTGGGTCCCTTCCTCGCAGCTCCTGCTCCGGCGCGGTCTGCTTCGGCCGCGGCTTCTCGGCCGAAGCCAGCAGCGTCGTCGCCTCCACCTCCAGCGCCGCCAGCGGCTGCATCTTCAGGAGCTGCACCGTCTGCGCCACCGCAATCTTCGGGAGGCTGGTTCAGCAGGCCTGCTCAGCAGCCTACAGCTCCACAGCATTCCGCTCCGCCTCCCATGGCGGCGCCAGGTGAGGCGGTCCCATTCATCCGAACTTGGATTGCGAAGTATCGGAGATCCTATCTTGTTAACTGTTTGGGTTCTTCCTCGCAGCTTCGGCACCACCACCCGCGGCTGTGTCTAGTGGAGGCGGTATTATGTCGGGCCTAATTGGTACCGTCGTTCAGGGTAGGTTTGCTTGCTGCCTTCAAGATGCTTCTATCCTAAAACACGGCTCCCAAGTCCTATTTAAGCAGTAATTTCCGGAAGATATTTTATTGCCTTTCGTATGACGTAAGAGGGTTTGAGTGGTCTATGGGATTCCAAGGCCGATGGTACAATCTTGGTAGCCCATCAGCTAATTCAGCTACCCGGCTCCTTTTCCACTTAAGATAAGGACCGTTGTGTCACGATAAAGCTGTAACTGTGCTTTTGACCTAAAGGGCTTTTGACCAGGGTCGTGCGCTCGACATACGCAGGTGCGGCACTTGGGACGGGTTCGGCCATCGCGCATCGCGCTGTGGACGCAGTGATGGGTCCGCGCACTGTTGTCCATGAGCACCAGGGTGCGCCGGCGCCGGCTGCTCCGGTAGCTGCAGGCGCTCCGCCGGCTGAGGGGCCCTGCTCAACTCAGGTGAAGGCGTTCGCAGACTGCATGAGCAAGAATAGTGGGGACATGGGCGCGTGCCAGTGGTATTTTGATGCCATGCAGCAATGCAAGCTGGGCAGCGCGTAAAGGCGTTTCACAAGTGCGCTAGGTGTATTAAGGAGAGGGAGAGAATAATAGTGGGAGAACTGTTGGATACGCGTCAGATTGTCAGGCGCGTGCGGGGTTTGAGCGCTGTTCTGTCCAGCGACATTCCCATTTGGGCACAAAGCTTCGAAGGGGCCGAGGGTGTTTGTGAGCTTTGTTACTTATGCTGATCCACCGTGATGGCGTATGTGTGCGTGTGGAATCGTGGCCATATGCTAATGGAAACTGCGCTTCTTTCTTGTCAGTCAGTGTTTTGTTGGGAAGCGTGTTCTTTCTGCCTAGCTGGATGCTGTAGGAAGTATGGATTTACAATTCTACTGGGACTGCCATCGTTTCGGGCCTGGAGTCCCGTGCATGGTTGTCCATGGCTGACGGGTGTTGTGCGTGTGGGTCTTCTAGGTGTCCATGGGGGGCCGTTTTGTTATGCCAACATGTGCTACGTCTCAATGTAAATTAATATGACATTTATCAGGTCTCTTGTTGATCCCCAAGGGATTCTGCATGCTTCGTTGTCGTCATTTAGAGAGGTTTGGATCCGCTACATGCAAGGGGAATGTTGGTGACATCCTTTGTTGGTTGACCCTCAATTCTGCCGAAGCCGTGGTATTGGCATTCTCAGCTCCTAATGCAATTACCAACACAGCCGTACGTTAGATAACGTTATTAAGTTATCAAACATCTCGCACCGGCCGGGGCTTAGGGGGGTACAGCAAAACGATTGGCAGCTAAAATCTGGAAAAAGGCATGCTACTCAACTACATGACGCTCAAGTCCCAACAGTATACATTGTGTCATTTCGTCGAGGATAAGGGGACATTTTGTCAAGGGAGCTTACGTAGGGTTGAGGGTGCTTTTAAACACGCTATCGCAAGGTGTCGCCTACGAAATTGCACAGGAATCGAAGACCAGGAGACGGGGAGGGAGGGGGCGGAACGCAGCAGGCTTGACGGGTCATAGGACCCGCGGCTTGGCAGTGGATGGATGTGTGTTTGCGTGAGTGTGTGTTTGCGTGTTAGCATGTTAGCGTGTTGTGTGTTTGTGTGTTAGCGTGTGTTTGTGTGTTTGCGTGTTTATGGGTTTTTCTGTTTATGGGTTTGCGTGATTGCGGAATGCGGGATGTGGAATGTTGTCCTTCGGAATGTGTGTAGCACAGGGTAAAGGGGTTGGAGGAAAAGGGGAAACGGAGCCGAGTGAGCTTAACAAGGAAGGACAGTTGGTGGATGTGACATAGCTGATAGCTTATGCGTGGTCGAGCGCCTTTCCTGGACGGGTGTGGGTTTATCCATTTCGAGGCAGCATGATATGGAATCTATTGCAGTGCCCTGTGGTCAGTAGAGGAGGCACAAATCTTTCTGTACAGGTACCTTTCGTGTCCTCGTTCGTGAGCATCAAGCTGCGTCAGTGGCACTGAGGCTCCGCATATCGAGCAGCTCGCTGTTAGGATGTTTGGCTCCCGCCGGGAATAAGCATTTGGGGCCTCGTCAAAATGCTGGTTCACGTGGGACTCGAGTAAATGATTCGGGATGGGCGAGCTGCACACTGGACAACTTTCCATGCCCTGACCGAAGTTTGGCCTAAGCTATACGTACTTTAAGTTCACCATCGTGTCGTGGAAGAATGTCAGTCTGCGCAACGCTACCAGGTGTCCGAAGGCTGTCCTTGGGCATAAGGTATGCTCAAGGAGATCAGGTTCCAGATGAAACGCTTTAAAATGCAGGAAAGCTGCATCGGCACCTGGTTTTACGGCGCGCTGTGCCAACCCCCGTGCTGTCACATGATGGCTGTGTGTTTTTCAAGCATCGGACACGCTTGTGAGCAGGCTCATCATCCTCGTGACATCTCTGGTCTCGGTCCACTGAAGCTTCTCTAGGCACGTGAAACCCAACAGCCCCGTGGGATGCTGCAATGGCAGCAGCACTTGACCTTGTCACACGACGTGACTGCAACAGACGATCCAGAGTTTTCTGGCGGTGATTCTCTATTGTTGCCACCTGTATGAAGATCGAGTGCACTGTTGATCAGGACATTAACATAAATGAATGATCCCAATCGTATGATTCCCATTGCCATGTTTCTACGAACATACGGACCTTATGTGTCAGAGGTGGTGGCATCATGGCCAGGTCAAGCTCCTCCTGCTCAGAGGCAGGCAGGGTGGGTCATGCTAATGCCTGTTGCAATTCTGTATTTTGCAAAATTCTGCAATACATTCTATACATGCTAGCGGACGACTCCCTTGCACATCCCGTGGCTTTAGTAGGTAAGATGCCGGTCTATTAGAGTCCAAAAGTACATTCATTAGTTGCTCGAATTGTGATGGTGTAAAATTTGTTAATGATTTAAAGAGTGTCGGATTGACAGCATACTGCGAGTAAAGCTCCTTTGCTTCGCTTGTTCCATACGTAACTTTTTGCTTACATGTCAGTACGTAATTTCCTAGGGCAGAAATAACAGTCGCAAGCATAGCATGAGCATTTGCCGCAGTAGTGCATAAAGCGACAACTGACCATTCGATGTCAGTGTCATCGTCCAATAACACGAAACAGCATAAAAGTAAAATTGCAATTAATATTGCCTCATCCATCTGTCATATAATTTATATCAATTTATATTAATATAACAGAACGTTGTTAGGAAACGTATACTAAAGTCGAGCCCGGTAGTCGTACCCTCAAATTTGCGGACCTCTAAATCTGCGAAAAGTACTTTCCTAAAGCCTCTATTATCTGGTTCGTGTAGCGAACGCTCTGGACGTAGAGAGATGCAGCTCTTCGTTCGATGTGGCTTGCCAGTGGGGACACTGGCCGTGGACTGCGCACCTTCTGATACAGTAGCCGACCTGAAGGACCGGTTGAGCACAAAGGACGGGCAGCTTGGACCTTGCCGCTTCATGGTAAGATACCAGTGCTACTCTGTCTGGAAAACTCCTTGTTTCCCAGTTAGTTCGTCTCATATTACATATCTTTATCATTTCGTAGCGGCTGCAACACGCCGGCGTATCGCTGCCGGACGAGCGGATTCTAGGCGATGTCTGTGGCCTCGGGCCAGATGCAACGTTGCACCTCAGCTACCGCTTGCGTGGCGGCGGTGGCGATGGTGGTTCCACAGGCGCAGAGTCACGGTCCTGTTACCTGGAGATGTACTTGGGCAAGAAAGCCGACAAGGTCAATCCCGAGGAGGAACGTCTCGCCAAGTGGACTCGTTGCCATCTGTCTGGCGAGCCGCTTACACCTCCTTGCGTCGTGGACGATCTGGGTAACCTTTACAACAAGGACGCCCTTATTCAGCGTCTGCTCGACAAGACGATTCCGCCAGCTTTGGCGCATATAACGGGGCTCAAGTCAGTAACAGAGCTCAAGATGCATCCAGCCAAACGCAGCGGCACAGGACCCCCTAATGCCAAGGCAGCCGCGTCTCAAACCTGCTTCCAGCCCAGTAACGATTCGGATTTCTGCTGCCCGGTTACCGGCGTTGCCTTCAACGGCCGCTACAAGTTTGTCGTTCTGCGGCCAAGTGGCCACGTTGTGAGCGAGAAGGCCCTTAAGGAGGTGCCTGCAGTGGTGGAAGAGCTAGCCGGAAAAAAGGTTTCGGAGCTGGAAACCGTACCCGTCAATCCCGGAGGTGCGATCCATCACCTGTCGATCCAACAGACATGGGCTTGCGCCATAGCACAATCCCACAGACGGTGTCTGACAGCTCTCACAGGGCAAGCGATCAGAGCATTGGGCTCCCCCGCCCGGGATTCATGACTTTGCGGTGACTGGCTCCAAAGTCTAGATGATTATGGTAATGAAAGACGGTTTGATTTCTGAGCCTTTGGCGTGAGCTGTACAAATTCATGGTTTGTTAAAGATTATGGTTTCGGAGGGTCTTCGGGGAGAATGCATCCATTTTCATCTCCATCTTCATGGGTATTCTGAAAAGACTGTGGTATTTGAAAACCTGGGTGCATGACCGCGTGCATGATGATGCACACAGAGCTCTTCAGACCTCTCCTTAGGCCCTGACGTGCTGGTGGGTACTGGTATTTGCTCACATGCAAATATTTTATCAAATGCTGTTCCGTCACAGGCGAGCAGCTGGAGCAGCTTCGAGCCCGCGTCGCAGCACGCCTTGCGGAAAAGGGCGCATTAAAGAAGGACAAGAAGCGGTCCGCAGCGGCGGCGGCAGCCCCCGCTGTGCCGTTGAACGGTGGCGCCGCCATCGCCGCCGCCACTGTGGCTAACGGCAATGGTGGTGGCGGGCGACGAAGTGCTTCACCTCCGGTGGATGATACGGCCGCCGCAGCAGCAGCAAAGCGCTTGAAAATCCCGTCGGGTGCGACCAAGGAGGTTTACTCTTCGATCTTCAGCAGTAGCAAACCTGGTGCTGTGGAAAAAGAGACCTTCTGTTGCCGCGCATTAAGCGCCCGGGGGATGAACCTGACGTAAGGGCCAGGGGGGCATGACGTGAAAGGAGGGGGGGCTACGAGGAGGGGGCTACAGAGATAAGGACATGACTCACGAAAGGTTGAACTTAATTTGACGTATATTTTAATATATGACTATGAGATGTGTCACTTGCTGGATTACTTCTAAGACGTCTTGAGGAGCACAAGGTGGGCATCAGAATATAGACCTTGCGGCGGCTTTTCGTTTCGGTCCTCTCCAGATACGAAATAGGCTATTTTGTTGTGACGGACGATTGTAGTGGTGGACGCAGTGCCTTTTGAGGCAGCTATAGTAGCTGTGCTCAAAGCCCCGCCGGCCTACGGACCGATAGATGCGGGTATGGACCTCTGTATGTCCCTGTTGGGAAGCGCAGTGGTGCAGCCGGCGGTTGTTGGGCAAAAGAGAACCCTGAAATCGTTTTAACGATGAAGGGTGGAGGGTGGAGGGTGCGGCATGTGGAATTGCTTAGGAGAGGGTGTTCGTGTATATGACAGTGTTGGCAGCGCGTGACGATAGGTCCCGAAGGAGACTGCGGCAGGGGGGCCTGTGGGAATGGTGTCAAGGAGCAAATATAAATGTCCCGCTGGCCCTGGCTTGGAAGGGCCGAATCCTGCAGCACCGATTGAGCACCATGAGAGAATGAACGCCACATTTCTTTCGGTTCTTATATTCGGTTCCAAAAGAGGACGGATTCGTAAAGAAGAGAAGAGAAAGCGGAGTGAGTCGAGACGGCCATCACATGGCCCATGGTATCGGCCATGGTATCCTCAGGGCGGGTGAAGGCGCGGTCACTTAGGGAGTGCGAAGAACGCCACCTGCAGAAAACTCGATCTCATGAAGGAACAAGGCGAAGAGAAGGAAAGCACCAAGGGCCTTTTTTTCTCCACCAGAAGAGAGAGAAATACACCCTAGAAAGTAAGCGGGCGGAAAGCTATGGCGCCGAGATCTGAGTCATTTCTGAGCTGGAAGCCGAGAATGAGCATCCGGATTAACAAAACATACAACCTGCAAATCTGCATGGCCCCTGATGAAGCCCAACGCTTGATGCCCTAGTACGTACGGCGACTGTTACTCCTAAAAAGAGCGGGAGTTTGGCTTTGAACCCTGATGCCCCTGGAAGGAACCATGGGTCACTCACAACATGGGCCAGCACAAGAGGGCCTTTTGTACGGTTTAAGTGAGGATGATGTGGTGGCTGAATGGTGGACGGTATGGTCAATTCTTTGCGGTTGTGATGAGACAAGGATGCTCCACCGCTCTAGGGCCAGTTATGCCTAGACAATAGTCGTGTGACATTGTGTGCGGGTCCGTGTGCTTACACGTAATCTTTCATCACCGTTCATCATCACCGCAGCAGCCCACCCTACATGTACATGTATCTATTTGAAGGCGACCGCCGCCTTAGCCGTTCCCACCAGCTCGATCAGCTCCACAGAGGTGAACCCTGCCTGCGAGGCCCAGTCTCGGAATTCCTTCGTTCCGGGAGAGGAAAAAGAGAAGTAGAGGTAGAAGGTTACGACGGTTACGACTTAACGACATTATAACGATTTAAGTGCATGGAGAAAGAGAGAGAGAGAGGAGGAGGAGGGGGATGCAACAGAGGGGCATCGTGAGCTGCTAGGAGCAGCAGCAGATGGACGAGCTGGGGGAGACTACTCAGGCGACTCATATGACTTGCAGAATAATGGGGAGTGCCGGGCAGTGGGTGGCAGGTCCGAAAGCGACGAGTGCACATGTATCATCATGCATGAGGCCGGGGAGCAGAGGAAGTAGTCGTGGACTTCGGGGAAGGGGAAGGGGAAAGGGTTGGGAGAGGGGTTGGGACGGGGACCAGCAGCAGCAGTAGCGGCAGCAGTAGCGGCCGAGAGAGTGACAGCGGCAGTAGCGGCAGCAACAGCGGCCGACAGAGTCACAGCAGCAGTAGCGACAGCAGCAGCGGCAACGGATGGACTACCAAGCTCAGGGTGCCTATAGCCGTGCGTATGTCGTGCGCGCCGGGGGAGGTACGATATCAATCCGTACGACACAACCAGCCCTGCCGTACGTACCTTGAACGTATAGTCAAAGGCGTTCTCCCGCCCGAACTCTAGCAGCATGGTGAGACTCATACCCAGCTGTACGGCACTGTGTCGTCTCTCGTCATCCACCAAATGATCAATTGCGATGAGGGCACCTCCGGTTGGGAGTGCGTTGAACGCCTGTTCGTTTTCAGAATATGAGTCCTTCCGTACAAATAAATATTTTAGTATTTTACAAAATTCCTATTTAATTAAGACTTTAAAAAACCTTAATAAATAAAATAAAACCGAAAGTGAAGCAGACACATTTGGGTCATTTGGTGTGGAAATGCGTCGACCAGGTCCAGGGCTATAATTATTTGGGAAGGAGTTCTTGGTGACGTCCAGTTTTCCTCGGATCTAGATAATCCGGATCATGATGTCTCATTGGATTTGGATTTAATTTTGGATCCATGAAACGGCACGCGCGTGTATGTACCTTGCGCATCAGCAGCATCTTCTTGTCAATGCCCCAATCATGCAGCACCATGCCGTACGTCAACACGTCATGGCCGCCGGGCACCGGATCTGGGGAAAAGAAGTCGTAGTCATGAACCTGCATCATTACGTCAAACGTTTACACATCATGCCGTACAGAAGGTACGACAAGCTTGCTTATGCTTCTGTGGCAACGTTACCCTGGCTCATCTTTCCTCATCCTTTATAATCACAATCCTAACGTTATCGTACATGCCACTGGAAATTGATGTCTTGCAGTCCCTTGAGCCCCCTGGCTCGTCCAGGCCGTACGATGATGACATCCTTCAACCGCAAACCTTTGAATAACTTTAAAATATATAATACGATCATAAGCAATAATAATATATAATTTTTGGTCCTATATTATCTTTTGAATCATCTTCATTCTTTCGCTCCGAATCCTTTCATGATTTGATCATTGAAAACACACAGGGCAGGCTTCCTGCCAGACGGCTACACTTCCTTAAAAAATCCACGCGCGCGCTCACAACCTTACTAACAAACCCGTACGCATAGCCGTACAGATGGCCTTACAAAAATCGCCGTACATATCTACATACCTGCACCTTTCCTTCGCATCCTTGCTTCTGAACGTAACGCTCTGCGGCCCCATGTACGGCAGGTAAGTCGTACGTGACGGCTGCCATGTGCGGGTGGCGGGAGGCCACACAGCACGCCAGGCAGCCCACTGAGCCCCCGAGGTCCCCTAGGCTGGTGAAGCGGTGGAAGGGGAAGCAGTCGACCAGCCGTGTCGTGTGGGTGCTGGTTATACCGTCACTTGTGGGGTTATCAAGGGAGTACGGCACAGTGGACCCTTTCTCATGCTCCGGGGTGGTGGAGATACTACCCTCGCTGCTTGCCTTCTCTTCGGCTGCGTACGGCCTTCCGCCCTTCAGGGATCTGCTGCCCTCAGCGGCTATAGACGACTCTGACCAGTGCCAAGGGGGCCAAGAGGGTCAAGGCGGCGGGCAGCAGCACGGTGGTGGCGTCATCCCCATGGACCGCGTGCTGCGCATTCGGGGGAAGGTGGTCAAGGGCTTCGGCCGGGGCTCCAAGGTAAGGGAGGTGAAGCCGGTGCGCACAAATTGGCCGTACTTAAGCATGGTGCCAATGATGATGGTAACGGTGATACTAGTGATAATGGCAACTACTCTGCTGCTCGTTGCTAAGTACAAGGGGGGTTAACTTATAATTGGGATATCCGGACCTCGATCATGTCGGACCAGTCGTCGCCTCCACAACATCCCACACCTGTGGGTGGTGGGTGTCGTGGCAGGAGCTGGGTATTCCCACCGCGAACGTGGACCCAGCGGCGGTGGCCGGTTCTCTGGCGGAGGCGGTGACTGGTATCTATGCGGGTTGGGTGCGAGTGGGCGACCAGCCGGAGGTGCACAAGACGGTGCGTGGGGGTGAGGGTTTGGCGGTCCCTCTCTGGATGCCGTACTGACGCGGTGCAGTCACGATCAAATCTATTTGATTAGGAAATTCGAAGGTGAGGAGGTGGAAAAGGGGGGGGAGGAGGTTGGTAAACACCTGATTGGTGTTTAACCCGGTCTATGGGAACACGTTCAGTGATGCGGCGACAGAATGAAGCATCAGCAGCTCTGAATGGTATCCTGGCACCTGGGCCTTTCAGTATTTTGCCCTCAGTATTGCCCGAAAGTCGGATTGCGTCCGACCACTTCGCGGTCTATTCCATTCCCTTAGCACCCGAACCCTCCTTCGTCTTGTGCGGCTGCACAGGTTCTGAGCATCGGCTGGAATCCGTTCTTTGGGAATAAGGAGAAGACACTTGAGCCATGGCTCCTTCATTTCTTTGACGAGGTGAGGTTCGGACAGGAGCGCAGCGAGCGTGCGGGACTTGAGGGCTGGGGCCCCGCCGGCATCACGAGTGTGTGTATGTGGGCGGTTGCTGCCAGACGCCCTAGTCCGTTTGCTCAGGCTGCTGGCTGCTGGCTTTTAGGGGCTGTTTAGGGGCCGAACCACTTCCGACGAGCGACCTCACCTCTTGTTCGACTCCCGCTCCTGATGATAACCCCGTCAGCCCTTTTACAGCGAGACCTTGTCGCTGGTGATCTGCGGCTATGTGCGACCAGAGGCCAACTTCAGCAGTCTGGAGGCCCTGGTGCGGCAAATCCATCAGGACGCGGAGGTCAGTCGCGCGGCGCTGGATTGCGCTCCGCTGGTGGGACTGCACGAGGACCCGTTCCTGCGGGAGCCGTCAGGTCCTCTTAAGAGCGCTTGAGGACAGCAGGGGTAATAGGAACCTACTCCCGGGTTCAGGGAGCGTCAACAACAACTGTGGCGAATGAATGTGCACTTCCCTGTGCAGTCCGCCGTTACGGACTGCAACACGGTCGTCGATGACAGCTCATTGCCTCGCAGTCCGCTGGGGTAGCTACTGGGGATTCAGTGGTGATCCGAAAAGGTCCTGGTTCGGAATGGTAAGTGTTTTCTTGGCTTCGGGGGAAAATGCGACACGATCGGCGGCTGGATGCATGGTTCTGCACTCCCCTTTATCGTTTATCGCCGACAGGATGCCCATAATGCAGGAATCAAGAGCCGTATGTGTTTTATCACAGTTACGTGGTGGGGATCTTAGGGATGAAACACGTGATATAATTATTATGCCGGTGTCCTCGCGGTGACCTCACTGATGGATGAAACATGGAAAGGGTGCTGGCCGAAATAGCGAATAACGGAGCAGTCTTGGCGTTTGGGATCTTTCTGGTGATGCAGTGCCGTAACCAACATCTGGTGCCCTTCTTTCGTGCGCACTAGGTGCGAGGGGTGCTGTGGTTGCCGCCCTTCGTGAACTTGAACCCAATCAGAGGTAGATCGTATCATAAAAAAAGATGAGTACCTGACTCGCAAATCAATGCCTAGCACAAGAAGAGTGACAAGTAAGCGGCGGATGTGTCCCTTTCTCAGTTTGGGACAGCTCCCGGTGCTCCTGAGCGAATGCTTCCTTGAGGTGAGCTTTAGGTCAGGGGCGTCCTCCTGTTCACCCATGATTTCAGAATGTTGAGATTTTACGAAGATTCAACTGCATTGAATCTCATGGAGGTATGACAGTCGGCTCTCAGGATTTCCAAAATCCTAGGCATTTTAAAGACTCGAGTTGTGTATAGGGGTTGGGGTTATGGGCGCGATCTGTACGACTGCTCAGTCCGCGACCGCGTGACACGCGACCCATGTTCTCGTGGTCGCGTAATCACCTTGTGTATGTTCCGCTTCCTCTTATGTTGCTATTTAGCACGCGCCCTGTCCGCCCATCGCATCTTTCATGTGGGGCATGACCGCGTGCCTATGTCGTTGGCTGCTCGTGTTTTCTCCCTTTGGATCCGAAGACCTTTGAAAGAGATTCAGGAATTACAACGAAACCGTAAAAAAACAATTTTCTGTAAGGACATTGGAAATGGACAATCTGTCGGAGCACCCCGTAGTCCGACTTGTAACTTGCATTAACAAGAACTCGCATGCATAAGGCTTGATCAAGTTCTCTAATATTGCACAATACTGTTGGAGCGTTTATCGCTGGAGTAACTTCTGCTGCGGACAAAGCGGTACCCACAGGCGACCGGCACGGGTTTTGGCGTCCAAGATATTCTTGCGCAATCTTGTATGCGTCATTCACATCTGTCCTCGGAGTAGTGAACATAACCTTTGGTTTACTAACTAGGCATGTCAGCTTACTGAGATGGACTTTCCGCCTTGCCACTTTTGTGGTGGGACGAAGAGGAAACGAAATCAGGGTAAGGGCATAATATTCAAATATTATGTATCGCTAAGTTTCAGCGCTCGTTGTTGCTTGGCACTGCAGGTGACTGCCTGCGCTCCAGCCTTGATGCGCACATCCGCGAGCACTTGAACTTGAAGTCGTTGAGGACACAGGATAAAAAATGGATGGCATGGACGTTGGGGGACCTCGCGTACTTCTGTTACAAGTCCGTAGTTGCTGAACAATACGACGGTGGCGTGCCTGTTGCGCAGGCCTTGCGCAATATTCAGTTTTCGGAAGCCGCGCGTTACATCGCATCTGAATGCGGTGTATTGGAACACATATCCGACGATGTCTTGGACAACGTGTCCCGTAGCATGGCTAAGCGTTTCGCAACGTCCCACCTGACTGAGGCCCTCGAGTCGTTCATCGCCGAACACAGCCCGGCGCCCTGCAAGATAAGTGCAGAACCATTGCAGGTGATGAATGCGCGACCACGGCGCTTAAACCCATCGGCGGTGCAACAGGGGGATGCGTCCGCAGCTATAGCTTCCCCTGACACAGGGTTTCATCCATCCGCAGCCAATGGAACCTCTGAGCATGCCGGCGCCGCCGCGGGTCCCAGCCAAGTCCAACCTGTCCAGTATGAACAATGCATTGGTGAGTCGGCGTCTCATGGTAACAGGCGAGTCTCATTCCGGATGCATGACGCCCCACCAGCGGTCACGGAGGGGCCTCCAGTGGAGCTCAAAATTGAGCAAGAAGACCTAAAACCTGGACCCGTGAACCCAATCCGACCTGGTGGCTGGCGATCTTCCCACCGAAACCACGACGCGCACTGGGGCTCATCCGCAGCGGCTGCGACGATGCCTCAATCGGGGCAGGAGTCCAAACAGGTCGCCCAAGCAGAGAAGCCCCGGGAAGCCGCGCTGCACGGGCGAATCAAACTGACAACTTTACCGGCAGTGCCGTTCCAGGATTATGCACTCCGTCAGGCTCCTGGCCCGTCAACCCGTCAGCGCACTGTTGCAGCGGATTCAGTGGGGGTTGGCAGCAAGGGCCCAGACGCAAGAAAATGTGACATTTGCCACGCTAATTGTAGTAATGCCGGAGAATTGGGGGCGGCTTGTGGAATGGGCCAGCCTACAAACATTAATTGTGGAAGTGCCAACGGCGATAGGGACATGGGTCCAGACGAGGGCGAACTGAACATGCATTGGTCAGAGATTGTGATGTATGACCGGCAGGCGGTGCTGCGGCTGCTGACCCGTGGGAATCCCACGTGGTCTTACACAGAGCCGAAGCAGCGACAGCGACCCCTACCATTGCAGCCGTCACCTCATCTCCCGCAACCGCAGCAACACGGGCAACACCAGCCACAGGCATCGCGGCAGTGGCATTGGCAGCAGGCACCACTGTGCAATCGTGTACCCGAACATTCGCCACCACCGGGTCCGTTCAGTGGTGAGCACCGCCCGCACCGTCCGGACCCGGCCCATGAAGTGGATGGGTTACCGCCGCAGCTCCACGGCGGTGGCCGGGAAATTAGCGGAAATACATACGCAGCTGCAGCGGTAGAAGCTGCTGCACGTTTCGCTGACATCCACGAACATCAACAGGATAAGTTCCAGCAGCAGGACCTGCTTGTGCAGGGATATCAACAGTACAGGCAGGGGCAACAGCAGGAGCAGGGACAGCAACAGGAACAAGGGCAGTACCAAGTTCAGGGAAAACAGCAGGAGCAGGGACAGCAACAGGAGCAGAGGCAGCACCAAATACAGGGACAGCAACAGGAACAAGGGCAGTACCAAGTTCAGGGAAAGCAGCAGGAGCAGGGACAGCAGCAGGAGCAGGGACAGCAACAGGAGCAGGGACAGCAACAGGCTGGCCAACGTGGGGCAGCGGAGGTAAGACCGCAACAGCATCAAGCTCCAACACCGTCGCCGAACAAGCAGCCATGGGGCCGCTCTAGTGTTCTATGTCAGCTGCGGTTGGCGAGGAAATCTGCGGATGAACGGCTGGCGTCTGCCTCTGCCACCGCATCTGCTGTTTCGGGTTCGATAGTGGATCCTGCACGTTCAATCACCTGCGAGCACCCAGGCGTGCGTGTGCAATCATCTGTTGCGGGTGCGGCAGATGCAAGCGGTGTTGCAGCAGCCGCTGCTTCCCATCAGTGTAGGCCTGCCCGGAATTTGGGAGCAGTGGCAGCGACTGCGGGTGGCACCCTCACGGAGCCGCTCTTCAACCAGCTGCGTCGAGAGTACGATAAACGCCTGGCCACGGGCGCATTGGAGAAGCGGCTGCGCAAGTACCTGCGCAAGAAGGTAGGTGGTTGGGATCTGGGGGCGGGACATAATGATTCCAGCTGTGATGTCCATCCCCCTGACATGTCAAGCGTCATGTTATCTAGGTGAGTTATGGTGCTAAGTTCCCGGCCACATCACGGTTGACAGTACCTGGGCTCTGGACTCCGGGGAGGGGACGCTTGTGCCTTGCCTACACGCGTCCTGAGACCCTCCTTTGTCCTGATTACAGGGCAACAGCACTATCCGGCAGTACTGTATCAAGGAGGGGATGCCCTGGACCCTCCTGGAAGTGGTCTGTCTCGGAGTGGCGCTGCAAAAGATGGTGCGTAGGTGGGGTTGCGGGCGACATGCCCAGCGATACTCGTGCTGATCATTGTAGAGAATGCACAAAGTCGACGAATGTTGGCGTGCTGTTGGGTCTCTACCATCCCGGCCATCTACCACTACCCTGCCGTAGGCCTCCCAACCGTTTCGAGTGGATTTTGCCGTTCAGTTTCTAGCCCGCATAAAGGAGTGGCGACCGGCAGACAGGGGCACGAGCACCGCCGGAGCGCCTGAGCCGCGTGCACTTGACGAGCTGCCGCTGTCGCTGGTCCATAAGGTGGCAGCCGTGATGGACTGCGTCATCTCTAAGTATAACCTGACTGACTTCATCGAGCGCCAGCACAGAAACAAGCCGCCGCCTCGGCCACCGCAGCAGCAGCAGCAGCATGGCTTGCCAACGGCAGTAGCAGAAGCAGCTGTCGACGGTGGGAGGCTTGGACACGCAGGAGCATGTAATGTTACCGCCAATGCCACTGCTCGTGCGCTTGCGCCTCCTGCTAACGCTGCAGCTGCAACGGGCGGAAATGCAGCGGCGCCAGCAGCGCCAGCTGCCAGTACAGGGTTCCAGCCACAAGTCCCGCAGCAGAACACACAACCGTCCCATGAGAATTCCTCGCCCGCTGAGGCATTTGACTCAGCGGCCGGAGCTGCAGCAGCAGCAGCTGCCCATCAGTGTAGGCTTGCCCGGAATTTGGGAGCAGTGGCAGCGACTGCGGGTGGCACCCTCACGGAGCCGCTCTTCAACCAGCTGCGTCGAGAGTACGATAAACGCCTGGCCACGGGCGCATTGGAGAAGCGGCTGCGCAAGTACCTGCGCAAGAAGGTAGGTGGTTGGGATCTGGGGGCGGGACATAATGATTCCAGCTGTGATGTCCATCCCCCTGACATGTCAAGCGTCATGTTATCTAGGTGAGTTATGGTGCTAAGTTCCTGGCCACATCACGGTTGACAGTACCTGGGCTCTGGACTCCGGGGAGGGGACGCTTGTGCCTTGCCTACACGCGTCCTGAGACCCTCCTTTGTCCTGATTGCAGGGCAACAGCACTATCCGGCAGTACTGTATCAAGGAGGGGATGCCCTGGACCCTCCTGGAAGTAGTCGGTCTCGGAGTGGCGCTGCAAAAGATGGTGCGTAGGTGGGGTTGCGGGCGACATGCCCAGCGATACTCGTGCTGATCATTGTAGAGAATGCACAAAGTCGACGAATGTTGGCGTGCTGTTGGACTTTTGGGGGGACCATCTCCCGTCTTGGTTCTGATTGGCGCAGGCCCTGGGCCAGGGACAGGAATACAGGATGGTGATGGTGACATGGCTTTGGTGGCACTGATTGCGATGATGGTTTCGGTACGTGAGGCACCTAGCGGTGTTAACGGCGGTGGAGATCAAGCTCTTGAGTGTCCGGGGTCTAGTCTCTGCCGCCTCCAAGCTGGGGCTTGCTGTATGTACTCTCCTCCCACCCTGCACCTTGTCCGCTACCTCTGGCCATCCCGGCCATCTATCACTACCCTGCCGTAGGCCTCCCAACCGTTTCGAGTGGATTTTGCCGTTCAGTTTCTAGCCCGCATAAAGGAGTGGCGACCGGCAGACAGGGGCACGAGCACCCCCGGAGCGCCTGAGCCGCGTGCACTTGACGAGCTGCCGCTGTCGCTGGTCCATAAGGTGGCAGCCGTGATGGACGGCGCCATCTCTAAGTATAACCTGACTGACTTCATCGAGCGCCAGCACAGAAACAAGCCGCCGCCTCGGCCACCGCAGCAGCAGCAGCAGCATGGCTTGCCAACGGCAGTAGCAGAAGCAGCTGTCGACAGTGGGAGGCTTGGACACGCAGGAGCATGTAATGTTACCGCCAATGCCACTGCTCGTGCGCTTGCGCCTCCTACTAACGCTGCAACGGTACCCGGCTGAGTGGCTGCGGCGCCAGCAGCGCCAGCGGCCGGTAAAGGGTTCCAGCCATAAGTCCCGCAGCAGAACACACAGCCATCCCATGGGAATTCCTCGCCCGCTGAGGCTATTGGCTCAGCGACTCGGATGGCGGCTGACGCCACCGCCTCCAGCTCCACCAGTACCGCCACCACCCCCAACATCATCGCAACCTCCCATCAGCCGCAATCACCACGGTTGTGGCGAGGCATTAAACTGGGAAGCGCAGCGCTTTCTCACAAAGGCAGCGATTCCGGGGTTGAGGTGCAAGAGGTGCGGCTGCGGACATAAGTGCCGCCCGCGCCATAGTAGCCTAATGCAGTCCGATATAGCAAGGTTTTTACAGTATTGGTCTGGGTTCAGCATAAGCCTTGCTCCATTGCACCTCAGGGCATGCCTGCCTTGTTCGCATGCGTGTATGACACCCAAATGTCCGAAATATCTTCCAACCCGTGCGCCTGTTTAGACATCGGCTTCAATCGTGCACTGTTAACGTTTTCTTACGCTATAATGCGCTCTTCCTTCGTGGCTAGAACATTTTCGATGATTCCTAAATGTGACGGCTGCCTCCTGTTCGGCTTCTCGTCACCCATTACAGCTCCTAAATGATGACTTGTCCAATTCAGGCGAGTGCTGGGGTTGAGAGTACAGCATGAGAGCTAGTACCGATGAGGTCTTAGGTTATTGTGCTAGGGGACCGACACTTGTTCTGGCATGTCCATTAATCTTCTGCTGCCGGTACTTTGTAAGATAACCCTTGCGCTCTATGGCTCTGGCGCTCCAACTTGAGCTTGACGCTAGCCGCGCAATGACGCTCACACCTTTCCGTCCAGCGACGACCTTTGATCGCTTTTTGCCGCACGCTGGTCATCCCTAAAGCCGGCGTCCTAGGCGTACCTGCCCAGTTAGGATGTACCACGTCCCGTTCCGCAGGCATAGCGTCCCTGCCCCTCGTAGATTCGAATGCAGGAGGCGAAAGCGGGTAGACATGAGGCGCCGACGGTGAAGGGGCCCACGCTACGCTTCGTGCTTATGTGCAAACGGTCCGTGTTAACATCCAGCTGCTGTCTGCCTTGTGCACTCTCGACTCGATGGTACACCAGGCACCAAACTGGCAGACGTCTTGGCGACGGTCGTTAGGAGTGGAACATCGACTGGCAGCGGTTTTAGCAAGCCAGCCCGTGGTGGGCGGATTGTGGTAGGGCGTCAGCCAGCAGCGGTTGCACAGCACGTTACACCAGTATGCTGTAGCATCTTGACCATGACGTCTTGCACCCACGACGGCAACGTAATGGCAGTCAGAACATGCATTGCGGAAGAGCGTGGTGTATGTATGCTTATCGGCGGGATTGGTCGAATTACAAGCATATGGGGACGGTGGTGCTCGTTCACGAATATTTGGGAAGCGATGGAGCAGGCGGGTGGGCGACGGGGACGCAGATCGATATGGGCGCTGGTGGGATGTCCGGTACCACGTCGGTGGTGGGACGGTGATGGCGTGCTGGGATATTGTCGCATGGAGGTGTGAAGTCGGGGGCCTAGCAGACTGGCGCGACAGGCCGGCTGTGTGCAGACGTTTTAACCCATTCCTAATATAGAACAACCAACCAAAAACATACCTGCAAACCATGCCGAAGATACATTTTAGCTGTGCGGCTGTTCTGGGGTGCCCGCGCTCAATCCACGTCGTGCGTCCAACGACAGCACGCAAATCACGGGCGTTGTCGTAACCGCCGCCTCCGAGACATCATCCTGTAAAATGGAGTATGCAATTGACACCTACGTATGCTTGTTTCGACAAAAAAGGTAATAATTAAAGCTAAGGGCCAGGTCCCGTGGTTGGTTCTGGGCTCGGAAGCAGTCCCATCGTGTGTTTACACTTGCTCTTAGGGAGATTTATTTATTTTGCCCATCAAATACTGATCTTTGGTAGAGGCAGCTAAGATCGCTGTTTTCCTATGTTCGTGCTCGGAACATCTTGCGCCTCTGTCCTTGGATAGGTTGAACCCTTCCATTTACAGGCAACCAATATACTTTGGATAGAATAAAATTACATCTGCCGTGCTGTTATCAACTCTGGTGCATGCCACCAACAGTACCGGCAGTCCACCAGCATTTCATGGGTACATCGTAGCGAGCAGCTTGTTATACACAAAGTTTTACGTCTCTTTGGAGAAACGTATCCTTAAGAGTGAGTAACTTCATCATACAAGGCATCCGCAACCTCAGATACTCCCACGCCCAGGGAGTTCGGCTCTAACTTCCCAGGACCGTTGGTGACCCTCGCTCCAGCAGCATGCTGCCCAAAGCGGGCAGATACCAACGCGATCTCAGCCAAGGAGGTTCCAGCTCATCGGGAGGGGATATTGAGCTGCCTACACTTCCCACCCGTCACGATCACCGGACCCCCGATGGCCAGGACCCGCCCGATAAGACTTTCGATGAACGCAACTATCTTCTTGAACCGGAGAAGATACACAGGATGCGGCGCTGCATGTGCTGTGGTGTTAATGTTATTTGGTTGGTGGATCGGTTGCCAGGGACATGGGTTGACTGGTGGCGCCATCAGCCGCAGCGCAACAGGCGCGCTTACAAAGCCACATGTTGCTGCATACTGGTCCTGCTATTCGTACTGCTGGTTGTACCGCCCGTAGCTGGCGCGGTCAAAGAGAACCGGCGGCTGTACATTCTGGCGCATACTCCGTCACCCCCGCCGCCTCCCTTGCCGCCGGCTCCACCGATTCCCCCGAACCCCCCATCGCCTCCGCCATCGCCTCTGCCACCATCACCTGATCCCCCTTCGCCATCGCCGCAGCCGCCTGATCCCCCTTCGCCGCTTCCACCGTCACCTAATCCCCCAATGCCGCCACTAATGCCGCCCTCATCTCCACCGTCGCCGCCAATGCCGCCAGCACCAATGCCATTGACGGCCTTCTGCGATTACAGTCTCCCACAGCTACCTGATGAAGTCAAACCCTCGCACTACGATTTAAAGCTACATATCTACTTTCAGCCGCATCCGGTTTTGCAGGGGGCCCCTGGGATTTCTGTGGGGCGTCGCTTGCTTTCGGGTGAATCCTTTCCGGCAAATACTTCCGACCCCTTAATCCAAGGGCTCTCCACAGACTATGTGCTAGGTACCGTGAACATCAGTTTGTCGTTGAGCGTGACCACGCAGTGCATCGCGCTCAACGCCGTCGGCATGAAGCTGGATAATATTGCATATCGCTGGAATGGCACTGAATGGACAGGTGCGTGCGTGAGGGCGCCCGGGTGGGCACGGGGACTGGCCACAGCTCGCCGGCAGGAGAAATGGGAGTGCATGAGCCATCCCCGGGAGGCTGGAATTCCCTTTTCCCACGAGTGCTGCAGCCGTGACGCGCTCGGGGACTTACACAATCACACGGAACCCATAGCGCAGAAGCCCTTGACAAGGAAAAACAATTGGCTGGGGACGGCGTTTATGCCTTCACCTTTGCGCCGTTGCAGTCTGCGCTTGCCCGCCCATGCCGACTCTCACAATGGAATATAAAATGCTTTATCTGGTAGCTCATTACTGCTTGCCCATTGCTTGGGACCAGGCAATTACACGTACAAGGGCCAGACATTAATCCTCATGTTCGATTCGCCACTGTGGCCTACCACTAGCCCTAGCAGCGGCACACAGCTAGGTTACCTCAGTATGCGCTTTGCCTACAACTTCTCTTCCAGCCTGGATGGAGTGTACAGGACCCTATACACTGGTAAGGGCATGGATCCCACTCGTGTAATGATTTTTTCCATCCTGGTATTCCTTCCTACGTGGTTTATGTGTACACGCGCGGACAATAACTTAGTTAGGATCATGGATTTGAGCAGAGATGTCGACTTTTCCGTGCCAACTGTGCTGCTTGAGTTGGAGCTAAAATGTTGTCTGGAGGCTGTGGGAAGCGTGACTGTCATGCTCGTTTCGGACGGCTAAAACTTAAAAGGAAGCGCTGCTCGGTTGCCGGGGGGCATCGTATTTACTAACGTGCAGTACCGTCACATTTTCGTCACGGGAAATCACGGGAACGTAATCCTTGCATTTTCGAATCCAGTCTGGTGCCAACGGTGCAACTAAAGGCGACAAAGGGAATGCCGGCATGTGTTGCACCACTGTGGTAGGGGTGAACCCATTGGCAAAGCCCCAGCAAAGCTGATACGCTTTTATGTGTGTTGCGGCTGCCGGGCAGATGCACAAGGCGCCCAGCATGTGCTCGTGGCTACCCAGTTCGAGTCCGCAGCCGCGCGCAAGGCATTCCCCTGCTTTGACGAGCCGAAGCTCAAGGTATGGCGCGATGGTCAGACCGAGCACGTTTCTGCATCTGTTGTTCTTTCGGCCCAGCTCAGATAACTCTGACGCCCAGCGGGATGAAGCTGAGACGAGGTTGAGCTTTGTTCATGAAGATGGGTTTCTAACGGCTCTGGCAGGATCAGTGACTGCGCATGCTGCGCCCAGGAGGATCCAGAACCTAACGCTGCTATCGACCCCGCGACGATCAGGCCACGTTCCATCTGACGCTGGAGACGCCCGCCAATCTGGAGGTGCTATCCAACATGCCCCGCCTGACGCAGCAGCCCAGCCCCTCAGCTGAGGATGATCGAATGGAGACGTCCTTTGCGCGCACACCGCTGATGAGCACCTACCTGCTAGCGTTTGCAGTGGGGGCCTTCGAGGGGAAGCTGCTGCAATGCAATGACAGCATGTCCACCAATGTAACCGCATGGGCGACTAAGGACAAGTGAGTGCCATAGAGGTGGGGCTTAGGTGTTCAAAGGATGAGGCGGCTGTAAAAGTTGAGGCGAAAGTGGCGGTATGCTCATGTTTATTTATCGGGTTTGGTGGGTGACGAGTTGTACTAGTGCGTGGATTTAGACGGACGTTGCTGTTGGGACGGCCAGCCCATGGAGCAGTGCCTGATGCGGGAAACGGCGTCAGGCACTAAAACATTGGATCGGACAGCAACAAATTTAGGAAATCGGAGTCCGTTATAGGACTTCCTACCCTCTCTATCATATGTCGAGGAAATCATTACACGCCCTCACTTGGGGCTACCCCTGCGGCATCTCTCCCGCATTCTCAACCCTTCCATACTATTGTCTCCTCTCCCTCTTCGCTCTGTTTTTTGTTCGTTGGCCTTTTGGCCTCATGCGAGCACGTAAATCGGGTCATAATCCTCCTGCCATACAGTTCCCTGCATTTCGCGACTCGCGTGACGGCACAGGCGATACATCTTTTTAGCCATTGTGTTCCCTTATCCGCCATCCCCCCGTGCGCCATCTCGTGCCCCAGGGCGGAACAGCTGGGCACGGCCCTCCAGGCGGCGTGCGTGGCCGTCCAAACCTACGAAGCGGCTTTCGGCGTGCCGTACCAATTGCCTAAGCTGGACCTGGTGGCCCTACCGGATTTCGAGGCAG
Source organism: Volvox reticuliferus (assembly GCA_019650235.1). NCBI lineage: Eukaryota > Viridiplantae > Chlorophyta > Chlorophyceae > Chlamydomonadales > Volvocaceae > Volvox > Volvox reticuliferus. The sequence continues at coordinate 1,043,345 of BNCP01000022.1, forward strand.
GTGCTATGGAAAACTATGGTTGCATCTTCTTCAGGTAAAGTTTCGGAAACCGGCGCTATTACTTTCGAGCATTTTGGATTCGTCGTCCTAAAGTTACTGTATTAGGTCCTGTCGTGCCGGTGCCGAGGTTGTAATCGTACTTCATATTCTCCCTTTCGTTTACGTGTGGCAATTTTGACAATCATCAGTCCAAAGTGTGCTCTGGAAACCAAGCTGTGCGGCCTGTTGCGGCCACCACAACCACAACGATTGTAATCGAAACCACACAACCACCTGAACTGGAATCCAGCTCAGCGACGTTCAGCTGCCTGCCTGCTGCGTGGCCCAAATACATTATGGTGCTACCCATACAGGGAAGCGAAGCTGCTGATGCAGCCTGAGTCACAAGATGTGGATACCGAGATTGCAATCTCCCAGACCGTTAGTCATGAGATCTCGCATCAATGGTAAGTCGGGTTAACGGCGGCTGGGCGAAAAATACATCATGCCAGGGCTGTGCTGGGGGTAGCTAGCTAGCTAGCTGGGTGCACCAGGCATGTGCACTTCGGTTGTGACGTGCGGTGTATTAGGACGAGATGGACACTTTCACGTTCCCTTCCACGCAATGCTTGATAACCCCATATTGAAGGGGATCCGGACCCTGTAATTATCCGTTCTTGTGAGCTCGATTGCTCTGGGCCTGGCTTTAAGCAGGACTGCATCACCTTCTCAGTCAGATGTTACCACTCTAGCCGCCTGCTGATCATCTCTTAACGTTTTCGTGTGCCGAGGCAGTCGGCGTCTCCCCCCTCTTTCGTTTGCATCGACACTCTTGGTCCCTCTTAAGCAGCATTCTTCACCCCGGACGGGACCCGGAAATTTTTCAGATTTTAGGAAAACGCCCGGAACATTGTTGGGGCTGTTCCGGGGATCCCCGGAAAACGTTTTCAGTGTGAAGCGCAGCTTCCCGTGGTTTTTGGCGTAACTAGGTAGAGTTCCGCGGACCCTCCCGGAAAAGAATTTTTAGGGTTCCGGGGAACCCTGGAACAAACAGCTGCCCCCTTGAAGAACCCTGCTCTTAAGTCGTCCATGAGGGAGGATATGATCCAATCCAAGTTCCAAGTGTGATTCCTGCCATCGGTCCCACAGGTTCGGGAACCTGGTGACCATGGCTGACTGGACCGAGCTCTGGTTGAACGAGGGCTTTGCATCCTACCTGGAGCTGATGGGTATGAATGCTTTTCGGCCGAAGTATGGATATTACCAGCTGTCGTACACCCAGATGACATATGCCGCGTTAGAATACGACACGCTCCCATCCGTGCATGCGCTGAGTGCGGCCGGCCCTCTGGAGTCCGTAGCGGATATTGACGACATGTTCGACGACATCAGTTACCAAAAGGTGCGGCGTGGTAAGGCATGCGAGACACCTGCGAGGAAAACAGCGAACCCAGCCACAGTCATTTACGGTCGGTTGATGGGTTGTGGGCCTGGGTACGGTGGGGTGGTGGGACACAGGTAGCGGAGTGGACGAAGAGGTTGCAGTATCATAAAATCACAGCCTCTGTCCGTATCCGCAAATCATACTTAAAATTATATCACGGAGATTTGGGCAGATAGCCTCGTGTTGCGCCCGGACGAGGTTGGAGCATAGCGAGCTGGAAGCGGCGGGCCCGGACCCTGGAGGCATAGCCCTGGCCACAGTTTAACTGTCACCCAATGAATAAGAGCAGGGTTACCACGCCCTTATGACGTTTGTGTCCCTATGGCAATTCGAGCAGGGAGGTGCGGTGCTGCGGATGGTACGGGCCGTCGTCAATGGCAATTTGCTTGCCAGCGGTACGGCACCGGGCTTTCGCCGCCGGCTGATGCAAGTACAACCGCCGCCGCAGCTCACGGAGCCGCAAGCGGCCCCGGGACCAGCCAATACGATGCCACCCGGGCAGCAGCTGCCGCTGCAACCTTCCACCCCGCAAGCGTCGCCTCCGGAGTCCAATCTTCCTGCTGCGCCATCGGCGTTGAACTCCAACAACCAAGCAGATCCCTTCCTGAGGGCCCTTACGCAATACCTGCTTGCTTACGCCAACAGCAGCACAACGGCGGTTGAGCTCTGGGACACATTCGAAAATGTGACGGGTGAGGCCGGAGTCATGGGCTCCTGGGCTCGCTGCGCAGGAGCGGTAGATGCATGTGGTGGTCCCATGGCCCGCCCGCCGAAATGGTTCTGATAAAGAAGGCATGCGGAATCAGGGCTGGCTTGAGGCTGCGTTTCGGGCAGGCAACGGCAGTGGCACACTTTGTGAGGACGGTGCATTGGAGTCTTTCGTTAACATTCAGCGGAAGGCGACGGTTCCGGGTATTCGGTGAATTGCGCAAAGGTGACGTACGGGTCTTGGCTATCATGACCCTGTCCCGCCACTGACGTCATGAATGGCGTTATTGCAGCATGGTCCCATGGTTATGGCGTTATTCCTGCGGTCTTGCCCCGCGGATCCCTTGCAGAATTCCCGCCATTCATGGAGCTCAGCTGGGGTGTGTAGCCTAGCCCGGCTAAACCGTCTTAAGCTGCAGTTTTCGTATTCCTCCCGTCCCTTCCCTCTCTTTGTTCTTTCCCTTGCCGCCCTGGCCTGCATTTCCTATCTTCATCTCCCGTGTCCCGTCCCTTCGCGTATTTCGCGCATAAGGCCCTTCGTCCGACTTACGCCGCCCTGCCCCAACAGGCCTTCCTTTTTCGTCCTGGATGCGTACTTGGACCTACTCGCCGAACTACCCTATTGTAAATGTACTCATGGTGGCAACGCCACCGTCTGGTGTGACCATCGTTAACGCTACGGCGGGCGGCCTGGCTGCCGCCACCGCACCGCCAGCGGCGGCTGGACCCGGGACGAACGGGGGGGACGGGTCCTACCTTTACGTAACGCAGTCCAACGTCACTGACGGAACCTGTAACGATGCAGTGGGTGCGGAAGGCAGTACACCCTGGTGGATTCCACTGAACTTTCTGACGGAGGTGGGCGAGGACGATGCAGGGATCGGAGGGCTTGGAGAAAGAAGGCCGTACAATAGCAGGCCGGTTGTAAAGCAGCTAGTCCAGTTATGAGCCGGAGTTGGGGCAGGGAGAGAGGAGGGTTGGGAAGGCAGGGGACGGGACTCACCTACAGTGAGCCGTTTTGCCCTATCTTTCCTCTGCGTGCAACGCCTGCCTAATGCTGGCTTTCCCTTAACGTGACGCACCGTAGAGAGAGAGAGAGAGTTCAATGCGGGGGGTGTTATGCTGGCCTGCCCTTTGTGTCCCATACGTAAAACATGGCTTGCCTCTATGCAAGTTTCATACCGTAATTGAACGCTTGGTGGCGTTTGTTAAGAGCTTGTGGGTAGGTGGAACCTGGCCCGTTCGGCTGCAACAGTGAACGGTATTTCCTCAACCATCTGCACCACCACGACTACCTGGTGGTCACTGCCGCCCATGATACAGAACGCAGCGGCCATGCTGTGGGCGTCCTTCAACACCTGCAGCGCTGCTGTACCGCTGTCGGGAAATGTTTCCTATGTCGTACTCAATCCCGGTCGCTACGGGTACTACCGCGTCAATTACAGCGAAGAGTTGTGGAATAAACTGACTGAGGCCGCGTACAAGGCTGAGGCTATTTCTGCGGTCGACCTCGCAGGTACGATGCGTGTGCTGGGGTGGTAGAGGTCTGTTAAACAATGATGACTCAGGACTGTGATTCATTGTCCGCATAATGTTCTCTTGGCGATTTAGCAAGGGTTAGGCTATTTGAAGAGCTTAAATCGGCGGGAAACGGCACCATCTGGCACACGCCCTGGCTCGGATTCATTAGTAGTTAGGTCTGACAGCAGCTATGCAGGCTTTGGCGGCTGTTTTGCCAACTCCACAGAACCGGGTTTTAGATGTTTACAATAGAAACTCAACAAATACGCATCGTCAAGAACGGTCCGATGGCCACCCTGCTCCTGCCTGGCTATCCATAAACCGCGTGGGTTCTCTGCTCCCCAATTCGCAGCCTCCGCTGCTCAATTGACCGCTTAGGCGATGGTGCTGATAATGTGGGCTCGCCACCTATGAACCTTCTTTCATCCTTCCGCGCTGCGGCACGGTTCGCCTTCATCCCGGGCCTTCTAAAAGTTTGGTTGCGGCTGAATTCGTAACCGCCGGAACCCTTAACCCACATCGTACCCGCTCCCCCTGGCCACCACAGCGCTGTTGGATGATGCCTGGCACCTAAGCCGGTTGGGCCGCCTTCATTCCAGTGTATTTATGAACCTCACCGTGGCTCTGGCCGCCAGACTGAAGGTGCGTGCACGCGAGCGTGCGTATGTCCCGCATATGTACTGTGTATGTGTATAGGTTCATGTACTTGCATGTGGGTGTGCCTTCACTGTATGTGCACCGGCGTTGCGTGTAGGGTGAAACATTCCAAAGGCAGAATCCGATCACCACTGCAGGGGAGAGCCCGACCCATTTTGAGGCTGAAGTCCCTAGGACTGCTGTGGGACCTCCGTCGGGCATACCCGCCGACGTGCGTGCAATAGACTGCACAGATCCGGTCAAGGACGGCGCATCCAGCAATGACTGGCAGCCCACCTGGGGTTCCTGGCTGTGTTGTCACGATTGAGACCGCAGGCGCCGAACAATGTATGGCATCGGCTACTATTATATATATGTATATACTACTTATTCTATACCATACAGGTGCCTTACTAACCGATGACTTATTTCGCAGCCATTATTCTAACCCAGCGGCGTGACCCTGACGTGGTTCCGTCCTTAGCTAAGCACCCTGCCAGCATGCCTGGGTCGCACATTTCCCTTCCACGCCCCCCTCGCATTTCACATTCACTGCCAGCCCTTCCTACTCCTACTTTCATGGCAGACAGGCCTATGGACTTCCGGTACGTTTTGATTGTTTGCTTCCCTTAGTCTCCGTGCCTCTACAACTTGTATCATCTGGTTTTCCTTTTAACCGCGTTGCTGTATATTCACGGTCCCATGTTCGTAGCCGGAACTTGAGCCTTGGACCATTGCGTTGGATGCGTTTCGCTCTTGGCATCGACTGCTGGACACGGGGGCCCAAGCAGAGGACATAGACATCGGTACTGGTGTCGCGTCACCGGAGTACTTTCGCAACTGTTCCTTGAGGCTCGCTGCCTATGCTCGGGATCACTTGACGGGTGGGTTTGACGGACGCGTGAGAGAGAGGTGCATGCAGGGTAATGGAGGGCTCACTGTCTCCATTGTGTATATGTGCGGGGTTAGTACACAACCTCGGGGTTCATTGGGAGAAGATGCGTATGTGCTGACGCAAGGGCAACACATGCCGTGTCATTTGCTGATTTCGCGTGGTGCACATCTATCCTCCCAGACACATGTCATGGTTTTATAACTCTCCCAGTATCCTTACGTGCTTTTACAACAGGGGATACGCAAACGGATTCTGGAGTAGCCCGACTGGATTCATTGTCCGTTGTTAACCGCAGCTCAGAACACAACACATGCTCCTTTTTCTAATTCCAATGTAACCAACAGAAGCTTTACGAGCCAACCTAAGTATGCCGGGAACCGACGGAGCGTCCGCGAATCCGATACGAGGGTTGGACTTCGTCGTACCAACCAGCCCGCCGCAAGACTCCGTCGCGCTTCAGCTGCGGCTGCTGCGACCACAAGCGTTGATTGGGGCGGCCTGGGCAAAGCTGGCGGCGTTGCCAGACGTGTCAGCCGAAATATCAAGGCTAAGGAAGGAGGAGCCCTTCGAGTGAGGTTTTGAGGACGCTAACGTTACTCCCAATGTTATACTTTTGGTATTCCGTTTTAACCTCCGTCCTAAGAGCTCTATGCAGCTCACTTTACCCTGAACCACAGTATCACGTGCCAACCGGCGTTATGTTTGCTTAGGCTACCGACGCACCCACCTCCTCCGCAGGGGCGCAGGAACTGTCATGAGCGCACAGCGTTATGCCATCATGGAAGGAAAGCCCGAAGTACTCCAAGCCGAGATCCGCGGCTCCGTGTATGCAATTCAGGCTATGATTATGGATATGTATTTCAGCGAATGGTTCACAATGTACCAGAAGGTATGAGTGTGGCTGCGGCTGTGGCTGCCTGGTTGCTGGTCAAGGCGTTGTGCAACTGTCCGGCCTGGGGCCCCCTCGGAAGGTTTGGTTGGGGTTGTCTAGGTGCCATCCTCGGAGGCTTGCCGCAGATTACATCCCACTCGGCGCACCGTTCACCTTATTCTTCTCAGTCTGCCCAGGGGGGTTAATTTCTGTTGCTTCTTTGCAGTTCCTCATCCTAATGCACCAGGAAATCTTGATCCTCCGCCGCCTTGGGCCCCAACCCCCATCAATACGCGCCTGGGTCTTATTGTCGGCGTATTCCTGTGACCCTTGACCGACAGTCACGGGATGCTGTGGAGCGTTCCCAGATACTGTACGCCATGGCACAGGCGCCCAGTCGGAAGTTCATAAAGGATACGCTCAACATGACGCTCGACCCTAAGGTCCGCCTTCAGGATGTCAAGACCATTCTGTTACAGGTAAGATGCCGCACCTCTGGTCTGCAGCCTTGCCGCAGTTTGGCCTTGGTCCACATAAATTAACCCAACCAACTCGAAGATCACCCGAACATCCAGTACTACTCTTCTGACGCTCTGCCGCATGCCCGCCCCCTTTAGCCAAAGCAACCATAAGGATAGGGATAGGGGATTCCCTTATCCTTATGGTTGCTTTGTACCGCACATCACCAGAGAACATCTTCATGTTCAGGGCTTAGGTTAAAGTTCGAAACACACACCGTTTAACCAACCCACCCTGGGGCTTCTTCGAAGGTTGGCAGCAGAGGCGGCTTCGCCTCCGACATCACCTGGGACTTCCTGCTGAGTAACACCCAAGCCCTGCTGAGCCGTTACGACTCAGTCCCCACCTACAGTCTGGGCAACACGATTTCGGAGCTGGCGACAGGCATCGTATCGGAGAAGCTGGCCGGACAAATTAAGGTAGGCACAGGAAGCAGAAGAGGGGGGTTGAAGTTTGGGTTGATTCAGTTGTCAAGTTGAGTCATGTTAATAACGCTGTTCGGCCTTGGGAATGGGGTATGGGTAAGGGATGTGGGATCGGGCGGCATTAGTCTCGTTATTAGCGTATGTGGTGGTACATGTGTGGGCAGCAACGGTGCACAGAAGCCATTCCCTTGTGCCAATGCCTCTGCTCCTTTATCCCGGGATCCACGAGCCTAGAATGCACTGAGCTACTGAGCTATGGCATACAAAGACGAACACCATGCATGGCGCCATTGGATTTTCCAGGCATGGGCGACTAACCAAACAGAGCTCCTAGGGGCCAACTTCACCACCACAGTGGACGAGAATCTCAAGTCCAATCGCAAATGGTTGGGTTTACCTGCTACGCAAATGTGCGAATGGCTGAACAGCAAAGTGCCAGCATTGCACTAACATAGCTTATGCCGACGTCCAACTATCAGCCTGGCCGGACGGATTCCTGTCGAATTGGATGGCTGGATCCCTGGATGGCCGATTGGTTAACAGCTGCCTGTAGTTGTAGGTGGCTGGCTGGCTTAGTGGGTGGCTGGGTGATGGTGAAGTGGCTATAGCTGCTCCTTGTTACTGGCACCACCACCAGCCATTACGGTGACATAGGGGAGGAGGGCAGTCAGAAATGTTATAGCAGGATGCGAAAAGAAGTTTGTTCTGCGGCAGTCTTTTCTTCGTATGCATTACGCAAAGGGGACGCGCACCACACACACTGACCCCAGTAAGCGTCTGGTGAGCTTGAGTGGTCAAGCATATGGGCACTGGCTTTATACGAGGAACTGTTGGAGTCAGTAACTGCTATGCAGCGATGTTTGGAACGACGTACAATTATGTGGACGTGCGGATGACTTCAAGGTTTACTGTGCCTGGTGAGCAAGGAGAGCGCGCCGTTTTTGTACCCCCTTGCTTGTTGCGTGCTCCGAAGCAATTCCGATCGCTGGGACAAGAAACAGGTCGGGATTGTGCCTTTGCACAGATCTGCGGGTGTGTTGGTTCTGGGGGGTCTGGCGAGCAGCCTGTTGACATGTCGAGGGGTGGTGTAGTAGTAGAGTGGGGAAAGGCCGCTCGAGATGCTGAGATGGTGCTTTATGCACCTCATACTTTGTTTGTGTGCTGGTATGTTTAAAATGGGATGATTGCCAAACGCGACAGGCAAATGTCCTTGTCTGCAATATGTCCATCTAGAGTCTGCTGCTCAGTAACTTCAAAATTGGCATGCATCTAGATCGTGCAAAGCATCTAGAGCCTACCGGACTGACTCAGCAATGCGTGGCTATCTGTGCGTTTCTTGGCAAGGGCCTCTGTTTAACGTTATGGACTGCACCAGTTCTACTGCTGCGCCAGCTCAAATAGGTGAAGCCAGTCAGCTCGCGAGCGAGCGAAAAGTGCTATCTATCAGCAACCACTTTTGGCCGTACAGAGTCGTACAGAACTTCCCGGAACAGAACGTCTCAAGAGAAATTTGGTATCCAAACCCAGATTGCCTACAGAAACAGTGCCATCATCCATTTCCTTGCAGCCCCAAAGCCCCAAGACTCAGTCGATGTAGACAACCAGGCGCAGAAAATGAATATGCTACACATGGCTGCCACTAATTCCCCACTGCCATTTTAAAACCTGCTCTGGGATTAACGGGTGCGGAAAGTTTGGCTGTTATTCACTTGTGAAGCTGGCTGGAAAGAAGGGGGACGAAGAGCAGAGGTGAGCAGATTGCGTTGGGAAATCAGCAGCAGATTGAAAGCTTGTCAGAAGCAGCATCACTTATGGAGCAACATGGCGACAGCTGCTGGTCCTTTCAAAGCACGAGGTATGGGAAAGTACGCTTGCCTGGATTAATCCAGTTTGCTGGATATTTCAGCTGTCTTGTTGTAATGTGCATGCAGAACTGTGAGAATTTGAAACCTCAGGGTTGAGACGGGTGGCATTAACTCTACTTGATTAATGACGAGGGTGGACCAAAATGGGTCAACGGGTTGACCATCCGGGTCAATGGTCCTAACTTCCATCATTAGGATTCTTTAACAGTCTAGCTGTGAGCTGCATGATTGCCTTGACTGCCCGGATAACCAGTCCTACTCATTCTACTACTATAAAACATTGACATGGCAGGAACCGTATCCTCCCATCTGACCTTCAGTGATAAAGTCTCCAACCCGTCGCAGGCCTTTCCTGCCAATGCCAACCCCTATACTACCGTCACAGCACGAAAAGAGACCTGACCGTGATTATCCTCAAAAGCTCTCTCAACATACAGCATCATGGAGTACCCGATCTTCACTTCCCAGGTGTTCAGAAATGTTCAACCAGCAACTAACGCCAATTTGCCGTCTCCTTACTGCCGTTAAAGCTTATATTTTTCTTTCCCGCATGGGCAACGCACATTCACATCACGTCACCCATTTTCAGCCTCTTCTCGGAGTTTTATATCAGGGGTCAGTCCCACGCATAGCTCCTCGTGCGCTACGGGAAAGCCTAGCAGCAAAGAAAGCTTAAATCCCAACTGGAAAACTGGCATGAAGAGGAAGAACCGGTGGAGTATGCCGTCGTCTTCTACAATTCCTCAAATGTGTACGCCGAAGCCTTCGCACCTTTGCTGTGCTTGGCTTACGAGTGAAACAAAGTTCAGGAAAGCGCCCATAAATTAACGTACTAAATCACCATGAGAAACCCGAAAGAGCCCGCCGTTGTATACAAAAACAGTCGCCGGTGCAACCAGCCAGCGAAAAGCAACCTGAAAATTTCGCGTCGTGGATGACCGGATGGCACTTAGCCGGACCCTGGGCCAATAGCTTCGGGTCATGGCTACTCCTAGGGCGACGATGCAAACCCAGTGCAGCTAGGGCCCTATGCTTTAGCTTGCCCTTCAACTAGCACAGCTGTTGTCGCTACTGTGGATCATACATGTGTAAACCCACCACCCGCTGAGGCAGGCTGGCGTTGAGGCAGTTACCCTGCCACGGACGGCGGCGGCCTGGCCACTCGAGCCAGCGAATTCCGTATTGCCTCCCTGAAGGCCTCCTGATGCATCAGGAAAGCGCTTACGTGGCCCCCGGTCACCATCCGCAGCTCGCTACCCTGCCAATAGCGGTGCAGCTGCTGCACGCTCTCAGGGCTGACGTACGCGTCATCTCGGGCTGCAACGATGATGGCGGCGTCGGTGCGCTTAGGGCTGTGCGACCCCCGCATCAAGCAGCGTCGCAACAGTGGCCCAACCCGGCAAGCCAGGAACCGCAGCACAGCACCAGGCGACGTGCGGAGTCAATACGGGGCATTGGATCGGAGCACAGCAAGGCACAACGAAGGACTTGGAACCGTGGAGGGGTGAAAGGGACAACCGGGACGTGTGTATCATGGCACCCTAAGCATCATGACGTTATGGCTAATTGTTCGTGACGCAATGGCGCTGTACCACGCTCACCCACATTAACTCACCAGGGGTACCTTGTGATGTCCGTGTACGTCTCCAGCACCTGCTTGAGCCTTGCGGCCGTGTCCGGCCGGTCCAGTCGACGATCACCTGCCCTCAGCTGCTTCACTGCACGGCCCAGATCACCGAGCAGCCGCCGGCCTATCACAGTGCCGCTGCCGTTGCTACTCCCGACATCACCCTCGCCGCTTATGCCGGCGATGGCGGAGCTGCCGCCCACGCCTGTGACCTCAGCTGCATTTCCGCAAATGGGGTGTTGTTGCAGCTGCGGCGACGGAAACGGCATATCCGACTGATGGGGTGATGGTTGCGGCCGGTGGCCGCCAGGAGGCGGGGCTGCTGCCGCCGTCGTCACAGGACTGGTCCTGTGTGTGTGGTGCTGGTGGGGATGTTGCTGTTCAGAGTGCGGGCGCAGTTGCGGGCCGTCCTCAGACCCAAGCCGATCATGGGCGTGCGACTTTGGATCCAGCATTTGTGAATGCGGGATAACACCAGAGAAGGGACCCGCATAATCGTCGCCCGAGTAAGCCACAGCTGCGCATGACATCACCTCTCGCGTGGCGGTCAGGCCGTCACTACCAACGCGATTGACCTCCTGATCCTGCTGCGGATGTCGCGACGGTACCATGCCTTGCGTAGCGGGCGCAGGCACGGTGCCATCGCCTCTGCGAGCGCAGTCGCCACCGCTGCCCCACAGGAATGCCCGCGCCAGGCTACTCTGTAGGTCCATGACACTGACAAATGGCAGGCCACCGCGAGATGCATTGACGTCCGCAGCACCTGCACCAGAAACCTCCGCCTCCTGTACATTTGCCGCACGAATTGTAGCTGCGGTTGCACGCGTGCTGGTGCCGCTGCCGAAGCCACCGGCTGCAGGTTCCACCACAGAGCCACCTGATCCCGTTTCCAGTCCCACCGCCAGATGTCGCCTTTCCCCTCGCACTTCCAAATCAGCCAACGCATAGGTTGCCTCCCGCATGAGGGCTACCGCCTTTGCGCGGCCCTGGCAGGGAGACTCTGAGGTGCAATTCCCCAGTGTCTCCGCCAGTCCCGCCGCCGAGGGGATCTCAATCCTTACCTCCCGGCCGGCTGCCATCACTACCTGCGTTGGCCAGCGCACGCATTAACCTGGATGGAAGTCCATGATTGGTGCGGAGGTACGGCCTCCGGCTGCGAGTGGACGCTCCTATGGCAAGCCAGTACTAACCGCCCACGCACCTGCGTAATGCGGTTGTTGTTTTCATCCACCTCCTTCAGCAGGGGCTCCCAGGCCATGGCAGCCTGCGGGAGCCAGTTGCCGTACATGGCGAGAGGCAGGCAGGGACGAACGGCGGCAAGGTAGAGATCTCGGCTAGGCGCTGGATGCTACATATAGTTGGGTTCGAAAGTTTGGCGGCTACAAGCCGGGCGAGCCAGCACGGAGTCCTGGCGACCAATGGCTGCTGAGGAGACGGAGCCATTTACAAAAATCAGCTGTCACACTTAGCACCAAAGCCGCCGCCTTCCCCGAACAGATTAGGTCCTCCGATCTAACCAAGGCATACCCGCCAGCCCTCGCAAACAGACAGGAACCTACCCGCATCGCGCCGTCGCAATATGCCACTGCCGCAGAACGCGGCGCCAGCAGCGGCGTGACTGCCACGTCACCCGGGAACAGCGCTGCCGTCATACTGGCATGCACACCCCCCATAGACAGACCACACATACCTGCAGGTGCGGACACAGGTATAATAGCAGCATGTTTGCTCCAGCTGGGCGTAGGCCATAGGGGAGCAAAGATGCCTAGAAGCAGCCACCGGCGGTGCGGGTTCCCCTTAAAAGCTGGTGCATAGTTCTTACCAGGTGCTTGGTATACGACATTCAATCCGCTCCACAATAAATTTACTGCATTTACCTAGATTTACTGCACAACAGCGTCATCCACACACAACTTTCCTGCCCACTTGGGTACCCGGCCTGAGCGTCTAACCCATATGTACACTGTACACACACGTGAATGTCCTCTGTAGGGCAGCTTTCGCTTCATTCCTTCACCTCATGTGGGTCCTTCGCCTCTCTCCCGCTCCCAAACCGCACCCCGTACCCACCCAGCGCTCCGTATCCTTCCTCCTGCAGCCAGTGCAGCAGGTTCACGCTCTCCGCAATGGTGGCCCAGCCCAGAGTGAGCAGGTCCGACACGCGCAGCAGCTTTGAGCCACGCTGTGCAGCTGGCCGCCGTGCGCCGTAGAACGGGCTCTCCAGGACCAGAGCACATACGTTCTGTGGGCCGCGGCAGAAGAGCAAGCAATTTTGTCGTGCAGCTAGAAGGGCCACAACACTGTGCAGCCTGCAGCAGGCGGCCCACCCCCGCAAGCGCAAGGGGCGCTTTAGGCGAATAGCGATTTTCCATTGCTGGCGATTAACACGCAAGCTGGTGGGCACTGAAGCATAGTATCGAGCAAGCTGACAGCAACAGATAGGCCCCACATAATTGCCCCAAGAATCAGCCGAGCATGCAGCCAGCTGGGGGCCCCCCTTCCCTGCCTCTCCGCCTGCAGCCCATCCGCACATCTTTAAGAAGCGGAAAGGCCAGCCGGAGCCTCCGGCCGAAAGTCTGGTCCCCGGTAGCCGCCAAATGCACCACGCACGCTGGGGCGTCGGCCGGTTTCACACCACCAGCAGCATGGTAAGGATAAGATGAGTGCTCGCCAGCTACAGAACCCGCGCGGCCTGCAAACACGCCACCTGAGGACTCCGGTGACGTTAACTTATGCAGTGCATTGCGTTTCGAAGTAGTGGAGCTGTGTGCTGCAGAGCTGGGCTCGAAAGGTTTGAGATGCGCCGGCATGAGCAGTTGTACGCGGCCGGTACGGCTCTCCTGCGGCAACGCGTCGAAGACGCGTTGAAGGCATGGCGTCCTGCAGAGTAGGTGATGGAGGGCAGGGAGAAGAATCATTTCGTTGACACGCAGAAAGCATCCTGCTCCCCCTGCAGGTATGCTTGGCATGCCTTCAACTGGAGTTTTCCGCATCCTTTCCATTTCTCACAAGCAGCATGCAGGCATGTGAGAGAGAGCACGCAGCCCCGGAATCCCTGCTCTGACTTTCCATCTCTCCTCGCACTGCCCAGTTACCGGAAAGTGCCCTCGTACAGCAGGTAGTCTGTGCCATTGCGTCTTCCACGCTCCAACAATCGCCAGGACAGCTGCAGATGACATCAGATGGCATGGCGCGATGACTCTTGCAATTTTTTCCTTGCTGCCCGGAAGGTCGAAACATACCTTGATGTTTGAAGGTGGTCCCGCGATGAGGTGTCGAAGGTCCTCTTCATAATTAACGACGCTAAGGTTACCCCAACCAGCAGGGAAAAATGGGCCATTCAAAGCACCGATGCGTGCGTAGAAATGGTCGAGAGGACCAGCTGATGCGGCAGCAGTTGCAGAAGTTATATTTGAAAGCACGCTTTGGAGGTCAAGCTTATTTGGAGAAATGGCGCGAAAGAGTGTCTCAATGTATCGAGTTGGGTAGCCTATAGAGGAGCTCATGACTGCGAGCCAACGGCATACTGCTCTCAATTATGCGAGACGAGCCTCCAGCATTATAATCATACATGACGCGCCTCCGCCCCTTTGGCCACCTTACCCTTATTGACTTTCATTCACGTATCGGGCCGGACACCAAGGGCAGTACGCCGTACTTCCACCCCTAGGAAGAAGGATCTGTCTACTGGATTAAACAATTCGTTCTGGCTCGTATGGGCCTTACGAGCTCTAACGAGTTTGTAATCATCATCATCATCATCAAACAATCTGTGACGTAGCGCATTCATCCAGCGTGGACTGCTAGGCTCAGCCCCATTGCACTTAGAAAGGACAAACTTACGAACGCATGACCCCCTTCCTCACCTTTTCCTACGCCCGTTCCCCGACCAGCCAGGTGGAGGCCCGTTCATTGTACGACCATGTTGGTCAAAACTTCAACGGTCTCACTCGAAAACTGCCATCTAATGCAAGACAATAATTGCCACTTAAATCAGGGACGCGGTGGTCAGCTCAAACGTTTTCGATCGAGATCGTCGTTTGGGTGGTTTTAACCTCTTTGTTGTGCACTTGAATCCCACATAGTTATTATGCCTGCAAGCATTGCTGTTATGTACATGCTGAAGCCGGAAGCTTTGCATGCACGTTCGCTTAGCTGCACATGCTGTGTGCTGTGCCGTACTGATGCCCGTAACTTCAGGCTTCCTTGACGAATGCAAACTGTCTTTCGGTTTTCAAGCCGGACTGATAATTTTGCATCCTCATAATTTGTAAAGTTTTGTAGCAACTGTCCTTTGCAAGTCAAATCGGTTGCTTCTGGTTGTGTGCCACTGTTATGCTGCAACTTCAAAATAAGCAGCGAGGATGAATAGGATGTTTTCACAATTTACCAGCGGCAGTGTCGGCAAAAATTTGCAAGAGGGACTTGGGACACTTGCGAACAAAGCACAAGGTTTAGCTCAAGGCCTTGCACAAGGACTACCAAAACATGTTGCGACAGGTACGGCTTGCATCCCAGTGGCTGTCGTCATGGTGCTCTTGTCCAGTCTTCATTTGACGATCGTCCGATGTGCTTGGAGCACTTACGGTTGGATGCCGCAATTTAGGATCCTAAAATAATAGTCAAACTGCCGCTTTGGAATTCACCTTATGCTTGGTGGTATGTGGCGAACCCGTTGCACTGCAGGCGCAACAGGGGAGTATGTACGTGGTCAGGGCGCCCCATCCAGCTCGGCTCCACAAATGGAGCCACAACTGCAGCTGCAGGTGTGCATTCCCGTGCGGCAGGTGAAAGGGGGATCCCTTTGCCTGTTCCGCGAGCAGATACATCAGGTCCACGAAGGCACATATGTATTCGCGCACGGAATAAGCAAAGAATCCATTACAGATATATGCTGGGCCAAATTGCTTTGGGTGGTGTCCACAGCATGCTTATGTGCCGGGCCCAAGGGGGTCCCAAAGGCGCTCATTAAGATTGGTGCCCAACAAGTGAGCTATGACCCATTCTTCCGTTTAGCGAAGCATGGACAGATTGGGTTTCGTTGCTTTGCTGGAGCTGCTAGCAAGACAGCATCTCCATGACCACGTTCACCGACTCGCAGGAGCCGTACAGTGCAGATGAGGAGACAATGATCTTGCGACAGCAGGTGGTACAGCTGCAGGTGCGTCCTCTAAGCCCTCGTTATCTAGGATAACTTGTGCGGCGCCTTGGGAAATGGGGGGATGCAAACGCACACGCTTCACGCTCCTGCGAAGCATTAGGCATGCGCCACAGATTGAATGGGTTTTTTGAGGTCTTCGACAATTGCCGGCATTCCCGGAGACATATAAGCTGCGCCAGAACCGTTTGTGTAAGCGGTTGGCAGTGCGCTGTTACGTGTGCTGCAGCGCACGTTAAACCTATGCTCTATCTTTGCCGAGCACAGCTTGGTCTCAATAGCCGAGTTTAAGGTCTGCAGTTTTTGCCTGTCTGGCACCGCTCGATTGCATACGTTCGCATGCACAGGTGAAGAATGGCATGCTTCAGGCGGAGCTCGAGGAGGCGCGTGGTTTTTCAGAAGAAGCTGCACACCTACGGGCAAAAATTAGTGACATGGAAGTCAAAATGTTATTCCTGCTCAAAGGCGCGGATGGCGTGCAGCCAATGCTGCCCAAGGTGGGCACTGCAGGGAAGCTGCTGGCGATCCTTGGTGGTGTTAGTTGCGCAGACCAAGCACAGCAATTTACTGGGGTCTTTTTGCTACGCGGACCCCCATTCGCTTCCGCAGGAGGCAGGGATTCTGTTGTCCTGATATCCCGTACGGGTGGGGCCAGGGATTTTTGTTGAGGCGGTCGAAAGCTGCTGTGCTCAGCATGTCAGTCATTTGGCAGGGTTTCCTAAGAAGGTGTCATAGGTCATTCTCAAAGAGGAAGCCGTTATTTGCCCTCTTTAAATGCCTGCGTCTGAATGTGACCACCGTGTAAAGCGCTTAACCTCCATTAGCGCACGGGAATGCCAAGGCGCATGTTTGGAAGGCAATCACCAGTAGGGCAGCAATGCCGGCCCCGAGAAGTTTTGGTACATGTTTTTCAAGCGCATGATGCGGGCCCCGTGCTGCTGACGTGCAGGTGCTTGAGGTGCAGCAAAAGAGGATCGAAGATCTTACAAACACCCTGGCAGAGAGAAACGGACAGTTGACGGGACTACGCGCAGATAACGTGCGCCTTAGGTGCGTATTGCATGTGCACTGTCGGGGCGGAACTGGCCGTGCGTCAAGGCCTGTAGTTGCGAACGCTAGCGTGTAATGTTTGAGATTCACCATAATTTGTCATGCCTTGTCATGTCTGGGGCGGTCGTTCCCGGCTTAATGTCAATATCAACATTTCACAATGGATCCAATTGGATCCAAACAAACGGCATTATATAAATCTGACCAAAAGATCCGTACTATGCACTTGCAAAGTGCGGAGATGATTGCTTGGCGCGTCGGGCTGGGCCGCTAAAATAAAACGTTTGTCCGCCTGGGTGCACCGCGGCCGTAGATGCCAAGTGGAGGACTTGATGGCAAAGATGGCTTCTTCAGCTCGCCATGCCGCGACGACGCACAATGAACAGATGGCCCACCTGAAGGCCCAGCTCGCTGCAGCGCAGGAGGAGGCCCAACAGCTGCGCACCATTACCGGCGGACGCAGCGACAGCAACAGTGGGGGTGGAAGAAGCGGCGGCGACGACACAGCGGCCTTGCGCGAGCAGCTGCAGCATGCGCATAACGTGATAAAGGAGCTCCAGGAGGAGGTTGACGAGCTGAAGACTGCAGCAGACATGGCGCGCGCGAGCACTAGCCGCGGTGGCGCTACCGGCAACGCGGAGGCACTTGAATGGCGGATTGCGGAATTGGAGGAGCAGCTGGAGGAGGCAAATGACAAGTTGCGAGCTGCAGCGCGCAGGAGTGGGGCTACCGGGGAGGTTAACACTGCAGCTCTCGAGGCGGAGGTTAAGAAGCTCCATGAAGAAGTAGAAAGCGAGCGGCGCAAGGTTGCAGACGTGGCTGCGGCTGCCGCTGCTGAGGCGACTGTTCAGGCAGAAGCAGAGTTGCAGAGGCTGCGAAAGCGCATGGCGGAGATGGAGAAGGGCGAGCTCGGGCTGGTCGCGGCCCGTGACGCAGCTGAAGGACGTGTAGCGGAGCTGCACGCGCAGATGGTAACCCTGCAAACTGAGCATGATCGGGCGCTGGAGGACGCGGCAGCGGCGGCAGCGGCGGCGGCAGTAGCCGCTGCCGAGGCAGCGCTGGCTTCCACGACCGCCGCCAGCGAGGCCGCATCCAGGGCCGCAGAGGCATCCGCTGCAGAGTTGCAGGTTCAACTGGACCTGGTCAGGGGCCGTGCCGCAGGCCGGGAACGCGAGCTAGAGGCCACTTTGCATCAGTGCACAACGTTGCAGCAGCAGCTACAGGAGGCGGCGGCGAAGGCTGCTGCAGCTGAGGAGGCGGTACTTCAAGAGCGCGCAAAGGCGGCATCAGCTGGGGATGCGGCCGCGGAGGCGCGCCGCTGCGCCGACAGCTTGAGGGCGGAGCTCGAGGAAGCGAAATGCGAGATCCAAGCAGCAGATGTGCGCTATAGAGAGTTAAGCACCGACTATGTAATCAATACGCACAAGTTGGATACTAACACAGCGCGGATTGTGATCATGACAGGTGCGTGTATCGCACACATGATCAAGGTGGCGCTTCGGGCACAGCATACCCTAGCCTTTACTTCCCGCTCCTCATATTGGGTTGCACTGAGCAAAGAAGAATCCACCATCACATGGGTTGCTATGTATCTCCCGTCCCGGGTTTTCCGGTCGCAGCTGCGTGGCTACGACACCCAGCACATGCTTCATTGTCCAGCCGGGTGTGACCGTTTGTCGCACTGTTGTCTCTCCGTTGTGCCGCTGCCATTAGCACTTCTGCATATCAGTGGTGGGTTATTCAAGATCGGTTTCTTCCATCCGCTTGGCGGGTCCAATATGGCTGCAGAGAGGGTGGCTGAAGCCGATGCGGCGATTGCCGCCTTCCGAGTGAAGGAGGCGAGGTATGCGGAGGTGGAGGAAGTTAACAATCAGCTGCAGGCGGCCGTGGCCCTGGCGCAGGCTGACGTGTCCGCGGCACGGAGTGAAGCGGAGTGGAACCAGGAGCAGGTGAGCAGTGTGGGGAGAAAACAATTAGCAACCCTAAGTTGCAATACCCTAGGTTGACATCTTGGATGAGGATTTCACGCCGATCACCCATTCCGTATCGGTGTTCGTATTAAACCGCCATTAGGTCGCAACGCCGCTGGGAAAAGACGTAGGCATGTGGGCTTACCAGGGAGCATCTTGCGTCTTCAGCCGATGGCATTTGAAGCCAGCGTCAAGCCTATATGTGGTATGCGGCAGTCGCTGTTTGATGTGGGCGGACCTGTTCTAATTCCCCTGAGCTGGCAGGCCCGACTTGCGAACGAAAACGTGGTCAAGTTACGGGCAATTTTGGACAAAATGAACGAGCGAAAGGTCGGCCTGGAGGCGCAAGTTCAGGAGTTGCAGGATAAGGTACGGCAAAGACCCAAGGCGGGGCGGACAGGGCCGGTGAACCCTGCCTGGATGGGTGGGTGGGTGAGCATATTTGCGCGGCTCGGGAGATTATCTCGCAAGCATACGGCCTGAAGCATACGGATCGGTTGCGTTTCCCGGCATTGCGTTGCGTTCATAGTGGTTGGAGGCTTACCGGCGGGCGTGGTCGCCTGCCTCATTTGTGGTGAGAAGGGGTATGCCCTCATTACGCTTGCCTTTCTTCCTTTGCTCATACCTTCCGTGCTCATTCGCGCATATGCTCGCTTACCTGTGGGGTGGTCCACTACTAATGATCTTTTGCTAATTGTTCTCTCCTGCAGTTGTCTGCATTGGACGCAGAGTTGGCGGCAAGCAGAAATGGCGTCGCGTTCCAGGATGCGGACAACGGCCAAGAAGCAAGGGCGGGGCCAGTGACAGGGACGGTTTCGGAGCCGACGCAGGCTGTTGGCGGTATGCCTGTGTCGTGCCAGACCGATGCGCCGGTGGGTTCACACGTGTCAACGGACACTGCCGGACTTCCGCGCATTGAGATGCCCAACGCATCAACGGATACAGAAGGTCTTCCCGGGCCTGTGATGCCGAGCGCCTCCACCGATACCACTGATTTTCCATCGCAGCCAGCACAACCGGCAGGCGATGCCGTCGGGCCAGAGGTCGGGACCTCGGGTGCTGTGGCGGCGACCGCTGCTGCCCCCAAGACACAAACAAAGCCTGGCGCAGATCGAGAGCCGAAGGGATGGGTAGCGGCGACGGAGCTGGCGCAGTGGAAGCGGCGCGGTTCGGATGTTTTGGCTAGGCTGGAGGCGAAGCTGGACGTTATTGAGGTGCAGCAGGGAAAATTGGAGCAACAGATGAAAGAAGCGGGCGCAGAGGTGCGGGCTACTGGGGAGGTTGCGCTCCCCGCGGCCCTGCTCCAGGCTGGTGCGCAGGGAGATGGATGGGCGAACGAGGATTGGGACGCCTGGGACGGAAGTGACACTTCGCCGCGGCCTTCAACGCAGACTGTTGACGCAACAGCGGCAGCAGCAGCCGTAGCAGCCGATAGCATGAAGGGGGAGACCGCGGATGAGGCTACTAGCGGCGGAAACTCAGCGCCGAACGGTTGTGGCATGGAGGCCACACGTGGCACCGTCGCTTGCCCTGTGGCCGCTGCAGCTTCGGGCTCGGCACCAGCCGCAGCTGAGATGTATGCTGCGGAGCTTGCGCTGCTGCAGGACACGATTCGGCAACTGCTCAGCTGCTGGAGCAGATCTGCCGCTGAGGGCCCCACGGCTACTGGCAGCAGATCCAGCGACCCGGCTGGCGATGGCGGGGCCGTTGTGCATGAAGAGGCCGTATTGGGTGCCACGGTGGTGACATTGCTGGGACAGCTTCAGGCGCACTTCCAAGAGGAGGCGGCAATGCGGCATCAGTTGGAGCACGCGGCGGAGGAGCTGGGCCGGCTACGGGCCATTGGTGTCGCTGGGGCCCGGTATGGGAGCGGCGGCGGCGCCACCGATGGCGGAGATGAGGGCCATGGCGGTGCGGAGCTGGAGGAGATGGCGCACATGATGCAGGTGCCGTGGTGAAGGCTATTAGGTCGGGGCCATTTATCCGGTGTTGAACTGCTGCGGTGGCCTGCGAGGCTCGACCCTGCCGGTTGCACACACCAAGTGTTCACGATCAGAATTTTGGCCGTGCCTTAAATGTTTCCGATGGACGCATTTTAAATAAGCAGCTGAGGAGGTTCGACGCCAATCCCCCTGGCAAGCACGATCCCAGGCGCTGCAGGTAGCCCCGCCTCTGTCAGGGGCCAGGCGCCTCTGGCCCAGAGGCGCCTGCCCCCTTACACGCGACTCTGCTTACAGGCCTGGGGCCTTTGCAAACATTCATGCATTAGTGCGGGCAAGGAACAACGAGCACGTGCTCATTGAGGCTCTATTTGTCGTCTGCAGGATATAGTCGCCGCGGAGCAGCGAGCGTTGGCAGCCGAGGCCGCGGCTGCCGCGGCTGCCTCCTTGCGCAAACAGCTCGAGCAGCAGCTTCAGAACTCTGATGAGGCCGCCGCGGCAGCGGAGGCGAATGCACGACAGCTTGCCTGCGAGCTGGCTAAAGCCAGAGTGGCTGCGGAGCGGGCGGCAGAGGTGGACGCTGAGATGGAGCGCTGTCGTGCTGAGCTTGCAGACGTGCAGGCGGCTTTGGCGGCAGCAGTGGAGGCTGGTGCTGCGAAGATGGCGTCGGTGGAAAGAGCGTTGGCGGAGGCCCAGGCGGAAGCGGAGGCTGCAAACGCGCGGGCCCTTGATGCTCTGGCGGCCACCACCGCGGCAGAGGCCCGGTTGAAGGAGCAGGAGGGGCGGCTCGCGGAAGCTGAGCAGGCGCTCTTTGTCTCAGCCGCCGCTAAAAGGACAGTTGCACTGGAGCCTGCGGAGGCTGCGGTTACTCCTGCGCCGATCTCGGCTGACCATTTAGATCTTATGCAGCAAATCGCAGCTACCGCGCAGGCCCTCGCGCCACTGTTTTTTGCGTTTAAGAACTCCCATGACCGTGTCGATGAGCTGTCGCAGAAGGTTACAGAACTCGAGGCGTTGGTTGCCAGTCTAGACCGATTGGTAGCCGCTGCCGCAGCTGCCGGCACAGCCCCGCCTTCCTATGAGCAGTCTTTCCAATCCAAACACATAGGCCCCGCGGCAGCAACTCTCCTAGCAGCGGAGGCCGCAGCAACAACCACTACGGCTGGGGAGGAAAAGGTCGTGGCCGCTGGAGGCCTGGGCAGCGCAAGCCATGCCACCGCCGATCCAGCCGACCTGCCGAGGGCTCTGCTGAGGAACTTAAGTGGCAGCAGGGGTGCCAGCGATGACGCCTGCGTGCGCATGCGGGTACGTGTTCACTAAGTGCCCTTAGTAGGATAGTCCCCTTAAGGTCAAAGGGCTATGAGGCCAGCAACGAGGGAAAACAGCCGTGCAACTGCACCAACATGCGCGTGCCAGAACTTAGCCTGAGCTGAGTTTGGCTTACAAGGCATGTTGATGAACACCATAGAGCCCTGCTCGCTCTGCTAACCGGTCCGATAGTCGGCGTGGTCCACACGCGCATATACCTTGGATGTGTGCGCATTTGCGGAGGTTTGCGCTCTGAAGCAGCCAGGAGCGAAGGCTGTCCGTTTACGCAGAGAGGGCCGAGGACAAGGCACCTGGTGCCTCCTTCTGACTCGCTGTTATGATGCATACCCTTTTCCCACTATGTCAACCTCACAGCTGGAGGCCGTGGAGGCCGCCGCGCGCACGGCTGAATTGGAGCTATGCGTACAGGTCAATTTGGCGGAGTCGCTCCGAGCGGAGCTCCGGGAACAGCGGGCTGATATGGAAGCGTTGCGCGCTGCCACGGTTCCTAAGGTCAGCTGCCCCGCGCGCCCATGGGCGTGCACAAACGCCATGGCTGGGGATAATTCAGGGGCATCTTAAACTTCAGCTCTGCACGCGCGATTGCACATGCCTTAGCAATGTTGCGCGGCTTAGGCTCCTTCGGCCTCTCTGCAATGCTGTATGCAACAACATATGCACAAGTGTGATATTTGTGGGCGGTAGAACGATGTTATCTGCAATGGAAGGGTATTGTCATGCCGCTGATGATGAAGGGCATCTTTACATGGTGAGATAGCATCCCAGGGCAATCGTGTTATTCCACTTCGCAATCATGTAGGAGGCCGTCGCGGCCATGGAGGCCTCATACAAGGAGCAAATCGAGCAGCTCCAGGGATACCTGACCAAAGCGACTGAAAAACAGGCCCGCCGGATTGCAGCCTTCGAGGAGGAGCATTCGCAAGCGCTGGCTGCGGCGCAAGCACAGGGTGCAGCGGCCGTGGCGGCTGTGGCCAAGGAGGCAGCTGAGCGCGCTGCGGAGCTGGAGGCGCAGCTGGAGGCAGCGCGCAGTGCAGTTATTGCAGCCGAAGGGTGCGCAGCTGCGGCTGAGGTGGCGGCAGAGGAGGCGAAGCGTCTGGCTCAGGATATCGAACGCGGATGGGGGGAGCGACTCGAGAGGTGCGCTGAGACGTGCATGGGCCTGGGCGTGCGGAGCTGTTGGACTATGAGCTTGAGGCCTGGTGCCTATGCTGTGGGGCGCACTGGTCCCGGCAGCATGGCGGAGTACGACAACCTGTAACTGTTACCCCTGTCCTATTGCTCTTTGTGCTGCCGCTGAGTAGACTGCAGAAGATCAACAAGAAACGGGCATCTGAGCTGGATGAGGCGCGAGCTGAGAGCAGCGGCCTCAGCGAGCGGCTGGCAGTTATGGGCGAGCAAGTGACAACACTCCAGGCTTCGTTGGTTGAAGCACAGAGGTTAGTAGGGGGATGGGTACCCCCTTGGGTCCTGGGGCGCGGGCATGGAAAGGTCTACGCAGGCAGAGTCGGTGATGAAGGACGCACCTGCGTTGTGTGTTCACAGCGGGAAAAGGGAAACCATTTCGTGTTTGAGAGATAGGTTTGACCTTTTCGGGCACAGGTGGGGGTTCCGGATTGGGCGTAGGCGGATTGGTCCTGGTTGGGTCCGGCTCGTTCTAGTCCGCCGTTTGCCCTGCTGCTGGTGAAGGCTGTTCCCTGGCATGTGGCACTCCATCCCGTGCTGTGCACCTTGCCAGGGAGCTGGAGTTGGAACGTGGAGCCGCAGCGGAGCTCCGCTCTCGGCTGGCCTCATTACATGAGGCGGGTGACAGCATGGGGCTGGAAGTTGCGGAGCTGCGGACACGTGCAGCCGCGGCTGAGTCTCTGGTGGCGGATTTGGAGCAACGGGCCAGCACCGCAGAAATCAAGCTGTTAGCCAGCGAGGCCGACCGGTCCAAGTTGGCTGACCAGGTGCGTCGCCTCCGACAACACGCGCAGGAGGGTGCGAGAGGGTGCGGGGAGGAATGTGTCGCCATGCGGCCAAGGTGAAGGTTCCGTGCATACAGCGGTATCAGTGTAAGGGCGGATGCTTCGATGGATATTGAGGCGGGCAGTTCATGAAAGGTATGTGAAGGCCCTTTTGCAGGGTCAAGTATGCTTTTTATGGATAGTAGGCGCACATTCGGGAGGCGCACGGAAGGCGCACGTTCTAGGCCGTCGCTGAACAAACTCTCGGGCGGTCACCTGCCCATGCGCATGCGGCACCCTGCCGTCCGGCACAGTTGGTCTCGCTGCACTCGCTAAGGGAGGAGAGGGCGGCGGCGCTGGCACAACTTGCGACGGCACAGGAGGCCCTGGGGGGCGCAGACATGTTGCGGATACGTTGCGACGCGGCAGAGGTGGCCCAGCAGCGTGCCGAGCAGGAGCTGACGCGTGTGACCGCGATGATGAGCAACCTGGAGGCGCGTTTACAGCAGGTGCGACCAAGAAGTCAAAGCGGGTATGATCTCCTGAATCTCCTGAGGACCGGGTTGTCCCACTGGTCTCGATGTTCCCGGCCGCTGTGAACTTTTGCAGCCTAGCATCCCGCAATGTTCGACACCCGCACTCCCTGTCTTCTTTATCCTCAAGGGTAGACTGACTACGGGGATCAGTAGTCCGTCGGGAGTGCGTCGCGTATGTTTTGCTAGCATTTTTCTGCCCCGTCGGCCACCTTCAGGATATAACGCCAGCGTGACGATTCGGTGACGATGTGCTCACGATGCGCAAGAAGCCTCTTCATAGAAGCCTCTTCACATACATTCCGGGTCTGCTGGTTGTGCAGGTGGAGGATGAAAACGAGGAGCTGGTGGCGGAGCTGGATGAGGAGCGCCGCCGGGGGGCAGCGCTGGCCCGTACCTGGGCGGGAGAGCTGGAGGCGCTTCCATCACTGCCGCGGGATCGCTGGCCAGCAGCGGTGCGACGGCTAGTGGACGGACTGGAGGGCCGCGCAGCACACGGCCCGGAGATCTCAGGCCGGTGGGTCGGTGCTACGTACCGTGCCATCAACATTTGCACGGGTCCCTGTGAATCTGGACACGGGTGTGCACCCAAACCGCCTGGCTGTGCAACATTCTGCCTTGCTGTTCTACAAAGCCTGATTTGTCTACTGTTTTCAACCTCTACTGGTTCCTGCCACGTGTGCGGCTTGCCTGGGTCCACGATTCCGTCCTCAACCCTGCGTTCCATAGGAGAGGAAATAGCGGTTTTCATGTGCAGGGACGTGGACTGTTACCCGCGCCACGGCGAGGACGTGGTAACCATGTGCCACTATTACACAATATGATGCAAATATTGTTAGCTCGACTGCTTGGAAGCGAGGGCCAACTTGGTGCAGCAGCCGTACCATAGTTAATATTTACATGTCCCGGCCATCCACTTGCGACCGCATCTGGCTCCTTGGGGCTGTCCTTTCAGGGTTTCGGAGGCTGGTCATGCCCACATCGCCGAGGACGCAGCCGCGGCAGAGTTGGCGGCATTGCGTGAAGCAGCTAAGGCGGCCGCGGAGCGGACGGCGCGTGTGGAAGCGGAGGCGGCGGCCGCTAACGTAGCGTTGGACGTCCTGCGGCGACAGATGGACGAGACGCGGGCGCGGGCAACGGCGGAGGCACACGCGGAAGCGGCACGCCGGCTTGAAGAGCTGGTACGTAAATGATGAACAGGCTTTGTCTTCAGCAGTCGGACTATGTTAAGGGCACCACATCACAGGGATATTTGAAATGTCTTCGGTGTGCACGCAAGCAACTCCATACCGAAGTATCTGTAAGCATGGAAACCATTTTGCGGCAGGGGACACATGGGCAGGTGTTGGGACCAGAGCGAATTGAAGAGCGGTGCATGAAGAAGCGTTCTACACGTGCTCCTTGTTGTGGCCGAGCGTCTAAGGATCCTTACGCATCTGGCCATCATTGTCGGCTGCACGCTGGAGCAGATTGCAGGGAGAATTTACGAATGGAGGTTAATGGGTGGAAGGCGTCACGCAGGGCTTGGGCCTGTAAGTATTCGCCGGTAAACCGATATCCGGCCACTCACCGATCCACCGCCACAGGATGTACTGCGGGCGCAACTGTCGGAACGCGGAGATGCCCTGGAGCAGGAGCTGCATGCAACAAGGAGGCAGCTCCAGGATGCGGAGATTGGCATGCAGCGGCTGCAGGCAAGCACATGCGGGGTGGGGTTGAGTCGAGGGAGACGGAGCGGAATGCAGCACTGCGGAGGGAGGGTTTGACAGTCAGAAAAATATGCTTGGAGCGTTCGCATGTTCCGTCTCTTGCCCAGTTCGCGCCATGCGGTAACGTAATTTAGGTGGTACATTGACGAGAACGGCATGGCCACGGAGCAGGTGAGAGACATTGATGCCTGGAACTTTTGCCTGGGTGAACGACTATTGGTGCGCCATGTTGTCTGGATGCATCTCGACTTGTTATGTCGTTTGCAGGAGGAGCTTGAGCGCTTGCGAGACAAGAGCCGCACATTGTTGGAGGAGAAGGAATCCGAGGCGGACACGTTACGTGCACAGCTGCGCCAGGCCCGCGCGATGGCTTCAGGGGGAGTGATGCTAACAGCGGGCGACGGTGAAACGGGTCTGCTGCAGCAACAGCAGCAGTCTGCTACGGCCGTGCTGCTTGCTTCATCGTTGGGCGCAGGCAACCAAGCCCAGGATTCAGCTGACGCATCGGCACTACTGGCGCTGCGATCTAGAGTTACTTCTTTAGAGCAGGAACTGGAAGAGTACAAGTGAGAAGTTTTAGTCCGCCAACTGTTTATTGCTCAAGTCTTTGCCTCAGCCTCCGTCTCCGTTTTTGCTTGTCTTCGCATGCTATCCTCCTTCCTCCAGCCTCTTGCAGCTGGTGGCGATGGACATGGCATATGTAGGCGCGGTGTATTTCACGCGGTACCCTTATCGTTTTTCCCATGCGCAGGCATGCGTATGAAGACGCCGAGTCCACTCATCAGTTGCGGGACACGGCGCAGGCGGCCCTCAGGGAGGAGCTGCTCCGGCTGCGAGCGCAACTAGACCTAAGCAACCAGGATGTTCAGGTGAATGGAACGCCTAATTGCAGCGTGGGTTACGTGATGGGCAGCATTAAGCAGGGTCTCCATAAACGGATAACGGACGGGTACGGGTTGAACAGGTGCCATTGCAGCACTCGGCAGTTGCGCCTTTCAAGTTCGAAAATACTGGATGTTCCATAGCTACTGGTGGACGGATTGCATTCTTATCTTGAATATCTACATTTCGGATGGGCTGCCCGGCAACTCTGCGGTTGGAGCATCCCGTTAACGATCCGCAATTCCATCCCCGTTTCTTGTGTACGTATGAAGTACCTTCGCGCCGCAATCATCAGTTTCTTCGAGAGCGGTTCCCTGCCACGCGATGGGCTAGTGCTTCAAGTACTGTCGCGATTGCTGCGCTTTACACCGGCGGAGATGGCGGCCATCGCCGCTGCCGATCACGCGCATAAAGGTGGTAGGCGAGGCCCAGGTGTCGGCGGCACAGCACCGGCCACCTTGGTGGGCGCGCAGCATGCGACCTCAGCCACAGGGCAGGGCAGCAGCAGCAGCATGAGCTATTTCGCATCTGTCACATCCAGAGTGGCATCCGCAGTTAGTGGCTTAACACACACCGTTCATGGCCCAGGCGTTGTGCCGCAGCCCTCGCTTGGACCACGACCCCCCTCACTATCGTAAACCTAGGCTTGGTGGTACACATGTAAGCCTAGTTACTCTCCCGTCCGTGCAGTTGCGCTTCGTCATTCTATCTATGTTGCATCGGTGGAAATTTTTGTTGTTAGGAAGAAATAGAGACTACCGTGCCACACGTGTCAGTCGCCGCCGTATTAGAACGGAACGATGAAGTTGACTTACATGGGCGTTTGGTGTTAGAACATTCACCGTTGTCCTTGTTTTGCTGTGATCATTGTCTTGTTTCAGGATGAGACAGCGTTCTTGTATCTTGCACGGACCGTGCTAGGAATTTTCTTTTGCCGTGCCACGGTAAATTCCCTATGTCAAACGTGTGCAGCTAAGTAATAGTGGTATAATAGTTTTAAATAACTGAGGTCAACCTATTTGGTACGCCGCATTTACATTCCCAGGTGCCATTGTTGATGATTGGACTTCCGAATACGAGCAAAAACGTGTAATAATATCGCAACGTACCAGTACTTTCCCGGGTTTCTCTGCTCATACCCAAACCTGCACGCTACACCTGCACGAAATTGTGAACTCTGCTCGCAACGAAAAGAATCCTAAGGAATCAACGATATTTCGAACAAACTGCAACACAATTTGTCGGCGTGTAATGATAACTATTACAGCCAATCCTCAAGTATCCCTTCCGTACGCCATGACAACTCACAACCACCGCTGACCAGCTTTTACAGGCTCTTCCTCACAACTGGTAATCTACGATTGCATTCAGAACTGCATAGCTGGTCTAACGTCATCTATCACATAAGCATGTAATTTTAGTCTGTCCTGGCACCGTCTAGTTACGAACATAGAACGATACCGTAACGAGGCCAGCCTAATCAATCTGCTCCACAAATGCCCGATCCACAATGCCCTGCCTATCGTGCTTCACCAGCGCATGCCACGTTTGCTTTTGGACTTAATCATCAACATATGTATACCAATCCAACTAAGTGACTAAGCTCCTAGTCTTAGGCATTAAGGAGGTATAGGGTCTACCTGGAGCCTATTGATATGGACCCACACAATGACAGGGTCCAACTACAAAAATGCCTTGCACTTCGGGTTAAATTTTGCGTCTCTTGCCTTATCAGTACGGAGCAAATCCACGAGAATGAAGGTAAACACATCGGAGAAACAGAACGCCGAAATGGAAACCACTTGCTTAATTAAATCAGTGACCTTGAAAACAAAGCCAACAACACGGCAGCAGCCGCCAAGGTAAGACTTCACATGCCCTTAAACCAAGAGGGTACATTTATCAGCGCTGTAAGGAAATCACTTCAATTTATCCGTGCTAATCTCAACAGACACCCCCCGTATCACCTCGAGAACCTGGCGCAGCATGTCGACCATCTCGTATGCCGCTTCATCCTGCTGCGGCAGCCACTCGCAGCTGTCCTTATCGTTGTGCGTGGGAACCCTTAGAGGACTCGTGTAGACGAACATAGGGTTCACGAAGCCGCCTTGTGCGCCGCGTCCACCCCGCTCAAGTGAGATGCGCGACGGCACTGGCGGCAGCAAGTGCGACAACATGGGCGATGGCAAAGGCGAGCAATCCAAGCTGAAGCTCGCGCCGGTCTCCGGTCCATCAGCACCCCCAAGCGATGACTGCTGTGAGGCCGTCTGCCGATCCCGCAGCACAGAGCTGCTATTAACGCTGGCCCCGCTATTGTCCCACTGCGTGACCTGGTGGCCAGCCTTTGACGTGCGGGGGGAGCTAGTGATAGTGATATAACTGGGTAACGGTCCCAAAACTGGATGTGCCGCAGAAGAGGAGGATGTTGGCCTAGCAGCCGGGGACCATGTCCCCGCAGCGGCTGACCTATCGTCAATGATACCACCTTCGCTTCTGATATGGCCACGAGCGCCGGGAGTGCCGCTGCTGCAGGTCAAGCCATCACGTTTCATACCCGAAGTCGGTAGTCCCGGGGAGCTGGAGACTACCTCCTGCGAGGTTATGCTTGGGTGGTGGTTGGCGCTGCTGGAGGACGGAATAGGGGCCAGGGAATTGGGAAGCAATGGCAGGCCACCGCCGCCGCTGAGCCGAGGAGATGCCGCCACGTACGGGGCGCTGCAGAGCACAAGATGGGCAACGCGAAGGAGCGTTCCGTTGCGGGACGGGCCGCCAAGACCAGCAGTGCGCAAATTCATGGTATCATGCTAGATGGTTGGTCGAAGGCCCAACGCACAGCAAACGCACCAAGGTCAGGTCTTGACAGTTCAGCTGCAGTTACCAAAGTGAAGATAGTAACTGTCCCAGCATCGCGCAGTCGTGCTGCTAAGAGACTCCATGGCCCCAACAGGTTGCCCCAACCACACCCAAAGCGACTCGCCAGCCACGTTTCCGAAACGACCTCCTTCCGGCTGCACAGCCGTGCTTTCCATCCTGTGCCCGACGCTGCCACCTGTTATTTGCCCCCTTCAGCACGTAACCAGTACTCACCGCACCAGGACCGATTCTAGTTTTGGCAGCACGTCCTGGAGCAATCTGTGCAGGCTGGACAGCTGGCCGCCATTGGGGCCTGGGGATCTGTTGGCCGAAGAATCCACGGCCGCCGTCACTGCATGAGTCACATCTCCTGCAGAGGACACATCGTCCCGTTTAGCTGCTTCCACTTTGCCCCGCCCTGCCAGCCCAGTCTCTGACGCCTTAGCATGAGCTACACAACTGCTCTCGGCAGGCGGTGAGCTGCCAAGAAGTCCATTGGAGATATCACCAACGCTGCACGTGGCAACGCCAAGGCCGACAGTTACCGTCGCTGCTAAACTGGTATCAACCATGCTGTCGTCGTCTTGTGGCGATGCAGTTGGCACCATAGTGCGATTGCCCTGTGAGCGGTACCGTAAAGATGAAGATCAGGACAAGTGAGGAAGTATAATCCAGCATATGGAACCTAAGAAAATGTTCGTAACAATGCCGTAGCGAAATCATAAATGCCAAGAGCTTCATAATAGACTATTCAAATAGGCCGCGCCCCTTGGGGACAGGCCAGTATGCTGGCGAGGTCTTCCATATAGGGCGTCCTGCATGCCAAGGCTACTTCGCAGGCAGGACTTGGAAAGGTGGCCATGGGATGTATGGACGCGGCAAAGGCAATGCTGCAGCACGTAAGCGAACAGGAAACGCTTGCGGCCCACCTCACCTGTGACTTGGCAATCCTCTTAACCAGCAGGGAGTTCACCTCCCTGAGCTTATGTACAGAGTCCTAAGGGCCGTAGCAGCAAGTAGCAACACAAATCAGTGTGTTGCACGGGGAACAGAAACTGGTCACGAAGGAGTTAAGCATATATGAAGACATTTATATCAAGTCACACCGCTTTGCACCCATAAGGAGCCCAGGTGTCGCCAATTTCCACCTGCGTGAGATACGTGTCCGCAATAAAACGTTCACACGCGTTCATCCACCCCCCTGTTACCCCAGTGCACACCTCCGAGACTGCAAGCTTCTCATTCACCTCCTCCAGCCGTTTCTGCAGGTCGCAGCACTCAACCGTCTTGGCATGCACACGTGCAAGAACATCATCACTCTGCAAAAGGAAACACCAGCAGAATTCGGCGGAGATACGACAAAACACTTAAGTTTCATTTTTAGAACAGCACGCAAATGTCTCATAAAGGTTGAGGCAGTGCAGGGAATGCCCAGAATATAAGAAGCCTTACATAAGTTGATATATCGGCCCTAGACGGGGATCACTAAATATACATATAATACCAAGATACTCAATCTTATACCTGTCGGCGGCGATGCTCCAGTTGTGCTTCCCGACGGGTTGCCTCAACTTTCAGGACATCAATCTCAGCCTCCAATGCATCACGCTGCTCCGTCCGTTCCTGCAAAGACGCCTTGACCTGCACTGCCTCCGCCTCAACTGCATTGTGCTGCTCAGTTGCTTGCTGCAAAGCTGAACGCAGCAGAGCTGTTTCCTCTTCCAAGGCATTACGCCTCTCAATAGCCTGTTGCAAGAAGACTTTCAGGTTTGTCATCTCAGTTTCTAATGCATCACGCTGCTCCGTCCGTTCCTGCAAAGACGCCTTGACCTGCACCGCCTCCGCCTCAACTGCATTGTGCTGCTCAGTTGCTTGCAGCAAAGCAGTGCGCAGCGATGTAGTCTCCTCTTCCAAAGCATCATGCCTCTCATTAGCCTGCTTCAGGGACGCCTTTAGTTGTGTAACCTCGACCTCCAGTTCATCACGCTGATCTGTTCTCTCACTGAGAGATATCCTGAGCTGTGTGGCCTCTGCCTCAGCAGCATCGCGTTGCTGAGTTGACCGATGAAGATCACCTAACAGTTGTGTACCCTCCATTTCTAAAACGTCCCGCCTCTCATTGGCTTGCTGTAAGGACGCCTTCAGCTGTGTTATCTCAACCTCCAGGATGTCACGCTGCTCCGTCCTCTCATGCAGAGACATCCTTAGCTGTGTGGACTCAACCAAGAGCACATCATACTGCTCCGTCCTCTCTTGAACTGTAGCCTGAAGCTTTGCTACCTCTTTAACCAGTGCTTCAAGCTGCTCCGTCCTCTCTTGCAGGGATGCATGATACTGAGCTGCCGCTTCCGCCCGTGCATCCAGTTCCTCTGTCCTCTCATGCAAGAGGGCTAGTAGCCGAGCTTCTTCTGCCACCAGCTCATCACGCTGCTCCGTTCTCTCCTGCAGGGACGCCTTGAGCTGAGCTGCTTCTGCCGCCAGCTCATCACGCTGCTCCGTTCTCTCCTGCAGGGACGATTTGAGCTGAGCTGCTTCTTCCTCCAGTTCATCACGCTGCTCCGTTCTCTCCTGCAGGGACGCCTTGAGCTGAGCTGCTTCATCCTCCAGTTCATCACGCTGCTCCGTTCTCTCCTGCAGGGACGCCTTGAGCTGAGCTGCTTCTGCCGCCAGCTCATCACGCTGCTCCGTTCTCTCCTGCAGGGACGATTTGAGCTGAGCTGCTTCTGCCGCCAGCTCATCACGCTGCTCCGTTCTCTCCTGCAGGGACGCCTTGAGCTGAGCTGCTTCTGCCGCCAGCTCATTGTACTGCTGTGTCTTCTCCTGCAGGGACGATTTGAGCTGAGCTGCCTCCTTTGCTAGCTCTAAGTACTCCTTCATCCTCCCCTGAAGGGATGACTTAAGCTGAGCTGCTTCTATTAAGAGCGCTTCATGCTCCTCCGTCCTCTTCTCAAGGGAGAACTTAAGCTCAGCTGCTGCTGCTGTCAGCTCAGCATACTGCTCCATCCTCTCCTGGAGGGATGACTTGAGCTGAGCTGCTTCTGCGGCCAGCTCATCGTACTGCTCCATCCTCTCATGCAGGCACGTCTTGAGCTGAGCTGCCTCTGCTGCCAATGCATCATGCCGCTGCGTCCTCTCCTGCAGGGACAACTCGAGCTGAGCTTCTTCTGCCGCCAGCGCATCAAGTTGGTCCGTTCTGTCCTGCAGAGATGCCTGCAGCTTCGCTGCCTCATTGACGAGCTCGTTGTACTGCGTCGTCCTCTCCAGCAGCGACGATCTAAGCTGAGCTGCTTCTGCTGCCAGTGCATCACGCTGCTCCATCCTCTCCTGCAAGGATGACTTGAGCTGAGCTGCTTCATCAACCAGCTCATCACGCTGCTCTGTTCTCTCCTGCAAGGACATCTTCAGTTGAGCTGCTTCTGCTGCCAGTGCATCACGCTGCTCTGTCATCTCCTGCAAAAGCAATTTGAGTTGAGCTGCCTCTAATGCCAATGCATCAAGCTGCTGCGTCCTCTCCTGGAGGGATGATTTAAGCTGAGCTGCTTCTGCTGCCAGCACATTGTGCTGCTCTGTTCTCTCCTGCAGGGACGCCTTGAGCTCAGCTGCTTCTGCCACCAGCTCATCACGCTGCTCTGTCCGCTCCTGCAAGGATGACTCGAGCTGAGCTGCTTCTACCCCCAGCTTATCGCGCTGTTCGGTCCTCTCCTGCAGGTTAAGATGCAGGTGCTCCACCTTTGCTTCAAGAGCATGGCAATTTTCGATTTTTTCTTGCAGGGATGCGCCTAGCTGCATCGCTTCAGACTCAAGTATATCACGCTGCGTTGTCCTCTCCTTGAGGGCGGCCCTTAACCGCATAACGTCAGCCTCAAGTGCATCACGCATTTCTGTCGTCTCTAGCAGGGAAGCCCCCAGTCGCATGGCATCCGCCTCCAATGTATCTCGCTGCTCTGAAAGGGAAGCTCCTAGCTGCATTGCTTGCACCTCCAGAGTCTCAAGTTGAGCGGTTCTATCCTTCAGGGATGCCTGCAGAGTTGCGGATTGGACCCTTAACGCGTCGCGCTCCTCTATTGCTGTCTGAGACGAGGTCCGCAGTTGAGTAATCTCGTCACTTAGTGTGAACCACTCCGCTGTGGCTTCCTTCAGTGCCGCTCGAAGTTGGGCCGTCTCAACCACATAGGCTCCCCGGAGTTCCGCTTCATTCTCCAGGGAAGCCCGGAGCTGAGCAATCTCCTCTGTCAGCTCGTCAACTCTGTTGTGAGCGTTGCCCAACAATGAGTTGGTCCGTTCAGCAGCGGCCTACATACAGATGGCAAGAAGGGTGCACAAACAATTAGCCGTGATTTTGCTAGGTCCATGGCCTTCTTAGGGTTCACGCTTGTGGTCCGGACGGCAGGCAGACCTAGTCTTCTGATTTACGCCACATACAAGGGTTTTAATGCAAGATGCTAAACCCTTTTTACAAAGGCACGCCTGGGTACGGGTTATGTTGCATGATGCACTATCGTTTACGGACCCGACTGGGTATGCCCTCTTGGGATGTGTTACCTACATAAAATATATTCGTCTCTTCAAATTGGGCGTCCAACATTTCGGCAAGCTGCAGCGGGTGCACATGGCGTGTAGGACGAACATCATGTATGGACCGCTCTATGCATGGTCAATACAAAGCAAGCGGCACAAACGAGTGTGGTCGTACCACGTGTGCACCTGTGAACATAATCCCGAGTCACCAGAAATTGAAATGAAGTCCAAACAGTGCAACTGACGCCCGATTGGACATACACCGCCCCGTTAGTGCCCCCGCCACATGCAAACAACATTAAATACGCGACGCTACATTAACATAGGAGGTTTGGAAACCTATGAAAACCGTTCACCCAGGAAAGCTTGTGTGTATGATTTATGGCCTTCCCAAACTAACAGCTCTTGCCTGTGGTGGCACAGACTTACAATCAACAGGACAAAACAACAGCATGCCTACTGGGAATGCCACGGAATCCCACTCATAATTTCTTCACGAACATGTATGCACTTCTGCCGAACCTTCTGTGCGTGTTCAGCCAGTCCAACAAACACTTTCCGCCCTGACGTGGCGTGCCTGCTGCGCACAATGCACCTACCCGCTTAATCTCGGCCTCGGCCTCAACTGCATGTTGTCTTTGCGCCTGGGCCTCCTCTTCCAACTCTTCCAAATGCATGACCAGCTCAGCTTCACGCTCGGCCCCCTCCACTAGTTGTGCATCTAGATATTCACACTGGAGACATGAGCACGGATTGAATGTTAGTCGAAACGGCAAGACATGGAGATCGGACATGTAATGGAAACTGAAGGGATAAGACCTGAAGGTGAACATCCATGGGGGAAGGCAGTGGAAAGGAACACGCGGAATAAGGGTGTTGAGGCTGAAGATGGGGAAGATAAGGACACGGTGGAGATGATCGGCGATGGCTTATAATGCAAAGACCATCTGCATGCATACCGCCTACATTACAGTCCTTGAGGACTATGCCTGCATTTACGCCGGATAGACCGGGTATGAAGTTTAGATACCTTGACAGCGACTCCTATGGTATAGCCGGCAACCAGAATAAATAGGGCCAGCTGCCCCTACCTGTTTCAACGCATCTTCATACTGGATCTGCAATGCCTGCTGCTGCTGCTGTAGCTCCTCGTGCTGTGCATGCAACGCAACACGGAGCATCTCCGCCCCTTCCGCAGCATCCTTTAGAGCCAGGTTCTCTTCCTTCAAGGCCGAGCAGCTCCGTTGCATCTCCGCTGCCATCGCCTCCATCACGTCCAACTTCGCTTGAAGCTCGTCCCGAACCGCTTGTAGCTCCACGAGCTGTCCATGCAACATATCCCGCTCGGCTGCCAGCTGATCGCGCTGTGCATCCAGTTCCGCAACCTGGCTCTGAGCCTCGGCTATCTGGCTTTGGGCCATCTCAAACTCCGCGCCGAGCGCCTCGTGATTTTGAAGCAGCTCTCCATTTTCAGCCACCAGCGCCTCATTGCGGGCCACCAGGGCCTCACTTGCGGTGGCCACACGTACCAGCTCCGCAGCGGCCTACACATTTGGTTGAGATTCAGGGCTTTACATTCGTTAGGATGGTGCGCAGAGGCTACATACCTGACCCACATGGGATCAAGGAAGATATGATAAACAACCGACCTGGTCATAGAAAACCACCATGTCCCCTGCGAAGCAAACGCATGGTCAAGCAAACAGCCAGGACGGACAATATGGCAACCCACTGCTGTCCAGCATAACCGGACACAACTACACCCAATCCTTGTCCAAGGCCGCACCTCGTCCAGCTCGGCCTGCTTAGCGCGCAGCTCCATTGAAAGGCTGCCGTTGTTCTCCATGCTACCCTGTGCGGCACCGATGGTGGAGGGGCAAGATACATGCGAATGAGCTGACAACTCGGCGAAAGTTTTATTATTTTTATTATTATATACTTATTATTAATAATTATTTGAGGCAATATGCCGTCGGTTTTGATGAAGTTGTGCTATTGTATCCCCATGGAATGGTAAGAGCCTTGGGCCGTAGGGAGCTGATGACCAGCGCTACATACGATCCCCCAAAATCAGCTCCCGCATAACGCACCTGGAGGTCTGCCTGCGCAGCCATATATTGCGCGCGCAGCTCAGAGATTGTTTCATTCGCTTCAGTCAAGGCCTTGAGATGAAATTCCGTGAGTTCGTCACAGCGGTCCGCCAGTTCACACCGGCCCGCATTAAGCTTGACGATCTGGCTTCTAAGATCCTCGCTGTCCTGTCTTAGTTGGCCAAGGCTGACCGCTTGCTCCTTCCAGCTTTGCTGCAGCAATTCGTGCTTCGTCTTCAGCTCTTCATACGCAAGATTTTCATGGGCATAGCGGGCAGTCAACTGGTCAAGCCGCAACTCCAGATCGTGTCGCTCGCCTAGCAAAACGTCTACCCTGTGTGGCAGGCGAAGCATCGGGTGGGAATCAGCCAACGCGGCGCCACGCACCACTCACGACACACGGGCCAGCACGCTTTCGGATAGCTGCAAACCGAGGATCATGATGACAGTAACGCATGAAGGTGAACCTCCATTGTGCGACCCCTTTCCGCTAATTTTCCCGATTTCCCATATCAGATCCATACATGGTCTACGCAGCCAGACAAAGTCCCCTCGTACTATCATCTACTACCTGCATGCATCGGCAATCTGGCATTCCTTGGCCTCCTGCAGCCGGCGCTTTAGCTGCTCTGCCTCCGTCACCAGACGAAGCCGCTCCTCCTCCGCTCTCTCCGCCCGTTCCAAAGAAGCGGCCTCCATAGCAACCAAAGCCTAAAGGCCGGAACGTGAAGGGAGCCAGTTCAAGCCAAAATCATTATATGTTTCACGCAAGATGTTGCTACTGTTAGGTCCGCCCGCCTGGCCGCGGGTATGTACATCATGTAGCAACGTGCAGCAGAGACGCTGCAGGGAGGTGAGATGCTAGCTCCACATACAGACGCAGCTGAAGCTTCTGGCCAAGGTAAGCACTTGCACACTGCCAGTGCCTGGCACTGCAAGTATGGCCGTATCTATTTAGCCACACTGCCCGCAGTCGTAACCAGCCTACCCACCCACCCCTCTAACTCACTTCCATATGGCGACGTAGGGCGCCCAGCTCCTTCCGGTGGGTTGCATCCAGAACCGCCCCTTCAATGTCACCAGTATCATCACCATTACGGCCTGCACTGCAATCGGCAAGTGTTCCCGACAGCTCCTCCTCCATGGCGGGTACACATGGCGGGACTGCGACGAGCGCTGCCATCGCGGCATGCAGGTCTACTGCCAAGTCCTGCTGCTGATGTTCGGCGTCCGTGTCTCCCTCAGCAGTTCCGTGGTTGTACCAGCTGGTGCTCGGGCTCTGCTGGGGGCTGAAGGTCGATCGGCGGCTTGCACTAGCACTGACATGGCGCGATGCAGCCGCTACTAAATCACTAACACTCCGAGCGTAAGCATCCAGTTCCTGCGATGGCAAGAAATGCATACGAGATGGTCCTCGGCATGTTTTGTGTGTGCGACCGTCCTCGTAGCATGTAAGCCTGGTTACATTATCACTCCCTTGCCTCGAACCTTAACTTACTGGCAACTTAAACAAGGCGCCCCCTTAACCTACCTTCTCTACACAGGACCTACAAGCACGCATACATACCAGCTGGTAGCGCTCCTTCTCAGCCCTCATTGCCTCCGCTTCCGCCTCCGCCGCCTCACTGCAGCTCCGCAACACAGCCAGGTGCGCAGCCAAGGACACAAGGCCTTCCACCTGGGCAGCCACATCCGCCTGCGAGAAACGAAACCGAGCGTTACCTTGCAACCAGGTTGCGGTGCGTCCTTAGTTCACGCTGTTTTCACCTTACCTTTCCACGAGCTGCCACTACCATAGGTACAGGCAAACGTGCACATGTACATGTAGATGATTATGTAAATCCCACTGTATGTGCAAAAAACAGTCTGACATGGCCTGGGGCTGGCGTGATGACGTGCAGCACAATGTTGTCATACACGAAAGCGTAATGCTTACGCAG
The DNA here is from genome assembly GCA_019650235.1 of Volvox reticuliferus. Classification (NCBI taxonomy): domain Eukaryota; kingdom Viridiplantae; phylum Chlorophyta; class Chlorophyceae; order Chlamydomonadales; family Volvocaceae; genus Volvox; species Volvox reticuliferus. The sequence continues at coordinate 1,081,753 of BNCP01000022.1, forward strand.
GAAGATCCTGTTCACTAGCAGGCAAACTTCACAGTCAAGTGTGCAATTCGAACTGCTGTCACCGTCCTAGCAATCATAACTCTTCAACACCATAGAAATACTAGTACAAGTCATTCCATATTGTAGCAGATAGAGATCATCAAAAGGGTGTTGAGACGGTATGGTTATAATGGTACCGCGCGGAGCTCCGTTACCGTGCTGAGCCTTCTGGAACACGTCGGGCTCCCTGCCGTCAACTTCACGGCCGGGTACACATCAAAATTTCGCGCAACACTGAAGCCGCCGTAGTACGTGGTACACATTAGCATGAAAAGCCATCAATTTGTTCGCCCGCTACTGTTTTTTTCTTCATAATTTAATGACACTCACTTGTGAGATGCAGCGGGGACCCACTGCCCCAGCGGCTGCTGGCACGCAGGCCAGGGGCTCAGTGTCTAACGTCAAGGGCCCTGCTACCACTGATTCCGCCGGATGTTGCGGTGGGCTTGTGGCATCAGGCCCCGTCTGTGGCGCCGAAGGCCCAATGCGCAGGCGACGGTCGGTGTCCTGATCGCGTTGCGGCGTGCACTCCACGCTGCTGCCGCAGTTACTTTCGCCAGCGCCACCATTCGCTGCTGCTGCCTGGTGCGATGACTCCTCAAGGTGCTGACCCTTCCCGGCTCGCCCACGCGCTGACGACAGCGACAGCTTTGAAGCTGCTGCTGTCGCTGCTGCAGCGTTGAGAGCTTGTGCCGCGGCTTCAATCACAGCGTTCAGCTGCCAGGAATAACATGATCCACCAGAGGAAGGGGGACCGCAACCCGACGGTCGGTCTCATAGGTTTTTTTCCGGCCATTCTGCTGCAGCTTATCTCTCAAGGGTCGTGGACAACCTATCCCCAACACCTAAGCACTTGTCGGGCGCTACTTATGCGGACGCATGCAATGTGAAAACGGTTACAATGGCGCATGCCCAGCCAAACGTATGCATAATTATCCCAAAATAAACAGCGTTACCCGACCTAGGCTATCCTACCCTACCCCGACTATCTTCAGCAGCGTAGCTGCAGTAAACAGAAGATTATAAAATGGCATGTCAACGACATACACGACATGCCTTTGTGCTTGCACGCATCTAGATGATATGGAGGAAGGCCCAACCGTGCAGGCGCCCTATACGTGTGTGGGTCGCGGCACGCAGATGCCTAATAAAAGTTAGGTACAGAAGCCATGATAACAAAAATTTAAGCCGGCTTTCATGTTATGCATGCATCTCTGTGGCCACCTCGATGACCCTTCTTTGACCAATGGCGCCCCTTCCGACCAGGTCAAACCTTGTGAAGGCGGCTGGGGACCGCCTTCCTTGCATGGCCAAGTCTCGTGATCATAGCTCTTACCTGGCGTCCCACCTCTGACAACTCAGAAGTCATCAAGCGGTTCTGGATATGTATTTCTTCCATACGCTTTTCAGCCTGCCATGTACGATCTGACAACCGGCGACTGTAGCTCATGAGCAGCCGGACCTTATGGACGGGTAGGAAAACATGCAGATACCGTCAGTCAGACAGGTAAAAGGAACTTGGGAAGCGCCAAGCCTTGAAACAGCTAGGTCCGTGAATGTGGGAACCCTTCTTGCTGCCCAAGAAGCTCGCCGCTAATATCCTCAAAACCATCTACTAGGTCACTCGCCGCTCTATAGGTCACACCAGCAACCCACCTGCTCCAGGAAGGCCATGCCACGCAGCTCTTCATCGCCAAGATCCCTGGATGCCAGCGACGTTGGTTCATAGCCTGCTCACAGCGACAAGCGACCACGCAATAACGCATCCAGAGAAGCCAAGGAGCAGTGCGAGGGAGGAATAACGTGAGGTAAGCATTTGCCACAAGAATGCCTGTACGGGACGGAAGATTGGGACGCCTGATCAGGCGAGGAAAACCTCAAAATCCGCAGTGCTCGGTGCTCATTCGGACGGACGTCGACGGTAAGGTCTGCAGGTCAGCACACCTTCAGTATGTGGGGCCATTGCCCGGGACGCGCCCGCTACACCCTCCGTCTCCAACACCACCACCACCTCGGGCAGCGTTGACTGAAGAAATACCTGCATATGGTGCATCAAGATGCAGAGGGAATGGCAAGAGTGATGATGGCCACAAAATAGCCTTTCAAACGGTACTGTAAACAAAAGGCTGCCGATGCAAGGAACGGCAGGAAGATATTGCGGATTGAGAATCCTGTAGAGATAGTTCGTGTGTGGCCACGCAACTCCAGAAGAGATGAAAGCCTGTCTGTGCGCCGTTCTGTGCCTTAAAGGCCAGTCTCCTTTTACAAACCCAAGGGATAGACACTCGTACCGCCGTATGTACCTAGCTAGCTCCATACAATATTTGCACAAAATCCCTTCCGTACAGCGAGTAGGAATATCGGGAAAGCAGATGTACAAGGGAAAAAGTTCAATTCCGCATGGGTCGCCTGGAGCAAACCGTGGAATTTCCCACACTGGCTCAGCGCAAATCGCAGCAATCGGAGCTCCCTACGAATGGTTGTGGCATCCGTTTGCCTCTGAAAGTAGACCGACATACAACTTTTGGCTTATTGGTACCATTGGTAGCAAATACGATTGTCCAAGCTCAACGTTCCACTATTTCATAGGCTCGCCACTGTCAAGTGACGCAAGATCAAAAGCATCCAGCCTCCTAATACGCAACTATGTCAATCGAAACTTCGAGGGAAATGGTCTAAGCGGATGAACGTGCATGGGCGATGCATACCCCGCAAGCACGTGTGCGTGCGCCTGCTATCAGGCATTGCTCACCTACATCCTCTTCTACTAACATCCCTCTGCACCTACAGCGCCTTCGTTGACCCGTTCTGCCGGCCCAACTGAGTTTGCACTACGACACTCAGGTGACACACAACATTCTCTGCGCGATTCCCCGTATCGACACCGAAGCTTACGCACTCGCTGGCCTTCGCATTGCCCAGCCCAGCCGAAGCTGCCGCCACCGCCAACCCACCCTCGACACCGCAATCTCTTATGGTTAACCGGGGGGATGGCTCTCCCCCCACCACATCTGGGCTGATACACTTCATGCTGAAGTACAGCTCGTCGTCTCCGGGTGGCGCCTCAACATCTGTGCAACTGGTCACGCTGCTTTCCGCCCCGGCCCTATTCCCCGACCCGCCCAAACCCACCCGCAGCTCCCCAGCATGGCGATCCAGTTCCTGCATCAGGGCTGCCGAGGCCGCCGCAGTGGCACGGTTTTTCACCTCCAACTTGTCCAACTTTTCAGCCAGCTCCGTCATCCCGGATTTCGACACGCCGCGCTCCTCGGCCAGGCGCTGCTCTGTCACCTGGCGCAATCGCTCCGAGACCTGCAAGATTTCAGTTTAGGGTACCAGCGGAGCTTCAACAAGACAAAAAATAGACACGCATAGCCGAGCGCTGTGAGACACCGCAGAACCTAAGTTGCTGCTGTTACTAGAAGGCGAGGAGGTGAAAAAAAGTTGGAAGGTGGAGGTGCATATGCAGGTGTGGGCGACCGGCCGTAGAAGAGCATTGGGTATAGCCAGTGGCATAAGTACTGTTCTGGCGCGTGGATACAAAGTGATATCGCTGTTCTATTAATGGTAAGGATCGTGCTCGACGGCAATCAATTGAGCTGGGAAGTAAATAGCCAGGAGCCTCACATGTTGCCAGCTCCTCGATCCACGGCCCATTCAAGTCATCCACAACATACGAACATGGGAACGATGGCAACAGCGTCAGAACACCTTATGGCCCAAAACGTACCCGTAGGCGTGCCTCTATCTCGATATAGCGGTCAGCCCACTCATCCTGGATCTGCTGAAGCTGTGAACGCAATGCAGCAATCTCTTGTCGCAGCTGAGCGCACTCCTTGTCGCGTTCCAAATGAGCCGCCTGCGCTGCCGCCTGCAGAAGCGTGGCCTTTTGCTCATGCAATGCCAACAAGTCTACCGCACGGTTCCTGGCATCAAACTCCAGCTGCGCAATCTGCTCCACTAAAACTGTCAGGGCCGATGAGATACGGCCAGCGGAACCTTCATCTTGTGCCATAGGCTTGTGCAGTGGGTCGAACTGAACTGCCTCCGCCTCCACAACAGCCAGGTGCTCGCGCAGCGGCCCCAACACAGCTGCTGCCGCCTCCACTAATGCCAAGCGCGCGCGCAGTGGGCCCACCTCAGCTGCGTGTACCTCAGCAGCAGCGAGCCGCCGGTTTAGAGTGGCGACCTCTTCCGCGTGACGAACGGCAGCCTCAGCTGCAATCGATGCGAGCTGGGCGTTTACATGTGACATTGACATCGCGTTCTCACGACCGTATACCTCCGCTTCAAGGACACGCTGCATCGCCACGTCGACCAACATCAGCTTGTGACGGAGGTCCACAAAGTCGGTACAGTGCTGCTTCAGCTGTTCGATCACAGCCGACATTTGGGACACCAGGGCGTCTACCTCGGCCTGCCATTGCTGTGCGGTCCGCACCTCCCGATCTCTGCCCACCTCCATCGCAGCCGTCGCAGACGACAGCTGATTCAATAAGGCTATGGATTCCAGCCTGCGTTGTTCAGCATCTGCTTCCGACGCAGATAATCTCTCCTTTGCCCCTTCCAGCTCCAGGCGTGCGGCCTTCGGCAGATTGGTTCAGAGCATGGCCAATTACGGGAATGTGTGCCAGTAAGGTCCAAAGCCACCAGTGGACGAAAGCAGATACCGTGCGGGAAAACGCATGGGCCTTGATAAGTCCACGAGTACACTTTAGCCCTACATATAGATGCTGAAGCGAGTGCCCTCAAGAAATCTGGAACCACCCACGAACCATGGCAGGGCTTTTGCTGTGTACAGCGTGGAATGCTTTACAGCTTGGATGAAGCGATTGCCTAGAAGAGTACTGTTACCATAACATCTGGGACCCTGCCACAAATGGATAACCAATCTTGCGACATGCCCCATAAGAGTAGGACAGCTCAGTCTTACCACGTGCAAACCTTCCAAAGCTGATACCCTCTCCTTTAATGTGGCCTCGGCAGCATCCCATTCAGCGGCAAGACGCGCCCTCTCTTCCTCCTGGTCGTGAATTTGCCCCTTCAGCTGCAAAATGGCAGCGTCGGCATCCTCCAGCCTTTGATGCATCATATCCTCATAAGCTTCACGCTGCGCCCGTGCCGCGTCCAACTACATATACATTCGGGACAGCGTCAAGACAAGACGATTGTCGTACAATCATCATGCGCTGCACATTTGGCAAAAACAATATGCGGGAACAGAATCTGCCCAATTATAATCGGGTAGTCAAGAAAGAGCTGAGCTTGGAGTCATAGCATGGGAGATAACTTTGCTGCATGCTTTGGACTTCATAGTTTGTAGAGGGCGCAACGCGAAGTCATAAACAGGGTATTAGGGTTTGAATCCCTAAACACAACCTTGATACCAAGACATTCCTTGCTTGTGGCTATAACTAAAGCATCAGGAAACATCAACCGTTAGAGCACCAATTGTTACAATTGGTGACTGTAACCAACGGCTTTCGGGTTGGCACTGATTGATTAAAAAACAAAGAAAAATATCAATTGAAAAATGCATTCCCCTGCTCTGATGTATGTATGTATTCTCCTCCTGCATTCCGAGAAAACACTCAGCGCAAACAGTACCAGCATGCTCGCCACGGGCGCCGCCTTACGCGCAAGTGCGGAACCATATACCACGAACATTGACGCAACTGCTTCCATGCCCTTATCGAAGATAACTTCTACAATTTGACGAATTCTCAGTGTTTAGTGCGACAGCCAACCTGCTAGTTCCGAAATAGACGAGGATGTACCGGGAACCGCTAAAACACGTCAGGTGTCACAGGTTATATTGCCTCCTAATGTTAGTCCACGCCGCATGTAGCACACGTTAAATGGCGCAGCCACATCGACATGTCATCCGTTCAGGTTAAGTGTCCGAAAGATAGACGAAAACATGCGCTCTAGCGACTGCGCTTTAGCTCGGCCTAAAAAGCAGGCCTTGTCTCAAAAGCTGCTGGGTACCGTCATTCACTTGAGCTGCTACGCTCCGGCAGTGGGACGAAGGTCCAGGACTGCAGGGGCGTGCGGAGGGGTGCACATTGCGACTGCAGCCGAACATGTGGCCATGGCTATGTGAGACTCTCTCCCAACTGAACCCTGTCGATTTAACCCAGGTGAGCTTGAGCCCCAGAGCTGCGCACAAACTAGATAACAGAGCTGGGTAGTGACTCGCTCTTTATCTTAAGGTACACGTTTAAAATACAAGAAATCCACCTTGTGTGCCGTCACATCGTGTAAGTTAACGACCTGGGCCAAACCCTGACAAGAAGGTCAAGCGAAACTGACCACACAGGTAGCTGGCCTAACTCGACTGAGGCAAAGCAAGTCACACCAGCACACGTGACTGCACTTCATGGACTGTATGTTGGGTCTTTAGAAAGCGATACATACTGGAACCCCCGTGACGATATGACTTTTCTGTGGACCGGCCGGCCAAGGCCTGTTTTGCTCCTGTAAAGCGATAAATCTTCCCGTGTATTGCGATGCAATATTATAACACAGGTTATGATGTGTAGCGAGATCAAGGATGCCGGAGATGAACCAAGCCGCTGATAATGTCACACTCATGTCCTCCAGCTCCTACGGACTCAGCACATGGCCCCTAGAAACCCATTGTCTCATGGGGGGCGTGATTAGACAGCGCACCTGCGTGTTTACCTCCGACTGCTCAGTACGCAACCTTGCGTTCTCGGCGTGGGCGGCTTGAAGCTCCTTGTGCAGCTCCGCCGTCTGCAGGTGTGACATAGAAGATTTCGGTACAAACCCCCACCAATATATTGAACCATACGAACCTTTCTACATCAAGCTGAACACACTAGCCAGTGGCGACCCGATAGCGCTAGACGTTTGCCTCGTATCGCCTCAATATAATCCAAAGCATGCACCCACCTTAGCTCTCAGCGCCTCGAGTTCGTCGCATTTGACACCCAGCATATCGACCACAGATGCGACCAGGCACGATGTAGTGACAGCTTCTCCAGTGCTCTGCCATTCGGGGCAGGAAAGTTAACAAAACACCGAACGAAGGGTTAATCAACAGCTTCAAGGACAACGTCATAGACTGGTCGTGGCTTTCGAGCGCTTGCCACGGGGGCTCCTCGTTTGTATTTTGTTAACGAGCCAACCCAACGAAGTCCCAAAGCAGAACACCTTATCACAAGAAGGCTCGTAACCAAAAATCGATCCTGGCGATGGGACGACACTTCCCAGCATGCATCTGATGTAGCGAGAAAATGCACGAGTTGACTCTACCCATGCCACTTAGGCTCTTCAAGTGATGACCCCCGCCTATTGCTAGGTAATGGACGTCTTACGCACCTCCACCAATCGGCTGCACTCATCCGCCACATGAATCAGTTCGTTGGATTTCTCGGCTAGCAAGGCCTGCAGCATGCAGCAAAAGTTGTGACAGGTGCTGAAACGTTCAAAGCCAGTATGTTGATTATTGAAGACCGAGACGTCCCTAGGGTGTATATTGACATCTCACATCTGCACGGTCCCATACTTATCACCATCTGTGTTCGCGTCAGTAGCCGGCCAGGTTAACCCCTCCAAAATGGGTCCACCTAAAAGCACGCAAGGAAAGTATCATGATACGAGCTGCTACGAGCCTTGTTCATCACCTTCAGGGTCACGCCGAGGCTGTTGCGCTCTTCCAACGCTTCTACAAGCTCCGCAGCAAGCCTGCGATATCGCAGATAGGGAACAGCTTTTCTCATTACCCCGTGCAACCATGAAACAGAGCCAAACACATCTCACGGCACTTCACATCATTGTAATTGAAATATGGGATGGACGACACCGTCAGGCGTGTTAAAAGCTGACGCAAGCAGGCAACAGGTCCAGAATACAACGACTGACCTATCGGCAGAACCGTTGCTTGCCAAATCGTTATCAATGCTGTCGGAGAAAAAGTGTTCCCTTCTATTCCCACCTGCTGACGTCATCTAAGCTGCTCCCAAAAGCCTCGAGGCGGGGAACACCGATGCTCCAGAACTTTGCAAAGCGGCTGTTGAGATCTGCCAAAGTACTACAGAAGCGCATCCTGTCCTCCTGCAACGAAGCAATCTCGTCCTGTGCCCGGAAAGCCACAATTGGAGATAGGGAAAATCTCACAGTAAAGAATGGCCCACCAACGAGACAAGGTCTGTGTTCAGTACATAACTTTCCGCGTTTCAACCTGGATGGGACGATATTGGCCACCACAGAGTTGATACCTGACCTGACCAAGCGCGCTCCCGCCACCTATGAAAAGTATTAGACTGGGCAGTACAGGAAGCTTAACCGAGCAAACTTACAGATATGACTTGAACGCAAAGGTCCTGCGATGTTAACGTTCGTGTCGCACTTACAAGCTGAGCTTTTGCTTCCTCCTTGCTAGCCTGCACGGGCATAGTGAATGGGCGGATTCCCGCTGTATACGCTTCTGAGCTGCCCTTGCAGATTAACTTATCCATGCATCAGGTCCAAGATAACAGCGGATTAAGGTTAGTATACGGTTTCCCTTCCATGACGGAATGCCATTTTGATGGCAAATAAGCAGCCCGTAAGTAATGCAACAAGAACAAAACACATACATGACTGTAACCAAGTGGCACCTGCAGCATGTCTACCTCCGCCCGAAGGGCGGAGACGTCCTTCTCTGACTTTCGTAGATCCTCTTCGAGCCGCATCGCATCATGGCTTTTCTCCTCTAGTTCCTTGCTCATATCAGCCACTTTTTCCGCAAGTCGAGCTACATCATTCTTCGCCTCGTTGAACTCCATTCGAAGGTTCTTCCCCTCCATCTCGTGTAGCGCTACGGCGTCCTGTGCCTCCCGCAGTCTTTCTTGGAGGATGCCTGTCTCTGCATCCTTTTGCGCAGCGGCATTCTGGGTTTCCAACAATGTTGCACGGAAGGTATCCACCGCTGCTGCTAGTTGCGCCACAGCATTTTGGGATTCCTGCAATTTCGCGCGGAGTGTGCCTGCCTCTGCTTCCCGTTGCACCACAGCGCCTTTGACCTGGATCAATTCTGATCGAAGGTTGCTCGCCTCTGCTTCTTGCTGCGCTGCAGTCACCTGTGCCTCGAGCAGTTCAGCGCGGAGAGCATCCACCTCTGCCCCACGCTGGGACGCAGCGACCTCAGCCCCCCGTAAGCTTTCACGAAGGATATCCACCTCTGCGTCCTGTTTGGCCTTAGTGCCCTGGGCTTCGAACAATTTCGCCCGGACGGTGTCCGTCTCTGCTTCCCGTTGCTTCACACCACCCCGGGCCTCCAGCAATTTGGCGCGGAGAGTGTCAACCTCTGCTTCAAGCCGGGCAACGGCATCCTGGGCTTCCAGCAATCTGACCCGAATGGTATCTGCCTCTGCCTCTTGATGAGCTACGGCCTCTTGAGCCTGGAGCAACTCTGATCGAAAGACGTTCACCTCTGCCTCACGTTGCGCCGCAGCATCCTGGGCTTCCAGCAATTGTGCACGGAAGGTATCTGCCTCTGCCTTGATGCTAAGCACTTGGATGCGCGCCTGGTGCAGATCAAAATCTCCGTGCTGGACCTGGGATAAATTGGAGAGAAGAAAAATGCTCAGGTAACTGGCACGTTTACAATAATGCAATCCACGCACAATTTGGCTTGGGTATAGGCATTTTGCCAGTTTAACATTTAAGCTAACATCGGTTGTCTATTAAAGCAGGACAAAGCCGCACCTGCGTACTGGGACGGCCAGATGAAGCCTGGCCCTCCTCTTGCTGGGGACCTGACGCACGGGCAAGGTGAAGATAGCAGCACACGAGATATTTGCAACGACCCGTGTTCCGAGAATGGAAACAGAGAAATAATGTGTGCATGAGAAAGCTGGTATTTGTGCCATATAAAAATGCCAACGGCCACAGGTAAACGCAACGCGGAAACACGAATGCACCTTACCCTGAGTGGAAGTGCTCCATGGAGAGGCCAGGGCGCCAAACGGAGTGGGTACAATCCCAGTCGATCCCAGCACGCGAGCATTGCCTGAGGGAGCTGCACTAGGTGTAAGCGCCAGCATGCTGCAAACACGAATCATATCAGTGTTCCGGACCTCACCGTGGTTAGCTGTTTGAGGAGTGACCGGCAGGCCCATCTCTGTCAGCTGTCTCTGCCGCTCGGCGAGAATATTGCGGCGCAACTCCTGCTTCGTGAAGTGCAGAGCCCTCTCCACTTCCGTCTTTTTGTTCCTGTGGAAAATAATGTCCGGAACATTAAAGCCATCTTTGTTACGGCAAGAGCCGCGTCTTCCATGACATCATCAAAGCGACATCTAGGCCTCCACATATTACAGGATGTGAAACCCAAAGCCCAATCAAACCCGATGGGTTCCTGAATAACCACCCTGCCGCGTGGACGAATATTTGCAAATATAAACGGTGACGAGATAATTCAAAGTATATAACAATGAACTAGCAATATCGCATCCTAACCAGCAATTACTTACTCAAGACAGTCAATCCAGTCATTCTTTTGCCGCAAGACATCTTCAAGCGTCTCAATTGTACGCGACTTCTTTTCAATGTCCTTCTTCAAGGCATCCTGCATACGAAAAAGGATATCTTAAGTCGAAAGCAAGATCTGCGGGAACTATACCAAACCGAATAAGAGTAAGGATTTGCAATAATCACATTCAAACCGATATAGCCGAAAATCAAAGCTCACAATAGGAACCAAGGCCTTCTCTTTCTCCCTCTTCGCAGCATCGCGCTCCTTGTGGGCTAACTCTAGCTCTAGCTCCTGATTTTCGATTACTTCCTCGTGGCGTCTGGAGCATTCCCGGTAATGCCAGGCTAGGAAGCCAAGTAGCGATGCCAATAAACTTAAAAGGACTGACCACATGGTTGGCTAAGGTGTCATGCTGAAATCGAGAGGACTGCATCAAGGCATCAAGTAATCAGGAAGACTTTAGCATGTATGAGGCCCTGTTTCGTGGGACGGCGGCCTCCAGGATCCAAAATGACGTAATGTTGTCCGGCAGCGGTGACAGCCAGCATCTGAACAAAGTTTCATAGGACTCAAACCATCATTCATATTACATCGGATGATATTTCACATACGAAGGCCGAAAACTAATCCCCCGGCGCAGGACATGGAATGGAAGAAATGTATTGGAACTTTACGGAAGGAGTTGCCTGTCTTGCCCCCAAGGAATTCGGTGACAAGGTAATCGTGAAACGTCGGCGGCTAATAAAGAGCTTAGCGTCTCTGCTGTTCTTTAATATTTTTGTGTAATATATACTTGAAGATATCTGCTGTCGAGGCACGCCGCTGAGTGGCCCCGTACTCCTCCATACCCGACTACTTGCGCAACGCGAGACCAGTTTGGCGTCCGGTCACGTCCCACGCTGTCCCACATGCGCTGAATCGGTTACTTTTCCGCCTGTTGGGAGACGCAGTATTGGCGCGGCAACAGGACCGTACAAAGCACTTATTCTTTGTTCATCAATGGGCTTAGGGTTTTTGAGATTTCACCGAGATGCCAGGCTCTGCTTGATTAAACGGTGGGCCCTCGGCCCGGTGGTCACGGTCGTGAAGGGAATGGAATAACGGACTTCCGCGCACACACGGACCTTACTCCCTTCTCATCCACCGTATGAGGCCATTACGAATATGTAACCGCGAATTCGCATTTTTAACTCCCTATCACGCCAAAATGGGTTAGGATATGTCAAGGAGTGCAACTTAGTCCGCCTGGTTCTTCGATCATGTCCCGAGTACCCCCTTAATGTAAGTGGTGGTGTTGCAAATCTGGATTTGCCAGCGTGACGGATCGGCCTCCGAACGCATGCATGGAGATTGGCAACCCTAGTTTTGGCCGCAGGAAATGACTTGCGAAAACAAAAAGCTGGGATGGCAAGGCCTCCCTCCTTGAGGCCGCTGTCCAATTAACCTACGCCACGACTGAAGGCCCAGCGTAACATAGGTTACAATTTCACTTTTCTCAACGCAAGAGGGCGCAAATCATATGACATTTGGGACTGGCACTGCGACCATGAAATTCACGAGTCTCTGCGTAAACAACTGGGCAAATCCAATCGCCACATGTGCAGCACTGTGTATTCCCTTCGCGCCAATACGCTATGATGACATGGGTGCTGATCGATGCCGAGCGTAGGGCCCTGCAGGGACCTTCGAAGCCTTCGTAAGCCCTGTGAAAGCGCGCATCCTCATAACAAGTCACATATCCTATGTGACTTGCTGTTTATTAACGGGGTAATCCAACTGTCTTTACTGCTCCTTTGCTTTCGATATTCGAGTGCTGTCCCGAACCCTCGTGGCTGCACTGATGGCGCATCAATGCCTGCTCAGACTGATGCTAAAACAAGGTAATAATATTCGTGAAAACATAGGCGCCTGACAGCGCGAATGGAACTCCAACTGTGCTGTCAACATGCCTGAACCATGTATTTCATATGGGATATTGTTAATCACTATGGGAAAATCGGTGATTTATAACCTTTGTGATCCTTTGCCGCTGAGTAAAACGATAGCCACTCCACAAAGCGATAGCAACTCCGCCACGCAATGCGGCACGTCCGACCCACGGGTCAGCAGGCTTATGGATATGGATATTAAATGCTCATGCATTATGAGGATGAAACCGATAAATCTTTCTCGCCTGAATAGCTATCGTATCATCCAGGTCGGTTCTCGGGTTGCCCGAGCCAGGTCGCTTTTACCCCAGCCACAGGCCGATATGTCAGCCGCCTTGTTGCGCCACACACGGTATGTAACCGCAACCTCACCAGTACTCCTGGTAGTGACCACAACAGTCACAGCGGCCTAGGGCAGAAGGCTGGCAGCGCTCGTAGGCGGCCGGCAGCTGATCAAATGGCGGCGGAGACGGAGTGCTTGGGTCAGCAGCAGCCGGAGGCAATCTTATCGCATGGTGGGTAAGCTTTTCCTAGCACTGGCATGGCAAACCGACGAACCCGAGTGGTTAGGGGGCTCACATCAGAAGGCAAGCTGGTTACGCTTTTGCAGTTACACAGCCCAGGAGCTCATAGGGCACCCGAGGCAAAAGAATGACAGAATTGCGAACCGTGTATGGCGCTGAACTGCCAGCAGCATCGGCGGATTAGCACGAAGATAGCGATGGGGGTGCTGGTGTTGGAGTCTGTTGGGAGTAATGTGGAGTGGTAGAGAATGGTACTCAATCGTGAAGGGCCCACACGAGACTAGACGTGGTTGTACTAAACTGGTAGGACTTCAGCACCCAGCACATTGCCTGAGGCGTGGCCTCCAGTGTACAGTACTCTTTGGAATACTAGGGTCTACGTGAGGACAAGACCAGGGTGCTGCCGTGCCAGATTTTAAGTGCCCCCGTACACGCGGAGTTCGGATACGACAGGCCCGGAATGGAATCTTATACCTGTCAAGTAATCGGGCTTTTGTGCAGAGGCAGTCGGTGGCGCACATAACAGTCGGATTGAACCGCCCCGCGCATGCATAATGCCTCGTCCTATGGTCAGCTGGCATGCACACTAAACTACAAACCTGGCCTCACCGGCTGTAGGCGCACAGGAGGCCCTGGGCTTTCATCTGGTCCGGCATTCCGAGCTGCAGGATCTCGGATCTGACTGCCGGCTTGAAGGTGGTGTGCGTCGGGCACTGAACGGGCGCGCATTTGAGCCTGAGAATGACGGTGGCGTTATCCGTGCAAGCGAGGCGCTTGGAGCTGGCCTTGAGAACGCCAATAACGACCTGGGTGACAGCAGTACAGCGGGTGCAGGAAAAGCATGCCGAAACAGTGATGACGCATGTAGTCCAGCTGCCAGCGACCCGGCAACGCGTATCGCTCCGTGGGGCCACTGATCTGGGAACAAGACGGGGGGCGGCCACGGGCTACATGACAGTCCTAGGAAAGTAGATATGGGGGACGCGCCTGGTGCAGGGATTTGAATACAATTTAGAAATTGCTGACGGACCGAGGTCAACAGCGCACATTTCATCGGGACGGGCAACGGCAGGCTTGTGCAGAAGCGAAGGGCAGAAGGTATGCGTTCATGCATGTCGTCTCACCGTGCCAGATCGCACGGTAACTTTCCATCAGTTTGTTCTAATGTAATGCAAAATGTGCACTGTCAGCGCACATGCTGATAAAAACTCCCTATTGATGTGACGTGATGTTACAAACTCTGAAAGGCCCGTACGAGCCAGGAGGCTCAAAGGACCGCGAGAACGAGCAGTAAAAAGGAAAAGTGTTGGCCGCAACAAAACCCGTTTAATTTTCAGATTGAAGAGATGCGAACCTTACCGTACCGCACATGGGTCCGGAGAGGACCAAATGTCACGACATAGTACTGAAAAACGTACACAGTACGTGCGAATGCGTGGTCATACAGCAGCATTTACCAAGTTATCATCAGACCTAACAGGCAGTCGGTGAACTTGCAGTCAACGGCGTTTTCAACGCTGTAGGCAAAGCTTTAGGTATTGATGAGCAGACTCTCTCCTCATGCAGCACTTAATGTCCCAGCATTCCGCCACATATACTGTACGTCAGTGTGACCGTGCGTGGCAGATCCCGACCCACTGAGCAGCCTAATGTCAGATCACGCTTAGCTGCAGTACAATAAGCGCTGACGGCTGCCATAATAACGGCCGTCAGGTCACACGTATCACATGCGCCAATGAGCGCTGCATGCCCACACGACACATGAAACCATCGGAGTATCAACCCTAAATGCACTCACCCACGCATGAACGCAGCGGCGAAGGCTAGTGGGGAAGGTTGAATGCGGTGAACGGAGGGATTGGAAGGAAACAAACAGTCGAGTATGCCAGACTTGAGAATGATCAGGGATATGCAGGGCAAAGCACTTGCTGTCACTCTTCGTCTGACGGTGATGCTGGGAATTTATTCCTCTGCACGCTAGCCGCGTAGTAACCAAGCAATCTTAACACGCGAATACATGAACAAAACGTGCTAAAAAAGCAATAGGAAAACTGATATTAGAATTCCGTACGGGAAGCCAATGGAAACCGAACAAACAGGATCCCTACGGGTTGCCACCTGGTCCTCAGCACGCGGATGAGTTGCTGATCCATGTCCAGGAGCTCGTCGGGGTTGGGGCCTGGGGGCCACACCGCCAGACCGTGCGTCGGCGTCCTGCAAGGAGGGAGAAAAGGAGGAGCGGAGGTCACCGCCCCGCGCAAGGTGAAGGAGGAGAAAAGGAATGACTTGGACGCCAGAGCTTTTGAGTGTTACATACATGCAGACATATTCGTGTGGCACGACTTTGTGTCCCTGGAGGTTTCAGGATTGATCCTGACATAGAGCAGGATAAATATCCCTCCGCTGGCTGAGGGTGGGTGTGCCCCCACAAAGATGGACGGTGACCGACCCTGATTATAGTGACCTGCGAGCTAACCAGAAATGGAGTTGATGCCGCCGTTGATCCGGCAGATTCCATTGGATGCTGATGGTGGGTGTTGAACCTGGGAAAATCACTGATTTCGGAGAAGTCCGCGTGGGTGAAAGGATCAGGGTGCCCCGAAAAACTGGGGAAGGTAGGGATGGCCAGGTAGTGGCCACGGGTGAAGCAAACCCCCCCTATCCTACACACATACAAGCTATTCTCCGCCCCCCGACGGCCTTCACCTTCGTTCTCTTCCAGACCTATCAGACATATCCGCGCCACAATCACCCACAATCAATGCCAGTTCTGAAGTTCCCTCTGCTGGAGCAGCTGTGCAGCCGCATTTCAGCAGCAATCGATCACGGAGCGGGAAATAGACAGCTACCAGTGCATGAGTGCGTAAGGGGATTCCTGTAACCTGAAGGTCCGTTGATTTTCCCACCTTTACCTGGCTTGCACCACTTTCAACCTGACTGCCATACCGTCCGATACCGTCTTCCCCTACACCCCGTTGATTCCCCCTAACCCTTCTCCAAACCCAAGCCTTACCAGAAACATCGCCGCCACTGCACGGCTCCAGGCGGAACTTCCTCAACTGAAAATAACTGGAATTTAAACAGCTCTAGCAAGACAGGCGTACGTGGGACTTGCAGATAACGGAAATGGGGCCACACCAGCTGCCTCTCCCCCTCTGCCGCCGCCGCAAGTGCCGCCGCCCCCTGTCTTATCCCCACCCACGTTGGCGTGCGGAGCGGCGCCATGACGGCGAGATGGAGTGGCGATGGACGCGCTGGCGGAGGACATGATGTCATTGCTCCCGCCGGCGTACCACCTACGGCTGCCATGTCACAGGCGGGCAACGGTGCTGCCACCGGCGGCACGTCCCGGGGCAGCGCCAGTGGTGCCGGCGGAGTCGCCTGGTGGGACAGCACCGGAAATGTGGCTGCAGATGTGGACGTACTGCGCGTACTGCGCGTAGCGGCATGCGTAGCGGCATGCGACACGCGTCCATCGTCAGAGGTTGCTGCAAGCAGTAATGAACGGGTGGAAATGGGATTACGTCAGCTGGTGGAGAGCTGAGATTGCAAAGATACCAGGACAGGATGGGAGACGGGATGTCATGATGATGAACCAACTGGATGGTGGGGATTGCGAAAGCCGAAAGCTTTACTGTTGTTGTTGTTGTTGTGGTGGTGGTGGTAGTGGTGGTGGTGGTTTTGCTACGTTGGCACGTGTGTGAGGTCAACAGCTAGCATGCCATATTGTGTTACGGGAGGCAACATTTGCGGCACATGATCCAGTAGATTCCACAGGGTACGGCACAGCATCTCTTAGATCTCACAGCGGCGCATCCAGGGGAAGCAATGAACCTGGTGTACACGAATGTGGGACCACTACTTGGACGTAAACATCATTACGTGCAAGGTGGCCAGATAGCTGGTATTGCCGTTAGTGCAGTCCACGATTACTCTCAATACTTTATCCATCCCTAAGGTGAGCACGTGTGGTGATGTGGACACACGCGGCACTCAGCTGACCGTCCTTCAAAAGACATCGCACATGGCACAACGCTCAACCTAACGCAGACTCTGGTGGTGAACCAGGGTAGGGCCCCTGAGCCGCACCATCAAAAGGAAGAAGCCGCTGGCAGCAACCACCACTTTCTTTCAGGGGTTGTGAAGACCGTGTCAGGTTTAGCATCTCACTATGTCCCGAGGCCAGGTTTCGTGCATAAGGTGCATGCTTGCGCTGATCTTCGCTTAGAGTGATCAAAGTCGTGCTATTTTTAGGTGGGGGCCGGCGCCCTCCAGCCACTTAAGCACCTACTGCCCCAGAATCCCACCAGTACCGATGGTGATTGTTGTTTGACAGCTTTCCACGCTGTGATAATAGCAACCTTCTCAAAAGTTGAAGCGAAATAGTACAGACCGGTCCACAAGCCAATCCATGTGTGCGGGGATACAACCCCTCGAGGCAAATTGTCAAGTATAATAGATTTGCACCGTTTCAGCTTTGCGAATTTTGGAGTTGCATTCTGACCAGTTTCGCCACTGATTCTGGGAGCTCATGTAGAACGCGACGACTGCACGCGCTACCCGTGGTAAACTGGATCCGCAAGCCCCTAGATCCAATGGCTGTACTAGTAGTCGAGCGTTGACCGGCATTTTAAGGAAATTAATATTGCAATGTCTGTGGCAGAATTTAAGCTCTGTCTGTTATCTTCCATTATGCAATGCTAATCCATGCTCTGAGTCAAAGATGTCAATAGAAGTCATGGTGGACTACTCGATGCTGCGACTCGGATCGATGCCTCTTCGGAAAAAGCTTTTTATTTAGGTGTTGATATATTATAGGAACTTGTTGAATTACACACCGTTCGTCGTACGTCTCCTTTCAGACAGTGTTTCGTAGTATCCACGCTTCTATTGGCAGGTTAATGGTGACCAAAAAGATTGGAATGGGCGTGACGCATATGCTACTTGATGTTAATATTGTAATCAGGGGCTGCGAGGTAGGCGTGAGCTTCGTCAGGCTTCGCCCATCGAATGCGCTATCCATCCTGCGGCCAGCCCCCATGAAAGGATAGAAGTGCCAAGTTTTGCATTCATTTTTCGGAATAACCCTGCTTGCGAACTAGGTTTGACCCCATAACTATGCCCGTGCAGGGCCTTCCGCGGATGGACCTTGTCGGTCACGCCGACCCGTATGTCATCCTCAGGATCATGTCACCCGACGGGGCGCAAACCTTCAACTACAAGACCTTAGTCATTTACAACACCGGTGAACCCATTTGGGACGAGGAAATCTACCTGCGAAATGTGCCGCTGAATTCTCAGTGTCTATTTCAGGTAGCAATTGCGTGGAACGACGCCAAATGGCGCGTAATACCCCTGTAGTTACGACGGGCAATGTTCACTAACCGGCATCGTCGGAACCCTATCAATATAAAGCCTTTCCATCGACCATCTTGCACAGAAGTTGCACGCACCCTCCAGTAATTACGTTACTTCCTGCGTCCCTAGGCCGTCTGTGGATGATCAAAGTATCCACGATGCCGTCACCATGACCCACATCGTTCATCTGTGACTGGCAAGCATACTTGCAAGCAACGTGTGCGCATTATTCAACAAACGGGCATGCGCATAGGGCCCACTGCATCCAACCAAGCAAGTACACGCGTTGCCCTTGGTCCTTACGGCCCACTGGTGAAAAAACTTGGTGCACCCTAAATTTTGCAAACCAAGATTTCCCGACGCAACGCTTACTTCCTATTTCACCAGGTTATCGATAAGGATCACCTCAGCCACGATGACACCATTGGCTCCTGCCAGCTGGCGCTGGATCCGGCCACCATCACGGCTGCCATGAGCATGCCCAGCATAACCACGGCTGCCGACGGCAATTCAACCAAGGCCACACAGGGGGTCCATGGGCCCGACGGTGAGGGCTATCAGCTGCGGTTACCCATCAAGGCTTCACCGTGCGTTCCCGTGTCAGCCGGCCACCTGCTGCTGGCGGTGAGTGCATGCGCCAATTCAGTCGCTTTCTCCACATTAACGCTCTCCGCCGGTATATGGAATACGTTGCGTGGAGGAACAATTCGCAGCCTTTCTGGTTTGAAAGGTCACCATACAGCCGCTGGGCATTGAGTGAATTAAACCGTCTTAGTCGCGCAGTCCTATCCCTTTGCTGTGTTTGCCCTATTGTCCCACCTTCCGTCAATGCCCCTGCGTTCTTGGTACGGCGTTTTGGTACTTCGGGGGTGGCGTTGCCGTATAATTCATGCCGTGATACGGACGGACGGACCGAATGCGGCGGCTTTATGTGGGAGTTCAGCTGCGCTGTCGGAGTCCCTGCCTGCCACCAGGGCCGCTACTGCATTGTGGACCCGTGCGGTACAGGTTTTCGATTTCCACACTGGCTGGTGAGTGGCCGCTTGCAATGTTAGGGGCCGGGACGGGGAGAGAGCTCGCCACAGATACCATGTCACAGATATAAATGGCCAAGAATAGGTAGCCGGAGAAAAGTGGACGAGCATGCAGCAACGGCTATGGCCGGGGGAGCTCGGCTTGGGAGTATTTCATTCGTGATACCATATGAGATGTTGGGGGGGCCAGCGCGAGAAAGGAGCATCTTTAGTTTTGGCATGGTGGAAGTGCGCCTGTTCTGAGGAAGGTTTCTTGTTGAGTTATTGCAAGGGGAAGGCATCGCCTGTGCGTGTACAAGGTGGGAAAAGAGCGGGTAGGCACTAGGGGGCATGAGCTGTAGGAATGTGCGCAGTAGGGTGTGTGTGTCTGTGCTAAGGCCGCCAATTGTGTCAGCCCTGAATTTTCCGCGCTTGACAGGAAAGGTGGTGCTTCATACACTGCCCACTTCCCACGCCACCTCGCTCCCAACTCCACAATCCCCTTAGAAATTTAGCACTTATGTCAGATTCTGTTTGATTGTTTTGACCCCTTAGCCAGCTGAGCAGCTTTGTCTTTGTCTCTTGTGCTCATGCGGATTTTGGTCCTACCCATAACACTGCTCCGAAGGCGTTATCACACGGCATAGCCAGGACGATGGCTTCCTAGCCTTCGCGGCCTACAAGGTCAACCTGGCAGGTCTCCCGAATTTCTTTCCTGCCGGCGCTTCTGCTCACTGGAACATGTCTTACGATAAGGCGCGCCAGGTGCGAAGGCAGCCCGGTACTGACTGTCCTGTTATCTCTGTACCTTCGGGCTGGGCCGGGTCACGTCTTCATGGGGACATGCACACTCCTGAGCAGGTTCGCCCGTCACCTGGTGACAAACTGCTATTTACAGGTCTTCGGCAGCCGGACACTTGTGAAGGCGGTACAGGCGCAGCACGCGTTGCTTTATCAAGACGGAGGCAAACGGGTGGGCATCTGAGGCGGGGCGGCACTGTGTGTATGGTGTTGTTCTGTCAGACTCATCGTTGGTTTGGTCGGCTAGAGTGGGAGGAAAGCGGTTTGGGTGGCTGCTCTGTACGTGCGTTAAAGACGCTTTGCTGTGTGGGATGGACACCCGTCGAGTTTGTGGGAGATGAAAAGGGGCTGCGCATGGCGTGAGGTTCCCAAACGACGGATTTTCTGGATGTCGTGTGCCATGCACTCATCCTCCAACCCTTAACACACCGCATGAAATGTCATCACCTTTTTGGAATGAGTCAAATCACCAAACGCGCCCAGACGCATCTCCGCCATTCAGACGAGCCGTGGGGTACTGCGTGGTGGTGGAGACTTTGTGTTGCTGCTGAGAGGCGGCGTTCGAGCAAAGCAACGTCGTTACTACACGTACGTGCTGATGGGTGATGGCAGTCTGTGCTTCAGCGAGACCGGCGCAGAATTCTTCTCCGACATGATGTCTAAGCACGCTATGCACGCGGGCTGCGCCGAAGGAGTAAGTGTTAAAGCAAGGAAAACGTTGGGCTTGGCTGTAGTGCATTGAGTGCACGGGCGCACCAATATCACTGGTTCGGGTCGTTACGTCGTAGCACTGCGGATTGTACAGGACATGTGACCCAATTATAATACGGAGCTCTAAGGGACACGTTAATTGATACGGGAGTGGAGTTCCGAAGCCCCTCCATCCGTCTTTTATTGTTTCGGCGTGGTTTGGAATTGAGCGTTTTGCCTGCCTGCTAAAAGCTTGTCTTACTCTTCTTCCCATCCCACCCCATCAGGTTGTCTATGCTGGAGAGTTCTGCTTGTTACCTGGAAAGCTTGCCGCGACGTTCATGTCGATTGCCAACGTTCATGCGGTGGAAGCAGTGGAAGCAGCGGCATCCCTCGCGGAGGTGGAGGTGGAGGCAGCGGACGCGACGGCCGCACTGAAGGGCATTGGCGGTGACCAGGCAGGCGACTGGATGCTGGTGGTGGACAACAATTCGGGCACCTATGCGCCACCCGCAATGCAGCTGCCGGTGCTCGCAGCACTGCTGCAGCACAACTTTGCCGGCCTGCGGGTGGAGGTGCTTGCACAGGACGACGCGCGGCTAACTGCCCTACAAGCTCGCGTGCCCAGTCGCCACGCCGTATGATTCGACCAGCATTGGTCAGGGGCAAGGTGGGGCCCGGAGCATGTTTTGACTACCAAAGCCTTGGCGCTGAGGAGGGAGACCAGAGAGAAGGCAGCAGACTGCGGGAGCGCAGATGATATGCTGAGCATGGCGTCTTATCAAAGTCGCGTTTGCTGGGTTGTGTACGGTTGCTTTGCACGCTTGTCTGTTTCGTAGCCCGTAAGCGTTGGCTGCATGCTGCGCGATGTGATATGAGGTGTCTAAGAACGGCTCCATCATTCATGGATGAAGCCACAGTTCCATACGTGCAGCCCGTGTAGGGCTGATGGAGTTGGACGGTCGAGGAGACCTAACCTGAACGGAGCCGAAATCGTTGAGGCCGGCTTAGCCGGATACCAGTAATGTGTGGATCGGGTTGATTGTGCGTCACTTCAGCACAGTTAATGGACATTCATGTCGAGTCATAGAGTCTATAGGTACAAAATAGGCAACAGCATATCCTTTGTAGACACGTTGAGGTGGCAGCTTGGGAATCGTGAAATATTGATTGTTTGGCCGTGTCGATGTGTGTTATATGTACATATGCCTATCTTACCTATTATTGGCTGTGTCTCAATACGTTTGGAAGTCCGCATATATATGCTAGACCTGGTTATTATGGGCTGCGAGTGACAGGCGGTCAGCGGTAGGCTTTAACGGAGCATGCCCTAACAGCCGGATGCGTATCTGAAGGGGAAGAGATGCCCTTCAGAACGATGTGTCATGGCGGCCGGCCGGCGGAGGCTATGGCTGTTTCTGCTCCACGGTATGGTTTAGAGCCGACAAGTTGAAGAGGTGTAATTATCATGCAAGTAGGACATGGAAGCAGGTCATAAGCGAATATTGGGAAGAGGAACAAAACCCTATATGGCTAATTGACTAGCTAGGGCGTACTGCACCAATGAGTTTGCCGCGACCCTGTACCTGCCACGAAATTTGGCAGCAGAAATTTATGTCGCGCGTTTCGGTTTATTTGCTTCATGCGCCCCGTGTCCGCTCAAACAACGCTGCTGACGAGCAGCTCCCCGAAGTGGCCATTGGCCCATTCCATGAGTTTGAGGGATCGTGGGACTTGTGGGTGGTGTAGGGAGGAGATTGGTTACTCGCTGTTTCTCATCGGACAGCGTGCAGGGTGGTTATGGAGTCAAGGAACCCCGGCGCTTCGGGTGATGTTATAATGGTCCGTGTCACGAGAGATTTATCAGGGCGTAAGGCCAGACGTGCACCTCACCTGTTGAATGTATGGGGAGCAGCAACGGTGGAGGTTATCTCGACAACGATTGGTCTTGTAAACAATCGGCACCGGAGCCCAATGAGCACGGTCCATCGGTCATATCCAACTGTTCTGTTGTACCAACGGTTGCAAGTATGTTGCCTTGCCGTGACTCCATGTGACTTCGTCCGCACAATCAGGAAACATTGTTTGCCCTGCAAATGCACCACTGAATAAACCTCCTTTGTTGTAATCAATACCATAGCCGCCCACGCGTATTGTGCAACTACCGGGGCCAATCCGTCTGAGAATAAACTCAACCAGGCGATCATTAAGTAAGAAAATGTTAAGTAGTTGAGTACTTTCACAGAGTGCGTGGTCATGTTCAGCCATTGCAGAAATCTTCCGGAGTGGCTTCCAATGAGATGACTGGCCAGATACTTTTCAGGGATCCACATCCTCTGGGATTGCCTGCATTTATATACTCGCACCCCATCAATGTATTGGGATCCGGCGCATTTGGCAAGGTGGGTTTCGAGATGAAAGCCTGTTGAATCCTTCACAATACGTTGTCGATGCATAGGCGATGGTGCAATAAAATAAGGGGGGAATTATTATCTACCTAAGCGCGCCTTGTTCCCCTGTTCTTTGTAAGGTCTACCTCTGTTGTCGACGGACTCCCCAACCCGATGGCGGGACCAGGCAAGTCGTAGCACGATCGACTTGCAAGTGCCTCATCAAGTGCCTCGCTAACCCAATTAACCCTCGGCACTCTGCACCGAACAGTGCCCAAGCACACGCTTATCACGCCGTCGACGTGTCCCAGGACAACAGGATGCTGTCTGAGTGGGTTGCGGTAAAAATCTACAAGGTGAGGCGGATCCCTCTTCTTTGCATCACGCTTCAAGCACTGCATGCAGCGTTTTCGGTATGGTACACTGCATTTGAAGACATGAACTGGACCGATCAGGGTTGCAGGATGCCACTCCTTCATTTAGCTTCCTTTCTCACCCAACGGCTTTTTCCGTGCATCAATTCCCCTGCACTTGTAAGCCTCCGCTCACCGCCTTACCGTAGACCCGGCATGTGTGCGAGATTTGCCGCTTGCTGTGCAACCCGTTTTCCGGTATCTCTATAACTCGTTTACTAAGGTACTCGATAATCGGCAATTCCGCACCCCACACTGTTATCATGTTATGGTCGATGGAAATCCCACGGCCATTCCGTACTCGATTACATTCTGTACTCATGTGCAGCCCATCGTGCATTGCGACCCGCGGGACCTCGAGTACCTTAAGCGTGAGGCCGTAAACCAGCGCCGACTGAATCATGCGCACGTCATAGGCTTTAAGGAGGTGCGCAACAGCCAGGGCGTGGGTACTGCATGCGGCCTCACCGGAAGGTTCAGCATGTGTGTGTGTGGTGATAATCCTTATTCCTCGCTTGCCATTGTTACTCACTTTCCCTGTCCTCCACTTCCATCTTCGGCATTCGTCTGCTCTTCCTAGCCAGCCGACTTAAGCTATCTGGTTACCCGTCTTTAGAGAACCATGCTTTAATTATATCTGTAAGAGGTTCAGGTAGTTCGGAATAATCTCCTGGCGAGCAACTCCTCGCCAGTCGCCACGTGATAGCAACGCATTCTACCGGGCGTCCGGTCCCTCTTCTGGGGTCGCTGTTTTTAGAACACGGCGCTTACACTTTGGATCCGTTGCCTCCTTCAACTCAATTCCAGAATCCGAAATCGCATTGGCGGTGTGCACTTCAACGTTGTCACATCGCCTTATCCCGGCATAGCGCGTTGCTGAACCCGCCTTCCCTCGGCAGGTTGGTCTCACCACTGATATGCGCCTGTACCTGACGCTGGAGTACGCTGACAGTGGCAGCCTAAAACAATGGCTATCAGACCATGGCGGCAGGTTGCCAGAGTCCTCCGCGCGCTGGTTCGCGCAGCAGCTGGTCTACGGCTTGGCGTACTGCCACGCACACGGTGTTTACAACAGGTATATGCGTCCGAGCGGCTGCCGGTTGATAGAGCCTTATTTATACAACTGCAGGCTGGTGGGTTCTTATTTGGGCACATGCATTCCGCATCGTAAGGGCAGTAGCAATGTAGTGGTGCAATAGCAGTGGCTGTTTCCCCTGTTATGTTATGGCGTACTCTTGTAATTAAACCAATGATCTGTCCAGGCTGATTGAAGTCAGCAGCTCTGAGCCTGTACCTGCTGGCACGCGCAGGGATATCAAGCCAGCCAACCTGCTCCTGCACAGCAATCGGGACAGTCCCCAACCTCTGAAGGATCCCCTACTCAAGGTCTGGTTTCGTGCTCTCGCCGTATGTATGTGCCATGATTGGGCGCTCAATCCTGTCGCCCCTCTCAAATAACATTAGCTGGAGCATAGTTAACTTTTCGGTATTGTTATCTATTCGGATCGGTCTGGCCTGCACCGGGACAGGCCGGTGGACATGCTGTTATTTCCTTTAGGCCCCTGGGCGCTTGCGTGGGTATTATCTGTGTACCCCAAGGCCCCTTGGCCCCGCTCCAATTTGTTTACACGAGCGATGCCCATCGCAACACGAATACATCTGTGGCCAAACAGGTGGCGGACTTCGGGTTGTGTAAAAGCAGCACGGACTCTGCACCGAAGTCGAAAGTGGGCTCGCCCACCTACATGGCTCCAGGTGTGTTTGTCAACATGCTGTATGTCGTTATACGCCTAATGCATGTGTCTGCGCGCATCTGTATCTTGCGAACGGGATATGTGTGATAGCTGTTTCAGGCGTGATTCTGGTTACGATGTTTTTTAATGTTGCTGGTGTACGGGGTTCGGGGGTTCATGTCCTGTTCCCAAAAGAAATTGAGATGTATCATTTAAGGGGCGATGGGATCCAGTGCATGCCAGTACCAATGGGTATGGGTGTAGGTTGCCTGTTGTGGCTCCGATGGCATAGGGTTTTTCCTGTCATGCTTCATGTTTTCGTGCGCATGACCGATTGGGCTAATTTGGCTGGCCGTTGCCTTGCCCCTCCTTCCGTTCCCATCCTGGGCCGTTCTTTCTTGCCATCACGCCATCCGGTGGCGATGGCTGGACGTCGTTGTCGGTGCATTGTGCCGGCATCTCTACATAACCCCCTATGTGCACTCGACAGAGCTCTTCTTTAACACGCTATACGATGGTCGGAAGGCCGATGGTGGGTCACCCGCCTGCTATTTCAGAGGGCAGCAAATTTAGTGATAGCTTAAGGGCAGGTTATCTGGATCAGGTTTCAGCTGGATACATGGCTCCCTTCCGCTCACCCGTTAATTATTCCTTATCTTTGCTATGCCACCTATGGTCCTTTCATAAGGGCCTGGAACGCCTTTTATGGCAGTTCCGATGTACGATCAACCATTTGAGCGTAATGTCTGAATGCATTCTAGGCTGCATCTGCTGAGACTCCTCCATGCACCACAGCCTGTTGCAGGGCATTCCATGAACGTCGAAAACAAGTAAACGGCCCACCACACCGAAATCCACGCGGCCCCAAACTCATGCATCTATCTCTAATGTGTTCACGGCAAGGACTGTGCAACTTTGTCTGTACCTTCATGCGCAGTGTTCTCTTGCGGCGTAGTGCTATATCAGATGTTTTTTGGTGCTCTGCCCTTCAACCGAACTTTGGACGGTCGGCCTCTGGACTTCAATCGCAACTTCGGAGAAATCATGGATAATATGATGCAGGAGAACTGGCAACAGCTCCTCCCTGCGTCGGCTACCACGGCACCGCCGGGATGCTCGCCACCACCGCCCCCGAGCGGCTTGCTGCTTGACTTGCTCCACGGTATGCTGCGGTACGACCCCAACAAACGTCTGACACTACTGGAGGTGATGCACCATCACTGGTATCGGGAGGACCTGCCGGATGAGACCTACCAGCTGGTGCTGTCAGGGGTTACGGGCGAGGACCAGCGACCGCAACCGGTGAGTGGGACTTCTGGAAGTGGGGAGGAGACGAATGGAGCACATGGAGCGGGATGGTTGGGCCATTCATGTGCCCACTCGGCGCCCAAACCCCACATCAACACGCAGGCCACCTCCCAGAGCGTCGACCTGATCGAGGCGGAGTTTGCGCGCATCATCCACAACTGCGAATCGTGTCATCAGACTGCGATGCTGGGGCCGTCATGAGCGGAGGTGAAACAACCAGTTGCGCTGACACCGACAACACGCTGACCTCGACTCACTGATACCGGAAACGAATATACTGGACGCGTAACCAGACTATCAGACTACCTACCGCCATCTCGCCATCCCGCTCTGCAGCAGCCTAGTTCTTCGGGTTCGTAGGAAGGATTGCGCAACTTGCAGCTATGTTTACACATTGTGGTGGACGACGTTACTTACATGATTGCGGACAATTCGGAGCCCACGGGCGCAGCCCGCAGCCGGGCTGGGTCCTAGTTGCCCCTCTGGACGTGACGCTTGACCCCTCTTCATTACTCCGCGGTGAAGATGGGGGGAGAACCAAGAGAAGCTTGTGCCTGAAGTATCTCGACAAGCTCCTCTTGGGTGCACCCAAACAGGAGAGCGCAGAAGCTCTTAAGACGTTGCGACCCGCTAGTTCGATCATTGATGCCATTCCCTGGGGAATACGAGCGTGTGTGCTCGTCGATCAGCGCGCCAGTGCGTGCCTGTGGTTTGGGTGTAAAGGTACCGTAATGATCCGTATGGCGGTGTCGGCAGCCAGGTCGGGCTGCTGGCATATGCATGATGCGTCGCGCCATTGGGGACGTCATCGGTTATACGGCTGACAGGCATGGCCCATGATACCTTGGAAGGAAGGAACATAGGGTGTGTATGGTTTAGCCCGCTCAGCATTTCCTCACTGGGGTGACAGCCGCTGCCCGAGTAATTGCCCGAGTAGGAATGTACGATTGAAACGCTTATAGAAGATGCCCTGCATATACAGCTTCTGAATCCACGAATCTCCATTGAGAGCGAAAAAGGACGCGCCTTAGACATCGAGCTGGTTTCGTGGAGGTGTTCACCGGTTTATGTGAAATGCTGTACTGGGGTAATGGGTCGGACTGCGAGCCGCTGTGTGTCTGCATGCCAGTTGGGCGCACGCGAGACATTGCGATCGTCAGTAGTAGGTAGTACACGTGAAGGGTGCAATCCGGAACGGTGGGTTCGGTTCATTATTTGCAAGGCCGATGTTCCTTTCCCTTCGTGCTGCCCGTGCAGACGGGATTTAGTTATGATTGATGACACTTGGTTCATGCAAATCCGCAAGGCCATCCGACAGTTACGCTGAATTTCTTCCTCGTTCTCCTAACGTGCGCGCATCGCAAGGCATCTGCTGTAGTACTGACGTGGCGATGGTTGTTAAACCAAATGCGGTTTGTTTAGGCGGACAAGAGGATCACATCTACGTAGAACTCACAAGCTACGCCATGTTGATGGTGCCATAATTACAACCGATGTTGGGGGCTGTCGGTTGGCCAATCGATTGACAGATATTGCTTTTTTGTGTCATTTTTACTCATTGCATTTGAGGGGGCGAAGGGAGGCCCAAATACGAATGCGTTTTTGGTTAAGGCCTGCCTCAACCGAATGACGGAAGGCAGCTGCTTTCCGACAACGCTGTATTTGAAGGTATGTCGCGGTTGTCTGAAGGTCGGCCGTATCGTGTCCCCTGGGTGGCAATGAGATGCATGATATGCGGTATCCAGTTTCCGGATGATGGGTTTCCGAAACTCAGCTGGGGGGTTGCTTGCCCAGGGCGTTTGATTGTTTGGACCACCATGGACCGCCGTGGACGTAAGGGTGATTGATTATTACAAACGGTAAGATGACGCAGTGAATCGGTTTATGCTGCAGACCACGCCGCAAGTTGGACTGTTCTCAAGACCAGGTTGCAGATTCGGAGACCAATCCATCCAACCTCCCCCCTCATGCAGTTTGCAGCTACATAGCATAGCACAAGCTACAACAGGAGCTACCCCAGCATCCGACGGCCGCAATTGAGATCAACAACACATCCGAGACCAAGCACCTCCTGTTAACTAAGCTGCATAGGTTTTGGAAATGCCGGATGGATACGGATGATGCCTACAACGTTGTTCTCTCGTGCCGGAAACTTGTGGGTCTTTGCGTGTTCTTGCTTAAGGCTTGAGGGAGGGTGTGGAACACGAGGGGAGACAGACAGACAAAGCTGCGTGGGCCCCCTCCTGCGCTGTGGTTTAGCCCGGTCAGGGCCCCTGCTGGTACTCGTCCATGCGAGGCAAGTCGCCCACACCGCTGTGTAACACCTTTCATCCGCAAACACATATACATGTATCACAAGTTACATATTAGAACGCTGTGAAAGTACGACCGAGCAGCTATGGCACTGTATGTTGCGCCCGGATGATAACGTGCTGGGCTGCGGGCAATCCAGGGCACCGTAATCAACAACACGCGGCAGGGTTGGCGACGCCATTGGCAAGCATGGAAGCTGTCTGGCTTCAAAGAGGATCAAAAAGAGAAGGAAGGGGAGCATTGAGATGAGGTTGGGGGATTGCGCAAGGGAAGGGGGCAATGAGAGTTATTAAAGAAGCAATGAGACAGACCGACGGGAAGGGGGAATGGCTTGGGGCATGGCCCATCTGACCACTAACACAACGGGCCCCAACGGGCCTCCCTATCTCGCCGTGGTCGTTACGGACAAAGATATTAATTACCACCTAGGTCTGTAAAAAAACAGCAATCACACGATATCAACAACGATCATTCGCCGGGTTGAGGTTGCCACAGCTTCGAGATAGTGCTACCTTCGAATTTAAACCCACAAAAACGACATCCAAGATCAAACTGTCGTTATGGAGTCAACGCAGAATCCACACAGGAAGGCACTGTCAGAGAAACATTCCTTCACCCCCGGTTGGGTGAAACAATTGGGGATCAGTAAGAGCAAGGAGCGGACGAATCGTTTCCCGGGTGCGACGAAAGCCCCAACACATGATTGCCGCCCGATTCTGCAGACCGTTGTTGCGGTAAATGACAATAGATGTACGAGTTACTCGGAATGGGGGACAGTACGTCGTTGTCTCCCCTGGCCCAGGACAAGTCGCACTCATGAGACATACAGAGAGCTGAATAGGATAATTATATGTGTGGCCGGGCAGAGGTTTGCTTTATGCTGGCATCTCACTGTCAGTTTCTTGGGGAATTATATTCTTGGAAACAAAACTTTGCCAGGATTGCCTTTTTGGTGAAAGGATTCAGCGCGCAATAACCCAGCTGTCCTGTTAGAGAGCTCCTGGCGCTATTTCCCTTGCCTGCTTTTACGGCTGTATACGAGGGGGCAAGCAAAGGTAGATTGAGCGTTTTGGAGTTCAGAGAATTTAATTTCTTAATGAACGTAGGTTTAAATTATTTTGATCTTACACATGCGTGAGTCACGAAGCTAGGCCAGGAGTACGGTACAACAATTCGTTCCACTCCCTACCCCGCCCGACCCTACCTGACCCGGAGAGCCGTTACGTTGCCGAATTGTTGCATATATCCCAGCTTAAACTTCCTTTTTGAAATTAAGACATTACTGAGATAATGATTGCTGAGGATTCTGCACCAAGGACGGCATGACCTGTGCATCACAAACACGCTAGACATCGGCGAACGGTTTGCAAGGACAGACTGCTACAGGTAACCATAATTTACGGCATGAATCAATCGTGTGAACTTCTAAGGGGAACTTTCGGAGCCTGCCAAGTCGATGCAAAGAAGTACAATTGTACTTCACAATCATTTAACTATGTGAAGTTTTCTGGTGCTTTGCTAGTACAATCATGTAATACAAGCTACGCATCTTCCTGCTCGCATGTTGCGCTAGCATATCATGCTCGCCTTGCTCGACCAATAGCATTATGAATGAGTGCGGCGCAAATAATTGCAATATATTAGCAAGGGGCGCAACTCCTGAGTTCCATCTTTAAGGAGGTCCATCTCTTTATATTTTAGAAATAGGGGGTACGCAAGGACCTGAACAGTCCAATTTGGCGGCGCCTAAAATAAGCCTTCGACTTGTGCTAAATGCTTTGAATGGTATTTCATATACATGGCGGCTCTGGCAAGTGCCTAGCGCCGAGTACTCCGGATTGGTTGGATGCCGTCTCACGGTGTCGCCGTTCACCTGGTGCAAACAACATTTCGCACATAATTGGACGTCTTTTTGAATATACAGACTTTTCATTCGGCGGAACCATCAATTTCTTGGCCACACGATTTTCCATAAGGCGATTCCACGTTGTAATCACCTTTGGCCCTTGAATACAACGTCTGAATAGCCGCGGCTTCAGCCGCCGCGGCAGAAAAGCTCACTGCAAGCTGGCCTTGCCTTATGTCCGCAGCGCTGTCGTCAGCACATGGTGGTACAGCGCGGGCGCCAATATTCGCAAGCGAGCAGCTTAAGCAGCATAGCGCGAGTGTGACAACATCTAAGGACGACCAAAAGCGTGCGGAGGCCGCGAAGTCCTCCAGATGGTTTTGTGCCCATCCGCCCGTTTACAGGCACCACCGTGCCCGGCACAGCCATGCAGCGAAGACGCTACACCAAACCTTAACCCCTCACTCGCCATTGAGCCGTTGGCAGTTCCTCCGATGGCACAATCCGCTCCATCCCGCGATTCGCTGTCTCCATCTCCTGCTTCTGCTTCCTCTGCTTTTTGGACAGCTGCCTCTCAGCCGGGGCGCAACCATCTGCCCGGCACCGGCCATTAACTGTACGGCAGCCGATGTTGTACAGTACGCCATGAACGTGTCCTCCAGCCCGGTGCCCAAGGACCCCCTAGCGGTCAATATATCCGCATTGCTGGGGCCACCGGACTATGGGGACTCGCGCTGCCTCGCCGGCGGGCCCACGACTTCAGCGGAACGACAGTCTGTGTTCAGCCTCAGCAGCGGCAACTCCTCGGACCACTCTACAATGCAAATCGCCCTCACATTCAATGTTTCCGTGTACATGCGGCAGGTACGTCGCGTGCTGAGGGCCTGCTTGTATGCTATACGGGGTGTAACGGTGGCTGCTCGGATGTAGTCCTGATGCGCGATGCCTCAGCTGCACAGCTGTAGCTACAGCGGAATGAAATACAAAGGCGGGTAGTCCGCAGGGATTTGAGGTGTTATGGCACGTCACACGGCTGGGGCATGTCTTCCGTAAGCAACGGAGGGCAACGGAGGGCCAGTGCTGCACCCACCCGAATGCGCTGTGTCACGTCACAAGGCTGGCAAGACGGTGGTTGGATGATGGCGGCTGGCCTCGTCCACCACTCAGGCAGGCAGAGTGGAAACATGTTTAGACGTAAGCCAGGTCGCGGCCGCCGCTAAGAGGCCGTAAATAGAAGCAGAGAGCAAAACAATAGAAGCCGATGTATACTATCCGCCTTGCTGCTGACGGCGAAAGAATGCAGCGTAAAAGTGGATTCGAGAAGCTGCGAGAGGAAAACACATGAGCTGACTGCTAGCGCGGCCATGCGCATGTTCCTCCAGCAACCCTTGTTTATTACAAAGCGACTTGATCAAACCACAACCCAACCCGGGCTAGCCTGACGAGCGCACGTCTGAACCAGCCGAACGAAGCTCGGTCCTGCGACGGGGAGTTGTGAGAGGAGGAGGGTCTTCATTTGTGCAACTTAGCTGGAAGAAGCACGGAGGCTTCCTTCTGTGTGGATCTGTGTGTGTCTAAACAGGAAAAAGCGAAGGGAGGGTGGAGATGTGGATGTATGCGTTTGCGTCTTCTGCTGCGCAAGACTGTGCATGGCCTGCTGGTCGCCAGGGGTTGGTCTGCCTCTTGTGCTCAGCTGCGTTCAGCTCGCAGGTGAAGCAGCTCCCCATACCCCCGTCCTTGTCAGCTCGGACCCGCCGCGCTCGTCCTTCAGCCCACGACGCCAGAATTGCCTCCCTGGTCGCTCCATCTTGCGTGTCTCCGACGGCATCTTGGTCAAGTGTCCAATCACACCAGAGAGCGGTGCCGCTTGTCGTCTGTCCAGACGTGCGTCCGTACGTGCTGATAGTTAAGGCTTGTTGGTTACTGCTCGAAAGCTTTAAGTCAGTACCTGTGGTTGGATGGCCGTGCGCTCTGCAGGTGGGAATCTACGTCGTCAGTGCCGTACAACCCAATAGTATCGACAGCATATTAGCTATCCTGGACGACAGCAAGAGCACCAGTGTGAAGGCGAGTGCGTGCGTGTGCGTGTGTATATGTATCGATTGCTATTGCCTGAAGGCTCGTGTGGAGCCCCTAGGGAGGGAAGGGGTTGTGCCGAGGGTTGTCCGTGGCCTGCCTGGGGACATGCAAGCATAAGCGCCTCTTGTCCCATACCCGACCACACGGCGACTGTTAAGTTCTTGGAGTGCTGAGGTCAAGGTTATCTAGTTGCTTTAAATGGCCGGGGTGTCTGTAGCTGAGGCAGCGAGAGCCAGACCATGCGGACGACTTTAACGCGCCGGCGGCATGCTGTACGACATACATACGTACTGCCCCTCTTCCTCTCTCATGAACCTTGACCTCGATAAATGTCCTCTCTCCCTTCCCGCCGGGCAATGCAGGTGGCGTGCGCAACGGACAGGACATCCTCCTGCCTCGGCAAGACGGCTTCGGAGCAGCCGTTTTGGGTCGCGTGCACAGCCACACCAACTATCGGGCCCACGAAGACGATTCGGTTAAAAGTTGACGACACGGTGGCGATTGACGCAGTCTACATGGTGGGCTATCCAACCAGCGGGAGCCTGCCGCCGCAGCCACCGTCCCCGTCACCATTGCTGCTGTCGTCACCGTCGCCGCCGCCACCGTCACTGCTGTTACCGCCGTCGCCACCGCCATTGCCACCGTTATCACCACCGCCACCACCACTGCTGTTACCGCCGTCGCCGCCGCCACCGCCACTGTTGTCGCCACCGTCGCCGCCGCCACCGCCACTCTTCTCGCCGCCATCGCCGCCGCCACCGCCACTGTTGTCGCCACCGTCGCCGCCGCCACCGCCACTCTTGTCGCCGCCATCGCCACCGCCACCGCCACTCTTGTCGCCGCCATCGCCGCCGCCACCGCCACTGTTGTCGCCACCGTCGCCACCGCCACCGCCACTGTTGTCACCGCCATCGCCACCGCCACCGCCACCGCCACTGTTGTCACCACCGTCGCCACCGCCACTGTTGTCACCACCGTCGCCGCCGCCACCGCCACTGCTGTCGCCACCGTCGCCACCGCCACCGCCACTGTTGTCGCCGCCATCGCCGCCGCCACCGCCACTGTTGTCGCCACCGTCGCCACTGCCACCGCCACTGTTGTCACCGCCATCGCCACCGCCACCGCCACTGTTGTCACCGCCATCGCCGCCGCCACCGCCACTGTTATCGCCACCGTCGACACCGCCACCGCCACCGCCACTGTTGTCGCCGCCATCGCCGCCGCCACCGCCACTGTTGTCGCCACCGTCGCCGCCGTCGCCACCGTCGCCGCCACCAACGCCACTGTTGTCACCGCCATCACCGCCGCCACCGCCACTGTTGTCGCCACCGTCGCCGCCGTCGCCACCGTCGCCGCCGCCAACGCCACTGCTGTCACCGCCATCACCGCCGCCAACGCCACTGTTGTCGCCACTGTTGTCGCCGCCGTCGCCACCGTCGCCATCGCCACTGCGAACATCGTCGTCGCCACCGCCGTTGTCGCCACCGTCCTTGCCGTCGCAGTCGCCACAGCCACCGTCAGCATCCTCGGCGCCGGTCCCGGCGCTGGTGTCCCCGGCCTCCGGCACTCCGCCTTTCCCAACCCCTTGGTTGCCGACCTCCCTGAAGCAGCCACCACCATTCCTATCACAATCGCCTTCACCACAGCAACCGCCGCTGTTGCCATCAGTTTCAACTCCGTCATCACCGCTGCCGCCACCATCACCGTCAACGCAACCATTGTTGCCGCCATCACCGCTGCCGCCACCATCGCCGTCAACGCAACCGTTGTTGCCGCCATCACCGTTGCCGCCACCATCGCCGTCAACGCAATCGTCAGCACCACCGTTGTTGCCGCCATCACCGTTGCCGCCACCATCGCCGTCAACGCAACCGTTGTTGCCGCCATCACCGCTGCCGCCACCATCGCCGTCAATGCAACCGTCATCACCGTCATTGTTGCCGTCATCACCGTTGCCGCCACCATCGCCGTCAACGCAACCGTCAGCACCGCCATTGTTGCCGCCATCACCGTTGCCGCCACCATCGCCGTCAACGCAACCGTTGTTGCCGCCATCACCGCTGCCGCCACCATCGCCGTCAATGCAACCGTCATCACCGTCATTGTTGCCGTCATCACCGTT
Source organism: Volvox reticuliferus (assembly GCA_019650235.1). Classification (NCBI taxonomy): domain Eukaryota; kingdom Viridiplantae; phylum Chlorophyta; class Chlorophyceae; order Chlamydomonadales; family Volvocaceae; genus Volvox; species Volvox reticuliferus. Next base: position 1,116,790 of record BNCP01000022.1, read on the forward strand.
GCCGCCACCATCGCCGTCAACGCAACCGTCAGCACCGCCATTGTTGCCGCCATCACCGTTGCCGCCACCATCGCCGTCAACGCAACCGTTGTTGCCGCCATCACCGCTGCCGCCACCATCGCCGTCAACGCAACCGTCAGCACCGTCATTGTTGCCGCCATCACCGTTGCCGCCACCATCGCCGTCAACGCAACCGTCAGCACCGCCATTGTTGCCGCCATCACCGTTGCCGCCACCATCGCCGTCAACGCAACCGTTGTTGCCGCCATCACCGCTGCCGCCACCATCGCCGTCAATGCAACCGTCATCACCGTCATTGTTGCCGTCATCACCGTTGCCGCCACCATCGCCGTCAACGCAACCGTCAGCACCGTCATTGTTGCCGCCATCACCGCTGCCGCCACCATCGCCGTCAATGCAACCGTCAGCACCACCGTTGTTGCCGCCATCACCGTTGCCGCCACCATCGCCGTCAATGCAACCGTCAGCACCGCCATTGTTGCCGCCATCACTGTTGCCGCCACCATCGCCGTCAACGCAACCGTTGTTGCCGTCATCACCGTTGCCGCCACCATCGCCGTCAACGCAACCGTCAGCACCGCCATTGTTGCCGCCATCACCGTTGCCACCACCATCGCCGTCAACGCAACCGTTGTTGCCGCCATCACCGCTGCCGCCACCATCGCCGTCAACGCAACCGTTGTTGCCGCCATCACCGTTGCCGCCACCATCGCCGTCAACGCAACCGTCAGGACCGCCATTGTTGCCGCCATCACCGTTGCCCCCACAATCGCCGTCAATGCAACCGTTGTTGCCGTCATCACCGCCAGTCCTGCCAGGCCCCGCCTCCTCGTCACTTTCGCCACCCACCTCACTTCCGCCGACGGCCCCGATTCAGCCGCTGCCGGCGCTCCCTCGGCCGCCGCAGCCACAGCCGCAGGAACGCCAACAATCACCGGGTTTGCCGCGTTTTGACCCGCCGGTGCAAATGCCAGCATTAGCACCGCCATCCAAACCGCTCCAGCTTTCATCACCATTACCGTCACCGTCACCCGCAATCCCGTCGTCTGCACCTTCACCAGCACCGCCCTGGCAATTGCCACCGTCGCGGACACACGATCCGCCGTCACCCGAGGCACCGTTACAGCCCGTGACAGCCGTGCCGCCGTATCCGAGACCGCCAGCTCCGAAGCCGCCTGTGCCAAAGCAAAGGAGCCCGCGTCCGCCAGAGGATTCCGAGGCGTCACGTCCGCTATTACCACCGGTGTTGATGCCGTCAGTGCCTCAGCCACCAATCCACCAATCGCCTGCGCCACCATCATCCCCCTCCCTTCAGCCGCTGCCTCCTCAGCTTCCACCCACCCCTTCACCTTTGCCCTCACCCCTACCCTTGCACCCGTTCTCATCACCACAGCTGTTTCCATGGCCGTCATCTCCTGACCTACCTTCCTTACCACTATCACCATTCCCATCTCCTTCATCCCATTCTCCGCCAAGTCTTCTCCCACCAGCAGGGATGCCAGCCCCGTTTGTGCCCATTTCAGCTACTCCCGGTGCCCCGCCACCATCGTCCCCGTTGTTGTCCCCACCGCCGCCTCGTCTTCCAACCCCTCTTCGCCCGGCGTCATCATCCTCAATGCCACCGCCGTTGCCGCCACTGGCTCTATCACCCCAAATGCTGCCGCTGATACCGACGGGTACACTTCCGCCGTTGCCATCTCCACCGTCGTCACCGTCGTTATCTCTACAGCCGTCGCTGCCGCTAACTCCGCCGATGTCGCCGTCATCACCTCCACCGCCGCCACCACCTCCACCGCCACAGCCGCCATCATCGCCACCACCGCCGCCACCGTCGCCACCTCCGCTACTGTCGCCGTCGCCACCTCCACCTCCACCACCACCTTCGTCACCATCGCCACCTCCACCGCCGCCACCTACATCGCCGCCACCTACACCGCCGTCATCATCGCCACATACATCGCAGTCGCCGTCTCTACCTCCGCTGACGTCGCCTAAGCCGCCACCGCTTCCCCCGGTCCCCTCGCCGTGGCCGCCCCCGTCGCCACCACCGTCGCCCATTCCGACAAACCTGACCGTACCCCCAGCCCTGCTCGACACGTCAGGCATACCCTTCGCTGTCATGACGCTCACCCGCGACACCGTACTGCAGGGCGTAGAACTGTCGGACCCGGCACTGTTGGCCGCGCTGTTTCCTGGCGCAAAAGAAGTACAACCTGTCTCGTATAACATCAAAGTCCCATTGGCTGTGGTGCCAATCAACAGTGCCGGGGCCAATTCTTTGGTGGTGAGTGCCTAGGGTTATGCACTTGAGTCTTTAGCAGCAGCGGCGACGTGGGTCTTTGGATCTGCTGGCGGGCCACCCCCATACAGCAAGTTTTAAATAAAGGCAACCTGAGATATGCTGACTTTGAGCTCAGCCAAGTTGCGTTGGGTTGAGTTGCTGGCTTTGGCATTTTCGTACAAGGCTGATGTAACATCGCAATTTGTAGTTTTATAACCCGGTCGGGTTCGGATATGGGGAGGGGGGCCGACGGGGCCTTCTACCTAAGTCCCGGGACAAGTGAATCTCCTTCGGTCGGGGTCTGGCTGTAGCAGCTATAGCTTCACCGGGGTGGGTACCGGAAAGGACACTGACGTCAGGCCTCATTCCTCCGCCCTCTTCTCGTCCGCGTACCTCAGGCAGATACCTCCGCTTCATTCGTCTAACCCAACACTGGGCGCCGCCTCCCTCCCTCCCTCCCCCCTTCCCTTGGCACGCATTTACAGGCCTGCAGCTCGGATTTTCAGACCTTGGTGCAGAAGCAATTCCTCACGTGGATGCCTTTTAGCGGCATCAACCTGACCTCAGCGGCGTGCACCACCGCCGGTCCGGTTCAAGGCGCGGGCCGTCGCCGGCTTCAGCACGGGGAGCTCCTTCGTGAAGTGGCTGTGGCAACCCCAATGATGTTGGAGGCGACGTCGCCGAGCAGCCGTCAACGCGAGCTGCAGCAGTCCGAGGCGGCGCCGCCAGACATCACCTTCGGCGGCAGCTCCGAAAACCAAGCGGACAAACACTCAGTGGGCGCCTGCGCCGCCGACAGCGCGGCCTTCATCGCTTTCACCGTATCCCTGCCGAGCAACAGCGTGGCCCCATCCCCATCCGGCAGCGGCAGCGGTGGCAGCTCCATTTCCGCGGAGGTCTATGAGAGCATGCGCTCCTGGCAGAGTGCACAAGAGGCGTCCTCAGCCTCAGCCGGGGGGAGCAGCGGCACCGCGCCACAGCTCCTCGTGTGCGGCCCTTCGGCGGACGAGGTCTCGGTTTCTACCAAAGTGGGTTGAAGGGTTTCATCCGGGGATTTAGAGTTTTGATTGGTTTCGGGGCGAATCAAACTGTGTTATGCTGATGGTCTTGGCACGCTGGGAAGCCAATACGTACCTGGCGTGGGTCCGCGGCTGATCTGTTGTTGAGCCATCCCGCCGCATCCCGTTCCGTACCATCGCATTACGCCCCGTACCGCCGCATCCCGTACCATACCGCCGTTTATCCGTACCGTACTACCGTCGCATCCCGTTACATGTGAACAAGGTACGGGCATTGTACGAGGTGGCGCTGAGCGCTGAGGGCGCGGCGGCTTTGGCGGCGGAGTGCGCTTCCGGTAACGCCTCCGGCACCGACAGCGGCTCCACTTGCACCATCACGCCAGGTCCAGGTGCAGCTCCCGCTCAGAGCTTTAAGGTGAGGATGACATTAGGTCCTTCCTTTCCGCCACCCTTCCCTGGAGCCCAGTTGTGAAGAGCGGCTCTTTCCTAGCTGACATTACCTCCCTGCCTAGGATAAGGGTAAGACAGGCTAGTAACAGAGTACGACAAGGTTGGGGTAGGGTATGAACATCGCCCTTCCGCCTGTCTCCCTCCGCTGTCTTTCCCATCGCACCGGCCAGGGCCGTTGCTCCGCGGGGGCTCCTCACCTCCCCTGATCCTTCCTGCCCGCCCGCAGAGGCCCCCGCCGTACCTGTCCCAGAGCGTTACAGATCCCGCAAATCCAGATGCCAAGCCTCCGGCAGCTCGCAAATCGACCCCGCCCCTCGGAATACTTGCGGCCGTCGGGGCAGCCGCGCTGGCCGCTGTTGCCTTTGCCGTATTCGTGGCGGTTAGGCACCGCCGGCGTCAACGCCGGAATCAGAGAGGAAGCGGTGACTTGACGGATGCCAGCAAGATGGGCGCGGCGGAGGCGGAGACGGACACGGCGGAGGCTGATGCCGGCGCACAGGTGACACGAGCGCGAGCGTATCACGGGCGTTGTGCGTCGTGTGGCGGGATGTGAGATCCATATGTCGACATTTGAGACCTGTGGAGGGGGCTGTGCGCACTGCTGGTACGCCAGCAACCATCACGGGCCGTATGATACCGGCATACACGATGCAGCACCTCCATGGAGGGACTTTTGCTTTCTTTTATCTGAGATCCCGCGTTCTGGATTCTGGATCTATCGTACAGAGTATATTCAGTCTCAGTAAAACCAAACCGCCACCTGAGCCCGCCCTTAAAATTCAACTGAGAGCTTAACCCACTACGATGCATGATGAACCCTTGCCCGATCAGCAGGATGAGACTGGCAACCAGCTGGCATGCGTCGGCCGGGATGAGCTGTACGGCGCCAATGCGAGGGGGCCTCCCGCGCTTTACGAGGCGTCTGCCGGGATGCCCCGCTTTGCCGGCTGGTCACGACTTTCAACATCGGTGGGTTGCTCTGGCCGCGGCCCGCACCGCACCGTTGCTACGTCAGGCGGCAACTCAACGAACCACTCCGCACCCCGGTCAGACCTCGGACCGTGTGCGGCTGTGGCTTACAGGAGGACACCCAGAGAGAGCAGCGGTGGCGGCTGTGGCTGTGGCGAAGACGGTGTATTTCATGTAAGTCTAAGCGACTTGGCTATGAGCAGCAGCGATGGCGACGGCAGCAGCGATGACGGCAGCACCTACATCACACCACGTCTGCTGCATCGTGACTACAACATCAGCAAACAGCACCCGGCAGAACTTAAGGGCACACCAACCGCTCAGGCGGCGGCGAGAGACACGCCTCGGAAGGATCCCTACAGTCGTCCCTTGAGCCTTGGCCAGCCCGCACGCGGCCGCGCTCTCCGATTGTACGAGCAGGCATGTGTATCGGCCGGCACGGCGACGCAGTCAAGCAGAACGCGGCACGCCCCGCCGCGTAACCTACGTTCAGTGGTTTCAGTACGGGCTGCCGTACGGGCGAGCATGCGGGATGCGGAAGAAGCGCCGTGGGGCAGAGGACGGGGTGGCGGCGCCGGAGCTTATGGGGGGAAGCAGTGGCCTCCGGACCCGGCTTTGTCCAGCTCGCGGCCAGCTGACGCAGAACCGGGTACCCAAGCGGCATTGCCGCCATCAGGCGTCCACATTGACGACTGCCTCGAAGTGGTTCCGCTGCTTCCAGAAAGCGAACCTCCGCCGCCGAGGCCGCTGCCGCCACTGCGGCTGCTAACGGCGCGTCTTGGCAGCGCTGTTGATGAAGGAGACTCACCGCCATTCGCACAATCCGTACAATGTCCTGCTCAAGACTCGGGGAATCTGGAAAGCCAGCGCGGCATGAATGGTGTGGTTGTATCCCCCAGGCAACGAGCAGTCCTGGGGCCACGGGCGGATACGGATGTTGGTGTAGACGTGGATGCGGACTTGACATCCCCCGACGCCGGTGAAGGGAGTGCCCTGACGTCACAACTGCTGCCGCCACCGCCACAGCGGCCGAAGCAGCTGGCCTGGCATCACCCCGACGACGAGCCGGTGTTCTGGCAGAGGATTCCGAATGACGCGATAACATCCGGATCGACTGCAAGGGAAGATGCTGGTTCATGGCCAACTTCACCCGCCGCCACTCGCGGTGGTGCCGCCGGCACGAGCCCTGGCTTGGCAGCGGCAGACGCAGCTGTTGCCGCGGCCATCGGGTCGCTTGTAGCCACCCTAGGGACGCAGCGGAGCTGGTCCGGCAGCGAGTCCTCACCGTCGCTGGCGGCAACGATGCGGTCATTCACCAGCCGGACGGCTGACGGCGAATGCAGCAAGACCCCATCGTCGCGCCAAACTTCGCCGCGCACATCGCAGGGTCTTAAGCGACTGCCGTCGCCGCGAGTGCACCCATCGCCCATCACCACGCCTGATCGTGGCACCAGCCCACCGGAAGGCTGGAACCCGCGGACAACGGTGGCTGTAGTGGCGTCGCCGCCATTGCCGTCGCCACCGCCACCACTGTCGCTGGTAAGCCGCGGCCCCGCTGAGAACACTTCCTCCGTCTTCGTTTCTAATGCGGACACAGTCGCGGCCGAGGCCGTGGTTGGTACGATATCTGCAGCGCCTATGGCGGCGACGCCGCAGCCGCCGCCCCCGCCACCACTGCAGTCGCGGTTACCTCAAGGCACCCTTGGGCCGGGGTCACAAAGCGGCACCTGGCGTCAGCTTATGGCGGTTGCGGAGACGCTGGCGACGATGGCTGGCACTGCTACCAATCGCATCGCCGGGCTTACGGCCGGCTGGCAATGGTCACGCCCCAGCAGCGGCGGCAGCACTGGCGGCGGCGGCGGCGGGGGCGGCAGCGGTAACAGCAGCGGCAACAGGTTCACGGCGCCGCCTGAAGCTGCATCCGCCGGAGGTTCCGCACGAGCCTCCTCCCGGCAGGAAAGCTTGAATCGGCAGACATCCAATACGTCAGAGACTGTGGCAGTACCATGGATATCAGCGATGTCGGCATCGGTTACCACTCTCGGTCAAAACTCTGAAAAGAAGAGCTCAACACTTGCGCTGGAGCTGCGGCCCCCAACACTGAACGATGCTCTGTCGGGCCCGATGCCGGGTAGCTTCCTGCCGCTGCCGCCGGGAGCTGAACTCAATGCTGCTGCTTCCGCTGCTTCCGCGGTGGTGCAACCGTCGCCAACACCGATACAGCAGCTGACCTTTGCGCCGGCGTCAGTGACGACATTGCTAAACTTGAGTCCGCAGCATGATCAACAGCGGCGGGGGGGGCTGGTGCAGCAACCGCGGGCTGCAGCGGAAATGGATATGGAGTATCTAGCATTTGAGAGCGGTGTCTTTCAAGACTTAATCTCCTACAGCCAGCCACCACCGCCGCCACAGCAGCAGCAGCAACAACACCAACACCAACACCCAAGAAAGCAGAATCTTTTGCAGACGCGGCCTCGGCATTTGTCTCATCCTACATTGGGAGACGAGCTTTTGCGGGAACCGCAGCAAGAGCTCCCGGCGCTGCTCACCCGATGCTCCTCCGCGGGCGTGGCTACCACCGGTAGGGCACGTCTGGATGATGATGGTTTCGGGCTGACGGACTCCCGCTTCTCCTCCGATGAATTGCGACGCGGCGCCTCAGATGCCGCCACGGGCCTGGAACACCCGCGGGCATTGTTTGGCCGTCCGGAGTTATCCACTCCCGACTGCCATCAGTGCGGCAGTGCACCGGCACAGACCCAGTTGGCGACGACGGCGGCTGCTGAACGGGAAGTTCATGATGCCGTCAGGCCGAGCAGCCGGTTGGCCTGGCACTCGCCGCGTGGCAATCATGTTAGAGCTGCTGATGGGGGCGACGAGGATTGGGACGACGGATGCGATGAAGATGTGGATAACGAGGTACCGGGTTTAGGAAATTCTGCTATTATTCCTTGCGCTATGTTGCAGCCGCCACCGCCACTGAACCAGGATGCCGCTGCTGCCGGCACGTCCATGGCTTGGGCATACGGTACACCAGCCAGCAGCGGCGACGGCGGCGGCGCCACCAGCGCTACATCTCACAACCCTCACAGTGGAGGTGGCGGTGGTGATAGTAGCAGCAGCGGCGGCGGCTTTGGCGGCGCCGTCCAGACGGCAGACGCCCTGACTCAACGGAGCGACGGCAGTCGGCCCCAGCGTCGCAATGCTCGCAGCGGCAGGGGCAGCGGCAGCAGTGCCCCCAGCCGTCTGCCCTTCCCGCTGCCAAGCCAACCAGCTTGTCAGTTCCCTGTACGCGGCGAGGTGCTCATTATTGAGGATGTTGCCATAGGCACTTTCCCCAACTTGCCGGGTCTTACGCTTATGTTCCGCGTACGGTGGCGCCAGCATAACAGCCGCCATGGCGACTTGCCGTACAGCGCCTGGATGCCGTATGGTCAATTACCGCCGGGTGACGGCCATGAGGCACTGCGGCGCTTCATGCAGACTGCCAGATGGCGGCGCTTCAAGTCAAGCAATCAGTATGTGCAGTTCGCCCGCAATAACCGGGGGGAGGTGCCACGTCTAGTGACGATTTCCGAGGGCGAAGATGAGGACGGTGTGACCCCTGGGCTCGGGAATCCCTTTCAAGGGCCGTGAAGGGCCGGACGGGTTGGTCCGGCGATGCACCCTGCAATCTTGGAGAGGAAGGAAAGGACCTTCACGGCGGCGAAGGTGCGGATTAGTTTTTAACGGCATTTTGACACCAAGCCACCAGCAGCCCGCCCGCTTGATGCTGGGAAACTGGCGGCGCAGAGCTGACCGCAGCTGACATAGCATGAACTGCTTTTTTAAACTTCCGGAGCTACAGCATAACACGAAAACTCGTTCTGCGGACTTCCACCTTATAACCGTCCTGGTGATTCAGTTTATTGGTTCGTTGGTTGGTTGCGACATAATGGGTCGATCTGGCATTGGGGCATGTGTTGTTTTGGCGGAGGATCAGTGGCTTGGGTCCGTTGCATTCATTTCTGCATGTATATGTGCGTATAAGTGCACATATCATATTCATAAGCCCATGTCGGAGAAGCATGCATGAGTCGTAATGGTTTACGACGGTAGTTAGCTGACACCGGTATCAGTCGGCAGGTTACAAACGCACAAACGATTTTTGAGCCTGATTGGATGCCCTGTCCAGGCTGTAGACCCCCATCCGGTGCTCCTGATGAATGGCGTGGTATCACGCTGCCGGGGGCTTCGATGGGCTCACGCAAACCCGTGCATATTCAAACACGTTAGGGGCCTACCGCCGGGGCCTCCAATACACACACACACACACACACGCGCGCGCGCAGGCTTCGAACCCCATTATCACGCATCCCTTCTCCCCGGAGCCCACCACGATGCTTCCGCCACGCAATGCCGCGCGGATTGATGGAAGCAAATCGATTGCCTGCGTGCCCAGCTGTCGCTCGCCAGTGGTATCATCGATACTGGTGGCGCCGCCGGCGGCCGCGGCAGCCATTGTTCAAATGAGAGTCGGGGTTCGCCGGCATCCGCCGAGCGGGGACTGAAACCAGCTCCGCTATTGAGCTGGGGCGGACATGCCCAGCAGCCAAATACTGCACCATGGTTGTCGTACGAACATGACCCTTGCAGACGCATGTTGACGGAACTGGTGGCATCTCACTGTCAGAGGGGAAGGTTTGGCCGCACCGAGGCGGTTGGCTCAACCTTCCGGCATTGGATATGATGAACATGGTATTGGGATGGGGGGGTGAATGCAGGAGCGGGCTGCATGCAAGGGGATCTGGGGCTAACCCTTACGGGTCCTATTATGGCCGTCAGGTCAGGCAGGTGGCGCGTTCATCACTGCTGTGCATCTGAAATTATGTTAGCGTTGTGTCGTGGATGCAGGCCGGGAGTGTCTTTGAGCCTTGAGCCGGGCTTGGAATATATATATTTTTGGCGTTCGTTTGAGTTTTATTGTATGAGCCCTTGCTTGTTCAGAATGTTCCTGAGTAATGGTCGGACGGTCGGACGGATTGAGAAACGGACGGACTTCAGCATACGGGATTACATGCTGGGATTCTTTTGGGCGCCATGTCGCCCACTGCGCATGCGGGCCGCGGCGCCTTTGCGGTAACGGATGCGGTCTAGGGGAGGGGAGGGGACTTGAGGGATTTTTTAGGGTTTATCCTAAGCCCTAAACCTCAAGTGAACAGAAAACGTCTGCGATGTCCATTCATGTTCACATTTGTTACGCCATCAGGCATGCAGGAGTCACCGTCATCCACTTGGCGTTTACTTACGAGCTGTTGAATTCCGCGGTGCCGGTTGCCTACATTTCGGCGGCCATATGAAGAGCGGGGCGGTTGCGCCCCGCCCTCGGCAATGAGTTATCTCGCAGGTGTATCAACGCAAATATTGGCGCATGTGCACTCGCACACACACACGGAGGATAACCTCATTGAACTTGGGCTAAGGGGGGCTGCTCATAGCACGTGGTGTGTGAGTGAGGGACGTATGGCGGCGGGCGTGAGAGGCGGGCTGCAGTTGGTATGGGCCTGCATGGATGGCAGCTTGTTTGACACTTTCATTTTGTGTAGCGCGTCTGTAGAGTGTCGGTACAGGGGTGTGGATAGTCGGCTCTCTGGTGCTACGAGGAGGGAAGGACGGAAGGCTGTGGGGTTCCTCATCACCGGGCACAAACAGCCACACATAGGAGGCGCCTCCGCAGCCCTCCCAGCATCACACTCGCAAACCATGCCGTTGGGGCGGACATGCCGCGACGGCGCTGCTCAGAAGGGGGACTCAACGCCTTCGTTCCAAAAGGTGCTTTTCCGATCCCAGCACATCTATATCACCGCTTCAGGCGCTACAGGTGGGTGATTTATCTCCAGCGGCGGCCAGCGGTGAGGCGCATACCACCCAAACCGCAATGGTTTCTTTCCATTTAGGCGCCAACCTCCTCGCTTCGAGCTCCTGGATCCAGATGCAGATTAAGCAGCGACAACGTAGACGTAGCTAAGTAACAAACCTGCATTGGTTGGTTTACATGCTTGCGAGCTTAGGTTGTATCTATGTGCACAGCTGTAATGTCAGCCTGCCTTCCTAGCAGTTGCACGGGGTAGTCCATATATATCATCCAACACGGGCTGATAGTATAAGTATTGTGTTGGTTGGTTGGTTGGTTGGTTGGTTGGTTGGTTGGTTGTTATGATTGCTCAAGTAGGTTTGGTTGGCCGCATCGACAAATGTAGGTGTATGTTTCATTTGCTGAAGAGTAGAAAGTGGTCAAGGGGGAGGAAATGGGGGGCCTTGGACGATGGTGCGCGATCGCATGTGTTTTACCAACGTGTGGCAAACGTGACAATTAAGTTGATTCCACTACTATGATGCCAGGTGCGTGGGGACAGCCTTAGTGTGGCGGGGTGGGGGTGGGGGACAGCCTTAGGCCTCTCTATCCTCGCTCATGATGTTTGCTTCGACATACAGCGTGAGGGGACACAGTGTGGAACGTCCTCTGCCCTATAGCCGACCCCTGAACTAAGCTCTGTCCACATTCGTGGAGGCGCTGGAGGGTCGGTGGGTCTGTAAGAAGGCATCAACTGCTGGCAGGGAGAGAAGGCCTCCCAACCGTCTGGGGGCCCATTGGATGAGGTTTGGGTTGACCATTCTTAAGATGTGAGGTAGACAGGCTTAAGTCTCTGGAGCATTCGGGAGCATCCGCCGCAATCTTCAGCTCTGACTTAGCATGTAGTGGCAAGTATTCCCCCTTTGTTGAGATGGGGGGGATAAAAGCCAAAGGCGCACATAGCAGGCCCCGGGCGACACTTTGTCATTAGGCTCAGTTACAGCAAATTACTGTCCTCCGTCATGCCAACCTTGCATGTGTAGCGTTGCAGTGCCTCTCTTCATGCAAGCACATGACAGAACGACCAGGAACGGGCGGCTTATATGTGGCCATGACGGCCAGCATTTGGACAATGTCACTTATATATCCATGTACGAAAAAGAAAAGAAAATAGTGTTCTTATGCTACTGGCGGCGGGAACACATACAACTTGGTATAACATCGCTCTCAAGTCAATTGCTAAGCGAGGATCACTCATGATCAAGCAAGAGGCAGGAGGAAATTACCTATACCTTCAGATTTCGGTGATCAAAAGGAATCGTTGGAAGCAACCCTCCAGCTCAACAAAACACCAACATCGCCAGCAGCATGCATCCATCCACTTGAGGATCAGCTCACACATGTGCTTTACGCGTGTTAAACCCACACATACGCCGTGCCTATTGATGGCTCACCAAACACACTGGAGGAAGTCCGAGCACGATGCATTTATCCTCTTCCCCTTCTCTTTCGCTTATGACATATGCACACTTGGGCAAGCTCCATGCCACCTGGCGTAGCCATAAATACTTGTTGGAATGCACCAAAACATCAAGCCCGTTATAAACCCTCCAATTCCCACACTCAGTCCCAGCTCTTCAAAACCCAACCACGAAATCTATCGCCGCCCCTTCACCCGAAACCAGTTGACTTGGTTGCACAATCATTTGGATTCATTACGTTCGTTTCACCTTTTCCGTCGCGAATGCAACAAGCAATACAAGCACACACAGAGTGGGGGAAGAGAGCGGGAGGTGCAACAGCCGGCAGCAATTTTGCAATAACCCCCCTCACCCCTACTTCATGCACAATATTGCATGTACCATCTCTACCGTCACCGGCGGCGTCTGGGCAGAAGCTGGCCACATATTCAGCACGCGCAACAACCCGTGGGTGGCTTCTCGAAGTGCCGGGACTTGCGGCTGAAGAACAGCGCTCTCACGCCCAAGCAGCACACCCAGTATCTGCGAAGGCCGACCCGTACGTATCGGAGTTGATAGCTGTTGCGGGTCGATAACACAAATTTTCTGGGCCCCCACATCATCACAACGGGAGCACGGAGTAATTCAGTGAATACCTGGTGTAAGGTGGGCTCCCGCAGACCGCGAAGTGCAGAAGATGTTCGGATGTGGAGATTAACCAAAGCCCCAGCATCCGCAGCCCCAGCCACGACCCCAGCCAGTTTCCTGGCCCCAACTAGCCAAGGTTCTCTCCCTCTCACTGACTGGCTGATAGACTGGCCGATAGACTGAGGTAATCCCCCGTTTCCCCCCCAAGAGCCTTAGCAGCCAGCACCCCGCAAATAGCTCACCTAAAGCAGCCCTCCAAGCAGCCCAGTACGGGTCCACAGTAGGGCCGCTCCTCATGGATGTCCAGAGAGATGTCCTCGAAGCCGGTGGTCCTGTAGGTCAGCACGGGGCAGAGAGGCCAGGCGAGGCAGTGGGGAAGCTGCAGCAGCGCCAGGCCCAACACAGTCGGCCGTTTCATACTCGGCAGGGAGTGTCTGGCTTTGCAGTTTGCGCGTAGATCGAGGAGCTAGAATTGCAAATCTTTATTCATAAATGCAGATAAGCCATGTTGTGCATAAACGTTCAATACATTACGATTTAGGTTTGAAGCCTTCTTTATGATGTACTGCTACGGCGTTTGGCCCAGGACATCCGTGCTCATCCGTGCATATCCTCGGGGCTTCTTCTGGGCCCGCCCTTGGCCGCATGACATCCGCTGCCGCTTCCCTTACCGCGCACAGAAGTCCAGGGATTTATAGTGCTCGCAAAAGTCCTTCCATTCCATCCAGAATGTACCGTCGTCAGCTGGCTTGAAATCCAGCGCGCGCTTCACCTGCGTCACGGCGTTGGTCACGCAGTGCACCAGACCCAGCAGCGACTCACAAAAGCACATGACTGGCTTAATCCAAAGCTCCGTACCGAACCAGAACGGCGTCGGGCAATACGGGATTTGCCACGACAGGCAGGCAATGAGGGACAAGGGATTATCTAATCTCTGCGGCACGAACGACAAGGGCAGAGGATGGAAACGAATGTGACCGAAAGACTGTGGAGATGCATTCCCTCAACGAACTGAGCCGTCCACCTATCCGTATCCAACAATCGAGGATACATGCTCCCATCAAGTAGCCGCGTTCTGCACCACCACCACCACCACCACCACCACCACCACCACCACCACCGCCAACTCTACCAGTGCGCTCGACTTGATACCTTTGGATTTTCCTCCCACAGGGAGCTGAGGTCACTCCAATTTCCTTTCCACTCGAAGGTCCCCCAGGGGTTCCTGAGGGCGACCGTGACCGGTATACATTAGCAGCACCGGTACAGGGAATGAGAACAGCAGGGTGATGCAACGGTGTGACATGGCCGGTCGGGTAACAAGATTGCCGGACGACAATCGCAGGAGAGAGAGAGAGAGAGAGCGAAAGGGGGAGGGAAGGAAGAGAGAGCGGAAGCGAGAGAGGGGGCCCGGAGCACGGAGCCACCAAGACAAGTTCTATAACAATTAACGTATCTACAGTTAATGTACGAGTTGTTACCGTGTTTTCAGCCACCGTACTTGCAGTTCTTACAGCAATACGGCTGTTGTGACTAGCGCGTCCGTTCCCTTTCTTATTAACTTATGTTTTGAGCTCACCTCAGCTGGACCAGCTGAAACCGATCCACACGTTTGACATTGCAGATGGCGTAGGCGTGGCCCTGAGAATGGGTGGCGGCGGGGGGACCAGCACCAGGCGGGTCCAACCAGTGGAATGAGATCGGCGGCACAATGTAACAATCAAACGAAGGAAGCCTCCTACTTTGCTGGCGAGGAAGGAGCAGTCCATGCTAACCTTACTTAATTCGCTTTGCGCATTCCCAGAACGCCGTACCTGTACGATACCATTGACATCCTGCGTGTCCGTCCCGCTGCCCGAGCTGGCGGAGATGAAGCTGCGCTTGCGGTTGTAGAACAGCATACTCTGCTCGGGTTGAGGGGGAACTGAGACGAGTTGAACGGCGGCGGCAGGATTGAGCGCACCAAACTTTTGTCCGTCTGTTACTTATATGCCTAAGTTACTAACAGCAAGGCTCAGCGCAAAGAAGCGCCCTTCAATGGTGTGTGATGAATTGACGAAGTTTGAAGTGCGTGTCAGCGTATGGGGATCTTTGGTGGCGCGCAGCGACGCGCACATTGAACATCTCCTCGCTGTCCAGCTCGTCATCTGAGGGCTTCAGCCTGATGTCGTAGCCGCCAGCTTCCGCTTTAGGCACGTGCACAATGTCGAACCGCTTCCACTTGCCAGTCTGCGGGGCAGTCGGGGCGTGACAGGTCAGCAATGAAATAGCGCTCCTCGTGGGTTCTTCCGGGCAAAGGGGACCCGTATCACTAGCATAAAGGTCAAAAAGCTAAAGGTGCTCTGATTAGGGTTAAGCTCGGTCTCATCATCGCTTCCTCCGAACCCATAATTTAACCATCACCCTGCACGTTTTTAACCTGCTGCGGCCGCTGCACCCTACCTTGCTGTCCATATTGAACTTGAATACGAAGTCGCCAGTCAAACACTCTAGTGCCCACATTGTGATGCCGCCGTCGAGGCGGGCGTAGCTGCCCTGACACACAGACGTCATATTTTTACACGAGCGCGAATGGGGTCCATTTACACAACATAGGGTGAATGGATGAGGGCGTCCCACTAGCACGGTCGGGAGCAGCGGGGCTCCACCCGGCTGGTGGTTAGTGGGCCTCGATCTGGTTAAGAAGATTTATGACCAACCAACCCTGTAACATCGACTGCACACAGAGCCGAAGAGCTCAATGGACCCTACCACAGACGCTGTCTCCCAACCGCAAGGCCATCAATAATGCACCGAAGCAACACACCAAACGGCTATAACGTCCCGGCTGTACCTACGATGTCTACGCTATTTGATTCGTCACTCCAAGCCTCCTTTACGTGGCACATAACTGCATATTACATCCCCCGGCTACCTATTAGGTGTCACGGCTCGTTTCTTTATGCTGATGCCCTTTCTTCCCGTCTGGCTTTACCCTCCTGCCGAACTGGACGAACACCCACACCCTTTCCTACTGTATTCCTAAGTCCCAAGCTGGCTCAGTGCTCAGTGCTCAAACCACTCGTTTCCCATCCCCTGCGCCCCTGCTGTGCGCCCCTTACATACACGACGATACATACGCGATACGCCCCCAGTCCGCTGCAAGTACAGCGATCGCACTCCCTCCCGTCAAAACACGCACGCTCGGATACTCCATTCCAGGTTCTTAATCCTCACTGCACAACCCTTAGAGGCGTCCTTGCTTGAAGTTACCTTGAACTTAGCCATAGCTTTCTCCAGCAGCAAAACCCATGCTTCGTCGCCGTTCGGCTTGGCAAATATAGGTAGCCCGTTGCTCCCGCACGGTATCCTGCAGCCGGGGCGGCCGCAACGCGCCGGAAGCGCACCGGCACGCCCCGGTACAGCCGTGCTGGAGTTAAATAACCGGGTGGTGTGCTAACAGTGACCGAACCGCACTCCGAGGCATATGCCCCACAAAAAGGCACCGCAAGGGACAACGCATACGCTAAAACACACAGAGAAACATACACATACGTGCGGGATTGGAACAAAGTAACGCAGTTGGTTTCAGCCGTGAGGCTCATCCACCGGCGTAGCAAGGAGGAAAACCTACCATACATAAGCACATACGTTACACACACACGCACCCACCAATCATCCACAGCGATGGTCACCCACGCCTCCTTCGGTGCATCGTATAATCGTACTTTGTACTTTCCGTACGCGTTGTACTCCTTGGTCACGAAAATCTGTTAGCGAGATGACGCGCGTGGAGAACAAGGCGAAACCCCTGGAAATTCCCCAGCGTGAGGTTACTGCGGGCCCTGACCGATTATAAAGCCCGATAACAACTACGCAACTCGCCAGGCGCCATTTATCCTGTGGCGACCGCCGCCGCCGCGGGTGCCGTAGTGTCAAAACACAGGCAAGCGCCCATGCCGCCCGCATCTGCTGGACCCTCCTGTCCTGATCTTCATGTATTAAATAAGCGCCCAGCTAGTGGCCGCTTCCAATCCTAGTGGAAGACATTAGCCATTTTTCAATAGCCCGCCCGTGGTTCCTTCACATCAAAGGCCAGTAACCAAATACCAACCCGTGCCTCACTTCCTCGCCCTGTGACCCAGTCCCTCGCACCGGTCCACTTCAATCAGTACTCCGATCGGTAACCTGAAACCCGAACCCCGTGGATCGCGATGCCTCTCACCTGCTGCACGGCCCCATCCTGGTTTGCGAGGCATGCGAGCGCGGACATGAGCCAGCAATCCCCCAACTGGCCCTGGCAGATATCTGAAGGTTCAATCCGACCTGAGGGACCCGAGGGTTCAATCCGACCGCCAGGAAACAGGCGCAGGGAGCGGTTAAAGTTGGGTTTTCACAGGCCATTTGCGGATTCGGACCAACATCAGCTGTGTGCTAAGCATGCCAAAGATGGCACGTGTATTGGCTGGATCGGTGCCTAGTTGCTCAGCTCATGATACAAAAGGCCCTAGTCCCGAGTGCTTAAGCTCTCCCGCCTACCCTGGCCATACGGCACCCACCCTTCTTTCCCAACTCCACCCTATGGCACACTTTGCCTGTCCGATATGATGGGCCCCTCTGCGGATGGGCACCTTTCCCAGAAAAAAAGGAAGAACCCCGTGTGGTCCGATGCCGTCCTGCCCCTTCCGCACCTGCGAACAGCTTCGCCCCAGTTCTGCTGCTAGCGGCCACAATATCCGCAATCCGTCGCCTGTGTGACCACATACGATTATCCGGACGGGTTTAGCCGACCAGCATACGGAACAGAACGTTGATCTTATCAAAGCAACCGTGATCACGCCATAACGTGGACGTTTTAACAACCTGTTACCCTGCATCACCTGCACGGCCCAGCTTAAATGGACCTCCCGGGGTCTTCTTCAGGGACGGGGAGGGTCTGCCCCCTTCCTGCGGATAACCTGCCAGCTCGAGGCATTGCATAAGTTGCGCCGCCTATCATTGCACCTACCATTGCACCTCGCTGTCAATCTGAGCTGGTGTCTTGTCCTTCCACTCGCCAATGGAGATATGATTGTGAGGAAAGGACTTATCCTGGGCAGTCCGGAGGGAGCCGGAGCATGTGAGGTAGGGGGGAAGGTGGTTGTGAACGCTTTTACCCACCAGTTAAATGACTATGAAATTGTGGACTTCACGCAATTGAAATGCATCAACGAATGGGGTTGTGCAACGCAACGGTAAGTTAGGGCTGAGCAAATTCGGCGCAAGCACAATGCCATCAATATTGGACAGTGCATACCTTGAATGTGCAGTGGCAGCAGACGCACATACCGCATAGGATGCCCCGACCCAGGCGCGATATATATACCAGGATGCATCCCAGGAAATAAATTCTGCGTGATACGATAGTGGGAACACGGACGTGTCATCGAGGGACTGATTGGCACCACGTTAAGTCACTGCATACGTCTACCATATGGACTGGGGAATACACATATCAAATTTGAGACTGACCGGAACTGTTCTTTCCGTAACATATGAGCTTTTGTAAGATCCAATATGGGCTTCGGAAATGGGGCCAGCTCCCAACCGCAAGTTCTTGGGAATTGTGTATAGATAAGCTAGGCGTGGCGTGTTTTGTCCCAGCGCACAAGGGAACCGCACCACATTGCCCTGCACACGCGCGCCACCTTATTGCTTGTATAAGAAGAATAAGTGGCCAAAATATTGCCTTGCCAAGGCACTTCCACCGAGAGCGTGTACAGCAATTGCCATCTTCGGCAGACGCCAATGTTGCTTTGCTTAGGCTCATGGAGGTAAGAGAAAGAATACCAGCCTATTGATGCAATCCATACCGATTTTGCGGGCAAATGACTGCCAAACAATAAGTCTTACAACATGCCCAGGGGGCCGTATTGTTCAACAGTTGACTAGGTCGCGCAGCAAAAAATTGTGGGATTTCTAAGAGAGACTGGAAGTTGATACACTCAATTTCATATTTCATGCCTTTATGTCTTGGTTAATAGCGGTTTGGACGCCGTACGAGCACAGGTACTACACTATCGTTTTTTGGGTATGTACTTGACTCTACAGCGAGCTGCGAAGAAATCAAGAATTGTAAATTGCAACCTTTATGGAAAGGTTAATGGTTAAAACGTTATCTAGGTTCTAAGCCCGGTGACCTGCAAGCTCAGCCGGAAACCTTTTCTTAAAAGAATCAAATATCATAAGTGCTATATAAAACCCTTGAACTGCTTATTTTGAAAAGTGCAGTTAGACACTGTGCTCAAACTTCTTGGGCGCCTAGCCAGTCGCGGACCTTCTGACCATGGAGCTCCATGCCCTGGTATGGGAATTATTTATGAAGATAAGCTGGAGCTAACAGCCAGGCGCTCGGCCGTCGCCGCGCCAAGGGATGGCAGGTGAATGGCCCTTCGCCCTCGCTTGCAGAGCCCTTCGCCCTTGCAATTTCCTGCGCATAGAGCTGGTATTTGAGAAGTTGGTTTAGCATCTGTCTTCCTGGCTTATTTATGGCTTCTGGGAGCGTATTGTTGAAGGGTCCCTTAAAGTCCCGCATACGCTTTTGCAGACGACGACCCAGGACCTCGTCGTCCCGGGCCGGCGACAAAACGTAGCTGGAATACTATCTTGCGCAAGGTGTCCTCTGCAGCTAACGGTGAGGTTCATTAGCTCACGTGTAATTGGGCTGCCTGCCATCCAGTGTTGAGGATTGATATGGGCCTTTTTTTGTAGCTTTCCGTTGGTGCAAGCCCGCAAAGGCTTAAGGTTTGCAAGGTAGCGCAAGTGAATGAGGGTACCCACGCGACTGCAGTTGCCAATTTCGCGTTCAGGCCACGTTTCAAATATGTCTTTATTTTGTACTTAAAAGGCTACCTGATTTATCGGGGAATGGTGAAAGGATACGCGTTGTCTTTCGTCAACGATAGTCGCCTACCCCCGTAATAACACAGATATGGGATCGGCAGATGCTGGGGACAGCACCAAGGCAGGCGTACAGAATCCACTTAGCCGGCCTGCGTCAAATGGCACCAGCTTCCGACACGTTGCACGTACCAGCAGCAACGTGGGCGCCCTTATTAGCATGCCGGCAGCTAGTAGCCTTGGGCCGAAGGAAGGTGCAAGTGCTGTCGGCGTTCTATCGGGGCGCTCGCAAAGCGTCATGCATGGCGGACTGCTGGCGCCGGGGCAGGCGACTGGTACGACCGCCGATGTCGTCACTGCGGTTAAGGACCTGCAACTGCGCAAGCGTAGCATTATGTTTCAGCAAACAGCCAGCCAAACGGGTCCCAGTTTACAGACACGTACAGGTTCCTTGTCGACCTATTTCTTCGCGCCAAATCCGACGCCAGGCAAGGTCAGTCTTTGGGTTATAGTTGTGATGGCATTAAAACGTTTTACCGATTTAATAACGCCTTGCATAAATTGCAATTGTCGTGCGCGACAGCATACATCTACCTCAAAAGTTCAATAGCAGTTTGATGTGGGTCACGGGCTGTAGTTTCTTAAGTATAGGAATGCTGGTGTCGCGCATGGGCACTGGCCAATACCACAGCATTCACGTTTATACTGGCATTCCTGTTACTGTAGGGCGTATGTTTCTCGCCCGACGGCGCCTACGTAATGCGCTGGGGATATGGCACGGACGTGAAGCTGCTTTCGGCGGACGATGGCGTACTGGTCGTCACAATTACGGGCCCTACTCCGGGCGCTGTGCGTTACGCCACCTTCAATGCTGACGGGACCAAAGTGGCAGTCGCCACTGAGGATTGCAAGGTATGTTCTGCAACCTTGTGGGCCAAGCTGAATACAACGGAGATGGAGGCAGTTCGCTCGACACACGGACAGCCGTGCCTAACTAATGGATTCAGGAGGTCGCTCTATTGTCTATGCCGTCCAAACTGTTGGATTGGATAGGCCTGGAATGGAGTCAGATCTATACATTTACCGAACGTGCGGCACCACGATATCGATGCAGGTTTATGTGTGGCTGACTGCCAACAAACACCTCATTAATATGCTTGACGTCGGCGCGGAGCCGTTGGCGCACGTAGTCTTCAGCCGCGACAGCCAACATTTGCTGTCATGTGATGATGAAGGGCAACTGGAGCTTTGGGATATCACCGAAGGTAGGGCAGGGGTTTGGGGTGGGTTCGTGGGCGGGCAGGCAGGGACACGGAACCGCGTTGCGGTGCCTAGGGAGGGAACGGCCTTTTGCAACACAGCTTGCAGCCTTCTATTGGCTGGCGTGTGAGGGGAAAACAGATAGGCAACAGTGCTGCAGTGCTCTTAAATTGTGCAACGTGGAACTCTTACTATTGGGAAGCCCGTGTATGGCGTATTAGGTCGCGGGCGCATGGGTAGATATTCCTTAAGCACAGTGCGCCTGTATTTCAGACATCGAGATCATTTAACGCGTTCGGGGTTGGGGTCCCCATCGGACAGGCGACGCAGACGTGCCGTTCGTCTGGGTCTGCATCCGCATCGGGATATCTTAGCGGCAAGCCCAATGTTTGAATTGTCGAGTCTAAGGATACTGGCGAGCCTACGGATGTATAATATAATATATATACTGTCCCAACCAGTGGTACTGATTGGATCTTGCGTTTATATTTTGCAGCGAGAATGTTGCGGAGGTTCGAGACGGGCCATATCAGTAAGAAATGCGGCTTCAGCTCCAATGGCGAGTCTGTGATGTCATGTGCGGGCGACGACTGCGGGCTGATGATGTTGAACACGCGCACGGGCGGAGTTGAGACGACACAAATGTATGAAGAGGTGGCGGAATCACGGAACCGCGCGTGCTACGTTATCAGTCCGGATGGGACTAAGGTGAGACAGAATGAGTTCGCTACTCGGGAAGGCTGGGGGCTGGAAGGAAGCATTCGTGCTGGGGATACGCCCGTGACGTCTTTGCATTCTGGGGAGGAGTGACTTTAGAGTGGTAAAGCAGCGCTTGCATGGTTGAAGGAGATGAGAGGGTACGAACTGTGCATAACTGTGCAACAACTGTGCACAACTTAACTAATTTCCATAGGATTGCGTCCCATGATGTCCATGTGGATTCCTCAACCGAGCGTTCCTTCTCGGAACTCTCACCGCGGCTAGTCTCGGTGCTGTGCGCAGGTGCTATTGTTTATCCAAGAACAGGTTTATGGAATCAACCTGGTGCTGTACCACACGGATACGGACACGCACATACAGCTTATGGTGAGTTCGGAAGGAGCGAGCTAGCTTATTCAACATAGATTGGATCGACATCACAAAAAAATGGTTAACAGACAAAATGCTTAAAAGTTTAAAGAGAAACTGTGTTTATCGTGTATTTGTACCCCATTACTTTCCCGTTTAAAGAGGCTGTCGACAGAGAAGGTAGAATTTAACAAAAGGATTGCATATAAGAAATCTCTACTAGAAATAAGGTTTAATGAAACTGCAATACCTGTGAGTTTGGTCCGTATAGATTCTTCGTACTATGGAGTTCTTCGTGTAGACCCCATCCTTGCAGCCGACGCACCGGAAACGGTTTTAGGGAGGATGTAATGCCATATAATATGGCGATGATATTAACACTGCAAAACTATGTAGTCGAAGGCCGACGCGTATGAGAAGTTTTTTGGTTTTGAAATACTTAAGTTCGCTCCTAAGCCAGTTACATTAGGCCGTGAGCAGGTTTCATCGGCGGCGCAATTTGAAAAGAAGCCACAGTCCTTATACGGCCTCATTTTTGTAACGCCAACTGTTAGGATTATGAGTTTTATCCAATTCGTACGCGAGTCAACAGACTGTGGTTAAGACTCGTAAGTAGTGGCAGCCATGCCCTCGTATCTGGTTGCCAAACCTTTCCTTTATTGTAGTATGAAATATCGCAGGGTTTCCGATGTGTTATCCAGTGTGTTATGTTTCCTGGTTTTAAGTTCCCACTGCCGTAATCCTTGAGCGCTCGTAACCGCGTGGCGGCGGTGCTATATTGACATGTTAAGTATAGAACTGGTAAGCTGGTTACATTTCTTAACTCGCAGTAATACGTATTCATGCAACGTATGAGCACTACGGTACCCGTTGACAATCCTTTTTAAGACCAACGTGCGCGGGTTTTCATACTTCGTATGCCAACGTTTTATGCCAACGTGCTAGGTATGCGATGGAGCCGTCACTCACGCCGACTTTAGCAACGACTCTTCCCTCTTCATTACTGCTGGACGTGATGACCTCATACATGTGTGGGAGTGCGAAACGGGAATGCTCCGTACGACTCTTCAGGGTCACGACAGTGACGTTATGTTCTGCAAGGTGCGTTGCGCAGCTCGGGGAGCATGGCTGGGACCATGGGTTGTTGTACGTGGTTGCAAAACCTAAAGCGGGCGCATCATGAAGCTTTTATGTACCGGTATTCTTCCGCTAATTTAGCAAGCCTTTTTGCGTGGCCATTCTCGCCCGTTGCAATTGGAAAGGCATGCATGCCACGCTTCCATCGCAACGGCAGGACAGAGTAACAGCAGGGCACGTGTACCACCAACGGGTTGGCGTGGCCCTACCCCTTCCATTTCGGCTTTATCATCCAGCTGCGCATTTCCTTCCACACGCCATGCTGGAGCAGCTTGCCGTCTGACAAAAATCAGAAGGCGAACCCTGAGCATGAACTGCGTTCCTGACCCGTTCCTCCTCCATTTGCTCTGGTGTCTTACGTGCCTCTGTGCATAAAACAGATCAGCGACGATGGTGAAGTAGCGGTCAGCGGTGACAGCGCGGGCACGGTGTTGGTATGGGCGCTTTTGGACAGCGCCTGTGTCATGCGGCTGCAGGCACACTCCAGCCCCATTGCCTATGTGGACGTGAACGCTGATGGAACACGCGCACTAACAGTCGACACAGAGGGTCACGCGCTGCTGTGGTTCTTGGACGCAGCGCGCGCGTTTGAAGTCCTGCGCCAGCACTCTGACTTAGTGTGTTGCGTGGTACCCTCGCCGGATGGCAGCAGCCTGGTTGTCGGCTATAAGGATGGCTGCTTGCGATGCTGGAACGTATGCGACGGACCTGGACTGGCAGCGTCGGTCACGTGGACGCACTCGAAGCAGGTACTGCCGCTGCCGTTGTGGCAATTGTGACGTATGCACTCTTCATACACATACTAGATGTGCGCGCTCCGCATTTTTTGTTTTGTTGCGTGTGTCCTGCCAGGGCACATTGAATAGATGATGAGGCGACACCTTCTTGACCCCCCGCCCCAGGCCTGTCCTGTCGAGCAACTGGTCATGCGTCCTGATGGTGCACAAGTTGCGTCGGCGGGCCGCGACGGCATTGTGGTCATCACTGACATGCGTCGTGGCCTCGTGGTGGCGACATTGAATGCGCATAGCGATTTCGTGACGGGACTTCTGTTCAGCGAGCGGAGCGACTTGCTAGTCACCGCCAGTCGCGTAGGGGAGGTTTTTGTATGGAATGGTGAGGCGCACGTCCGGTTGCCACACATAAGGCTTGTTAGCTTGCAGGTCTTGAAGGCGGTGGCACTCAGGATTTTAAACGTCGAGAAACGTGTTAATTGCCGTATGGGAGGGCCGGACGTATTGCGGCATGGAAGCAGCGGCAATAATGGTGACAGAGTTTATTAGGGGACTGCCAAGTTTGGAAACAGGTTGCGCCGCGATGGGATCTTTTACGGTTGGTATGACTCCATCTCAGCTTACCCCGACTAATTGTACTACGTATCGTTGAGAGTGACGCAACGACAACCGGCGTATTGCATCTTGTTCGTTTGATTTGCACTTGCAGCCAAGATCTACGGCACGGGCCCTCTTCGCCAACTGGAGGTTCCGGAACTGACCGAGGTAGCATCGCTGGCCATCAGCTCCAACCAGGCGTTCCTGGCAGCGGCGACGGCCGGTGGCTCTGTGCACGTATGGAGCCTAAGTAGCTTCATTCTGCAGGTGCATGGGGAATGCGTTCTGGCCCTCCACCCATCCTGGAAAAAAGTTCGTTTCCAGCGTTTCTTCATGCAACTGGTTGTATACTCGCACTGCTTGAGACAAGCGGCATTGTTCACCGGATCACACGATAATATTATCTTGCTCTACGGTCTGCCACTAGCATCAGGACCACCCAGGAAGTCTGCACTATCTTTGACGCGCCCCGGTGCTGGGCTTCGGTTTCCATGAATCGCAGTCGGATGTCAAGGTCACAGATTTGCCGGCGACCCGACTCACTTTCAATGCCGACGCCTCCGTACTGGCGGTGGGCTCCGCAGATGGCAGCGTCACGCTCGTCGACCCGTTGACAGGCATTAGGTGCGCCTCTGTGGACCATGTCGGGCCTTTTCAGCTTCGGGACTTCGGGACTTTGCGACCTTGAAACAAGGGAAACGAATCTATCGGAGGATGACACTGGCCGCATATAGGGGGCACCGGACCCCATATTCGGGGCCCTCCACCTTCCCGCCATTTATCTATGACCCAGTTCCGGCACCTCATGTCCGCGATGATCGTGCCATGCGCACCACGCAGGGCTGCGTACTACAAGGGGAACGCGTCGAGCATCAACGATGTGGCCTTTCTGTCGAAGCCGGTACGATTGGGGACAGGATGCATATGATGACCTTCGTGATGCCTAGTGAATAAGTCAGGATCACAAGTTTACTTGTGGAATACGGAGTACGTTTGTTGCTGTGCATCGCCGTCGTGCGATGGGTGCAACTCTAACGCCGGGCCTCACTTACTGCTGGTCCTGCGCCGCTTTCGCGCACGCGGCCTCCTGTGCATTAAATATTTCTGCCTCTTCAGGAGCACATTCTGCTGAGCGTGTGCGGAAGGCAAGCGATAAAGTGGGACTGCCACAGAAGCGCTATTCAGCACGTGACAGATTTCATCGCTGACAGTGAGTGTTTTCACGCTTGTTGCGCCACGAATTAGTCGTTGGGACAGACCGCGTTGGGACGGTGGCTGTGGTGCTTGGCAGGCTAAGCAACATTACGGGAGCGTGTTTCAATTGGCAGCCTTCTGATGTGCCCCGTGATATATGGGGCCATCTTTTCGTCACACGCGTGAAGCGGTACTCAGCAGCTGGCCGGGCTGCCGGGCTCCATCACGCAGGTGGCTCGAGGTAGTGACGCAGCGCAAAGCATGGGGACGCATACACGCTACATTTACATGGTGAACAAACCTAAGATTCCTGCCGGAGTTTGGAACCTAAGCTGCATCCCCTATGATGCACGTCATTGCTCTGTAACCAACATGTGCCCCTCCCCTCTTCCTCGTCCCTTCCATCTGCGGTCCCGTTCTGCAACCCGCAGGCAGCCGCATCTTCTCCTCCGAGTCCATTGGATTGCTCCCGAGTCGCACCTGTGTTGCGCACGATGCTGTTGTACTTTACGACCCCATTAACCACGCCGCCATGTATGACATGGTTCCGCGCCCACCGGAGCAGCACCCGGGGAACAGCTACCTCTTCCGGCATGGTACAGCACTGACGGCAGGCACCAATGGCCATCTGATGGTGCTCTTCTGCGCCCCGGACACCACCGTTCACATGCTAAGCGATGAGACCAGTGGAACACGCTGCTTAGATTTCTCATCTGATGGGCGCCTCTTGGTGAGCCATTCTAAGGTTTGGAACTGTATCCAGCTTTTGCTGCCGCCCATCGTGAGTTTGTTGCGAGTTGTTTACAAGTTGCGTCACAAGGGCCACGCGAACTCACGTCTGTTATTGAAGGACTAAAGCGTGCGTGTGTGTATTTGCACACGCGCAGGTGAGCGGCACGCTACGTGGCGAATTGGTGGTGTGGGATGTGGTCCACCAGCAGCAGATGCACAAGTGGGTTGCGCATAAGCGCTATGCCATCACTTGCGTCCGCTTTACGCACGATGCCACGTCGGTCTACAGCTGCGCGGAGGACTGCAAGGTGCGTGCAGCTCGTTTTCTTTCTAGGGGAATGGCTTTCTTTGAACGTTGTCTATCTCGGAAGCGTGTGGCTTGTTCACTTGACCCATACTGGACCTCGCAATGGAGGGCCCCAGCTTAAATTCGCAGTTGGGATCTTTGCACTAGCGTTTTTTGGTGAGGGCTGTGCAATGCCCGGGCGATGGCCGACAGGAAGGGTCCTTTACATTTCAGTGAAATCGCCGCACCAGCGTGGATAAGCAGCCGCACATTGTGCGAGTGTGCTGCTGTGGCAGCTGCATTTTTATTTTTACTTGAGGCCGTCCCCTGGCTTGACCTGGCTTCTTGTCTCGGTGATCCTAGGTTATCATGTGGGACTGGCGGCGGCAAACCAAGCTGGCAGTGTTGGTGGGTCACCAGGCGCCCGTGCAGGCGGTAGAGATGAGCGTGGACGGTAGCCAGATGGCCAGCGGGGATCGTGACGGCTTCATCTTCATCTGGGACACTGTCACGCACGCGCCGAAGCAGGTATGCGTTGTCCTTTACTGGACGACATCTTGGAGCTGCAGCGACAGGGAAGGGCAAGCGGGCCCCGATTAAGGAGTCGATGCCGATGTCGCTCCCTTATAAATACGATCCGGTTTTCTGTGTCCGGTGCCACAGTATAAGTCATCATTTCCGCCTGAAATGCACTCCATTCGTTTGTGGGTATGCTGTATCTCCTTGTCCCGTTCCTCCTGAGCCTATGTTGACAGCTTTGGTTGTCGCCGCCCGTGACATAAACGTGTGCAGGTCATTCCCGCCCACGATGGCTCCGTTCTGTGCTGTAGTCTGAGCCCGTGTGGCACAATGGTTGCATCCACGGGGGCGGACGAGCACATCGTCATCCTGGATGTGAACGAGGGCCGTCAGGTGAGCTGTTTTCTTTGATTACGCAAATCTTGTCGCCTGTGGGCTATGGCAAATCTACTATGGCCCTGCTGATGCATATTGCGTAGCTGTAGAATAGATAAAGTCTCATATCGCCTCCACATTTGCGTACTAGCTTGGCAAGTTTCGCTTACGGCAGCTTGCCTTGGTGCGTTGTGGCTTTGTTGCTACGTTTCCCGTGTGTTCGTCTGTCGCGCTTTCGCTGGCGTGCAGCTGGCATCCCTCGACGATGCAATGGATGGCAAGGGCCTCACCATCAAGTTCAGCTTTGATGGCACGCGGCTGCTGGTGAGCACGGAGGGGTCCCGCGCAATTTACCCTGCAGCAATGGACGTATTCGTTGAAGAAAATATGCATTCCGCATGTGATCCCATCCCATCCCCGTGTAAAAGCTCTGATTTTATCGAAAGTGAGCCATGTACCACTTTTCAACCCATGTAAGTTCTCATTTGTCGTTGCATATGATCGGCCCCAGCACCTGTCTACCCGTGTGGTAGTGTTACCACTAGGACTGCATACCCTTTGCTGAAGATTGTCGCGCAAAAAACCTGTGTTGCTTACAGGAATCCTCAAATTTAGACGTGTTCTGGTTGCCTCCTGTGCGCGCTCTGCAGGTTGGCGGCGAGAAGGGCGGTGTCCTAATTTGGGACGTCTCCCGCAACTGCCTGTTGTACGACATTCCCGCACACGATGGCAAGGTCTTTGATTGTGGCTGGTCCGGGGACTCAAGGCGGCTGTTATCTGTCGGATCGGACGGCCGGGCGCGGCTGTGGGACGCAGCGGCCGGCAGCGAGCTCTGCCAGGTGGGTCCACCCTAGAAGGTTGGGCGTCCTTAGATGAGCCACACCGTGTGTACAGCACGTCTAACATTTAGATAACTCGTTAGCATAGAATTGTGAATAATTTATAAGTCTCAGTCGACAATCTGCTTGATTTGCATGCTAATTAAATTAGCGTCCTATGCTTGCGCCTTGGGTCTGATAGGGTCTGACGGGCTGCTCCCGTAAACTAACCACAGGCCAATTTTGAGCGCGTGATGGGCGCTGTGGAGTCGGGTGGCTTCGTGCACTGCGACCTTTCAGCCACCGGCAGCCGCATGGCTGGCTGTACTGCAAAAGGCCAGCTCATTGATTGGGTAAGCGGCGCCACGTGCCACATTTCTCCCTCGCCACTTGTGCCCGGTGCCCGGTGTGATAATTTGTGCTTTGCATGGGCACCATGTCCGCACTCCGTGCTGTCCTAACGCCGATTCCCTGACCGTGCAGGACGTGGGCGCGGAGCTGCGCTGCGTGCCCGAGGGCTCTATGCTCTACCAGCGGCTCAGCGCGCTGAGTGTTGGGCGATCACGGGAGGTGTACGGACGACTGCTGCGCCAGTTCCCGTTGCTGCCCAACACTCAGGACTCGCGCGGTTGGACGATCCTCATGCACGCCGTAGCCAACTCGAACCCTGAAATCACCAAACTCATCATCGGCAGCATCAACCCCGGTTCCGGCAAATTGGGCCTTACGGCGTCGGCCGTGCAGAATTCCATCCTGTCTTCCATCCGCCACGTGCCACGGGTTCAAATGCAGACCGGTGCCTCGTCAGGCAAGCACAACTTCTCCGGGCTTGGCGGAGGACAGGCTTGGGAGGGCAGTGATAAGCGTGGCAGCATTCCCGGAAACGATATGAACAACGCCGTGATAAAGATGGGTTCCCATGCCACCGGGGTGAGCTCGAAAAAGCTTACCATGTTGGAGCCGCTCACGAAGGGACGCATTGATGATGAGGAGGAAGAGGTCTTGGATGAGGACGATGAGCGAGAGAGCACCATCAGTGGGGCCGCGCAGCAGCGGACAGCGCCGGGGTCACCGACGGCAGTGGCAACCGCAGTGATGGCCATACAACGGCCCCCATCTAACAGCCCCGGCGGCGGTGGAGCTGCCGGCGCCGGTCTGCTGAGTCGTATGGGCTCCATCCTGCGCACTGGAGCAGAGCTGCTGTCTCCGACCCGGGAGCGTGCCTCAACGCCCGACGAACCTACCACGGCGGCCACGATGGTGGACATTGCCATGGCCAGCGCATCGCCAGCGGCCTCTGCTCTCCAGGACACGACGCCGCCGGGGCAGGAGCGGCTGATCCGCAGGTAGGACCAGAGCACCAGGCGGCAGGTTGCGCAAATTATATCATCCTTCTCTTTGTTCTTTGTTAACACCGGTGTTTTCCATTTTATTAAATGACGCATGTAAGTTGTCGGCCCTCCTTTCGGTTTGCTTCTTCGCTAGCCCCACACTACAGAATAGAACAGCGTATTAGCCAGTATTTGTTTAAAGGTTTTACTCGCACATCCCTTGGCTAATGGCATGTCGCAGTCCCAAGCCGGCTCTGGCTTTTGCTCCTGAGCCTGACGTCAACTCTAGCCGCGCGTCGCCGTTATCGAGCCCCCCGGCAAGTGCCGGCGGCAACCTCCCGTCAATTCTCAGACGGGGGGGAAGTGCTAACATCCATAATCCAGGTGCCAGCGCCGTTACAGAGGCCGGTGGAGCCACATTCACAGTTACCCTGCCAGGGGCGGACTCGGGGCCGGATCAGCCCTCTATGCCGGGCCGCCGCAGCTTTGGCAGCGGCAGCGGAGGTACAGATGGCAGCGTGCGCGGCGGCATCACCTACGCCACCGGCCGGCGATCGCTGCTGGGTTCCGTATTGGAGGCGGAGCGCGAGCGAGATAGCGGCAGTCGCAGCCGTCGTCGTAGTTTCATGTTTGGTAACGGCGTTCCGCATGGCGGGGGCGGCAGCGGCTCCCACCTGACTACGACACCCTTGGGCCGCAGTATCCGCAACATGGTGCACAGGCTGGTGCGTGTAAGCTCGCGTGCCAAGGACGTCGAGGAGGCCACGCTGCCGGAAGACAGTGTAGACGTGGTGAGTAAGGCTGACGAACATATGAGCTCTTTGGCGACGGGAGCTTGGCATTTGGGGGGCTGTGTGGTTGATCGTGCGGCCCAAGTCGTTTGGCCATTCCCAAGAGTGGGCGGCGGGGAGTGCTGGAAGGGACCCGTTTACGCTGGTTTCTGGCGTGGGAAAACCCAATGCATAAGCGCATCGCAGGCTTCTTGGCTTGTGCCTACCTTGAAATCTTCATGCGCGTTCGTTCCGCACGCTGTGCTGCACAGCGCCACGTCAGCGATCTTAGCCGCAACGGCTGGCAGGAGGACGACCATTATCAGAGCCGGCCGCAAAGCGGCGTTACCGGAGGGGGTGGCAACGGCATCGGTGGCAAGGACCCCAACAGTTTCGGCTCCGGCACGGCGTCGTCTTCGGGTAATCGGAGCAGCAACAAGGTTTGGCCGGTGAGTTATTGCAGTTTGGCCTTGCATCCATGCCTTTGAACCTGCCCCGGTTTCGTGTTCATATTCCGCTCTGCCCATGGTCCTGGACCAGCTGTCACGGCGCTCACACAGTTTACTGTCCTGTAAAAAACAAAAGCACCGCGCTCTTGCGTTCTCCGCTGCGGCTCCGGATCGGCTAACAGACGTTCCCTGATGCTGAGCTTTGCTCGCAGGAGTCCCAGTCGCCGGACAGGTCGGAGCCTAACGTTATTAAGATTGCGCTGGACGCCGGCGCCGCGGATTGCGTACAGCACGTGTTGGACGCAGTCTTGGCACAGAAAGTGACCCCGGGGTCGTATCACGCTATCACGGCAGCCATCCCAGCTGTGGCGCAACAATACCCCACGATGTGTCAGGTGAGGCCACCCGCATGCGATCCCTTCCTGCCTGCCTGCGGCCTACGATTTCCTGAAGAGACGACGCTCTTCTCTCTGGACGAGGTGATCTTTAGGGGGCCCCTGGCTAGTCTGTTTAGGGTCTGTATTATCGTCCATCCTGGTTCTAGAATGCGAGAATTGGCGCCGTTGACTTCGTTGACTAGTATCATCACGGAGTCTCGAACTGTCGCCGCTACTAACGGGGGGGCATCTTATGGGCATTTCCTCACTTCAATCTTCAGGTGTTCCTGTCGGGTCTCCCGCTCCGTCCTCTCGGCGAGATGGAGGTGCCGTCCTCCATTGCCGCGCGGGGAATGATCGTCACGTCAGCACCATCGTACACGTCTTATAAGGAGATGTGGATGCACGAACTGCAGTTGCAGGGGGTAAGTAACGGCATGTGGCTTCATGCGGAGCATCATGGTCCCGTACACGGTAATGCTGCTACATGCACTAGGACCTACGCTCCTACATGGGGCGCCGATGGACGTAAAAGTTGCAGCCTCTGCTCTGTTCGCATGCGCTTGGTAACGCGAACCCTTCTTGATTGTGCAGGGAAACAAGGGCCCCATGGCGCTCATGGAGGCATGCATGGTGCCGCTGCCCTTCGCGGCTGCCAGCGGCAAGACGTCGGTGCTGCACACGCTGGTCGAAAGTAGTGTCCCTGTGCAAACCTACGGCAGCGATACTGTTAAGGTTAGTATCACCCTGTCTACATGAACATCTGGGCAGAATATGAGAGCAGAGTTACCGCTGCATAATTTGATTGTTTGGAACGTTGTTACCATGCCATGGAGGCACACATGGAAATCCTGGTACGGGTTGACACATGGCATGGTCTCGTCGAGGCATTGAGCAGGAAGGTTGTAAAAGATACCGGCATGCCTCCCGCCGCCGTACACATAGTGGCACCAGATGGTCCACGCGTCTGGCGAATGACTCAATACCGGCTCACGCGCATACTGGCGTTGTATCCAATCTTTGATCCCTGACCTGGCCTCCGTTTATTGCCCGTGCCGCAGGCAATTGTGGACTACAAGTGGAGGAATTTTGCGCAGCGGCGGATCTACATCAAAGCCCTTGTGTACCTGCTGTACACGATAATCTTCACCATTTTCGCAGTGCTGTTCGCGGACCACAATTATGAAGTGGGTAAATTCGATGTTCAGCTGGCATGTATTCATATGATTACAAAGGCCTTCCAGAGCAGGATGGCGTTGTGCATTGTGGGAATGAATGAGCAGGGTTGCTAGAGCTGGACTTAGGGACAGGCTGGATCTAGGTTTTTTGGGTTGATTTCTTTCGAAGCTCCCTGGGGCGTTCGAGGTGTTGAGCCGCACGCGTTGCCATGCATGGCGTTTCATGGGAAGTGAGCGCCTCGAAGCTTCTCTATCGCTGACCTACTGATCCTTTTGGAAAGTAAGGAGCCTTTGAGTCCACATGCGTGATAGGTAGAGCTATGCCAGTGCGTTCGTTTCTTCTCCGTATCGCGCGGATTGTAGCCGACTGTACGTATGCCATGTCGTGCCTCCGCAGGCCAACAAGAAGGAGCTCTACAATAGGAAAAGCGACGTCGCCATGGTGGCGTTCTGTGTTGTACTGTTTCTGTACGGCATTTATTTCCTAATCCTGGAATGCGTTCAGCTTGCTAGCCTTGGCTTCGCCGCGTACTTCGACTCGTTTTGGAACATTGTTGACATCGCCGCCTACGTAACGACGCTCGTGGTGTGCCCGTGCACGGTGTTCCGAGCAGGCATCCATAGGAAAGAATTTGTCCCTGTGCTGGTAGGTACGGACAACACATGACGCGATGGATAGGCTAGGCAATACAGCAAGGGGCCCTTCCATGGTCTCCCATTCGGACTGCCCTTCCTGCTTGCTTGGCCCCCCTCCTGGGTCCCAGGCTTTCATGCCTCGGCGCATCCGGCTGCCACGGAGCACCGATTCGTTACATCTGTAGAGCTTTGGCCAAGCTGAGTAATCTGCATTCATATTTCTGGCCGAGCTTAACGACGCCGAGCTTCTTCCTGCCATGATCGCAGGTCGCCGCGGAGGTAATCATGCTGTGGGTCAAGGTCCTGTTTTTCGGCTTGGCAATTGACGGCGTCGGCACCTTCATTTTCATGACGGCTGAAATCATCAAGGGCCTTAAGTACTTCATTGGCTTACTAGCGACACTCTTCATCAGCTTCGCCGTTGCCTTCATGGTGTTGTTCAGGTGTGTTGGCCGGCAATTTGGTTGATTCACAGTTGTACTCGATTTCTCCGGTGCCGTACTGCACCGGGTGAAATTGGGAGGGAAGCGAGGTGAGGGAGGGAGGACAGGGAGATCACTTTGGGGACACAATACTCTCCCAGCTGCAGCTATCAACCCGGTGTCTGGTGCCGGTTCTATTCCTTTTCATTTGTGAAATGGAGCTCAATGTGATGCGTTTTGCAGGATGGAGCCGGAGAACCCTGAGCCAGATGATCCAAGGACGATGGGCAAGCTGTACGGAAGCTTCTGGAACTCGCTGCTCAACGTGTATCTGGTTATGTTCTCTATCGGGGACCCGCACGACGCAATTGAGACAGAGTACGGACATGTGAGTGCAGACTGCGCTTCTGTTTGCATGGATGTTAGCCGCGATGCCTCTCGCGATGCTGCACTGGTACATGCCGTGAATAATAAAGAACCGGACACCCCTTGCCAGCTCTGGCACTCCGAACCGAATGAAGCGGCTGGTGGCACAGGAGATGTGACCTGCCAGTGCCTCCCTGCGGATCTTGCCATCTTTCCTCTGTGCTACCACGTAAGACAGGATTCATCTTTTCTATCATCACGCGTCCTCCACGTATCCTCACCACCCGCCCTGCTTGCAAATTTATGCCTGTGCTTCCCTACCTGTCCGGTAACACTTTGCTTTGCAGTTCGCCATCCTGCTGTTCTGTGTGTACATGTTCGCGTTGCTGGTGGTAATGCTCAACATGATTATTACCCTCATGGCGGATATTTACCAGAAGGTCAAGGGCATCCAGCACTTCGTCTTCCTTAAAGGTATGTGCAAGCGTTGGCGTCTTGTCGCGTTGCTGCGTAACGGCTGCCATCACCTCATACCCGCATATGTGTCCATGCTGCAACGGCAGTGTCACGTAGCAGTTCGAGCCGAGACCTACCGTGCACCGATTCCGCGGCACCTGCATCGATTCGTGGCATGCGTGGTTTTTCTGGCTACCGAGTCACGTTATTGCCTACTATGTATCGCCTTTTCACGGCATGTGTCCTCGGTGTGCGCACATGACGCCGTGGCTGGAATTTCCGGGAATAATGACCCCTACCTCTACCTCTGCCACCTACCTTTCTACCTGCGCGAGCGTTAGGTGTTGTTTGGCCGTGCGCAGCAGCTGTCCTTCCCGCGGCCGCCCCGGCCCTCCCTATGGATATAGCCTTTGGGCGTTCGTTGATAGTCCCTGCCGCCTGACCTGCTGCTGTGGCCTGCCGTACTGTAATGCGCGGCGCACTTCAGGTCGCGCGGAGCTGATTATCGACGTGGAGAGCACTACGGGCGGCGGCCTCATGAACACGGGCCAGCCCTATCTGCATCTCCTCATGCCGCTGCGAAAGGACCAGTCAGCGTCCGGCGATGACAATGAAGGGTAAGGATTTCCCTCCGCCAATGCGTCGCCGTCACCCATCGCCCAGCGACCACTGCCATTGGCCCAGAGTATTCGTCGGGAATGTTCCGCCGGGCGGCGGCCTGGAACCCCCCCCACTCGGAATATTCGTACGTGCTCACGCATGGCACACCCTGCTGTATCTGGGGATTTTAGTGCGATGGCATCACGCTGCATCTCAAGAGACCTCCGTTGGGCTACTGTGTGTGTGTGTGTTGTGTGTGTGTGTGTGTGTGTTGTTGTTGTTGTTGGTGGTGGTGGTGGTGGGGCGCGCATGGTGGTTGGATCGCGGCGCCCGCATGGTGACTGAATATCCTTGGTACTGTTAAGGAAAGGGCAAACTCCTGACATATGATGGTTGCAGGGATAAGCTGGTGACTGCGTCCTTGCCGCGCGGGACGGCGGGCACCGCGGGACTAGGACCCCTGGCGGCGGCTGTCTCTCGAGCCGTTAGCTTGACTGGCGGCCTTGGCCGCGGGGGCGGCGGCGGTGGAGGCGGAGGCGCCGAAGGACTTTCCGGGAGCGCTAGTGACGACGATGACGGCCGCAGTGTAGCAGGCCGTGCGCTAAGCCGCATGCCGTCTTTCAAGTCCATGCGGAGCTTTGCGGCAACCACGGCGGGAGCGGGAGGCGGCGGAGGTGGTGGCGGCCAGCGGCGGCCGACGGAGGTGCTCAGCACTACGGGAAATATGACAATGCGGCGGGGCGTTGGCGCCGCCGCTGCCGCCGCTATGGCCGCAGCTGACTCGGAGCGGTTGGAACGCTTAGAGCGCGCCGTCAACCGGTTAAGTGTGAGCCTCGACGCGATCATGTTGCACATGCGGATCCGGCGGCATTCTAATTCGGGCGTTAACTCAATGCTGGTAGCCGAATCTCCGTCCCTTGGGACCGCAGCTCCAAACCGTCGGGGGCAACGTTCGACGGTCACGGGCGTCGGCAACGCCAGCATGCAGGCGCGCTGTCCAGGGAGAAGCGACAATTCCTTCGGGGGCCCACTTCCCGGTGGCATCCCCAGCCGCAGCCCCAGTCGACCAACAAGCGCGCTGGGCCCATCACCGTCACTTCCGCCGCCATTGGTGGTGGCTCATCTGGCCACACCCAGTGCGGTGCCGTCCGCCCCTATACCAGGCATCCCGGCAGTGGCCAGCACCAATGGCACCGCCGGCCCTGGCGGCGCCCACGGCCACCTGCATGCAACATTCGCTGACCAGTATGGTTCCTACCTGGCCTCTGATGTCGACGCGTCGGGCCGAGCTGTTCGAGCTGAGACGCAGGAACGGGCTTCATCTAGCGCGAGGGCCCATGCAAGCAACTCTGGAGGCCCCGCCATTGTCGCCGGGGGTTCTCCTTTACTGGCCAATATTCGGTCGGGGACACCCGATAAAGCACCCGTTGGGCCCACTGGTGGCGGTGGAACGGCTGCTTCTGGTGGCGATGTGAGGATTAGCGCCGCTGAGGATAGTGCAGATCTCCAGAACGTTGTGGCATCGCCGATCGCGCGAAAAGGAACAGCGGCACGATCATCCGACGGGCCGCCGTCTCCATCGCCACCGTCCGGTAGCGGTGCTGGTGGTGGCGGATCGCTGATGTGCAAGAGCGGCAGCCTGCGCAGCGGGGCCGGTAGCGGTGGCACGGACAGAAGTAGCAACAGTGTGAGTAGCAGCGCAGGTGCGGGCGGCGTCGTGACGGCGGCAAGGCTAGTGCTTGATCCTGAGGAGCCGCGGGGCTGGACGGGCTCGGGCCCCGGTCGGCCCTCAGGCAGCGCGAGCAGTAATACAGGGACCCGGAGAATCCGCACTCCAGGGGAAGTAGATTCCCAGGGTTAGCGCCGCTCATTACATCGCCGTCCTTTGGATAGGATAGAGTTACACTGGGAATGTTGAAGCGAGCTCGGGTTGCGGCTGGCTCAGGCCGTGGCCAGGCCGGATGAAAGCAGTACCGTAGTTATCGTTGCCACGGATGGAGACGACGGGGTAAATGGCCAATATTTTTGGCGCACGCTGCTAGTGGCGTGTTGCGCGGATGGCAAGATGAGGTAAGGCGACGGTGAGCCACGGACAGCGTGCGCTGGGAAAGCAAGCGCGTGGCAGATGGCAGGCTATGGCTGGAATGCCTACCCGTTGCGGTGATGGTGGCCGCAGCGGGGTATTGGTGGCACGCAAAAGCGGGGAGCTAATATTGCGTGTGTGCTCGATCAAAGGGGGGACGGGGCAGCGGGACTGTGCGTAGCAGCTGCTTGTTGTTGACTGCGGAATTGTGGAGTGGGGGAAGGAGCGGGAGCAGCGTGAGTGAGCACGGGCGTAGACATGCGCTCGCCCCCCCCTAACGTGATGCGCGGGGCTTGCCTGTGGGCGCTGTGGGCGAGTAAGAGGCGCGTTATAGTTGTTGGGGGTGCGGAACTGGGAGGTGATGTGCTTGGTGTATATTCACCAATGACGTCTGGCGCGCTGTTGTCATACAACGTTGGTTATATGTTTTTTGCGTGCAGGCTTGGGGTATAAGGAGGATAAATTTGTCTCTTGGGGTTGGCGAGACCCGCATCCCGCATCTCCTGCACACTTTCAGCTGCCTTTTCACGTGCATGTATCCGCCTGATCGCAATAATTGGAAATTGAAACGTGGTGAAGGGGGAAAGCAAGGCAGGCATGTAGGGGCGGTGGAGGTGTGCTCGAAGTTCGGCTACAAAAAGGCTCAGGAACATGGTACGCGCTGTTTGGCGCTTTCGCACGGCGACTCTCCAGCGGCACATAGGCCGCAGGCGATGCGCCAACGGGAGAGTGTGCTTGGCGCGTGGCACACCAAGCACGAAACATAGCTCGGCAAGCAGCCACCTATATGCGCATTAGCACCTCTATACAGGGGCATTCATGGGGTAGGAGTAAGGCAATTGCCGTGGAAATTCCTTGTCTCTACAATATTTTACTGCCGTTAGCAGTTGTGTGCGCCGCCGCCACTGTTGGTTCGCATGTATATGTGTGCGCCATGTGACTTTCGCAGGTAGAATATGTAAATGGCGGCATCGGCGGAGATGGCACTAATTGGTAATGGTCTACCTAGAGGTTTGTGGATTGTGGTGGGTGTTTATGTCTGATAGGTATTCTCGCGCCGCTAGCGCTCTCGTATTATGAAGCGAAGAGAAGTTGTCCCACAATTGCCGTGCTGACTCTCAACCGTAGAACGTTGACGCGTTTGGCAAGCGTGCGTGGTACGCAAGCGTGCGAGCTTGTTCGGGACGCGCTTGTCGAGTGCACGCAAATCTTGCGTGCACGTCGTGCCATCAACACACCCCAGGTTAGCGGGCGACCTCGGTACCAGCAGGGGTATTTGGTCCGAGGCGCACGGGGGTATCTGGCTATGGATAGCTGTGATCGAGCTGCAGCGCTTTAACCAGGCCGGTGTGTGCTTGATACCGATACCGTTGGTGGTACCGATTGCAGCTGTGATTGCAGCTGCGGTAGAAGTGGAAATACGTCACCAAAGATGGATATTCGTGCGCGAATTTTGCATGGTCTCGGCGTACCGTTGGCTATTTATTAGTTCACGGCAAGCGCGCGCCGATGGGACAGGGTCTTAGCGGTGCCCGGTGCGCTATGCGACGTGCGACAAACCGGCAGCACCTGTTCGTGCGTGGTTACCACTCTCACATACGCTATCGTCGCATGGGATGGGCGCGGCTTGGCCCGATACCATTGCCGCTGGATGAGGTTAAATAAAGCGGGCGCTTTTACATTGAGCCATACAACCAAATCAGTGAAATTAATCAACCAACTGTGACAACGATTAATTATGAACGTGTCGCTAAAACTGGTGACGAGTTTGCGATGTTGGTGTTGGTCGGCCAGCGGATTTCTTCAAGGGTTCTGAGTCACCGGGCGGCGAGTATATGCAGGCAGGCATAGGTTCTTGAACGTCGCAGACACACAGACAGGGGGCCGACGGTGTGGGCAGATTCGCATTCTGTAAGATACGCGTAGTTCGGCTCTGCCGAATGGTTTCGTGATTTTGTCCAGAACCGATCTACGAAAAGCGATCCAACCATGCTTACTATCATACCCACTCCATGGCCGCATCCAGATATCAACCGCTACGATGAGTCCTCGATGCTCCTACATACGAAAACATAATATGCGCGCAACAATGTGACGTAGCCGAGTCGACTCCACCGTACAGCCCATCAAACGCGCGCAAGCGCGCAAGAGCTCACGGGTAGCTGGCTTCAACCCACCGCCACGATTTCGCAGCCACGGCGAAAACCTGGCCTTCAGTGCCTCCGTGACTTTTCCTCCCAGGAGGCTTCGTTACGAGCACGACGTAAGGAAACGATTCCTACGAGAAACCATTGACAACCTACAAAGTATTCAGGTATCAAGTCCAGCTCCTGGCCCCTTGCGATACTCCGGACTTGGTCAGCGCCTAATCCACAGCTGTCACACAATGACAGGCTGGGTCCGCTGAAGCGCAAGCCTTCAGTGTAAATAAGCACCTGCAAACTAGATTCCATAATCCACCATGCTATCAGCAATAAAAGCAGTGAGCGAACCCATCTGTCCTGCCCAATTACACCGGTAACAACTTCCAAGTCACGATAAGCTCAAAACGTTATGGCCAGCAGCCCAGCTTGCGCCATCTCCCCAGCAACCCGCAAGCGCACCCAGAAAACAAATGCGTCCGTACTGTTTCGCTAAACTCCTTCCCCCCCGCCGGATGCGCCGGTGCCACCGTCGTGTGCAGCCATGTTCAAGATGTACTGTCGGACCCGTTGCCGTGCCACATGGGAAAAATTGCAAAGACAGGACTGGCAGACACCGTCCTCAAGGGGTTCCTGTGATGTTCCAAATGCAACTGAGACAGTGACAACTAAGGCACTCACCACGGCCTGCTACGGCAACAATAGCTTATGCTGTCACCATGATGTCCGCTCGCCGTCGCTGCTATCTCTACCGCCGTTTCGGTGGCTAGATGCCGCAGCCGCAAACCTTGGAATCCCTTGCCACTATAATCAACTCGGAAGCTTGATGACGCAGGCGGCCGTGCCAAAAGGCTTCGGCTGCTTTGCGCGCAACTGCTAATGTCTTACGCGCCATCCAGGCTTTTTGCTGGGCGCAGGCCGCTCAAGCAGTCTTGCCATCGCTGGACGCAGCGGCCGTTGGTGCCGCATCCACACGTTTCACGTCCGCTGCTTTGATCGCTGACGAAGTACTCCAGGAGTACCACCGACTAAGCTGGTACAGCTGCACCGTCTCATTGGAGGCGTGGCAGGCGAGCAGTAGGTAATTGCGAGGCTTCACCTGCAATTTGGTTACGGATGGGGTATGTTCGGCGGATTGACAGAATCTTTAAAATTGTGAACATGTCATAGACGTTGCAAACAAGCTGAACGTGACCCCCCAGCGGAACACCAGACCTCATGGGCATGGAGCGAGCAAGTACGACGGGAGCCAGAACGCGCATGATGTGTCCAGGGGACACATTAGGCCCGTGCATGTTTATGGGAACGTACCTCCCAGGCGAACCGCATGAACAAAAGGCTGTAGACGCACATAACTGCGAGGAAAATTTAGGCACATTGCAAAGAACGGAGTGAGGTAGGGACGCGCAGCTTTGCTATGATGCGAGCGAAGCTTCAGGAGAAACCCCCGTAAGGTTATGCTCAAAGCGATGGGTGTAGGCATGCATACGACTATGAACCATGGGAATCCAGTCAATATTCGTCCAACAACGTAATATATGCTTGCGTTTCGCACGGTCATTTGCGCTCCTCCTGTGCCCCATTCCGACACCTACAAGTGGCTCACCTCCCGTCATGTTTGGTGAGATGTACTCAGGATCCTTACGCATGTCTGCTAAGCCCTGAAGTAAAGAAGGACGTGCGCTTTACGACACCGGAAAGCTGGGTATCGAACAACATCACACTTACCGCGAGCACGAAACCCCAGTTTGCAACGGGGCCCCAGAAGTGTGTGGTTTTAGGACCCGTAGGACTATTCCAAAAGTTCAGGAGTCTTGCTGAAAAGGATGCCATTTCTCCGAAACAATAGGATGTGAGATCCCAGGCCACTGTAAGACAGTAAAGCAAAAAGACTTTGATAGCTAGTCAACAGAGTTGTGTTGTTTATGCTCAGAAAGGGACCCATCCACGTATGAAATGCACGTGTGCACGGCAATCCGTCTCAAAATTTTTAATTTAGGTATGCATCTTCAGATATTTAGTGAGCTCACTATAATGAGTAAAGAAACTGGATAATGGCTATCATAACAAAGCTGCCATATCATGAACGCTTTTCACGTACTGTAAGCCCATGTTTTTCTTTGCACGCAGATGTGTTTGTACACTCGATCTGCTAAGCTTTCAATAGGTATGAAGAATGCGCTTGCAACAGTCAATGTTGCCGTTTTGGAAGCCTGCTTTGGTCGATTCAGCTTGCAGTGGTGGCAGCGTGGCGTTAAGTTGATGTCTACCTAGATATGACATGGCGTTCATGACTTTGCAATATGGGGCTATGTTTCAGCTGCCGTCGAAGGGATGGGCATTCTCCTGGGCAGGTATGCGAGTTAAAAAGTAGGCCCTTAGCTTCGACGGCTACAGCGGTCGTGTGCTGACAGTCCGCTGTGGGCTGCAACGTAAAGATCTATTGCATTTCAGTTTTTTGGAAACTGTAATCATAATCATAGTCCATCACGGCCCCGGTCCTAGGGAATCGGATGGGTCCCTTAGGTGAGGCCCTTCGTCAAACGTTAGGCATTAAATGCATGCGCT
The DNA here is from genome assembly GCA_019650235.1 of Volvox reticuliferus. Lineage (NCBI taxonomy): Eukaryota > Viridiplantae > Chlorophyta > Chlorophyceae > Chlamydomonadales > Volvocaceae > Volvox > Volvox reticuliferus. The sequence continues at coordinate 1,158,426 of BNCP01000022.1, forward strand.
ATCGAGCAGCTAGGTGGAACAGATGATCAAATGACGCCATCAGTACTTCTTCTCGCCGAACGACCTGCATTTCCATGCTTTTGCTTGCAGGCGGCCACACTTTCCGAACAAGGCCCTTGCGAGAATGCTTCTGCGCTTCCTGTCCTTACAAGCAAAGAACTCTTGGTGAGCTTTGGTGGTTCTTGATGTAAGGGACGGTCCAGCAATAAGGACTTTGGCAAACGGCCCTCGGGTCGCAGCTGTCCTACCGTAAAGTTACGCTCTGCCGATTGGACAAGTTCACTGCCACTTACAATCACCGACTTACTAAAGACAACCAACGGGTTACGCCTGCTCCATTGCCTGCGACGTGGCCGCGCTTGCTCCAAAGGCGGCATGTGCACAGGGTCAACTTCGTGTTCCGGATAGCTACGACCGGTCTCAAGTGAACCTGCGACCAGAGAGTGGAAAATCATGTACTGGTGTCTGGGTCTCAGCCCAGCGGCGAACGGCGGCCTGGTCTTCGCAAGCCCATTCTGTTGCCGACGCCGCCTTGGAATTCGCGGACGAGGGGCCTGACGATGACGAACCGAAGGTTGCCCGCCGTGGCCTGTCGATTTATAAGTCATCAGCTTACGATCACCGGTCACTTATTTCGTCCTTCATCCGAAGCGGCAAGGTCCTTCCTGGGGCCTTGGAAGATGGCGGGAGCGAAGGCTCCCGCAGCGGCCACGGGCGCATCGGCAACGGCAGTGTCCACAATGGGAACGTCATTTTCAATGGCAGTATTCGGAGCGGCAGCGCTTATTGTGGCGGCAGCGTCCGGAATGGTACTGTTCGAAACGGCAGTGCTTTCTTCAACGGCAGTGTTCCAAACGGTGTCTTTTGCAGCAACAGTAGTACCACCACCACCAACAACAACAACAACAATACGAGCTTTAGCCCTACTCCCAACGTGGCCAGCACAAAAAGAGGCATCCTGAATACCGGTTGCGACAGCCCTTACCAGAGCGGTCGCGATTACGGGTCACCCAGGACTGGAAGTGATGATGATAAGACTGATGGCATTGGTGCCGAGGGTGGCGGCGACGCGGGCCGTCAGGATCGTGGTGGTGAAGATCCCCTGCGTCTGCGCGCCAGCGCGAGCGACGGGCGCAGCGGCAGTGAGGCCACCTGCCACCAAGGCACACCTGCACGTCCATCGACGTTGCGGGCGGCGGTATCGTGCGGTGGAACGGCGATCCGCGCCACGGCTTCATTTCTTAGGGTGAGGCAGATAGGGACGATGGAACGCGGCGAGGTGGCCCCAACGAAGTCACAGGAAGGGAAACGACTGAGTAAAGCTATCAAATTTTCGCATTTCTGATTGTGCGTTGTGCAGCTGTCTACCCATCCATTGCCTATGAGTCTCATTCCTGCCCGGGGAGTAAAGCCCGATCCAAACCCATCTTTCCCTGCCGCCGCGTGCCTGCATCCCCACCGCAGCGCCAGCCCGGAGACTTCCAGTCTGGAACGCTCCGGATTTTACGTGCCAGTCTCGAACAGCCATGTCAGCATCCTCTTCGTCGTGACGACGGCCGTAGGGGCGGCAGCATTCGTAGCCTCTCAGATGGCATCCAAAGGAGCAGACCCGGCAGCCCACCAGCTTTCCAGGGCCTGTCCGAGCACTCTTTTGGGTACCGCCCATGGCAGTCCTTCACAGCGCATAGCGGTGACATGGGAACCCCGGGGATGATGGAGCAGCCGGAGCAGCAGCCCGGCTCTCGACAGCCAAAGCAGTCCTCAGGTCTGGGGGAGGAGTGGCGGCGGCGACAGCAGCAACAGCAGGGTATCAAGTCAGCTGCGCTGGAGGACGGGCGGATGCAGTTGGCTCGGAAACCGGACGAACCGCGGCGGCAGGGGACACCTGACGGTGGCAAAGCCGCTGGCGGCGACGACAGTGGCTGTGGCAGTGACGATGCTGGCGGCGACGGCAGCTCGCAGCGCGATCACGGCGCCGAATCATTTGGTGACGACGTCGACGGCGATGACCCACGGGTCGGGGGCGTGTTGCGGGTAGGCCGCGCTGTTTCGTTCTCTCATTTGCCATCCTCCAGGCGACGGCTAGGCGCTGGTCTCGGTGGCACCATAACCGCACCCTCCCGGCTGCAACGGGTGAGTGTCTTGTCGCTGGGTGCGGCCCTGCAAGGTCAACTAAACACTAGAACAGGCGAACTGTACGAAATGGCGATTCTTATCTGGTAATCTGTTTCATTTCTTCCCGTGTCAGGTGAGGGGCCCAGGATGCGATGAAAGGGACGACGAAAATGCGGAGCTCGCTGCGGCCGACATCAGCGTCTGTAATTCCCCAGCGTGGAGAATCCGCTGTGTGGTTCCAAATAGGCCGTACGGTATTGGCGATGGCGCCAACACCACTTTGGAATTCGCCAACACGAGGGGGCTGCGCCTTGCGTACGGCATTACCGCTGGTGTGGGATTGGCATGGTCAGCTCGAAGTCTGCGTGTCGGCAGCCCGGATCTGTCATACCGCGGCGGTGCCGGCGAAAGGAGCGGCGGCGGTTTGTTTGCGCGCGGTGCATCCCGGCTGCGCGGCCTTCCAGCAGAAATGGGAAATGGCGCAGGAAATGGCGGCGGCGATGCCGATAGTGGCGGCGTCGTAGTGCAGAACGACATGGAGTTGGGCAGAAGTTCCCCGTCCTCGCGGTGGCTGCAAACCCGTCAGATGAAACCCGGGGTGAGAGCTGGGCCTGCAGGGGCACGAGCACGGGTACTGGAGTGGGCAGGAGTCTAAGGACAGGTTCGCGAGCAAGAAAATGTATTTTTATCAGGTGCATAGACCTAGACTCGGACACATGTGGCACAGACGTGCCAGCCCACTTTTCCATTCATCATCTGTGAGGTGGTGTGAGGCGCAGCGCCTTCTTTCTTCGGCGCTTCTGAGACGCCTCCATGGGCCTTATGACCTGCCTGGTGCCTTTGACAGCGGAGCATTCTGAAGCGCACCAAGTCCGCCTTCGCCGTGGCTTATGACTACGACTACGATGCGGACGGCGATGCTGGCGACGGTGATGGCGATGACGGTGATGGCCGTGCCTTGGCCGCGCTGCCCAACGGAGGTCCGTCGGCACTTCCAGGCCAGGGCCCTTGCGATGACAGGGGCGACGATAGCAGCACTGCCGATGACAGGGGTGACGCAAACAATGGTAAAAGCGGCGGCTCAAGACAGCGCGACGCTATTGGAGTACTAATGGACGATCTGGATGACGATGAGGACACGGCCAAAACAGGGGGCGCGGAGGGGGAACGGTGTGCTGAGGCGGGTGGCAGCACATCGCAGAAACAGCGTTCACTAACAATGAGCCCAGTGTCAGGCTGCCACCCCAACGCCGATGCACCTGCATCTCGTTCTCCTTCCTCTCCGCCATCGCAGCCTCCAATGCTGGCCCCGCCGTCTCGAGCGCGGGGCAGTCTCGGTGATGGCCCCCTGGAGCAGGTCATTGGAACTCTCCCAATGTCTCCAGCGGCGCGAGTATCATCGTATGGCATCACGTCCACGAGTATTAGCGCCATTAGAACGCCCTTCGCAGCGTCTGTCGTCGCATTGCCGGCCTCAACACCGGTTGGAATCGCCGCTGCCACAACCGTTCATGCAGTGGAGGCGCAAGCGGCCGTCACGTCAGAACGTCCGGGTGCAGCCCCGGTATGGCAGGCAAGCTCCGCGCAGCTTGCTGACACTAACGGTGAGGGCGGTGATGCGGTGGGACCGGGACTCTGCAGCTTCCTAACGGCACCCATTGCTGCGACGGCGACGGCGGCCGCAGCCACTCAGGGTGCTGGTGTAAGCTGCAAGCCTACGTTTGCGATGGATAGCGAGGGTGCTTCGGTGCTTGGGACGCATATGGAAGGTGGGGTGGGAAATGTGGAAGGGGACGGGCCAGGGGTGCCGGTATAAGGGACATGAAGGGCATTTGGGTGTCCTCCTGCGCACGCTTCTCCCTCATCCATTGGAGATCCCCGACCCGGCTATCACCAGTTTCCATCCTGGTTGAATTTGCCACCAACAGTGGCACGTTAAGCCGCCCTGGTTGCCGATGCATGCCTTATCCTTCGCCCTCTCAATTTTGCCAGGCACCAGCAGAGCCATGGCTTCTATTGCCGTCGCGGCTTCTGCCACTATCTTCCCCGCTATTGCTGACGGGCATGGTGGAGTTGAGACGATTACGAGGCCGTTGGACGGTTGGACGCTTACGGAACATCGTAAGCCAAGAGGCGTGATCTCCTTTCGCCTAGTGCTGGGACAGGACAGCATGGCGGCAAAGAGGGTGGCGAAGGCAGTGGTGGCGGCGCCGCCGCTCCAACAGATGCCTTCTCGCGATTGACGCTGCGCTGCCGCGGAGCTTACCATCTACGCCTTTGAGGCTATCCAGCTGCACGGCCAGCGGATTACAGTGCCGAAAGGTCTCTTTCGGCCGAACAGCTCAGCGTTCTCTATTTTCCCTCTGCCCCTCTCCACTTCGCGGTCCCGCTCCTCTCTGTTTCCTTGCCGCTTGGAAATATGGCTTAAGACGCACTTCTGCTTCTCGTCTTAGGTGTGCCTTTATAAGTCAGATTGGTCCAGGGGACCATAGCGGCTGCGCAAAAGAGGGGGCTGCTCCGGGCCGCCCCGCCCTGCCCCGGTCCTTTTAGAAATCGTCCACGCTCTTGTTTGGCCCCCGGTGGCTCCCAACCCCGGACGAAAAGTGTGTCCCGGGGCTTTTTTCTGGGACTTATGAAAGAATGCTATATGAACAGGGATTGGCCTCCACGCAGGAACAGCGCGTGGGAACGATGATAAAACGCTGGGACTCTGGGGCCGATGGATTTATGCAAATCTTAGTATAGTCGTGGGGTGGTGGATGCTGATATACTGAGGTGGGGGAGCTCGTTTCGGCGTGGGGGTGCGCTGGGCTCCGGATTTGGGAATGAACTAGTGAGATATATGCAAAGTGGAGGGGATGTTCGTTGACGTGCTTGATAGGGGGGTCCAAGTGAAGGTCATACGGAGCTTGTCGGGATCAGGTATAAAAGTGGCGTAGGTGAGTGTGTACGTCCGAAAGCGTGCAGGGCTCTTCGGCATACCCGTCAGCAGCGCGGTGCCATCTGCATATCGTGGCTACTATTCCACTAACATATCCGCTGCGCAGGAAGTTAAGCCATGGCTAAGCTTGACTGCCGTTGCGGTCTCGTGGACCGGTGATATGATTCTTGCATGAAGTTCCGTGTGGTGCGTAGCGTCTGTCTACAGCTGCACACAAAGAGTACCACAAATATTGTTATTGCCGTGGGCACAGGCAGATAGATGGACAGACCTGCTGTGACGAGGTGAGTTCCTGCGTGTGTGCGTGTCATTCTCGTGTCGTTTTGTCGTACGCGGGTTTCGAGGTTTCCACGGCCAAAGCTGTTCTGCCGTAGTTTTGCACGTAATTGTATATATAGATGTCGCGTGTTCGCCACGGCCATCTTTGCCGAGCAGGTGGGGAAGCAAGAAACAAACTGGCGCCTGGGCTGCATCTCGCCCGCTGCAAAGAACGTGTGGTTAAGAATGGTTTTGCATGCACCGGGCAGGAAAGGGATATAAGAAGCAATATGATATGATGTTTCATGCCGCGTCCACGTACCAGTTCATGACACGTATAACACGCGTCACGTGCGGGAACTAGGCAGGGGTCCACCCGCCGGTGTGGCGCTAGGTGTGAATTCATGACATGCTAGCCAGACGTTTTCTTCTATGTTTGGGGATTTGGCATAGACCGTAAACACGAGCTTTGCACCTGTTTTAAGCGCACACATCGCATCGTCACGCAGCGCAGCTACGTTGGCTGCAATAGCAACAACAACACACAAGGAGGCACAAGTGCCCGGACTGTGTTTTGGCTTGGTTGGGGCAAGTGTACATCCTTTCGCGGATGTTTTTCGGTATCAATATTTTTTCCTGTACGTTGGTCGGTGCATTCTTGCTGTGTATGTACGTTTCGAGGCGTTCTCCCCAGAATCTATTCAGGTCATTCATTTCACCCTACTTGACCATAATGTGAAATGATTACGAGATTAGTACTATTATTATTCAGTCCCAGTGGATTTGTATGGATGATCTGGATTCCGTCGTCGCCTTCTTTGCTACGCTGGGGGCGATTTTTCCTGTCACTTCATAATGTGGGTTGTGTGTACGCCAGAGGCCCGCTGTCGCAGGAAAAGGATCCGGCTATTGCGGCGGGGATATGTCCTTGGAACAATACTTTGCCGCATGGAAATAATCCCCGCGTTTTAAAGGGCTGCTGGTCCCTTCCTCCCTCGTTTGGGGGGCGTGCGGAAAATCCTTTTATCCCATCCGAGCCACGTGCCTGAGCGTATGCGCGGGGTAATGTATTTATTATAACGGTGCCGAATCAATTACGAAGTGGTACGACATGAAACGCTCTCAAGGTATCCACTGTGCAGCTTGGTTGGTGTGCTTATACTCTCTATTAATATGAATTGAATGCAGAATTTATGCCATGTCGTTAGCTGTTTACGTTCCCACGTCTTTAGAGAGAGGTGAAAAAGGGCACATGTATGGGTTGTGTGGGGTGGGGTATCACTACCGATGCGCAAGAGGGTGCTCAACCGGCGATGCAGTATGTAGCTGAAGGATGAAGGCCCGCCTAGCAGAAGTTGTGGGCGCCAATTTTGCATGAAAGCAGCCATCATAATGAATATTAAGTAATTGTCAGGGTGTAGAGATCCGCCCTGTACCCTGCGGTGTGTCATGGTGTAATGAGGCAATGTCCGCATTACACTTCTTCTTAGCTGCTTGGCCAGTAATCGGTATTTGGCTTTCTCTTTTGTTACCATGCGTTTGACTTCATGCTTCCCATTTTATATCATCCGGACACGAAAAGCTGGGCTGTGGGGGCCCCCGACCCTGCCCGCCGACAGGGTCGGGGGCCGGTGTTCTACGGGATGACGGGCTTTGCTATCATGGTAGCCGGTGCCCCCCAGTGCGGGTGGATGGACCCATATGAAGACGAAAGCCATTTTGTAGTGAACTGAGTCTTACCTGACTTGCAGTCCTTTGTCGTGACAGATGGCGTGTCAGACATAATGCGTGGAAGATGGAATGCATTTTCATATAGAGACCAATGGGTCGGCACTTTGGAGGACCGATCCATAAAAGAATTCATGCATGAATGGAATATGATTGCGCGCGCATGGCGACGTTGGATGTACGACAGGCGTGCGCACGTTTTTGACTCTTCCGAGGCCACGTCGATTGGCATAGGGCCCATAACGAGACGTTGTTTCGGATATAAGCGATGAGAGCAACTGAGGTAATCGTCAGTTGGCTCTCAAAGCTATTCTTTGTGAGCGGAAAAGACCTTCAAATACAAGTTAAAGATTGTAACCCCCAAGATAAGCCAAGCCACCAAGTCTGCTGCCCCAACCCGAAGAAGTTGTCAGATCATCGATCGACATCAGTGTGCCCTGGGCAACGCATCAAGGCCTTATCCACCACCCGTTCGGTGGATAAGAGGACATCCTTTCTTCCCGAGGAGTCCAACACCTTCGCGTTGAGGAGAGTCGAGCGGCGAAGCGTTTTACCCAGCCAACTGACGACTGCACGCTGCGATCAGCAGTAAGTGCGTTCGTTAAGTCGCAATTGAAGAATAATTGTCCTGCACGCGAAGTTCCCTACTGAAAATTCAGCTCGAGCCTTCGACGGGTTCCGAGCGCTTCGCGCACATACACGTAGCTGAGCTTCCGCAGCTCGCTACAAGTGGTTAAACATACGTAGTCGAGCTTCCATAGCTCACTACTTTCGCCTTTTCTGCTACGGGACGCAGTCATCCATCGACCAACTTCGATTTTCACAATCAGAAGTTTATCACCCGTAGCGGAACTAGCCATCACGATCAGGCGCGTTCTAACCTTGATTACCGCCTTCCGGACCTTTAGTGTCCGAAGCGCAGGAGTCCAGGCGCCGATCGGACCGTGCGCGTCGCGAGGAACGCTCACGTAGCCCACCACATCGTCGCGAATCAAGGAGACGGGAGCAACGCTCACCGTCACCCCCGCGACGACCTAGGTCACAGAGCTCTCCCGGAGCACATCACACAAGACCGCGTCACCCTTCCTCAGGTGCAGGACCATCGACGCCCAGAAGGCATCGCGAGACGATCTACGGGTGCGTCTTGCACGGGTGGAACGCAGATCATATCTCGTCGGATTGCTGGCTGATCAACCACCTACGAGGAGACCAGCAACTCATCTCCATCCGACAGAGCAAGTTCCCGGTAGCGCACTACAGGTGTCAACCAGGGTGCTACCTTCACGGACCCAACGCAAATCACCCCACTGTTGGCTGTCGATTTTTGGCTAGGCTAGCCGCCTCACACGGACGTAGCCAGTGCCGGCAAGCAACTCAGTGGGAGGAGGCCCTTTCCCTGCAGGCGCAGGGCCTTGCAGGGTCAATCGTTCATCAAGCGGACAGGGAGCGACAGGCCGCTGAGCGGCGACCTCCCTCCAGTCCCAAGGAGAGCTCTCCGGCTCAAGAGACCGGAGGGGCGGCGCAAGCCACTGCTGCCCCGCCTCGCGCTTCGCCTCTATCGGCCCCCGCGGTCGAAGAGACTGCAGGACGCGAGCGAGAGCAATCCTCGCGGCCTCACACCGAGCCGTGCCCTACCCCGGAGCGAGCACCGGTAACTGGTCCTGGCGCTCGCCATTCACCGGGAGCAGAGGTACCAAGGGCACATCCCCTGCCATCCCTCAGCACATCCGAGTCGGAGTCAGAAGGTGTGGTGCCGGAGAACTTGGGGGAGGTGATTGATTTGATCCTCCATCCGCCGCAGGTGGTGCCCTATTCATCCGCGCTCCCGAAGCTGCGGGTGATTGAGACCTGCGATCAAGCTACGCAGGTTGACCTTCGTTACCAAGTGGTGACCCCGGTGAGGAGCGATCCAGCCCCCACCGAGCCCAGCGTTACAATCTTCCAGGATCCCGAGCACCCGGGAAGCCTGTGGAGCCGGTTCGCGGGAAGATACTACCCGTACGAGCCGTCGCACCTCAACGCGTTTGGAGTACGCACCTCAAGGCCAACGTTCAGGTCGACACCGGTTTTTGACCCCACGAGCCATTGGGGACAAACCGAGGGCACCAGGCCCTACTACGTCATTCCTGTGAACGTCTTACCGCCGGCCAGGCAGATCTCGTTGGCGGAAGTGCTCAACGACGGGACCGAGCAGCCCTTAGAACGGGTCGCTGACTCCGTCCCGCGGTTGCAACACCTCGAGGATATCTTCGCGCTCAGGGAGCCGCAGCGTGGTCACCCCGACGCGCCATACCTCACCTGGCAAAATCGGTGGAACCTGTACCAGCGCCGCGTGGAACTGCGTCGCCGGTACCCAACCTTTTAAACATCAGCACCCCTGGCGGATCAGGTGCACCCTCGACGAAACCCAAGCCGGGCAGCCAGGCCTGGCACTAGTGAGGTCTCGAGGGCTACGACACGTGGTGCAGCATCTGAATCCGTGCAGTGGCAGCGCAACCCGGAGTTCGACGACGGGCACTCAGTTCCCGTCATCACTCCACAGCCAAGGAAGGACAGGGCACCGCTACTTCAAGCGGTGGTGGAGCCCTCAACAGTACTCCACACAGCCCCGGACGAGCAGACGAGCCAGGAGCTGAGTTAGGAGGAACCTTCGAGCGACCCGCAGGAGTATTCGGAGGAGGAACGGTCCGCAGCAGCGGAGTCAGAACCTTCAATCGACAGCCAAGAAGCAGCAGGGTCAACATTCCTGGAGGAGCATTCCGACGGCGAATCTGACCTGTACGAGATGGAGACTGCGGCGTTGTCTATGGGTCAGTTCTCACATGATCAATTCCCTGCCTTCCAGGCAGCAGCGACCAGAGCGATGACGAACCTTCGCTCTCGGTTCCGCTACCAGCGGGGTCAGGTGCCAGTAGAGGACGTCGTCGACATGCTCAACGGCTTCCCAACGCCGGAGACACCATTCTATGATTGGCATCAATCCATAATCGAAAAGATCCTCCCGGCGGCCACCACGTGGCTGCGGGAGAAGAAGGGAGACCAAAGCCTGGAGCTGGACGGAGAATCACTGCTGGTTTATTACCTCGAGGCGCTTGACAAGCACTTCGAGCCCCAGCGGCGCAGCGCCAAGCTCCTGCAGTACATGCGGTTAAAGCAGGGCACCCTGTCTCCCATTGTTTACCTCCAACAACTCAAGATGCTGGTCCCGTACGTCAAAATCAAGTACGGAGAGCCAGCGATTGCACAGAAGTATATCGAGGGCCTTAACCCGGACGTGCGGGAACGCATTGAGGCTAAGTATTGCTACACCGAGCATAGCGACCTGTACGGCATGCTCGATAAGGTGGCGGAGGACGCCCAGCGCCTATGGATCAACTTCCAGAGCCAGGCTGCCATCAGGGATGAGCCTAGGCCAGCGCCCAAGGTCGTCAGATCAGCCCCAACCCCACCGCCACGCACAGAGAGCAAGCGAACCCCAACGGCAAGCAGTTCAAGGTATTTTTGCAGTCACCATGGCGCGAATACCACTCACGATACCAGGGACTGCCGTACTCTGAACAGCAGGAGGAGTGCAGCAAGCACCTCAACCGCCCCATCTAACGACACCATGCACGCCATGATGGCACGCATGGAGGAGCAAATGCGGCACATGCGTGCCGCTATGGCAACGGAGAAGGGAGAGAGGCCTGCCCAACCGAACCGCCCGCAAAGAGGCCCCCTGGGTGGCGCTGCGGCGGGACGAAACAAAGAAGGCGGCGCGTGCGACTACTGCGGCCGTTTCGGGCACCATGAATCCCAGTGCTACATTCAGCACCCGGACAAAGCCCCACCAAACTTCAAAGCACCGTCGAAGGCGTTACAGGCAACCTTCGACCAAAACCTTGAAAAGCTCAACAGGCAGCAGCAGCCGCGAGCGCAGAGAATGGCAGCGGTAGCGGCCCAGCAGCCGGCTGTGGAGGAGCAGGAGGAGGAGGAAGAAATCTACCTCCCAAATCGCCGCAACGCGAACGTGAGCTCGGCAGCGGCGGGACGGCCACCTGCAGAATCACAGGTATGCTGTGCGTCCCTCACGCACCAGCCAGCGCCGGTCTCATTCCAACCCGTGGCGATTGAGAAGGAAGCCTACCCCCCGCCCAAGCTAGGGATCCGGCAACGGCCGTCCATACCTATGAAAATGCAGCAGGCGGACGAGGTGACTGTACAGTTAACCACCAGCTGGAACATGCTGGACAAGATCGTGCAGCTGCATGTACAACGGGAGGTTGAAGCCCCCCTGTCATCAGATACCCCTGCACCCAAGAGCGCCGCAGCCTCAAGTGCTCTGGAGATGAGCGATCACGCCTCTCCAGCACAAAGTCCCTCGGCCCCCAGGGCGGCCAGGACACCTGCAGGCGTGCCTTACTGTGTCGCCGGCGAACAGCACGCGGGCGTACGAAGCATCCAGGAAATTCCGCAGCAGGACATCCAACACCTGCTGGACAGAAACACGGCCGCAGCTACCTACTTCAAACAGCAGCAGCTGATGTTTTACTATCCGCAGGGTACCCTCAACATCCCGGGGTACGACGTCACCAAACTTAGATTCCTGCGCGATCATTGCGCAGACGTGAACATAATTACTCGGAGGGCGGCTAGGCAGCTGGGGCTTCCTGTCACTCAGTCCAGCACGACCCTCAGTACATCTTCGAGCCCGGAGGCCAGCACGCACGGCGAGGTGGACGTACGGGGACTTTGCGTCACATTGCTGCCGGGGACACCCCATGCAACGACCCTCAACATGACCCAGACACTGGTAGTTGAGGACACACCGCTCTTCGATTTCCTGTTGGGGAACGAACAGATGCACCCTGTGGCAGACTCTATCACGCAATATCCAACCGCACAGCTCCACTTTCTGCCGAACCTGCTGGAGCCCCCCGGATACGTCGTCAGCATCCCCATGACCTCTATCAAAAGGCCCGGACACGCAACGGCAGCGGCACTACGGCGGATGGCCTTCGCAACCTCCAGCTCCCCGTGGCCTCAGGGACCCACGGGAAAGCTGGGGGGGGGATGCACACCCGCGCCCAACACCCTAAATCCTATTCAGCCCCAGGGAGCCGACAACAGCACACCACAAAAGAGCGCCGCCAAGCTCGGCGCTGGTACAGCTTGCATCATCACCTCAGCCCTCGGAGCTGCGCAAGCGGCAGTCATCGGTGGCCTATCGGCCCTTAACGCCCTGGCAGCCGCGGCAACCCCGCAGCCCGAGATTCGACACGAGGTGGATCAGCTCCCCAAACGAAAAGGGAAGCGCAAAAAGGCGCAACCAGCGCCACGAATGCGCATTTACATTGAGCCGCCTAAGCGAACGTGGAAGACAACAATTTCGGCAGTCTTACTGGCGCTACTGCTTCTCTCCCTCACGGTGGGTGCAGGCGCCATGAAAGGGTCCTTCACCGACCAGTCCATCCTCCACATGACCACCCATGCCATGACTACGGGCGGTATATTGGTCAGGGATGGTTGGGATCCGGGGTCCAGGATGTACGAGGATATAACTCGCACCCCGGAAACCTCCACTGATCCACTGTCAGCATTCACCAGCGTGGCCACGTTCACGCTGGACGGCAACTCAGCAGCGGTGGCATATGAGCGGTACCAAAAAGACGCAGATGGAGGCTGGATCTGGGGCAATGGTCAGACCCTATCAACAACGACCAACGCAGCACTCAAGGCCGCGGTGCGCTCACGAAAGCATACCGCGTTTGCCTACAGCATGGAGGAGCTGCCCGGGTATCACGGGGACCAGGGTCCTTTTTCCCTGGACCTGGATACCGACAAACCGATCGTCCAACCCCCGCGGCGATACAGCCCCAGGGAGAAGGAAGTAATCCAACTCAAAACGTCCGAGCTGGTACAACCCGGCATCGTCAAGGAGTACACGGGACCTACGATCTGTGCGGTTAACCCGGTACTAGCCGCCAAAAAAGACCCAGATACTGGGCAGTGGACGGATTTCCGCATGGCACAGGACTACCGTCCAGTCAACCAGCACACCCTTTCGGACAGATACGGCCTCCATCGCCCTGAGGAGATCTTTCAGCGCGTGGGCAAGGCCGTAATCTTCTCCAAGCTCGATCTAAGGCAAGGTTTCCTCCAGATCCCTATTCGGCCGGAGGACCAACCCAAGACGGCGTATTGGGTGGGCAACAAATTAATGATGTACACCCGAATGCCGTACGGCCTCAAGAACGCCAGCGCTAAGTTCCAGCGCGTAATGGACTACGAGCTCACGAAGGCAGGACTGGACGATATCAGCATCGCCTTTATCGACGACGTACTGATCTGGTCAGAGTCGCCCGAACAGCACGTCAAGGACGTCGAACGCGTGCTGGACGCCCTTGCCGCGTGTGGGCTCCGCGCCCACCCGGACAAGTCTATCTTCGGAGCGGACGTCATTGAGTATCTGGGGCACAATCTGAGTGCCTCAGGAATAAGCCCTCACCAGGCCAAGGTAGCAGCGATCATGGCCCTGCAACCTCCCCGCAACGTGTCGGAGCTCAGGACGCAGCTCGGCTTTATCAACTACTACCGTTGCTACGTTCCGAACATGAGCCAGCTTGCGGTGGACCTCAATAAGTTGCTGAAAAAGGACGAGCCATGGCACTGGGGACCAGCACAGCAACGCGCCTTCGAGTTAATCAAGGCGGCGTTTACCAAGGAGGGCATGGTACTCAGGCGAATCGACTATAACCGCCCACTCGTGCTGCACACGGACTTCTCTAACAAGGGAATCGGTGCGGTACTGGGGCAGGTCGATGACGAAGGTAACGAATACATGTGCGCCTGCATCAGCCGCTCGCTCAACAAACATGAGGCTAACTACAGCAGCTACAAGGGCGAGATGCTGGCAGCTGTATGGGCGGTCAAGATGTTCAGGCATCATCTCATTGGCGGACCGGCATTCAAGCTGGTCACGGACCATCAGCCCCTCCTGTACCTCATGAGTACGGAGGGCTTAACGGGCCAGTACGCGCGATTCGCACTCGCGCTGCAAGAATACAATTTTGTTATTGAACACAGGCCAGGCCTGCGCCACCAGAACGCGGACACACTCTCGCGCCACCCCAGGCTGGAGTCTGAAGATGTGACGGGAGCAAGGCTCGATGAAGATTTACCCGCAACACCTGGGATGTCCAGTTCTGCCTTCGCATCGGTGCGTGCCTCCAGGATGGCTAACCAGATTATGTGCGAGGTTTTGAACTTGGCATCTCCGGTGGCGCGGTTCAGCGATGACTTCTGCCCGTCCCCGGAGGAGACAGCAGCAGGGTGGAATGGGTGGCGTTTCGAGGCTCTGAGACCCCCACCCGATGGGGAGCTTGAGCAGCGCGTCACTCAGCGACGACGGCTGTTAGCCCGCGTCATGGAATGGTTCACGAGCGCACGGCGATCAAGGTCATTTTCAACTCAGAGGGGTGACAACACTGCGTTGTGGGAGGTGGGCGTGCCATTCTTCCAGTTGGCCGTGCAGCAAGGCATCACGCTGTATGAGCCCTTGGGAGGAGCATGCACCATGCTGGAGGCCTGCTTGCTGAATGGCATCAGGATCAACCGGTACCTCTATTCGGACAAGGACACAAGCATGAGACGGCTGGCCAGGGAGCGTCTGCACGTGCTCAGCAATGCCTACCCCACGTTGCTGCCCTTGGAGGCTTGGGAAGACGCGTTCATCGCATTACCCCAGGACGTGGAGCAGGTCACAGAGGCAGACCTGAGGAATGCAGGAGCTGAGAATGGTGTGGTCTGGCTCACTGCGGCCACATGGGATGAGGGTTCGGCAGCTGCAGTCCCATCGGTCTTGCGCATCATAAAACACGTGGAACAGCTCACAACACGACCTTCTCAGCGCAGGCGCCCACGCTCAGTTCCTTGCCAGTATGTGGACTATTCTACCGCTGGGGTGTGGACCTATGTGGGCCCTTCTGCAAAACGGCAAGAGGACATACGTACGTTATGGTTTGCGTGGAGCACTTTTCCAAGTACGTGGTCCTAATCCCGCTGCCAGATAAGCATGCGGAGCAGACGGCCTTTGCTTTCCAGCAGCAGGTACTTGGGCGATACGGCGCATGTGCTGAGGTCTGTACGGATCAAGGAAGTGAGTGGAAGGGAGAGTTTGCCCAGCTGTTGGTCGATGCACTGATCGACCACAGGCAGACTTCACCGAACCATCCTCAGGCGAATGGCCTAACTGAGAGGGCCGTGCAGACTTGCAAAAATGCACTGCGCAGGATTGCGGAAGCAGGAGGCGGCAATACCGACTGGGACAAGCACCTGGCGTACGTTATGCTAGGGTACAACTGCTCCGCGCAGTCATCCTCTCGCGTAGCGCCGTATCATATCCTGCATGCTGTGGAACCTACCATCCCACCAGCAATCAAGGAGAGGTTTGCAAGCGAGGTGGATCTTGATGATCCTGAAGCAGCGGCGCGAGCCATTATGCAGCGCGCCGCAGTTCTACGGAGGCATATGGCCATCGCGGGTGCCAACCTTCTCATCGCGCAGCACCGGGATTCGTTGAGGTATGCGCGCCTGAGAGGAGGCGCAATACTACCCCGGATGCGCCGTTTCGAAGCAGGAGACTATGTGTACTATCGAAACACCACTGGCCGTACTGCCTTAGAACCTCAGGCGCGGCCGGAAATATTGCGGGTGGTAGAGGTGCGACCCACGGGCGTGTTGCAGCTAGAGGGGCGGTGTGGGAATCGCATCACGACGCATGTTACGCATTGTGCACCCTGCCATTTGCCTATTGATGATCACACCATTGATCCTAGGTTAGCCAGGCCTTCCGCTAATCTAGCATGCGAGGTGTGCAAGTTTCCCGACGGGGAGGAGTGGATGTTGCTGTGTGATAGTTGCGGTACTGGGTGGCACACATATTGCTTAAAGCCCCCGCTCACTGAAGTGCCGGAGGGTGCTTGGTATTGCCCACGGTGTTCGGATAAAGGTGTGGTAGGTGAACAGGTGGATGCTGTCAATACCGGGGGCAGGATGGCGGTCATGGTCCCAAGACATCTCGAAGAACTAGTAGGCGCCGCCGTCATGCGTGAGTCGCGCGGACGGGGTAAGCGAGATGGCCGCAAGCTGGGCGTGTCCTCCTACTTAGGACGGCAGGGGCGCGCACACAGATTCCAGATATTGTACGAAGATGGGGAGATAGAGGAGCTAGGGCTACCAGAGCTGCGCGCACGCTTGGCCTCGACCACAGTGGGCAAGAAAGCCGCCAGAAGCACGGCGGTACAACAAGGAGCCTGGACTGAATGGGCGTTGCAAGATATGCAAGGAGTGGAAGCGGCCCTGGGACAAGGCATGCCGGGCTGGCATAGCCGTACCAAGATTATGGCGTTGCACACGGTACTAAGACGCTCGGATCTGGCTCAGTACCAGCCGAGCATAGCGGAGCTGAAGGAGCTGTTAAGCGTTCTTATGCTAGAGAAAGCGCGAAGGGTATTTTTGCCCTTCGGTCGGAGCGAGGAATTGGGGGCGACGTTGCTCGAAGCTGGATGCAGTGTGCGACGATCCCTCAAGGGGATTTGCGAGTCGGTGGGCCCTGGGGCCTTGGCCGATGAAGGAGCACTATGTGCGGAAGCAGTGGTTTTTGGGTCACCTTGCGAACTGTTGGATCTGATTCTGCCCAGCGTAGTGAGGCAGGTTGGCATAGTTACGGCAGCACGGGTGCCCTTAGAATACATCACCACGGGCGATGAGGCCCGGGTAAGGTGGTTGCGTGTTCACCAGGACGAAGGCAGGATGGTTTTGTGCCAGAATGGTGGGTGCCTATGGGTGATGATCTTTGCCACGTTGTCCTGGAAGAACGCTTTGTTTCGAGAGGCCGGTAGCACCTTTGAGATGCTCAAGGTGTAGCTTCACCCCATTTAGCTACCAGCGCCAGGCATGATAGGCACGGCGCTGGGGGGGGGAGTGGCGGTACGGCACATACTAAGTTCGGTTTTCAGTACTTTGGCGTGACACCTTTAGCGTTAAGTTTTAGCTTTCAACATTATATTTCAGGAGCTCTTTCGGGAGATCTTGGGACGGCTCTGGGAATAGTATAGTACACGTCACTCATATTACACGTCACTCATATGCACCGTCTAAGGCCAGGCTCCACACCGCGTACGTCTCGTTTCCCCGAGTGCTGCCGCATAGTTGAGCGCTGCGGCGTTGTCGGCAAGCTTGCTGGCTGTCTGAGGCACGCACGCACAAGCGCTTTGTGTTTCATGCATGTTGTCGTGTGTATGTTCGTATAGTACAGTTACGTTCAGGACCAAACCCAAAACCTAAATGTACGCATGCGCAGTGAGAGCCAGCATACAGCTGGTGCCCACTGGTGGACATGCCGTGCGGACAGAAAAAAACACTGGGAAGAGGACTGGGATAAGTACAAGTTTCTGATGCACGCTAATGGCACGGAGTCAACTTTCCGATGCCTTCAGGTCAGCCCGGGGGTTTGTGGCGGTGGCGACGCTGCCGTTGCTTGATTGCCTAACGGGATTTGCTCTACACATATTAGCCCCTACGCCATTGCTAACATAGCGGTGGTTTATTTCGCTGATCACATCTGCTCCATTATTGCGTTAAAGGGATATATATTGTTTGATCCGTTGCCTTATAGAAGCTGTATATCAACTCACTAGTGTTATCATAGGATAGCGCATACCCCTTCTTGCTAGCGGGAGTTCTGTATGGGTTCAATGCATGCTGGTACCCGTGTGCTTGGGTTTGCACCATATGAAACTGACCCCTGATGCGGGACACGACACTTCCGCGGTCAGGTCATCGTTGTATCATTACGTCTATCATGACTACTATGGATGTTAAAAATTATCATTTTTATCGTCACTACAGAAGTTATGGTGTGTTATTTGCTCAGGTGTGTGGATTCGTATGTTCATGTCGATGCTTCTGCATCGCAATCCATCGCTTCATTTGCTGTTCTCCTTGGGAGACACGAATCAGAACGGGCGGATTCTTTGCGTTATACCCGCTGGGGGCTACGTTTATGCTGACAGACACTACCACCTCGTGCGGGTTGTTTGCTCTCCCGAGCGATGAACACTTCGCGCAGAGTGTGTGTGTGTGTGTGTGTGCGCGCGCGTGTCACTATCGGTCTGAACCTGGATCCATCAGGCCCAACTTGTCTTGCGTGTTTAACCCCATTGACTCCGACACCAACAATGCCAACTGCGTACTGCACACTGCACATGCTCAAAGCGAGAGCGCCCCAGACTGGTACTGATTGCTTATCAGCAAGGTTCTGTACGGAGGGAAAACCTGCATAGGCCCGTTCTGTAACGTTCTGTAACGTTTTGTTACGGGTCCTGTAACGATATCTACCGACCGATCCACTAACCGACTGGAACAACCCCCCTACCTATCTCGGTGGTTGCTCCACATGGCGTGTGAGGCATCAAACACTCCTTGGCCAGATTTCCCCCCGCCCCCGCATCGAACTATTGCTTGCAACGAACTGCGTGCGTGCCTGCACACGCAAGGAGCCCGTCCATAAGACTGTACCTAATTTATGTAAGTCCCTATACAGGTAAGCTAGGAGGCTGCTGGTGGCGGTGTCAGCTGAGTCGGCAATAGGAGCTCTTCTCGTGCAGTCCGGGGCCAATTGACTGTGGCTCCATGACAGCCGCACCTCTCCGAATGCCGCAGTAGCTGAGGCGGCGGCGGAAATGAAACAGGACATCATGGGGTGGAGTAGTACGGGAAGGAGGAGAAGAAAGCACGAACGTATTCATACAAAGCACAAAAATGTAAACAACTGCCGAGAGAAGAACAGCAGTGGCAGCAACCAAGGGAGTGTTGTATACAGGAATTGCATTTGTGCAGTTCTAACCAAACCCCCAATTATCAGCCACCCACCCAGCAGCAGCAGCAGCAGGCTAACGCAAGTCGGAATGAATGCGCGACGTCACCTGCAGGGGCGAAAGGCTGTTTACTTCTTCCTTATAACCCATTGTACGAAGCTCCAGAATTTGAATTGATACCGCCGGGCGATCCACGTCCAAGACATACCAACCTGCATGTCCTTGATGCCCCACGCGCGTATCGACAACCCCACCGATACAGCCCGCTGCACCGCATCAGCCGTGAGTACGTTGGCTCGGGGGCATAGCTGCCGACAACCCATGTCCAGGGCTTCCTGCAGCAGCGGCAGCCGCAGTAGCAACCAGCTGGGCACATGCGCACGTACTGGGATCCCGGGGACCTGAACGATACGTTCTCCTTCAGGCTTGGGATCCTCCCTGTCTCAACACCCGCTGGCCGGATACCGGTGGCGATGGCGCATCGGAATATGCGGTGCTTGGCTATGCGGTGATTCGGAACAGCAGTAGTGAGTACTGAAGTCACCAAACCGCTGAAGTGAGGTTGACCCACGAGCCCCTGCCAGTCCCCCAACACCCCGACGCCTGGGTACAAACCTAACCTGGATGCGTTCGTCCGTGAGCTCATGAACCAGCCAGCCATGGGTGATGCCCGGCAGAAGCTGCAACAAGCAGAGAAAGGGCCGCCTACCGCAGACTCGACACAAGCCGCTGCTGTATGAGGGGTACGGCACAGACAGACCCAAATATGCACATGTAAACACATAAACACATATGGGCTTGTGGTTAAGTGCTTAGGAGGGCTCATCAGGGCCGACCACTTGCCCGCCCGGCAGTTCCCCGCGCGCCCCGCCCCGGTGCAACACCCACCTGCAGCGACCGGCGCAGCTGATCCTTGTGAAAGGACGTGATTGTCAAGCCAGGGACGTTGAAGTCCCGATGGCGTTGCGAAGACAGCTGCTGTGGTGGTGCCGCAGCAGGCCGGGCAACGTTGACACAGTAGCCATCTGCTGCCGTCTGCCGGTCAATATCCAGCCCGTGTTGTTGTTCTTGTTGCTGCTGCTGCGGCGGCTTCTGCTGCTGGGAGGATGCGGGTGACGGTGTTGATAATGGCTCTGCAGCCGGGAGCGTGGCGAGCGACGAGCCAAGAGCCGCTTCCACCCAGCCCGTCTCAGACAGAAGCGTCGCCACCGTGCCCGGCAGCTCAGGCTGTCGACTCTTGAGTTCCTGCAGCCGCCCCAGCCCCATACCTCAGAAAGCGGGTGCATCATCATATCCTTGCCTTCTCGCACTACTAGGGCCATGCGGACGTTGCGGGGAGATATCCGGGCCTAACTTGGCGTACTTGGTTACGACTTATGGGAACGCACGGAGACTCCGCAACTTCTGACAGAGGCTGAGGGTGACGACCGCCTATTAACCCAAATTTCCAATCATACAGGCCCATTGATTCTTCTGGCAGTTGCGGGACTTCCGCAGCGCAGGACGGTTTGCTCCCACCATCCATGCAGCAGATGCGTTACCCTGATGGATGCTGCAATACCATGCAATATAGTGCCATGCTGCTACGCGCCCGTTCCCCACACGCGATGTAACACCCCCCCTCTACGGCACCCGCTCCCCACGTTACCACGCCGGGCTAGGTAGAGTCACAGACATAAGCCCCATGTATGTTCTTCAATGGCGGTCTTCAATGCTTTACCATGGTTCCGTTAGCAACAACACGCGGCAGCCAGGCTGTACGCCCATGAGCATAGGAAATGGGCAAAAGGGGGGAGGGAGAGAAGCCTGGGGGAATGTGCCCAGCTGGCATGGCAATGATGCAATATCGATATCCACCTGCTTACCAAATGGATGTGCGTGCGGCCCCAGTACCGCTGCAGGACTTCAGTCAGTAAGGGAATCCGCGCATCCGAAAAATCCGGCCTGAACCAGCTCCCCGCATCAAGCTCTCGCAAATCGTTCCATCTCGCATCGGCCACGGCGCCTTCTACACCCGGCGTGGTGCGGCCTAGCTGCTCGTCGTGTAGTACGACAACTACACCGTCAGCGGTAAGCTGACAGTCCTGTGCATGCAGGGCACTGATAGTAATGGTTGCGAGGTGATTGTGAGGGTTTGAAATAAAAAGGCCAGCAGCATCAGTGTGCGGTCAGGCATATAGATGTGCGGCACGAGCATTTGAAGAGAAGACGCCACCCGTGGTGCGTGCTCCGGTGGGGCAAGCGGTCCCACCGGCGTTCTGGGTATACCATCAGGGGGCCAGTATTGGAGCGCATCTGGCAATGGCCGCCATCGAAGTTTCGTAGGCGAATGCGTGCGCGCTGGGAGTGATTGCCAGGTGTGATTTAAAGTGCAAGCTATATCGTGTTTAAAGATACGCAATCCTTTTATTTTAAGTACGGCTGTTATGTATGGCGCTAAGCGTTTTGTGCAAGTTCCTTCCACGTGCTTGAGCTTTGCCTGCAGGTTCCTTTGAAAGTATCCTCACCGTCTCAAAATGTTGGAACCCATAATCAAGAGCGGAATCAAATGCTGCAATTGTATTTTCTGGCGCGTCGGCACTGTTTCCTCGGTGCGCAACCAGCACGAATCCTTGCTTCTCCGACATGTTCTGCAAGCTGTCCTCGTCGCCTGCTTCATAACATAAAATATCGTGCATCCCGCTGTACTGGAACGATCCAAATGGCGGTCGTGTGTTTGCGTAGAATTACGGCAGAATCAAAGCGAAGGTGCCAACCTGACGATAGGTGTCGCAACCGACATCGTACGATTGAGTGGAAATAATGTCATGATACGAACATAGAGTATTTTGTATTGATACTTCCGCAAATTTCCGCCATTTGGCGTTACGCTGGCTTGGGTAACCTGTGCTTGTGCCCTGGCCCTTCCGGGCCCGTTCAGCTCTTTCCAAAGCAGTCACTGAGCCTGTGGGCTCGTCCGACCGCCGGAGATCAAGTATGTCCCATCCGCCTCCTGGCTACCCAGGTGAAGAGAGTTTCTTGCCTGTGATCTTGGGCGCTCTTGCTGTGGAAGCCAGACACCTTCACAACTTAAAGGCCGGTGCAAGGCCTGTTGGACCCCTACAGCATATGACGAATAATTTGAAGTTCTTCATGCTTAAGATTACAACTTCTACTAGATTTGCATTAGATAGCTTCTTGAACGGTTGGCCTGCGAGCCAAGTAACGTTGGCGGGGCATGTTTGAAGCGGAGACCTTGCTATCAACATTCACTGTAATTGATTGGCCAAAATTTCCTGCTTCCAGGTGGTCCTCCACCTGGATATCCACCACCGGGATATGGTAAGAGGACGGTAGTCCACGTGTTCTTATGTCGGAACGTAGGATAGCATTGTAAAAATTGAAGCGCGCACAGGTTTGATTATGTATTAGAAACGATTATAACTTTATTGCTATGCTATATATAAGGTGAAGTTATGTGCCAATCGTGACCGTAGGGTACCCGCCACCCCAGCCTGGCTACCCACCCCAGCCTGGCTATCCACCCCAGCCTGGCTACCCACCCCAGCCAGGTTACCCGCCACCAGGTATGATGATCATCTTAAATTGCGATTTTCCTTAAAGCTGCGTGACGCAGGTGAAACATTATGTGCTTGTGCCAATCTGCGTCGCAATATGACACGTGTTACCGTGTCTCCTAATTGGTCCTGAAGAAATGCTTTATCCTGCCCAACGATCCTCTGCTCCCCTTTAGCTGGCTATGCCCCTCCACACGGCGCATACCCGCCCGCTCCGGGGGCGTACCCTCCTCCTCATGGCGCCTACCCGCCGCCACACGGCGCATATCCCCCAACTGGATATCCAGCACCACGTAAGACCCTGGTGGCAAGCACGCGCGTAACACTGCAAGGGGCCAACCGTACCGGTCTGGGTTATCGTTAATGCGGAGCTTCCTTGCGGGATGGCTGTCCTTGTTTCGTAACCCTTCACGTCTTTTGCTGACAATCCTTTATCACAGTGTTGTCATGACCTCGTCACACACTAGACATCCTTTTTGCTTTACACAGAGACTGGATGATGGGCTGACTTCCCCATTTCAATGTCCGTCCTTTGGTTGTCCCGCGGGCTCACGATACTCACTATACGCTGAACATCCTGTGCAGATGGCTATCCGGGCGGCTATCCGGCCCACCCGCCCCATGTGGTGGTGCACGGGGCAGTGTACGGTCACCCAATGAAACACAAGGGTTATAAGTACAAGGGCATGAAGCACGGCCACTATCATGGAAAACACAAGCACAAGGGCTTTGGAAAGTTTAAAAAATTCAAGTGGTGAGTGCAGTCGTCTATGAGCTTGAACTCAGGACAGGGAACGTGATGTGCGATTCCCGTACACCTGCATACTTTTGAGCCTGTAAAAGGACAGGATTCCGGCTTCGAACCGTGTCGACGATAATGGGTTAACCGTCCAAATGGAAATTCTGCAGCGGCCATGGTTCTCACTAAGGATGGGACATGTTGGGGGGAGTTCCCTTTCAACAAATGCTTAATATTATTTGAGGACGCCGTGCGTATTTAGCGCTGGGACGATGCACGGACATAGCACAAGTTTGCAGTTTCTTTTACTAGTACTGCGTTCTTTGGGCCATGGGACCCTTGGCCAAAGGGTGCGAGGCCCGTGCACAGCTTTTCTGATGGAACTCCTAAAGGCTGTGACGTGTTATGTATGGCTTTTTGTGCAAGAATGCTGTTAAGGGGAACCCTGGAAATTTAAAAAATGACTTATTACAGGTTGAAGCGCTCCATCAGGAGGTGCTGTTCCCTAGCCAGTAAGGTTGCTGATGTTGGATGACGTCGTCTTGTATGAGTTCAGATGGTGGTTGGCTTCGTCTTCCTTTTGTTGAAGCGGAGATGATATGACTGCGAGGCGGGTTGCGTCATCCCGGGGCTATTCGCGATTGAGCGATTTGTCTGACGGGTTGCGTCTCTTGCGCGTGGCCAGGAGGCTGAAACTGACCAACCTCATGCCGTCTTCATTTGGCGCTCGAAGTCGTGGTTAGCTTGAGCCAGTTTGTTCCAGAAAAGCGCGCCCTCCGAGGGCTGTGTAAATTATAAAAACGTACCCTGGGTGTGTCTAAGCTTTCCAAGTTGCCGCAAGAAAGGCTTCCCTGGCTTTGACGCGGCTGCATGTGTGGTTCTGGTCTACCTTGACAGTGTGTGATTTAATATTCTCCATTCTCAGCTGTAGACTACGTACACAAACTTTGTACTGACACAAACTTTGCAAGGTACTACATTATATTGGCTTTGCAAACCCGGATGAATTCCTGTCCAGGTTGATCGTATAGTCCGGGTGCGCCAATGGGTGCAAACCAAGCAAAGACACATAAGCTCATATGTATGACATCGTCTCGTTCACAACAGTTCCCGCGCCGTAACGCAATCCATCCATTTTACCGCTAGTTCCGATGCCTTGAAGTAAAGTGACTTGCGCCAGGGGGCTAGCGAGACCGCATCCCAAGAACCTTGTCTGTTCTTAACACTGGAGTCGGCGCCATTCGCCACAAAGCGCTGCGTAATCGTCACCTATATGCAAAGCAACAGGACGTGGACAAGCAGCTCAGGGTGAGTACCACAGTGATTTTAATGCTTGGAGTACTCTGCACGCCGCGCTGGACTGGGTGCCAGCTGGTAGCGCGGCGGCAGACAATAGTAGACATTTGCATTTCTACCCCGGGTGGCAGTGCGCGACGAAGTCCCTGTCAAGATGGATGAGTGGAACTGGTAGCGGGGTGCACTCATCGTGCCAGGGTATCGGCAGCACGTAGGGCGCAACGGGCGCAGCTGAAACAACTCTCACCATGCCGTCCACGTCAGCGATCCGACCTGGTATATTTTCCACAGATATCACCACCTGAGAGGAAACCGGGTAATGGCGACGTACGACATTACAGGTCAGCTATCAAACGTGGACAAGACGGGTAGTACATCAGCTCTAGCAATCTATGTTAAGAAGCTTCCGCCCTGTGAGTTGCTGTAAGCGGGTTCCTTACCACCTTTACAATCAACCTTAAAAACGATATCCCCATTCTCGCTGTACACACGTTTGCGCGGTGCTCCAGGGAGGCTAGCCAGTGCCCGTCGTCAGGTACATCATCGTACACTCCCACGATGACGCGGTACAGTGCCTGTGCGGACGTCAAGGGAAGGCATGCAGCTGCTGAGACTGATTAACACAATCACCAGTTATTGCCTTCACCGGCTTCGGCATTGCAGACGCTACATGCCAGACGACGACATGGCATGCGAAACCCAAGAGTTTGCAACGCAGCATTCCCTGACTTGCCCGTTATCGCACTGGAGTGTAACTGAACAGAGAAAAACGATCCAGAGGTGGGCGCGTGGGTGGGTGGGAGTGGGAGTAGAATAGGGCGTGCGCGTGGGAGTAGGAGTGGGAGAGGATAACCCTACCTGCTGCTGGAGCCCATGCTGGGCTGAAGGGGCGGCGGCGACACTGCAGCAGTAGTGCAGGAATGCGGTCCAATCCTGCCCATCTTCGCGCAGGCTGGCCAGCGCCTGGGCAGCCAAGGTTGGGACCAAACGCGGAATCATATCGCAGCCGATGCGGCTTAAGGGACAACGGACACGTATAACGCATGGCTGCAAATAGATGCGAATCGGGATCGGAATCCGCAGCACCCGTTGCTGGTGGCGGCGGCAACAGCAGCAGCAACAACAGCAGTGCACCGCGCCTACTGCAGGACTCATGGCAGGTGCCACTGTGGGACTTGAAGCCGAATTTCAAAAAGCGCAAAATCCAGTCCAACCTAGGATTAGAATAAGGGTCCCGCGAAGGCAAAAGCACCGCACGCTCCTAGAACGGCTGGGGAAAATAAAACCCCATGAGGGGATCGCCGCATTCGACGCTTTTAGCCTCACGGGATCCATGACTGCCTAACTATAATCCCCGGCAGCGATCCCTCCAGTGCGACAGCCGTGGCTTTCCGATAAGTCAAAGCCCCAAACGGCGTTAATATCTCAACCTGCTCCAAGCGCATGCAACAGCATCATCACTGCCCCCAACACGACAACACGAAGTTGTTGAACACACCGTAAGGGAGTCAAAAATCACGGCAACGCCCGTCGCCGCTGGTGGCGGATGTTCGACAGCGCGACATACTGCACCATACAGTTGCTGGAGTGTGCTGCAGCAGCCGGCTCCCGCACGGGTCGTCCTTCCGCTATTGCGGTTGCTGCTGCTGTAGGTAGGGTCGCCCGCTGGTACCGCGTCGGACTCCGACAGTGCTGCAGCACGACCGGAGCCGGAAGCAGCACCAGCACCAGCACCAGCACCAGCACCGGAGCGCCTGGCAGCTTCTCCTATGGAGTCTGTTGTGTCACCCGCAATGAATTCAGCCCGCTGCGAGGACGTCACCGGCTCACCCAAGGGCGCCAAAGGGGGCTCCAGCACAACAAGATGCCCCGACTGCTGGAAGGGTTGCAAATTGAATCCCTGTACGACGGAAGGTACATATTGCCGAACAGATGCTTCGGTAGTCAGCACGAACCCGGAGCCGGTTACAGGTGCTGGGACAGGCAGGTCATATGGGCCTAAGTAATGTTGTATCGAAGGACAGGATTCATGCGGGCAACTGCAAGCAGCAAGCGAAATCGTGTCACCATCCGGTTGGTGTGTGCCACTGAGGGGCTCTTGCGATCAGCTGTGCCGCATCCGTGGAGGCATTTGTGGAGCACGGCAGCAGCTGCTCACCGCCTTTTTAAGTGCGTACTGGTAGCGCTCCAATGACTGCTCCACTGTGACCAGGACCACCTGCTTAAAAACATCCGAAGCGTTGGACGGGCAGGAGGGGGGCCTAACTTGAACCGCGAGCTACGACAAGCTTTGGAGGTTTTTAATTGCAGTGATGCAAATCAAGCGATGCAGGTTACTATACCCGAATTTG
Source organism: Volvox reticuliferus (assembly GCA_019650235.1). Classification (NCBI taxonomy): domain Eukaryota; kingdom Viridiplantae; phylum Chlorophyta; class Chlorophyceae; order Chlamydomonadales; family Volvocaceae; genus Volvox; species Volvox reticuliferus. The sequence goes on from BNCP01000022.1 coordinate 1,185,269, forward strand.
GTTCACAACGGACCAATGCGGGCTAAGCTCAGGAATTCCGTGATGCCGTACGTGATGCCCGTACGCACTAAATGACCGTACGTTAGTGACGACCATACTAAGCCTGGGCCACCCACAAGCCTTAATCGTTGCCTTCTCTAATACTTACAAGTATCCCGTCAACACGAACCAGTCTGATGAGCACTCAGCAGATTCATCGAGACGTTAGGACGACCAATGTCCCAGGAAATCATGGCCCTAGATGTTTTCCTGCCTAGCGCGAAGTGATAAAAATGAACTATACGCGACAGTCCACGCACAACTATCAAAAGCGGAATTGACGCATATCCTTTCGGAATTGAGTTTCCATTATAGCTGCACAAGTACGACTGTAAAGCAAGTACTGGGCACCGATGACGAAACATGCCGCAACGACGTACACGCACCATGCACCAGGCATAATTATCGGGTTAAAGTTTCAGCTACTGACTTGCGTTTGTTGCCCCACCGACCCAAACTGCTATATCGGGGCTTTGCAGCAAGCAGTCAGACCTGCCCAACATACCAGGCTACCGTTTTGGAGTAGGCTACGGAGGTAATGCTGAAGAACGAACGCATACGAAAGCCCCAGAGAACTTCGCACCAACGCAAGTCCAGCTTCAAAACTGCCGAAGTAATTTGAGGCACCATTCCTATCGTAACGGGTCACCAGGAATGGATCCATTATATAACGAATGTATCCGGAAGTAGGCAGGATGCGACATGAGACTGTTTGACATCATGACATGACTTTGTGACAGAGCACAGGAGCGACGTACGGGTCTGCAGCTGCAATGGCAAAACGAACGCAATCCTATGTTATCTGTACCTTACTTCTGCACAACAACAACAAGATAATATGATGTGCAATATAAGTAAAGATTAACTGCGATCCGGAAATTGTTCCCGAGTCACTGAGTGCCAGTCTGACCTTGCATCTTCTGGCCAAATTGCTTCTCAGGAATGCTGCTTGCATTAACAAAACTATGAAGGTGCTTAGATGATTCTGGGCCGATTTTTCAGCTTTGGTTGTGCGCCCTCCATGGAACCGCAGTTCTAGTTGTATCCACGTCTTCTTAGTCTGGGGTGTAGCTCAACTACATTTTTTCTCTCGCGTCACTCTTAGTCTTCGCCATTTTTTCGTCTGCTTTTCGTATGAATGAGCAACGGGGCGGCTCTGGACGAGCGGGCAGCCATACGTGATAACAGGGGACAATAGACAGAGCAGTGAAGGATGACACAAAGCAGGGGCACATTCCTTGGGGCTCTGCCGTGGGCCGAATCTGGTGCTTCATCGGCGCTTGCAGCCGAAGCCGTCTACTGTCTGGTCTCTGCCGGAACAATCTTGTTCAATAAACATGCTCTTTCCACGTACCATTTCCCAGCGCCAAACGTTCTCTTGACAATCCAGTTCGGGATCGCTGTCATGCTTTTGAAGATACTGGACTTTATCGGTATTCTTCATTTGGAACCCATGCGGTGGGAAATTGTGAAGCTCTGGTTACCAGTCAACGTTATATTCGTGCTGATGAACGCTACGGGTAAGCGCCTCATGCGGAGCCCCCTTTAATTTGTAGGTTACAGGTATGGCATGGGTTTCTTTCAGGCCTACCCTTGCTGATTTGTAAGGACTTGAGGGTTTTTCTGTATATGGATAATGGGGAGAGAAACAGGGAGGATGGATAGCGGGAAACTGTGGGACCCTGTGGCAGCTTGTTCTGCGGGCAGCACACGTACATTTAAGCGGGCACGTCGTGTTATCATTAACCCCCCTTCCTCCTGTGCCCCCGTGGGCCAGTCCACAGTCCCTTCAGCTAGCGCCGCTAACTCCCTTCGAACACATGAAACAACCCTTCGTCCCCAGGCTTCTACGCGTTGATGTCAGTTTCAGCGGGTATGTTCACTGTCCTGAAGAACCTGTCTAACCTTCTTACAATTCTAGGAGACTGGTATTTTTTCGACAAGACATACTCGTGGCAGGTGCGCGAGGACTACTGGAACGATAGAAGGGTTGCGAACGGGCGGCAGAAATCGGGTGGGAAGCAGATTTCGCGCTGGTTTCTTTGTGAGAAATCTTATATATCTGGGCGCACTGGCCCTGGCTGTGGTGCGGCGCCATTCAGAGTAAAAATCAGAAACAGTCAAGCATAGTTTCAGCAAGAAGTATGGTTACTGCGGGGCAAGGCAACGTGAAGCCATGTGTGGAGGAGAGGAATGAGTTGCATACTGGGGTGCAATGTTCTTGTCCCAGGCAGTTCTTCGTAAAAGCATTTGCAACGCTGCTTGGAGCCACCTGATGGCCGCTGAGGATGCGGCAGTAATGAAAAGTTGAAAGGAGTCAGTTTGTCCTAAGCACAGTCACCACGGCATAGCTCCCAAGCGCTGACCCTACGCAAGTAGGAAGAAATGTTTATCCTACTCATCCGGTTGTCCTGCTACGTCCGGCCCTTCGGTGTGCTGACTTGCTTCCCCTCTGTCGCAACGGTCGCCCTGACCCTTATCGCTGCAGGTTTGGGCGTGTCTGGGCCTTATGATCCTGTCAGCTGCGATGGGCGGTTGGTCAGACCTATCTTTCTCACCCTCGGGCTACGCATGGCAATTGGTGAATTGCGTATTCACGGCCGCGTACAGCCTGCATCTCTCTTCCGTAGTGCGTGCCGTGAGCTCGCCTGTGAACAGTTCTCAGCACGACAACCCCTACTTGCATTCGCATGGAAATGGCGGCGGCGGGGCAGGACCAGGTAGCGTATCGAGCTCTGCAGCCGGCGGCCAGTTAGGCCACCGGCTAGGCCACGGCGGCGATTCGCTTGGGCACCTGTCGGGGCACACGCCGCGGCGACGGCTTAGCGAGCTCAGCATGGTGTACTACAACAATGTGCTTTCGGTGCCGTTGTTGGTGGTTTTGTCCGTCGTATTTGGCGAGCCCTCGCGATTGCGGAGTTATCAGCGCCTAGGCGACCCGGAGTTCAACCTGGTGGTACTCATGGGTGCGCTGCTTGGCTTTGGAGTTTCCTTTGCCAGCATCTGGTGCATGAGTCGCACATCCGCCACCATTTACAGCCTCACGGGCTCTATGAACAAGGTGGTGGTTGCAGTGGTGGGTATGTGGTACTTTGCTGAGCCAGCGAGCGCGACAAACCTGCTGTCCATCGCAATGGGTCTCGTCGCGGGCATCCTCTTTGTATTCGCGAAATCGGCGCCGCTGCCCAGCAGGGGCATCAGCAGCAACCCGGAAACGCAAGCACTCGTCGCGGCGGCGGTGGAGGGCGCCTCCAGCGGCAGCAGTGGCATGCATGAGAAGCCACACGTGATCAACGTGTCGGGCCCTGCCGGCGTGCGGGAACTGACATCGCGGAGCACCGCCTCCGCAGGGGTCACTAACTCGCGAAGCTCAACCGGTGGGATTCCCGGGGGGGCCCCAGTCGTCAATGCTGTGTAGCTTGAGCGTTTCCGTCCAGGACGAGCTGACCTGTGCGTGGGGGGTTGCGCAACTCATGTGGGATTCCCGCTTTTGACAGCTTTCGGGGCCTCGAGGGTACAGCGGTTGGCTTGCAGCAGGACGGGAGGTAGTGAGGGGGGATGGGGACTAGACATTCTTCTGCCGGGCAGCGTCTTTTTTTGTTTGCCCTGGCGCGCTCAAGTACTTCGATCAAGTTGGCGCGTTGGTGTGCGCATGGGTTGCACTGCTGCACCTGTAAGCTGGGTTTTACACGCGTCTCGAGTTCTTATGCGCGAAGGGGTTTGTTAATCGTGTTGGGAAGCGCCATATGCTGAGAGGGCCACTGTCGCATTTCCCCCCTCCTCTATGCACTGCACGGATGCGGCCCTCGTTGGATAAAGATGCGCCAGTGAGAGCCCTGCATATGCTTGTTCGTTTTTTCAGATGGACAGACTGGACGTCTGTTGGACTGCAATCTTCAGTGTCGCGGCTGTACTGTTCAGGCCAACCTTGGTTGAGGCTGACCGGTGCTGGGTTCTCTTCCGGTGACGTTCTTGCCGCGTCGCATGGCTTACCCAAAAGTATGTATGTCATCCGCTTGTCCCTTACCCTTAACAATCGAGGTACTCCGGATCCCAGGAGGCGATTCATCCGCCAGGCGCCATGCAAAATTGATGATGAAGGGCGCGCGCGGCTGCAGGGCTGATCGGCCGCATGCGGACGAACCAGCTAGCAGACCAGCAGGCACGTTTTGCGTGCAAAGGCCGGAGTTCTAGGTGAAACGAATGTGTTTAGCCGCAGGTCCATCTGTGCTTATGCTTGGGAAGGGGCGGACATGGAATGGGCCGATGTGGTGATGTAGGGGAGGGCAGTGGCCATAACGATGCAGAGGCCTTGTGCAGGCGGCCACCGTGGCTCCCATCCATCTGAGCTGGTGCCTGTCTGGCCATTTCCTCGGTAACCACGGGAATAGTATGTGGAATATCTTGGGGTTGCGAGGTGGTCAATCACCCACAAATGATGCCCATGCCGAGGAAGTTATGGTGGCTGCGACGATACCATGCACGGACGGCCGGGTTGTGGTTGAGGGCTTTACTACTTTGCTTCACCGGTGCGATGCATCAGATTGCGTCAGATGGGACTGAAGATACTCTGGATTGCAGGCGGATTTCCCAAAGTCGTGGTGGATATCACAAAGAGGAGCTCGGTTTGGTTGCTTGCCTAAGGCCGTGCATGGCACTCTGCCGCGGCGGTAAATAGCCGAGCCAGCAGCTTGCATACAGTGGAGATGACTACAAGACTTTTTCTATACATGTAGTTCCCCATTACGATGTGCTCCCGGCGCGATTTACTTACGATAAACATTATGACTGAAAGTGCCGTTAGCTTAACACCCTATCAGAGCTGATGTATATACGCCGTGTGACTCACACCCGGCGGCACTACCTTTGCGTCTGGGGCCAATGCCTTTTGGAAATCGCGAGTCCGCGGCGTCACGGCGGGATGACTTTAGAATGGTCAGGCCAAGAGGCAGTCAGGTAGGCGTGACCGGGTGTTGTGCATGAAGGGCATGTCGCCTGGGCTTCTGCTGTGCTTACGACCTATATTCCACCTCCCGCATAATGGCAGAAACATTGTTTGCACAAGCGATTGTTTGCGGGACACCTGCATACCCAATACCCAACGAAGGGACGAGAGGTGCTTCGACAAGGAGGAAGCATCATGGACCGTCCTGTGCAAGGCAGTATTGGGGTCGTAGATGAGGTGCACTATCTGCCTGTACGGCGTTATCTCGATTGCAGGTCGGTGCTTCCCTAAGCCGGAATGAATCGTTAAAAATGTTGGTGGTTGTTGATAGTGGTGGTGACGGTGGTGGGGCAACCGCAGGCTGCGCTGCAATCGGGATGAGCATATGCGCTGTACTCGTGGGCAAGTCGAGAGCGGGTGGGTAGAACATGGGAAAGGAGGCTGGCATGGGCACCACGGCTATGGCAACGACATAAAATTTCGCAGGTTCGATGCAACTTTCATATTACTGAAGCGCGAATTGTGTTTTGGTTTTCTTGTTTAGCTTTTTCTCGGGATGTAGAACGGGACATCATTAGCTGCGGGTCGGTGCCCCGACAACTGCTGCTGCGAGTTTAAGATGTATTTGAGAATCATGAAGGGGGATGGGTTGGGTGCGAGTGCGCGCAAAGCTGTGGGAAATGTTGTAGCGACGCGCGTACTCTTCAAGCTGTGCTGGATGAGTGAGGAGGAACTTTGCGTCTGTCCTCTCGCTCGGGCTCCAAGGTGGTCTTTGCTGTCGCTATAAGGTACACGTATCGATATTGCCTGGCGATGCAGTGACCGCCGCCTAATTACTCAGCATCGTAAGGCCATGGGATGATGGTTGTCAAGCGCAGGCGAATTCTTCCGGTAACATATTCGTCATGTGTCGGGTAACATGTTCCAGTTAAGCTGCCCGCCTGGTGGACGCAGCTGGCGCCAGAGACAGGCGAAGGTCGGGGTACAGTCAATGCCTTAACAACCGGGCGAAAAAGGCTAGGGTGTGGTCTTTTCCTCACACTCATCCTTAAAGCTGGAAAACCCGCGAAAGTGGCATACGCAAAATTACCGTTGCCTCCGGTCCTTAGTTTGCACTTTTTGCGTAGCCCTGCGTTCGCGGGCCAAAAGGATGCTTGCACCATCTGGGGCATGAACCTCCTACCAGAAACCAATGCATTTTCCCCCAAAAACAATATGGGAGCTTCCCAAGTTACGCTTTCATATTTTCCTCATCAACTAGTACGCCTTGATAGACGATCGCCCCAACGATCATCAGGCTTGTCCTAGCATAGCGTACTGCATGAGGCCATTGCGGACCGGCCCAGCCGCGTTAACCAGGCTAAGCCCCAGGCCCCGCAGCGCCGCAAACCCTGGTGCTTGCACCTGACGGCACAGGGAAGCGAACGACCCATGGGTCAGCAAGGAGATTCATGTTTCATCGCGGCACGGCATCAGATAGCCATCTCGATCTTGATGGTTACGGGACACTATGAACAAGATCAAGGGACAAATCCGATAGCGACGGGAGGGAGGCAGGAAAAGAGGGATCGACAGGCCCCCCCAGTATTGAGTCCGAGATTCCGATGACGTTTCGGCTTCAGAAGAACGTTAAGGACTTACTGTGGAGCCCGAACGGCTCGAGTGCAACTGAGTCACCAGCTGCCGCGGCACTTGTCGAAGTGCGCGAGTACGAACGGCATAACGCCCAACTGTACATTAGGTACAGACAGGTACAATTAAATCCAACGAAGTACAATCCGGTTGGAACCCAAATTCCCTCCTCAATCCCAACTCACCAACAGATCAAAAGATACCCAAGCTCCGGAACCATCTCCCTGCTTTTCCAACACCTCAAGAACATTTTAGAAACCAAAATCCAGTCCCTCAGGGATCGGTTTTTGCAACATGCTCACCTCAAAGACCCGCTTTATGACATCCAGAGCCGCCACCATGGTCAGAACCGCACGCCGGCGGGGCGCCTCATAATCTTTGTGCAGGATGCGAGCGTCCCCTGGATCCATCCCCGTCTCCACGGCTCCTGCCAGCGCCTCTGCCAGCACTCGGGCGTCTCCGAAACCAAGGTTGACACCCTGACCCGCAAGCGGGTGTACGGCATGCGCCGCGTCGCCCACCAGCGCTAGTCGAGGCAGAGTGTACCTGTGTATGCATGCATTTAGGCATTACGGAGGCGGTGTATCCCTGGATGGCACAAACACGCCACCACAACCCCGGGAACCCCCGGAGGGTGCGTTTCGTTAACCCGCTCCCTCCGCAGCAAGCCTCCCGTCAATCGGCAACGAATAGAACTCGTTGACCTGATACGTATGACGTAATTCCCCACCTCCGCCTTTTCCTACTCACGCTTGCTATCACCCTGCATAGCCAGTACGACGCCCGCTCACACGGCCATGGGATCCTCAGCGAATAATTAAACAAACAAATCCTTTGCCGAGTAGTCTACGACAAGACGTCCTACTACCTTCCCTACTACCATGCCGTACCTTCCCGCCTGTCTTAACTGAAGGGGAAAGGAGCGGGGCGGCCCGCCGGCCCAGCCCAGAACCAGGGGCGGATCCTGGAACCCGTTTGATCCAGATCCAGAATTCCTTCCAAACTCTGCAAGTGGTCTCAAGCGCTCCAAAGGCCCCAATGATGGTATCAGTGATGTCCCCGGTGCGGTGGAGGGTGGTGGGTCCCTCAGTGCCTGAGAGCATCGAAAAGAAAGGCGTAAATTTAAATGCTGAGGTTCTGCTCCCTTGGGGAGAGCTCGGCTCGCGGCGCGGGGCAGTGACAAGAGGGGGAAGCCCGAGTAAGCGCCAAATAGAGCCCTATAAATGAGCCCTATAGGGCCCGATAACATATGTCATGAATGCAGGCCGGCAGACCCACAGACAGACACACCGACACAGCCACACAGACAGACAGACAGACAGACAGACAGACACAGCCACACAGACAGACAGACAGAGACAAATTTAAGGTTGATGCAGCATTGACCGACCGGGAATAGCTCCCCATTGACAGATGGACCCTCCACCTGTCTTTAACCCCACACGCACTTATACGCGCGGTTCGTTTTCGGAGCGTGACGGCCCCCAAGCGAGCCCCACGAGATGATGAAGATTGCACGCACCTGTGCCCCTGGACCGTTGTACGGCATACATTATGTTACGACACGTACCTTGTTTGCTGCAGCGGCAAACTCGGCTGCACTCATGGCCTCCATCGCAGTGGCCGTCTGCGGAGTGGTGGTCCACACGATGTTGCTGTAGCCGTCTCGCACTGGCAGTAGCGCCAGCGGGCCGGTGGGCAGGAATCGCTGCCAGGCGGTCACCGAGGGCTCTGTTGTGTTCGTAACCCGGGGGATAGCAGCGTCACACGGCGAAATGTACGAAGCAACAACAGCTTCTGAAAAACAGGGCCCAAAAGGCAAGTGCGGAAGGCGGGAATGAAAAGTGAGACGTAACCTTGGCTGGCAGCAAGATAGGCTGTGTCCTGTGTATATGTGTGTTTTCCACACGGCCTTACAGACTAACCACGGGATAATGTCGTACTTAACCTGCAGTCGAGACCGTTGCCACCAGGCCGCGCTGTCCGTAACCCCAGCCCCACGTGCGTAGCCCCGCCATCTGCCGTACACGGCTGGCGGCGCCGTCGGCAGCGACTACCAGCCGGGTCGTCAACACTCGCCCGTCGCCCATAACCAACTTGACGGATTAGGGTATGTTGCGCGGGTACGTGCGACGGGGAAGGGGTAGGCGGGCGGGAGAAACACACCGGCAGGTTATCGCGCCATCACAGGATGGCTATACCCGCCCCGTACAATCCGTATGCTTGAAGATCAGCATAACGCTCCGGCTGCGAGCTCAGCGCACACCAACAGATGTACGGATACAACCGCAACTTATCACACAAACGGGAAAAGTAACAGCGACCCTCCCACCATGTTCAGTTGAAGCATTCTCAGCAGAAGCTAAAGAGGACATAAACGTACGGAGAAATAGTACAGAAATAATACGATCGCATCAAATCCTGGAATCCGTACAACCATCGACACCTGCCCTCCGTTCCCCTTCTCTCCGTACTTAGGGCTTTAGGGGCTTCGCCCTCACCTCCGCCAATCCGTGCGGCAGCTTTAAACCATCGCCGCCGTCGCCGCCGTCGTCGCCACCACCCGCGCTGTCGCTGGGTACCGCTGCTGCACCGTCGTACGGCAGCCGCAGAGCCCGTACCTCCGCCGGCCAAACGAACTCCGTATTCCGGCCGTTGCGCTCTGCCGCCGCCAGCAACGCCGCCTTCGTTGCCCGGGTTAGAAACTGACCTCAAGTTACCGCAATTCGTAATCGTATGAAACTATAAATTTGATGTGCCTAAACAGGCTCCGAGAAACTCTTTGTCAGGGTGGGCTAACGGCATGAATGGGTTTCGTGTGCTACGGCGAGCTGCTTTTCACACGTCGCCAACAGAACAGGTTAACACCGACGGAGCAACCCCATTGCTTGTCAGAAGATTATAAGGGCTACGGTGTCTGTGTACGGCATACGGCATGTACGACACATACCTGCAACAGCGTGTTCTCCGCCACGATGCCCATTTGATCCGCGCCAGTGTCCCGGGCGTCCCAACGGATGTAACCTCTACTGGACGAGTCCCACACCTGTGCGGATGTTGCAGTACAGTATAAAAGTACGGCAAACTTAATTAGACGATTAAGAGACCGATGGGGGAAAGGTGCAGCTGGCAAGTTGTGTTTGTGGAGTTGGATCTCAAAGCTGTGAGGCGCAACCCGAACACACCCCAGGTGGGTTCACACACAGCGAAGTCGGTCCGGATATTTCTCCCGTGCCATAAGGCCCATGAACGCGGCCCGTACGCATTAGGGCAAAAAAGATGTACCCATTCTGACATGGGCGTCATAATTGTACGTACGGAAGATGGTACATAAAAAAGAGAGATTATGACGTACGCCATGGCAGCAAAAGGTTTACCTGCATGTTGGCGAAGGATGCTGCGATAGGGGGCCTTATGTCCTCCCAGGCGCCCGCGCGGCGGAGCACCTCAATGCCGCCCGGTGTGACAGTGCTGACACGGAGGTCCGGTACGGCACTAGGGCGAAACCGTGTCGGTTGTGGCTGCAAGTGGATACACAGACAGACGGGCGATCAAGGGAAGGTTTGATTGCGGTAAGTAAATGCAGATGGCGGGGAGGGGCGGGAGGTTTATCGCCGCAGTACAGCCAGAAAGATGCTGTGCTGTACGGCTACGGAGATGCCGACCGCAAGAAAGACGAAAAGGGTGTCTAATGTGTTTATTTTTATGTGTCAGAATGGGGCGGCATGGAGGAGGCACGGGACACGGGAGCGCTAGAGATGAACCAAAACCATCACACGCGCATTCACCCCACCCACCCACAACATCCCGGTAACGTCATCGCCTGCTTGTTCGTACCTTGACGTCCAGGACAGCCACACGCAACTGAGACGTCAAGCGATTCGTTCCTGGAGGTTTGGCCCCGGAGTGGGGTGGTACGGCAACCAGGTACGTACGGAGTGAGTGGGGTAGCACAGGCGAGTGTACCGCGGGTGGATGGCGTGTGCAGTTTGGGGAGGGAGCTCTGTGTGTGTGTGTGTGTACGCGGAAGGAGGGAAGTGGGGGAACACAGTTGCAAATCTGTATGGGTGGAGCTGCGGCCGAGGGCCGTGTCTGGTACTGTGTGTGTTTTGATGGGGCGGGTTGGGCGGCAGCTGCTCACCCTGCCTCGGGTCTCACGGGGGAGTGGAACCTCTGCCCCACAACACCTCACCCAGGAGTGCAGCCACAGCAGCGCCCACCATGCCACCTCCAACAATGACAACATCGTAGATGTCGTCCGGGGAATGGGCACCGTTGGCGGTGGTGGCGCTAGGGACATTGCATAGCGCGCGCACTAAGGCACGTCTGGCGGCATCGCAGTAGCTAAGGCTAAGTGATGGAGTTATACGATGGCTTAGCCGTCTCATCGCAGGGCTTACAGAAGCCTGCCAATGTTAAATATGCCAACCGCGTTAGTACATTATGTCAGCACACGATCCCTTACGTTGCATAAAGCGACTATGTAAACCGAAAATATATTTTCAGATTAGTTGTTTCGACTGTACAGTGCCAGGATGCTGGATTTCCGTTATAAAACGAAGGAGTTAATAAGCAGCTATTGTGCGAGACAGAGATGTCGATAGGTCGGGACAATTGGGTATAGATTATTGCTAGTGATATATCACGGTTGAAATTTTATCTGAAAAAGCTAAAAAGGCTGTTGTAACGTACTCTTGTAGCCCAAGGGCCCAAGACCACATGGAATCTTTGCGCTGCAGAGCGAGCATGTGAATATAGCTTTTGAGCGTATCAGGATGCCATATTATGTCGTTGGCCGGGATTGGCCCGACAAGTTTTATGCAACTAATGCAAAATGGCCGGAACCGAACCAGTGGACCTTCTTGCCAGAGAACCGGACAAAGCCCTTCCATGCATCTGCAGAGGAGGTCAAGCGTGCGATAGACTTGGAGAAGCAGGAGGCTGCTCGCCGCGAGTCGCAGAAGCTGAAGAAAAATCTGTTCGCTGCAATTGTGCGGGTAAGTGGGAGCGATGGGATGAACTATTACGCAGACGGTAATGGTTAGATCACTCATTGATGCTGGCGCTAAGGTTGTACCTATACAGGTATATTGGAACTAGGACGAGGGCATGGCCGACATGCGAATCGGAATGTGCGGGTTGGAAGTACAGTCCGTGTCAGTGTCTCGTCCTATATTTTATCCATAAGTCACAGACACTCCGAAACCAAATTACTGCGCAGTGTCATTCATTTATTTCGGTTATTCGTTCGCCCGTCTCCACACATCGGACATCGCCCACCACGACCGCGTTATTGCACGTCATACGCTTTTTTCTCATAGCAGCTCACACATTTATTGAATACCTTAAACATCCCCCGGCGATCCCTACGGCTGTTGAAGAGGGACGTCGAGACAGTGCGACAGCTTATCAGGCGTACCCCGCTGCTGCTACAGCGCCATACCAGCTACGGCGCCACACCCCTGGGACTGGCCGCGGCTGTTGGGGGTAAGCTCGCTGTCCAAGCTGCGTTGATGGCTCGACGCAGCCTAGGTCGTACTTCTATTTCTGTCTGTTTTTCTCCCTTTTTTCTGGGTCCGACCCTTATGTTTATCCGTACACTATTGGGACAGAGCCTAAGATATAACATATCACCGCATAATATCACACACACACGTGGCGGAGTGAAGCGCGCCCCAAAACCCTGACCCTGTCGTATACCCGTACTCATTCGTACACCCGTACTCGGTACAAGTCCGTACCCCGTGAAACGCCCACGACCCATACGGCCTCCCTCGACCTTTGTTCGGCAGAAACCGCCATTGTCGGTCTGCTTCTGGACGAGGGCTGTGATGTGGCTGAGGGCGACCATGTGGGCGCCACCCCGCTGATGGCGGCAGCGGCTCGTGGGCACACACAGGTTGGTAGGCCGTACGGCCGGCAAACCCGCGGGCCAGTGGATGGGTCATTGCGTCAGGCGCCAAACAAATTGATGGTCCGTGAGGCCAGTGGAGAGGGGGTCGGTTACACCCCCTGCCCAGGCCCGAGGCCTTTACATAAAAATATATTATATGTTATATAGTATTCATACATATCTTATATTTATATACCGTACACGCCCTCGTACGTGTCCCCTTTTTCGCCAGGTGTGCATGCAGCTCCTGGACAGCAAGCAGGGGGGCAACCATGGCCGTACGTACCTGCTGCGTCAGAGCACACGGCGCACGGGGGAGGTGGCGGTGCACGCAGCTGCCAAGGGCGGCCATCTTGACACGCTGGAGGCTCTGATGGCGGCGGGGGCGGATGCGACGGCGCTGGATCGAGAGGGACGAGACTGCCTCATGCTAGCAGCTGCCAGTGTGAGAGACGCTAGGGGGGGCGGGGGGGGGAAGGGAAGGGGGGGAGATGAAAAGGGGGGGGGGAGGAGAAGGGGGAAGAAGAGGAAGGGGCGTTGGTATGTGGTTCAGGTTCGGCATGTTGGGGACTTGCGGGTTTGCGTTCCCCTAAGGGTGTCGTACCACCTCCAATCAAGATAACTAAGCCCCAAGAGAACTTGAGCGGCTGACGCTCGCCAGCTCCGAGCTCCCAGCTCCCAGCCGCCAAGACCTGACGAGCGCCATTCTCGTCCTCAGTACGTCACATTAATAAGGACCACATCTCCACAAAACTCGTCCAAAGCTGCGAATCCATGACCGGCAACACATTGACCTGCAACACATGTTAGTAACCGACATTCCTAAGTTGCTTCTAGTGGCCGGTAGAGACATCCCTCTTATAGCCCAGTGGCGCAGTTGGGTATTGGGCGGGTGGTGGGTGGTAACCGCCATTGCCATCACCGCCGTACAATGTGCTAGTGGAAAACCGTAAACGCAACATCTAATGTATAACTATATCGCTGATGCTCTACAAAGGTGGATGCCATTTAGAGCTAAGGGAAATACTGTGTAGACAAACAATTGTACGGCATTTCCCGTACTCTCGTCCAAGAACTTGACTTCTCTATGAGGGAAGTCTACGCATGTGTGGTCAGCGTCAATATCCTCCGCCGCATCTCAGCGACTGTCCATCGGACACTCGTGGTGCTGAAGGTTACATATTTTGGATTTAATAAGTACCTTCGCTTTATATTAAACAATTATATATTATATAAATTTAAAACATTTAATATGTTAAAATATATGTACAGGAAATTGAAGAAATCGGAAGCGGTATTGTTTTCTCCCGCCAACACCCTCTGCTGCTGTGCAGCAACCTCCAATTCATCAGCCCTCGCCGCCGCCCACTCCCCCAGGACCACCCCAAGGTTATGTCGTACATGCTCCAAACACAGGGCGCCTCTGCAGCTCGGGCCGATAGCCTGGGTCGTACGGCTCTCATGCACGCTGCTGCTGCAGGTGCCGTGCAGGCCGTACAGTTGCTGCTGTCTCTGGACCCACCCCTGGAGCTAAGCCAAGCGGACCACCAGGGCTATGGACCCCTCCACCACGCCTGCCTCGGGGGCAGTGTGGAGGTCATTGAGGTGTGTGTGTTTGTGTGTTTGTGCACTACATCCTTTGTAAGCATAGAGCGAAGAGGTCCAGGCTGCAGGAAATGAAAGGAGGGAGGGCAGTACGAGCGCTTCTGACCCATGGGTCATGAAAGCCAACCATGGGCGAGCCGGCTCTGGGGTTACGGAATGGGTTTTTGCACCACTCAGCCTCTGCCGCTCCAAAGCACATACCAAAAACACGTGGCACAGCCCACCAATCCCCCCACGCTGTTGTCCGGAGCCTTCTCACCGGACCGTTTGCTGATGTACCGCATGCTGGTGTCGTACCGTTCAGGCGTTGACACAGCGCGGGTTGGTTTTATCCGCGGCAGACCCCTTGTCGTTGGCTTTGCTCAAGCTGGCATGTCGGTCGGGCCACGCTGCCGTCGTGGACTGGATGCTGCGTTCCGGCATCGGTGAGGCATGGGCAAACCCCTGGTCCCAGTATGCACATAATGTCGTACACATTGTGCTGATTGTCGTATTATTCAATGATACACAGAGGAGGCTCCGCGATGCGGGTGCGGGGAATCTCAAAATTTCAGCGCCCTTGTACGGATGGAGGTTTTATTTCGTCACTGTCATTCACCATCTCTCTGTTTATCGTTG